>OX122882.1:47215973-48627366 GCA_944738645.1 Eristalinus sepulchralis
GCCGACGACATTGACTTGATTGGACGAACACAGCAAAACTTCAATGAGGCCTTTGCCGGCATTCAAGCGGAAGCGGCTAAGATGGGTCTGGTGTTTAATGAGGGCTAAACGAAGTACATGCTGTCATCAAGGAAGGACGCACAACACCGACGTCTAAGACAGAGCGTCACACTAGGCGGCAGAAACTTTGAGGTAGTTAAGGACTTCGTGTGCTTCGAACGCGGAAAATAGGGCCAACAGCATCAATACCGAAATCAAACGTGGAATCACTCTTGCCAAACGCGAAGCCCTTAGTTTTTTTAAGAGAAAAGTTCTGTGTGCGATTTTTGGTTTTGTTTCCGTTGATGGCATCTGGAGGAGAAGATTGAACGACGAGTTTTGTAGGTTGTATGGCATTCGCCTGGCCAAGCGTCTTCGGATACAACGCTTAAGATGGCCAAGCCATTTAGAGCGACACCACTGCTGTGGACAGAAAAGTCTTCGAATCCAAGTCATTGGGACAACGCAACAGAGGGCGGCCTAGGTTGAGATTGTTCACACAAGTGGAGAAGGACCTCAACCAACTTGGAGTGCCCAGCTGGAGGAAGCTAGCGAAAGATCGTGCTGGCTGGAGAGACATGTTAGTTGTAACCCCGGACTGAAGCATCAGTAAAAGAAGAAGAAGATGTTATGGAAAGTGTCACATACTGAAATTATTAGTGTTTCCTTTTTTGAAACGAAACCATTCCTTGTTAATTAATCCCTCGGTAATTTTATTGAAAATAAAATTCAAAACTTAAACATTTCATTGATCAAATTTTTATTCGAAATAAATTGACATGCACATTGATTTAAATCGTTTCATTTTCTCTCTTGTAAACATTGTATGTTGTGCTTCATTTGCTTATGCACGTACACATACTCGATAACTGTAGTGTTAGTGATTTTATTCGAAACACAAAAAACACAAAACAAGTGGTAATCACAAACAAATTGAAAAACAAAGTTTTCTGCACTCTAAAGGCTTGTATATAAAACGAGGGAAAAATAGTATAGTACCTAAATGCTCGAAGAAGCCTAACAGTAAATTGCACTAGATTTAAAGTTTTAGTTTGATTTATCATTTTTTCTTTTTGTTGCTAAGTTTTACCTTCATTCTCTACTACAGTACATTTAAATGAAGTTACATAAGTAAATATATTCTTTTTTGTTTCTGCTTTTGTATTTATTGCTTAGAATCTCTACTTGGAAATTGTTAAATTAATTTATCTCACAGAATTGCATATAAAGATTGATTGTATGAATATAATTATGCTTTAAGTTTACATTTAAATATACTACAGAGTTTTTTTTTTTTTTGCTTGTGAGAGGGAGAGTAGAAGTGTGTTTTGTGTTAAATATTATTTAATTCATTGTGTGAAGAGTTTAATTAAATTGTTTTGTTGACCTACTAAGGTCTTGATTTAACCTATACAAGCTTAGCTACACGATCAACAGCAGCAAGGGAATTTTATTTTTCTAGAGTAGAGGGGTTTTCTTAGTAACTATCTAGTTGTAGCTTGTAGCAAATAATTTCACATTTAATTTATGACTTAGATAGAGTTGTATTATTTGTTACTATTATTTAAATTTGTTTTTTCTTTCTTTTTCACCTTCATATCGTATTTGTTTTTTTTTTCACTTAAATGTTAGATTTATTTTATTTTGTGGATTTGGTGTGCGTGTGTGTGAGTTTTTGTTTAATTTTTGGATATCTGTGTTGTTTGAGTGGCACACAGAAGTCCTACTCGACCTTAAATAGATCACATTTTTTGACATTCACTTACTGTTTAACATAAATTAATTAACAATAATAATGAGTTATCTATTTACCTACAGCTTTGCTTGAATATTTCTTGTCTTTTGAAGAAACTTTACAAAAATCTACTTTCTTGACTTATTTCTGTTATGTCGTGTTCTTTTTTTCAATTCTTGAGACAATTGCTTTTGTTTTGATTTGAAATTTATTTTTGATTTATTTTACTAGTGTGAGTTTTTTTTCGTTTTGTTTTTTCATTTAGTCTGAGGCTTTCAGGGTCAGGGCAAAAAGGTGAAGACATTTTCTTTCCAACAAACCGTTCCTGTTCGTGGCCTTAAAATTAGTCATTTCCAACATTTCATCGAACGAGGCAATGATTCCAAAAAGGGGGAATTAAAAAGAAATTAACAGGTGGATTTGCCAGCTAGCGAGTATTGGAAAGTGATCTTGCTTCGTCACAAAAGGGAACAAAGTAAAGAATTTCGGTATACAATGGGAATGCGGGCTAAAGAAACCATATGCTGTTATCACGAAAGGACGCACAACACCGAAGTCTCGGATAGAGCGGCATAATGAGCAGCAGAGACTTTGAGGTAGTCAATGATTTTGTCTATCCCGCCTCTGGATAAACAGAAATAATACAACCAGTGCCCGGGATCAAGCGCGAAATCACTCTTGCCAATCGCTGCTCCTTCGAGCTCAAGAGGCAGTTGAGTACCGGAGCCATTTCTCGAAACACCAAGCTGACTTTCTACACTACTCTCATCATCCCGGTGCTTCTCTATGGCGCAGAAACATGACGTTGAAAGTGGATAAAGAAGTCCTTGGTCGTTTTGAGAGAAAAGTTGATGGCGGGCTAGTTAAGGGTTTTTGCATCCAACGCTTGATATGGCTAGGCCATAAAGAGGGAATGGACACTACAATTTCGGCCCGAAGAGCCTTCAATTTCGAATCATTGGGGCAAGGTAGCAGAGTCCTCGAAAGAAATGTCGCACACACACGTGAAGAGGAACCTCAACAAACACGGTGGCGAGAGATTACGCCATCTGGAGAGGCTTGTTGGTTGACTCCCAGGTCCACCGCGGACTCTTGCGCCAAGCAAAGATGAAGAAAATATATACTGGGAATGTTCCAAAGATTGAGTGTGTGTTTGAGAGGTGAACAGTCTTTTTTTGTTCGATCCATTAAGTCCTCTCTGTTGCATAAATGTTAGGATGGTGTGTAGACCATGTACTTGCTAGCTAGTCAGGTTTTCTTAGCTGCGGATCTATTGCAACTTTATATCCCTTAGTATTAACAGGTTGCAGCAGAAGTACATTTTCTTCCTTCTCTGTTCTCCCCTATATAAATTTTGATTGGTTCAGAGTTGGTGAGAAAATAGGTTTACCAGTTTCAATGGTTAGGAAGTAGGATATCGGATTCCGTGTCGGATTTCCAACCCTCTTTGCTTAAGAGAATGGCATAATGGACTGAAGAAGTTCAGAAACCAGCAACACTTATAAGACAGAGAGTCACGATTGGACGTCAAATACACCTCGAAAAGTTGTCGCCCAGGGAAACGATCCAATTGAAGGAAATAAGCCAGTTTTCGATGGCCATGTAAAGCGAATTGAATGGTTTCATCATTCCGTAGGTTCCTTGCTCGGGATAACTTTTGCACGACGTATGTAAGTGTAAGTGAGAATAAACAATATGTTGATTGAACCTAGACGGGGATTGCAATTAGGACTAGGAATGCGCCAACAAACAACGGTTTTCTTTAAAAACTTAACAAATATTGTCAAAATAGGGGAGAAAATACATCTTAACCGTTGATTCTGCCCTATAGGAAGTCGAATACCTTCGAAATCGAACATTTGAGCTCTGCGCCATAAATGATCAAATGTGTGCCATTTGCGCCTGTGGATATACCCTAAATCGAATTCCGTTCTTTGAATGGTCTAATGGTGGCGCACGCCTTCGAATCATAAACTGCGGACTCTGTTCGATAATTCAGGAATATAAATTTTCGTGACGATTCCTTAAAGATTTTGCTCACTACCCAAGCGCCATCAAAAAAATCATGGCTGTGTTGGAAAACACCCTGAACCCCAAAACCCACAAGCGACCAGGGCCTAGCTTCCACAACAACTAATAGTGTTGTGCGTGCTACTGTTCTCTCATGAGTTGAAGCTACCTGCGAACGACGAGATTTGAGAAGCTCTTCGTAGACAATTTATACTCTTTGAATGTTGACAGCAACTCGAAAGAGGTGGTGCCGTGAAAAAATGCGAGGTTTCCGGCCGGGAATCTAACCTATACCCTCTGCGTGTGGGTCGACGCACTTACTACGCCACGGCGATCACACTCTTACCACTTACGAATATTTAAAATACCTGTCGCCAAGAAATTTGGGAGATGCCCGACAGAATAAGATTGTTAATACAGGCTGCGGGGATGAGATTTCTCCGTGCCAGTACGGAAGTTACTCACCGGGCTAGGCTGAGAAATGCCATGGCGTAGGCGAAATTCAATGTTGAGAGGAAAGGAAAGGGCTTTATTTTGTTAGTTTGGACACTTGGTATGGATGTGCCATTCCTCACGACATTCAACGCGTGCTTTAGATGCAATTCCATCATGTAGGCGACCGCTCGGCAAACCCAGGGTGAGGTGCAGATAAGCTCGCCTGGTAGCGCTTGGAAATAGCTCTATGCGGGCTAAGGAAGATGATGATGATATAAATTGATTCGCACTATTGCTCACAAGGGACGGAGTCCTTGCTTTTTTGGTTATTCATCGTACTGAACTTTCATAAGAAGAAGGGACCTACAGTATAATGCCGACACTGAATTTGAGAAGCTTTCCATTGACAATAGGTACTCTAGAGTGCAGGCGGCAACTCGAAACGATGATGCCATAAAAAACATGGGAAATTGAGTTTAAATCCAAAAAGCGAATCTTTGACATCCGGCGTGTGAGTTGAGGAACTTACCCTTTAGGCCACGACGCGGTTGACCTGGGAATATTTGGCAATGTTATAACCATTCCCAGAGAAAATACAAATTTTCGTGTGGCATTTGTAAGTCACAAAATTCAACAGATCACCGCCAATTTGGAAAACACTGGTAAATCGAACATTGAATCTTGGGAATCCTTCAAAATTATTTTGCTCCTTTCGCTAAATGGTTAAATTTTAAGGCGTTTTAGACAAATTTCAGTCGAATTGATCAAGAGATTGGACAAGCCATGAAGCAACATGGGAACCTGAAATAGCAACCGACCCTTTTGTACTCCAAACCAATCGCAAATTTAACCATCCGCTACCCACCACACTCCACATACCCACCAACTTAACCTT
This sequence comes from Eristalinus sepulchralis, assembly GCA_944738645.1. Taxonomy (NCBI): domain Eukaryota; kingdom Metazoa; phylum Arthropoda; class Insecta; order Diptera; family Syrphidae; genus Eristalinus; species Eristalinus sepulchralis. The sequence continues at coordinate 47,221,088 of OX122882.1, forward strand.
ACCTAACCAAACCTTAAAAAGAATGGGACTGTAAAAACCTCTTCACATAATAAAGTCCGTCTTTACCAGTAAACTGAAAAAGTGTCAACAAATGCGTCCTCACCTCAGACCATGTGCCCCTCTCCGCCTACAATTCGTGCCAATAAACAAATCTAACAAAGGCGTACACATTGTGAGTCAGATACAATCAAAGAAACACTTAACTAAACATAATCTAGACACTCAGTGAAGGGACGGAAACACAATTGTGGATGGTGTGGAGAATTGTATAAATCACAATGACAGTCTCTGGACCTCAAAGGACGACGAAGAACAAAAAAAAAAAAAAACAAGAAAAATTAAACGTTGTACGCCTCTCAAAGATTCCATTTCCAATTAGAACCAATTAGAACTGGAACAGGCCCTCCCCAAGGCGGCAAACCATCAGTCTGCCGTTCCGGAGGAGGGGCTTTCCAAATTCTAATTGGATGGCTTTCGTCACAATAGCGCACACAGCTTTGAGCGCTTCTTCGACTTGTCCGGTAGCTGAGCCGAAGACTGGGGACTGGTTGGACTCTTGTCCAATTCCGTTGCATCCTGTGGTGAGACCTTCGTCTCTTTGGTCGGCTCCAAGGTGTGTGTGTCCAGTAGCGGCTTCAGAGGTGTCTTCGGCTTAACGCCGTCCATGCTGTTGTAAAGGGTTTTGCTCAACTTCGATCGAACCACCTTCCCCAGGGCGCCGGTCTTCTTCATGCTGCTGAACCTGGATCCGCGATGTTCCGGGGTGGTCATGTCAGTTCCATCGGCGTGCTGACAGTTCAGCGTAGTCACCGTGAATTCAATGTCCTTTATCTCCTCCTCCTTGCAAGCTGTGGACAGAGGGAGGCGGATTAAATTGAAATCCCCAAGAAAGTTTTCAACTTGTCCCCGCTGTCAGTCGTTGCGGCTGACGCGCGAAAGTTTTTCCATTTACCTGCGAACTCCTCCACCGGTTTGTCGATGGTATCGTGATCGATCCATGTTAATCCCATCTCAACCTTCTCCGCCAGGTCCTGCCAGTTGCGCCTGTTCTCCAGGGTGCCCTCGTACAGCGGCGTTATCCACGGGAATGTGTCGCAAAGGACACGGTACAGCGGTAAGCAAATGACATCGATGAACCCGACCTGCATTTTGGGTAGTTCGTCCTTGCGCTCCCTGTCGTGTGCGGGGGTGTTAGTGAAAGGAGCACCAGTTGTGCAGTGCATCTTACCTGTCCATCATAGCAACTGGCTGAGTGTTCAGTTGCAGCTTCTCCAAGTCGCCCTGATCGAAGAACTCGTCGGCGACCAGCTTTGCTACTCTGTGCTGAACCTCCCATGGCTTGGCAATCGCGCTCACATCACAGGCAGTCATCATCATCCCGCAGAGCACTGTGAAAGAGACATTATTTCTCAACCATCAATCCGCCGCACGGCAAATCGACTTACGCTCCTTCTTCTCCTCGCTCTGCCAATCGAACTCGCCGTTCTCGACCAACTCCAGGAAACTGTTTCGCTTCTTAAAGTACATCGCCAAATCCGTCGAAAGAATCGCATTCTCGACCGTCTTCATCACCGAGCGGTAGTCGTCGGGTGAGAGTGCCTGCAAAGAGGGACACAGGCAAAGGTAAGGGGGTGGGCGGTGAGGACGACGAAAGCCAAAATCTGATTATGCCCACAGCTGAGGCTCTGCTGCTGGCTCGCTTAATATAATGTCGGCGGTTGTGGTATTTCAGACAACACGTTCATGTGTGGGTGGGTGTAATCCTTTCGTGACACCCCCCAGCACCCGGAACGAGCACAAGCATCCGAAATGAGGCATCCCACGGAACAGAGGCAACAGAACTTCAAAAGTTTGCGGTTACATTCGTTGAAGGCTTTTGTGGCGATGCCACCGGAGGTGTCGGCGAGAGGGAAACTTTTGTGAAACGTCTGCGACGGGTGTGCTGCTCGTGCTCCTTAAGGTGATTACAATCATAAATATCCTGCGAACTGAAGTGTGTTTCCACGGAAGAGGTGAAAGTCACCTCATTAAGGGTTTTCTCTGTGCGACGGTTGGATGCCGCTCCGACTAAGTTGTGGCGTTCTAATGGCAATGTGGTTCAATAAGAGCCACAAGCGTTCAAGTGCTTTGAAGAATTTAACTAAGGTGTCAACTGAAGAGCACTGTTCTCTAACTGAGGACATTTTTATCTAACTAGGGACATTTCTAGGACAAGTGAAAGAAATGTGTAGGACCTAGTTTGTTAGCGTCGGTATGGGTGGAGAAGGTTGATGAAATGTTTTTTTTTCATTCTGAGCGATCTTCTTAAGTCGCTAGGTTGACGCTGTTGATCGAGCTCATCGCGGCGAGATTTTGGTAGTTCACTCACAGACCTTGATAGCCATCACAACAATCCTTGTCTAGTGACCTAATATATGCAACGATTCCCCTCATTTCGAGAGTTAAAAAAAATGGACCTGGCCTACTAGGTGTAGGTTGTATATGAAGTTAACTCCCTCAGAACCACATGCCTTGGGTACGAAGAGACCCCTTCAAATGGAGAAAGGATAACGATTTTCGATTTTACAAGGGGAATGTGAGGTTCCTTGAAAGAACAACGTGCATCCAAAGACGTTGCGGAGACTTCGAAATACTACAAAGCCGAAATTAGGGCTATCCAGGACGAACCTTGTTGGTTCTAGGGCCTATACAATGCCTACGCTCCATAGGGTGTCGTTTATGGAAATGAGCCTTACGAGGGGCGTTCAACACTCGTATATTCACCTTCATTATCAACTGTGCAAAAGTGGTCAAGTGAGTTCAAGAGAGGCAGAGAGAGCATTGAAGACGACCCCCGCTGCGGCACCCCGGCTACTGCTTGTACGGGAGAAAGCATTAAAGAAGTCGAAAAACTTGTTCTTGAGGATGCCCGAAAAAAGGTGAAAATGATGGCAGAGATCACCAAGCTTTCAATTGTTACCATTCACACCATTCTTCATGACCATCTTAACCTTTCAAAGGTCAGTGCAAGGTGGGTGCCACGAATGCTCACCCACCACGAATGTGCCTCAGAAAAAAATGGCAATCGCATGCTGTAGAGAGCTTATGGAGATGTGTAGTGAGAACGCGGACGGTGTTATGGATCGAATTGTTACTGGGTACGAAACATGGGTCCACCACTATGACCCTGAAAGCAGACAAGGGTCCATGCAGTGGCATGAAAACGGAACAGACCCCCCGAAGAAGTTCAAAGTCACTCCGTCTGCCGGGAAGCTCATGACCACAGTTTTTTGGGACTCAAAGGGAATCTTGCTCATTGAGTACATAAAACAAGGTGAAACCGTCAATGCCACATCCTACGCTTCCACTTTGCATAATTTTCGGGAGGAAATTAAAAAGAAAAGACGGGGTAAACTCAACATGACAACGCTCCTGTTCACACGGCGCGAGTTTCCAAGTCTGCTGCGCGAGATTGTGGTTTCGAAGAAATCCAACACCCACACTATAGTCCAGATCCTAGTGATTATTTCCAGTTTCTTGATTTGTGGACGAGTGGAATCTCAGCATCGTATGTCCGGTCCACAAGAAAGGAGACCCCTTCGACTGCGCCAACTGTCGAGGGATCAGTCTCCTCAACATCGTGCACAAGATTCTCTCTGCCGTATTGTGTGAACGACTGAAACCGTTCATCAACAACCTAATAGGTCCTTAGCAGTGTGTTTTCAGGATAGGGAAGTCCACAATCGACCAGATCTTCACACTGCGGCAAGTACAAATTGACATCCGCCATCTATTCGTCGATTTTAAAGCCGCGTATGACAGCGTGCATAGAGACGAGCTATACGGTGCCATGTCTAGTTTCGGCATTCCTACCAAACTCGTCAGATTGTGAAGGATGACGATGGAGAACTCTCGCTGCTCCGTCAAGGTCGGTAGCGAACTCACCGAGACCTTCGATGTCAAAAAAGGATTTAGACAAGGCGACGCGCTGTCATGCGACTTCTTTAACATCACTCTTGAGGGGAACGTGCATAACTCACACGTCAACATCAGAGGCACGATCTTTTACAAGTCCGTTCAACTGCAACATCAACATTGACGTGATTGGCAGAACTCAGCAAGCCGACAATGAGGCGTTTGCTAGCATCGAAGCGGAAGCGGCTAAAGTGTGACTGGTGGTAAAGAGGGCAAAATTAAGTATATGATGTCATCGAAGAAGGATGCAGAACATCTACGTCTAGGACAGAGCATCACTATGGGCAGCAGACATTTCGAGGTAGTTAAGGACTTCGTCTATCTCGGCTCCGCGGTGAATACGGACAATAACATCAGTACCGAAATCAAGCGCAGAATCCCTCTTGCCAATCGCTGTTTCTTGGGGCTTAAGAGGCAATTGAGTAATAAAGCCCTCTCCCGAACGACCAAAGTGACTTTGTACAACACCTTGATCATCCCAGTCCTGCTTTACGGCGCAGAAACCTGGACGCTACTAAAAGCGGATGAGGAAGCCGTTGGTCTGTTCGAGAGAAAAGTTCTGCGTGCGATTTTTGGTCCTGTTTGCGTTGATGGTATCAGGAGAAGAAGATTCAACCACGAACTGTATGGGCTGTACGGCGGCATGAACCTAGTCAAGCATCTACGGATACAACGCTTAAGATGGCTGGGCCATGGACTGGACACCACTGCTCCGGCCGGAAAAGTCTTCGAATCTGAGCCATTGGGACAACGCAACAGAGGACGGCCCAGGATAAGGTGGCGCACACAAGTGGAAAAGGACCTCAACCAACTTGGAGTGCACAACTGGAAGCAGCTGGTCATGTTTGTTGAGGCCCAGAAGAAGAAGAAGAAGAAGGATTTGAAAAAAATGTCTTCGTGGAAAAAGATTTTCGGATGATGAAGAACTCAGGTCGGCAATAAATGGGTATTTTGCAGAAAAAGAGGAAATTTATTTTTTTGAGGGTTTGAAAAAGATGATCTCAAGATGTAACAAATGCATTGATGTAAGGGATTAAAAACACTTTAAATAGAATTCGCATTTTCCTTCATATTGAAACCGGGAGTATATTGAACGCCCCTCGTAGGTCTCTCCAACTTTCTCGCAGCTGCAGTAGTTTCTTCTCAACTGTTCTGCGCAATGTACTCCACCAAAAGTGCGCGCATTCTCCCAACTTAAGTAGGCAGGTTCCATTGCATCGATTAAGTGAGCCATGGACCATGCTCATCGTGTGGTTGTATGTATATTTCTCTTGCTTGCCGTTCTCTATTAAAGCTGACTGTTAGAAATACGGTTCGACCAGAATATCGTTAAGATATCGCGTAGACACTTGTTGACAAAAGTGTCCAGCTTCCTCGTGATAGAGACAGTTACCCTTTACCAGCATCCCCTTTTCAGTAAGTAGCACGGATTCAATGTTGTATCGTATCAGTCGTGGCTTGCTATGAGAACAATGGATCATGTGAAAGAAAGGAAGAAATCGCTTATTCGGATGTGAAAGTCCAACGCTACAATTTTGTAAGCGAAAGGTTCAGTACAATCTTCATCAGGCCTAATTTAGGGAAACGCCTGCCAGTTTTGCGTCCACGCTCTGACCTAGCAGAGCAGTGACTATAGAAAGAATGACATCTACGATCTCCTAGAATGGCGGATAAATGAGTAAACACCAAGCTGCATACGATAAATGTCAAAGCCATGACAAAAAGATCATTTAAAAGGTTTCAATGGAGAGCTGGGTAGAGTCGGCTAGAGTTAACAGAAAACAGAACCTGCAAGACATACCCATCCGGGAGCGGGGTTACACTGGTGGACTTCGTCTGGGGGCGCAATGCCTCTGCGGTCAGCGTACGATTTCCAGAGCTCAATATCCATAAAGAGATCTGGTGATCTTTTGATCAATAAACCGTCACGTTCCCTTGAACGTCAGATACCCAACATTCTCGATGTTCGAATATTTTCAAGTGCCAATATTTTCTTTCTTATTGTAGGCAAGGGTAGAACACGGATATCAAAAGAGCAACAGAGTCGGAACAGGACAGCACGCAACAGATCGTTAGGGGCGTTGTCGACCGATTCTAACAATCAAAGTTTCTCAAAGTTTAACATTGTCTGCACTTATGATTGAATAAGAATTGAAATATTGAAAGACGCTGCCTCTGAGATTCTGGGTTTTACGACACAACAATAAAACTCATCTTTTGATGACGAATATAGGCAAACGCATCCTACCAAATGGAAGTCTGCAAGGCAACGCTGCATCAAACAACGAGTATATTCTATATTCTACAACCAAAGGCGGAGTCGAGAGTAATATGAAAACTGAAAGAACAAGAGGAACGAGCAGTACGGGAGATGAAGTATGATGTATCCAAATTTTAGACCGAAACCTGATGGGACCACAAGTTCAAGTCGATGCTCAGTGTTACTGAATCTGGGCGACAATGGGCAAGAATTCCATGCCGTCCACATAGACGAGGCCACGTTACCAGCATCAAGACTGAAGTCGAACGGGCTTACGGACTATCCGTGAATGTCTTTAAAGCATCTGAAAAAGATCCCGTTTAGCGGCGCTTGCAACAACTTTCTTGCCGCAGAAGGGCGCCCATCGTTTCGACCACTTCGTAGGTTCGACAATATGAGCGAAATATAAGGTTGTCAAATATCTCCCTTCCGCCTTTTTGTCTTTTGAAGTTTCCGGCTATGTAAAAAGCGCTACAGAGCGCGTATCTGGCAATACTGTACTTCATTTGAAAGGTTTTGACATAACCTACAAAACGACGCTATGCATGATTAGTTTGGATATTGCAAACATGGAGTTCATGTACGCCGAAATTCCCGCTATTTTTAAGTTTTCCTTCGTTAAGGGCAAATCCGCTAGAGAAACATTCCGTGGGATTAATGGTATTTTAGGGGACGGTACTCTATCACTTCGAACCCCGGAGAAATGGTTTCGACGATTCAGAGCCGGTGAAAATGACACCATGGATAAGCCAGCCGGCGGAAGACCTGTGACGACGAATACCGATCGAATCATGGAAATCATCGAGTTAGACCGGCATGTGGCATCTCGTCACATCGCCCAGGAGATGGGAGTTAGTCACCAAACCAATATAAACCATCTGCATCGGGTGCCGCATGATTAGACGCAAAAAAAAACCTTCTGGACCGAATCAACGCCTGCTTTTGAAGCGGGTGGTGACTGGCGACGAAAAATGGATCACATACGACAATATCAAGTGAAAACGGTAGTGGTTGAAGGCCAAATAGTGGCCGAGCCGGGATTGACGGCCAGGAAGGTTTTGCTGGTTGTTTGGTGGAATTGGAAGGGAATCATCTACTATGAGCTGCTCCCATATGGCCAGACGCTTAATTCTACCATCTACTGCGAACAACTGAACCGCTTGAAGCAGGTGATCGACCAGAAGCGTCAAGAATTGGACAACAGGAAGGGGTGTAGTGTTGCATTGACTCGTCAGAAGCTACGGGAGCGCGGATGGGAGGTTTTGTCGCATCCACCATATAGCCCTGTCCATGGCGAACGCCCTTGGTGATATGAAGTTGAACTCAAAAGAGCCTGTCCGAGTTCTTCGCAAATAAGGAGGGGGGCTTCTACGAGGGGGCTATTATGAAGTTGCCGTCTAGCTGGAAACAGATTATCGAACAAAACGGCGCATATTTGAACGAAATCCGATCACTGTAACACTTTTTATGCACTAAAGCGATATACTACAGCTTATTATTGAAACAGGGTGAGTGGTCAATAAAAAAAAATAGCAGCACCCTGCGGGGTTCCCCTAAAACTAAAAGTAGAGGCTTTGACTAAGCTGACTAAGTTGCTCTTCAATAACGCATTGAAATGTAAATTGTTGTGCAAATGGCCAACAGTGGTTGTCAGGGAATGGTCAACATTGAACTCATTGGTCTGACCGCAGTTTTGAACTTGTTGAGAGTATCCTCAATGTCTAGGTCTTACATTTTGACACACAGACACTACATATGGCATGCAGCGCGGTTACCACGCATCGGTCTTCCTCTCAAGTCAGCGCCAATCAGATGGAGGTCTGGCTGAGATTGCCACGAAGGTAAGCGTCTATAAGTTCCTGGAGGTCTTTAAAATTAACAAAGTGAAGCTTATAGTTATCCACGCTAGGGGAAATTTTCTCTCTCTCTCTCTCTTACACGGGGGATTTTTGTTGCCATGCCGTCAGATTTTCCTCAACCAACAACGTTGGCAAAAGGGCATGTTTGTGCTCCGTCGACCTTCCTATAAATTTCTCGCCGCTGCCATGGCGTATTGAGTAAGTGCGTCGACTCCTAGGCCTTTGGTCCTTGATTCGATTTCTGGACATAATGAAAAGCTTCACAAATATCGCCGTTCGGAGTCGACAATAAACTGCAGGTCCCCTCCACTCGTGAGAAAACAGTAGCACGCACACACGAGTAGTTCCTGAAGAAGCTAGGCTGTTGCCGCTTTTAGGCTCTACCGCCAGCCCATTTTATTTATTTTCAACAATTTAATGAATGTTAACAGATGTGACCTCATAGACTCATAGAGAATACAAAAATTTGCAAAAACTAATTTCAACACAGTTCCTGGCAATACCGCCCCTTCTCCCGTCACCGACCAAATGCTTCATTTCCGTGTTCAGTTACACTTCGTGTTCTGCAATTTTGCAAAAATGCGTCCATCAACTGGAAAACCCTTTTCTGAAAACCCGACGTAAGCAAGAACACATTCCATCGTCCCGCCACCCCGCAATTGACAGCATAACACCATTAATTCGAATTGCACAACCACAATTCGGTTCGAATTTTCGCTTCAGTGGATGTCACAAAGACGGCACCTGCTGCAGGTCAACATGGAGTTCCTGAAAACTGCATTCCTTGAGCACAAAGCTGTCCACACACACACACACCGACGCAGAAGGAAATGGAAAACTCTGCGGTCACCTCACATCTCCTCCGTTGGACGGTAAACAAGCTGAACCGCATTCCAGCACAATGATGGGACGAAGCAAATTCCAAAGTCCCCAAGCTATTTCCTCTCTGCTGCAGCACTCAATATTTATCGGCTCCTATTGCAGGTGATTACAATCCGAGTGTGTGCGCCCCAGCCGCATGCCTGGATGCCCTTCAATTCAACGCTGTGACTTTGTAGCATTAACCGAAACAACATTCCCCGGAGGTGCCACGTCCCAGATGCTGCGATGCATTCACTGCGTGAGACCGAACAGATTCTGGCATTTAATTAATTTTTCACTCAGTGTCAAGTGAAGGAGGGGACTCCTCCGTGAGCAACAACTCAAGCGACGTTTGGGAGGGGAGAAGTTTTTTAGTTTTGTGTGATTAAGGGCGCCTGCGGCACAGTTTAACTGGGCGTCTTGAGGGGGCATCTCACCTCAGTGAAGCTTAAGCGACCTCAGCAGCAGCAGTAGCTGTCGTCTTCGTATACGTACCTGAAAGATATTGTTCCCTTCCGAGTTGAGTATCATGACGCACTGATCGAAGTGATGGTGCTCCATGGTGCTTGTCGTGTACAGTATCGCCAGCGGGCTTTCAGTCTTCGTCTGGAAGGCGTTGTTCGTTCCGCGATGATCCAGATCGTGGCACAGACACGCCACCAGCAGGCCCAGAATCTCCAAGTCAGTCATGAATCGTTCCATCTTGCCAGTCTTCAGCATGGCGAACATTGTTTGTGACACGTTGAGGGCGTGTCGCCAGTTGTGATACTTCACAGGACGGTAGTTCTTCCGGACGCTAAGTACCCAGCGACAGAGGACCTGCAATCGAGGACGGACTCTCAATTATCCCTGTCATAGGCACGAAGGCATACTCACATCATAGGGAATCTGAAACTGTTGGACCAGGTTGCACTGAAGGAACATTCGCAGCACCGCTTTGCAGGTGTCGTCATCCGTGAGATCAAAGTCTGCAATGGAAACCGAAAAGCAAATCAGTGTGACATGAGGGTGTCCTTTGAAATTGAACACACTCACCGATGAATTTAAAGCTGTACAAATTGTACGCGTCCGCTGTGGCGACCGTGTCCTGGACCAGTTTGTTTGTCTGGTCCTGACCGGCGGTCGCATGATACGAGAGGCACTCCAAGGCGACTTTTTGCTTGGCCATCAGCTTGCAGGCGTTCTCGTACATCTGCGTGTTGTGTATCCCGAGACCGCAAAAAATAGCGAACGCCTCGAATATGGAAACGTCGGAATCAGTGAATGGCAGCCCGTTCCCCTGCAAAGAGTTCAAATTGTTAGCTTCGAGCTCAAATTGGCGAGAGACTTAATAACGAATCCGAATTGATATGCTATCCGCCTGCTCGCATCGATTGCGAGAACAGCTCCGGGTACAGATGAAAGGGAGGAGGACGGAAGGAGAGTGCGATGGAAGGGTGTACTGGTTTTGAGATCGATTGTGGGGTGTGTGTGTGTCGGCTTTGGAAGGGGGTGTGAACCAATTGGAGGTTTGTTTAGAAGTTACTTCGAATGGGGGGCGGAATGGGACACGAAATAAGAAGAGTACCATGAAGGGGTGGTATTGAATTTGTGTTGTGAACAGAGTGACAGTCACAAGTTTAAGGCTTTGCTTATAGCACTTGATACAAGCAAGAAAACTATTTACTTCAGTCAAAATCAATCCACAAAAAAGAATAACCTCTGAAGAGGGACAGTAGTGACCTGAACATCGTCTTAGAGATCTTTTCTGCTGTGTGAACGCTTAAAGCCGTTTTTCAACAACCTGGTTGATTCATATCGGTGTGGCCTTAGCCGAGGTGAGTTCAATATTGGCGAAATATAAGCACTATGGCAAATTTTCAAAAAAAAAACCCAGGACAAATGGATCATCCACAACCTGTCTTTTTAAGGCCCCGTGTGACAGCACTGAACAGACGAACTGTACACAACAATGTCTAGTTTTGGAATCCCTGCCAAACTCTTCCGTTTGTGCGGAATGACGATGCTGCTTCATCAAGATCTCTTAAAATCCAGCCGAGACCTTTGATGTCAAAAAAGGATTCACACGCGCGATACGCGACTCCTTCAATATTGCTTTTGATAGAATTGTTCAAAACTCATACTCTAACCACCAGACGTACATCAGTCCGTCCAACTAGTCGCATATGCCGATGAATTTGATATGATAAGAAGAACGCAGCTTGAAGGGACAAGGATAGTGGTGGGCACAAGGATGGCTTCAACGGCTAATGAATGCAAAGCCAAGTATAGCTCTCAAGGTGGAAGGATGACCTTACACCGAAGTGCTGGACAGAATGTCATAATGGACACATACAACCTTGAGTCTTTAACAACGACTTTATCATTGACTAGCGCGGAAACCCCCCGGATGCTACTAGAAGCGGATGCAGAAGCCCTTAGTCTTTTCGAGAGAAAAGTTTTGCGTGCAATTTTTGGTCCTGTTTGCGTTGATGGCATCTGGAGAAGAAGATTTAATGACGAACTCTATGGGCTGTACGGCGACATGCGCCTAGTCAATCGTCTTCGAATACAACGCTTATGAGGCCGAGGCCATGTAGAGCGTACGGACACCACTGATCCGGCCCGAAAAGTCTCCGACTCCGAGCCATTGGGACAACGCAACAGAGGACGACATACGCTAAGGTGGCACACCCAAGTGAAGAAGGACGTCAACCAACTTGGAGTGCACAACTGGTGGCAGCTGGCGAAAGACCGTGTTGGCTGGAAAAGCGTGTTGGTTGAGGCCCAGGTCCACCCTGGACTGTAGCGCCACAAGAATAAGAAGAAGAAGCGCGACAATCCGGTGTAGACCCGGGCCTCAGCCAACAGGCCTCTCTATTAAGCCCGGTCTTCTGGTAGTAGCTTCTCGCCCCACACGTGCCACTGACGGAGGTGCCTTTTCAACTGCGTGCGTGGCCGGAGATGTGGCCTTTCTTTACTGAGTTGTCCCTCGGTTTTAAAGTCGCAGACTTTCCGTGCCGGAGCACATGTGTTCATTCGCCCTATATGATCTAGTCATTTAGGACGAAGGACTTGAACTCGTTTGATCAGGTCGATGTCGCTGTACAGCTCGTACTGGCTCGTAATAGCGCTGAAATAAATTTATAAGGCTTTAATTGTCCCAGTCCTGCTACATGGCGCAGAGGCATGGACTCTGTCAAAACCGGACGAAGTTCCTCTTGGCTGTTTCAGGAAAAAAAAACCCTTCGGTGGCCTTCCATTGCGGTTTTTTTCGGATTTAACAACTAACTGTTTGGTGTTCACACAGCCAGAAGACTAAGGATCCAATAATTAAGACAGCTGGGTCATATAGAGCCGATAGACGCCAAGGCTTGGAATGTCTTTGAATCCACTATCGAGCGACGGGACAATAGAGGAAGACCGCGACTCAGTCGGTGCCCGCAAGTGGAAATGAACCAATTTTTCGTGTTAAACTGAAGGCCTCCAAACTGAGACACTTGTCGGTTAAGACCCAAACTCCTGCGCCACTTCAAAATGTTTAAGCCTCCACACAACGAATAAAACCAAGAACCAGATGTATTCAGATATAAAAAAAAATCCAATCATGCTCCAACGCACCGAATCTCAGTGTTGTAGCCCCATAGACAGATGTGGGATTTGGTCTAACGTGATCACCTGCCTACCGGCTTATACCACGGGGTCCATTTTCTCAAGTGTCGTAGATAACGCAAGACTAGACGCCTAAGTCACCCAAGTAGCAAATGAGATCATGCTAGAGGGACCATCACCTCAGTTTGGTAGCGAGGCCTTTCTAAAATTTCTGTCGCCCTGTGGGTCGCAACACCCGGTTCAGAATGCAACTCCACACTGAGCCAAGAAAGTCACCTAACCGCCTGGTCTAAATCAGTAGGGTGAACAACCTGATTCAGACCAATCAGTCAGTACACTAACCACGGCTCTGCCCGCGATATGGGTATTGAACCACAACCACCACGATACTCCCACTAAGGGGCCTAACGTTTGTTCAGGCCGAAGTTCCAGGGACTCCTGACCTCCCGTGGCACCAAAATATAGCCTCTGGTCAAGCTGTCACTTCCAGTCGGGCTCCCTAAAAAATTGGGTCTGGTAGCAGCCATTCCGCCACCAAATGGACTTTGGCTCCATCAGTGATTCCGTACACACTATTTATAGTGCTACGCATGTGATTTTGAATCAAGTGTTTCATAAATCCAGTCACATCATATGGAGCCCCATGGACAGCGGTATAAGAGTTCAAGGCTATAAAATTATGAAACATCTTTCAAGTAGCCGTCTCTTCTTCTCTTCTCTGCCGAGCCAATTTTCAGACAGCGTGTTCATGAATTCATTGATTGCTTGTATGAGTTGGCCTTAAGTGCTTGAATTGTTTCCAAATTGTTCGCATAACATCGATCTTTCAGGGTAATACACAAAAGAAAGACCATAGAGGTCCCGTGACAGCTCCGAGACAGCTAATTTTCAACGCCATGACGGCTGATAGTACGACTTGCGAATTTTGTGCACAGTAAATCGATTGTGGCATGAGCTGTGTTGTGTAGTGTGGCACCTTGCATTAACCTGCGATTGTCCACATCAATACTTTCAGTGGCGCTGTAATGACCGACGTTGTTCTTAGCTTTCTTTTCAAAGCAAGAGATCATCCAATGGTGTTATCACTACACAACACCACATTAATTACCAAATTGTATATATCACTAAATGCATTGACTTCTCGACAATAATGTTAAGGTTTTCAAAACCTTAAATATGACAATTTTGTTTGATAGCACAGCCGACGAGACAAAAGAAAATATATTTTTCGTCAAAAGTCGCTTTTCGATTCAAGCTGCTGCTGTAAGGCCCAAGCTACGAGGCGATAATTAAGAGTACAATCTTCTTCTTTTTTACTGACGCTTCAGTCCGGGTTGGACTTGGGCCTCAACCAACATGCCTCTCCAGCCAGCACGTTCTTTCGCTAGCTGCTTCTAGTTGCGCACTTCAAGTTGGTTGCGGTCCTTCTCCACTTATGTGCTCCATCTCAACCTAGACCGTGCTCTGCTGCGTTGTGGATGGATCCGAGAACTTCTCGGGAAGAAGCAGTGGTGTTCATACATTTTACATGACCTAGTCAGCCTATAAGATTCGTCGTTGAGTCTTCGCCCTCAGACGCCATCAACGCAAACAGTACGTATCGCACGCAGAACTTTTCGCTCAAAAGACTAAGTGCTTCCCCATCCGCTTAAAGTTTCCCGATATCAAGGAGGACTGCGATCATCAAGCTGTTGTATAAAGGCAGTTTAGTCCTTCGAGAGAGAGCTTTATCACTCAATTGCCTCTTGAGCCCAAAGAAGCAGCGATTGGCATGAGTGACTCTGCGTTTGATTTCGGTAATGGTGTTGTTGTCCCAATCGAAGTCTCTACTGCCTCTGTCTGAGACGTCGATGTTGTGTGTCCTTCCTTGATGACAGCTGTACTTTGTTTTGCCCTTATTAACCACCAGACCCATTTTAGCCGCTTCTGCTTCATTGCCAGCAAACGCCTCATTGATGGCTCGCTGTGTTCGTCCAAGCACGTCACTGTCTTCGGCGTATTCTAGCACACGAACGGACTTCTGGAAGATCGTGCCTCTAGTGTTGACTTGTGAGTTACGCACGATCTTCTCAAGAATGATGTTAAAGAAGTCACATGACAGTGCGTCGCCTTGTCTAAAAACTTTTTTGACATTGAAGGTCTCGGTGAGTTCGTTCCCGAACTTGACGGAGCAGCGAGAGTTCTCCATCGTCATCCTACACAATCTGACGAGCTTGGTAGGAATGCCAAAACTAGACATGGCCCTGTATAGCTCGTTTCTATGCACACTGTCATTTGCGGCCTTGCAATCGACGAGTAGGTGGCGAGTGTCGATTTGCACTCCTTGGCTCTTTTCCAGGGTCTGCCGTAGTGTGAAGATATGGTCGATGGTGGACTTCCCTGGCCTGAACCTAAAATCATAAAGACATATCAGGTTGTTGATGAACGGTTTCAGTCGTTCACAAAACACGGTAGAGAGGATCTTGTATGCGATGTTAAGGAGACTTATCCCTCGATAGTTGGCGCTGTCGAAAGGATCTCCTCCTTGTGGACTGGGCAAACGACGCTGAGATTCTAATCATCAGCTTTGAATAAATTAGACCTTGTAACCAAATGGTCCAAGATCTCTGTTCAGTTTTTGTCTCAAGCTGATGCTTGAAATGTAAAGTTGGATCGCTGACGAGTTCATGTTCGTTAATTAATTTCAACACTCTTAGTCACACAAACCTCAGTTTCACCCGCGCGCATCGTTCGACGAAGGAGACTGTGAGTATTTTGTACTAGCATACCCAACTTAGGACCTTACGTACAGCAGTCGCCGTGGGTGCTTTATTTTGCCAAAATTAATTTTCAAAACATGCACTGCTTGCGCTACGCAGTCCTCACTTTGGAGATAAGTTTTGAATGTTTCCCAAAGTTGTTCAAGTGTAGATCGACTCATTTCGTATTTTTTCGATATGTCACTGACTTTCTGTTAAGATTTCGAAAGGAAAATAGGTGCCCTGCCCATGAAATTATTTCTGACTACCTGTACTTATTAAGGAACTGTATCATTCACAACCTGAATGCCTGTAGAAGCAGAACGGAGCGATTAATTTTTAGTCCTAAACAACGTCATCTACTTCAGCTGAAGTGATTTCCAAAACACCATCATTTCATAAAGTTCTGCGCGTCCATGCTTTAGTCCCCTCCCCCACGCATGTACACTTCGCCTTAAAAAAAAAAACAATGTTTACAATTTCCCACACGGGAAACTTTGCTTGTTTGCTTCGAGATACTGATCACAGACACATTCACTCCAAAGCACGATAGTTGAAGAATGCCTTCCAAGTTTAATCGACGACACCCCCCACAATAAGCAAATTCCCCCTTCTCTTGCCGCCACATGCTTCGTCATCAGCGATTAATTTATCAATTAAATATCGCCGCAAATAGGCAAGCCCGATAAAGTCAACTCACGCCGCCTGATAACCCACCAGCGATTCCAAGTCTGAGCAGCCAGTTGTCAGTCAGACGACGCACGTTGTACGCGCTTCACACATCGAATGAACTTCGGATTTGGAATCGTTGTCGCCTTGCTAGCGGCGGGCACTGCGAACGCGGCAAACATTCTTGGAATGTTTCTCACTCACAGTCCGTCGCATGTGATCGTTCACTTGGCTGTTGTGCGTGCGTTGGTCGAACGCGGCCACAACGTCACGGTAATCACGTCGCTTCCGCTGAAGGAGAAGAGCACCGGCTTCAGGCACATTTTCCTCAAGGATCTGCAGACGACTCAGGCGGACATCGATGCCATGGTCAACAAGGTGAAGGATTCCCCATTTTACGCAATGCCGTTCAACACAGTCGCCCTGATTAGGGATCTGGTGGAGAAGTACGCCCACTATGACGCCGACCTGCTCTTTCAGAGTTTCCTGCGAGAGGGCAATCAGTTCGATCTCATGCTCCTCGGCTACAGCTTTAACGAATTCCAACTCGGTCTGGCGTCGCACTTCAAGTGCCCGACTGTGCTGTCCTGGATGATCCAGCCTGTGGGACACGTTTCGCGGCTGATTGGGAATCCGACTTTCCCAGCTTTCGTCCCAGCAGCTCCCTTCATGGACTCAGGACCGATGAACTTCTTCGGGAGGGTGCAGAGCTTCATCATCAACTCCATGGAGCGACTGCTCTCGGGTACAATTGGTTTCTACTTGGAGTGGCTTTACAAGTGAGTCTCGTGGTTGCAAAGATCAGAGGAGGATCCTGCTACTTTCCTTTTCAGCCAAAACTATCCACCCGGGAGGTACCCATCGTTCTCGGAGATGAAGAGGAACGTGTCACTGATTCTGGCCAATCATCACTTTAGCGAGGGTCCGGTAAGACCGCTAGTTCCGGCACTGGTCGAGATCGGCGGAATTCAAGTCAAAGAGAAACCTGATCCCCTGCCAGAGGTGAGTGGGAGATTGGAATCACCCAACAAATCCTTCACCCAATCTCTTCCCAGGAAATCGAAGACTTTCTGGACCAATCTCCGCAAGGAGCCATCCTCTTCAGCCTGGGGTCATACGTAAGAGAGGATCACATCGAGCCCGAGGGCCTGCAGATCATCTACAATGTCCTCTCCTCACTGCCATACCACGTGCTGTGGAAGTCCGATCACAAATCCCATCCAGGGAATTCTTCGAACATCCTCTACATGAAGTGGTTTCCCCAAGATGACATCCTTGCCCACCGCAACCTCAAACTGTTTGTGACTCACGGCGGAAAAGGCAGCATCACCGAGGCGGAGTACCATGGCGTGCCAATGGTGGCGATTCCACTTCTCGGCGACCAGCACGGCAACGCCAACACCATGCGCAAGAAAGGTCACGGTCTGATGGTTGACCATCGGCAGATTTCTGAGCAGTCATTTCGAATGGCAGTCATCGACGTGATCGAAAGCCCTCGATACCGGAACGCTGTACAGGCGTTCTCCCGCCTCTATCGGGATAGGCCGTTGACGGCACGGCAGAATGCCGTCTTTTGGATTGAGTACGTGATCAGGCACCGGGGAGCGCCACACATGCAGAGTCCTCTGAAGGACTTGAACATTCTCCAGGAGAACTGCCTTGACGTGATCGCCTTTCTACT
Organism: Eristalinus sepulchralis; assembly: GCA_944738645.1. Classification (NCBI taxonomy): domain Eukaryota; kingdom Metazoa; phylum Arthropoda; class Insecta; order Diptera; family Syrphidae; genus Eristalinus; species Eristalinus sepulchralis. The sequence continues at coordinate 47,238,701 of OX122882.1, forward strand.
CGTTCTGGTGTACGTTGGAGTGAAGCTTCTGCGAAGTGTCTTGAAGTGTTTGATAGTGACTCTGATTGGGATCGGGAGACGCAGGACGAGCAAAAATAAAGAGGAGTAGACGGTGAATGGCGTTGTTTTTGAGGGGAGACAGTAGTCAGCTTATAATTTGCCTTAAGTGCTTCAGTTGGCGTTGATTGGATTAATTAAGCGTTTCCAGTGTGACGCCGAAGTGCTCCCATGGATTAATTCAATTTAATGCTCACCAATGACCGCATGATTAATGATCGCAGTTTCGTGCCGTAAGTGATGGGCACAGATTGAAAGCGGCCTCTTTGGTGTCGATCTAACTGTGAGAAAGTGAAAGATGGGAATGTGGATGGGAACTTGGGATCCACGAAAGTACATCGACTCAATTGAGAGCATTGTGCTTCAGATTCCGTAAAACGTCAAGTACTTATGGCATCAGTAAAGGGGCGGTAAGGTAGTGAACTAGCTTTCATTCCGAAAGGTTACAAAGGGCTCTGTTCAACTGAACTTACTGTCAAACAAGGTGTGCCACAAGGTTGAATTTTGAGACCCTCCGCGTTTTCATTGACGGTTTGTAATTTGCATGTAGATACTGTTTAGTACATGTATCTGCTGATGATGTTCAGCTACATGGCTTCTGAAAGAGCGAGTGACTCTAATGAACGAGGTTTTAAAACAAATTTTCTCACGGGTAACCCCAAATGGTTTACATTGAAATCCATGCAGGCCAAAAATCTCCTAATAAAGGTTTGAATCAAGGCAACCAAAAGCAGTATTCGTAAAGTAAGAAGGCACCAGGGCATCTTAGACTTAAAAGGCACCCAAGAAAGCTAGGGTTGGAAGACAGAGAGAGACTGTGTAGAAAATTAAACAAAATCCCAGAACATGTGCTAGCATTTGGACAAGTCGATTTTTGCCACTCGAGTGTTTGGCACGCTGTGCGTCCCACTTACGCCACACATCAAAGGTCCAGGTTCGATTCACGGACTGAACACCTCGCATTTTTTCACGGCAGCACCTCTTTGGAGTTGCTGACAACACTCAAAGAGTCAATGAAAAGCTTCTCAAATCTCGGCATTCGGAGTCTGCAAAAGCTGTAGGGCCCCTCTACTCGTGAGAGAACATTAGCAAGCACAACACGAATAGTTGTTGTAGAAGTTAGGCCCTGGTCTTTCGTGGGCTGTAGTGCCACTGAATTATTTTGCTTGGGTTTGCTGAACTAGCAAGAACCTTTTAGAGCCAACGAGGAAGTTCAAAAGGGTGATGTTGAGGCGTGCAGGCCGCTGGGAAAGGTCGATCATTCGCTATGACTCTCGTAGTTTGGGCTGTGCAGCTTGATTTGGACAACGATCTGGGCGAAGGTGCATATTCATCTCGGCGGCTAGGCTAACAAACAAAATTCCAACGTCTTAGGCTCGAAAAATCCGCACGTTATTTATTGTCGAAACCCAAGTGCATCTATTCAGAGTGAGTGTTTGGTGCCACCCCGCCATCCAGGGCCTCAAGGGACACGAAAAAAAACTAGCTCAAGTTCGGCATATTTGACCCACAGGGCCAGCCGTTAGCTGTGAAAAATGTAGTAAGATATCTTGGCATCTGGTTGGACCAGTATATGTACTGCGGTGCAGCTACATGCAGCTACAACTCTGACAAAAGCTAAGAAAGCCTTTGCTGCGGCAAGTTGGCTATTATACAGTAGCCAACTTGTTTCGAGGGTGAAGGTGATCTGCTAAATGGCCCTAATCCGGCCAATCATGACGTACGGGTGTCCAGTGTGGTTCAACTTGAGTCCTTCCCAGATGGAAAAGATGAGGGTTTTCGAGAGGCAATGTCTTCGGGCCTGCCTCCGGTTGTATCGAATACCAGAATCCGATTACAAGACATTCTATCCCAACGAGGTCTTGTACAACGATTCAAACCTAATCAGGATAGATAATTTTATTATTAAACTGACTCGAAGGCACGAGCGATGACTTCCTCCAATTGTCTGATCTTCGGGGCTTATTACACTAACATTATGTACCATGAAAAGATGCGGCTTGTACCCCCTGAAGCATTTCTCTATTTAGATTCCAAAGGGCTGATACAGGATATGGAAGGATGTCCTATCCTCTTCCCTGTCATACGCCGAACAGTGGACAGGCAGTTTTTATAGTGTAATTTTCTTGAAATAGTATTAAGCATTTTTTCCGATTGGGAAGTGGGGGCTTCTTTGAACCATTCCCTTTGAAAATGAGGCTGAGTGACTTCAGATTCATTCGGGACGGTAAGCGATGCCGTTTAGCCCATGCCACAATTGATCACCAAGTTCTCAAACTTGTATTTCACTATGTCAAATAACCCATCCTACTCTACTATTTGGCCACATTGAGTATTTTGTTTTGAGGGTAACCGTAAAGAATTTATGTTATACCAGCAATCCGAAAAGTTATAGCCTGAAACTACAACCGCAAGGTATTGGAAAATTGGGGGATAGAATGCGCTATTGAGAGTCAGGCGAAAAAGGACATCGTACTGTTAATTTAACACATTAAGCCATAACAAGTGAAAAAAAACAAGTGCATTTAAAGAAAAATAGCCTCTCCTTTATGAGAGGTTTTATATGCTTCCTTAATAGGCTCCTCAACTTTGTCCTTTCACTATGGACATCTAGAATACAAGGCTTTAGCACTTTGCTGTCCCCGCGAGATTGAATTAATTAATTAACGACTCCTTGAAAGCGCGAATATGATCATCTCCTTGTAAAGGGTGATTTTTTAGCTACTATTTTTTGGCAACACCGGGTTAAACAGCTGACGCACATTTCGTGTTTTGTTTCACTGTCAAAGATCTTCAGTTTCGTCTATAATTTAACCATGAATCGTCTTACAAACGAACAACGCTTGCAAATTTTTGAATTTTATTATCAAAATGCGTGCTCTGTTAAGAAAGTTCATCGCGCGCTTTTTCCATTTTATGGTCAGTTCATTTTTGGCCCAATGGGTACATAAATAAGCAGAATTGTCGATTTGGGAGTGAATATCAGCCAGAAGCATTGCAAGAGTTACCAATGCATCGAGAAAAGGTCACAGTTTGGTGCGGTTTGGCTGGTGGCATCGTTGGACCGTATCGTAACTGTGAATGGTGAGCGCTACCGTGAGATGATATCCAACTTTTTTTCGCCCAAGTTCAAGAGCTTGACTTGCATGACATGTGGTTTCAACAAGACGGTGCCACATGCAACACAGCACGCGCAACAATGGACTTATTGAGAGGCGAGTTCGGTCAACATTTTATTTCACGTTCGGGACCGGTCAATTGGCCGCCTAGATCGAGCGATGTAACGCCTCTAGACTATTTTTAGTGGGGCTATGTTAAAGCTCATGTCTATACAGACGAGCCCGCTTCAATTGACGCATTGGAAGATAACATTGAAGCATTTACTCCTGAGATACCGGCTGAAATGTTGGAAAGAGTATGCTAAAATTGGACTAAGGGGATGGACCATTTGAGGCGCAGTCAAGGTCAACATGTGCATGAAATAATCTTCAAACATTAAAGTACATAGACCGTACTATCGATTCAAATAAAGATTTCATGTTTTTTTTTTTTAAACTTTCCTGTAGTTTTAAAAAATCACCCCTTAGAAAGGAGCAATTTTGTTTTCTTCGGATTTTATATTCAGGACGAGAATTCTCGTTCCAGGTGGTGCTTTCCTGTTACTTACATAAGAGCGATAATGGCGTGAGTGATGCCCACTTAGAGTCTACATTCAACTACAGCTTTGACCGGATCCCATTGAATCGCTTCGTCGAGGAATGCAATTAGGACGTACCTATGCACCGGGTGCGGCGTTTACCACCTTACAGCGAGTTGTTGCAAGTCAGTCTTCGTATGCCATTAACACACGCTGGGTAAAAAATATTCTCTGCCCGAATAAATGATGCAATGATAAGTCACACTGAATCGCTTTAAGGCCAGACTCAGATAATTTTTAGAAACTGCGAAGGGGTGCGGTGTACACCGATTCCAGTTTCCGCTGACTGGGTGGAATAGCGGCGTGCCTACAATCAAATTTGGATTAATTCCCCCCACCATTACCATTCTGACAGAAAGCGCCATAACTCAGGCTTTATCTCCTACTTTAGCTGTTCACAGACCAAAAAAAAACGTCCCCATTATAACGCCTCATACCTGTCGTGTGTAGTTAATTAAACACAAAACTCCATCTGCACTGCAAGCCCATTCATTACGGCTTTTGTTTTCATTCTCGGGAAAAAACACACATCCATCCATCATCTGGAAGTCTAGAGCCCTTGTTACTACTGCCCAAACATGAACAACAAGCACCAGCTTGCTAGGCCAAAAACATCGCACGGCCCACAACCCAAATAGTCTCATCATCAAATGAAAACTTACACACACGCTCTACGGCGAAGGGCTCCGCAGTTCACTGGCTCCCACCAGAAATTTAATTAATCCCGAAACGAAGTGCAGAAGTAAACATAGCAACAAATAAGAAACTTTACCCCCACCCGCACACTCTCGCTTGTCCGGCCGGCCGTGATGTGCTGCGAGCATGCAACTCCGAAAAACAGACTCAGGAACACACACCCATGCCATGAAGCAATGTGTTCACATGTCTGCTGTCAGCACGGCAGCAGGACGAACTGTGGATGCGGACTTTTTCGGAAGGGAGGCAGCGGCGATTTCAATCATCCCCCCTTCCCACCGGAACACCCGACGGGGCGTACGCGTGAAAAGTTATCCGTCCTGCCGCGATATTAATCACGAAAACTTTGAATTCCGCGAAGTGGTGGATGGTCAAGGAGAGCAAACCTGCCCCTCAGCGGCTGACTCATTGCGACCGCAGCACCCGAGGACTTTTCCCTTATCGTCGCCCGAAGGTCCCATTAAAGCGCTATCCAATCAACCCTGGACACGACCCCTCACTGTGTATGTGTCAGGGATGGTCTGAGAGGGTCTGGGAAATGGAAATGGAGGACTAGATGATTTTGGCTCTTATCACCCCTCCGATTGGTGATCTTTTTTAAAGAAAACTTTTCCCCCTTCCCCTCCCCCACCGCTTCGATAGCTGGCGGCTGAAAATGTGATTGTTCATGGAAGGAAAGAAGTTTCGCGGCGGCAACTGTTCAACTTATCTTCGGATGGGAGGGGAGGGGAATCTTAATTCGTTGGCGCTGCCGGCAACACGGGATTGGCTTGTTTGCCCGCAAGACTGCTTGGGACCGGGTGTTTGTGGCTTAGGGAGTGAAAGATTTGCAAGGGTACTGCAAGACAACTGAAAGGTAAACTCAACCGAAGTTGTCGCTTAGACAAGAGTTGGCCGTAGGAAGATTGGGAAAAAGACGCCCTTGAAGTGGGGTAGATGGATTGATAGGCGCATGCATTGATTAACGGAGTTTGTGGCGCAGGAAAGTGTCACTTCAGGTGCAGACTATGCAGTGAGCCAATGGGGGAAATAGGAGTTTGTGACGAAATTGCGGGAGATCATGGATGGGACTCCTCAGTTGGTCATCAGTTGAAGGGAAACCATCTATTTAAGGCCATCGACTTAGCTGTATCTGTTTAATATCATTTGACAGAGTGAGTGTTAAACTGACTCCCGTTGAAAATAGAATAAAGTTGGCACTCACTCCGTCAGTGGCAACTGTTCGAGGGATGTTTTGTCTTGCTGAGACATTACAAAAGGACTATAAGGACCCCTTATTCATTCCTTAGTTCAGTCATCAATTTTCTTTCCACTGTGACTTTCTTCTTTTGCTTGGAATATCTTGGCCATTCATGCTGTTCAATAGGAAACCGAAAAAATCATTAATCACGCAGTTACAGTGGATGCAGATACAGGCTCGGGTGTGAATAGAATCATATACGATAGACCAGCCATAGAAACAAAAAAGCGAATCAAGGAGGAGATGCAGGAGAGAGAAAGAAAAAAGCATTTGTGCCCAAGGATAAGAGGACTCAGCTTAGGGATACCGAAACTCAAACTTTGCACAAAGAAAATTGGTTTGGATGACGTTTCAAGGCCTTCAACTGATGCTCTGTTGCGCCTGGATTAAGTCGATTTTTGTCTTGAGCCAATCCCCATGCAGAAAAAAGTTTCCGTCCGGACACATCCATCAGACAGTCTTTAAGGGTGGAAAATAGGTGGAATCACTGGCTCTGGTGGCATGCTATTATCACTCTTTAAAGCTGGTGTTGAAAATTGCATCAGATCATTTGTTGAATCAAACTTCTGTCCGACGATTCAAATTGATGCCTTATCGGCAAAACGGTGATTTTACTCGTAGTCTGAGGTACATTCGTGCTTAATGTCATTTGTCACTACATCATGAAGATATCCCTCAAATGAGAGAGAAACTTTCACCGCCACTTAACGCCGTACACGACCATTATCTTGATGGCAATTGACTCATTTGACTACTTCAGGTCCTTCCCATCATGCTTCAAAGTTCTAAGGCCCCTTCTGTCCCAATCCCAAACAGAATTCACCCTTGTAGTCGTGGTCGCATGGCTACATGCAATCTGCTTGGAAGGAGGTCATCCTTAAGAAGGGTGAAACTAGTCACAGTTCTGTAAAAGACTTTCGCCCAATAAGACTTTGAGTGGCGTTAGGGTCAGACTTACCTACTTTTTAAAAACTATGAAGGGCGCGATGTACACCGCTCTCAGTTTCCCTTGAAAGTGTTGCAGAATAAATTTCGCCCAATAAGACTTACATCGAGAAGCTCATTAAGTTACGTTCGTGGTAACCTGAAAGAAAAACCCAATTTCATTGGTTCATTGGCGTTGCCGACTAGCAATCGCCTGCTCTAAGCTTACCTGTCTTTAACTCATTGGCACAGCACGCCCACTTAAAGGAAAAGGAGAGACTTAATCAAACCACTTAATGTCGCTCAATATCTTGCCATCGAAAAGCATTTAAAGACGTTGAGGCTGCAATATTGAAGACGGGGCACGCCAAAGTTCCTCGGAAACGTCCCTTGTTAAGAACTTCCTGAGAACGAATGTCAGTGCCTCTTTCAATGACAATTCAATCAGAACCCCTTCTTATAGTAGAACCCTGCAGATCGGAGATGTCTTCCCCTGCTTTGGTTAGTTGTCATCAACGATGTACCAAAAGATCTGAGATACTCAGGTGTGAAGGTGATTGCCTATGCTGTTGACGTAGTGGCTACAAATTGAGGTTCATTCCTCCAGACTATCAGCGAACCTCAAGAAGAAGAAAAAGCCTCAAGGGTGACTGTAGTTTGGATTTGAAGTTCTGCGCGAGGAGTGAAGCTTAAGAAGACCAAGGTGGTCTTTTTCAATTCAGACCTACTGCGATGGAAGGCTTCAACTTACCCTAAACAGAAGTGCCAAAGATCTAGATGTTATCCTAGACAAGACACGTAGTGGGAAAATAAATGTCAATGAATGAACGAAAAGAGACTCATTTGCCTACCTGGTTTTTCCGTAAGTTCCAAGATCATTCAGTGGATGTACGCCACAATGGTGATATCTATCCTCACGCATGGTTGCCTTTATTTGGTGGAAAGCCATCCTAAAAGCCATTCAGCTCCGGGCATTGAGTACGATACAGAGCATGCCATAAGTGCGTCACAGATGGAGGCTTGTGTTTATGCCACATGAGGGTGAAGTCAATTTTATTCCGATCTTTCCAAGCAAGCACCTGCTGCCAGGGGTGCCATATTATTTCGCCAGTCAGGCGGTTGGATCTGCTGTCTCTAAGGACATAGAAGTGCCTTAAAAAGTCTATCAATAAATCAATTAATCTCTTCTTCACTTAATAATGATAATTAAGTGGCACTACAGCCCACAGGGACCAGGGCCTAGCTTCTACAACAACTACTAGTATTGTGCGTGCTACTATTCTTTTACGGGCAGAAGAGACTTACAGTCTTTTTCCGACTCCGAACGGCGAGATTTGAGGAGCTCTTCATAGACAATTGATAGTCTTTGAATGCTGTCAGCAGCTTGAAAGACGTGGTGCCGTGTAAAAAATGTGAGGCGTTCCGTCCTGAAATCGAACCTAGGCCTTCAGTGTGTGTGGCGACGCGCTTATCCCCGGCGACCACCACTTCTTGACTTACACAAACTTCTTAAATGCCATTTTCATACCAGATTGGAGTGGAAAAGGTACGAATCACTCAAAAATTCCCCTCCTCAGGTGTATAATGATAATTCAAGTTCGTATGTAGGAACAGTGGAGGACATGTTCTCCAGCTTTTTAAGCCTCCATCGCCCTAACAGACTTGCTGATGATGCAGTGCCTTTTAAGCTGAATTTCTGGCAGTCAATGAAATGGTTAAAATTATTTCAATGGTGAGAACATCGCCAGCTAATGAGACCATCTTTCTTGATAGTCAAGAGGCCATAAAGGCAAGCTCTTATGTAGAAACTCAAGCTCGTGGTTCTTGGCACTCACACGTGATCACTCTATTGTGGGAACCAAAGCTCAAGACAGCTGATGTACGCGTAAACAAAGGCGCTGATATCGACCCGATGTAGAAAATCCGAGGGCTCAAGTCTCTTCTCGCAGACCTACTTGGAAAGGGGGACAACACTATTTAGTGTTAGCAGACTATCGGTATCACTGCTTAGCCACTTCTGATGCCATTCGGGCGCTATGGGCCAGCTACGAAATCACAAATTCAGACATTATCAATCAGCTAACACAATGTTGCTCACAACCATCTGAGTTATCAAGTATTAAATGAAATGTATTTCATAACCGATTGCTCTTGTTATATGTAACCCCTGAGCTTACATATAACAAGAGCAAGTCAACGATTTGCCTTGACCGGATGGATAGTGAATTCCAAACGACAAGTCAAGCTGAACCACTTGCTTGGTGCAAAGTTTAACCTAGTTCCTCAACAGGACGCGGGTTGCACTGAGGGCAAGTGCATTGTACTGACGAGTCGACATAATGCCGCCTCGAATAACTGTTTACCTAGATCATAAGTTTGATTTAGGAATTTCGGCGGTCGAATTGGAGATAAAAAAAATAAAGCAAGCTAGAGAAACTGAAGGACAACCCTCACTAGTCTTGTCAATGTACCAGTCTAGGTCATATCACACATAAATCTTTGGGGGAATTCTTCCTCTTCGAACTTAACAGAATTGTGAATATTCCTCATGGCTGTTCATTAAATGAACAAAATGGCAGGATACGAAATAGTACCTACGTACGTGGGTTGGGTGAACTTGCCACGATGGTCGAGTTAGGTGAGATTCGTTCTTAACCCCCTCCATAGGGTAGCACTAAGTGAGGCGCAGCCGATGTGCTTTTGGTGGGCGTTGTAGTGGAAAGTGCATCACCTCACACGCCGAAGGCTCCAGATTAGAATCCTGGACAGTATTTTATTACGACACCAACCCATTCGAGTTGCCGACAGAGTTTTCGAAAAGGGACTTGACAACTTTGAATTTAATTTGTGAACGCACTCTTTCAGTAATCACCAACCCTTCAAAGTCAATTTTCTTCAGTAAAATTTACATTTTCATCGCTGTAAAGTGCACGATCTCGGAACATGGAGAAATAATAAAAAGTTGTTTACTGAAATTTGGAATTGATGGTCACAACTTAAAGAGGGCTAACTCCAATTTTCGGTCAACGGGCAATAACAAGTTTTGTGCAAGAATTTGAGCTTACATATTTGTTGTGTGATGTTGCCTGTCAGTGAGACAACAGGTTGGTCGCTGCCGTTCGTTCGTCCGTAGCAAACGATCGAAATCAGTCAATTCAAAGGCGTTCTCAAGAAGAAGGCATCCCTCCCTCATTGTGGCGTATTTTGAGTAAGGATCTTGGCTTGACTCAAAAATTAAAGCCGATGGAAGCGATACACTAGTGACGAAGTTAATTTTTGGCTCAATGGGTTCGTCAGTAAGCCAATCGCGTTATAGGTCGGTTGAAAATCAACATGTGCTTCATGAGTCACCACTTCGTCTGCAAAAAAACAGTGTTTGGAGCCGTCTTCATGTTCAGCGTAATTGCACCATAATTACTGACTAATTTTGGAAGATGTGAACATGGACGACAGGATGGTGCCAGAAGCCATACAACACACGTTACAATCGCTGCGTTCACATGAATGTGAATCTTATGGAACTTCGCACACAGCATTATACGCTCAATATTGAAATTCTAACGGAAATAATAAAGAAATCTATACCGCAACAGAAAGATTTAAAAACTCGTAAAATATATAAACAAAAATGGTATGATTCGGATTGCATGAAAGCTAGAAGAAAATCTTTTAAGTTTCTCAAACTTCTAAGGTCGAATAACTCCAATATTTTTAAAGCACTCTATCAGGATACCAACAAGGAATATAAGCGCATTTGTTATATCAAAAAAGTAGCCTTTGAACCACAAAACATTGCGATCATAAACACCTCAAAATCTTCTGCTCAGTTCTGGAAAGCTGGCAAATACCTTAACGGATACTCGTCTAACATCTCTGTAACTCTTAAAGCCCAGCAAATCATGACCCATTTTGATAAACTTCTTAATGCACCATGAACCTCGCCGCTATTCCAATATGCAGCCCCCCTGCTCATAGACGAAATACTAGACTCTGCATTTACTTTGCAAGAAGTCAATGAAGTAATAAACAAATCGAAATCAAATAAAGCACCTGGTATTGATCGTATTCCGTTTGAGTTCTATAAAAATTGCACATACGAGTTTATGAATTCTCTCACAATTGAGATTAATATTCGACTCTGCTAAAATCCCCGATATATTCAGGAAAGCAATAATGTTTCCCCTACACAAAGAATTCCAAGCTGGATTTAGGAAAGGTTATTCTACAATCGACCAGATATTCCGCTCAACAAAGATTGCTGAAAAATATAAGAGCAAGAAAAAAAAGTTGTACGCCTTCTTCGTTGATTTGCGAACAGAGTTTGATTCAATACCACGTGAGGCACTCTTTTACTAGCTTTCCAAAATCGGTGTATCAAGTAAAAATTATTCGAATCCTGAGAGCCTTGTATGGAAATAATATCGTACATGTATGGAATGGAGACATAATTTCTGAAGATTTTGAAATTTCAATGGGTGTTGTGCGACACTATCCTTGGTATGTAATTAATGAAAAACAGGATTAATGCTTTTTGTAAAAGTTGAAATCTTACTATAAGTCTTGGTAAATCAAAAATGATGGAAATTGGAATTTAGACGGGGAAGAGATTGAGGTAGTATCCAGATACAAATACCTAGGTATCCTCATATTGTCCTTTTTAAATCTTAAACCACACTTTGAGGAAAAATTTGCCGTTGCTCTCTGTTCGATTGGGGAACGTTGCTTAAAAAATAAATATGTACCACAAAACGTAAAACAAACTTTGTTCCACTCAACCGCAGCGTCGACAATACTCTACGGAGCTCAGGTATGGGGTTACAAAGGCTACGATGCCGTGGAAAAACTCCTTCGCTACTTTTTGAAGAAGATATACTGGTTACCAAAAAATACCCTGCTACATCTTGAAACGGGAACTCCTCCTGTTCTGTTCTTGTACATGCTCAAAATGCGATTCAAGTATATCCTAAAATTACTGGAGATGAACGAATGCAGATTACCAAACGTATTTCCTTGAGAGTCACGCAGTTGACAAAATTAGCACCATTTTCATACTGAGAGGGGAACTCGTTCAGTTAAACTAGACCAGATTTACCTATACTCTGTGACCTATGCAACATGAAGAAGAGAGAAGACATCTTACACTTTCTTGGTGTTTGTCCGTTTCTAAAAGAATTTCGATTATCCATTTTCGGAAAACATGATTTAGACGAAGATGAAGTAATTAGCATATTAAATGGAGAAAAAGGATGGAAGGCTTTATATGACAACTCAGTAGCTGCACTTTGTTATAGAAAGCGTATCATAGACGGATATTTTTAATGTAAAACTTATGTATTTATTTTGTGAATCTGGTATAACCATAAATGACTTAGGTTAATATTTACATTGTACATCATTTATTGAAAATAAAAGTCTTAACTAACATAACAATCACTGCATTCAAAAGTGAGTGTGGTAGGCGTTTTATCTCAAGAAATAAGCCAGTCGATTGTCAGTCTCCTTCGTGCGATTTAACGCCACTTGACTTTTTTCTGGGCCTAGGCTAAGTTTATGATTTATGCCAACAAGCTGATGACGTTGGAGGAGCACAGAGCCAACATGACCCGACTCTAGTAATAAAGCCATAAAAAAGAGTCCATCAATCACTACAAACCCCAAATATTGTATTTGATATATAATTTAATTCGTGCGGTTTGCTACGAGATGGCGTAACTACTGTCATTGTACGTCATTTGAGTATATGTCAGTCATTTGAAGCGTAAACAACAAAAAAAGTGTTTTGGAGGGGAGTTCTTCTGCAGAAAACTGCTGCCAAAACACATCGTAGCTAAGAGAATGTGACAAACGTGGTTTGCACTATTTAAAAATTAAGATTTTTTTAAGATTTTTAGATTTAAGAAAAAGTTTGAAGATGAAGAACTTGAAGCATTAAACAAGAAGAGCTCGCAGATTCTTTGGGTGTCACCCAAGTAAGAGCTTCATCTTGCACTTGCCAAGTGTTTTTTTTTTAAGTGCGAAAAACAATATCATTCAAATGTCCAGAAGAAGGGAAGATTCGCAACATGTGCTTCTTTTGAGGTTACTTTTGAACACTTCTTCACACATTGCGGGATGTATCTCGGACAGTGGGTTGAGTGTAACTTCAGTAAAGTGGGTTCTTTAATGCATCTAGCGTTGGAGGATTATTCACTTAAACAGGGTATTTTGGGAACCTTCACAGAAGCAAATTACTTTATCTTGACGTCACCAAAAATCGTTTTTTATTGTCTGGAGTGTATCCACTGCGTTATGAATAGTCATCAGGCTTCAAACGTTGCGTAAGATATACTTTACAAGGTTGAAAATTCAAGTCCAAATGCTAAATACGAGGTATGGCGGTGTACGAAACGTTCAATTGCTGATTGCGTCGAGAAATCGAAGAATTCGGATCATCAGCAATGCTTACAACTGCACTATTTTCGACTGACATTTATTACGATGATTTACAGGCTTAACGATAACAGTAACGCTTCTATTCTCTTTCAATTTCTTCGCAATTTTACCGATTGCTTGTGTATTCAGTGAATTTTAACGACAAAAATCATCGCGTGATGTGCAAAAAGTGGTTACTTTTAAGTGTAGATAGTTTAAGTTATCTTATCGGGCTAATTGGTTAGTAAGCGATGCATTTTCATAAATGGCAAACATGCAGCTAAAGCTGTCATGCTTCAAATGTCAGCTCAGTTTGCCAGGTGTTAAATACCAGCGCTACCAACTTGATACCACAAGAGGAATTTTCCTTCAATTATATCTATATAATTCGAAACTTAGACCTTTGCCTTAAATCATCCATCCATCCTCGTCTTCTTTCTCCGTAACTCACCGACATGTCTGCGGAAGAAGCCTTACTGCAACGTGTCGTGACTTCACTACATCGCCTGTAAAGAAAATGTTGTACAAAGTCCTACACCACTACTTCAAGTTAACAGTACAACTCAAGGTCGTACGCATCGCTATCAGCCCGTAAAGTCGAATTCAACAAATATCACAGTTCAGGGAATTTTCCAGAGCCCACACGAACCACAACTGTCCTACTTGCAGGCTCACCAGGGAAAGGTTTTCCCACATCGCCGGCGTGCATCTTCCCCAGTTCTGTGGCGACTTGCTGGGGCGACCCTAATTCGTCTTTGATCAGTTGTTTATTTTAATTAATTAATAAACTTTGCAGCCCGAGACCACACGCTCGTGTGTGGTCCGCCTTCCATTTGCACAAAAGTTCGCCCAGTTGACCGCATTTGAACCGCTCCCCTGCAAGTCCTCATGAACTTCGCAAGACAGACAAACTAATTCGTAGCATCTTACGCAGATACTTTCCAACCGAGTGAATCTTCGTCGAAGCACACCTGGAATCAAGGACGCAACAAGGATCGCAAGCAGCGTCCATGAAATCACTTCCTCCAGCAGCACATTTTCGTAATCACCCGACCGTGCTTCCCAGCACTCTCATCCCGAAAACGAATTCCCGCCGCACACCGACACTCCTTTGTGCAGACTCTGTGCTGGAAGTTGAATTTTCTTCGTCGAGTGATTTCTTCTGGTTGAAAGTGGAAATTAATTAAACAACTCCGGGTTATCTCAGACTCGAGTGGGTGTTAGTTGAACTTCAGAGGGACGCAGCACGTTACAAATTGCGCCAAAAAGACACCCGGCCCGGGCGTGATGTACGGTGGGTGGCATTTGACGTCATCCTGACTGCAAAGGAGTTGAAAATTAATTTCTTTGCGTTTTTGAGATGTGCTGTCGGGTTGCAGGGTTTTCAATTATTCCGAGAGGCAACTCCCAGGAATGGGGACACAAATTGAATGGGTGCAAAACGAGTTTTGTCTCGGTCGGGGCTTGTAATGGAACGGGGATGCACTTAAGGAAAGTGAGTTTGAGGAGGAGGAGGAGGAGGCGGAGGTTAACGCTGTTCATTTGCGGTTGACACGATACAGTGTAATGGGACGACGAACAGATGAAGGCGACGTGACAATTGGTCATTTCCGTTGGAAATTGCTTTCAGTTCGATGGACTGGGGAAAGTACTCGTACTCATACGTTCCAACGGATGTATGTACTCCATTTTTTATCATTTTCGTCTACCCACACTCGACCGCATTCGTTCCAATGGGTGAGCAATAAAGTTCAATTGGACGACAGAAATACAGACCGGGTTGCAATCGGTGTAAGGAGCCTCTTGGTCGCCCCTCAAATAAGCGCAAGACTCCATTCTGATGGGGTAGGTATTGGGCGTCACGTCAATTAGTGAATGAGGACAATTTCCCCCCCTCCCCCATCACCCCCTGTGCTCATTTATTAGTTTTTCTCCACCTCTTGCCACCAATTAAACAACAAACCTATATTCATCGGCAAACAGGGAATTTAAGTGTTCCCCCCCCACAATACGTCCACGAAAGCACTTAGGAGGCAAATCGAATTCACTCACCGCGACAAATAATAACCATCCCCATGGGACCTTTATGAAATAATTTCATATCTGTCCGCTGCACGCAATTACATAAAACGTAAACCAATCCAATCCAATCAGCCCCCAAAACCCGTTGTCCAACAAATTAGAGCACTCATTAGGCTAGTCCATTCGCTTCGACACACACGGACAGAGGGACACTCACCTTCATCGAGATACACTTACCTTATTTATGAGCTGCGCCACACCGATAACGGTCTTCTGTGCGTTCACAATCGGCATACAGAGGATGGCCTTTGTGCAATCGATTTCGCCCTCGCTGTGAATTTGATTGTGCTCCCGCACCCATTCCCTCACATCAGATATGTTGACAATTTGTCCACTGGACGCCACATACTGGGCGATCTGGGCCAGCGTTGAGTTGCTCAAATCGTTCACCGATGGCCTGGAGATGTTGGCCGATTGATTCTCGGCGCCCAGTTCGAACAGCACCGTGAAGCGTGTACGTGACTTTTGCTGAAATTAAAAAAAAAACAAAAAGCGAATGGTTTCGATTTAATGGACGGTCATTAGTGGGCACAAGTGCAGGCACAAACAACGTGCTCGAGTGTAGCGGTAATTGAACGAAATAATTGAATAACAGTTGCAAACGAAATGTGAAACATTGATGGATGGCGCGTTGCGATGATGGGAACAATTTGGCCGAAAGGCCGAAACTTTTGATGTCCCGCGTAATTGTTGGAGGGCTGCATACGCGAAATGTCCTACAGAGTATCGGCATTTAAATTGGGTTCTGCTCACCGCGGGCGGTGTGGTTCCGTTGACATTTCGCTGGATTCAGGCGATTGCCTTTTGTGGATGTTATTCAGTTGTTTACTTCATGCTGATTGCCGTTTGATTTTTAATCGAATTCATGGTTGAGTTCTGTGCATTCGACGGAAACTGCAAACAACGAGGTTTAGACTAATTGTCTGAACCGGGTCGTTGATGTAATTAAACAGACGCCTAAAAACAACGAACACGAGGTGAATGGAAGAGTGAGCGCCCAAAAACAGGCAACGATTCTCAAATAGATAAAACAGTATGGATGAAATACATTACGTCTGCAATATGACATCTTCCATACGTTCGCTGTGTCTTCACGTGGTGTCGTAAATCTGAAATATTCAATTTGACAGAACGTTGTCCCTTACAAAAAGAAAAAAAAGAAACACCTCTGTTGGAATGTGACAGCTACAACTGTGAGGTAGTTAAGGAGTTTGTCTACTTTGGGACAAACGTGAACTCCACAAACGACACCTTTGTGGAGATTCAGCGCAGAATCACTTTTGGCAACCGGTGTTATGTCGATTTGTCAAAACAGCTAGGGTCGAAACTCCCGACTCGAAGGACTAAAACGCTTATCCTACCCTTATACGGCACCGAGTGCTGGACGATATGCACAACGGCAAAGCAGATTCTTGGTTCCTTTGAAAGAAAAATTTTGGAGGAAGGCCGAACCTCCAGTATAGAGACCAAGTAATTGCGGACGTTAGAGAGCTTGGTCTTGGTAACTGGAAGCAACGTGCCCGGTATCGTCAAGAAGGGAAGGCAGCTATAGCTCAGGCTCAGACCCATCATGGGTTGCAGGCCTAATACATACACCCATACAATGCCCCTTACAGAGAGTGTCATTTTGTCTATAACAATCCCAACCTTAAAACAACTGCTTGACCTTAAAATCGAAAGACCGTAAATATTTTGTGGGGTACCCTTTTATGCGAATTCCATCACGTAGGTAACAGCTCGACAGACTCAGGGCGGGGTGATTGGATCAAGTTCATAAGCTCGTCTAGTAACGCTTGAGAATAGCTCCTGATGAGTTAGAGTCGAGGCAGAGGATCGAGAGGCCTGGGAGTCTCTCGTGCATATATTGCCCCCTGCGAACCCTTAAGCTTAATATGCGGTTAACGAAAATGATGATGATGGTGCTATGATTCGCATGCAGGAAAGCAGGTTAGGACGCTTTGGCATCCTTTTTTCATTTTTAACGCAATCTACCTTAATTTTGGTCCACTCTTGAAGTGGTTTATTTGGTGCGGTGAATTGAGTCACTAGATTTTCAAAGATTTTTTTTAAGGTCCACTCACTGATAATATGACACAAATTCAAGTCACCTAACTTAAATTTTGCAGAAGTCCCAGGGTGGGTTCGGGCCCTAAGGGAGCCTCTTTCGATCCTAGCCTAAAAATCTTCATCGGCAGTCTCGTCTCCAATAATTCTGTGGTGATCTGGGCAGGTCTTAGCGACTTAAGTTTACCGACCAAATTAAGGAAGACTTCCATTCCTGCAATAAAGGCAATAAGGCCCTAAGCACGTCTATCGCTACAAATGCAGGTACTTCGCCCCATCCACCTGTTCTTCACAATAGGTGACTTTGTGGTGGCTGCCACAATTGGTGGCTTTTGGTTGTTTATTTTGCCCTTTGGGTCATTATTTTAACCCCTTGTTTGACCTTTAAAGTGGCTCTGCTTCAAAAGGTACTGTAGTCCTCGGACAGAGTACTTGTGGTAAAAGTTATTTTAAAGGATTCGATTTTTAGATTAGATCTTATCTGCTTATGTTATTCGAGAAAGAGAGTCTGGAATAAAGAAGAGCACAGCACTTATTTCTTTTTTATTGCACCTATAGTGGTCGTTCAGTAAAAATCGCACGTCCCGTTGCTTTAACTGCACTACCGACCCATTGCCCACTGCCACCTCGACATCGACACCACCCATTACATTGGTATATCCAAGCTGAACGTCTCCTACAAGATCCTGTCCAGCATATTGTTTGAACGTCCAAAGCCGTTTTCGATCACATTAACTCCCATGTAGTGAAGCTAGTGACAACGATTCTGAAGAAGGCTAGCGATGGCATTCAACGATGGTAGAATTCGAACACTTGGGAACCTCCGAATCATTCGAAACCTTCACCCGATTTGGCTAGGAGATGTACTGTCGTGAAACTTCTTCTATCATGTGCTGGAGTGGATAGTGCGGAAGGCAGCCTTAAACATGAAAGTCACAATCTTCCACTCTTCAGAACAACTGCTGCGTTAGGCAGATAGCAGAGATGAAGCCAACTGGTCCTGCAATAAGTGACGACAAAACAAAATATACATATGCCGTCCACTAAAACTTGTGTTGACGTAGAATTACTTGATGACAGAGGACCAAAGTATTGCTCTACAAGACTCATTCAGCATTACCACATGGAGCCTAATCCTAGACTATACACAAAATAGCAAAGCACTTGTTGGGTTCCTTAATAGACCAATTCCAATTGGTTTTTATGGTGCAAGTGGTACCAAGATATGGGGTCGCGAAAGTAAAGTTCTATCAACTACACCGGTTCGTTCGCATGAATGGACGAAATTGCTCCAGCTCCACAAGTTTTCGAAGCCCCGTTCGCAGAAGCATAGGAAGACGGAACATTAGTAAAACCACTGAATCATTGAGGACGTAAGACAGTTTGGTCTTGTTAACTGGAAGCAATGTCCCCTAGCTCAGGCTGGTCTAAAGGTTCCCCATCCAAAGATTTTCAGTTGACCTACATATGCTCTGCTATAGAGCGCTTATGAAATGTGGATAAATGAGACTGGCGCCATTTTCTGTGGTCTGATATTTAATATTATCCTTAAATGCTTGAATTGAATTGAATTCACGAGATTGGAGTGTGTCCTACAGGCTCTTGTTTTTTCTTTTGTGGTTGGGAAACACTACTCTGGAGTCGTCGGACTGAAACACTGGTCCACTCACTGTCACTATCAAGTAGTAACCTATAATTCTTGGTCTTCCGGAGGAATACCAACAGGCATTTCTTTGAGAAAGAGGCTAGGTATTTAGCTGCAACCACATCAGCACCAAACAGCCACCACCTGATCCCAACAAAGATGAGACATTGATAGAGGAAGTGCTCTACGACGTCCTCACCTTCTCTACAGCCGTCGCAGAGGGTTTCTTCACTAAGCCCAAGAACACTTAAGTGTTTAGCGAAAGTGATGTGTTTTCTTAGTACGCCATTAAGTCGTCTGCAGTCTCTCATGTCTGGAGATAATGAAAATGGCGCGGTTTTCTATTAACTATAAGTTTCTGAGCATGCACTTGGTCAGTCTGCTTCCTAAAGAGTTATCCGGATGTGCTTACAAGAGACCTAATTGTTAATGGAAGCCCTGACAAAGGGCGCGGGCAGTCCCATAGTCGGTTTGAGTGCGTCCTTGCCTAACAAGCTCATTAGCAATATCGTTCCTATGATGTCACGGGGCCCAACAAGCGCCCACCAAATTTAGTGAAGACAAGCGATTCAGAACTACCTTGGAAGTGTTTAGAGGGTTCAGTAACAACGTAAGCACAACTGTCGCCATACACGCAGATACTTCGTTCCCTCCACCTGTTCCTCACACTCTTCATGCTCATTGAGATTTCAAAGGTTTCCGCTTGAAAAAACGATCAGAAGCTACCTAAAGAGGTGTGAAGTCAGATGTTGTCGTTCTCCACGAAGGCCCAGATCTCCAGATCCCTTCATCGTGTTGGAGGCGTTCGTGTAAATCTTCGTGCATTCCCTTCCTGGCTCAGTAACTGGCCAGAGCCAGTTCTGGACACAAGGAAAGTCAAATTTTTTTAAGTGAAGCAGCTGAATTATTGGTGTCCTCTCATCAGACGGGCATATCAGTGAGACTGGTGTCATAGCTTCCTCTGTTACCCAAATAGACGACCAACACCAGCCAAGGCGGGTAATGTTTTTTTGACTCGTTCCCAGTTCCAGTGATTGGTCCTGGATTTGACCTGGTTGTGGTCTGGTTTCCAGGAATATGTATCGATATGACGAACTTCGTCTTGATTTGAAGAAATTGTCCGAAGAATTGTTTAAAGCAGCTGGAAATGACCTGGTAGGGCACATGCATCAGCTCATCTGTAAGATATAGTCGGAGGAAAGCATGCCCGATGAGTGGAATCTCAGCGTCATCTGTCCGATCCACAAGAAAGGAGATTTCTTCGACTGCGCCAACTATCGAGGGGTCAGTCTCCTCAACATTGCGTACAAGATCCTCTCTACCATATTGTGTGAACGCCTGAAACCGTTTATCAACAAAATGATTGGTCCTTATCAGTGTGCTTTCAGGCCAGGGAAGTCCACCATTGACCAAATCTTCACACTTCGGCAAATCCTGGAAAAGACCAAAGAAGTGCAAATCGACACTCACCACCTATTTGTGGATTTCAAGGCCGCATATGACAGTGTGCATAGAGACGAGCTATACAGTGCCATGTCTAGTTTTGGCATTCCTATCAAACTCGTCAGATTGTGTAATATGACGATGGAGAACTCTCGCTGCTCCGTCAAGGTCGGGAACGAACTCACCAAAAACCTTAAAGGTCAAAAAAGTTTTGAGACAAGGCGACGCTCTGTCATGTGTTTTTTTCCACGTCATCCTTGAGAAGATCGTGCGTAACTAACAAGTCAACACCAGAGTCACGATCTTCCAAAAGTCAGTCAGCTTACGCCGACGACACTGACGTGAATCGACGAACACAACGAGTCGTCAATGAGGCGTTTGCTGGCATTGAAGCAGAAGCGGCTAAAATGAGTCTGGTGGTTAATGAGGGCAAAACGAAGTACATGCTGTCATCAAGGAAGGACGCACAACATCGACGTCTTTGACAGAACTTCACACTAGGCAGCAGACACTAGAAAGTAGTCAAGGACTTCGTCTACCTCGGCTTCGCGGTAAATAGGGACAACAACACCAGTACAGAAATCAAACGCAGAATCACTCTTGCCAATCGCTGTTTCTTTGGGCTCAAGAGGTGATTGAATAATAAAGCCCTCTCTCGAAGGACTAAGCTTGCTTTATATAACACCTTGATCATCAATCCTACTTTATGGCGAGAAAACCTGGACGTTACTAAAAGCGGATGAGCCCTTAGTATTTTCGAGAGAAAAGTTCTGCGTGCGATTTTTGGTCCTGTTTGCGTTAATGGCATCTGAAGGAGAAGATTCAACCACGAATTCTATGGGCTGTACAGCGACATGCGCCTAGTCAAGCATCTTCATATACAAGAGGGCTAGGCCATGTAGAGCATATGGACACCACTGATCCGGCCCGAAAAGTCTTCGAATCTTAGCCATTAGGACAACGCAACGGAGGACGTCCTAGACTGAGATGGCGCACACAAGTGGAAAAGGACCTTAACCAACTTGGAGTGCACAACTGGAAGCAGCTGGCAAAAGATCGTGCTGCCCGGAGAGGCATGTTTGTTGAGGCCCAGTTCCACCACGGACTGTAGCGCCATCCGAAGAAGAAGAAGAAGGCATTAGATATTATCCCTGAGTGCTTGAATTAAATTCAATTCACGAGATTGGAGTGTGTCCTACAGGCTTTTGTTTTTTCTTTTGTGATTGGGAAACACTACACTGAAGCCGTCAGACTGAAAAACTGGTCCACTCACTGTCACTATCAAGCAGTAACGTATACTCGTAATTCTTGGTCTTTCAGAAAAATTTCAATAAACATTTCTTTGGGAAAAAGCCTAGATTTTCAGCTGCAACCACATCAGCACAAAACAGCCGCCAGCTGATGCGAGCAAAGCCATAACATTGACAGAGGAAGTGCTCTGTGACGTCCTCACCTTTTCTATAGGCGTCGCAGAGGGTTTCATTACTAAGCCCAAGCAAAGTGAAGGGTTCCCTTAGTGCTCCCCTCTTATGTCTGGAGATAACAGAAATGGCGCGGATTTTTTACTTAGTGTAAGTTTATGAGCATGCACTTGGTCAGCCTGCGCCCTGAAGAGTAATGAAATCTTCGGATGTGCTGACGAGAGACCCAACTGTTAATGGAAGCCCTGACAAAGTCAGTCCCATGGTGGGCTTGGGCCCTATGAGTGCCTCCTTGGCTAGCAAATTCATCGGCAATCTCGTCTCCTATGACCCTGTGGTTTCCCGGAAGCTTAACAAGACTGATTTAAAGCTTTCCGCTTGGAAAAGCGACCAGAAGCTGCCTAAAGAGGTGTGAAGTCTTATGTTCTCGTTTTCCACGAAAGCCCTAGCTCCAGGTCCCTTCGGCTTGGAGATCTCCGTGAAGGTTCTAGTACATTTCCTTCCTATTTCGGTTTCTGGCCGGAGCTTGTCTAGGACACAAGGAAATTCGAATTTTTACTAGTATAAGTGACGCAGCTGAATTGATGGTGTCCTCGCCTCGGAAGGCGTATCCGTGATATTTTTTTGTCGGACGATTGTGCATCTCATGGCGTGTGTACCAAGAGTAAATGCATCTTAAGCATAGCCAGTCGTGATAGAGAAAGCCCTTGCGCATGAGCGACTTGAAACCATCAAAGAACGTGCCAGATTACTTGACAGCTTCCTCTTTTACCACAAGAGATTAGTTACACCAGCCAAGGCGGGTAAGGTTTATGAACTTTTTCCCAGTTGCAAGAATTTGTCCTGGTTTTGAGCCCGTTGTGATCTGGTTTCGTGAAATATGCAGCGGTATGACAAACTACATCTTGATATGAAGAATTGTGTTGGCCAGCATTATGACGGAGCTCCATATAGTGCAGGTCCCTTAAGTGGAGTACAGTACAGGATTAGGGAACAGAATTAAAACTCTAGGTATCGCTTGAGCCTTGTCTGTGGCCAATGCCATGGCAACTCCTGCGTCTCGTAAGTGCTTTGGTGTAGTTTGGGGAATTTCTTCGTAACCATAGAACTTTCAAAAATGTCATTTAAGAACATGCACCAGGTCGCGGAAAATCTTGAATTCTACGCGTTTCTGAAACAAGATTGAGTAGAAGCTATGACAGTATACCATTCCCTCTAGACCTCTTCAACTGCATCTCAAGAAGTGACAACAACTGACTTCGCTCAATGACCGCCCAGCATTCCGAGTATTTTGCACTTAATTTTAATTTGCAACTCACTTGTTCCTCGAGTATCTCCTCCACGTTCACGTTATTGCTAAATCGTCTCGCTGTTGACATTATTTGATTCGGTTTCTCCAGTATCTTCTCCAAGTGACTCTGGAAGAGAAATTAAAAAACAAATTACTTCATACTTCAGCGTATTCAAACAGAAAAGGAAATGCTCAAAAAGAAAACACAGTCCTCGCATAAGTTTCAAGTTGTTCCACTGAACCGATCAATTCAGAGTTCATTACGTGCAACCACTCACGAAGTCCCCATTCAAACTTTCCCCTCAAATCGAAGTTTCCCTGAATTGCTTTCCACACACACACAGGCACACGTAAGTGTTTTAATTAAAACTTGAACTCAACCATCCAAGCCGGCTGCTGGATTCTCCATGAAGTTGTCATCCCATTGTTTCATCTCGATTAAAGGTTCCTCCTTTTTTTCCACAAGGAAAGGATGCTACGAAGTGGTGGACGCACACACTCGATGCGGAACTTTCAGAGCAGGTGAAGGGTTTTGCCAGGATTCGATATTGAACACGCATTCAGATTAAATGCAAACTTGCCGGAAGCAAGAACGGAAACTGGCTTCTCCCTCCTCCGCACAGAGTGCATGTGCATCGGATCGGGTTTCTGTTCCGTTTTTTTCTTTCTATTGCCAGTATCAGTTGGTTGTGGCGATACAATCACGCTCTCCCTGGAGCAACAACTGCATGCGGGGGTTCAAATTAAATAAAAGCATTTGTTGTTAAATTTCCCGCGGTTTAAGGGAGAAACCGAAATTGAATCAAAACTCGTGTTCGGTGAGACGTGAAGTTTAGGCATTCTGCGGTTTTGGAGTTTTTTAAATATCATTGTCTGGCTGTTAGTGCTGTTAATGCAAGACATCTACACATCGGGTAACTAGAACGAAGGAGAAACCAATTGTACAGAGACGGGCAAAAACTATTACAATTGTATTTTTCGATGTCCAATGCTCTCTACATGTTTGTGGAGTCCCATTGAAACGGGTATTTTTCACGAGTGATGGGGGAAGCAAAACTGAGTTTCCTTGAAGGATTGGTCCGGTTGGATCACTTTTGAAGCAGCTTGGCAAACCAGTAATAAGGAAGGCCGAGCTTGGAGTCAAAGTCAAGTTATCGGTTTTACTTAGTGGTTGTTCCAACTCTCACCTCTGGTCACAAAATTTAGGTTATTACAGGCTGCCGAGATGTTGTGGGAGTTACTCGCCGTGATAGGGTGAGCACCGCGACGGCGTGGGGGAAATCAATGTTGAGCAGCTACTTCTTCGGACGGAAGGCTTTATTTCGTTGGTTTGACTACGCGGCACGGGTGCCCACTTCATCATGTCTTCCAAGGAGATCCTTAGATGCAACTCCATCATCTAGGCGACCTCTCGGTAGATCCAGGGCAAAGTGGTTGGATCAAGTCCATAAACTCGCCTAGTTTCGCTTGGGAATAGCTCCTGATGAGCTAGAGTCGATAGTGGAGGATCAGCCGGCACGGAGGTCTCTCGTGCGTGCATTAACCCGTGTACTCTTTAGAAGAATATGTGGGTTGAAGAGAAGATGATGGTAATAGATTGATATTTCTCCTCATTGCTTATAGGCTCGATATTCAGCAGCAGTATATTTCTAATCAAACTAATGAATTGATAAAAATGAAAGTGGAAAATATTGCCAGGATGGCAGTCTCAGAGAGCTATTTGTGCTCTGTGTAGGCTTACGAAGGAATGTGCAGGATTCTCGTCTGGATGTAAAGAAGCAAATATAAGGTTGTCAAATATCTCCCCCTTCCGCCTTTTTGTCTTTGGAATTTTCCGGCTATGTACAAAGCGCTACACAGCTCGTATCTGACAATACTATGCATCATTTGAAAGGTCTTGATATAACCTACAAAACAACGCTATGCATGATTAGTTTGGATATTGCGTTCAACAGTTATAGACGTGTAAGCATGGAGTTCACTAACGACGAAATTCGCGCTATTTTAAAGTTTTCCTTCTTCAACGGCAAATCCGCTAGAGAAACGTCCCGTGAGATTAATGGTGTCTTGGGGGATGGTACTCTATCACTTCGAACTGCGGAGGAATGGTTTCGACGATTCAGAGCCGGTGAAAAGGACACCATGGATATGCCAGCCGGCGGAAGACCTGTGACGACGAATACTGATCGAATCATGGAAATTATCGAATTAGACCAGCATGTGGCATCTCGTGACATCGCCCAGAAGATGGGAGTTAGTCACCAAACCATTTTAAACCATCTGCAGAAGGCTGGATATAAAAAAATGCTTGATGTTTGGGTGCCGCAAGATTTGACGCAAAAAAACCTTCTGGACCGAATCAACGCCTGCGATATGCTGCTGAAACGGAACGGACTCGACCCATTTTTAAACCGGATGGTGACTGGCGACGTAAAATGGATGACACACGACAATATAAAGCGAAAACGGTCGTGGTTGAAGGCCGGTGAATCGTCCCAAACAGTGGCCAAGCCGGGATTAAAGGCCAGGAAAGTTCTGGTGTGTGTTTGGTGGTTTCGGAAGGGAATCATCCACTACGAGCGGCTCCCATATGGCCAGACGCTTAATTCTAGCATCTACTGCGAACAACTGAACCGCTTGAAGCAGGCGATCGACCAGAAGCGTCCATAATCGGCCAACAGGAAGGGTGTAGTGTTCCATCAGGACAACGCCAGACCACACACTTCGTTGATGACACGTCAGAAGTTACGGGAGCTCGGATGGGAGGTTTCATCATATCCACCATATAGCCCGGACATAGCGACAACTGATTACCACCTGTTCCTGTCCATGGCAAACGCCCTTGGTGGTGTGACGTTGAACTCAAAAGAGGCTTGTGAAAAATTGATGTCCGAGTTCTTCGCAAATAAGGAGAGGGGCTTCTACGAGGGGGGAATTATGAAGTTGCCGTCTAGATGGAAACAGATTATCGAACAAAACGGCTCATATTTGCACTAAATCCGATCACTGTAACACTTTTTATGAAGCATTGAATGAAGAGCAAACAAGCGGAAGGGAGATATTTGACAACTTTATATTTTACATAGTTACAGCGACAGTTTTGTGTAAGATGTTGCTTTGGAGTATTACATTACAAAACCGACATTATGTCCCGATAACGAAGACAGAGGTATTACCGATCCAAAAGTTAAAATCGGACATCCATTCAAAACAGGCCGTGAGATCGGAAAATACACATAATACCTAAAAGCAAAATTGTTTAGGCCCAAGAACCCTCCAAAATTTCCCATAGAAATGGAGGATACGAAATATTTAACACACCCATCCTTGAATCCCCTACATATCCCAGTTGTGATCAAGTAGGGGGATCGCGAGTTACGTTCTGTAGGCCAATTTAATTTTAAATTCACTCTCTGCAACTTTTTTGCCCCACTGCATCTGCAAACAATGTCATTGATTTTTGTGTGGGCTAGTGGGTCACACCGCTCAAAATATCGATTGGTAAATGACACCGAAAACCCTCCACTTTCCATACCAATGTCTATAAGCAAGTTGTTTACTTCAATAAAGTCTCTCTCTTTTACTGCACAAGAAGAAGGAACTGTCAGTTTGTTTTTCGGAATCGCCTACAATTCTTACACTTCACCAAACCGGCGTCCAAAGGAAAACATGTTTCCCCGTAAAAAGGGCAACTCATGACATTACCTTTTGAAAATTATATCTTTTAAGTGAAGTCTGCGGTAGTCCACTCGAAAGATCTAATTTTGGGCGGCTCGACTGAGCATAGCGAGTGGTACCTCACAGATAACACAAGTTATGTTGGCTTCCAGAGCGTTAATCGTAGCTGGCTTTCTCATAAAAACCTGAGACTTTACATATCCCAAGGACAAATAGTCCGAAGGTGTGATATCGCATGATCTAGGCGGAGTGCGACATGTTGGCCATTTTCAGACAAACACAGCGAGCCGTTTGTTGTGGGCCGTTTGTTGGCATTGAAACGACTAAAATGGGTTTGTTGATAAATCAGGGTAAGACGAAGTATATGTTGTCATTAGGGAAACACAAAAAACATCAAGGAAACATTAAGGTAGTCAAGGACTCTGTCAAACTTCAAATAGGAACAACAACACCAGTATCGAAATCAAACGCAGAATCACTCTTGCCAATCGCTGCTTCTTTGGACTCAAGAGGCAATTGTGTAATAGAGAGAGCCTTCTCTCGGAATCCTAAACTGGCTTTGTACAACAGCTTGATCATCCCTATTAGTCCTTCGTTGAAGCGGATAAGAAAGTCCTAATTATTTTCTAAGGGGAGGGAAAAATTCAACGACGAAGCATCTTCGGATACAATGTTTAAGGCTCGAACAAGTCTTTTCGAACAAAGAGTTCTGCGTGTGATTTTTAATCTCGTTTGCGTTGATGACGACTGGAGGAGAAAATTCAACGCTGAACTCTATAGGCTGTACGGCGGCATGCGCATGGTCTCGCTTGAGTCGGATACAACGCTTATCCATACAATGTATGGACACCACCGTTCCGGACAGAAATGTTTTCAAATCTGAGCCATTGGAGCAACGGAACAGGCGATGGCATAAGCTGAGATGGCGCTTGCAAGTGGAGAAGGACCGCAACCAACTTGGAGTGTGAAATTTAAGGCAGCTGAGGAGAGATCGTGCTGGCTGGAGAGACATGTTGGTTGAGATTCAGGCCCACCCTGAACTGTAGCGCCAGTAAAAGAAAAAGAAATATCCATTGACCCAAAAATGGACTTCATGACTGAACAAAATTTCTGAAAAATTTGACGCAAATTTAATTCTTGTACAAGTTGAAATTTGTACGCTTCAAACCCGAGATTATAATAATATTTGGGTAGCTGTGCAGCCCAGAAGAGACTAGGATCTAGCTTCTTCAAAAGTTCTTCCTAATTTCAGCAGAT
The DNA here is from genome assembly GCA_944738645.1 of Eristalinus sepulchralis. Lineage (NCBI taxonomy): Eukaryota > Metazoa > Arthropoda > Insecta > Diptera > Syrphidae > Eristalinus > Eristalinus sepulchralis. Next base: position 47,266,607 of record OX122882.1, read on the forward strand.
AAGAAGAGTGTGACAGACATGGTGTATTGACAGACGGATACACCGAAAATATGAAGTTCCACTTATGTGGGAAATAAAGCCACAAGTCTAGACGTAATATGCCCAAGAAGTTAACAATTCTAATGATTACTTGCGTCATACATACGTTCACAAATTGATTGGTATGGAAGTGCGCAATCGACTTACGTCTCTGCGTACATATTTCACCGATCTGATGATGATGAAGATGGGACAAGTTCACAAATGCATTGTGGGTCAAAGGTACATCATGGACTTGTGACTTGTGGACGCATCCCTGTGCCAAAGTTAGTATAGGCCGACAGCTTGGTAATGCTGAAGAACGAGCAAAGTCGCTTCAAGTAGAAGATTTACTGTGGACACCACTCCGAGGCCTAGGGGTCGGTAGGTTCTAGGCCTAAAAGATCCAACATTTCTCGCGTCCTCAAAAGATCCCGATAAATTTAGAGATTATTTTAGTTGAGATTAACTTCGTATAGGACTTACAAACAGATGTTTATAGTCATGGGACTGTCATCTGTATGTTGCACCTGCGCACAACATGCTTAATAGGCATGGTATCACATTTCCAACAACAATCGCCGAGACGAGTCGGGTTAATAACCTCCTAAGCTCTGAAACTTGACTTCGCCACACACGCTTTAGCCACTCGGTCAGGTTAGAAACCCGTTTTCTGGCAATCAAAACCAGACTACTCGTCGGAGAATAATTGAAAAACGAATTCCAACCGATTCAGAATCGAACTTTCTTCCCCCGCGTCCAACAAACAATAAAAAAAAAAATTGAGACAAATTTAATTAGATTATTTATTGCTAAACTTGTAATCGAAACCCGTTATGAATCGTTAAATTCAATCGTTCAATAGTCGAAAACCCGTTTTGATGTGCATTTGAATCTGCTATAAAATCTCAACCGATTGCAGCAGGCAGTATCAGTTTCATTTGAACTTGGAACGCATTCAAAGTCCTTACGATGAGATTCTACTTTTTGTTCTTCGCATTGATCGTGGTCCTAGCAGCAGTCTCTGCAGTTCCTCAACGCGGACGAGGTGGCCGAAGGGGTGGATTCGGCGGCGGAGGATTCGGCGCCAGTTCTAGCAATGCCAATGCTAATACGCAGTCCTTCAATAACGGCGGCTTCAGTGCTGCATCTGCATCGGCTAGTGCCAATTCACAATCGTCCGGTTAATTGAAAAAATGTTTTGTTTGTTTTGATTGTGAAATAAAGAAAATTAATGTTGAATCCGTGAAACTTTGTCAAATGTTTATTTCTCCACACTACTTAACTGGAAGTGTTACACATTCCGAAACGCCGAGTGAGGAACTCTGGCTTGTGGAAGATAAAGCAAAAATCTCCATTGATATCAAGATGGTCCCCTAGCTAAGAGGGTGCCCTTCTGATGAGCGTCTTTCAAGTCTAAAATTTGTTACAGGGCATAGGTTCGAAAGGTCATAGGCGAACGAAATGAGAGATCTAACGTCAGGCTTCTTACCATTTTCAGTGGTCAATGGGCAACCAACCATGAGTCACATTTGGGCAGATTGTGACACCATGGTGACATTCCTTAAGAACCCAGAAACTAGGACTTGCAGCCTAGTTATCTATTGAGGTGTCCTAGAATCGCTGATTTCGCTTATGTTGTCAAAAGAGTGCTTACTAGAGGTTTTTCTTTTTCTTGTTTTACAATAGCTTGTCACCCCCAGAGGAAGTGAGGTATGGTTTCAATTTTTTCTTCGTTCCTGTGACCTCTGCCAAAGTCCATGTGTAGTTCCAGCTTACGAAATGTAAGATGTCCGTGCTCCTAAGGAAAGCGGTGCCGCATACCTGGATAGTTCATCAGCTTTGCAATTGCCTGGAATATCTGTTTGACCTGACACCCAGCACAGGTAGAGAGTGATTTGCGAAGCCATCACGTTCAAGGATGCCGGGCAATGACCATCTGATTTCAAGGCCTTTGCAGCTGCTTGGCCATCCGTGTAGACTAACTTCACTTCCGCAAGGACAGTGCTTCACGAATGTCAATCACTACAGCTTTGAACACACTTGGGGGGCCTGTGGGATTGGCTTAAAGTAAATGTTACATCCTACACCCTCATCTGTTTGCTAAGGGTAAGTTCTGCAACATTTTAGTGAATTGCAATCAGACAGAGCATGAAAACAGCAAAGATGGCTCGTCTTCTAAGCAATGCATGCTTGTAATCAGATATTCGTCACTTCCGTCTAGTCTGACGAGGTGAAGAGTTGAAAAAGCATTCACATCCAGCTACTTGGGAGGGTACATCCTGATTAGCAGATATTTTCTTTTTCATTCTTGCTAAAAGGAAGAACCCAGCATAAGGTAGGACTGCATCTTCTTCTTTGGCGCTGCAGTCTCGACTGCTGCCTCCAGTTTGTTGAGGAACTTCTCAACTTTTGTACGCCATCTCAATCTAGGCCGTCATCTATTGCGTTGTTCCAATTGCTCGATTTCAGGGACTTTTCAAGAAGGAGCACATATGTGTCCTTACCCTTAAGCCTTGTATCCGAAGACGCATGACCAGGCGCATGCCGCTGTACAGCTCATAAAGCGCGCCGTTGAATTTTCTCCTCCAGACGTTATCAAATATTGCACACAGAATCGGAAATCAGAAATGGGATGATCAAGTTGTTATACAAAACCAACTTAGTCCTTCGAGAGTGGGATCCATTACTCAATTGCCTCTTGAGCCCAAAGAAGCAGGGATTGACAAGAGTGATTCTGCGTTTGATTTCGGTACTGGTGCTGTTGTCCCTATGTACCGCGGAGCCGAGGTAGACGAAGTCCTTGACTACCTCGAAGCTTCTGCTGCCTAGCGTGACGCTCTGTCTGAGACGACGAGATGTTGTGCGTCCTTCTTTGGTGACAGCATGTACTTCGTTTTGCCCTCATAAACCACCAGACCCATTTTAGCCGCATCCGCTTTAATGCCAGAAATCGCTTCATTGACGGCTCGCTGTGTTCGTCCAATCACGTCAATGTCGTCGGCGTAAGCTGGTAATTGAACTGACTTTTGAAAAATCGTGCCTCTGATGTAGACTTGTGAGTTACGCACGATCTTCTCAAGGATGATGTTAAAGAAGTCACATGACAGTGCGTCGCCTTGTCTAAAACCTTTTTTGACAATGAAAGTCTCGTTGAGTTCGTTCTCGACCTTGACAGATCAGCGAGTGTTCTCCTTCGTCATCCTACACAATCTAAAGAGTTTCCCAGGAATGCAAAAACCTGACATGGCACAGTGAAGCTCGTCTTTACGTTAGCTGTCATATGCGGATAAACATGTGGTGAGTGTTTCAATTTACACTTCTTGGGTCATTTCCAGGATCTGCCTTAAAAATCTCCACTGACTTCAAGAGGTTCCTTGGCTAAGATGGTGCTGTTTAGATTAGTATGCACTAAGTCTGAAGATTCTTAAAGCGCATAGGTTCCAAATGGGCATGAAATAAGAAATCTAGCGACTTTGAGTCAGGCTTCTAATCACTTGCAGTTCGTTGTCAATGGCAACCAAACGTAAGTCATTTGGGCAACATCTGCCCACAGTGACATCTCTTTAGAGCCCAAAAACCAATGTTTGCTTACGATGTAGCTATTGAGGTGTCCTAGTATCGCAGAGTTGTCCTATATTGCCAAAAGGTGTTGTTTTCTTGTTTTTGCGAGGTCTTGACAGCCGCAGAGTTAGCTTCCTCAATTGTTTTCTTTTGCCAAATTCCTTTTGAGGGACGCCAAGTTCTGGGGCAAGTTCTTCTTTTATCGTAGTTCGTAGACACACTTTGCACAAGTTGAAGCGCCAGATTGAGCGTTTAAAATTGAGCTGTGGACAAATTGCTTTGGAAGTTAGGCAATGGGAGCTTTCAGACCACCATTTGATCTATTTGCTTAATTTATGTGTTTTCAGTTGGTGTTTTGTTATGACGAAGGGAATGGACTTGTGAGCAAACAGTAGCACGCACAACACGAGTAGTTGTAGGTCCTGGTCCCTTGTGGGCTATAGTGCCACCCAATTATTATTATTATAATGGACGGCATATCACTGCTGACAAGATAAGGGACTTGGTGCAGGACCTCCCAAGTGCATCAGTCTTCCGAATAAATTGGATTTCACTATGTTTCGAAACCTCTTACAGGAGATATGCTTGTTTAGGAGTATTTTTTTTTTCTTAAAAATTTCCCGGGGGAATATACGATCACTAATTTAGCGTCGCTATTCCAATTGGAAACGCAAACGATGCTGGTGGCCATGAACTATAATATGAAAAAGAGCTGGTAGGGGAGTAGTATTTGTGTAGCTGTAGCTTTCCACCTATAGCATAGTTTAGGTTGCGAATCTTTTTTGAAATCGCTAGTTTAAATTTGCTAAAACTTTTTGGAACTCGGATCACAGGAAATGGGGGTCGCTGATGACCTTGTTCGGCAAGAATTATAGGACGTACTTTCAGGACCCAAATCCGCCTTGATTAAGGCTTCTTGTCGATGGTTTGGATTAGCAGAAAAGGCTGCAAACGACTTTGTGGCGTACACCTTCTGACAGACACCTTGGCGATGAAATCCTCTGCGACGCCTATGGGTAAGACGAAAACACTGCAGAGCACTTCCTTCACCACTGTTCTTTTTCTTCTCAGATCAGGTGGCAGATATTTGTGATCTGATGTGCAGCGCATTGAATAAAAAATGTGGGGAGAGTTGGTAATGTAGGCTCTTTGCAGGGGCTCTTCTAGTATTCTAAATAACAAAACAATGCACACAAGTGGAGAAGGACCTCAACAAACTTGGAGTGCGCAACTGGCAGCAGCTGGCGAAAGACCGTGCCGGCTGGAGAGGCATGTTGGTTGAGGCCCAGGTCCGCCCGGACTGAAGCGGCACAAGAAAACGAAGAAAAAGAAGTAATTTTGTCGCAAAGCCTTTTAGTTTATCAGTCCTGCAATTTACTGGAATATCTGTATAATTTGGTCGCCGTGGTGTTGTGGGTAAGTGGGTCGACCCACGCACCCACGCCGCGTCTAGGTTCGATTCCCGGAGGGGACACTTCGCATTTTTCCACGGCCCCCCTCTTACGAGTTGTCTATAAAAAGGTTCTGAAAACTTATTGGTCGGAGTCGGCAAAAAACTGTAGGTCTCTTCTACTGGTGGCAGAACAGCACGCACAACACGAGTAGTTGTTGCAGAAGCTAGGAGTTTGTTCCTTATTATTAGTATTATCTGTATGACTTGACACTCAGCACAGGTGGGTATTAAATTGTGCAGCCACCTAGGGATACGCGCCAATGCTCATCTTTAGGAGTCATGACTCCGATTCAAAGGCTTTAAGTGCTGCCTTGGAGGATTCAATGTCCTACTTAAGCCCGTCAGATGTTCCACCTGGATAAATAAATCACCATATTCAGTTACATTCGCAACACTTATCACTGTTAACGGACTTATTGATGTGACAAAGAACCATTTTATGCGATGGCTGCTACCAAACCCAGGCGTTAAGCCTGATTCGTTGTGGCAGCTTGATCAGAGGCTATGCTATGGTGCAACGGAAAGCCAGGAGGCTTTTGAACGCATTCCAGTCTGACCGTACGGTAGGGAACCTTGTGGGAGTTGTTTCGTAGAACCACTTAGAACTATAAAAATTACATACTTTAAAATTAATGATCAAAAAACTTACAAACTAAGTTAAAAAATTATTGTGAATTTGCCCTTATAATATAAAGGTTAATTGGTATAATATTTGAATTTGGCGCCTACCGGCCATATTTAATTTAAAATCAGTCGAACATACATGTAAAACAGAACAAAAACAGAACAAACGGAAAATAAAATCATTCTGTAAACCGCCGCCAACCGAAGAACACGCGTTTTATTTTAAAGTTCGCTCTTTCCGCAGCCCAACAAGTATAACCGAAAAAAGTAAGTAACGCGATTACACAAAAAATATTGTGTAAATTTTCATGGCGCCCGAGCAGGGACAAAGAATAAAGTAAAAAAAAAAAAGTCAAGAAAAAGTGACAAACAAATATATACAAATATATAAAAAGTGACAAACAAATATATATATATTTAGAAATATACATATATACAGAAATATACACAAAAATATATATAAAAGAAAATTTGTGAAACCAAATACATAAGTGCTATATTCATATATATTTATAGTGCATAATATTCAGTGCAAAAAAAAAAAAAATTCAGTGCGAGGAAAATCTTCCAAACCGCGACGTGCAATTGTACATACATATACATATATAAACATACATAAACGAAATTTCGCGCCGTGCAACAAATTTAACAACCCAAATGGTCCATCCGAACTGCAACTGCGAAGATTGCAAAAGGGAAGTTTCTTTGCCTCAGGTATTTAACAAAAATTGAAAGTGTAGAGCAATTGTTTTGTGCTCCAATTGAGTAAATCCACTTTCAATTCTTGTCATCCTTTGCATGTATATATATATATATATATAGTCGCCAAAATTGTATATTTGTTTGACATATGCCCTGAAACAAAGGGACAAGTACATACACACATACACATACATATGTACGAACAAAAGTACAAGTGAAACAAGTGCGTGATTCTTATTAATGATCAATTTATTTGTATCAAACTAATAAGTTTTATGAATTTAGTGGTTACTAATTACTTAAAAGTAACACTCGCGTTTAAAACAATCGGTTTTAGAAAATATTATTGCTACTTGTTTGTCTGTGCCACCGCGATCATCTCCTCCGCTGCACCACCACTGTCCTTTAGTGCTCTGACACAAAGGTGATTACATTTGCTTTCCAGCAATTCGCTATCTGATCACTTGAACTCGATACGGTCATAAAATCAAATTTTAATCGAAAACTACTCGCGGAATTAATCAAACACAAACTGATTTGAAAGTTCATTGTTTACCTTCGGTTTGTTTACATTTTTCGTATTTTTTGGCAAACCAAGTCACAGTTCAGTGTAAATTGCACAGTGCATTCAGTGATCATAAAAAATTTCAATATTTCTTTGATTAAAAGTGCATTCAGCGGAGTTGAAATAAAGTGCGGCAGTTTTTAAATATTGTGAGAGTGAACTTAAATCATTACACAAAGTTATTGTGTCGTATTTTCGGTTATAGCACAATATTTGGTTCCAATCACGTACAGTGAGTACGTGCGCTTTCCGTATAATAATTTTTAAAGGAATTATTTGCTTTTACGGCAATTGAGAACCAGTGCATAACCAGTGGATAAACTAATTCCGCATAAAATACGAAAGTGATTTAACTGTCAATTCGTTTTATACAAATTAAAATGGCACCAAAGAGACAAGCTTCTCCAAACAAAGACGACTCTCTTGAGCAATTAAAGCATCAGAGGTCGATCATTGTAGCAAATATTTCTCGGGTAAAAGCGGCTTTAGAACAAAAGACAATTTCACAAAATCCAATTGAACTTGAATGTCGATTGGATTTGTTGAATTCGTATATCGATCAAGCTATGACATATCAATCGGAGATAGAACTAGCTGATCGCAATGACACGTTCCGCGGGGAATTAGAAGACATTTGTGTATGCACAAAGTCGTTAATAATGAGTGTTTTAAACAAGAGGCGGAAATCTAGCATTGCTGAATATTCCTTTGCTGGGCCTCAACACTCTCGACTCCCGAAGATGTCTCTTCCCAAATTTAGCGGTAAATATGCTGAATACAAAAACTTTATCAGCTTATTCGAAAGTTTAGTGGACAATGATCCCAATCTTCCAGATATTGAAAAATTCAATCATCTGATATCGTGTCTTTCCGGTGAAGCCTTGGGTACAGTTAAGGCTTTTCAAATTACTGAACAAAACTATCCAAAAGCGTTAGCTAGTTTGAAGAGAGTGTACGACAATAATTGTCTTATATTTTTCGACAATATATCTACACTTTTTGATCTACCTGAGATCACAAAGCCATCGTCATCTGCACTACGCAGTATGATCGATACCGTTTCTGCGATATATGACTCGCTTTTGTCATTAGGCGATGAAAAGAACATCACGAATGCAATAATCATTCATTTGGTGATGTCAAAAGTTGACGCCACCACGAGGTCGAAGTGGGAAGAGCAACTCGACTACAGCACTCTGCCTTTATGGAGTGATTGTGAGACAGCGCTCAACAAAAGGTACCAGCACATAGCTGCTGAAGAGTCATCTACGTCACGCGTCAAGTCTAGTGATAAGCAGTCACATCCAAAAAGAGATCTTGGTCGACAAAAGAACCAACGATCATCGTTTTCTTGTGTCAATTCTCAACAAAATCCCCAGCAACAACAAATACAAAAACAACAATCGAACAAACTGAAATGCGTCTTTTGCAAATCGGACGATCATTTCATAACCGCGTGTCAGTCGTTTACCGCACTCCCGGTATTGCAAAGATTCGATTTTGCAAAAAGTGTGCCGATTTGCATTAACTGCCTTCGGAAAGGACACACAGTTTCAAAGTGCAAATTCAGCCGGTGTAGTGTATGCAATCGTGCGCATCATTCTTTGTTGCATCAGTATGTGACAACGTTTAACAGTGCACAACCTTCGACCTCCCAAGCTATGCATGCCTCTGCGTCAACTGACCATGTCATTCTGGCAACAGCCGTGGTCAAAATAAAATGTAAAAATGGCGACTTTTTGCCAGCGCGAGCTTTGCTTGATTCGGGCTCACAAGTTAATTTCATAACTGAAGAGCTAGTCCAGAGGCTGAACCTTCGCAAAGAAGACAATTCGTTGAACCTGCTTGGTATCGGTAAAACGAACTCAAAAGTTAACAAAAAAGTACATGCGGTTGTTAAGTCCCGATTGAATGAGCATTCGTTCTCGGCCGACTATTGGGTCATGACATCTATTTCCGGATATCAACCAGATCATGCGATAAATACCGCAAACTGGGATATTCCCCGGAATATAGAGTTAGCAGACCCATGGTTCCAAAAACCACAAAAAGTGGATTTGTTGCTGGGAGCAGAAACATTCTTCGAACTGCTATCCGTTGGCCAAATTAAAAAAGGCCCGGAATACCCAACCATCCAAAAAACACTTCTGGGTTGGATAGTATCCGGAAAATATTCGAATTGTCGAAATACAAACACAAAATTGTGTAGTATGGTATGCCAAACCGAGGAGGCCACCTCTCTTGACCAAATCGTTCAGAAATTTTGGTCACTTGAAGAAATTCCTGGAGAGTTAAACAAAAGTTTAACTCCAGAGCAACAAATGTGCGAAAAGCACTTTGTTGAAAACACAAAATTCTTGCCAGAAGGTAGATTTGAGGTAAAACTACCATTTAAGGTACCACCTACCTCACTCGGAGCGTCGTTCGAAACTGCGAAACGGCGATACCTCTCACTAGAGAGGAGATTATCTAAAGATAATGAACTCCGAAATATGTACTTAGAGTTCATGAATGAATATCTAAATTTGGGACATATGTCACCGATAGGTAATGAAATCCCAAGTAGCCCACACTACTTCATTCCGCATCAATGTGTTTTAAAACCACAGAGCACAAGCACAAAGTTGCGAGTGGTGTTCGATGCATCGAGTCGCACTTCGACTCAAAAATCATTGAATGACATCTTGATGGTTGGGCCAACCATTCAAGAGGAGCTTTTCTCGACGTTGCTCCGTTTTCGCACAAAAAGGTATGCCCTAACGGCGGACATTGCGAAGATGTACAGGCAAGTTCGAATTGCCGAAGAGCACTCGAATTACCAGCTCGTAGTGTGGAGGCAGCATCCATTACAACCCTTACAGCATTTTCGACTGAATACTGTCACATATGGTACGGCGTCAGCACCGTTCTTAGCAATACGGTGCTTGAAGATGCTGGGGGATTCTTACAAAAACTTACACCCACTGGGGTCTGAAGTTGTGCTGCGAGATTTCTACGTCGATGATCTCCTAACTGGTGCCAATGATATTGAAACCCTTGCAAAAACCCAAAAAGAGGTGAAATATATTCTGGAACAAGGCGGGTTCCACTTAGCAAAGTGGTTTTCAAATCATCCAGCGTTTTACGAAGCCAATAGTGCACAAAAGGAGATTAGCTTCAATGAGCTGGATTCCACAAAAACGCTTGGAATAAAATGGCAACCAAAAGAAGATGTTTTCAGGTTCAGTCTAGAAAATAACTTTGATCACCTACCAGCGACGAAAAGAAACATTTTGTCTGTTTCCTCGCGGTTGTTTGATCCTCTCGGATTACTCTGCCCCATAGTTACCAAGGCAAAGATCTTATTGCAAGAACTATGGATTGCCAAATTAGATTGGGATGAGTCGATTCCGTTGCGCCTTGATACGAGTTGGCATAACTTCAAAATGAATTTGGCTCAACTTCGCGACATCAATATACCACGGTTTGTGAATACACATTCTAACGCGAAGTTGCAAGTTCATGGGTTTGCCGACGCTTCGATGAGAGCGTATGGTTGCTGTATATATATACGCAGTCAAACCGAAGAAGGTATCAAGTTGACGCTGCTAACTGCAAAGTCCAAAGTGGCCCCTTTAAAAACCAAATCGCTTCCGCGATTGGAACTTTGCGCAGCGCATACTCTCTCCATATTATGGATGAGAGTATCGGCAATGTTGAATCTCCAAGTAGAACAGTGTATATTTTGGACAGATTCCGAAATTACGCTACATTGGATAAGGACTCATCCATCAACACTAGCAACCTTTGTAGCAAATCGGGTGGCAGAAATCCAAGAGTGGACGCAAAGTTGCTTATGGAGACATGTCCCTACTAAACAGAATCCAGCGGATATAGTTTCCAGAGGATGCAACGTGGACGAACTGAATACTTCTATCTGGTTCACTGGTCCACAGTTCCTTATGGAAGAGCAGACTACTTGGCCAGTCAATGCACATTTTGAACTATCGCTGAGTGATGAGGTACTGGAAAAGCGAAAGACGAAATGTGCTTTAACAGCCGTCGAGAAATCTCGAAATATCGGGATGGAAATAATCGACAAAGTTTCGTCACATGCAAAATTAGTACGAATTTTTGCATATGTTATGCGGTTTATTCGACGACTTAAGAATAAAACCGAAAATTTCGAAAAGGTACCTTCGGCAAAAGAACTACAGTTGGCCTTTCTAAAACTGATACAGATTGTTCAACACTTCGAATTCGAAGAAGAAATTCGTAAGTTAAAACGCAAAGTCGCACTTCCGTCAAACATGCAAAAACTCAATCCGTTCCTGCATGAATACGAAGACAATAAGTGGACTTTTAACCTACTTCGTGTGGGTGGTCGTCTTCTTCATGCGCCGATTGAGTACGATGCCAAGTTTCCGCTTCTACTAACAAAAAATACCACTTTTATCAAAGGGTATTTGCGGTACCTGCACATAAAGAACTGTCATGCTGGTCCGAAAGCATTAGTAGCTCTGCTTCGGCAGAAACTATGGTTAGTCAATGCCCAAGAAGCATGCAGGAAAACGGTACAAAGCTGTGTACATTGCTTTAAGTACAAGCCAAAACTGCTAACGCAGATAATGGGCAATCTACCAGCTGACCGTTTAAGAGCACAACGGCCATTCCTTATATGTGGCGTTGATTTTTGTGGTCCTGTTTTAAAGTCCCTTAGAATCCGCGGTAGACCCCCAGTCAAAACCTATATCGCTGTGTTTGTCTGTTTCACGTCCAAAGCTGTCCATTTTGAAACAGCAACTGATCTGTCTTCGGACACTTTCATTCTCGCCCTAAAAAGGTTCATCGCCCGAAGAGGAATTCCGCAGACAGTCCACTGCGACAACGGGACGAACTTCGTGGGAGCTCAACGGAAGCTCGAGGAAGTTCGCCAGCAGTTCGAGCGAGGGAGGGAAGCAATACACCAGTTCGCGGCAGAGGAAGGGTTCAGCTTCGCCTTCATTCCACCGAGAGCCCCTCACTTCGGCGGTCTATGGGAAGCAGCCGTGAAGTCAGCCAAGGGACTCCTGCAGCGAACCGTAGGCAACGCGCTTCTCACAAGCGAGGAGCTGCAAACTGTACTCTGCGAGGTAGAAGCAATCCTCAACTCACGGCCCATCGCTCCACTCAGCGCAGATCCAAACGACGGCGAGGCGCTCACACCCGCACACCTGCTAATCGGGACGTCCCTGCGAGCACTGCCGCCGGAACAAGTGCCGGACCATCAACAGGGCTGCTTAAAAAGATGGCAGCTTGTATGCTGTCTCAAGCAGCAGTTCTGGCGGAAGTGGTCAACGGACTACCTAGCGGGCCTACAACAACGCAGCAAGTGGGTCCGAGAGCAGCCAAATCTCGCCGTGGGAAAAATCGTCGTCGTGCAAGAGGAAAACGCGCCACCACAGCAATGGACGATAGGGCGAATCGTCAAGGTCATCGCAGGAGAAGACGGCAAGGTTCGAGTGGCGGACCTGAAAACCCGAAGCGGCGTAATTAGACGCCCTATTGTGAAATTAGCGGTTCTACCAGAACAAAATTGAAGACCGAAGTCCTTCAATGGGGCCGGTGTTTCGTAGAACCACTTAGAACTATAAAAATTACATACTTTAAAATTAATGATCAAAAAACTTACAAACTAAGTTAAAAAATTATTGTGAATTTGCCCTTATAATATAAAGGTTAATTGGTATAATATTTGAATTTGGCGCCTATCGGCCATATTTAATTTAAAATCAGTCGAACATACATGTAAAACAGAACAAAAACAGAACAAACGGAAAATAAAATCATTCTGTAAACCGCCGCCAACCGAAGAACACGCGTTTTATTTTAAAGTTCGCTCTTTCCGCAGCCCAACAAGTATAACCGAAAAAAGTAAGTAACGCGATTACACAAAAAATATTGTGTAAATTTTCAGGAGTATCGTGGTGGTTGTGACTTAAAACTCAATATCGCGAGGCGAGCTGAAGTAAGTCTACTGTGCAAGAGGGGACTAAATAAGATTGTACACCCTACTGACTCAGGCCAAGCGGTAAGGAGGCTGCCCCGGATCAGCAAAGAGCTATGAACCTTAAAGCGGCAGAAGATTTTTGAAAGACCTCGCTTGCCGCCGAGGGAAGTGATGGTCCCTTAAGCATGAACTCAGTTAGGTACTTTTGTAAGTAAGGCTAAGGTTTGACAATCCAAAATAAAATACAATACAAAATGTTGGATTTAAAAAAAACACCGAAAGAAATGTCTACTCCCTACTCCCTCAAAGGGCTCTCTGAGAAATTGACATTATTTCCCATTCAAGAACCGCTTCTAGGTGATTTTGTAATAACGATAGTCTTGGGTTATCTACGACGCTTGTGAAAATGGACCTCGTACTGTAAAGTTGTCAAGGCACATGATCTCGTAAATCTGAAACACCTGTCCCACCTAAGTCAAGATAGTGCTTCACAAAAGGCCATTACTTCAGCTTGAGACACACTTGTGGGATAGACTAAAATTGAGATTGTCGGTGTAAATTAAAGCGCTTGATACCCGGATACCTGAGTTATGTCATGGGAACCTGGGTACGCTCATTTTCGGCTGTTACCCAGGAGCTATAATGTTGGGTACAAGCTTTAGCCCGGTACTCATCGGTTTTCGCCAATTTACACGTTACATAGTATGTTTTGTATGTGTGTGTGTATGCCACCATCACCATCACCACCACCAATATGGCGGGTACTCGTTAGGCTTACTTGACCGGCTACCCTCAAATTTGGGTACTAACCGAAAATTCTGGATGCCCGGGAAATGAATAAAATGGGTATTATGTGTGTGTGTGTATCAGGCCTGCGACCCATAAAGGGTCTGAGCCTGAGCTATAGTTGCCATCCATTATTGACGGTCCCGGGCACGCTGATTCCTGTTTTCGAGACCAAGCTCTCTTGCGTGCTCAAGAGTGCACCGGAGCTTCGGCCTTCCTCGCCTTCTCGAACGCGGAGACTGTGATTCGAAGACCCTCCACTGTAGTCGACGGAGCTTTTCCTTTCAAACTGCAATCACATCTTAGTTCTCGGTTGTGTCTTCTCCTCCATTCGCCTTTCTCGCAGACAGGACCATATATTCGTCACAAGATTTGTCTTAAAAGGAAGCATTACCCAGATCCTACAATTAATTTTGTTTGGGATCAAATACATTAAGGTTAGTTCGGGAACATTTCACTGAGTCTGATTTACTCATGGACAAAGGAGGAAAACAGCCTGGCCTAGAAGGAATATATGCGTGTATTCAGATGTATCAGATGTACGTCACTTTTGTCTAGTCTGACTTGGTCGTTTGTCCGCGAGGGGACTGATTTTTGGCAGTGACTGCCTTGATATACAAGACGTCTTTAATTTTGTCTTCCATAAGCACTCGCGAAGGCGTCTCAAAGGAATTTTGTTGTTACTACTTGGTAGGGCGCATCCAGTTGAACAGACCTTCCTTTTTTCCGTTTTTGCTTAAATCAGCGGCTAATGCAAAGGAACCCATCAAAAGGTAGGATTGTATTAAACCGCTATCTCAGCAAAGTTCATCCATCTGAGATTTTTTCTATTCCAGGACATAGCCATCGATAGCAAGCGAGCCTGTAAGGAAGGCACTTCACTGATCAGGTAGACGGAGTGTCAATTTTCAATCTAGAGCGCCGCCATTTCTGCACGTTGTTTAAGTAGAAAACAATGATTAAAACTGCTCTAAACTCAAGTCTTAAAAACCTGTCAAAGTTGTTAAATGTTTACTCGAATATTTGGAAACACTTCTAAACAAATTGCTGAGTCCCCCTCCACCCCATTCAAACCAGCCCGAAAACCGGCAAAATAAAGATTTACGAGACACTCTGAAATTTCCCCTCCTCCAAAATATCCCACTGGAAGTAGAACCTTAATTGCTCCCGCAACCCTCTTTCTTGTCGGAAATGCCCATGAATATGTTTGCAACTTCAAAGCACTCCACTGAGGGCTGCTCATATTTATTCACAATAATGCTACGTGTCATTTGAGTAACAGGGACACACAAATGCGTGTCGTCGTAAAAGTTTCAGCACAATACAACAATCCAACAAAACAGAATTCCACCACACCAAACTTCCTAAACCCAAGTCCACGGATCGGCATCCGGCATCCGGCATCGCGCACTGAATCCCCGAGACCAAACCAATTGACGTTCCGAAATCCTTCATAAAAATACCAATTACACAGCAATCCGCTGTAAATCAAATTCTCAAAGACACACCTCTCCCGCCCGCCCGAACGATGTGTTCGTTCTCCAAGTGGCGGTGCAAAAGCGCTCAGCTTACCGACTCAACTTTGCAAGAAGAGGCGCAGCACAGGGGATGACTTGGCACAAACAAAAGGGAAACGAGACGAGATGTTGGACTGGGGGGGGCGAAGAGGCCGAGAAAAGAAGCACGAAAACTAAATCAGGACTTTCATGGGGCTTCGGGTGGAAGAATTACGACGTTGCGTAATCGAATTTTTATGAAAATTCTTTACAGGCGGCGCGGCGCGTTGCTGCATGTACGCGTTGGGACGTGAATACGAGCGACCAATTCGACTGTCAGCACAACATGTTTACGGCGGATGCCTGCTTGTCTGCTTATGACTTAAACGAGTCCCAGGAATTGCCTTGTTCATTGGATTGTCATTTTTAGCGACTTGGCTATTTATGCGTCTGGCTGCAGGCACACTGTGCGAGGAATTTGCCCAATGGCGTGAGAAGTTCGTTAACATGTTCTACGCTGGTCTGCGATAAATGAGTGCTAGGCTTTGGGCGGCTGAGGGGATGCATAAATATTGAACAATCAATTGAACTCTGATCGCGCGTCTTTCCCCATTGGAGACCATCAAATGTGTACTTAATGGCTTTGGAACCATCGGATAATAATAAACTCTTTTTATTAGAGGAAACCTTGAAGAATTTTTAGGGAACCTTTTGCGAAGAGTCCTTGATGAAGAAGGTCTCTAAAAGCACATTATACTCTTAAAGCAGTAGGGAGACAACATTCTGTCAAAAACTCCGCTGTGAATGCGGGAATAAATCAACAAAACATCCCACGATAACGAACTGCCATACAGTCTGGAGCTGAAAAACAAGTCCTAGCATTACTTAGAATCCACAATTGCAAGCAAGCAAACCTGTTGGGACATCTGAGAATCTTTAAATGAGCCAACAATGTCTAGGCGTTGACCAGTGTAAGTGTCTTCATTTTTCACAAGATAAACTTTAAGAAACTTTGGGTGATTCACAGTGAGGTTTGATTTTCGCCATGATTTTTTTGAGAGGTGAATCGTGAGTTCTCTCAAACTGCACTGTCATTTTTGTTTGGTATCGTTTGGCAAAACATCATGGAAAGACTCACGCCACAACTGCGTTTTCAATCTTATCAGCCGTATTACAAAAATAAGTGTGCTATGAGAAATGTTTTGCTTGCGATTCGAAACGCGTGAACGCACTGAAGCCGCTATAGCTAACGCAATTCGCAAACTTGAGTCCTAGCTTACATAATTGGATGATAGTCGTTCAGTTAGATAACTTCCAGCACGTAGTGAGGAGACTGTAGCAGAATGGAGACGGTAGCTAAGGGTGTACGTGCAGATCGTGACGAATCGGCATCGCCGTCGTTCTCAGTAGCTTGGTGAATACAACAAAGTGGCGTATTTTACGTGAGGATGTCAGTCCACTTAGATAAAAAAAACCTTCTTTTCCAATTCAGATGAAGACTTCCAAGGCGCTGTCAGTCTTCTGGTAGTGCACTGAAATTTTTGGTAAAACTTGGGTCCTCTCACCAAGAAGATCAGTTTCCATCTACATGCACAATGAAAATATCTCTCTTATTCATCAGTTTTCGAAATTAAATTCTTTTTTTCAAATACTATACTTGTTAGCCAGACACTATCTAACTCTTCTTTGGCCATCTGATCTTACGGTTCACCCGAAACGTCTCCAAATCAGCTTACAGCATGAATTCTAGTACTAAGCCTAACCATATAAATACAACAGAGAATGTACAGTTCGGCCCTCTTAATAAAGTCGAAACACCAACAGATCGTTAGCATTTTATTTTTCCGCTCATCCGCTTATCTCCTTCGCTTGAGACCCCCTACACGCGAAAATACGGGATTGCTGCTTTCAACAAATTTCAAAGAACGGTCTGTCTTGGCTGTACAGACACTTTCCCTAATGCGCTGAGCATTGCTGAATTTTTTTCCCCTTTTTATTCGCATCTTGGGATGCACAATCAAGGTCATCTTCCGACTAAAAATAAGTGGTCTTTGGTTCAACATGCATTGAAGCTTTGATGATCAAGCGCACCGCATCTTCTATGATACCAGTCTCACATCATGCCGTCTAATGCGAAGACACCAATAATTCTGATGCGTCACTTATACAAATTTGACTTTGCTTGTGTCCAGGACAGGAAGACAATGCACGAGGATTAACAGGAATGCCTCCAAGACGATGAAGGGATCGGGAGCTGGGGCCATTGTGGAGGACGACAAGATCTGACTTCACACCTCTTAAGGTAGCTTCGGATAGTTTTTCCAAGCGGAAACCTTTGAAATCTTCGTCTGTAACGACAGCCAAGCTGTCGTGGGACTGCCCACGCCTTTTCGTCTTTGTTCGGATCAGGTGGCGGCTGTTTGGTGCTGATGTGGTCGCAGCTGCATACCTAAGCTCTTTATCACAGAAGTGCTTGTTGGTGTACCTCCGGAAAAGCAAGGAAATACATTAAGTGCAGGTCATTGCCTAGTAGTGCAATAGACCAGTTTCTGAGCGTTCCAGGGCAATGATGTACAAACTCAAAAAAGTATGAAGGACACACTCCAATCTCGTCAATCTCGTCTCTGGCTGATATTCACTCCAAAATCGACAATTCTGCTTATTTACGTACCCATTGAGCCAAAAATGAACTGACCACAAAATGAAAGAACGCGCGATGAACTTTCTTATCAGAGCATGCATTTTGATAAAAAAATTCAATAATTTGCAAGCATTGTTCGTTTGTAAGACGATTCATGGTTAAATTGTAGACCAACCTGAAGATGTTTGACAGTGAATCAAAACACGAAACGTGCGTCATCTGTTTAAACCAGTGTTGCCAAAAAGACAATAGCTAAAAAATCACCCTTTATCAATCTACGGGTTCTTAGAACAGGCCAAAAAATGGAGCCAATCGGACATCTTCACGTTTCGTAAAGGCTTTTAAAAGGTCTTTAACAGAGCCGAGCTCAACCGAAAATCTTTGGATTGTCAAACCAATGGGCCAGCCCAAGTTGGGATAGTTTTCAATCCTTAACGGCTTCGGGCACGTGGCTTCTAGTCATCAATCTGCTTAAATCGATGACTTGGTCTATATATCAGAAATTCGGTCTTCATCTTGAACCCGTAAGATGGGATTTGAAGAGCCTCTTAATTGGATCATTGTTGTCCCTTCGAGCCAGTGTAGTCGATAGTACTTTGCTTTCGTGACTAAGTCAACAGCTTGATGCAGCTGGTTGCCATTGCCTCCATTCAGTTTTTACTCAGAAAAGACCATAAATAGAATTGGTCTTTCGAAGGAACCCAACTTCTGTTTTGCTAATTTGTTTATCGTTCCGCATTTGGCTGAATGCGGTAATGCTGGAAAGACGAAAGTCTTGTCGAACATAACTTTGGTCCTCTGTCATCAATTGCCAAGGGGTGATTCTACACCCGCTCTCCACCAAGGTGTCGGTTGTGAAGTCTACCTTTGCCATGCGGCAGACAAACTCCTTAACTACGTCAAAATTAACCCTGTCAAATGCCACATTCTGTCCCAAGTGTAGTTTGACAGATCGAGTTTTAGTGGACGGCATATGTAAATTTTGTCTTGTCCTCACTCATTGCAGGACCAGATCGCTTCACCTCTGCTTTAATTGCCGTAAATACTTCCACAATGGACTGCTGGGAAGAGTAGAAGATTGTTGATTGACATGTTATAGGCTGCCATCCTCACTATCCACTCCAGCATAAGATTGAAGACGTTTCACGACAGTATATCCCCTAGCCAAATCGGGTGTAGGTTACGAATTATTCGGAGGTTCCCAAGTGTGTGGTGCATTGTGATTTTGTTGGCATCAGAGCTGGATCATTTTTTCTGGGATCCCGAATTCTACCATCGTTGAATGCCATCGCTAGCCTTCTTCAAAATAGTCGTGACTAACTCCGCTACATGAGAGTTAGTGCGAAAACGGTTCAAACAATATGCTGGACCCTATCTTGAAGGAGACCTTCAGCTGGGATATACCTCTATAGTTCTTGTGTGAAGTAAGAACTCCTTTTTTGTGGATGGGGTTCTTTCACTCTGCTTTCATGCTCTCAAATTCTACTGAAGATCTGGTGCATGCCTCTACCAGGACGGTAGGAAGGTAGGGTTCGTTGTTTTGGCGATTGTTTTGCTTCATTGGACACTAAAATCCTTGAATCGCATGGACGATCAAAGTCAAATGATCTTCGTTCTACGCAATTAGGCCCGTAAACGCCTTAAAGCGTTCTGATGGGAACCTGTGCCATTTTAAAAACGTTGCACCGACTTCTTCAAATCTGACTACGAGTAATAATTCTTCTTTTGTGTCCTTCTACCGGTCCCTGGTCTTGCTTACCAAGCGGTGGCTTAAAGTCCTGTCTAAATACATCTACAATCCCATGCATAGCCCGAGCGCATTTCTGGAAACCTGCTGGGAGGCCTTTCGCTTACGTTTCCTTTTACCAAAAATTCAGACTTCAATCCGGCATTGTTGCGACTTTATTCTAAAGGCGTGATTTGTCTAAGTTCTCTTAATACCGATCAATTGGAGCACTTGCAACAGTCAACGTGCAACAGTCAACGAAGCCAATCTATGACTCAGCGGTTACAGGCTGCTATCTCTTATGAGACAGAGTCCCTGAAAGCTGGGCATCGTGCTGTCCGAAAATACTGTGCCAGATAAGTCCAAGGTCGGTCCACGGTCGTTCAAGGCCTTATAACGTAGCCCTGCCTTACCGGTAAACCGTACTCCCCGAATCAGTAAAAGTCTCTCCATTTGTCGTTAGATGCCTTAAATGTGTGTGTCAGCAACGGTCATTTGACGTTGCGGGGAGTTTTAAGGGTTTCGAGTAAATTTAAGAAGCCTGCCCATTCCTTGGGTCGCCTGTCTTTTTTGTCTAAGCGAAGCAAAATCACTATTTCGCAAGTAGAACATGAACTACGGACAATCGGAGGTATGTCAGAGGCGCAGGCTATGTACAGAGTTTAGAAAAAGAACCCACGCGACTTGTGAAATTCTTGTGAAACACTTAAAGACCAAGTTCTTTACTGTAACAATGTTTCTCCCCCTTCACTTGTGACCCCTTAGCACTCCTTAAGAGTGCAGTGGATGGTTGACAAAAATGTCTTCCGCGCACTGCGCATCTCATTCCCCTACACTCCAACCAGCCGATGTACTTAGGAATGCGTAAAAGCAGAACCTCGCATGCTTGGGAATACGAATGAGCATTGCGCAGCCTAATCCGCATAAAATGAATAAATCAAGCCGTGCAAAGCTGTTTACATTCAGCAAATAAAAACCTTTATGACTCACTCGAGACTGCCCCCCTCGCACCGGTCACAGCGCCGTCGTCACATTTACGGCTCCTTAAAAGGATTTACAAATTTCAAATGCCAAGCAATCGCACAAGGAACTGTCAAAGAGTGGCTGCCAACAGAACACATGGCCAATTAGCAACGAATCATTATCATTAACGTGCGTCACCGGCTCGCATCGATTTTATAAAACTTCGGGGAGATTGACCTCCTTAGGTCTGACTTTGGTTGCTCGGTGAACCCAGTGCACGAGGTCAGTGAGTACTTCTGTCAGTCACTTTCGCAGTACATGTGCCAGAAAACACGCTGCTGAGTCTCCGAAATAGCAAGTCAGCAAACAACGTCACCGTCGTCTACCGAGGACCACCGAGGAGTGCAGCTTTGATGTGCAAACACCATCCGCACCTCGTCGCAGGCACCCAGTCGAGAGTAACATGCAAATTTGCACAGCGTTATGTGCTCACCCCATAACCACTTTGCCGCCATCCACTTACGGCGCAAAGGCAACTCGTAAGGAGGTGTAATATCCTCGGTTTACGATGATGTGGGTGGGTGGCGAGGGGCGGGGGGATATTATATGCAAATTTCGAGAGGTGGCCAGGCAGTAAGACGACGTCTTCGCTATGCTACGCTGTGCTCCTTGGTCGTGTAATATGCTCTGCAGCCGACAGCAGAAGGCGTTCGAGTTAAGTGACTTCGTCGAGGAGAGTTTTCCTTCGATTAAGCTCGTCCCGAATGTCAAAGGATTATCGCATGTGAAATGTAAAGGAGATAATTAGTTCTCTAGGATTTTTTTCTTCAGTGAATTGAATTTTGAACGCGACGCTTGATGAGTCATCACGCAGCCTTTTGGGGCATTTTCAAAGAATCGATGAGAGTGTCCTTGAACTGCTCCAGGACATGCTAGGATCACTGAGGTTTGTCAGATGACTATAAGAAATGCATTTCAGAGAGGCAGGCCTGCATAAGGTCCTCAGTTCGAATCTCAGGACGGGGAAAAGAATGTCATCGTCCATGTCTCCACAATCCCAAAGCTTCCTGAAATTCTTAAGGAAGCGCAAACTACACAGGTAACCTTCTTTTTGCAAGAGAAACGTTCCCTTTGCAGGGTTTCATTCAAATTCTGACGTTGTGGCGTCAGTGACCACACCCAGCACGACTGATTGCTGGCGTCGC
Organism: Eristalinus sepulchralis; assembly: GCA_944738645.1. Lineage (NCBI taxonomy): Eukaryota > Metazoa > Arthropoda > Insecta > Diptera > Syrphidae > Eristalinus > Eristalinus sepulchralis. The sequence continues at coordinate 47,288,318 of OX122882.1, forward strand.
CTGTCGCCTTTTACAGAAGCTTCTCACAAAGTTCACCCCCCTCACACCCAAACAACCGCACTTACCGCTTCGCAACAGTCCAAATCAACAAGGAACACCGAGCACCGTTCACACTTGAGCAGCTCCCTCGCCTCAGTCATAATCTTCGTCACCAGACACTCCAGATTGTTCTGCTCCTCGAAAATGCTTCGCGCCAGATTCAGCAGAATCTGATTGCGCCGATACTCCTGCACAGACATCTCAAAGAGCTGCGCATTCTGAATACCAATCCCGCAGAATGTCAGATACCGACGGAATATCTCGATGTCGTGCTCGTCGAACTCCAGGGAGCCTGCAAAGAATCACACAAATCAGTCCACACCGCCCCAGAGGTCTGACGCTTAGAAACGCTCACCGTTCGTCTTGTTGATGATTTGCGCCACGCCAATTATGTCACCCTCATAGTTGCAAATTGGCATCGACAGGATTGTGTTGGTCTTGTAGCCGGTTTTCAAGTCGATTTCACAATTGAAACGCGAGTCCTTGTACGCCTCCTTGATGTTAATCATCTCCTTTGTCTGGGCTACCGTGCCGGCGATGCCGACCCCGAATGGGATTATGATTTCCTCCGATCTCGCCTTGGTGACGGCCTCCTGGAGGGCTGCAATGAGAGAGGGAGATAAAAGGAGATGTCATATTAGGCGCGCATATCCTTGAGGAGCAGGACTCGGTAATTTGAAATGGAAATTTTGAATTTCTGTTTTTTTTTTTCGTTTGCTTTCATTTTCTGCGTGGGATTTGTCGCGTTGACTTTCCAGGATTTTCACATCTAATTGAGTTTTTTTTTTTGGCTTTGTCTGTGGGGAGGTGTGTGTGCGTGTGTCTTCTGTGCTTGTCATCGCACCGGCCGGGAGGGAGGGGGAGGGGGATAACGCAGGTTAATGTTCCAAGAAATTGCCAGAACCACCGAAGAGGAGAGAATTAAATTTATTCTAAAACTGGAATGACCCATAACGGTCTGCAGGATGGCTGAGATGAGGCATTTCCCTGCAACGGGCTTTGGGGGAGGTTCTACAGTTCTACTCCTGGCAGTTGATAATTTTATTCAACGCAAGTTGGGATATTTATGCTCGAAAATGTGGGGGAATAAGTAATGCGCGCGCGGGGAATGGGGAGACTCTGATTGAAGGACGACGTCTAAAGTCATTGAGGTCACTGAGGTTGGATCGCAGGGAGGAGAAAGTCGTTTCTGTCGGTGGAAGGTGGAGAGACTGGAGACGCAAATTCACGGAATGATTAAAGTCAATTCATTTTTCAGACAGAAGAGGGGCGGAGAATGCTGTGGATTTGAGGGGATTTTAAGGAGAGCACTGTGAAACTGATAACATTTGAAATAGACACCACTTAAGCTGACAATTTTTAGGTATTTCAACGGAGATTGCTGCATTTCAGCGAAATCTTTCTTTGGCATGGCAACGGCGACAGCGTGGTTTCAAAAATAGGCCCTAAGCCAAGAGAACGTCACGCGCAGTCCCCTTTCTCCATCTCCCATCAGCGATTCCAATTAACAAAAAAGCCACACGTGCACCACATACGCTCCGCATTCGAAATTGATCCCAAAAGGAAATTCATGCGCCACACAAAAGCACTCCCCATCCCACTCTGCCCCTTGTCACTGCTTACCGGAGGATCATTAATGCCTTTGCGGTCCACCGCGCCGCCACCCAGAAATGACGAGAATTCTGCTTCTGATGCAAATTGCTTTAATTACACATCCATTGGCTGGCTCGCAGTGACTCAGCGCCTCGGCATCTGACGAGGGCGAATAATTAATTGCGAAAAGTTCGAGTTTATTCGCGAACGTTTTAATTTAATTACATTCATTCCAACAGCCATCGAGGCTCTGACACGGCCTACAGTCCAAAAAAACAACAAAGTTGGGCCGCATTTTTTTCGCTGTTGTCTAGGGTTGCTGGCAATCAGGCAAGCAACCCTTTAAAAGGAGTGTAGGGGGGAAGTTGAATACAAATTTGCGAGACACTGCTTTGCTCACTTACAGCCGACGATTGATGGCACTTCACAGGCCGACACGCCGCCGCCGTAGTACACATGTACGGGCTGGCGTTCTGTCCACGACTTGGAGGTGGGCATGCATGCAGGAATTTCACATGTTCTTGCCTGAAAAATTAACCCTATCCATCACCGCCTTCGCACGGAGTCTGCAGCGGAGAAGACTGAGTCGAGATACACTTGGGCAGTGGTTGGCCAGTGGCATTGTTTATAGTTTCCGCATGAAATTTATGTGAAACGTGCTTCCATTCGTGGTGGGATGTGGAGGAATGAGTGGAATGAGGGGAACGCGGGGAGGAGAAGAAGAACAAGCCCTTAACTCAGTAATGACGCAGATAAAAGCAAATGAATTAAATAAATAAACAAGTGCTCAGACACAATAGGCAGACCTTTAGGTGGATGGGTGGATTGATGGTGCGGAAGCCACGTCTCATTTGAGCCCTTCTTCACCACAAAAGAGATCCTTGTCAGAGGCAAGGTCAGGAAATTAATTGAACGTTGTTGTCGGGTGCTATCCGTCAATTGAATCACGTTCAGGTGTTCAAAGGCACACTGAAACTGAATGATTTAGTTTCGAATCGCACTTTTGGCATTCTGGCTTATCCCAGAGTGGGTCCATTGTGCTGGGTAGGTAGGAAGGAGTTAGATTTGACAATAAGCCTGCTTATGTGTCCGCAAAGATTATCAAGCAGTTACCAAGTCAGTCCTCTTTAAGGGAAAGTGCCAAAGCAGAGCGGCAATGATATATTGAGTAAAGTGGCAAAAACTTCAGAGCTCCATCATGGGACATGATTTCTAACTAGATCCCCATAGCAAGGGTTTTGTAGCTAATTTTAAAGTCGTTACAGGGAATTTTGTAGTCAGTGCTTTTTAGACCCATTTCCTGTATTTAAAGATGCCGTCTCTGCACCATCGACTTCTCTTAATCTACCCCAAGACCGCCTATGTGCCTATCCCAATGGGAAAATGATAGCCACATAGGCGCCACCGCTGCTGCATCTGCAGAGCAATTAAAGAAGGGTAATGAAGAGTCTCTGATGGACCCTATAAGACATTACCCATTAAGTGCACAGACTGCAGAGCTAATGTTAGAATTTTCTCAACGACAATAGACTCCGTCGACTTTTTGGATCAAGACGCGATCAGATTTGTTGAGATATTAAGCGAAGGACGCCATCAACATTCGATTTATGCGTTTTCTGTATTTAAAGTACATATATCACCACTGTAAGTCTCGTGGCCTTTATAGCAAGTTTTGCAGTTCTCTTCCATCATCATCATCAATATCAGCTTCTTTACTGGCTTTTCCACTAACAAGGTCGAGGGGGCAATGTATATACGAGACACCGCCACGCCGCTAGATCTTCCGCCATCGACACCAACTCCTCAGGAGCTCTTCCCATTGGCAAACCCTTTTCGAATATGTAGGGTTTTCCAATAGGAATTTGACAACTTTGAATTTAATTTGTGAACGAACTCCTTCACTGACCGTCAAATTGTTACCGCCACCTTATTCAGTAAGCTGAGCATTTGCATCGTGGTAAAGTGCACGAACGGGCAACGTCCCCTTACTATAAAAATTTCTTACCAAAATTCAGAGTCGGCGACCGCAACTTTAAAAGCGTTAGCTCCAATTTTCTGTCGCAAATCTGGCCCTAGTAGACAGGCAATAACAAATTTAGAGCAAAAATGTGACAATATGATGATACGACGCTATGCATGATTTGGATTTGATTTGGATATTGCGATCAACAGTTATAGACGTGTAAACATGGAGTTCACTAACGCAGAAACTCGCGCTATTTAAAAGTTTTCTTCGTTAAAGGCAAGTCCGCTAGAGAAACGTTCCGTGAGATTAATGGTGTTTTGGGGGATGGTACTCTATCACTTCGAACCGCGGAGGAATGGCTTCGACGATTCATGGCTGTTGAAAACAACACCGGCGGAAGACCTGTGACGACGAATACCGATCGAATCATGGAAATCATCGAGTCAGACCGGCATGTGGCATCTCGTGACATCGCCCAGGAGATGGGAGTTAGTAACCAAACCATTTTAAACCATCTGCAGAAGGCCGATGTTTTGGTGCCGCATGATCTGACGCAAGAAAAACCTTCGGGACCGAATCAACGCCTGCGATATGCTGCTGAAACGGAACGAACTCGACCCATTTTTGAAGCGGATGGTGACTGGCGAAGAAAAATGGATCACATACGACAATATCAAGCAAAAACGGTCGTGGTTGAAGGCCGGCGAATAGTCCCAAACAGTGGCAAAACCGGGATTGACGGCCAAGAAGGTTTTGCTGTGTGTTTGGTGGGATTGGAAGGGAATCATCCACTATGAGCTGCTCCCATATGGCCAGACGCTTAATTCTACCATCTACTGCGAACAACTGGACCGCTTGATGCAGGCGATCGACCAGAAGCGTCCACGATTGGCCAACAGGAAGACTGTAATGTTCTACCAGGACAACGCCAGACCACACACTTCGTTGATGACTCGTCAGAACCTACGGGAGCTCGGATGGGAGGTTTTTATTTCATTTCCTGTCCATGGCGAACGCCCTTGGTGATGTGAAGTTGAACTCAAAAGAGGCTTGTGAAAAATGGATGTCCGAGTTCTTCGCAAATAAGGAGCGGGGCTTCTACGAGGGGGGAATTATGAAGTTGCCGTCTAGATGGAAACAGATTGTCGAACAAAACGGCGCATATTTGAACTAAATCCGATCACTGTAACACTTTTTATGAAACATTGAATGAAGAGCAAAAAAACGAAGGGATTTGATATTTGACAACCTTAAATTTGGTTCGCCGTCGACGATTACAAACGTCACGGTGGTGTGAATAAGCAGCGCTAAGGCACCATGAATTTGTTTAGTCTCGAATTGGAGGATATGAACTTGGACGACCTGTGATTTCAACAGGAAGGCGTCAAAAGCGACGTTAGCACACGTTACAATCGTTGTATTGAAGAGTCAGTATGGCGAGCGTGTTATCTCAAGAAGTGGGCAGTTGATTGGCCACTTGACCACTTGACTTGCTTGACTATTTTCTGTGGGGCTACATTAAGTCATTAGCTTATGCCAACAAGCCGATGAAATTGAAAGAGTACAGAGCCAACATTTAACGTGATATAGCGGCCCTTTAGGTCGAAACGTTTGGCCGAATTGTTGAAAACGAATCGACCTCTGCAAACGTGCTCGCTGGGGCCACGTGAACGAAGTCGAGTTCCATTTATAAATATTTTGATAGTACTTTAAGCCGATAGTAAAGTTTCTGCACTACCTCATATGGTATGCCCTTTTTTTAAATAAAGACTTGTCAAGTCCTTATGGGAAAGCCCTTCACAACATGTGGCAGATGGATGCCTTGAATCTAAAAAGCTCAGAGAGAGATTCAAGACTATCACTGCAGTGGGTGTAATTACTGGCTACTGCCTGGTAAGTCTTAATGTAAGAAGACTAAGCTATCCTCTTATGACTTCTGTAGAAGCTGTCTGTCTGAGAAGGAACAGCAGAAAAGCACTCAGCACCTCCTTTGGAATTGTGCTGCACTTGCCGCAGAACAATAATGACTTTTCAATACATTGCTGGCGCTGAAGGGATTGCAAGTACCCTTAAGTAATCAGTATTATTAAATGAAAGTGCGGACTCATTGATGCAAACTGCTTTATGGCAAGAATTTCTTGCCACGCGCCTCAAGAAACGCCCGAAAGAGAGATTGGAGGTAAGCAGATGACTAAAAACAAATCTCTGCAGTTAACAGTGCTTCCAAAACTGGCTATAAGGGTGAGCTGATGGACATTTCGAGCGAGAGTTGTATTTCGGGTGAAATCTTTGACATCTTGAAGCAGCTGGAAAATTCATTTGATCATTTTTTGTTCAAATACCAGAAAAAGAGTGATAGATACGTTCAGTCAGTGTTTTGAAAAGTCGATCAACTGAGCAATATGAGTCTACAGTGAGTCATATCACTTGAACTCTAAACAGAAGGTACAGATCTTTCAAGCACCAGGCCAGATTCAAGATTAATTCGAGACCTACAGGGTAATTTTTCTTTCGACAATCAAAATAATCTCACCAGATTGAGCGCGATCAACGATTTGACACCTTTGGTTAACCGCCGTTTCCTTGGGCTCAAGAGTTAATAAAGTAACAAAGCCCTCTAGAAAAACCAAGTTGGCTTTATATAACAGCTTCATTATAGCCGTCCTACCTTAAGAAGCAGAAACAAGGACTTTATTGAAAGCAGATGAAGAAGAAGAGGGACTTTCTTTCTTGAAGAAAGTTTTACGTGCGGCTTGTGGTCCTGCCTGCGTCCCAAAAGGAGAAGATTCAAGGAATTACTCATAGTACAACATCTAAGGGCGAAACCTTTAAGATGGCTAGGTCATGCAAAGCGAATTGATAACACTACTCCGGTCCAAGGAGACCATAAATTCAAGCAACAGAGAAAGACTTCATCTGATATGGTGCACACAGACAGAAGTGTCTCAACAAACTTGTAGTGTGGAAATAGAGGCAGCTGGAAGCTGAAGCTGTTGGTTAAGGGCCAGACAACTCCCCGACTGTAATGCCACCAAAAACGGCAAAAGTAGAAGAAAGGATCTCACCGTTCACCTCTCTGGTAAATCTGTAGAGAAAAACAGCTTTTTATTGTACCTTTCATACAAATTCAATCCCTTCCTACGTGGCGGCAGCGGGTCTGAGTAGACATAAGCCGCTTTTACCTGCCGACTTCTTCTGCTTTAAGTCACACTCCTCATGACAATGATGGTCTTCATAGTCCATGGACACAAGATGGTCATCAATTTGAGTGAAGAGCACATACCTTCCTAAGAAGAACAGGAACTAACAGAATGAACTGTCAAACATCTCTGCATGCGATATCAAAACATTCAAACTTTGAGTAGGTTTTAAGATCACAAATATGTACCAAACAGGATAGACGACTTTAATCACTGCTTCCATAGATTTTTTCTTCAGTTCCCTGTCAAGCAAAGTCTCTCACTCTACCAACCAACAAACGGTTTTATTTTCTCCTGTTCCCTTCATTTTCCTTTCAACCCACCACACGCCCCCAGAAAACGCTTTAAACTTCACAGTCTGAAGATAACATCTTGAAACCGTTTTCGTGGAACGTAAAACTGGGGCAAACAACGCCAACCGCACGAATGAAAAATATTTTATGTTCCATTAATTTGAGGTTCCTTTTCAAGCTCGCAGCGTAGCTAACTATAATTAAAGGATGATTAAAAGGGAACTCCGACCACGTCGCGATTCGTTTTACAGCCCCACCACGTGAACATTAAGATCCCTTTATCTACACCCGGCCATTTTTTCTGCTTCACGTCAGCCGCCCTCACAAATTGGGGGGCGAAGATTAAAGTTAACAGGAAGCGAGTCCTTTTGTATGTTGACTTTTTTTTTTGTTGTGGTTTCACCGAAGCGACGACGTCTTCTTGTGTCCCGTACAGCGTGGGCGGAAATGAAACCTCGATTCCCAACGATTCGCGGGCAATTACGGCGATTTTTATGTGCCAGCCTAGGGACAGGTTGGTGGTCTCGTTCACAAATCAAATTGGATATTAAAGCCCCTCTCATCATCGGGGAATTTCGGGTCATTTAAGCACACGGAGCACAGAGACTGCTACTCACCTGTTGTCTGTGTCACATCGAATAGTTTAGCAATCAAGTATCGATTGTTGGGGCCACCCTTGGCCAGGAACAGCGATCCCCTGTCGGCGTGGGTGAGCAGGCCAACATTGACCAGAATCTTGTGACAGAGGATGTCGATGTCCAATTCATTGGCCACATCACGGATTAATTCCATAAACAGTTCACCTTCATCGAGATCCATTAGATGCCGTCGGCTATCGAGGAGCGAGCCAGCGAGCGAGGGGGAGCGACATTTCTGCAAAAGAAAACAACAGAAAAAAACACATCAAACACCAGACACAGAGTGGGAGGGCAATAAAATACTGATACGTCGTCGACTTCACGAGGGGGTGGAGCACCCCCTTCGGATGTCATCATCAACTATTTTCGACTGGTTTTTCAATTTTTTCCAATCGACTGCGGGGGATGAAGTACACCATCCGTACAAGCAGTTTATTTATTTAATTTGATCCCAGACGAGTGCGCGAGGGGCGGGGGGGGGAGATTGAAAAGGAAAAATTGTTGATTGCCTTGAGTGTGGATCGATTGCTTGGATTGTCGTCCTGGGAATTGAGAAGCAAGTAATTTTGAAGAGGTCATGAGGCAGGCACTTACGGACCGCCACTGCTGATGGCTTTTGAAAGTGCTCTTGGCAATGACACGGCAATGCTTGAATTAAATTTTTAAGGTTCCCCTTTTTCGAGGGGTAGTTATGGAGACACGCAATATTCCCGAGTGCCATTGAATTGGGGGTAGTGAGACGTTTCGAGAACTGAATGGTAATCATAAGTTTCACCCCTTTGCTAGGTAACGCACATGTTCTCCGAAATGGGGATACAAACAGCTAACAGAAAAGGGTAAATGAAATTTTTTGTTTTTGTAATATTTCATGGAAAGTCGTTTTCGTGAATTTTCCTCAGAATGGACACGGTTGTATGTACCCGTGGCTAAGGGTGATATTCCCGTTTGCACATTGTACAACTTAGATAATTTGTTTGAACAGGTTCAGTACAGTCTTCCAAAAAGATATGCGTCTGTGTACAGTTTATTCAAAGAGTGCTCTCCACCACCATGCAGTGGACCCTTGGGAACTTTGTCAAGGTCGTGAATGGGGACGTGAGCAAATGCCTGGTGTGTGCACAAGATAAGTTGGTGATTGCTTCCTTCAGCAAAGAACACCTGTAAGTCAAGTTGACGTATGGGGAATCAATTTAGAATTCTTCCAATTTTGGATGCAATAGTTTTGAGAACTCCTTCTGTTTTCATTTCTGTGTTCAAGAATGGTAGAATAATTGTGGCACACGTAGTTTAGGTGGGTTCTACAACGCACTGTATTTCCCTAACTAAAATATTGGGAACACAAATTAATTTTGTTCATTTTTTATTGAGTGACAGCCCACAAGTGACCAGAGCCTAGATTCTAGAACAGCTACTTGAGTGGTGGGTGTTAGTGGACCTACCCTTCTACTCGTGACTTTTTGCCGACTCCGAGCAGCGGTATTTAAAAAGCTCTTCATAGACAATTCGTACTCTTTGAGTGTTGTCAGCAACTCGAGAGAGGTCGCGCTGTTAAAACAAATGCGAAGTGTCCCCCCTGGGAAACAAACTAGACCTTCGGCGTGTGAGTCGCCGCATTTACCTACTACGCCACGGTGTGGGTGCGTGGCTCGACGTACTTACCCACTACACCACAGCGTTCGCGGGAATTTTCAATACCATCTCAAAAAAATGAGTGTTCTACGCGTCGATCCAATCATTGAGCCATTTTTCAACTGCTTGAAAAGACCCAAACCGGTGACCCCCCAAATCATTTTACATCCGTCGAAAAAGGCAGTAGTTGGATGGAGCAAGTTCTGGAAAATACGGCGGGAGGGATAAGATCTCGTATTTCAACATTTTAAGGAAGTTTTCGACCGCAACAATCACTTGGGGCCGAGCGTTATCATGTTGCAAAATCACCTTGCCAAATACGTGCTCTGTTAAGAAAGTTCATCGCGCGCATCATTGTGTTCAGCGACGAAGCTCATATGTGGCTCAATGGGTACGTAAATAAGCAGAATTGTAGATTTTGGAGTGAATATCAGCCAGAAGCATTGCAAGAACTACCAATGCATCCAGAAAAAGTCACAGTTTGGTGCGGTTTAAGGGCTGGTGGCATCATTGGACAGTACTTCTTGAACGATGATGCGAATCGTAACGTCACTGTGAATGGTGAGCCCTACCGTGAGATGATATCCAACTTTTTTTTTGTCCAAAATGCAAGAGCTTGACTCGCATGACATATGGTTTCAACAAGACGGTGCCACATGCCACACAGCACGCGCAACAATGAACGTATTGAGAGACGAGGTCGGTGAACATTTTATATCACGTGCGGGACCGGTCATTTCGCCGCCTACATCGTGCGATTTAACGCATTTAAACTATTTTTTGTGGGGCTATGTTTAAGCTCATGTCTATACAGACAAGCCCGCTTCAATTGGCGCATTGGAAGACAACATTGAAGCATTTATTGGTGAGATGCCGGCCGAAATGTTGAAAAGAGTATGCCAATATTGGACTAAGCGGATGCACCATTTGAGGCGCAGTCAAGGTCAACATTTGCATGAGTTAATCCTCAAACATTAAATTATATGAACCGAACTATCGATTCAAATAAAGATTTCATGCATTTTTTTGAAATTTGAAAAAAATCACAAGTAAAGCAAAAATCTCTCCCTTTAATGTCTTTCAAGAAACAGTTGAAACAGGTGAAAAATCGCTTTACGGCAGTCTCTCGGTTTCAACTCATACGGGACCCAGTTTCCTTGCTTTTAAATAAATCCAAATTGCCTCAGAAGAACGGAAATTGTTTTTTGAGTCACTCCCAACTAAGAGCTCACTTTGCTTTTGGCACGGATCTTGGATCAGTAAAGCCTGCAATACCTCGTCTTAAAACTTTTTGGGCTGGCCAAGGCGCTTTCCAGTACCGAAATCTAACGCAGAATCACTCTTGCCGATCGGTGTTTCTTTGGGCTCAAGAGACAAATAAGTAATAAAGCCCTCTCTCGAAGGACTAAACTGGTTTTGTGTAACAGCTTAACCAGCGCCATCCTCCATTACGGTGCGGAAACCTGGACGCATCTAAAAGCGGATGAGGAATCCATTAGTCTTTTCGAGGGAAAATTAAAGTACGATTTTTGGTCCTGTTTGCGTTGATGGCATCTGGAGGAGAACATTCAACCACGAACTGTATGGGCTGTACGGCGGCATGAGCATGAGTCAAGCGTCTACGGATACAACGCTTCAGATGGCTAGGCCATGTAGAGCGTATGAACACCACTGTTCAGGCCCGAAAAGTCTTCGAATCACAGCCAGTGGGACAACGGAACAGAAGACGGCCTAGGCTTAGGTGGGCGCCACATGTGGAAAAGAACCTCAACCTACTTGGAGTGCGCAGCTGGAGGCATCTAGCGAGGCGTGTTGGTTGAGGCTCAGGTTCACCCCGAACTGTAGCGCCACAAGAAGAAGAAGAAGGCGTTTTGTCTTCAACGCGTAAATCACCACTTTGAAGCGTCGAAATCACTCTCTGCATGATTTCTAGGTCGGAGCAGATTCACCATAAACTTTCACAAGCATTCGGTGGTCTTAAACTCAACTTTTGTTCCAATTTGAAAAGAAAGTCAAAACTTCCCGCAAGTGCAGTTTATTTAAGACAAATTCGAACATTTTCGAGGAGGCACAAAGCAATGTTGTCGTCTAAAACAAATGCGATGCACCCTGTTTACTGTTGACAAATGTCACATCTTTCCAGTTAAGTAGGTAATCGCTTTCAAATTCTGCCACAACCTGCATTTGGCGCCATCTTGTGAAAAGGAATTAATTTGCAACCCCCAATATAAGGCGACGCTGGAGAGAAGGACGAGAACAGTTCGTGAGCTATTCGAAGTTAAAATATTTACAGAGCACTGTGCTCTTAAAGACAGTGCTCTGAAAGAGCATGCCAAGCTCATGATCGAGCAAATGGGGAGGGACAAATAATGTCCGAAAGTTTCTTAAGTAAATATAAGGGTCGGACCGAAGCCTATCGGGACCAAGAGGGACAACTCTGCAGCCGATACTGAGAAAATTAAGGAATTATTTCTGCAGAGTGTTGAACGGCCAAGAGAACGAAAAGACCACTGCCAGACAGAATCTGCCACTCCACAAAATAGATGATAAAGAAATGGAGGAATTCCTTTCCCCAGACCTAGACAAAGCCAATAGTGTAATCGAAACGAAAGTCGAAAAAAATGGTGATGCAGACGTGCTTCCTTAATCACTATTGAAGAAAAATGGATTGAAGGCAGCTGGAAATGGGCTAATAGGGTAAATGCACCTACTCATCTGTGAGATATGGTCGGTGGGAAGCATGCCCGATGCGTGGAGTCTCAATGTTCTTTGACCGGTCCAAAAGAAAAAAGTCCCCTTCGACTGCACCAACTATGGAGGGAACAGCCTCCTCAATATCGCCTACAATGTCCTCTTTCGTGTGAATGCCTAAAAACCGTTAGTCAACAACCTGATAGGTCCTTGCCAGAGTGGTTATAAGTCAGGAAAGTGCACAATAAACCAGAACTTCGCTTTTCGGCGGATTCCGGAAAAGTGCCAAGAACTAAAGATCGACACCCACCACGTATTCGTCGATTTTAAGGCCGCATAGAGATAAGCTTTACAGTGTCATGTATACCAATTTCATCACATTGTGGAGGACGACGATGGCTCTCGCCGACACCTTCAATGTCAAAAAAGGTTTCAGACAAGGCGACGTGCTGTCATGTGACTTTTTCAACATTATTCTTGAGAAGATCGTGCGTAACTCGCAAGTCAATACTAGAGGCACGATCTTCCAGTTGTCCCTTCATGTGCTAGGTTAAGCGGAAGACATTGTTGTGGTTGGTCGAACACATCCAACCGCCATTACAGCAATTGCTGGCTTCGAATCGAGGCCTGTCGAAATGAGTTTGACGGTGAACGAGGATAAATCGATGTGGATGCTATTATCGAGAAGAGACGCACAACGTTAATGACTCGGTAAGAATGTCACATTTAGCAGCTGAAACTTCTAGGAAGGAAATGGTTTATCTCGGTACACAAGCTAACATTACGAAGAACACCAGCAACATAGTTAAATGCAGAATAAGTTTTCGCTGTTCATTGGGCAAAAGACTTTCAAAATGGAGTAGTCTTCGTTTGAAGAACCCACCTAGCTGATTTTTGGCGCAAGAGTCTGGACAATCTCATGAGCAGATGAAGAGCCTCGTTTATCTAAAACCTTTGGCCCTGTTTGCTTTGCTCTTGTTTGCAGATATTAAATTTTGTTAGTATGAGGTCTCTTCAAAAAATGGGGTGAATGTTCAAATTTCGTGGGCTACGTAAAGTCGATTATCGATTTTTTTTATTTTGTTTTGTTGGTATACTCGTTTCGAAAGTTAGACGTGTTTTGCGTGTTTCGGCGATTTTCTTCTGTCAAATTCGAAAGAATTTGCTTCTCAAAGCTGGAATTTTGTGCTCAAAAACACTTGAAGCGTTCAAAGTAGCATACGGGGAGTGTAGTCTGGGCCAAAAAAACGTTTACAAGTGGTAAAAGCTTTTCAAAGAAGGTCAAGAAGATGTGAATGACGGCGCTCGCCCTGGACGCCCCAGCACATCGACAACCGATGAAAATGTTGAGAAAGTGAAGAGAATTGTTATTGAGAACGGTCTAATCCCTATTAGAGAAGTTGATGAAGAATCGGTTGGCTCATGGCATGCAATTTTTTCGGAAATTTTGGGCATGAAGCGTGTGGCAGCGAAGTTTGTTCAAAAATTGCTGAATTTTGACCAAAAGAGAAATGTGGCATGGGCACCGCTTAGGGATTGTTAAATGACGTCCGATTCTCAGCCACCGAATTCAGCGGCTTTGACCCCCTACGACTTTTTCCTGTTCCCAAGATTGAAGAGACCCATGAAAGGACGGCGTTTCGAGACAATTGTGGAGTTGCAAGTCGAATCGCTGAGTAAGCTCAAGGGCATACCAAATAGTGCACATCAGAACTGCTCCGAGGTTTGGAGAATACACTGGCACAAGTGTATTATATGTGAGGGGGACAAATATAGAAAAGTATGTTTCGCAGTTAATGTTCATTATCGTTTTTTTCTTCTTGTTCTTGTGACGCTACAGTCCGGGACGGACCTGGGCTCAACCAGCATGCCTCTCCAGCCAGCATGATCTTTCGCCAGCTGCCGCCAGTTGCGCACTCTAAGTTGGATGTGGTTCTTCTCCACTTGTGTGCGCCACCTTATCCTACGCCGTCCTCTGTTGCGTTGTCCCAATGGCTCAGATTCAAAGACTTTTCCGGCTGGAGAAGTGGTGTCCATACGCTCTACATTGCCTAGTCATCTTAAGCGTTGTATCTGCAGACACAAGCGCATGTCACTGTACAGCCCATAGAGTTCGTCGTTAAATCTTCTCCTCCAGATGCCATCAACGCAAACATTCCGTTTTGAAAATGTGTTTTTAATCACATTTCCGTTTTCTCTACAGAGATTTCGACTTTGTTTTCTTATAAAATTACAATTTCAATAATTGATCGAAAGAATAAAAGATATACTTTAAGTGCCAGAAATTCGGGCCCATATATCACACTTTGAAATTTTCCTAACCGGCAAATACCAGATTTCCTGTCACCACCCCATACACAGCAACTGTAACCAATTGATTACATAACAAACATCTAGTCAAAACTTAGATCATACAAATCGAAACAGCAAACAAATGCTCATCATCTCGCTGGAAGCAGCTATCGCGCTATCAGCTATCATTTAAATCAAACCGAACGAGCATACTAATCGACGAGCGATGACAACAACGAATCTTTCTCCAAAAATGAAAATGAAAAATGCCAACAAAAATATTACTGCAGCATAACCTTGTTCAACAATCTGAAGATCTTCGTGGAAAAAACGCCAACAAATAGCCCATCAGCCTTCACAATTAAGGCGGTAATGGGCCACCAAATAATTGGAACGACCAATATAAACGCTGCCATGTCTGATTATTTGGCCTGGCAGCCCCTTGAATATGGCGAGCATGCTAATTAAATTTACAAAATGATAAACTCTCCATGCACACTTTATTACACGCTAATTGAAGGAACTTCATTGTTTATCTGTGACGACAACGGCGTCGGAGGCCACGGTACAGGATGGTAAAATGGCTTACAAAGCATCTCGTCATCATGTCGACGATGCAGAAATTCACTTGCAATTAGCGGTATTAGCAGACAGATCGACTCAGTTCGACGAACACATCCGCAGGCACGGAAATTGCTTTTGAATGTGAAATCAAAACTTACATCGCTCGTATAACTGTAATCCGCTGCGCGTTTGTGGCACCAGCAGCACTGTATCACTCCAGATACGAATGAAATAAATTCATTAACACTTTACGCGGCGCGGCACTTCTGTGTGCTAACGGTGAGGCGGTTTCGAAATTCACCGAAATTCAGACCGTATTCGGAGCGTGTTCGTATGCGGGAAAAAGAAAATAAAAACAAGAAACACTCAAACGCGTGCTGCACTGAAAACGATTGGGACTCTCTGTCTAATGTTCTAACAGCTTCGGTGTACCGATGAATACTGTTCAATTATTTACAGCTCTCTCAAGACAAACTCGCGTCGAGACGTGCGGTAGGAAGAAATTGTTTTTTTGTTTTCGCTTGTTTGTATTATTTTGTTTTTTTTTTTTTTCGTTTATTAATTTTGTTTCCATTGACAGCGTGGAGACCGAAAAAAGTTTATGAGTCTTGAGTCATTTTCGTCGAACTCTCGCGTGTCACAAATGACAAGTGATGTTTGAGAAAATTCGTATGGACGATGGCCGGCGGCGGCAACAGTTGGTGGACACGTTGAAAACTGTCGGATGGTGTTGACCAATCATGGGATGAAGTCGAAACGGGGTGCTCTGCAGTGAAATGTGTAGGTATGTACTTAAGTAATGAAGCGAGCGATTAGACGCATGCAAAGTCACCGAGGCACAAGGTCAGAAGGGGCATTCGGACGTCCGCCGTTTTTGGGGCGCTTGCATAACACCCATTCAGTTATTTGCCCACAATTGGCAATCAACTGCGGCACGAAAGTTGTTTTCGTCGACGAGAGTGAAGAAGTTCAAGTGAGGAGAAGGCAACCTTGGGGAGAGAGGTTCGTTTATCCTCTTCAAAAGTCTTATCATCGAATTGGCAACAAGGGGGCGTCGTCAATTGAAAACGAACTAGAACTCGTCTAAATTGACTGTTTGGAATATCATCGTAGTTGAGCAATTAAAAGGTCGATCCACTGTAGATGAATTCAACTTACAAAGAATGAAGGATTTCAGTTCTTTTAGTACATTGTTATGTTCCCTTCGTATCCACTACGTTGACGGGAATATGGTCGGGCAAAGGAAGAGACATTTACTGCGGCGATTGCCAGAGCAACTGCGGCTCTTAACTGCACATGAATTTATTCTTCGAGGCAGACAAACATTTTCGAGAACACAAGCAAACATCCCGTAGGAATCTGCGTCGCTACTAAATTCTGTAACATCAACTTACAATGTCCCGGGCGAGCTGAGGGCCCATGCGATGGGACGGACTGAGGATATAAAACTTGTTCACGGCATATTCGTACATTTAAACAAAATGCTTTATTCAAAATCAATTCAATCGGTGAGTGAAAGATCAGTAGAAGTAAAGGTTGGGACTTTGACTGGTAAGCAATAAACGTTGCTGAATCTTCTCCTCCAGACGTCATCAATGCATACAGGACCACAAGACTTTCACAAAACTTTCTTCTCACATAGAAAGCCCTTCTTCTTCCTCATCCACCTTTAATAACGTCCAAATTTCTGCGCCTTAATATAGGACTGAATGTGAAAGCCAAAATGCTCTTTCGAGAGAGGGCTTTGTTATTTGATTGCCTCTTGAGCCCAAGGAAACGGCGGTTGACCAAAAGGTGTCAAATCGTTGATCGCGCTCAATGTGCTGAGATTCTTTTGATTGTCGAAAAAAAAACCACCCAGTAGGTCTTGAATAAATCTTCTATCTAGTTTGGTGATCAAAAGATTCAAAAGCGAGTGGTAGGACTCACTGTAGACTTATATTGCTGAGTCGATCGACTTTTCAAAACACTGACTGAACGTCTCTATTACTCTTTTATTGGTATTTGAACAAAAGATGATCAAATGAATTACCCAGCTGCTTCCAGATTTAAAAGATTTCAACCGAAATACAATTCTCGCTCGAAAGGCCCATCAGCTCACCCTTATAGCTAGTTTCAGGCGCACAGTTAACTGCAGAGACTTGATTTTTTGTCATCTGTTTACATGCAAGCTCTCATTCGGACGTTTCTTGGGGCGCGTGGCAAGAAATTCTCGTCCCAACTGAACACTCCATAAAGCAGTTTGCATCAATGAGTCCCCACTTTCGTTTCCTGATACCGATTACCTAAGGGTACTCGCAATCTCTTCAGCGCCCACAATGTATTGGAAAGTCATTCTTTTTCTACACCAAGTGCAGGACAATTCCAAAGGAGGTGCTGAGTGCTTTCTCTCACTCCTTCTCACTCAGACAGCTCCCACAGAAGTCATAAGAGGATATTTGCAGTCTTCTTACATTAAGACCTACTAGGCAGTAGCCAATAATTACACCCACTGCAGTGATAGTCTTGGATCTTTCTCTGATCCTTTTAAATACAAGGCAACGCGAGATTTGTTTAGATACCAGGCAACTGACACCCAACATCCATCTGCCACATGTTGTAAAGGGAAGTCCAATAAGGATTTGACAAATTTTTATTTAAAAAAGGGCATACCATAGAAGGTAGTGCAAAAACGTTAATATTGGCTAAATGTACTATCAAAGCATTTATGAATGGAACTCGACTTCGTTCACATGGCCACAGCGAGCACGTTTGCAGCGATCGATTCGTTGGACCCAGTTTTCATCGACTCAGTCACACTTTCGGTCGCTATTTCAGTTTCAGTATCGGCTCTGTACTTTTTCAACGTCGTCTGCTTGTTGGCATAAGTTAATGACTTAACGTAGCCCCACAGAAATAAGTCAAGCAAAGTTGAACTAAGTGGCCAATCAACTGATCGATTTCTTGAGATAACACGCTCGCCATACTGACTCTCCAATACAGCGATTGTAATATATGCTAACGTGGCTTGTGGCATCTTCCTGTTTAAATCACCTGTCGTCCAAGTTCAAATGCCCCAACTTGAAATTAAACAAATTCATGGCGCCTCAGTGCTACCCATTCACACCAACGTGACGTTTGTTATCGTTGACAAAAAAATGTGTCCCACATACGTTACCGGCATGTAAGACGAGCCAGATATAAGGTTGTCAAATATCAAATCCCTTCGTTTTTTTGCTCTTCATTCAATGTTTCATAAAAAGTGTTACAGTGATCGGATTCAGTTGAAATATGCGCCGTTTTGTTCGATAATCTGTTTCCATCTAGACGGCAATTTCATAATGCCCCCCTCGTAGAAGTCACCCTCCTTATTTGCGAAGAGCTCGGACAGCCACTTTTCACAAGCCTCTTTTGAGTTCAACTTCACACCACCAAGGGCGTTCGCCATGGGCAGGAACAGGTGGTAGTCACTTGGCGCTATGTCCGGGCTATATGGTGCATGCGATAAAACCTCCCATCCGAGCGTGCGTAGCTTCTGACGAGTCATCAACGAAGTGTGTGATCTTGCATTGTCCTGGTGGAACACTACACCCTTCCTGTTGGCCAATTCTGGACGCTTCTGGTCGATCGCCTGTTTCAAGCGGTCCAGTTGTTCGCAGTGGATGGTAGATGGCCATATAGGAGCATCTCATAGTGGATGATTCCCTTCCAATCCCACCAAACACACAGCAAAACTTTCCTGGCCGTCAATCCCGGCTTGGCCACTGTTTGGGACGATTCACCGGTCTTCAACTACGACCGTTTTCGCTTGATATTGTCGTATGCGATCCATTTTTCGTCGCCAGTCACCATCCGCTTTAAAAATGGGTCGAGCCCGTTCCGTTTCAGCAGCATGTCGCAAACGTTGATTCGGTCCAGAAGGTTTTTTTGCGTCAAATCATGCGGAATGGCTGCCTTCTGCAGATGGTTTAAAATGACTTGACTGACTAACTCCCATCTCCTGGGCGATGTCACGAGATGCTACATGCCGGTTTAATTCGATGATTTCCATGATTCGATCGCTATTTTTCGTCACAGGTCTTCCGCCTGCTGGCTTATCCATGGTGTTGTTTTCACCGACTCTGAATCGTCGAAACCATTCCTCCGCGGTTCGAAGTGGTAGAGTACCATCCCCCAAAACACCATTAATCTCACGGAACGTTTCTCTAGCGGACTTGCCTTTAACGAAGAAAACTTTTAAATAGCGCGAGTTTCTGCGTTAGTGAACTCCATATTTACACGTCTATAACTGTTGAACGCAATATCTGAACTAATCATGCATAGCGTCGTTTTGTAGGTTATGTCAAGGCCTTTCAAATGATGTATAGTATTGCCAGAGACGCTTTTTACATAGCCGGAAAATTCAAAAGACAAAAAGGCGGATGGGGGATATATTTGGTTTTAAACCACAGCCACCACAATACTCCCAAAGAGCGGCCTACCGGTCAGGCTGAAACCCAAGTTGGAGGGGTTTCTGAATTGCCGTGGCATCAGAATATAATCCAGTAACATCATCTGGGCTCTGAAGCTACCACGTTTAGTTTCAAGACTTGACATCTCCCACCAATTTGTAACCACACCCTCTTTTCTGAGGCGTCTCTGAATGGTTCTCTAAAGTGTTTGTTCAAAGTCGGGAATAAACTGTTGGTCCCTTATACTCGTTAGAGAATAATATCACTCACAACACGATTAGTTGCTAACCGAGGGTAGACCCTGGTTTCTTGTTGGCTACAGTGCCACTGGCTTGTTATTTAATTCCATAAAATGTGGCTGAACAGTACCACTTTAGCGAACAAGTTTTAAGTGAAAAAAAACCTCTTCACAGTGAAGCTCGACAATGACTTTTTCGGCAGAACAAACCCACAAATCATATGCAAAGAAACGGCAATCTAAAGTAGTGACTCTTGTGCTTGAAAGCCGCACAATTGACAAAAGTTGATTAACCTCCCTTCAGGCTGGTTGCACTTTGAGGAAACAAATGCTTAATTTAAAATTCACACCACCTCTAGACGTGGCCACACACCGCCGAACGAATGACTTCCCCAAAACACACCCGAATTATTAATCGAATTAGTCAATCAATGTTTTCGACATTTAAGTGGGCAATCACTTAGAAAGCATTCCCTTCCCCAAGCCCACTCGAAATTCACGTTCTCCAAGGTTCCGTCAGCATTACGTGCCCCCACGTACATCAACCGCATCGGACTACACATGTACGTACAGACATATCTTTTTGACAAATTGCTTTTGTATCTTGAATCCTCAAATGATTTCCGAATGTTTTCATGTGGCATTACTGGGTCGCATGGCTTCAATGGTGGCGGTACAGTGATTCAAAATAAATCGTCATACAGTTGAATGCCGCCTTAACGGGCTGATGGGTTGGGGGCAGCCATCAAGCTGCGTGGCCAGTTTCGGGGCAAGGAGGAGGTTGTTTGTCTTCGAAATTCGGTTTTAGGTCGTTGGTATGACGATGATTTATCGAGGGAATGAACATTTCTTTTGGGTGGGCTTGTTGATTTGAAGGTCCAGTGTGGTGTGACAAAAATACACTTTTTTTTTTCTTAAGACATTTGTGGAGCAGCAGACATTTGTGACCCACAGGGAATCACCTTTATTGGAGACAATTCTGTTTTCCTTTAACTTAAGTTGTTTTGGAAAAGTGTGTCTCTAGCCAGTTACATCCAAAACGCGGTATATTGAAAGGTTTTTTTTTCATGTGGGTCACTTTAACTGTGGAACCTGCACCGGACTTCGGCAAGAAGATGCGCTGTCCTTTGATTTATTCATTCTTGTAGTGGAAAGGATTGTGGGAAGAGCAGGTGTTAACATGGCACTATCTTCTTCAAGTCACTGGGCTAGGCAGATGACATCGACATCGTAGCGCATTCCCAGTGGACCGTTGCAAAAGCTTTCAAGGCAATTGGAGTACAGGCTGGGCGATCTGATCTTAAAATATTGTAAGTTAAAGTCAAAACCAAATATGTACTGTTCTGCAAAAACCTAGTTGTCAATCGCCAGATATGTTTTCGTACATACTTAAGAAGTAAAGGGTGATTTTTTAAAAGCTATAGGAAATTTTTAAAAAAAACACATAAAATTCAGAAAAATGCATGAAATCTTTATTTGAATCGATAGTTCGGTCCATATAATTTAATGTTTGAAGACTATTTCATGCAAATGTTGACCTTGACTGCTCCTCAAATGGTCCATCCGCTTCATCCAATTTTGGCATACTCTTTCCAACATTTCGGCCGGTATCTCACCAATAAATGCTTCAATGTTGTCTTCCAATGCGTCAATGGAAGCGGGCTTGCCTGTATAGACATTAGCTTTAACATAGCCCAACAAAAAATAGTCTAAAGGCGTTAAATCGCACGATCTTAGCGGCCAATTGACCGGTCCCGAACGTGAAATAAAATGTTCACCGAACTCGCCTCTCAATAAGTCCATTGTAAATGTAAATAAACCACACCAAACTGTGACTTTTTCTGGAAGCATTGGTAGCTCTCGCAATGCTTCTGGCTGATATTCACTCCAAAATCGACAATTCTGCTTATTTACGTACCCATTGGGCCAAAAATTAAACTGACCATAAAATGGAAAAAGCGCACGATGGACTTTCTTAACAGAGCACGTATTTTGTAAGACGTTTGTAAGGCGATTCATGGTTATATTACAGACCGAACTGAATATGTTCGACAGTGAAACAAAACACGAAACGTGGGTCAGCTGTTTAAGCCAGTGTTACCAAAAAGATAATAGCTAAAAAACCTCCCTTTATATCAAACTCGGTGTGAACTCTGCAACAACAACTTAGCGAAGAAACGTCGTCGCCTTACCTAAGCAACCGATACTATTTTGGATTGTCTAAACAGCTGGGGTCAAAATTGTTGACGCAAGAGTCCAAGATTATACTTACAAGACACTTATACTGCCAGTCTTGTTATACACAGATGAAACCTACACGATAAGCGAAAAGAATGAGCGGATTCTTGGGGCCTTTGAGAGAAAAATTCTACAACCCATATACGGTGTTATCTGTGAAGACGACGGATAGAGGATAAGTCACAACCACGATCTCTTCATGCTGTATTGAGATATGAATGTAGTCTACAAGGCAAAATACCGCGGACTACACTGGTTCGACCACATCGAACGAACAAAAATCAACGCTTGAGCAAAGTGTGGTTTCGAATCCCAGACTCTAGGTACGAGGATAATAGGAAGCCCGTACCTCCGGAATAAAGATCAAGTGATCATGAACGTTGGATAGCTCGCCCGGGATCATCTAGGATGAAAGGCAGCATAAGCTCTGGCTTTCACCTATGTATGTGTCGCCAACTATCATTTCC
Source organism: Eristalinus sepulchralis (assembly GCA_944738645.1). NCBI lineage: Eukaryota > Metazoa > Arthropoda > Insecta > Diptera > Syrphidae > Eristalinus > Eristalinus sepulchralis. Next base: position 47,310,596 of record OX122882.1, read on the forward strand.
TTTTTTACTGGCGGTACAGTCCGAGGTGGACCTGGGTTTCAACCAAAATGCCACTAACAGGTTATTTCGCACAGCTACCTCCAACTGAGCACTCTTAGTTGGTTGAGGTCCTTCTCCACTTGTGTTCGCCATCTCACCTAAGCCGTCCTCTGTTGCGTTTTCCCAATGACTTGGATTCAATGACTTTCCGCGCCAGTGATGTCCATACGCTCTACATGGTCTAGCCATCTTAAGGCTCATGCCAATGAATTTTCTACCCCAGGCGCCATCAAAAACCGCACTCAGAACTTTTCTTTCTGAAAGACTAGGTCCTTATTTATCCACTTTTATTAATGTCCAAGTTTCCGCGCCGTAGATCAGAGCTGATGATCAAGCTGTTATACAAAGCCAAATTATTTCTCCGAGAGCTTCTTCTTGTAGGGACAACAACACCAGTTCCAAAATCAAACGCAGAATCACTCTTGCCAATCGCTGTTTCTTTGGGTTCAAGTGGCAATTGAGTAATAAAGGCCTCTCTCGAAAGACTAAGCTTTATATAACACCTTGATCATCCCAGTCCTACTTTATGGCGCGGAAACCTGGACAATAATAAAAGCGGATGAGGATGCCCTTGGTCTGCTGATACAACGCTTAAGAAGACTAGGCTATAAAGAGCATATGGACACCACTGCTCCGGCCCAAAAGTCTTCGAATCTGAGCCATTGAGACAACGCAACAGAGGACGGTCCAGGATAAGGTGGCGCACACAAGTGGAGAAGGACCTCAACCAACTTGGAGTGCACAACTGGCGGCAGCTGGCGAAAGACCGTGCTGGCTGGAGAGGGATATTCGTTTAGGCCCAGGTCCACCCCGGACTGTAGCGTCACAAGAAGAAGAAAAAGAAGAAGCTTCCTCTTGTCCTCATTTATCGCCAAAACCCATTTGAGCCGCTTCCGTTTCAATGCCAGCAAACGGCTCACTGTGTTCGTCCAATCACGTCAATGTCGTCGGCATAAGCTAGCAACTGACTTTTGGAAGATCGTGCCTCTGGTGTTGACTTGTGAGTTACTCACTATCTTCTCAAAACCGATGTTGTAGACGTCATATGACAGCTCGTCGCCTTATGTAAAATCTGTTTTTGACATTGAAGGTTTCGGTAAGTTCGTTACCGACCTGATACTGTAATGGTCAACTATTCATTCCTTGACATAGTGCATTTCCTCGTCCAAGTTCATGTTCAAGTCCTGGATCAATACCCTCCCCAAGTCGATGTCCAGGTCTTTGTTGAGTTTAAAATAAAATTCTGTAACTAATTCCATGCTGAATTCCTTATCCAAGCCCTTGTCCAGTTCCTCATATAAGTCCTTTTCCAAGTTCTGGTGCTAATTTGTGACCAATTCCCTATTTAAGCTCTTGTCAAGATCTTTCTTATTTTCTGGCGCCATTCGGTGTCGAATTCCATGTCCAAGTCTTCGTCTAAGTCCGTGTCTTACTTCTTTTCATATCCCTTGTCCAAATTGCATTTCAATTCATTCCCTGATCTCTTGCACAAATTTCTGTCTAAGCTTCAATCCATGTCCTTATTTAAATTCTCGTCAAAGTTCTTCTTGCCTAGTTCTTTATCACATTCCTTGTTCAAATCTTGTCCAATTTGTTGTGCAAGTCATCATCTAAGTACTGCTCTTGTTTAAGTGCAATTCTGTGTCCCACCCTCCTTCTAGGCTTCGTCAATGCCCTTGTATAAATCCTTGTCCGTTTTCTTATCCAAATTCGAGTCCAAGTTTTGCTGTAGTTTTCAGGCTCTTAATTGACCAATTCAATGTTCAAGTACTCGTGCAAGACCTTGTTAAACTCTTAGCTCAAGTCTTCATCAAGATTCGTGCCGAATTCCTTCCTTCGTCTAGGTCATAATCGGAAGAACCAGACGCTTGGCATAAAAGTCCTACACCTTCAATGAATCGAAATTGCTTCCAATTCCAAACTTTTTACAGAGAAAGGAAGACTGAATCTAAAAGTCAGTCAGTCGTTTTTCATCTATCTCCGATTTCATTGCGAATTCTCAGAATTTGTGGAAACATTTTCATCTCCAGCGAAACAGGAGGCCGGACGAATACAGTGATATCCCTGCCAATGCGAAGCATGATTTACTTCACTTATTATTCCATTTTCGGGTCTTAACGCTCCGGATACATGATCCATTATGCGGGTGCAGTCAATGATTTACGAGGCGATTGCTGGCCTAACAACTGCCCGTTCCCGTGCTCGTGCTAGTACACAAATTCGAGTGCACACGCTCACCCAGAGGAAATCAAGTTCCATGGAAATTTATAATTCCATCAGTGTTCGTAGCCATCACAGGGGCTGCATGGCATGCATGGCGCAGCCCATTAGGATGCCCGAGGTTGGGTGGATGCTGCAGATGCACGCTCGGAAGGAGGTTCGTGATTACAAGCCAGAAACTCCATCCGCTCAGTCACACATCCGCATTCATGTGCCTTTCCCGCAACGCACACACTTGTGTGTCGGGGCACAATGCAATTGTACGGCTCCCCGGAGGAACGGATTAATTATGAAATTTTGCAGTTGAACGGAGGGAGTCGCCACCACTTCCGCTCAACAGACAGACAATCGATTGCATTGCCATCCCTGGCTGCAGTGAAAATTATTTAGCCCCGGCTGAAAGGATGTTGTGTGGGCGCCCGCGGGATTCTAGGATTAACCGCGTATTCGCGGAGGAGTATTCAAAGGATTTGCATATCTGTGCAGTCTTTGTGCTGGCTTAGTCTGTGGAACTAGCTGACATTTGGGAGAGGACTAATGATTGAAAATGGCTGAATCTTTATGAGAAAGGAAATGCGTAGGGGAACTGCATGGTTTTCAAGTCCTTTGAAAAGTGTAACAAACGATGCATCTGGGATTTGAGTGAAACTTGCTTTGCAAAACTTCCTTTCTGAGAACCCTTCACCGATAGGAACGAGTGGAGGGTGATGTGGAATGCATGAGGGTATGTGTAATTTTTTTGCGTGAAAAGTCCTTGAGTCATCATCGGAATGAGTTTAATGTCAGCTACGTTTTTTCACCGTGAGAGAAGCAGAAAGCTCAAATTTTCAATGATGATCCTGTCTGTAGATCCTGCTAAATTTTGTGAAAAGACCTGGATTAGGTTGGTAGGTTGACTTTGGATGGAAGAGACGACTAAGCCTCGTATCAATCTTTTAAGAATATATTAAGCTAACAGAAAGAAAGGACATCCTAAACATAGACTTGCTAAGGTCCCTGAACTGAGCTTCAAGTTTCATCAGACAACTAGAGACTATCTTCAGCAGTCTGTTGTCGATGTTTCAGGATGACTTCCAAATTTCGTTTATTGTGACGGCCAGAGTGAATAGTCCTCAATTGATATTGCTTCATCTTTGAAACAGAAAAACCTCTCAAAATGCCCCAGTTTTTCCAATATCATCAAGCTTGTGGTCTGGCCGCAGCCATGTCGTTATGAGTAAGTGCCATCGTCGGAGATTCTTCCTCGATATCTGGACTCGTAATTCGACCGCCGCACTTTTCGAGTTGCTAACAAAACACAACGACCACTAATTTCTAATGAGAAGCTGACGGTCCATCCAGAGCATATAGCACAACAGGAGTACTCTGTTAAAGAATCAAGGTCTTAGTCACTTGTGAACCTTTTGTTGACCAGGCTTCAAGAGGACAAATTGCCTTTAAAACGCTGCTCCTCTTTTGCCGTTCGGCTTGTACGTAACAAGTACAAGAACAACCACAAACTTACTTACGTAGGGTTCCCTGACATAAGGCCCTATTTAGGAATATGTCCTTATGTCACTTTCACACTGACGAATGACGTCATATGGTATGTTGCAAATCCTACAAAAAGAATCTAGAGACAGCCCAGAAAAATATCCCAAGTTTGTAATTTTTTTTTAAAGTGAAGTACAGGGGCATGCTTTCGCCTCCATCTTTCATGCTTTGCCACAGATGGGATATTGGGTTGAGTATGATATGATGTTTTCCATATTCCACCTTCTTCGTATATCAACAAGGAGAGGAAATACTTTTTGAATATTTTTTTACGCTACGAAAATGGCGCCCGCTGCGAAGCCGAAGAGTGAACTTATGATCCGAGGACTTAAATATTGTACCCCTGTACATTCCAAATATCCCGAAAACAGTATGTGGTTAGCTATGAAAGACTTCTGTCCCGGAGGCTAAATTTTTTAACCACAAACCTGATTCATGCGAAAGTGTCAGACGCCCTCGCTGCAATATGGTGATCTCAAATTTTTCACTCCACGCACACATACGTTCAAATCGCACTCTCCAAGTTTCCAGCCACAAATGTTGTTTTCTGAAAACAGAGCTTTGCGCGTCGACCACGTTGTGGCCTACTTGATGGGGCGCATTTGTTTGAAAATCAATTGACAGTTCTTGTTTTGCCTGTTCTAGCTCTAGTCGCGTTCTTGAGTTGCTCTAATTCAGGCATCAGTGAAGAATGCACTGCTGTTTCATTTTGCTATCTGTTGCAGGGAAGCAGCATTTTGGTGAGCAACCTGATTGCACCTTCTGCTGCGGTAAATTTGGTCGTCTTGCTTGCGGTATAAAGAATTTTCTCTGAGGATACACAAAATCTCAGGTAGTCGTGAGTAAGCCAGCTGGGATTGACGCTTTGGAAGCCAATATTCACAAAGTCGCTATACTCGGACGAGTCGCCAAAAATTTAACCTTCTGAATGGACAATGTTCCCAGTCCTACTATATGGCGCGAAAACCTGAACGTTACTAAAAGCGGATGAGGAAGCCCCGACGCCCTCTTTAGGTGAAATGCACCTAGGCAAGCGTCTCCGGATACAACGCTTAAGATGGCTAGACCATGTAGAGCGTATGGACACCACTACTCCGACCCGAAAAGTCTTCGAATCTGAGCCATTGGGACAACGCAACAGAGGACGGCCTAGGCTAAGGTGGCGCAAACAAGTGGAGAAGGACCTCAACCAACGTGGAGTACGCAACTGGCGGCAGCTGGCGAGTCATGTTGGTTGAGGCCAGGTCCACCCCGGACTGTAGCTCCACAACAACAAGGAGAAGAAAAATGGACAATGTTGTGCTCAACATTTTCAAAAAATAAATATCATGAATTGTTTCTCAAAATCAAATCAAAACATAAGCGGAACCACTCTTTGCTAGTGTTATTCAAAAGCCACTTTCCCACTTGCGGAGAGGTTTCTTTAGGAGGGAGCCTAGCATTTGTAGATTCTATTCATCTAAATCTGAACTCATCGAAACTTTCAATTTATTAAAATACAACAATGCTCCAGCTTACATGGTCTTCGAAAACCAGGAAAGTTTGAGGAAAAGGAACATCGGCATAAAGACTGAGTGATCGTGGACGTAAGGGAATTTGGATTGGATAACTAGAAACAGAGTGTCCAGGACTTTCAGGGATGGAAGGCAGCTTGCCCAGGACCATCAAGAATGGAAGGCAAAATTAGCTCTCGTTTTACTTATGTATGTGTCGCCAGCCTGATCATGTAATAATCAACTATTGATACCTTGGCATAGTGCATTTCCTCGTCCAAGTCCTGGGCCAATTATTTCCCAAGTCCAAGTCCGAGTCGAGTTTAAAATGTATTTCCGTGACTAATTCCATGTTCAATTCCCTATCCCAGTCGTTCTGCAGTAACTCATATAAGTTCGTATTTAAGCTCTTGCCAAGATCTTTCTTATTTCCTAGTACAATTCGGTGTCTAATTCCTTATTCAAGTCGTCGTCTAAGTCCGTCTTCTTCTTCTTTCGTGAGAAAACAGTAGCACGCACAACACGAATTGTTGTTGTAGAACATAGACCCTGGTCCCTTGTGGACGGTAGTGCCACTCAATTATTATTATAATACTAATGCTGTGAAATCCATCGACTCGCTGGAACATCAACAAAACGTTGCGTCCTTACAATTATTTTATCGCTATCAGAACAGAAAATGCTCTAATGAGTTAGTCAGTTGCATTGCTCCCCTTCAAGAATTTGCCCGCAATACTCGCCTCGCTATGAATGCCCTCCCGTTTACCCTTAAGCCCACCTTCGGACGTACAGTTAAGTTTGGAGACTCGTTCTTCAGCCGCACCACACGAATGTGGAATGCTCTTCCAAGCCCAAATTTTCCTACTCATTACAATCCACAGGCATTTAGAACCAATGTGCACCGGAACCTCCTTTCCCTCTAGCCCTCTATATCTCCGTGCTGTGTCTTAATTCCGGTCACTTAAGGGTGGTAAACAATCCCTTCAGCGCGCGCCAATTATAAAAAAAGAAGCAACCAGGACGTTTAAGTTGCTGAGAAGGTGCCTACGAGGGCCTAGTCAAGTGCCTACGAATACAACTCTAAGTACAGCTAGGTCATGTAGAGCGTATACAACAAGTCCTCGAATTCTGGGCACTGGGACAAAATAACAGAAAATTTCCTCATCAAAAAATTACGCACACGAGTGAAGAAAGATTTGAACCAACATTGTGTGCGGAAATGGAGGCAGCTGACAGGAGGAAGTAGCATCTAGAGAGACATCTTGGTAACACCAAGTAAAAAGATTTCAATTAAGAACATTCTCAAGCTGAAGAGGATTTTAACGCAGACCTCCTTGGTTGAATCTCTTCATTCGCTGAAAGGATTCTGGTAGTCCAAATTGTTGTCCTTGTCATCAGCCGCAATCAAGAAATGGAGAATTGTTAACCATTCAATTCTCGCCACGTCTTAAGGCCAAAAACCCCTTCGAATCTGATGACTTTAATCTGTCACCAGCTGTAAAGGCTACCCACGCCGATGCCGCTTAAGGGATTAAAACACTACAATGCGCATAGAATCCTTTGAAAATCGATGCTTCCCCAAAGTCCGTACAACTTTTCAAATTAAACACAAGGAGGACTTCTGGGATTCGCAATCAATTAAAATCATCCCCGAGCACGGACTGAAATGAATCCAATGAAGCAAAAGCGATTTCATTCGGATGAGGGATGAGTGTGCCACTGTTGCAGAGAGTCCGACTTACAACAAGTTGCCACAACTCGAAAGCGACGTCTTAAGCGTTGCCAATGTGGGCGAGCTCCGAGGCACAGTCGTTCGGAGGCAACTCCCGCCGGCACTTGCCTGCAATGACATAAACATTTGCCCATTATCTGACAATATTAAGCCTTAATGACATATCCCTGCCGATAAATAGCGAAACACCTCCCATGTGCCGACCGCACACACAGCGACACACAGGCTCAATTAATTCTCTGCCTAATTACCCGTACAAGTTATAAATCATAGACACCGCCACACATGGCTAGGGTTTGTGTCACAGCTACAGACACTCCGTGTGTGTTCGGGAACCTTACACATCCGTCAGAAGACGCATACACCGACCCGAAAGTCGTTTAGGGAAACTGCCAAACGGCTACCCCTTTGGGGAGGCACCTTTATCGTTTAATTAGCATCTACGAGGTGGACAGCGCGGCGGCGTAGGCGAAGCTGAATAATTTATGTGCGAGTCCAGTTCGGGATAATAGCCTAGCGGCTATTTCCCGAGGCGGTCGAAATTGAATGTCTTCCAGCAGGCCCAAGAGCGCTTAATTCCTTTTAGTAAATTAATTTTTCGATACACCCCGTGCGTGGCCCCTGCCCACGGACACACTCCGCGTCCGATCAACCCTTTGCCCTGGACCCGGATGCTGCCGGCTAAGTGGTGGTGGTGGCTGCAATTTAATTAAGCGGCGTCCAACCCCTTCGCGGCAGGACTCACATGTACGCGCGCTCACTTGTGTGTCACTTTCGGCGGCCTAATAGTTTCTCATTAGTTTCGTGAGCTGGAGGACCTCGCATAAATTGCACTCGTGAGGTGTAAAATTAAGCCCCCGATGGGGGGCTGTATTTGCGTCGCTACGCCACCGCCGATAGGACTTTCAGTCACGACAAACATCAATCATGGTGTGGGAGCTGGCCCAGCAACGGCGACGTGCTCGCACCGTGTTGCGTGCCAATACGGAATGAAACGAGTCCTCGGGCGCAAATGACGGAGAAGGTGAGCGCTGGCCTCACTAGTGGGCGCCATTCTAATCACCGGCGGCGGCATGTCGGGTGGGAGGTGGTGGGACTTTCAGTAAATTGACACGACTTCACAGCCGTAAGTGCTGCTGATGATGACGGCTTGTGGCCATTAGGAGTGTATGAGTGCGTAGATGACCGCGCTGACCCAGTTGCCGAGGTGCTCCTGCCGGTTGGGTTAACATTTGAACTTTGGTGACTTGTAAAGGGCAACCGTCGCCTGCGTGTGCCTCAGCTCCGGAAGTTGGAATGGAGCGCTGTGCTTATCAGCGCCATCTCGATGGAGGTGTATGAATTGGTGTTGTTGTTGCTGAAGGGAGGGGATGGTGCGGTGGCAACGCTCTTCGAAAGTAGCCGCGTGGTGGGGCAGCATTATGAGCACGGCAACTGGCGTTTAATTGAGATCAAGCTGAAGATTAGATTTCTTGTGATTGACTGGCGCAGGGAGGTTCTTTTGAATTTCGAAGTGCCACTGAGCTCATGGTCTATTTATGGACACATGTCAGGGTGTTGGGCTTTCAATGCTTCTTCCATACGTAACTTTGTTAACTGAGATTCGGACGGGCAATCAATCGGAACGTTGATGGAAGGCACTTCGCCCCGAATTTTTATCCCTTTTCATAGTTCATGGTCATCGCAGAGGTTCGTTTTTTGAAAGTCAGGTGTCAGACCGAAGGGGTGTGCATCGTAAGACATGAAGTTAGCTGAGGAGGTCAATGATACTTTGAAATTTTTCGGAATTTCTTATTAAGGATGGGAGGAGTTGGGAGACACTTTCTCTCCATCCTCCTCGTTCTAGTAACAACAAAAGTCGTTTTAAGGAAGACCTAGCATGTGTTTGTGTGTGCCAAGTGATGACACCAATGAGTGTTTTGATCGTTGACATGTCTAATTAGATTAAACATCACTAGTGCCCAGATCAGCTTGGTTATGCGGCAGGATTTGTTGTATTAATTGTGTCCAGCTGAAGACGATGGTTGGTTGAGGAGTATGGTATGAAAACCAGACTTCCAGGAAGAGTGATGCCTCATCGGATTTGCAATTCCCCGAAATGTCCCAATGGCCCGGCACCCACAGGAAGTGAATGTTATGGTTAGTGTATTCAGGCAACTGGCTATCAGAGAAAGTGATAGTTTCCCTCTAAGCAAGTAGTCAGGAGAGTGTCCACCTAATCGTCATCGTTTCAGCCTGAGATTCTCTACAGTTAGTCGGAAGATTACACAAAAGGGATAAATGTAGGCCCCTAGAAACGATTCCAGTCCCAACTCCCACATAAAGGTTTTTCGACCAATCCATAAGGACTCTGCCAAAACCATCAAGTGACTTGGAGATAGACTCCCAGTCAGGGTATGCTTGTTGAGAAGTTCATGTCAAACTCTTCTTAACCAAACTGTAAAACTATCCAAGTATGAAGTGACATGACACTAATCGTTGTGCAAGTTGTCCGTTTTTGTAGCTACAAGTGTACCGGTCTGTGTCTCTAAAGCAGCTCTTAGTGTACTTCTGAGAGAACTGCATACGCATTGCCAGGCCAATCCTTGCACAATTCTATAATACTACGGTCTACAGATGTGTCAAGAGCTGTGTACCTGACAGGAACGCCTGTGGTCTGACGTTTACACAGACAACGCTTGGTTGAAGACCCCATTCACATCTAATAGTTTTTTTGCATCAGTAAATGGCTGGCGTGCCTTTTCTGGACTGCTCTTGAACATTGGGTTTCCAATTAAGTTTTCTACCAATGATGAGACCCAAAAATCAAGTGCTGGTGCACGGATGAAGATTGGCATCACTCAGCAGGGGGGGATCTATTCCTGCGTTTCTTAGAAGAGTACACGCTTCGATTGAAATTTCTTTGTGTAGAGACGAATATGCCAGACACTGTTATTGAAACAAAGAACATTCTCAAGCTGGATCAGGAAGTGTTGGGTGCCTCTCCCGACTCATGTTTGGATCGTGACAGTCTTCATCATCGAAATAAAAATAGTTTTGTACATTTCTATGTAAAAGCGGGCAATTGAAACTAGAGTCTCTGTCAATTCTTAGAATTGCGAAAAATTACTTCTGTAAACTGCTTAATGACCAAAAATCCCCAGTAGAAAAAACTGTACACTTAACTTGGACGAGGATAAACAAGAATTTTATCCCGCCGCCTTAGACGCGGTCGCGATAGCGATATCCAGATTAAATTCGAATAAATGTGCTGGAGCGAACGGATTGTCAGCGGAACTGTCCAAGCAACTTAAGATGATCTGCTTGGGTGCATGCACCATGGTCTAAGGAAAACATGCCCGATGATTGAAATCTCAGCATTATCTGTCTGGTACACAAAGAGAAGACATTTTCGGAGAGCAATTGCTTTTCCATTAAGATCGGTAATGAACTCAGCTAGACACTGTCGAATAAGGTCGAATAAGAGACAAGGCGACTCGTGCGAAACTCAAATCTCACCAGAGGCACGATTATTCCAAAACCCATTTAACGACTTTCTTACGCGGACGACAGTGACGTGATTGAACACAGTGAGCAGTCAATGGGACGTTTGCTACCATTGCAGGGGAAGCGGCAAGAATGTGTTAAGCAACAAAACAAAGTTCATGCAATCATCGCGGAAAGACACACAACATCGAAGTCTCACACAGAGCGTCAGAATGGGGGCAGCAGAAACTTTGAGGTGGTCAAGGATTTTGTCTACCTCGCCGCTGGGGCAAAACAGGGACATAACACCAGTACAGAAACAAGAGCAGAATTACTCTTGTCAACCGCCGCTTTCTCTGGCTCAAGTAACAGAGCCATCCCTCGATCTATCAAGTTGACTTTATGCTACATTAGGCAGCAGAGGACGGCCTAATGGAGAAGGACCTCAAGTAACTTGGAGTGCGCAACTGGAAGCAGCTGGCGAGAGATATGTTGTTTGAGACCCTGGTCCACCCCGGACTATAGCGCCATGGAAAGAACAAGAATAAACTTTGTAAAGAGTTTCCCACCTGATAGAAACGGCGTAGAGGAGAATTGAACTTACCACAGACGTATACATCGAGAAGACAACGCGAGGCTGTCGCACCTCATAGCTTTCGTTCAAGCAGTAAACGGCTATTACGACTTTTCTGAGACGCTGCTGAACGTGGGGTTTCCACTTAAGTTCCAATTTAGTTTGCTTAAGTTTGTCCAAAAACTTAGTACTGGTGCTCAGATGAAGAGTTTCATCACACAGTACTGAAGCTTCCTCGAGAATTCACTCCCAGATCATACAATTTACACCACGCTTCGAGCTTGAGAAAGGCTTGGTGAATGATATTTTGATGAAATTGGCAGACACTACAATTTCAACATCGTTCGCGTACAACATTCTCAAGCTGGAACAAAAATGCATTGACAGCGAGTATCCCGAAAAGTGATGAGAGGGAGTGTGTCTCTGCAGCTTGCCCCACTGGATTTTGCATTTTGCTGACTGAAAAATCTTCATCAGCGCAATAGAGGGAGTCGTGTGTGTTTCTTCGCTGCGGATAGGGAATTTATCACAAAAAATGGGGTTAGAGGAATGCTTGAAAATCGTTGTACAACTTTGTGCCTTAAACCTTGACCACCTCAAAGCAATAGACGCTGTCAACTTTTTAGTGATAAACGACCTGCTACTTAATCCTGCAAATTATTCAGTCTTATCGTCGGCTACGTCCTATTTTTCGAGTTGCAAGGGCGCATGTAAGTGAAGTGCACTCGAGAAGGTCTTCGTTTGATAAGAACTTCGAAAATAGAAGCTAGAGTTCTTAAAAAAAACGCTTCAGATGCCTGTATCATATAGAGCCGATGGGTAATATTGCTAAAGCCCGAAGAGTCAAACCGCCTTCTTCCCACTTAGCCTTCGATTTTCTGACATTCGTGCTCCTGCTTAGAACGCATTGCTTCCTAAAGTAGACTCAAACATCGCCTCCGTGTTCAAAGGAAAAAAGTCATTAAGCCCTCTCTGTTTTCAAAAGAGTGTGGGGCGTACTCAAGAGTGTGAGGCGTGTTTAAATGAATTATGGATTTACAATTACAAACAACAGAACTTGTGTACATTTGAATGAATGACCGAAATTTGAGGCGGAATTGGAGTCACGCGACACGCAAATATAAACAAAATTTTGAAACGTTAACAAGAGTGAACACATTTCGATGTTTTCATTGAATATCCTAGGGTGTAACTTTGAAAAGAAAGGAAAAGTCATCAAACTTAACGTGGGGCAAGTGTACCAAGTGTACAACGGACGCTAGGATCAAGGAAGTGTGCATGTTGTGTCTAATTCTTAGACACGCACACTTTGATGCAGAAGATCATCAAGGGAAAGGGTGTTTTTTTGAGGTATGGAACTTTGTAATGTGACAAGGCCATGTAGAGCACATGGACACCACAGTTCCGGCCCGAAAAGTCTTCGAATCTGATCCATTGGGACAGCAGAGGACGGTCTAGGCTAAGGTGGCGCACACAAGTGGAGAAGGACCTCAACCAACTGGCGACAGCTGGCGTCAGATCGTGCTGACTGGAGAGGCATGTTGGTTGAGGCCCAGTTCCACCCCGAACTGTAGCACAACAAGAAGGAGAAGAAGAACTTTGTAATGAAATAAAAGAAAAAAAAAATGTTTACTAAATTGACATGAAATTTACTTTATTCAAAAGATAATCTTCTGGCATAATTAACTCAAACAAGTTCTCTGTCATACATCCGCCACGGCTGGCTCTAAAGTAGTCTAATGGGGAGATCCAATTTTCGATGACTTTTTCCAACATTTGTTTGTCCGTTTATCGGAAATAACGCGGTGAATGTTGTCCTACAAGTGGTCAATTGTTTCGAGCTTTTCGGCAAAGACTAGCAACTTCACATATCCTTACAGAAAATAGTCAAGAGGCCTTAAATCGCAAGTTCTTGGAGGTTAATTGGTGGAACTAAGCAAAACAAATATTTTCTGTAGTTTATCGATTGTGGCACAAGCTGTGTGACATGTTGCGTCCTTTTGTTAAAACCACAGCGCTTGCACATCATCATTGTTTCGATTGATGAATAAAAATCCGGTCACCTTTGGCAATAATTTTCTGACCAGCATTTATTTCAAAGAAGTATGGAATGTGGAGTAAAATTTAGAAAATGACGCATTCCTTTGCAACAAACTGTACGTTACAGAGCATGTAACGCTGATTACTAGCTCTTTAACTATTTAACTCAGCTGATCAGGTGAATGACCAACAGTCTTAAATCCTTTGTTTGTTCTATGTATAAATACGCTGACTGCCATAATCGCGGAGCTTAGTATGGCAGGAGTCGTCTCTCCCTTTCTCTCTCTCTTTTAGTTTCCTTTGTGTACATTCTGTCTCTGACAGGGCCAACTATCCACCAACCCATACAACACAGCAAATAGTGAGTTCTCTTAGTTCCATTCCATTCAATCCAAAGTTAGCTATCCATGTTGAAATGCCAAACATAACTAGAAATGTTGCGGCTACAAGTCAAATCGAACCGTTTTCAAAAGATGGTGCCACCTGTAAGTTGTGTTTGATCTCGAAAGCGATAACTTACTTCATTGGAATGGTGTGACATTTGCCAGCAATAATAAGCAACACTCAGTCGTACATAGACCGCCGCGGTGATAACAAGTGTTTCGGCTTTGCGGAAGAAAGTGTAAATTTCAATAAAAACTTAATTAAGTGACAAGACAGTGACTTTCAAAACAGGGCAGTGACCTGAAGAAAAGAGTGCTTCATACAAATAGTGTGAAAGAGTGAGAAATGGAGCCGAGTGAGCGGCTCGAGGAATCAGGCGATGTCTTTAAGACACCGGTGGCTAGATCACGCCACAAGGTCAGCGACTGCAGTGAACGGTCCGCCAGTCCTACGAGCCGTCAAGCAATCGTGATAAGGAAGCGGAGGAAGAAGGGGCAGCCGCAACTGAATTTGACTAAGCGTCGCACGGTGACAGAAACGTCAGACGAGGAAGCGGCCGCACGAAAACAAAGAAATACAACGACCACAGCAGTAACAACAACAACACCAACAACAATAAAAAAAACCAGACTCTCGCCGATAACTGACGGCGAGATTGAAGCGCTCCAGTATCAATCGGAGGGCAACGAGGGTTTATATACGGGGGCCAATAACTCCTTCCAGCCCCTCGCCACCTCTAATGCGGAGGATATAGTATGCGATATGAAGGAGCTGGAAGAGAGTATTAAGGAGAGGGATGAGCTTAGTGCTCATATTAATTACCTCGCCGAGAAGGTCGCAAAAAACAAAGCGGCCCAAAAAGCTGAAAAGGAACGGCAACAACAACAGCAAAAACAACTGCAGCAGGAACAACAAAAAAAGCAGACGCAACAACAACGTCAGCAGCAGCAATCTAAGCAGCCTCTGCCCTCGACCAGACAGCAGCCGAAGAGGTTGCAGTCAGACGAGCAGCCTAGTACTTCAAAGGCAGCGCAACGGTTGCAACAGCTACAGCAACAACAGCAACAACAACAACAAAAACAACAACAGGAGCAGAAGCAACAACAGTCACAGCAACAGAGACAGATACAACAACCCAAGCAGCAGAAGCAGCAACCACCACAGCAGCAGCAACAACCACAGCAGAAGCAGCAGCAGAACGTACAAGTAGTGAGGAAAGAAAGGTGTCCGCCCATCAACGTCTTCGGACTGGAGACGAAAGATGTGGTGAAGCTATGTAAGTTGGCCACTCCTAATCTACACGAAATTAAATATAGGGGGCCCTTAAGGCAAACTATTAAATGCTCCTCAATAGAGGATCATAAGATAATTATTAATAAGCTGACGGCGGCGGACGCCGAATATTTTTCGTATACACCAAAAGGTGAGAAGCTACAGACCATGCTCCTTAAGGGCATGGATCCTTCTGCGGACCCGAGGGAGATCCTCGACGAGCTGCGCCATGCTAAGTGCGACGGCGTCGAGTTCGTGGGGGTTAAGCCCTTTACCACTGCGGCAGCGAGGAGGGAGAGTAGAAATCTTCCTTTTTTCCTGGTGCAGGTATCCCAAAATAGCAAACTAGAGAGCCTAAAGAAAATTCGATATTTAGGTTCACTGGCTATCAGGTGGGAAAAACTAAAAAAAACCAACCACATATTGCAATGTGCGAGGTGTCAGCGCTTTGGGCATGCCGCGGCGAACTGCAACATGGAGTCTCGCTGCGTCAAATGCGCTAAAAGCCACAGACTAGGAGAATGTTCTTTAGGAAAGGAAAAGGTCGAAGATAAGGCACAACTCGCGTGTGTGCTCTGCAAGGGCAATGGTCACCCCGCCAACTATCGGGGATGTCCAAAAGCCCAGGAGTTACGGAAATTAATTCAGGCCAAGAGGGCTGAAAAAATAGTAGCAGCGAGGCCCGCTCCTCGTCTTCCAGCTACCACTGTTACACAGGCTATCTCCTTCGCCCAAATGACGTCGGGAAGAAAGCCGGCACAACAGACATCGCCGACGGTGGCTCAGGTCCCTGTAACCAGCCAACCAACGGACAATGTGAGTCTCCAGACTGTCATGCTAGCAGTGACGGCAATGAAGGAACAGATGCTTGCTATGCAGGCACAGTTCCAGAGCCAGATGACTGCTATGCAGAAGCAGTTTGAGAAACAGTTCCTCGAACAATCAGCGCGAGTAGACTTTATCTACTCGTCGCTGTTTGTGCCTAACGCGTCGATATAATGGCTGCGCTGGTAACCAGAATTCTTAAGATCCTAGCAGTGAATGTAAATTCGCTGATTAGGATCGAGCGAAAACTGACTTTGGCTCACTTGTTGCAGACACATAATCCTGACGTGCTGATGGCTAGCGAAACAAAGCTAAACCAGACGCGCAACCTCAGGTACAAAAATTACCATGTCATTAGGAGAGACCGGCCCCAATCCACTCAAGGGGGCGGGGTTGCACTCTTAATTAAAAAGGGCCTTCGTCATAAGGTAATATATAGCAGTGAAGTGCGTAGGTTCGAGGTGCTAGAAGCATGCATTGCACGCATCCCTCTCCAAGGTGGAAAGAGGTTGTTTGTAATTGCTGTCTACGCGCCTGATTCTCGGAATCCCCATTTCATGTCAGAGCTCGAGGCTCTTTTCACAAGTCTTCGTTTGAGCTCGGAAGAAAACTATTATATAATCGCCGGGGATTTGAACGCAAAGCACGGCGAATGGGGTAATAGTGTTCCAAATGATAGAGGAAACGCACTCTTAGGGTGGTTGGCACAGCACAATATTGAGTTCAGGGTGGACTTGTTGGCAACCGATAGACCATCGTTTCCAAGAAGCGGGTCCTATCTGGATGTGATGCTCATCGACCGACGACTAACGCTACTGGACGTGGAAAGAACCAGAAGGAACTGCTTGACCACGGTGGAGTACGACAGTGACCACTGCGGACTTGCCGCGTCAATCCAGTTACCGAACGAGCTGGAGGAACTAGGGGAATGTGTCCTGACGTACCCTTATGATTACAATAAGGCTCGCTGGCCACGTTTCACTAGAGCCTTATCCAGAGAACTACGTTCGAGTGGAATCAATCCCCCCACAAACAGAAACCTGACGAACGAAGAGGTTGACAGGTACCTCAAACAAATGGACGAAGTAATACGACGAACAATGGACAAAACTATTCCGAAGGTAGCGCAAACCGATGACGGCGACGTCTATCGCAACGCTACCATCGATGCACTTCACGTGCAAAAAAGTGGACTGCTTACAAGACTTAAGCTCTTGTACAGACGGTTTACAGATCCACAAATCGCCGAGGTGCGGTCACTGAAGTCGCAGATCAAAAACCTCCAACAGTTAATCAAAATCCATTACAGTATGGCTGTAAGCTTGCACTGGGGCAACAAAATCCGGGCTGTAAGATCCAACAACCCGGGTATGTTCCCGCAAGTAAATAAGATATTCCGGAGGAGAGGTCAGAACGACATTCAGGCTGTTAGACTGGAAAGGACGACAGAAAACGCAAACATACTGACATCTGTTGGCATCAATCCAAATGGAGCTGTGCTGGACGACAACTTCTTCATAGTTGAGGATCCCAAGGAGAAGGTTGAAGCAATCGGTGCTGTTTTCCAGAAAGTGTACACGGTCAACGAGTCTCGTAGGCCAAATCACGATTTGGAGAACAGAGCTTTGCTAAACCACTGCGATCTCCAAGAGGAGATAAGTCAATGGCGATCTGAGAACCCAGGTTTTACCAGGTTCAGTGACGAACACATGGCAAATAATGCCGTTGCCGTTGATGGAAACATCTTGATTTCTAAGGAAGATCTCCAGAGCATCTTCAACTCGCTGAAGAAGAAGAAGTCAGTAGGAATAGATGGTATACCGAATATTGTGCTGCGCCATCTACCCTCTGAAGCGGTAGATATTTACGCAACACTGTTTAACAATGCGTTGAGTAATGCCTATTACCCGGCGCATTGGAAAACTGCTGTTGTGCAACCGATCCCTAAACGGGACAAGGACACTTCTATCCCATCAAATCTCCGGTCGATTAGTCTTCTTCCGTGCATAAGCAAAGTCTTTGAGAAGATAGTTATAGACGATTTAAAAAATTGGGTCGAGGAAAAGAAAATTTTACCGGACAACCAGTTCGGATTTAGGGCGGGGCATGATACTATACATGCCGCGTCTAAGCTGGTATCCGACATTCAATGGAATAATTGCAAAAAGCAAGCCACGGGCGCCTGTCTAGTTGACTTGGAGAAGGCCTTCGACACTGTATGGCTAGAAGGACTTTTCTTCAAGATGGTCAGATACGGCATTAGTAAACCACTGCTATATATGATCTATGACATGATCACAGGAAGAAAGTTCGTCGTGAAGAATGGCAACGTAACTTCTACCACGGTCTTTAACATAAAAAATGGTCTGCAACAGGGGGCAGTTGGCTCGCCGATTTTGTTCGCGATATTCACTAGCGATCTTATAGGTTCTATGCCGCACCTAATAGCGTACGCCGATGATATCATTGCGTACAGATCAGGTCTGAAGGTCGAAGTAATAAATATCCTCTTGCAACGTGACTTCGAGATAATCCAGCGATTTTGCGACGACTGGAAGTTGCAAGTCAATTTCCGGAAGTGTGAAATCATCCTCTTCAGGACACCTCTGTCCAAGGCCTCAGGGGATACAAAGAGAAACTGGCGTAAGTTTCGCATAGTGGATTCGCAGGGACGGCCGTTAGCTGTGAAAAATGTAGTCAGGTATCTTGGCATTTGGTTGGATCAGTATCTTTATTTCAATAGACATATAGATGCTGCTCTGACGAAAGCCAAAAAGGCCTTTGCTGTGGCAAGGGGGTTGTTCTACAGCAGCCAACTTGATACCAGAGTGAAGGTCATCTGCTACATGGCCCTCATCCGGCCAGTCATGGCGTACGGTTGTCCAGTGTGGTTCAACGTGAGTTCTTCCCAGATGGAAAAGATGAGGGTGTTCGAGAGGCAGTGTCTTCGGGCCTGCCTCCGGTTGTATCGAACACCTGAATCCCAGTACAAGAAATTCTATCCCAACGAGGTCTTGTATAACGAGGCAAAGGTGATTAGGATAGATAATTTCATTATTAAGCTGATTCGAAGGCATGTGGCACGGGCTATGACTTCGACTAACAGTCTGATCTTCGGGGGCTACTACCCCAATGAAATGTACCACGAGAGTGTGCGTTTTAACGGCTTCATCCCCCCTGAAGCGTTCCTCTATTTAGATACGAAAGGCCTAATCCAGGATACGGAAGGATGTCCTATTATCTTCCATGTCGTACGTCGAACAGTGGACCGGCGACTCAACTACGAACACACTGTCGCACGCAACCGCGAGGATCTGCTTCGGTTCAGCAGAGCAATCTCTGCTCGAGACAGGAGAGAGTCTGCCACAGAACGGCAATTTTACTGGTGGTTGCACCGTATTCGGCCTCCGCCGCCGTTGGCTTATCATTGATAAGGGACAGTTGGGCATGGTATTGGCCAACTTACATAAGCTTTAAGGGTAGTAGTAAGTTAGTTTTAAGACTATAAAAAAAAAAAAAAAAAAAAAAAAAAAAAAAAAAAAAAAAAAAAAAAAAAAAAAAAGGTGCGCCACGGCGTATAGTCTCTATATGTGAAGCATATAAATGATGCATACGCCCTGGTGCACGCGTCCGTATTACGTTACGGACATAGTTTAATGTAGCTTAACGTACATTATATTCTTAGGTTAGGTTAAGTTATTTTAAGGTAGATTAAGTTAGTTTTAAAAATAAAAATTGAGATCTTTTAGCCAAGTTTTTTTTAAATTTTCTTGGTCGATAATGTAAGTTAACTTTAAGATTTAGATAAGCAATAAATAAATTCAGGTGCCGAAAGGCAGATTAATATTTGATTAAGATCAGAATAACTTAGAGTACCTGCATAGGGTCAGTAAGATAGGATAACAATATGTTTCACCTAATTAAGCTAGCTTTAAGTAATTTTGTCTAGTATGTAAGTAACATGAATTAAATACAACACAAATTGCAAAAAAAAAAAAAAAAAAAAAAAAAATAAGCAACACTATTTTATGCCTCTTCGAAAATATCCGGAATTATCCTGCTTAAGCAGTACAAAGAAGGTCTTCTACACCCGAAAAAGTTTAAAGATGAGGAATTGGAGGATTTACTAGATCAAGATCTTTTCTTCTTCTTCTTCTTCTTTTGGGGCTACAGTCCGGGGTGGACCCGGACCAACTGCCGCCAGCTGCGCACTCCTAGTTGGTTAAGATCCATCTCCACTTCTATATGCCATCTTAGCCAAGGCCGTCGTCAGTTGCGTTGGCCCAATGGCTCAGATTCGAAGGCTCTTCAGGCCGGAGCAGTGGTGTCATTACGCTCTACATGGCCTAGCCATCTTAGCGTTGCAACCGAAGACGCCTGACTAGGCGCATGTCGCTGTACAGCCCATAAAGTGCGTCGTTAAATCTTCTCCTCCAGATGCCATCAACGCAAACAGGACCAAAAATAGCATGTAAAACTTTTCTTTCAAAAAGACTAAGAATAAAGATCAATGCCAAATGTAAAATGAACACAAGGAATCATTGGGACTGACTCAGCAAACAGTTTCCGTTCGATACATGAAATTTGGATTTGTTCAAAAGCATGGAAATTGGTTACTGTACGAGTTGAATCCGCGAGATTGTCGAAAAACGATTTTTCACCTCGAAACTGCTGCTTGAGAGACATTAAAGGAAGGAATATCTGCACCGGATTATAACTGGAGATGAAAAGGGTATATACTATGACAACCCCAAGAAGAAAAACTACAATACTATGTAAAGCCTGGTGAGACCGTTCCATCATCGTCTACATTGAAACAAAAGAAAAGCAAAGGAAAACATCCACACTTTAAATGTCATGAGTTGCATTGGTGGGACCATAGGGTATGGTGTACTATGTTATGAGCAGCTAAAACCAGGCAAATCCATTGATGGCAACAGATACCGACTACTATTTATGGGTCTGAGCCATGCATGGCCAGAAACAACCGCAAGGCATGACAAGATAATTTGCAACTTGATAGATCTCTGCCCCAAGTGGCTGCAGCGGTCGACAACTATCTGAAAATGCTGAAATGGGAGGTCTTCGTTTTTTTCAGACCTTCAGACCTACTTCTCACTGCTGTTTTTTTCGACAGATATAACACAATTTGGGGGGTCACCAGTTTGAGACTTTTTAAAAGAAATCAAAGAATGGCTCAATGTTTGAATCGATGCCAGAGAAGACGCATTGCTTAGAGATGCTATTGGAAGATTACCAGTGGGATAGAAAAACGTAGTCGCTTCCGAAGGACTATGTATTTTTTTATTTTTTTCTGTAAAAATAAATTTCTTGAACACAAAAAACGGAATTAATTGCTACTCCCAACGTGATAGCTGATGAAATGGCCGCTAACTGAAGTAGTGTTGCCAACTTTAAAAACTATACTTTCAAGCCCTTTACAAATGCAAACAAAATAAAAAAAAACCAAAAAAGGGACAATGTTTAGCTCCGCGTCTGCCCATTGTCATCGTCAAGACAGATGATAACACTGTTTGTCAGTTTTTTGTTTCTATTGAAAAGCCTGAGGTTTATAGAGCCAACTTTGTGCGCTAATGGGATTCATTGGCAATGCCTTGCGTTGAATGATAGTGAGTTGCTTTAAATTCCGCTTCATTTTCGGGGACTTATCAGAACGTAGCTGGACCTACATCATGAATTCCATTCGCCGTAGCTGAATGCGATTTATGAAGGGTGTGAAGGGCGTTGTTTTAACTTTCAGATGAAAGCAACAAACTGACCGTCATTTGGCAGAAGAGAGTAAGGTAGGAAGCCTATATTAATAAGAAAATATGTCAGCAAGTAAGCATGTAGATACCAAAGCTCTGCTTGCACTGACAAACTTCCTCAGGTTTCATTGTAAATTGCAGGAACACGCCACAGCACACACAACGACACAATCCTTTTCGAATAAATTGTGGAATGGGCTGTGTATAGGACGACATACTGCGTGAGACGGAGCTCGTTCAAGGCCATGTACTAAATTTCAATAAATCAAATGGGTTGACATTGCTGGGACGTCGCACAGTGGTGCCGCAGCGGAAAAAATACGTAAAATGAAATAATTTTCTCGACCAAGTGGTACTGGTTTTTCGATTCTAAATATTTGAGAACCTAGAAAGCCAAAATTTTGTTGACTTCTAATGAGCCGTTTCGGTGTACGGCTAATTTAAAGGTGGGACTTTTAAATTTTAAAAATTTGACGTTTTTTTTTAAGAAAATTCGATGTGGTATATTTTTTATAATAAGACACGTTGGAAAATGTATATTTATCCCAGAATCCTTCATCAATAGCAGAAATAAATGTACAACTTGTAAAAAAGATTTAGCGTCGTCCTAGAGATAATATCGAGTAATTACTAGATTGACGCAAAGAAATTTGGAGTTTATGCCCAGGAAAATGCAGCAATGGCTATAAATATATATCCCAATTCATAGAATTCTGTTTCACGAAGTCAATACATATAATATCATCAGCAGCGTTACCCATCGTATCATTGTCAGAGGAGACCGAGAATAGCCGAAATAAGGATTATTGGCAGTATCGAATTAATAATAGCAGAAAATTTTCTCGTTCGTCTTCGACTGAAGATGTAATTCATCAAATATTGCAATTTTTTGAACTCTAGTTGACATATTTAAGGCTTGAACCGAAAATAAAGAATTCACTCCCAACTAGTAGTGAAGCGCAGGTCTTATTTCACTAAATTTCGACTTTACAATTTTTACAACGAAAGTATGTCAGTAAATTATATTGTATTGTATTGTATTGAATAATTTTTCTTAATAGGTACGCATTTTAGCTTTGTTTTGAGTCTAAATTTATTATCGTACATTTATACTAAATATTTTGTTTATGCAATTAAACAAAAAAGTGCGTTTTTTTCAATTTTTAACTAAAGATTAATCCGTAATTCTTCATGCTATATCAATCGTTTAAGGCCAGCATCAGGATATTACAGCACTGATACCACATTCCACAATTTTATCAAGATCAGTCAGCGTGTTCAAAAGTTACAGACTTATTTCCGCCTTCCACACACAAGGGCACCAATGTGCATCGCAGCCTCATCTTCGAAATGTTCAAATAGTGCTACCACTCCATAATCCACACCAAACTGTCATTCTCTGTGCATGCATTGGCTTCTTGACAACAACGCGTCGGTTCTTCGACGGACAGATGTGGCAACTTTTTTTGTTTACGTAGCCACTAGGATAAAAATTCAGCTCATTCTCCTCAGGCTATCGGAAAGGGCGTGAAATGTGTATCTGTTAAGATCGATCGAACGAGTTGATGTTCATGAATTGAGTCTCACTTTCTTGACCACAGGAGCTATATTCTCATCTGTCGTACCACATGCCATACAGGCATACTAGGCCCACATGCTTTGCACAAACTTACATAAAGCAGTCCGATGAGTGCTCTATTTGAAACTTCATTTCAAAAGACGGACTGAAATGCGCAGCACTCGCTTTGGAAATAATTTTAATTCAAGTAACTCATGTGGTTTCGCGGGGTATGAGAATGAGCTTCTGTCCAGGTTGTCATCTGAAAACAACAGTCTCAAAGTACAAAATAGATGCCCCACCCTGTATGTAGTTGAGCGCTTGGACATCTCCGCTAATTTTAAAGTTGGTGCTCACCATATCGGTGAAATTTTCAGCAAGAAAGTAATCCCTGTCACGTTTGTTGTGGTTCTGTATTCTATGACAACGGCCCGGCATCACTTCTAAGTGCATCATACAATCGCAGATCTGTTTTTTCTAGGAAAAGTAATCCAAATGGCGTTTGAGTCTCCAAGTGGAGCTTGAAGATGTAGGAAACCTTCTATTTTAGGTGTTGTTTGCACATCCAACTCAGTCAATGGACTCTCTTGCAACTCTTTGAAGCTACTCTGATCAGTACCATATAAGTCTTCTTCCATTGCCATATCCCGCGCTATATAATCCAAATGAAGTTTGAGAAATTCCACGAATGGAAGCCAGTCTTTCCCTGTAAATGGGCCGTCTACTCCATCATTTCAGTATTCTCCTGGTCAAAAGGAGGTTTTCAAGCCGCTGAAGACACTGCCAGGAATAATTTCTGCTTCATGCTCGGCGATATCCTGCAAACTGAGCCGCCGACACGTGCTGCTTCATGTCAATGTTTTATGAAACGGAAATTTCAAGAAGCTTATATTCCTGTACAACTTTTATCTGCTCTCCTCAGCAGGCCCACTTTTCCCTTCGGCAGTATCTATCGCCGCCATCTCTGAAGACCATAGTCTTTGATTTCAAAAGATTACGAGACAGGCTCCAAGCTTAACGAACGATTTTTGAAATCTTCAACTGTATCTGCCAGCCGCTCGATATGATTTTGCTTTGTTTGTTCCTTAACCTCCTTTACGATAGGCATGTACGCCTTCTACGTAGATCCTTTTTGTGTCATTGGCTTGGTTGTTCAAAACGAAAGACTAACTTGGACACCAGGCCAGAGTCCTCCTTTCACCCAGGGCAGTGCACAAAACGAATGACAACTCTGCACCGCGAGACATTCGAGCCGACACTTGGTTACTTCCCAACCGATTGAGACATCAGGACCCGCACACAATTGCCTCTCCCACACGATTCCCCTCAACTACCGTAAATTAAGTGAAGGGACATTTTCTGTGCGTCCCAAAACCTATTAAATGCTTCTATTCATATCCTTCGGCTCTCGTAAATTTTTTATCATCCCTCGGCGCTTCATTGAAGAGCATGTGTGCGTGTGTGTGGGTGGATGGGTGGGTGTGCGTTTGTTCGTGTTTCAAATTCAAATTCAATTTCACGAAAAACTTTCTAACCCCGATCTATACCTTTGACAATCACCATTAGTTTGCACCACAGAAGTCCCACAAATAACGCACACACATCCCAATAGAGCGAAGGACGACAAGGAATTCCGACACGCAATCCCATTAAATTTATGCCTCCCTTGTCCTCGTTCTCGAACCGATTCCCTGACCCGATGACATGCCATATCGTGGTTATCATAGAGAGAGCAACCTGAATATCGCGTGATGGCAGAGTGTGTGTGTGTGGGTTTGTAGTGGGGTGGGGGGGGGGAGGAAAAGTGGGTGGGGTGGTGGCCGAATGTGAGGGTGCGTCTCGATAAGAAAGCCACCGGATCCGTTTCAAATGAACCCCATGAGTTGGAACTGCGGCAACTACGAGGACGACGGCGGCGTGTGCCTGAAAAGTAACAAAGCACGCGCACAACCCCTTCCCCTTGACACAGTCGCAGACACGAATACAAAGGCCATCGTCGTCGTCGTCGTCGGAAATCGAATATTCGTAACTATAATCGATGCATAAATAAAAGAACAGCAACGTGCATAGAAACACGCCGATAAAGAGGTGGCAAGCGCCCGCAGGACGTCCTCGTACGCCGCCGTGACATTTTCATATCGGCGCGGCGGAAAAAAGAAATCGAAAATTTATGCATCGCTTGGCACGGAATGAATTGAATGAGCCGGTTGTGCCGGGTCCCAAAGGATTCCAGCGGATTCAAGGATTAGGCCTGTGCCGGTGACGATGTGACACAAGACCCGCCGCCGGCAATAAAGTTGCAAACTGAATTGCTTGCAGATGGGTGTCTGTGTGCTGTGTTGTGGAAGGACCGTGATCGCATAAATTTTAAGTTGACTTCGGGATTTTGCAATAAAAGGACCAATGGTGAAAATTTATTCGATGTCAGAAGGAACATGAAAGGACACATTCCATTCGATTGAATCCCTTTGGAAGTCTTAATTTCACTTCACATCCTTTCTGTGTTTAACTTTATTCCTTCGCACAGCGACCTCGTCATCGTTTCCTGGTAACGAACGACATCCTACACCAGCACCGACCGCCACCACACTTCGGCTGCTGATGGGATTGTCCAGATTGAATGTGTAATGTGATTCGGTCTTTGATTTCAGTTCGTTTTGGGTGATCCGTGGAAGGGTTCCTCTCTCTCGGACAGTATTGTCTGTGTTGTCGTCGTCAAGGACACTGGTAATTATGGGGGTTTGTGGCGCAATGAGGATGGTGACAGCTCTATGTTACTTAACGTGCGGTCATATTGCCTGCAGAGGGGCGAAGCGCTTCGATTTGCTCAGATAATCACCAGCGCACAGTGGGATTGGATGTCATTTGTGATTGGCACACAATGAACAGGACAAGGCTCATTCGATGTGGCAAATGGCAAATTTCGGCGTGAATGGCGATTCGATGTTGATCTAAATGCTCGCATGCGCTTTATTCATGATGTCTCCTGCGATTGATGGAAGATTGTGGGCGGGTGGGAGGGTGGGGGGGGGTTAATTGAAGCCTGGGTGATTCTTAAATGCTCTGGGAGTTTTTCTGCGTCAATTTACGGGTTTCCACGATGACTATGGCGACTAGACAGATGGAGAGATGCAGTGAATGAGATCGTCCTCCACAGGAGTTGTTCGTCATTTGTCTCTTCTTCGTCACTCCTCTGGCCTCAATTTCAAAAGCGACCCCCGACGATGGGGATGATTAAAAGAGATTCGTTTGCGGAAGTCATTTAATTTATTCACCGACGGAACCTTTTCACATCAACTTCAGGAGCACCTTTAGCAGCAGGAACAGCAGGAGCACCACTAGCAGCAGGAGAACTTCTCCATAAAACTGTCCCTGTCCAATAAAGTCAAAGTGGCAATCATTTTTATACATTTTTATACGCCAGGCAAGCAGCACACGTGCTGGGATAATAATTTGAAATGCTTACCGCATCGCAGCTCGAGCATGCATCACTCTTCTTGGAGGACAATTTCCATTCGGAACGACGACGATGGTGACGGTGACGACGAAGACAACAACGTCACATCTCTCATCTAGCAACTGCAAGGCACAACATTTTAAGGCATCTGCGAAACTTTTTAATTAACAACAAAGAAGCATCAAACGCAAAGTGTATGCGATAAAACTTTTTCCAAGCACCGGTCCAAGTTTAAGGATCGTGGGAGGGGGGGGGGGGGGTGGAAGCCGCTGTGAGCACAACCTACACGTTGGTGATGTCATAAAATTATCATAAAATTGCTGTTGTTGCTCGCTGCAAGGGTGAAGACGTTTGATTGACAATTCTGTGGAAATTAGTCATCCGAGGGTCCTTGAACGAAGAAGCTGGGGAGGGGGGATTGGTTCAATAAAGTTTGAGGCTGGTACGGGACGACAGAGGCGTCTGCATGCGGAAACAAATGTAAGAGCTGTCAAGGTCATTGCCTGGATTTTTCACAGGCATCGACGATGTGTGGGATGTTGTGGGAGATGGTCGACAATTTGAAGTCAGTTTCGAAAGGTCTTGTGGTGCCTCGGTTTTAGTGCCTAGTTGGCTCAACATTGCGTAGGCTGTGTTATGAGAGTAGTTCAGAAACTTGGATATAATGCTGATGAGTGCACGAATGCTGTTTACATACGATTGAATTTATTTGTCAATTCAAATTGGAATTGTAGGCGTTCTCAAGCAGTGTACCAATTTTCTGGGGATAAGCAACTTTTTATGGCTTCCTTTCGAAAAACAGAAGTGTGTAGGAGGTGCAGGATGTGGAGGAGGAAGTGATGAAAATAGTTGGTTAAGGGATGATGTGAGAAATCTTCGTCTTCTTAGGTTGCCACTACACTCTGGAAAGGATGTGGGCGGCAACCTACATGAGTCTTCAGCCATCATGAACTTTCGACAGCTGCCTCCAGTTGTGCACACCAAGTTGGTTGAGGTCCGTTTTCACTTGTGTGCGACATGTAGGACGTCATTCACAGATTACGTTGTATCAATGGTTTAGAATTGAAGACTCTTCGAGCGGGAGCTGTGGTGTCTATTCGCTTCACATGACCCTAGCCATCTTAAGCTTTGGATCTGAAGACTAGGTGCCACTATACAGTCCGTCTAGTTCGTGGTTGAATCTTTTCCTCCAGACGCCAACGCACATAGGATCAATGACTCACTTTCAGTAGAGTCCATGTCTCGGTGCCAAAGAGCAGGATCAGTATGATCAAAGTTTTATACAAAGTCAGGCTGGTTGTTCGGCAGATGGCTCCTGAACTCAGTTGCCTCTTGAACTGGAAGAAGCGGCGATTGGCAAGAGTAATTCTGTTCCTGCTTTCGGTACGGGCTCCTTTGCACTGTTTGCTTTTACCACATCAACTGTCTGCCCATTATGGCGTTCTGTCTGAGGCTTGGATGTTGTGCGTCTTTCCGTGATGAAAGCATGGACTTTGTTTTGCTGTTTAACCCATTTTAGCAGCTTCCGCTTCAATGGCAGCAAACGTCTCATTGACTGCCTACTGTGATTGTTCAATCACGTCAATACCTTCCACGTAAGAAAGCAGTTGAACGGACTCTTGGAAGATCGTAAATCTGGTGACATTTCAGTTTCGCACTTCTCAAGTTTTAATCTTCTTCAGTTTGGTATAAAAGAAAACACATGACAGCGCGTCACTTTGTCTGAAACCTTTTTTGACATTGAATGCCTTCTTGAGTTCGTTACCGATCTTGACGGAAGACCAAAAGTTCTCCATCGTCATCCTATGCAATCTGACGAGTTTGGAAGGAATCCCAAAATTAAACATGGCACTATATAGCTCATCTCTTTACCCTCTGGTATAGGCAGCCTTGAAATCGACAAATAGGTGTCGTTCTGCATCTCTTGGAAATTTCTCCAGGATCTGCGAAAGTATAAAGGTTTGGTCGATGGTGGCCTGCCTTGATGTAAAATATCACTGATGAGCACCTTTACGATTTTTGAAGAATGGTTTCAAGTGTTTACACAAAACAACATAGAGGATCTTGTATGCGATGTTAAGAAAACTGGTCCCTAAATAGTTTGATCAGCCAAAGAGGGAAGTCCCGCGGGATGTGCCTTTTAGCAGGTCTGGTAAGAAGATCACTCCCTCTGCCACTAGCCCAGTTAAACTAGAAGGTTGGTTGGTTAACCAGGGAGTCACCAGATTCATGTTCATCGGATGGTTTTACTGATAGTGGGAAGTGCGGACTGCGTTGTTGCCTTTCCCACACTGGACCAGCGGAGTATGTATATATGGTTGTCAAATATGTATCTCTCTTCCGCTTTTTTGCTCATAAAAAGTGTTACAATGATCGCATTCAGTTCAAGTATGCGTCGTTTTGTTCGATCATCTGTTTCCAATTAGACGGCAACTTCATAATACCTCCCTCGTAGAGGCCCCCTCTATATTTGCGAATAACTCGGACAGCCACTTTTCACAAGCCTCTTTTGAGTTCAGCTTTACGCCACTAAGGGCGTTCGCCATGGACAGGAACAGGTAGTAACCACTTGGCGCTTTGTCCAGCTATATGGTGGGTGCGATGAAACCTCCCATCCGAGCTCCCGTAGCTTCTGACGAGTCATCAACGAAGTGTGTGGTCTGTAGTTGTCCTGGTGGAACACTACACCCTTCCTGTTGGCCAGTTCTGGACGCTTCTGGTCGATCACCTACTTCTAGGGGTCCAGTTGTTCGCAGTAGATGGTAGAATTAAGCGTCTGGCCATATGGAAGCAGCTCATAGTAGATGATTCCCTTCCAATCCCACCACACACACAGCAAAACCTTCCTGGCCGTCAATCCCGGCTTGGCCACTGATTGGGACGATTCACCGGCCTTCAACCACGACCGTTTTCGCTTGATATTGTCGTATGTGATCCCTTTTTCGTCGCCAGTCACCATCCGCTTCAAAAATCGATCGATCGAGTTCGTTCCGTTTCAGCAGGATATCGCAGGCGTTGATTTGGTCCAGAAGGTTTTCAGAAGAGATAAAAAGTGACGTCACTGCAGAGTAGATCAGTGGCAAAGTACTCAAAAGTAATGTTCCCGCAAAATTGCAGTGGCTCCTAGGAATAAATTTCCAGAGAAAACAATGGTCGAGAGGGTAGCAGTTCTCTTCCATGGCTGACTAAGGAAGGTGTAAGTTCAAATTTCAAAGCATCCATACTTGATGCGGAATTATGCTGATGGCTTGCGATACGAAAGATTGACGAGTGAGAAACTTGAAAGCTAAAAAAGTATTGGCCTTACTACCAAGATCGAGAAGGAAATAAGGCACACTGAATCAGTTACTGGACAGGAGCTTGAGAGTCACTCTTAATCTCCCCAAGGAACAGAACCAGCAAATAGATGACAAGCTCTTGAAAGACATGACCTTAACGAGGAACGTCGGCATGCACTGGGTCTTGGTGTCGACTAGAACCATTACATGACAGTCAATTATCTCAGCAATTACCTCAGTTGAAGGTTCGCTAGTGTAGCAACGTGTTGGCTCAAGAATTTGAAGGAGGAGATGAATCAACCGATCACCATAAGTCTGACCTCTGAGAGACTCTAAACTCACTTCACCACTTTTGCAC
This sequence comes from Eristalinus sepulchralis, assembly GCA_944738645.1. Lineage (NCBI taxonomy): Eukaryota > Metazoa > Arthropoda > Insecta > Diptera > Syrphidae > Eristalinus > Eristalinus sepulchralis. The sequence goes on from OX122882.1 coordinate 47,340,592, forward strand.
TTCCCCCTTCTTCTGAACATCGTCATGCTAATCATTCTAAGTGACACGCACCTTTCACGGAAGGAGTTGCTGAAGCAATGCACGCACGAGAGATCTCCAGGCCGCTCGATCATCCCCCATCGGCTTTTACTCATCAGGAGCTATACCACGGCATAACCAGGCGGGTGTATGGACTTGATTCAACTACCTGATTCTGCGAAGTGGTGGCCAGCCTATTGAAACAACATCTAAGGCACGGCTCGTCAGCCATAATTAAGGAGACCTCTGCACCACGTGGCTAAAATATCGAAGTTTAGTTTTTTGCGTCCGAAAAACTCAGCATTGAGTTCCCGCTGCTCTTCTCACCCTATTCCGGCGTGTGACTCCCGCAACAACACAGCATCTCAGTAGCTTGTACTCCAGATCTCATTCTTTCAGTCTTAACCCAAATTTCATGACCGTAGGTGAGAGTTGGTAGGCCCAGGTCCACCCCGGACTGTAGCGCCATCCGATGAAGAAGGTGAGAGTTGGAAAAACAAACCCTTCCTTATACTGATTTGCCAAACTAGCCAGTCCTTCAAGACAGTCCAGTGCAGGTTCTTCCATCACTTGAGAGACCCTGAGATACCTTAACATCTTCACCTCTTTCAATGGAACCATCCTATCATGCAGAGTGGATAGGAAATGGCCATAACACAGGACTTGTCCACATTCACCTTCATTCCAGAATCAGCACAAGCGGCCGCAGACCTATCCAATGCGCTCTGGAGTTTCATCTTGTAGGATGTGAGGACAAAGAAGTCATCTGCGAGAAGGAAGTGACTGACCCTCAAAATGTCCCATTCCCCTCCATGATTATCATAATGCAGTGCTTGACTTGTCCGAAGTGTTGAATTCACTTTAACCTACAAGCACTTTGAGGTTTGCCTCCGGGGCTTCCACTTGATGCATCTGTTGGTGTATCACATTATTCACAACCCACGTCTCAGCAATTTCCCGCACGTTCAGAGACGACAGAACACCGAGTCTCTACTGAAGCAGCCCTCAAGACACTTAAAGACTCCCATCGCAACAAAACCCAACAATGCATCCCGGGTCCATGCCGCAGGGGATCCTGAGACAAATTGCCCCTACACACGGCGAGCCTCCGCCAATAAATCTGCTCCGACCAAACAGCCCCAGGCACGGCTGGGCCCCATATGTGTACATCATAAGAAATCTCTTTCATTGAGCACAGCATTCCGCATCCTTTATCTTGGAGCAGTCGATTTATGTGCACCCTCCAAGAGTGGTAGCTCAGGCCCAAGGGCCTCCACTCTCAATGCGACTGAGTGCCGGGCGCAGAGTGACCCACTTGAAGGAGCCTCAATTGAATGGCCGACAGATACACACACACAAGTGTGGCGGGAGGGGAGGGGGGGGGACAGAGCTAGAAACAAAAATGGATTCTCTTATTTATCATCCTGCCATGACCTGCTCACGCACGCACACTCTCGTACACGCGGGGGCGAGGCACTGATGCATGAAAACTATGCGGCGAGAGTCCACCCCCTTGCGCCATGTGTACTGTTGAATGCGGTATATGGAACATAAATATCCGTTATTTAGTGTACAAGGATGACATAGACATCTTGAGGATAGCGCTTGTGTTAGTTGGTCAGCCAGCGGCGGAGTGGAGTGCAGTGGGAGTGGATACTCGAAGAAGGGGAATATAGTTTATTGGGAATTAAATTACTCGAACGGGGATAACATTGTTATTCCACTGAGTGGTTTTTGTGGTACGCATTAAGCATGTGGAATTTATTGGGAGTTTAGCGGGAAGAGGATCCGCAGAAGCGGCCCAGATTGATGTGGATGACACACTGACGGCTATAGTGAAGGATTATTGTGTTTAGTTCGAAATATGAAACGTGGAAGACATTTTCTGGGCAATAATTAGTACCTGAAGATGGGAAGTAACTTGAGAGAGGTGAAATGATGAAATGGAAAATACTTTTGTTCGGATGTGGGCTTGCCCATGTCACGCTATCCCTTATTCAACATTCGCGCTGAAAGTCTCAAATTAATTTCACATATAGTTCAGTGTTATGTTTGGATTATTTGTTTCATATACGCAACAGTGTACAAAAAACAGGAAAAAAGCGGATTCCACAGCTACACAGAATTGGGCAGAAATATGAGATCCTCAAATTCGGTTGTTAGACAACCTTTCGATTCCCTTCTGTCATAGGATTGCTAATAGAAAGACAGTGCTGAACTCGGCTGACGTTATACAGAAGGAATATGAATGAGAACACCTAACTCGACATTGTATGACTCTGCTAGATTCTGGATCATATGGGAATTTGATGGAGCTAGTGGCAGATGAACTTGTCCTGGAGGGATCAGAAATTAATAAACCGATGACACAGTAGCAAGAGCATATGAAGAAAAAGGTAATTACCGAAAAGATGAGAAGAATTCCAAAATCCGGAAAAGAGTAAGACCCAAAGAGGATCAAAATTCCGAAACCATTAAACTTGACTATTTAATGAAAAATGGGAGATTTTGGTGTTGTTTGCACTTTTTACATGTTCCAATCCTTACAGTGACCAGAGGCAGAGGTCATCTACCCGGTATCCCCCTCCTCCCTATAGGGATGTCGTAATTGGGATTATATTTGTTGGGATTTTGGGTAGTTCGGGATATTGGACTCTAAGGATTTTGGACATTCAGAATCTCGGCCATTTGGGGATCTTGAGCATTTCAGAATTTTGGTAATTTTGCTGTGGAATATTTTGCAATTTTTGGGTAGTTCGGATTTTTTGAACTTCTGCCCGTTGGGACTTTAACACAGTTTAACTTTCAGGATATCGGAAATGTTGGTCTTTCTGTATTTTGTGTTTTTTTAGAATCTAAGACTATCTGGATTTTGGACATTTCGGCATATTCAATATTTAAAGATTTCGGGTATTTCGAAATTTCGGGTATTTCTGGGGTTGAGAATTTTGGGTAATGTGGGATTTAGTCTTTTTAAGATCAGTGTTTCGAAAGGTGTGCCTCTCTGAACTTCGGATATTATTGGACTTTCGGAATTTCGGGAAATCAAACCTCCTGATAAAGCATCCTTTACGATGACATTTTTAAGGCCTACTTAATACTTAGGGGAGCTATAAGGTTGTCAAATATCTCCCTTCCGCTTTTTTGCTCTTCATTCAATGCTTCATAAAAAGTGTTTCAATGATCGAATTCAGTTCAAGTATGCGCCGTTTTGTACTATAATTTCCATCTAGACGGCAACTTCATAATACCCCCCTCTTAGAAGCCCCCCTCCTTATTTGCGAAGAACTCGGACAGCCACTTTTTCACAAGCCTCTTTTGAATTCAATTTCACACCACCAAGGGCGTTCGCAATGGACAGGAACAGGTGGTAGGTTGACGCTGCCTTCGAGCTTTATGGTGAATGCGATAAAACCTCCCATCCGAGCTCCCGTAGCTTCTGACGAGTCATCAACGAAGTGTGTGGTCTGGCGTTGTCCTGGTGGAACACTACACCCTTCCTGCTTGGCCAATTCTGGACGCTTCTGGTCGATCGCCTACTTCAAGCGGTCCCGATGTTCGCAGTAGATGGTAAAATTAAGCGTCTGGCCATATGGGAGCAGCTCATAGTGGATGATTCCCTTCCAATCCCACCAAACACACAGCAAAACCTTCCTGGCCGTCAATCCCGGCTTGGCCACTGATTGGGACGATTCACCGACCTTCAACCACGACCGTTTTCGCTTGATATTGTCGTATGTGATCCATTTTTGGTCGAGTTCGTTCCGTTTCAGCAGCATATCGCAGGGCTTGATTCGATGCAGAAGGTTTTTTTGCGTCAGTCATGCGGAATTTTGTATCCAGCCTTCTGCAGATGGTTTAAAATGGTCTGGTGACTAACTCCCATCTCCTGGGTGATGTCACGAGATGCCACATGCCGGTCTAACTCGATGATTTCCATGATTCGATAGGTATTCGTCGTCACAGGTCTTTCGCCAGCTGGCTTATCCATGGTGTCGTTTTCACCGGCTCTGAATCGTCGAAACCATTCCTCCGGGACGTTTCTCTAGCGGATTTGCCTTTAACGAGGGAAAACTTTAAAATAGCGCGAATTTCGGCGTTAGTGAATTCCATGTTTACACGTCTATAACTGTTGAACGCAATATCCAAGCTAATCATGCATAGCGTCGTTTTGTAGTTCAAGACCTTTCAAATGATGAATAGTATTGCCAGATACGAGCTCTGTAGTGCTTTGTTTTAAGAGACAAAAATGCGGAAGGAAGGGGATATTTGACAACCTTATACGAGTATATCCACCTGCTTGTTTATGATACGAAATTTTCGAATCCACACTTTTCTCGCTCATACGGCATTTAGTGCCAGAATGTGACAAATACGGTGACTGTGACTGAGAGGTGGACGGATGGATAGACGGCCATACCGAAATTTTCGGTTGTGATTAAGAGTCGGTGAGTATGAACCAACCTTGAGACTACCCACTTCCTTGGTAAGGGCTTCCGTCTACGCTTGGGTCTCCCAACAGCATAACCAGAGATGGCATGACTCTCCATGATGCAGGCTGACCAAGTGCATTCTCCCGAACGTTAGCAAGAAATCCACGGCTTTTTGGTTATCTCTAGACAGAAAAGAGTGCATAAAACTTGTCGGCGTAAAAACGGGACACTTCACCTTCGCTGAGCACCTACGTCTGCTTGGGCTTAGTGAAGACAACCTTTGCGACGCCTGTAGAGAAGGTAAAGACACTTCAGAGCACTCTCTCTGTCAAAGTCCGGCCTTTGCTCTTATCAGATACTGACGTGGTGGGAGCTGAAAACTTAAGGTCTTTATCGCAGAAACACCTGCTAGTCTTTCTTCGGAAAACCAGAAAACTACAGTCAATTAAGGTTACTGCCCAGTAGTACAGAGGACCAGTTTTTTAAAAAAATATCGTAGCTGTACGCTCAAACTCCATCCACCTCAACTCGACACCGAGCTCAGCAAATTGGTGTTTCCAAATCCACTATGCAGCCAATTTTGACGAATTGCATCTTCATGCACACAAAGTTCAATTGACTCAGGAACTGAAGCGAGCTGACCATGCACAGCGAAGGGAGTTCGTTAATTGGGTCTTCGCGAGACAACATGAAGATGCTTATTTTGCCCATAAATTCATCTTAAGTGACGAGGCCCATTTCCATCTTGATGGCTTCGTCAATAAGCAGAATTGTTGCATTTGGGGCGAGGAAGATCCTCGAGTGATTCACGAGAAGCAAATGCATCCTGTGTGGTGTGGATTTTGGGCTGGAGGAATCATTGGACCTTTTTTTTATGAAAATGAGTCAGGTCAAGCGCAAACAGTCAATGGTGGTCGGTATCGTGAAATGATAACCAATTTTTTCGTGCCTAGAATTGAAGAAATGAATGTGGAGGGGATGTGGTTTCAGCAAGACGGCGCCACATCTCATGAATCCAGAGAAACAATTCAATTGCTGCATCAGTCACTTCCCGGTCGTGTTATTTCGCGTTTTGGAGACCCGAATTGGCCGCCTGGACTTTTGTCTTTGGGGTTTTTTGAAGTCGATGGTTTACGCAAATAAGTCGACGACGACTCAAGCCTTAAAACAGGAAATTCGACGCTGCATTAATGAAATACCGCAGCATTTATGCAAAACGGTCATTGAAAATTTAAGTAAAAGATCGCGTATGTGCCAGCAAAGCGTGTTATTCCACACATAACCTCATCCTGTCTACTTTACGATATAATAAAAAATTCACGATTTTTTTAAATATCTGCGTTTTATTTAAAATTTAAATTTTGCGTTCTTGTTGCTACGCCATTTATAACTTTTAACAAGAGCAACGGATTACACAACTGTTTTGAAAGGGATGACATGTTGCCTTTCAAACACATGTTCATCCGACACAATCAGACTTGTCTTTTCAGACATTTGGACAGTCATGTCAAAAATCGTGATTTCGTTCCCAAATGTTGATTGAAACAAACATCTTCTCTCCTTTTCTTACACGTCTCAAATTTTCACCCCGCTAACGTTTAAAGGACTTATGACTCTTCTGATTTGACTTAATTTTCATCCAGCCAGCAATTTTTAATCCAATCGATTTTTGTCGTGCTCTCTGACGTCCTTCAGCGCTTCACTGCGACCTTGAACTCAATTGAACTTCGTTCACAAAATTTGTATGAGTAGCGGAGGCAGGCAAAAAGACGAGACATAAGCTCCTTTTCAGTCTGCTTCTCTTCCTCCTCTCATTGCTATTGGAAACTCTGTAATCACACTTACTCCATGCAGCGCACTCACTTCCCTTGCGTCACAATCATCCGCTTAACTTGCGCTAAACGAACGCTAATAGAAACTGACAAAACAGCCAGCAGAACGGACACTTCAGATGGCACAAGCACTTTGTAATTTGCCATTTCCATACACAAACACAGGCAAACACAATGCGCGGAAGTGTAAACGAGTAAAGTGTCCATCCTTGCAGTTGGCACTTTATTTAAATGTCATGCAAGTCGAAGCTCCTCTCTGTCCGCTGAGAAAATCCCTTTTCCAGCAAAATAATTCTCTGTACAAATATCCCTAATGGCACCGAACTCTGAATCGCTTTCGTGTCCTTTCTGTGGGCTACGCGTTTCGCTCTCGCGTCTCTTTCATTGATTTTCATCGAATTTCATGCAAGAAAACAGCATCTGGATCTTGGAGGAGCTTTGTCTGCATTTCGAGAGCAGCATCCTTGCTTGAAGTTAATGAGAGTCAATCCCCACTTGGCCCATTTCAAATTAATGCAAGAACTAAAACATGTTCCCCCCCCTCCCCTCGAAAACAGACCGTCTGTCAGAGCTGTCTGGAGAGGCGGAGTATCGCATTGCCACATAAATCGCAACGTTTTCTCCACATTGTCTCTGTGTCTGCTGTTGTTTCAGTTACGTTGCAGCGCTTCGCTCTGGGGGAGAGGGTTTGTGCACGTTGGTGCCACGGTGCCCTTAGGTCGTAAATTGAGATGTCTCTGCTCACTTGGTGCCTCCATTCCCTATTTCAGCAAATGGACGAAAATGTCCCCCGCACCTATTCACCAATCGATTACCGTGTTGGCCGACAAAAAATACAAATTCTGATTTTTTCGTTCGATTTACGTCCACACAGGACACTGGAGGCGGTGAACAGATAAATTGCGGGGCCACCAACCCAACCCGCGTGGGGGTGGCACGCACGCACGTCCTCTGCGTCACCACCGTCCGTAATTTATGCGCATACATATTTGTTTATTGATTTAAATCAAAATGAGATCAAACCGAAAGCGTATTTATGAAATTCGGTTGCTTTATTTATCCGCATTTGTTGGCGGTGTCCTGTGGGCTGGCTGTGCGCTCGGTTTGGCTTTTGTGGGCAAATCCGTAACGAGGTACTTGCCTGAATGGGTGATGAGTTATTTATGAGCGACTGTTGCTACGCAATTAACATACACACATGTGTGTTGTCTGGTGGATGTGGTGTGGGCTAGAGCGGGGGATTGCCTGTTCGTTGAATGGGGCAATAAGTAGGGAGTCGGGGGTGTGGGGGAGGATGCACTTAACGTGTCATTATAAATTATGATTTATTCAGATCATTATTTGATTACCAGGTGATTAAGGAGAGCATTGCTTGTATTTATCGCGCCGTGGGATCAGCCAAGCTGCTCGGAGCGATGGCTGGGAGATTATGCAAAATACTGCTTAGATCTGTAACGCCTTCGTTATGCTTCTTCAAAAACCTTGTGTCATCCTTAGGACCTTGAGCGGTGTCATACCACAGTCAGACAGTTTCCATCGCATCAAAAATCCCATCTTCTGGTGGCTTGGGGCCCTTCTAGTGGTTTGGCGTTACAGTCGGCATGGTTCGGTTTTCAACAATCACTCCCGTTGTGAGTGCAAGTTTTTTTTCCTCATAAAGGGAGAAGACTTAAAGTGTAAGGGCCCCTCAGAGCAGCAAGGAAAAGTGCGAATTTGGCCAAACCAAAAACCGAACAAAGACATAACGCGCAGGAATACCTGCCCCTTCCCACTATGGCACGGTGGTATCTGAAGAAAATATTTCTGTAAAGATGATGGTATAAGATTCCTCAGCAAACAACGTGCAGTCAAAGAACATGCGGAGTCCAAGAGTTCCATTAAGAAAATTCTGTGAAATGGACTGGAGATTGGTGTGCTAGTGGACAACACTCACATTCCGCGTCGTCCTACCGTGCATATAGAATGAGAATGTTGCTTCTGTGGCCGAGAGTTCACGCATACCGATTCGCCATCTATCTCAGCAGCTCAACATTTCAGGCACTAGCCTCAGACCTGAGAAAAATTCAGCACAGAGATTGCCAACGAGTTTGAAATGACTTATGCACTAAAGGTGCCTTACCATCCGCTTCATAAGGGCTTTCAAGTTTGTGCCTACTTGGATACTGATTTCGGGTGAAAAATCATCTTTTACGACGGGGCTCATTTTCATTTTGGCGGCTGCCCGGAAGAACCGACGGAAAGCTAATACAACGCAGAGAGTAACAGTATGATGCAGATTGTGGTGATAGCATTGGCGCATTTGTTTTTTTCAAAACTTAAGAAGATGAGGAAGACACTGATGAAAGTTTCGGTCAACAGCAGGCGTTTTAGAACATTTTTTACTAAGACTGAAGACATGACTTTCAACGATCTCTAATTCGTGTTCAATTTATGGCGGAACACGCCACACATGACAACCCACAATCGATCTTCTGGGCAACGAATTCCCAAGCCGTGTTTTCAGCCCTCATGGTGATTTTAAGTGATCGCCTCGAATCTGCAATTCACTCCTTCGGACGTCGTTTTTTCTGAGCAACAGTGAAGGAAAAGTAAAGACCTTCAGTCTCTCTCCGGTCTTGAGGATATCCAACGTACTCTCTCCTCCACAGCTGGGTACTTGGGTATCTCCTTGGACATCAAATCTAGTTCGAAATTAAATACCAAGCAGAAAGCATAAAAGATATGCATATGCTTCTGCGTTCGTAACAAAACTATAGTGGGGTATCTAGCCCAACTTTACAAAGTTTGGCCCACACTGCCATGATAGGGCCCATCCTCATGCATGGCTTTTAGCTTTTTTCAATAAGGTGCAAAGCTTGGTTTTTGGTTGAGGCCTAGGTCCACCCCGGACTGTAGCTCTACTAGAAAAAGAAGAAAAAGGTGCAAAGCTTAGTGAGCACGGGCGTTGTCAGATCTACATTTAAAGTGGGTCGGTAGTGCATCAAGCTATATGGGTCGGTAGTGCAACAAGCTATATGAACCATTCCTATAGAGCTGCCCGGGAATACTCCAAAATATAATAATTGAGTGGTACTGGTACTGGGCCTAGCTTCTTCAACAACTACTCGTCTTGTGCGGGCTACTGTTCTCTCACGAGCAGAACGGACCTGCAATTTTTGCCGACTCCGAACGGCGAGATTTTAGAAGCTTTTCATAGACAATCGATACTCTGAGTGTTCTCAGCAACTCGAAAGAGGTGGTGCCGTGAATAAATGCGAGATGTCCCGTCCGGGAATCGAACGTATACCTTCCGCGTTTGGGTCGACGCACTTACCCAGTACGCCACGGCGACCACAATGCTCCAGATTAACAATCCTCAAACTGACTAATCGATTCTACACACTGTGCTCTATCAGAGCTAGATATGTGAGAAGATATAACCTTCATTTTTGACTCTGATGTCACGATATGATATCTGTGGCAAAGATGTTAAACCTCCCAGCGAACTGTGCTTCTAGGACTAATGAAAGTGAAGACATAGAATCAGTGGACTATACCCTTTGTTACTGCCGAGCGCTTCAAGAATAATGGATCCTTAGCTTGAAAGGAAGATTTTTTCATGAGTTCAGCAAACTGGCTACCACGGTACAGATCCCTAACATCAAAAAAATGTATAGTCAGATCGATCGAGGTCCTTAGAGGGTATGAGCCCACAAGAAAACAAGTTAGGCCCATATAGCATTTCCGACCTTTCGTCGAGAGTCTCTGTTTCACCCCTCAGCTCGCATCGGAAAGTTCTATATTTTTATCCCGCCCCGTTACGTTGAATAGTACTCAAGAATAAATCTTCCAAGAAGGACATTCCTCTGAACTATTAAACAACTGCGTTGAAGATGCACTCTCCAGCGAACTGATTTACTTTGATTTGAAAACTTCTCTACCCTTCACTGTGTTGCCTTTCTGAATGACTCTAAGCAAAGTGCTCTCGAATGAATCCTTTTGACAATTTAAGCAGAAAATGTACGCTGAGCAATTCAGTTCACCTCGGCGTTGTGGACGAGTCCCATCCCGTAATCTCTTAAGACACACTTTTACCTCTCGACTGACGGTATTCCAAGAAAAAGGATAAACCTTCTGCATCAAATGAAATGTTCATAACCGCAAACAAAGAGCCCTGCAGCCATCACTTCAGACATGCTGTCCGGTATCTGGCATGACAAGCCACTTGCTTTCGGAAAACGATTCAACAGACAACACCCGCACCGTCACGGCCCTTTGTTGCGCGGCGTTTCCTTTCTGCTCTTGAAATATGCAAACTTTACCACCACGATTCACCGGATCAGATGTGCGTCCAGCGACGGGGGACCTTCCCAAACGTACTGCCTTTCAAACTGTGTCCCGATGCAGACTGCAGACTGCAGAGTACCCTGTGCTTTGTTGCACAATCCTGAAGAGAGAGCGTGGATGAGTCCACAAATACATCCACAGGGGACGGATAACTTTGCGGGCATCACGGCACACCGCCCACCGCACATGCACTCATCGAGGAAATCCTCTTTGGACAGGAAACAAGTAAAAGTCCACACACCCGACGCGAACGTTAGAGGATTAATTAAATCCTCAAAGTTTTTACAGCAACCAGAGACCAAGCACTCAAGTTGGGGAGATGAGAGCCTCCCTCACCCCCACGCCATACTTACCGCAGAGAGCACTTTGCCAATTGACGCATAGGTGAAGGAGTCGATGGCAAATAATGTATAAGGTGCTCAAGGCTCCGCCACAGAGCATTTCGAATTCAAAGACATCCTTGCGATGTACGATACGCCGGCGAGTCCTCTCTGAAGAGGCACTCACATGTCACGAGTCAGCGGATTTTCGCCGTCAACGTTTACGACGTCTGAATGGAATGGAAAATGAATTTCGGATGATGGCGTTGGTTTTGGAAAGTGCACACTTTGGGGTAGTTTTTAGGAGGCGCGTGGGGGTGTCTTCAGGAACACATCTCAGGCAGGGCACACCATTCAGCATTGAAGAGGCCTTAGGTTAAGCACAACATCCTTGTTGAGAGGCAAACGATCAACATTGCACACAAGGTGCAGTGAACCGGAGTGCATAACTTATTCCATCAGATGACGTGATGCAACTTTACACGAGAGGGGCAATGGCAAAGTTTTGATTTAAAGTGTAAGGTTGGGTTTAAGGACAACCATGCAAATGACATTTTGATGAAGTCCATACCATCCTTTCGGGGGGCAGGCAAATGAAATTTCTGAGAGGATGGTTTGCTGACTTTTGTCGCGGCACGTGTCTGCCCTGCACAGCCAAGCTTTGTGACTGTAAATGTGAACTTTGTATGAGTCAGAGTTCACTCTGAGTCCTCCCCTCAGACTGGACTGTTATAGCCGTTCATCAAAACCATCGGTCGGCGGTTAATGTCTTGTCTAGCGAACGTGTGCCGAAAAAAGCGAATCAGGCTATATTCCGCCAAACCGGAACTATGGTTTGGCTTCGTCAAGCTTTTGTTTGACAACTGACAGAAAAATTCTTTTCGACACAAGATCTTACATGACTTAAGAGATGACAGCACATCCACTGATTCGAATTTTTTAAGACGAGGCAGAGCTTCTGGTGACTGCCTCTAGGAATAAAGGCCTAAGGGACAGTTCTTACTTTTTAACATCTGCACCCCTTTCTGCACACTTGCGGATGTCCTGGACTGCTGTAAAGCAAAAATTTAGGATATGCGATAGAAGTAGACGGCCAAAAGGAGGAATACTACAATGACAGTGGCGATTGTTTTTTTATGTAAAGTGTGTCCCGACAAGAACACAAGATTTAAATTTGGCGCCATTCGAATTGTCATTGCTTGACGTTTGAACAATTATTATCGTTTGTTAGTAGAAGGTATAAGATTAATAAAAATGGAGCGCTACACGAATGAACAACACATTCTCATTGGGAAATTGTATAACCAAAATGGTGAAAGTTTTGCGGGTACAGTTCGCAAAATGAGTCAACTGTAAAGCGATTAATGGAAAGATTTGCTGAAATAAGTTCTGTAACTGATGTAAAGACAACAACGCGCCTTTGACCAGATCGATCGACCGAAAATTGCGCAGCAGTACGTGATGATGTCGCTCAAACTCCATCAACCTCAATTCGACACCGAGCTCAGCAAATTGGTGTTTCCAAATCCACTATGCAGCGAATTTTGACGAAAAATCTATCTATCTTTTGACTCAGGAACTGAAGCCAGCTAACCATGCACAGCGAAGGGGGTTCGTTAATTGGGTATTGGAGAGACAACATGGAAATGCTGATTTTGCCGATAAAATCATCTTTAGTGACGAGGCCCATTTCCATCTTGATGGCTTCGTCAATAGGCAGAATTGTCGCATTTGGGGCGAGGAAAATACTCGAGTGATTCACGAGAAGCAAATGCATCCTGTGTGGTGTGGATTTTGGGCTGCAGGAATCATTGAACCGTTTTTTTTATGAAAATGAGTCAGGTCAAGCGCAAACAGTCAATGACGTTCGGTATCGTGAAATGATAACCAATTTGTTCGTGCCTAGAGTTGAAGAAATGAATGTGGAGGGAATGTGGTTTCAACAAGATGGCGCCACATCTTATACAGCCAGAGAAACAATTCAATTGCTGCATCAGTCATTTCCCGGTCGTGTTATTTCGCGTTTTGGAGATCAGAATTGGCCTCCTAGATCGTGCGATTTAATGCCTTTAGACTATTTTTTGTGGGGCTATGTTAAAGCTTATGTCTATACCGACAAGCCCGCTTCAATTGACGCCTATTATAAGATACCGGCCGAAATGTTGGAAAGATTATGCCAAAATTGGGCTAAGCGGATGGACCATTTGAGTCGCAGTCAGGGTCATATTTTGGACGACATCTTGCCCACAACTCGATTTCGAAGATGGCAAACATTGAATTAATATTTGGACACCTCCAATTACAGCTGTGTTTGATAAGTGTGAATTGCTAGAACGATCAACTTGAAACCACGAATTATTGTTTTCCTGACAAGCCACAGGTGATTGTGAATGAGGCTTCGCTAAATCGGCGCTATAAATGGATTTCTTCCTTTCTTTCAGATTTCGGCTATTCACCAGTGCCAGAAATTGTGTATTTATTCAGAAAGGTCATAACAGTCATCGAAGGTCACAGTACAGGATCGTAGTTTAGCAGGCTGTGAAAGTGACCTTTCTTTTCCGTAAGAAATGCGTTATTTATCCTAGTTTTAAACTGGATTTATCTTATTGAGTTTAGTCAGTAAGCACTAAAGAGATGTATTCTTAAAGTACAAACCAAAAAATGAGATGAAATAAAATGACTAATTTAAAAGGGAATCCATCTGAAAGACAACCCTTAGCGTTGTTATAAGCTTCTCATCAGTTTCAAGAAGATGCCCATACCACCCAAAGCTAAGCAGAAATCTGTAGACATCTTAAATTTTTTGTTCAAGCTCATATCTGCTTCAAAAAGAAACGTTGAAGCATGTGGTAATATGAAACGTGCTCCAGACAACGAATAAAGGGCGAAAGTAATTATTTCTCTTCTTTGGGAGCACACATCTATCATATCGCAGGCTATTATGGGGGAAAAGAAAAATCATAATTACTCCCCCGAGTGTCAACTTTTTACCGAAACTCGATCCCTTACGCTTCAAGTTATGGGCAAACCGAACGGAAGGCCGGAACGGAATAAATCACTCCCGGGGCACCCAAGGGTCTTGGCAGTGTTTGAAATTATTTTCAAAACATAACGAATGGAGATTTAACTTGTTTTGCGGGAAGATTCATTGCGGTGTGGAATTAAATTCCAACTGTTTGGGGATGCCCATGATGAGGGTCGGTTTGGAAATGGAGAGACTAATGCGATTAATGGATGTGACGCCATGAAGCCTGCCTCAACTGAATCTTACCAATTGTAGAAGAGGCTTTTGAAGACTCGCACTCGTCTTTTGCATTCCCTCAAGCTGACCACAAGGACATCTTAAGGAAAGAACAAAATTCACATTATTTGGCCTTGAAGCCCAGAAGCATATTTTTCCCTCTTCTCTTTTACACGTCCCACGCCCAAATTCCCTTCAAAACACTCACCTGAATCGGAGACGACTGCATCCACTGCTGAAAAAGATCCGAGGTGACCGATGCCCGCTTGGGTGGCCGTCGACTCTCGATGAAGTCCTGCAGTCTTAGCAACGCCTCGGGTGGGGCCCTCTCTGTCAGCCATTTTTCGAACGCTTCGGGTTTCTCCTCGAACAACTTAGCCACCTCGTCGACATCCTGCGCTGTAGCCTGCCGACTGCCGCCGCCATTCGATGAGTTCGCACCACCACTGACGCTGCCGCCAGTCGCAGCAGCATCTGTCGTTTGGCCGGCAAAAAGCGGCGACAAGTGCACACGTGTGGGTGAATTAGCCATGCCCGACACACTTCCCATTCTCTGGTGCTGTGCCTGTTGACGTTGAGTGGAAACAGATTCGTCCATTTGCCGTCTATTCGCACACTCGTCGTTGTCGTTGTCGTCGTCGTCCTCCTGCTCATCCGCCCTGGCGGACGGTGATGGATCTTTAATTGTTGGAACCGAGCTCAGTGCGGCCTGAGTGTCTGACGAACTGTGGCGCTTCGCAGTGCCGTTGTGTATCCCAGCGGATTGCCGCCTGCCGTGGCCATCTCCGTCAGCGTGTAGTGCGTTATCCAATTTGCTGTGATTCAAATCGATTTCATGAATTATTCGTCCCACGCCACCATCATCATCATCGTTGGTGGCCTTGATTGTGCCGGGTGGGCTCGTCGTTGCTGCTGCTGCTGCTGCTGTTGACACCGAAGGGGGGCTCTCCGTCATTTTGATTTGCCCACATCATCTAACAACATTCGACGCTTGAGTATTCATTCAACTGCCGCTCTGTTCGGATAGTATTTAGGTTTTATCTTCTGCTTCCCCTCTGTGGGTGGCGTGGCGTTACTGTGTGCCTTAGGTGGGACTCTTGGATAATTGAATCTGGTTCGTCTCTCGCTGCGACTGTTGTGGGGATTCGATATGGGCTTGCTTATGTGTATCGTTTCGTGTCTGAAGGGCCTCTTGACAGCACCGCTTGATGTATGGTCACGTCGGTTAAGGTTCACCTGAAACGAAAAGCAGCACGTTAGTCTGTGCATATGCGCATGAAATAAACTACAACAACACGATGAGGACTCAGTAAATAAATAATCTGTTTAATGGTAGATAGGAGAGCGGGTTGGGGGAGGAAAAGTGTCTTAAGGAAACACGGTGATGTGACAGTTTGAGCGAAGCATAAAATGTGCTGTGAGGGAGAGGAATGACGTTTCTCTTGCTTTCATTTAATTGACGTAGGCCTGGAATGTCTGCGGATTCAACCTGAAAACGTGGGGGAGAGGGGGCTGTAGCAGTTGTTTAAAAAGAGTATGCAAACGTTCAAAGGATTTAAAATGGAAAAAGATCGCATGAACGAAAACATTGAAAAGGTGACAATTCAACTCGTACGCACAATTTGAACCCATCACCAGGCTCCCCAGAAAAATCTAATTTTGGACAATCCTCATGTGTGTGTGTGAATGTGAATGTGAACTATCTATCGGCATTGAGGAACTAAATCAATTTGTTTTTGTCCATTCTAGATATCTCCTTCTTGAAGAGATTCAAGAAAGAATTTACCTAAAGGCTGTTGCCTTGCCCTGGCAAGCGGTGGACAGAAGCAAAGGAAGTGATGGAAATGGAAAGGCTCCACGGCAGTGTGTATTATGAGGACCCCTTCAGCTTCCTGTACGATCTTCTATTGGAAAGTGGCCCGCACATGTCGCTGTGCGAGTCATAAAGAGTGATTCATCATGAGGTTTGATTTTCAAAAGGACTTTGTTGACAAATTACCTAGGACTTCTATCTCGCTACTTTGTCAATTCTGCAAAGAATCGTTTGGCAAGATTCGCACAACAACAGTGTTTCCTAAAATTAGTTGTAGTTAGGCTAAGTTTGTTTAGTTGTTTAGTGGTAGGTTAAAATAAAAATAATTTAATTAGATTGCTAAGTTTTTACAGAACATTTTCTTAGTATTAAGTATCACATAGTTTAGTTCTTTACTTGAATATACATACAAAACCAAACACAGAAGCTGAAAGGCAATTATAAAAAATTCATAGATTAACTTAGAGTGCTCGCATGGAGCCAGTAAGATAGTTTTAATTAAAATAAAAGTTATTATAGCTAGTTTAAGTATTTTATATCTAGATTTAATGCAAATGAAACTCAAAATGAAAAAAAAATACTTTTTAAACTTAACTTAAAACTTAAACAGTGTTTCCTAATACTTCAGCTGTATTATGAAAATCAATAAATTATGTGAGAGATGTTTTAAGATGCACATAACCACATACTGAAACCACTACTGCCAATACCAATCACAATATTGGGTCCCAGTTTTTTTCCATTGAAGTAAAAATCAGTGGAATAGTGAAGTTTTTTGGTTTTATTTTTCTTATTGGATACAGTGTCACAACGTCGTGCAATGGAGTCGATTAAAGCCTGACATCGCTGAACGGGGATACAGGTCCAGAGACTGAGGCGGGCGTACTAAAATTTGAAATCCATTGCTTTGGAAATAATTTTTGGCGAGTTTGCTCGTATGTTTGGGGTCATTGGCGTCTTGCTGTAGAATCCATCTAAGCAGCATATTTCACACTGGGTAGGTAGGTAGCATAGTGTCTCTCATTATGCTAACGTAAACTCCAGCGGTCATCATCGGTTTTATCCAAAAAATGGGACCAGTACCATAATAGGAAATTAATTTAATTTTTGCTTTTACAGTCTTGATAGTACACTCCGGTTGAAACTCCTGATTTCTTCGCCTGCGAACAAATGTCTTGGTCCTAGGAGTACCAAACAAATCTATTTTTGATTCGTCTGTCCATAATATATTGCGCCATGTAGAAGGTTCCCAGTTCAGATGTTTTTGGCATTCCTACCAAACTCGTCAGATTGTGTAGGATGACGATGGAGAACCCTCGCTGCTCCGTCAAGGTCGGTAACGAACTCACCGAGACCTTCAATATCAAAAAAGGTTTCAGACAAGACGACGCACTATCATGTGACTTCTTTGACATCATCCTTGAGAAGATCGTGCGTAACTCACAAGTCAACACAAGAGGCACGATCTTCCAAAAGTCAGTTCAATTGCAGCATACGCTGACGACATTAACGTGATTGAACGAACACAGGGAGCCGTCAATGAGGCTTTGGTTAATGAGGGCAAAACGAAGTACATGCTGTCATGAAGGAAGGACATACAATATCGACGTCTCGGATAGAGCGTCACACTGGGCAGCAGAAACTTCGAGATAGTCATAGACTTCATGAAAACCACTGCTCCGTCACGAAATGTCTTCGAATCTGAGTCATTGGGACAACGCAACGTAATAAGGATGTTGTGCAATAAATATGAGGCGCCTGCGCGATCATAGAAAAAAGTAATAGACATCATAGTAACAAAGGCGTACATGGTGCTATTGTTTCCCACAGGGCTGTAGCTCTAACTGCGAGTGTAAGCAACAAACTACAAATGTGGCTTCTAAATTTGAAACACGAGGTCACCAACTCAAGAAAGCAATTGGTAAACAAAAGCCCTCTCTCGAACAACCAAGCTAACGCTTTACAATACCTTAATCGTCCCAGTCCTACTATATGGCGTGGAGGCATGAACTTTGCCAAAAGCGGATGAAGCTGCTCTTGAATGCTTCTTCTTGTGATTTTCGGTCCCGTCTGCATATATGGTGAGTGGAGGAGGAGATATAATGACGTACTATACAACTTAGCCAGAAGAGTGCAGATCCAACGATTGAGATGGCTATGTCATGTAGAGAGGTAAGGTCACCAGCTCTTGTTTCAACAAGACGACGCTACGAGCCATACAGCATTCTGATAAATCATTATGGTGCTCAGTTATTTTTACGTTTTGCTTTTGGACGTCTATGTCGCGCGTCATCACAGCTTTACACTTTTTTTTCGTGCGATATTTGAATTCTCAAAATTGAACTTCCCGAATGGACCACCTCAGTTGCAGTCAGAGGTTAGCCATTTCCAAGAAATGTGTTGTATTTCGTGCCCAATTAAAATGTGTTCCTCCATGACAAGGCACGCTATGGAGGGTGGAGCTCCTTGTGTGGCCAGTAAATCGGATTGCAGGTTGCAAAAACGATTATATGCGGTGGAGCCCTTGTTGGAGGTTTTCCTTTGTGCGAAAGGAGTAAACCCAATGCTCAGTATTCCTGGAGTAATTTTAAGGTTGTAGAGATGGATGGAACGGAGAAAGCTTTTCCGCGTGGAAGACGCATCATTTGGGATTTTGTAGGTTCTAAATAAATACCTGCACCCAGGCCGTGTTTCATCTTTGAACTGTCCACGTACTCACATCCGAAATGAAGCTTATACGCGTCGTTATACTTTGAATGTGAAGACCAATAGGAAAAAGATGAAGCATGGCCGTCAAAGCTTCTGACGCAGTTGTTCTTTTAAAACTAACTGTACTCGTGCATTGCATGGTGTCGTGTTTGGTCTTAGATCCCATTTTTTCCAAAGTTTTGTCTGGAGACATAAAAAACTATATATGCCTTGTAGACAGCTTTTTTAAATTAATAATTCAGCTATGTTTACGATGTAGATAGATGCTTCAGCACTGGTAGAGTTTACGGCGTCAAAACCTGGACGTTATTAAAAGTGGATGAGGAAGCCCTTAGTCTTTTTGAGAGAAAAGTTATGCGAAGCAATTTTTGATCCTTTTTGCCTTTATGGCACCTGGAGGAAAAGATTTAACGATGAACTGTACGGCGGCATGCGCCAGGTCAAACGTCAGGAGAAGACTACCAAAATGGACAACTAGTAGTAGAGTCGCAATCGGTGTTGAGAATCTGGAAAGATTATTTCTGCACACTTTTAAACGGCGATGACGGCCCAAATTTCGCTGTTAGGCAGAATGCTCCTCTCAATTTGAACGATGATAGCCAAGAATTCCGTCCCCCCAACTTAGACGAGGTAAAGATAGAAATATCGAGACTGAATTCGAACAAAGCTACTGGAGCGGATGGACTGTCCGTAGAATTGTTTAAAGCAGCTAGAGATGAGCTGGTTGGGCACATGCACCAGCTCATCTGTAAGATATAATCAGAGGAAAGCATGCCCGATGAGTGGAATTTCAGCGTCGTCTATCCAGTCCACAAGAAAGGGGACCTCTTGGACTGCACCAATTATCGAGGGATTAGTCTTCTAACATCGCCTCTATTGAGTGAACAGCTGAAACCATTCGTCAACAACATAATCAGTGTGGTTTCAGGCCAGGGAAGTCTACCGTCGACCAAATCTTCACACAACGGTAGATCCTGGCACATACTCAAGAAGTGCAAATCGACACGCACTACCTATTGGCGATCTCCCAAAAGTCCGTTCAACTGCTAGCTTACTCCGACGACTTTCACGTGGTTGGACGAACACTGCGATCTGTCAATGAGACGTTTGCTGGTACCGAAGAGGAAACTGTCATCAAGAAAGGATACACAACATCGACGTCTAGGACAGAGCAGAAACTTTGAGGTAATCAATCATTTGCTTCACGGTAAATAGGGGCAACAACATCGGTAGGACTAAAGGACTAAACTGGTTTTGTAAAACAGTAAACCTGAACGCTATTAAAAGCGGATGAGGAAGCCCAGTTTTTTTCTAGAGAAAAGTTTTCCTTGGTAATTTTAGTGCTGTTTGCGTTGATGGCGTTTGGAGGAGAAGATTTAGCGACGATCTTTATATACCTAGTCAAGGGTTTTCGGATACAATGCTTAAGATGACTGGGCCAAGTAGAGCGTATGGACACGAAAAGTCTTCGAATACGAACCATTGGGACAACGATACAGATACCTCCTAGGTTGACATGGCGCACACAAGTGGAGAAGCACCTCATCCAACAAGGAGTGCGCAATTGGAGGCAGCTGGCGATAAGTCGTGCTAGCTGAAGAGGCATGGTGGTTGAGGCCCAGATCCACCCCGAGCTGTAGTGCCAGTAAAAGAAGAAGAAGAAGATTGAATAAGACAATGGTTAACTGAACAGGCACAAAGTGGTGGACAGTATTTTTTTCGTTTTGCTAAGGTTTATATCTACCACACAACTTGAAGCCCAGGTGCTAACCTTTTTTAAGGCTAACTCTAAGATATCACTGATCCCAGAATCAAACTTTCCCGATACTAGTAGGACCAGTCATCTGCATACATAATTTCTTTAATCATTTTCCTATATAATTCTAGAAGTAGGAAAAGGGGTGCTATAACAACACTCTACTAGCATATTTTGACAATCTTCACTCTAAAGGTGGGCATGAAGTGTTGCCTATTCAAGTCCCTTAATAATAAAAATAATAATAATTGAGTGGCACTACAGACCACAACGAACCAGGGCGTAGCTTCTACAACAACTACTCGTGTTGTGCGTGCTACTGTTCTTCACGAGTAGAAGGGACCTTCAGTTTTTGCCGACTCCGAACGGCGAGTTTTGAGAAACTTTTTATGTACAATTGATACTCTTTTAGTGTTGTCAGCAACTCGACAGAGGTGGTGCCGTGAAAAAATGCGAGGTGCGGGAATTGAACCCAGACTCTCTGCTTTGCGGTCGACGCACTTACCACTACGCAACGGCGACCACAAATTAGTTAAAAACTGTAAGTTTAAAAGCTGTAGCTTGATTTGAAAAAAGTATATGGAGCATAATTCTTTACTGAAGCAAAAGGTTAAGCATAAATTTTCAGCAGTTTTCGCCGTGGTAGATAAAAAAAAACAAAACTCTGCCACACTGAAGTTGCTGGCACTGATCGATCAACATTTCCCGCAAAGCGGTTTGATCACTTAACTTTGCAGTTCTAGTTTTTTTTAGGATCTCCTCTTAATCATATGAGGTTCTTAGATTATTCGACTTAGAGTAACACTTAGGAATCAGCTGGATACAAGCATTTGCTAGACTAGACATGACCCACAACTCCCCCAGAGCTTATTCAGCCAAAACTGATCTTTCAGCTCATCATTCAATTTAAGTGACGACACAAAATTAAGTGTGGTCTCCTGGTGTGTAAAAAGATGATGTATTCAAAGATATGCGAAATCGACTACACACTCAGACAATAGCTGAGTCGATGGGCGGGTGCAGGTTGAATTGAATTCAACTTCATCCGTTAAACACGAGATTGAAAAAAAGACCCAACAACACTCACCTTAGACGTACTCTTGAGTGCTCTATCATTCATAGTGGTTGGACAAAGGGACTAAGTGATTAACAGTCACTTTGACAGATGTCATTTCAACCAATAAAGTTTGAAGCCCCTTTGTGAAATCCACATCGTCATCCATATCTTGAAAAAAGCCGAACAATCGAAAAAATTAGGACATTATAGTTCCTTTAGTCAAGTGAGTCCTTCCTAATTCCAGAGAGGTTATGCATTCCTAACCAATCACCACCTTGCAGAAGACAAATTATCGCCACACTCTTTGCGAATATTTACTTCAACACAGATTGATGAAATGTCAAAGAAATTCGAATGAAAAATGTAGACAGCTGTCAAATTACCCACTCACTCCTCGCACATCTCCCACCAAAAGATCACCACAATCAGAGTTCAAGTCGTGTTGTCATCAAGCAAAGCAATAAAATTCAAAGGAGCAAACTTATTTCACACGTGACTGCATTCACATCCCCCCAAATGAAAATGAAACAAAATGCTCCTAGACCAATACAACTCGGATAGTCCTCTTGTTACACGCATGGACGAGATAAATGGATCGTCCCACATGAGCCAACATTCGCCCACGTTACAGCATTTTCCTCGACTTACAGGACTTAAACGGTCCCCCTCCCACACACACAGAGCCTAGATGACGCTCCAGTAAGTCATCATCAACTAAGCCCCATACGATGGAGCCATCAACAATAAACAAACAAAAAAATAATCTTCAGAGGCCATAAGACGGAGGAGTCCTTCGCCGTCTTCCTCGTTTACGATTTCAGTGAATTTAATTTCAGATACGACACAAACAATGCATTAAAACCGTAATCTATCGCCATCAGGGGTTGGCGCGGCAGCCGAGATCAATGATGACACATTAAGAACTGCTCCGGTCGTGATGTAAACGGAGCTTAATTACCATGAGTCGAGTAAATTAGGAGTAATGATGCCAAATGAGTATAAAACGATTGCCGGGCCCGTAGCGAACGCGCAGGGATTCCAGCTGAAAGGTACTTTAACTGTTATAGATTACTGTGGGATTTTTTGTTGACTGAAGTTGCGAGCATGCGACGCAGATGCATGACGCCGCCTGGATGCCAGTATCCTGGTAACGAGGATTTATTCACTTCAACTTTGACATGAGAGACATGTAGCTCCTCTCTGATACACGGCGAACGGTCGCTTACTCGAAAAGGGTTGCGTTTGTCGGAAATTTCAATTGATTTTCAAAATGAAAAAAAAATTCAAGGACACTTTGAGTTCAAATCACAGCACGACAAGGTCAGACACCACCCTCCCACTGCGTCGGAAAAAAAAGTCATCTCCAATCAACGAACAATTCATTCCCAATCAAGTCAATCCAATTTGCGTGGTATTATTGGAACCCGAAATCCCAGAGATTTCCTTGCGCATTCACCGCACGCAAATTCGCCTCAGTCAAGGAGAACGGAAAAACAGCAAGAAAAAGGGAAAAACTTATTTCCCAAAAATTACCATAGAGTCCCGGTGAATCCGATGCCGCACAACGTCAGTGAATCAAGCGACATCGTATCCAGGGCAAATCACAAAACTTACTCCACTCCCATTAACCCTCCGGGGCTTCCCTGAACTTTGTTCAAGTGAACTTTCAGCTCCCCCACTGCCAGAGCGGTGTGTACCTCGTTTCGCATCCATACCCACGCACCGATAGGTGAGCATGTGGCTAAACACTGGTTGCCCTCAAACAATCAGGCATCCCTTTGAAAACGCTTCAATGGCTCGGCACTGTGTTGCCTCGCCAGAAAGTACCCAATTCCGGCTGAAACTGTTGTGCTCTATTGATTCAGTTACTCATTGCTCATCTAATGGCTTTGTCTGTCTGTTCTCTACCAGCCCTCCCACACACGCACAAAATACCAGGGATGCCGAGATTTTGAGTTGAGAAAGGACACAACGATAATAGAAATTCGGCGGAGGCGGAATTATGTAGGAAACTGATGTTTGACAGGGCCTACGCATCTCCCGGCAGCAGACTAATCGACGATGAGGCTGACTCGTAGATCCACTTAATTAAGAGATAAATTGAATTTCGCCGGATAATTCTATTAATTTCAAGCAACGCAGGGCACACACACAACGAATTCGTGTGCGTTCGGAATTAATTGCATGTGAGTGAAAATAAATTGCTCTCACTTTGGGACGGGACGGATGCGGCTAATCGAATTGCCAAGGTGTGGAGCGCTAAAGATCCTGTTTAATCAGGACAACAAAAAAAGGATTTCGTTCGCCTGGGGTAGAGAAAGTGTGGCATGTGATGTGGAAGATATTCGGGGAATGTGTGTGTTTTGGGAGAGGGGGGATATGTTAATCTGACATTTTCGCCCACACTTGGATCGGCACTGTGGTGAGCAACTTGACGCATTTTTGAAAACCGAGTGTTGAGTGAGTTTTGTGGCATAAGTGAGTCATTGTTGGGAGTCAATTGATTTTTATGATTTCTTTCTAAATCACGGTATCTATGGAAAAAAGCAAAAGTTAGTCACATCCAACCACAATAGAATCCTGTTTGAAAAGGACGGTTTTTGACCTTGAAAATTGACTTTATGCTGTGAGACAGAGATAGATATACGAACAATCCGATCTAAGTTCATTTTTGTGGCTGATTGTATTCTCCTCTGGGGGCAAGAGTCGTCCCAGTCGGTGCCCATCACAGAACCCTTGCCCACTCGCTATCAAATATACCATAAGAATAGAGAAATCTGGAGAGCAGGTCAAATCAAGAAAGGATAGAGCAAATCCAATCTCCGATCCCAATTTCAGGAGAGCAGTGAATGTCTGATGCTTTATCCGGGTTCAGACCGAAGAAAACGGACAACCAGTAGTAGAGTCGCAATTTATGCTGAGAATCTGGAAAGATCATTTTTGCAAACCTTTTAAACGTCGATGACGGCCCAAATCCCGCTGTTAGGCAGAATGTTCCACTTAATTTGGTACCCCCGGCTTAGACGAAGGCAAAATAGCAATATCGAGACTGAAATCAAACAAAGATGCTGCAGAGGATGGACTGTCCGCAGTTTAAAGCAGCTGGAGATAACCTGGTTGGGCACATGCACCAGCTCATCTGTAAGATTTGGTCGGAGAAAAGCATGCCCGATGAGTGGAATTTCAGCGTCGTCTGTCCGGTCCACAAGAAAGGAGACCCCTTCGACTGCGCCAACTATGAAGGAATTAGCCTCCTCAACATTGCGTACAAGATCCTCTCTGCCGTATTGTGTGAACGCCTAAAACCATTCGTCAACAAACTGCTAGGTCCTTATCAGTGTGGTTTCAGGCCAGGGAAGTCCACAATCGACCAGATCTTCATACTGCGGCAAATCCTGGAGAAGTCCCAAGAAGTACAAATCGACACTCACCACCTATTCATCGATTTCAAGGTCGCATATGACAGTGTACGTAGAGATGAGCTATGCAGTGCCATGTCTAGTTTTGGCATTCCTACCAAACTCGTCAGATTTTGGAGGTTGACGATGGAGAACTCTCGCTGCTCCATCAAGGTCGGCAATGAACTCACCGAGACCTTCAATGTCAAAAACGGTTTTAAACAAAGCGACGCACTGTCATGTGGCTTCTTTAACATCATCCTTGAGAAGATCGTGCGTAACTCACAAGTCAACACCAGAGGCACGATCTTCCAAAAGTCTGTTCAATTGCTAGCTTACGCCGACGACATTGACGTGATTGGACGAACACAGCGAGCCGTCAATAAGGCGTTTGCTGGCATTGAAGCGGAAGCGGCTAAAATAGGTCTGGTGGTTAGTGAGGGCAAGACGAAGTACATGCTGACATCAAGGAAGGACACACAACATCGGCGTCTCGAACAGAGCCTCATACTAGGCAGCAGAAACTCAAGAGCTTTGGGCTCCGAAGGCAATTGAGTAATAAAGTCCTCTCGAAGGACTAAGCTCGCTTTATATAATAGATTGATCATCCCAGTGTTACTCTATGGCTCTAAAAGCGGATGAGGATGCCCTTGGTCTCTTCGAGAGAAAAGTTCTGCGCGCGATTTTTGGTCCTGTTCGCGTTGATGGCATCTGGAGGAGAAGATTTAACGACGAACTCTATGGGCTTTACAGCCACATGCGCCTGGTCAAGCGTCACCGAATACAACGCTTAAGATGGCTTGGCCGTGTAGAGCGTTTGGACACCACTGTTCCGTTGTTGGTTGACAGAACAACCAACAACGCACACATACTGACTTCAGTTGGCATCGATCCAGATGGAGCCATACTTGACAATGAGTTCTTCATTGTTGAGGATGCCCGAGAGAAGGTAGAAGTAATAGGAACAGTTTTTCAGGAAGTGTATACGCTCAACGAATCTCGTAGGCCGAATCATGACTTGGAAAACAGAGCCCGGTTTAACCACATTCAAAATGAAATACAGCAATGGCGTTCTGAGAATCATGATTTCACCAGGTTCAATGATAAAAATAAGGCAATTAATGCCGTCGCCCAAGATGGCTCAAATGTCATATTCATTTCGAAGGTGGATCTTAAAGACATTTTCAGCAGTCTAAAGAACAAAAAGTCCACCTGAATGGAGGGACTACCAAATCAAATATTGTGAGATTTACACAATCCTGTTCAAAAATGCCTTAGGTAGTGCACTATTTGGAAGGGAAGGGAAGTCTACTTTTCTGCCATGTGGCAGGGAGGACGGAGGACAAGAGTATGATCTACGAGCGTTATGTAACAAACGTAAGTCCGGGTGATCTCCCGTTCAGCACATCTATTTCTATTCGCGACCGAGCGGATAGTGATAGAGATCGAGGATTTTATTTTTTTGGCTACAACCCTACCAAGCCCCGGTGTCGGGCTTGTTTGTTGTTGAAGGTAGTTTGTAATAACAACAAAAATAACAAAGTTGAGATTTAAGAGACTTTCATAATCAATTAGAATTCTTTGACTACTATCAGCAACTCGAAAAAGTGGGTAATATTGCAGGCGGCCACCTCTTTATGTTCATAAGGTCCAAGTCCGGGGTGGATTTCGGCCTCAACCACCATGCCTCTTCAGCCAGCACGAACTTTCGCCAACTGCGCACTACTAGTTGGTTGAGGTCCTTCTCATACTTGTGTGCGCCACCTTCCTCTGTTGCGTTGTCTCAATGGCTCATATTCGGGCCGGATCAGTGGTGTCCATACTTTCTACATGGCCTAGCCATCTTAAGCGTTGTATTCGAAGACGCTTGACAAGGCGCAGGTCGCTGTACAGTTCGTAGAGTTCGTCGTTAAATCTTCTTCTCCTGATGCCATCAACGCAAACAAGACCAAAAATCGCACGCAAAACTTTTCTCTCGAAAAGAATAAAGTCTTCCTCATCCCCTTTTATTAGCGTCCAGGTTTCTGCGTCGTAAAGTAGGACTGGGATGATCAACTGGGATGAGCAACGAAGCAGCTATTGGCGAGAGTGATTCTGCGTTTGATTTCGGTACTGGTATTGTTGTCCCTATTTACCGCGGAGCCGAGGTAGACGAAGTCCTTGACTACCTCGAAGTTTCTGCTGCATAGTATGAGGCTCTGTCCGAGACGCCGATGTTGTGTGTCCTTCCTTGATTACAGCATGTACTTCGTTTGGCCCTCATTAACTACCAGATCCAATTTAGACGCTTCCGCTTCAATGCCAGCAAACGCTTCATTGACAACTTGAACTGAGTAGTCTACGTGTCTGATTCTAGGTGACTGCCGCAGTTGCAATTCCATCTTTCAAATTCGCCATCATCTGTCTTGTGCTGCGTCCCAGAATGGAGCGATAAGTGGAATTATTTGCCAGTGGCTCAAGTCTCATTAGACCCACTCAGTTGAGTGTTTCAATCTATGCCCTGGAACCCTTAAAATAATCTGACAATTCTCGGAAATTTGTGACAGTCTAGAATTAGCTTTCCAAGCCTTGGAGTTTGGGGAGTCCCGCTGCCGTGAGGAGATCAATTTTACAAACAACACAAGCAGCACGATGTTGAAGAAGTCAGGCATTGCCATGGCTATTTAAGTAAAGCCGTGTAACGTGAATTATCTTTCAAGGACACATAACAGTTGACTGCAGCACGTACCAGCCCAAGTAGACGCCCAAGTTGTCTTATTTCAGTGAGTTCCAGTAAAATTCGAGTACAACCATGGCACTCTTCTCAAAATTAATTACACCAGCTCATCCATCTTGAAACCATGTGTAAATTCATCCGCCTGATAGAGCTCTCTCCTCAGTCTCTCCCTAGTCTTAATCGACTTCGGAAACCAACAAATCCATCCCTTGTCCCATTTGTTCCCCTCTAACAAGGTCATATAATACTTCATTGACCTCCATTCATTCATTCCCAATATCCACCCGATAACCTGCATTTCCATTCAATTCACAGCAACCTCTGAAACACAATGTTACACATTCATTCACTCCCCCTTGAGCTCCGCGAAGAGAATTCCCACCGGATTCTCCGACGAACCGAAACACCAACACACAGCCCACAGTGTCGGGGCCAAGCTAATTGAGTGGCATTGCAGAATCGACTTGAACGACTTCAATGACTTCAGTTGACTGCCACGGGTAAACAGCAGCTCCGCGCAAAGCGGAAATGCTTTATCGAATTAATAATGCGGAAATTAATAAACTCGCCAACGACTCCAGGCGACGACGCTGCAGGCACTTAAGTCTCAACGCGCCGCTTTCGACGGGATCAGACGTTTAGCCGCGGCCAGGGCCGCGAGGGTGGGCGCTTGTAAATGCGCCCAATTAACCTCGTGCTGCACAACAAAGGTCGTCCGGGCCAGAAGTGCCAGCTGTGCTCTTGGGCGGAGTTGTCCTTGCAGATTCTCGAGAATCAATTGCAGTTGCAACGAATTGGAGGGGACGGGTGGGGGGCAAGACTTTATCCACCCCCCTTCTCTAATTTTATTGATTATCGTTCCGACAATGCTTGGCCCGCACGACCCCCTCTCCGGACGTCCTGCTTCCTGCCCTCCCTGCCTGACTAATTGGTGATGTGTTTACAACTTCCGGAACGTAATTTAACGCTGCCACTGGTGCTGCTGCCGCCGCCTGTTCAGTTTGATAGTGTCTAACCACCGGACTGGGTGTCGTGACTAGGGGTGACTGCTGTCCTTACAAGGCAGGAACATAACCAACAACAGCTATTGACACTTTCAGTTGTTCTACGGGCTGGAGTGGGTTGCGTGGAGCTATGGCGCTGAGGGCAGTGTTCACTTGTGCTTGCGAGTCTGACCATTGTGGAGAAGTGCTGGCTAATCGATACATTTTTATAACCACCACCCGATGCTACGTGTGCGGATGTATGCCACAGAAGGGCGGTTGCGGGGGGTCGCAAATTTATTAGCGTCATAAAAGTGTATTTATTTCGTCATAAAGCGAGTTCCACGACTGGGACTGCACTCGCTGGGGGCGGCTGCTTGCTGCGTCGTGCGCCAGTCAGCGACTCTCGCCTGACACTGATTATAGAATCCTAATTGGCTTTGTCTCGGCGCGGCGCGCCACCTAGTCGATGAATTCAATTTGGACTACCGCCGTCATCGGTTGGACGGGTGGCAATGAAGTCGACGCAATGTTTTGAAATTTTCTGCGCCATTAACTTTTCGCCTTTGCCAACATTTTTGTGGGCGTTTGAGGAGGTGTGCGGGAAAGGGGACGCATTTCTAATTGAGTAATTTTTATGTCCTTCCCACGCATGATATCTTGTTCAGCGAAACACCGCCAGTTGGTGGTGATTTCTACGGGAAATTGAGTCTGTATGAGCTAGAGTGTGTCGGGCAGCAGACCGGGTCTGCCCTTGCAATGTGATGTGTTCACTGGGGGCGGTTGCCTGGAGTTTACGCTGTAAAGTTCCAGAATAACATCTAATCTCTGGTGTGTCCAAACGGACATAAATCGCTAATCTACTCCAGTCGCGAGGGATCAGATGAGGTTCGCAATAGAGTTTTTGTAAGCCTTTGGAGGCAGGTTGTCCGTATTGCTCTTGGAACAAACTAGCAGGCTTCGCATTCCAAGCATTCCTGGTCCTGGTACCTATTATTAGAATTATTCCACAGACACGAAACAGTCTACTCTAATTGGAATGCCCGCTAGCCAACTACGCCCTCGGGACATCCCCTCTGTCACAGAAGCCGCCATCATTCCTCCACGGCAGCACCTCCAATCGGTTAAATAATTCAGCTCAGCGAACTAATCAAAACGAAACAAATCCCTCTAATCACTGAACGCGCCATCGTGGAACCCCACGCAGACGCCCCTCCCAATCATCCGTCTAACTACCGTTCAATTTATCTGCCGAAGCCATCACGTACTCGGTCGCCGATAAATCTACGAAGCGAATTCCACAAAACCACGGAATTCACTCGGGCGCACCGAGACGTCTTGCCTGTCTTCCCCACGACCTTGGCGACTGCATCTAACTGCGACACGTGTCTGCCCGCACCGCCCCTCTTGCCACTAATGAGAATCACATTAACGCCGCCGGTGCAATCCTCTGCCTCACTGTGTCGGGTCAAAGCAGCAGCAGCGAAGAGGTCGAAGCAGATTCTGCAATGATGTGAAACAATTTAGAACTCTGAATGTGCTCTAATTGAACGTCTGGTGCAGGATTTACCGCTCACCGGGCGGATTCCTAGTTCAGATTCTAGTCCACTTGATGTGACCGCTCTTAACGAAGTCAATTACGTGGTTTCTCGGCCATTAATGGGGACTTAAGGCGAACGTATGACACTTGTGTGTCAATTTCATGCTCTGAGTGGCGTCGTGTGTACACTTTCAGTTTCGATAAGGACTAACGGGCAGCTTGGCGTGTTCGATTGGCAGCTGATGCATGGGGGATGGTCGGGGAATGGTGGCGCGGTGGTCTCTTCATCATTTGCTTAGATTTCAAGTCACTCTTCGTGGACTGACAGCTGGTGCTCATTCACTGTTTAAGTTTTATGTATGTTTATTCAAAATTAAGCAGGTCAAGTTTGAGGTTCACACATAAAGGGTTACGTTCGTCGAAAAATTTTTTCTGACCAAAATAGATTGACGGCCCGATAAGCACAAGGGATGCAAGAAAAGAAAACCAGAAAAAATGACTGCTTTGAGCCACTTACACATGAGCCATGTTTCCACAGCTGTCGTCTTCTTCTGCTTCTTCTTCTTCTCCGGGTGCACCTCGGCCTCAACCAATATGCCTCCTCCGCCAGCACGGTCTTTCGCCAGCTGCTGCCAGTTGCGCACTTCAAGTTGGTTGAGGTCCTTCTCCACTTCTGTGCGCCACCTTAGCCGAGGCCGTCCTCTGTCGCGTTGGCTCAGATTCGAAGACTTTTCGGACCGTAGCAGTGGTGTTTATACGCTCTACATGGGCTAGCCATCTTAAGCGTTGTATCCGAAGACGCTGGACTAGGCGCATGTCGCAGTACAGCCCATAGAGTTTGTCATTAAATCTTCTCCTACAAAAGCCATCAACCCAAACAGGACCAAAAATCGAACGCAAAACTTTTCTCTCGAAAAAACTAAGGGCATCCTCATCCGCTTTTAGTAGCGTCCAGATTTCCGCGCCATAGAAAAGGACTGGGATGATCAAGGTGTTATATAATGCAACCTTAGTCCTTCGAGAGAGGGCCTCTTAAGCCCTCAGTTCCCTCTTAAGCCCAAAGAAACAGCGCTTGGCAATAGTTATTCTGCGTTTAATTTCGGTACTGGTGTTGTTGTCCCTATTTACAGCGGAGCCGAGGTAGACGAAGTCCTTGACTATACATGTACTTCATTTTGATGACACCATGTACTTCGTTAACCAGCAGACCCATTTTAGCTGCTTCCGCTTCAATGCCAGCAAACGCGTCATTGACGGCTCGCTGTGTTCGTCCAATCACGTCAATGTCGTCGGCGTAAGCTAGCAATTGAACAGACTTTTGGAAGATCGTGCCTTTGGTATTGACTTGTGAGTTACGCACGATCTTCTCAAGGATGATGTTAAAGAAGCCACATGACAGTGCGTCGCTTTGTTTAAAACCTTTTTTGACATTGAAGGTCTCGGTGAGTTCGTTGCCGACCTTCACGGAGCAGCGAGAGCTCTCCATCGTCATCCTCCAAAATCTGACGAGTTTGGTAGGAATGCCAAAACTAGACATGGCACTGTATAGCTCGTCTCTATGCACACTGTCATATGCGGCCTTGAAACCGACGAATAGGTGGTGAGTGTCGCTTTGCACTTCTTGGGCCTGATCCAGGATCTGCCGTAGAGTGAAGATTTGGTCGATGGTGGACCTCCCTGGCCTGATACCACACTGATAAGGACCTATCAGGGTGTTGACGAACGGTTTCAGGCGTTCACACAATACGGCGGAGAGGATCTTGTATGCGATGTTAAGGAGACTAATCCCTCGATAGTTGGCGCAGTCGAAGGGTATCCTTTCTTGTAATTAGTTAATATAAGGTTGTCAAATATCTCTCTTCCGCCTTTTTGTCTTTTGAATTTTCCGGCTATGTACAAAGCGTTACAGTATACATCTTTTGAAAGGTCTTGACATAGCCTACAAAACGCTATGCATGATTGGATATTGCGTTCAACAGTTAAAGACGTGTAAACATGGAGTTCACTAACGCAGAAATTCGCGCTATTTTAAAGTTTTCCTTCGTTAAAGGCAAATCCGCTAGAGAAACGTTCC
The DNA here is from genome assembly GCA_944738645.1 of Eristalinus sepulchralis. Lineage (NCBI taxonomy): Eukaryota > Metazoa > Arthropoda > Insecta > Diptera > Syrphidae > Eristalinus > Eristalinus sepulchralis. Next base: position 47,372,808 of record OX122882.1, read on the forward strand.
GTGAGATTAATGGTGTGTTGGGGGATGGTACTCTATCACTTCGAACTGCGGAGGAATGGCTTCGACAATTCAGCGCCGGTTAAAAAGGCCCCACAACGAATACCGATCGAATCATGGAAATCATCGAGTTAGACCGGAATGTGGCATCTCGTGATATCGCCCAGGAGATGGGAGTGAGTCACCAAACCATACTAAACCATCTGCAGAAGGTTGGATACAAAAAAGAAGCTTGATGTTTGGGTGCCGCCTGATTTGAGGCAAAAAAATCTTCTGGACCGAATCAACGCCTGCGATATGCTGCTGAAACGGAACGAACTTGACCCATTTTTGAAGCGGATGGTGACTGGCGACGAAAAATGGATCACATACGACATCAAGCGAAAACGGTCGTGGTTGAAGGCCAGTGAATCGTCCCAAACAGTGGCCAATCCGTGATTGACGGCCAGGAAGGTTTTGCTGTGGGTTTGGTGGGATTGGAAGGGAATCATCCACTATGAGCTGCTCCCATATGGCCAGACGCTTAATTCTACCATCTACTGCGAACAACTGGACCGCTTGAAGCAGGCGATCGACCAGACGCGTCCAGAATTGGCCAACAGGAAGGGTGTAGTGTTCCACCAGGATAACGCCGGATCACACACTTCGTTGATGACGCGTAAGAAGCTACGGGAACTCGGATGGGAGGTTTTGTCGCATCCACCATATAGCCCGAACATAGCGCCAAGTGATTACTACCTGCTCCGGTCCATGGAGAACGCCCTTGGTGGTGTGAAGTTGAATTCAAAAGAGGCTTGTGAAAATTGGCTGTCCGACTTCTTCGCAAATAAAGACGGTGGCTTCTTCGAGGGGGTATTATGAAGTTGCCGTCTAGATGGAAACTGATTATCGAACAAAACGGTGCATATTTGAACTAAATCTGATCACTGTAACACTTTTGATGAAGCATTGAATGAAGAACAAAGAAAGGATATATTTGGCAACCTTATATCATCAGCGAAGAAAATGGTCCAATGACACCTTTGCAACGTTAGCAACACCAAAGAGTAATTTCGCCTTGGTGCCTCTTGATGCACGTGTGGATTGCTGTCTGCCCTATAGGGCTTATGTAATTTGCTTTTTGACAAACCCATTCGGCCAGAAATGAGACTTATCGATAAAGATGATTTTTGGAAAAATATAGCATCAGCTCTTCTTCAGCCCAATTTGTTGATGCTTAAAATGTTCTTGTACCAACTTGGTCTTGTACAGATGTAGGCCAAGATCTTTTCGCAAATGACGAGACAGAGATGTCCAAATAATCAAAACATCGTGTGAGGACTTGACTTGGATTATCTTCCTCAAACTTTTTCACTAGACGTTGAATTATTGATGTAGTAAGCAAATGATGGCGTGCTCTTAAAGTTGCGATGACTGAACCCTAACTTTGGTGATCGATTTAAATATCTTGCAAAAGTTGTTTAAGTGTGTACTGCTCCATGATGTTTTGCCAACTCAATATGAGTTTAAATGTTAGAAAATCTTAAAAGAATAAGCGTCGTCTACCATTCCTTTTAAAAGAGAATTTTGAGAGTCTCTATTGAATAATTAAGTGCCACTACAGACCACAAGGTATCTAGCTCTAGCAGGGTCTAACTTTTCCAACAAGCACTCGAGTTGTGCAGGCTTATGTTGTCTATCGAGTAGAAGGGACCTACATTTTGTTTCCGACTACGAACGACGAGATTTGAGAAGCCCTTCACTAACATTTAGTAATCTTTGAGTGTTGTCAGCAACTGTGCCGGGGAAAAATGCGAGGTCTTCCGTTCGGGAATCGAGTCTGGTGGCATGTGAGTTGACGCACCTACCCACTACTCTACGACAACCATGTGCCTATTTTACAAAACTCCCTTTCTAGCAAATCCCTTTAATGGAGTGAACTGACTTTCAAATCTCAAACAATCTGGTTTGTTCCCACTATCGAAACAGAATTTAATCAATGGACAACAAAGTCAACGTTCGGGAATTGACTGTCAAGCACCCACATTTCGAAAACCGAAAATTACAGTCCAAACAGAGAAGCCTGCAATTAACCTACTTCAAAAGTTTCGGAAATTCTGAACTCTTTGAGCTCCGCCCCGAGAGTATAACTTTCAATAAGCGGGTGTTCTGCCGCCAGCTGTGAACGACAACGACGCACGTCGTCGGTCGACAGTACATAATAGGAGCTAATTACTATATCTGACTAAATGACGCACAAACAAATGCCCCCGCCGACAAGCAGCGAACTCCCCGCGGAGTTGAGAGCTGACAAACGAGGTCCAACATCAATCATGGCAACAGAGAATAATTACCGAGTTGTTTCGGAATTAATGAGAAGGGGCCCCGAAAATGGAACGTAATTTGTATGCCCTGCGGCAGGCGCTCAAGACGCGCTGCATCAGTCAAACGATGACGATTGACCATCAAGGACACCGCTTCCGTGTCACCTTTCAACATTTTTGGCATCTCCCGACCTTAGATACACAATCAAATGAATGCCAGCGGCTACGGCTCGGATGTCCCTATAAATAGACGCAGTCGTCGTCCGGGACGAGGGAAAGTTCAGCAGCGACTTTCATTTGATCGAAGAGCAAACACTCAAAGTTGTGAGCACGCTTAAATCAATAGCACAAGCTTACCGACCCGATTACGCTGCTCACCGCCTGTCATCGACGGCCCCGTCCTACCCACTGGATGGGGATGGCACACGATGTGAAACTAGAAAGTTGAATAACAAGGCAAACAGCAGCGAAGAACTTCGGATGGGATGTCGGGACAGGAGAGGACCGCTCGCCCACACGTGTCCTGTCCCCCCCCCCCCCCTGTATCATTTGATAAATTAATTTCAGGTCAAAGTGACAAGTTTTCTTTTTTCGTTTTGATTGATAGCCATGGATTCATGCTGCTCCAAGGATCATACGTATGTGTGTGTGTGATGAGGAGAATTCTTTGCAGCCCTCGCTTTGGCCGGGGCTAACAGTGATTTCTTGTTAAAAAGTCATCTCTCACCTTCGAAGGACTTTTGAACTATAGACGGCCATTAGTGGGCGAGACGGGGGTTGAAATGTTTATTTATTTATAAAAGGATCCTAAAAAGCTTTCGATTAAGGAAATTGAATGAGGAAGAAAAATGTGTAAAGCAATCAAGGGGAGGGAGCAAAAAAATATTTTACGTTCCTCCGCTTTTTTTTCTCCCCCTCCGTTTCCTTCTGTCTGTGTGTGTGTGGGCTGGGGGGGAGATGTTTGGAACACACAAAGCCAATTGATTTAAATGGAAAGACATGTCCTTTTGGAAAGTTATTATTGGACGATGATGGGAAATGTGGGGAGGAAGCACAATTTATTTGTTCTTCCTCGCGCGGGGGTTGTACACGAACAGGACCTGATTGTGTTTGAAATTTTTGAATACATTGTCTGCCAGACAATGACCACCCGCATTGGGACCCGATTGAAATTCTTAGAGACTTTGATTTCAAAAGGCCATGTCAAGACACACATTCCAGGAATCGTCTGAGGGAATCCCTGTATGCTTTGGTTGTGGTGTTGTAAGTGTCACTTAGGGGATGTGGTCAATGCTGGAATTGAACTGTTGGAAGATGGAAGGGAATTCTTTCGACTTTGTCGTGGCAGAATCTTCTCTTAGTACATCCCTCTCCCCTTCTCCACCAATTCCCATCCAAATCTTTCGCGGCACTCCACTTCACTCATTTCAACACCCAAAATCTCCGAGTATTGCCATTCACATCTGTGGTACAAAATCCGGGGCACGTACGAGTTAATTGACCATTCGCAGTCCATCGCTAGTGCGTATAATACCCACGATCAGCGCCGCGTCACTCCCTGTCACACCGTCATTGCCACTGACGGCGGAATGCGTTTAACGCATGAAATGCATTCATCGGAGCTCCAAAGAGTCACTCACTGGATGTGACCATGTATGTGTACGTGAGCAACGCCCGAGTTATCAAACACAATTCATTTCGATTTCAAGTTACAAAATTTATTTCGTTTAAATAATGCACCAAATTATTTTTAACAAAAATTCAATGTTTTAAAGTTGTTCTCCTTTTGAGGTTCGTTTTTTAACTGACTGTACTTTTTGCCACTTCCAACCATTGCACCTCAACCCACGCTTTCAAAACCGCGTTTTATCAGAGAGCCAGTTCAAGAGAAAGAAACATTTCACTACTCTTTTTACTACACGTGCCTATGCTGCTGAGAATGATATTGGGCAGAGCACATGCCGATCTTTTCAAGGCCACTGGTAGTACCGTAGGCTTAGACCATGAATGAAAGCATTCATATTTACTCAGTACATGAGCACATAGTCAAATATGTCAGCATGAATAATGTTGCAGTAATTTGTGTTGTAGTGCTCTGACTTTCTCTGTTACTCTCAGAGAACGTAACTCCTCCCCCCGTAGTATGGGGAGAGCTTGAAAAGTGATCCCCATTTGGTAGGGCAGTATGTGGAGTTCTTTCTTAATGGCATCTCTGTGAACTAGATAGATATATATATAACCAATTTAGGGATGCAATAGATGGAAGTTGCAATGCTTGATTTTTTTGTTTGAGTATCAGTATTTACATCTCTTAGTTGATTTTGTACATTTTATAACTTTGTAAGGTAAAATAAAAGAAAATTGCACATAATTCATTTTTAACTCGTATTCGAATAGCTTAGATAAATTATTATATATAAGTGTATGCTCTTATATGCCTATTACAACTTTGCAATTTACAATTTTATTTGATTACTATTTGTTAGTTTTATAAAAACTTAGCATGACTTGTGCTTCGTTAATCAAGATGATGGTGATGATGGATTATGATGCATTGTACATCAACAGAGTGCATCCATTCAATTGCTTGAACACATCACACACATACATATCATAGGTACGAGGGATTAGAGGATAGGAGTTGTTTGCGAAACTTTCGAGATAGGAATTTTATTTAGATAATATTTAAATTGTGTTTAGTTGTTATTATTTGATTTATTCTTAATTCTTTTCTTGTGTACTTTACGTTTGTTTGTGTGTACAGTGACTTTATTATTATGCAGTACGGTGTGTTTTGTGTATCTGGGTGCGAGTTTGTTTCGCCTATCATCCTGTTCATATATAATCTTGGATGGCATAAAATCAGGTGGGTCCTTACGATGTTCATTGAGCTTAGAGATAGTATTTAGTTTTCTTCTTAGAGTTCTCTCGTGTATGATTTTGCATAAATTCTCATAATCCTCTAGGTGTTGTTTTAGATATTCTTCTTCGGTTGCCGAATTCCTATTTTTAGGGAACGGTTTTGACTTACATATGTGACCAGAAAGCAACTCGAAGGGCGTAAGTTTTGTGACCGAATGTACGGAGTTGTTATATGTAAGGACAGCCTCATCCACTACTTCTTTTATAGGTTTATTCTTATTCTGATCTTTGATAATACGAATGAGCTCAGTTAAAATGGAGTGGAATCTCTCCACTGGTGAATTGCCAGTTGAGCTCTTTGCACAAGTAGTGTGCATCTCAATGTCATAGATATTCAAAAAGTCTTTAAAGAGTGTCGATACAAACTCACTACCATTATCTGATACTATTTTTTTCGGGATTCCGTGATGAGAGAAGAGATGTTTTAATGATTGAATGAGATTTACGCTGTTTCTAGCATCGAGGAGGTAAACAGAAGCAAACTTGCTAAATTTATCAATGACCGTTAAAAAATGCTCTTTATGTACTGAATAAATATCTAGGTGGACTATTTCAAAGGGCTTCGAGGGTGTTTCGGTCACTTCGTACTTAAGTTTCAGTTTGTTCCTACCATACTTATTTACGCTGCATATTTCACAGACATTTACCAGTTTCGTTATCAAGTTCTTCATATTAGGGAAATAATAATGTCTCTTTAGATGTTCGAAACTTTCTGATATACCCCTATGATTAGACTTAGTGTGGTAATCCCTAATTAAACGCTCCTGCTCATCTCGCTCAGTAACATCTGATAGCAGAATATGAGATCGAACTAGTTTTACACTGTTATTACTAAAGTACTTAGAAAATACTAATTGAACCTGTCTAAAGGTGTCGTCATCAGTACAGATAGCAGTTACTCTCTTCGAATTCAAATAATCCCTAAAAATTGAAATTAGTACGTCTTCGCATGAAATATCTTTGTACTCGATTGTGTATCGCTTCTTCCTCTTAAACAGAACTTGAAATCGAAACAAAGGTTTAGTTTTGTTTGGATTCTGCTTTAGAATAATTTGGTTTGAAAATTCGTTAATACTGCGCTCTGTAATTGGAATTCCATCATCAATGTTTTCGAAAGCTGAGTGGATAGTGTCCAGATCGTCATTGACATTGTTCACCATAGAAACCGAATCTAAACTTCTGGTTTCTCCTTCATCGACTGGTATCTCATTCATATTAATTTCAACTCGTGACAAAGCGTCGGCATTTAAGTTTTGTTTCCCTTTTTTATAGACTACCGAGTAGTCAAATTCTTCCAACTTAAGCCTCCATCGCACTAGCATGGAATTTGGCTCCTTTAGCGAAAACAGATAAGTTAGGGGTTTGTGGTCTGTCACTATCTGAAACCGTCTTCCAAACAGATAGGGGCGAAAATACTTCGTTGCCCATACAATTGCCAATAGCTCTTTTTCAATTACGCTATAGTTTTGCTCAGATTTTGACAAAGTCCTACTTGCATAGCAAATAGGTTTATCTGATCCTATAGAGCCTTGGGATAGCACAGCACCTATAGCAACGTTACTTGCATCACAAGTAAGATTGAAAGGTTTTGTGAAATCTGGGTACTGAAGTAAAGGAGAATTGCAAAGAAGTGTTTTGCATCTTTCAAAACAAGCGACGTATTTCGAATCAAGTTTTATAGTGTTTCCTTTTCGAAGACACTCAGTCATCGGTTTTGTAAGATTAGCAAAATCCCTAATAAATTTTCGGTAATAACCGAGTAGCCCTAGAAACGATTTAATTTGTTTTGAAGTTTTCGGAATCGGGAAGTTTTTTATAGCACTTATCTTATCTGGGTTAGGTTTTATGCCCATAGGTGTTATAATGTGTCCTAAGAATGATACCTCTTTTCGCAAAAATTTTGCCTTTTCGACCTGGATCTTTAAATTGGCTTCTTTTAGTTTGTTGAATACCTTGCGGAGATTTTCAATGTGCTCTTGAAGTGAAGTAGAGAACACAATTATGTCATCTACATATACTAGACATACTCTACCTATCAAACTACCAAGAATGTTATCCATCACGCGTTGGAAGGTGGAAGGCGCGTTTTTCAGACCGAAGGGCATCCGAACGAATTCATAATGACCGTTGTCTACCGTAAAAGCTGTTTTTTGGATGTCATCCGGGCTGATCTCTATTTGGTGAAAACCTGAAGCTAAGTCTATTACACTGAAATACATACATTTCCCGAGTTTATCTAATATTTCTGTGATATTTGGAATAGGGTATTTGTCGTCAATTGTCTTCTCGTTGAGTTTGCGATAGTCTACGACCAATCGCCACCTCTGCTTACCGCTTTTGTCCTTTTTCTTTGGTACAATCCAAATTGGAGAGGACCATGGGGAAAAGCTCGGACGAATAATACCCTGTTTCAGCATATCGGAAATTTGTTTTTGAATCTCAGCTTTATGTATATATGGATAACGATATGATTTACGATAGATGGGTACCTCGTCTTTGGTTCGTATTTGATGTTTTATAACATTCGTAAACGTTAAGTTCTTCCCATCTTCAAAGAAAATATCTTTAAACTCACTACAAAGACTTTTTATAGCTATTTTTTCCTCACTACTCAAATGATCTATATTGATATTTGGATATTGAACTTCCTTCGTGTCATTAGTTTGTTTAATTGTGAATGTATATGCTTCTGCAAACGATTCTTTGTCAAATTTCGTAGCTTTTATTGGTTGTTCCACAACAAACTTTTGTGGCTGATTTGATGTGTTGGTTACTTCAAATAAACAAAACCAATCCACTGCTTTGTAGATACCTTCTGGGATTAATAAATTATTCGATATAGATGTTGGCTTGATGTAAACATTGCCATTCTCAATATCGACAGGTAGTCTACAAATTCTTTTGCTAAGGCCCTGAATTTTGTATGTGGTTGATATGACATTTGGCTTAAATAATAAATGTATCTCAACTTTATTTGTTTTCAGAACAGATTTTTCTAGGTTAATCTTAATAGCAAGCTCTTTAAGAATATCCATACCAATTAGTCCTTCGAAATAATTATGAAATTTATACACGAGAAAATGTAGTGATTTCTCGGTCTTCAATTCTGGTATGCCATTCACAACAACTTTCCTATCAACAAAATCGGTACTAAAAATTGTCTTTATTTCGACGGGTTCAATTGATTGAGGTTTAAGGTTTGTGGCAATTGATGGACTCAAGAAAGATCTGTTACTTCCCGTGTCGATAAGAAATTTGCAGTTGCTATTATTAATACTTTTTATTATGATGTATGGTAAGAGATTCGAGTTGCAGTTATTAATGTCTATGTACCCGATCGCTGTTTCGAGGCGTTCAAAGGAAAATTTCGGTCGTCTAGCTCTGTGGCATAGTCCCTTAGAGGAGGGGTATCTGAATTGCAATGGTTGTCTTGGAACTCGAAATGAGATGATGTGGGCATATTTGGCGGATCATGGCGGATTTGATTTTGGGGAGGTGAGGGGGCCCTAGGCTCATTGTCCCAATAACGATTAGGACAACGGCACTCAACATTAAACATCTGTCCAGAACCCTGGGGGATTTGTGATCCACGGGTAAAACTACCGTTACTCCTTCTTGTATTTGCACTAGACACGTCCATAGGTTCTGGGGGTGGTAGGTCATTTCTTCTACTTTGACCAAATCTGCTAGGCTGGGAATTCGGGTGCTGCGGAGAGTGTCGGTATGACATAGATGGATTGTTTGGTCGTTGGACATTCGGAGTTCTAGAAGTTTGTTGATAACGATTGGAAGAATAGTATGGCCTTTGTTGGAAATTGGACTCTTGAGTTCTCGGTTGAGAAGAGCTTCCTAAGAAATTTTGAGGGCTTCTGAAATAAAGAGAATTTTGCTCCTCGAGACAAAAATTGAAAGCTTCCAAGATACTCCGTGGTCTCATTGATCTAATGGATGCACCTAGCGGTTCTCTAAGACCGGATACAAACACATTCAAGCACATTCCGTTATATAGTTCCTGCTTGGCCACAACAACATTAGCTTCACCTTCATGAACCCTAACATAGTTCATAAGGGTTGACAGAATCTCAACTACTCTGGCATAAAACCTTTCAATTGAGTCCTGATTCTGTCTCACTTGATGGAGGTCCCTAATTAAAGTCGTCTCATTCCTCTTATCAGAATAATGGACAATGAGGTTTTGGCGAATATCTGTCCATTTGGTAATCGTGCCATACATATTAAGCATTTCATTAGCTGGGCCCACAATTTTATTTCGGATAGCCCTAGAAATAACTTTTTCGTAGCTCGACCCGATGATTTGAGGAATAACACTCAGCACTTCATCCACATTGTTTATAAAACCGTAGAGGAGACGGGGGTTTCCGTCGAACGTTGGAATATCCTTAACGGCATCAGGGATTCTGAGTGCGTTAAAGGCATTCATAGCAGCCGATGATTCATCCATACTTGAAACCTGTACACTACTTTCAACCGTTTCGAATTTTACTTTTTCGTGTTCACTTGAAAAGTGCAAAAGTTCAGAAATTTCACTTCTACGTATATCCTGCAAAATTGTATTACCTAGTATTTTATTTTTCTTAGCTCGATTGTTCCTTGGGATAGTTGGGGACATGAGGCAGTAACCGATTTTATGTATGTGTATAAATATGATCAGCAACGAACGGACTTACCCCAGTTTTTTGTACGTTCATAGAAGTCCTCGTTCTCGTGACTTGATTTTCTTCTTGATGAAATGTGGAGTAGAGAGTTACTTGAAAAAATGTTACTCCACGTGTTAAAACTTCCTCGTCGATATTCCTTCGAACGGAGCGAATTAGCTTTCACGCGATTAATTAAGCTACTGTTTTTATTTCACTTAAATTTCTCGCAGAATAAGCTTTCCCGACTGCGCCAGTTATCAAACACAATTCATTTCGATTTCAAGTTACAAAATTTATTTCGTTTAAATAATGCACCAAATTATTTTTAACAAAAATTCAATGTTTTAAAGTTGTTCTCCTTTTGAGGTTCGTTTTTTAACTGACTGTACTTTTTGCCACTTCCAACCATTGCACCTCAACCCACGCTTTCAAAACCGCGTTTTATCAGAGAGCCAGTTCAAGAGAAAGAAACATTTCACTACTCTTTTTACTACACGTGCCTATGCTGCTGAGAATGATATTGGGCAGAGCACATGCCGATCTTTTCAAGGCCACTGGTAGTACCGTAGGCTTAGACCATGAATGAAAGCATTCATATTTACTCAGTACATGAGCACATAGTCAAATATGTCAGCATGAATAATGTTGCAGTAATTTGTGTTGTAGTGCTCTGACTTTCTCTGTTACTCTCAGAGAACGTAACTCCCGCGGCAAAATGCCAATCGACAACGTTCCACTTGGACCGGAAGCGCCCAACCACCCACCCCATGCGGGTGAAGGTGGAGGTGGAGGTTGTTGGCCTACTTACCGAGTTCAGACGACAGCGAATAGCGGCGCGTACTCAAAGCTTGACAGACACACACTCCTACGCAACCGTATTTGATGGCTCACGACGGGGTGGTTTCGCGTTTCGTTTGCTTCCACCTGCTGAGGGTAAATATTTGCCGTAATCGCGCGCGTACATGACGAAGTTTTTGTGAAACAAAAAAAAAACGAACGAAATGACACACAAAATTGGTGGCGTCTGCTTTGCTGCCATGAGTGCGTCAGTGTGCCCTCAAGACGGCACCACATGTTACCGGGGGAATGATATCAGCTTGATGTGAAAAACATTAATGTCTCCTGCACGCGGAGTTATGGGCGGAGTGGCGACAAGGTGGAGTCGACAGCCGGAGGGTGGTTCGGCGATTAGCATACACTATTCGCGCGCAAATTATCCTAAGTGCAAATACTGATATGACGGTGATTTGGTGGGGATTACACAATTTGTTTGCCGCGGCTAATGGGCCGTGCGTTGGTTGGGGCGGCGGTGTCGAATGATCGATGGGAATGTGTACATCGACAGGAGGTGAATGTTTTCGTTGTGCGGCTTTTAAAATTTGCCTTTCATTACTGGGATTTCGGTTATTTGGGAATTTCTTAGACACGTTGAGACTTTACTTTTGATTTTGATCAGTGAAGGTGAAGGCGAATAAATGTGTTAGCAAATGCGAGTTTCCAATTCTTTTGGGAACGAACTTAAGGAGTTCAAGGAGCTCAGAGACTCAAAGAGCCCAAGGACTCAAGGAACTCAAGAACCAATAGACTCAAAAGTACTCGACTTCAATTAAAGTCGTATGCCTGTGAAGTAGTAAGACTGTCTCTGTGATCAGGTCCGACAGAGATGAGTCAAGCAATTATAGGCGCCTCTTGCAGAAACCTTCAAAAAATTGGCAAGGGCTTTTATTTTCAAACAACGAAGTCTTCAATGCTTCTACATGAGACACGAAGCAATTGAAGCGTCAAAAAAATTTAAGCGACTCTGAAATTGAACCTTTAACACATTTTAATGTGGGAGCATGGACCTGTGTACAAGGCAACGTCGTTGAACATGGCGGACTGCCAACACTATCCTCGTTCCTGCACAGGTCAAGTTGACATACAGCCTCTTTGTGGCGCCCCCTGGATAGCCATCACAACATCCGTTGTGTGGTGAACCAATGTATGCAGCGAACGCCACTGCCCGAGGGTTAAATAATGGGCCTGGCCTACCAGTCTGTAGGTTGTGCGTGAGGCTAACTCCCTCACCACATAAAAAACAATGAGTTCAGAGGCAGCAACATGCCTCGGATATGGACTGATCTAATGATGACGACCTCAGCAAACGAATAAAGGACAACGACTTTCGGTTCTGCACGTGAAATGTAAGGTCCCTTAACAGACAATGTGCAGCCGAACAACTTGCGGAAGCTCTTGAAGAAGAGAAAGTAGAAAAAGTAAGAGTAGGTGACAGCCGTGGTGTAGGGGTAAGCGAGTCGACTCAAATCCCGAAGGTCCAGAGTATACCTGTAGTTACACCTGAACACCTTGCATTTTTCATGGCATCACATCTCATGAGTTGCTGACAACTCTCCAAGACTCCTTAATGTCTATGACAAGCTTGTCAAATTTCGCCGTTCACAGTCGGCAATAAACTGTAGGTTCACTCCACTTTAAGGAAGGCACTGGCCCCTTGTGAACTTTAGCGTCATTGCATAGCATTCCAGTCCGTTTGTTTCCAGAGGTAAGTCCTTGATTTTTGGTTCTGTCTGCATAGATTGTGTGTTTTTTTGGTGATGTGACCAAGGATGTGGTAGTCATCCGAAGATACATGCAGCCCTAGCTGTCAGCATGCACGATTCCCAACCCGAGATAATCGATTACAGGAAAACGCCTTCATACTAGTCCACACCCTGCACACTTCAACCACATACGCTGGGGAGCTGCCGTTAGGCATTACTTAGGCCGGGTTGGTTAACGACTAAAGCTCTGCTCTGGAGGGAAGCCCTTTTCCCTTTAGCCTGTCTGAGTTTTGAATGCATACCCCAGCATACCTATACCTCATTCCAGTGCTCTACAGATGATGTCATCATGTAGGGGGTCATATTGCCAGTGCTAGGTAGGTTCCCCATCTCTCTCTCTCTCTCCTGCGCAAAGGGGCTGCAGTGAAAGACTGCGTACTGTGCTTCCTTCTCTAAGTGTGGACATTTGCATAGATCTTGTGTTAAGTAGAATATTTGACAATGAACTGAACGGGCTGTTAACCGATAATGACATAGCCAGAAGACTAAATATCCAACGTTTGAGCTGCGTATATAAATAGAACGGGTGGACATCAATTCTATGGCCCCGCAAGTAATAGAACCTAGCCTGAAGGAATGACGGAGTAGAGGAAGATTGCGGCTCAAGTGGAGCACTCAAGTGGAATCGGACCTCAAATAATTATGCGTGTAAAACTGAAGGCAACAATAAAAAGATGAAAAAGACTGGGCTACTTCTTGACTCTTATTGGTTCAGATCCAAATCCACCCGGTTGGTCGAAATCAATCAAAAAATGATTCGAAGCAATCAGCAAGCTACATCTTGAAATCGACTTAATTTTCTTTCGGGGTTCAGGGTGACAGAATGAATTACTCGAAAGACAACCGACACAGCAGTTGCGGGAAGTTATGATTTTATTTTTTAAGTGGAAGAAAAGTGCAGCAAAAGCTGTTAGAAGTTCATGATGAATCTGCTCCGACATATAGAGGTATCGACGCTCCAAAAGTGGCGTCCAAGACAAAGAAGATTATCCCAAAAAGTTTGAAGATGAAGACTTAAAGGTTTTACTGGATCAATCGTTGGCAGCGACCCAGCAAATAATTTTAGATTTATTCAAAAGCAGGGAAATAAGATGCCGTACGAGTTGAAACCGAGAGAGATGTAGAAGACGAATTTTCACCTCGGAACCGATCCTTGCACCCGATCGTGATTGGAGATAGATGAGCAACGTTGTCGATTACAACTAATGCGTTTGAGTTGCGCATTGCATGAAAAACGGCCAGAAACTACCCAAAGTTACGACAGGGTGCAACTTAATAACGCTCGGCCCCACCTGACTGTTGCGGTTACACACAAGAAAACGCTGAAATGAGAGGTCTGGTGGTGAAAGTTTTGCGGCTACAGTTCTCAAATTGCGATCAACTTGGGGTTACAATTATGCTCCAAAAGAGTCAACTACAAAGCGATTAATGGAAAAATTTTCTGAAACTGGGTCTGTAACTGATGTAAAGACAACAACGCGCCTTCGACCAGGTTGATCGACCGAAGATATCGCAGCAGTCGCTCAAACTCCATCCACCGCAATTCGACACCGAGCTCAGCAAATTGGTGTTTCCAAATCCACTATGCAGCGAATTTTGACGAATTGCATCTTCATGCACACAAAGTTCAATTGATTTAGGAACTGAAGCCAGCTGATCATGCACAGCGAAGGGAGTTCGTTAATTGGGTATTGGAGAGACAACATGAGAATGCTGATTTTGCCAATAAAATCATCTTTAGTGACGAGGCCCATTTCCATTTTGATGGCTTCGTCAGTAGGCAGAATTGTCGCATTTGGGGCGAGGAAGATCCTCGAGTGATTCACGAGAAGCAAATGCATCCTGTATGGTGTGGATTTTGGGCTGGAGGAATCATTGGACCTTTTTTTTATGAAAATGAGTCAGGTCAAGCGCAAACAGTCAATGGTGGTCGGTATCGTGAAATGATAACCAATTTTTTCGTGCCTAGAATTGAAGAAATGAATGTGGAGGGGATGTGGTTTCAGCAAGACGGCGCCACATCTCATGAATCCAGAGAAACAATTCAATTGCTGCATCAGTCATTTCCTGGTCGTGTTATTTCGCGTTTTGGAGACCAGAATTGGCCGCCTGGACATTTTTCTTTGAGGTTTTTTTAAGTCAATTGACTCAAGGCCTAAAAGAGGAAATTGGAAGCTGCATTTATGAAATACCGCAGCATTTGTGCAAAACGGTCATTGCAAATTTCATTAAAAGATCCCGTATGTGCCAGTAAAGCCGCGGCGCCCATCTGGCTAATGTGTTATTCCACACATAACCTCATCCTGTCTACTTTACAATATAATAAAGAATTCACAATATCTGCGTTTTTGTTGGGACATCCTTTATTTTCTTAGGTTTTTTTTCAATAAAATAAATTTGTATGAACACAAAAAACGGATTCCCAATAGAAATGTTCGTTCTTGCTAATTAAGTCATTACTCATGAAAACATTTTGAGTTTGGTCATTTGCATTCGGAAAAAAAACTTGTATTTGTCTCATGCTGTACTTAAGATATAAGCACAAGCTAAATGCTAAAATACAAAGCATATGGAATAAACTTGCAGTTTAAGACTTCTTCGTTTCTAAACATCACGCATCGGTGGCAACTCTTTGAACTCAGACGAAGAGAACCCTCCCCAAGTTAGTCTTGTACAACGCCTTGACCCGTTTTTTGGCACAGAATTCAGACGTTATTTTAAATAAATTAGAAAGTATGTCATGAGTGAGTCAAAATTCATTCAGAATGTCGCTAGAACGCATTATCTGCGGAAAAAACCGCCATCCCCTGCTTGCGGCAAAATTTGATGACCTTTATTTTGATTGAAATGGAAATAAAACGTCAAAAGCACCTTTTCTTCGCATAAAACAACTTTACGGTACTCGCGAAGTCGTACCGTCGTTAAATTGTTTTAATGGTTTTTGGAAGTTTATCTGGACATTTCATTTCAATTAGAGGAACTCATCAGTTATTAAACCTTGACTCAAAGGTTGCGGGATTATTATGAGTTTATTTGTTCTACCAAAGTGAGTGACAGGGGATTACAATGTGTTCGGCACCCTATTGCCAAGTTAACTGATGGACATAAATGGCAGATTTCTCCGTGTGGACTTTCGTTGTTTTGCGGAATACAGTCTGCTTAAGGAAACACACAACGCACAAACTTTCTGGGAAAGCAAGAAAGATAAAAGCCAAAGTTGTGTCAATGCCAACGACTTTGTTTAGGCATAATGTAGGCACCCCTTCATTACTCTCATTCATTGTAAGTTCTAATAGAATCCTTAGGTTGTCTCTGTAATCCTTGGCGGCCTGATCATGCCTCTCTACCTGGTACGGCCTCATCTGTCTTCCATTAGTTGTTTTCAGTTTCGCACAACATATTAGTTGAGATCCTTCTCTATTATTGTGCGCTATATTGGACAAGGACATCATCTGTCTCATTGTACCAGGTGCTCAAATTCAGAGTCCTTGGTCGGGAGCTATGTTTTCCAAGTTGTTAGGCCAAGGAAGGTTTGCCCAGTACAGGGATAATCAAGGTTTTGTATAAAGCCAACTTGGTTTCGGAGAGAGGGCTTTGTCGCTCAAGTGGCCTAAAGAAGCGACAATTGGCAACGTCCTTCCAGATGATGAGACAGCATTCAAAATCACATCCTTCATCCTATTATTAGTCTCAACAGAACCACTGGTGAACCCAAAGATCCTGCAGTGTGATGGCTTCTCATACCCATATGTAGAGGGAACTTGATTGCTAGGGACTAATTGGTCAGAGGGTATATTCTCACGCCACGGGAGGCCAGAAGCCGCTGAAAATTATTTCCGTGGATAGGCCCCTATGAGCACTTTCGTGGTGTCAGTGATTTAATACCCAAAATCACTGGCAGACCCAAGGTAAACGTATCGTGCTAACTGGGCTAATTGAGACTGTTTACCCCACCGACTCAGGATAAGCGATTATCAAGACTTTCTCGGGTCAATGCAACTGACTGCTGTAACCTATAGCAGCAGAGGTGTTAAACAGGCTCCCATAGAGCATGAGCATCCCTATAAGCTGGAGGTTAATCCGAATTTTGGAAAATCATGCCTCTTGTGTGGACAAAAGATTTAAAAAAAAATTACGTTAGAATAGTTCGCCTTCACTGCAACCTATCCCGAACTTGACGGTTTCGGTTTTGGAGCTCGTTACAGGCAAGGAGACAGGGAGAGTGTCTTGTCCACACAAGATGGTTACGAGAACGTGCCGATAAGTACTTGTGCCCACCGTGCAGTGGCTCCACTATCAAAAGAGCATATCTTCCAATTCTGTAATTCAGTGTATGTAGCTACCGTCACAATATCAGATAAATCGGGCTTGTACATTTGCCTCAACCGTATATGGAAGCAAGTTATTTGGAGCATCGCTGAGATGAATGTATCAAACTAGAAGGAACTCACGGAGAAATTTCTTTTGACGTTGAAGGAGTCGATAAAGGCGTTGCCAATCATGAAGGAATACCAAAGAGTTTTCTACCGTCATCGTACACAATCTGACGAGCTTGGTAGGAATGCCAAAATTAGGCATGGCACAGTTTGGCTCGTCTCTAAGAACGCCGCCATAAGCGGCCTTAAAATCGACGAACAGATAGTGGGTTCCGACATGAATTTCTTGTGTCTTCTACAGGATCTGCTGCGGTACAAAAATGTAATCCATCATTGTTTCTGGCCTTAAGCCTGAATTTGAATTTAAATGCATTTTTATTTTTCATTCATTATTACTTATATGCTAGACAAAAATACTTAAATCTAGCTTAATAATATAATCCATTGATCTTAAATCTAACTTACTGACTCTTCACGAGTACTCTAAGCTAATCTATGACATTTTTCTGCTTGCCTCTCGGTCTCTTGTTTTATTTAAATTTATTGCCTAAAACTAATTACATTTTTTTTTAATTCCTCCAAGAAAATATGGCCTTAAGCCTGATTGGTATGGCGTTCACAAAAAATGGCGGACAGGATCTTGATGTAAAGTAGAGTAGTCCGTCGGTAGTTGGCACATCATATGGTGATGTTGAGATTCCATGCATGAACCAAACTAGATCCTCTCTAGAGATCGTTAGCTGCAGCAGCTCCAGATGGCTAAGAGTGGATAATTTTGCCCTGCAATGGCGGGTGTGGATTTAAGAGAAAAGGAAAAAGAATAACGTCGATCGGTGACTCGACATTTGTTTTTGGAAGGCAATTAAAGAACGCTACGATGCTGGATACGGGGTTCCTTCTTCTTCGATAGCGATCACACAAACTTGCAACCTTCAACATGGTCGCAAGTCGATTTTTTAACTGACAGAAAACTGTCAGCACGAAAAAATCCAGATCTCGTATTGGCATACCGCCGATTGAGGCTGCGCGCGATAGCTGAAACAGGAGACCACGTGGATACTGCATGAAAAACTGGCCATGATAAAGTTATCTCCGGGATAGGTGCGTTGGCTCAATGTGGGCAAGTCTTAACCGTTTCAAAAGAAGTTTCTGCATCTTTTCACGACCGTCTACGAAAGATGGATCCACTGGTACGCCCCAGAGCCCATGGAACAGTCGTTACTGATGACTTTATATGACAAACTTGCTCAAGACAATTCTTTCGACCAGAAAGGTCCATGTCTTTCGAATCTACACTGACTTTATGAAGAAGGGGAATATGGTTCCCGAACTCTACTGTGCACATTATTACACTGATTCGATGTCAAGTTGCAGGAATATGACCTCATTTTGCCGAGAATAACGAGCTCTTGGTTGAGGTTGAGGCCCAGGTCCACCCCGGACTGTTGCGCCACAAGAAGAAGAAGAAGAAGAACGAGTTCTTCCACCATGACAACGCACAGTCTCACACCGCCGCCACTCCAGTCCACAGCAAATTGGTGGACTTAGACCTGAGGTTTGGCCCCGAAGGAGTTAGGAATTTGAGTTGTATGAGAGAGTGATCGTCGTCACGAAGGCCCACCTTGCAGATCTTCAGTGTATTTTTCAAACGAGTGAAAGAAGTTGAACCGTCCATACGTAAAGTACTGGGAACTACAAATGTTGGGAAAAAGTGGGTAGGTGGGTGTAGACATGATGATCCTCTCTACTGTTTGCGTTGATGGCATCTGGAGGAGAAGATTCAACCACGAACTGTATAGGCTGTACGGCGGCATGAGCCTAGTCAAGCGTCTACGGATACAACGTTTAAGGTGGCTAAGTCATGTAGAGCGGATGGACAACACTGCTCCGGCCCGAAGAGCCTTCGAATCCGAACCACAGGGACAATGCAACAGAGGACGTCCTAGACTGAGATGGCGCACACAAGTGGAAAAGGACCTCAACCAACTTGGAGTGCGCAATTAGAAGCAGCTGGCAAGAGATCGTGCTAGCTGGAGAGGCATGTTGGTTGAGGCCCAGGTCCACCCCGGACTGTAGCTCCATCCGAAGAAGAAGAAGAAGAAGTGTGGACCCATTTTGATGCCCAAGTAGGAGTTTGGTTGAAGTCCCTTCTTCTTATGCCTTGAGCCTGCCATCCGGGTGTACGTCTAACCAGGCAGTGAGTCTGATAAACCCGAAAAGTCTAGATTGAGGTACTCTTGAGTAATGAAATAGTTGCTTCCAAACATTCTATATTTCGAGTGACAAATGGCGAAGTAGCATGTGACGTATGCCCATGTTCCCCTTCATCTCCACAATCCCACCACAGATTGTCCTCGGTGGATGTTATTTTGTTCCTATGATACGGTTGGCGATACCAGCTTCAGAATCTCTCCATTCACCTGTTTTGTAAGGGCCTACTCCGGGCTCGCTGTGGATAAATCCATTTCGGACCCCTTTCTCGCAAGTTCGTCCTCTATTTCAGCTACTGGGGTGTTCCTGTGCGCTCGGATCGAGCAGAGATTTACCCAGGTGCTGTGAGCCAAAAGCGGAAGAGTTAATCGGAATTAAGAAGGGGGAGCATATAGTCACCCAAGTTCAGAATGCTGGCATGATCAGTGGAATTCGAGTTCTCGATTGACTGAGCCTTGAGGCACGTTTTGCAGCCAATGCTTGGATAAAACGCTCCAGTGGCAGCAGATGGAGTGTGGTCTCCATAGTTGCAGCTCCGTTGGATTGCCTTGCGCCAGGCAAGCCAGTCTCTGAACTTTTATCAGCCGCTTCATGTTGGTGGCTCTTAACTTGAAGATTGGACTGACTGGTGCGGTTTACAACCAGAGAATATTTTTGCTAAATTTGGATTGTTGGCAAATAAACGACGACTTTCCCAAAATGTTCGTTCTTCCTCTGTGCTCCTGGTACATATAGGATCTCATACGACGCTTGACGATGACTGTAACTTGAGCCGCCTTTTCTGAAAGAGACTGTTCGCAAGTTTATTTTACTTCGAAATGGAGTGTTGTCTTAAGGAACGTATGGTCTTCTGCGACTTTCAATTGTCAGTGCTATATTGAAGCAGTTCATTTCAGTTCAGTCAATTACATTCATCTTTAACCTGAAACCCTTCAAAACTGCCTACGACTAAATTCATTGCAATTCACTATCAAGTTTAATTGAATTAAAACAGATGAACAATCACAAAGTCATCCTTAAACCCTTAAAACCGCACAGTGGTCGCGAATTCTTCAAAGGCGTCTCCGAAACTTGCCGTAAAGATTGAGCATCAAATCCCAAAAGTCCTCAGCGAGAGTGAAAATGCGCGCCGTGGCGTTATTAATAAACTTTCATCGTTACCCGCAGGGCGCCATCCCTTAACCGTAGAACGGTCATGAATAAAGTATCAAGGTGCAAAGCAACCAAAAGGGTTAACCAGTCGCCCACTCGAAAACCTCCAGCCGGCGAATTACCGGGATCGCTTTGAATGTCATTGTCAATTAGACCGTTGCCTGATTCAATTTTCTGCGGTGAATCGTGGAATTAAACGTTACGCAACGTTCCTCAGAAGAAAAATGGAAAGTTGCCATTACCACAGGGTGGCGCGCTTGCCCCGCACGCCTTGTTGCACAGAAACAACGTGAAATAAACCGAAAACTTTTCAAATTAAGTCCGCATCCATGAAACTGTAGGTGGGGCGTAATGAAAACCTAAACTTCCAAGGCAGAGACTGTCGGCTCGAATCGTTTGGACTTTGCGTGAGTTTTCGCTTGTTGTCGCATAGCTCTTGTGTATGACTACTCTGGGAAAGATGATAAAAAGTTCGCCATGGTGCCCCCTCCCCCCACGCCACTGCAACAGTTCTGAATCTAAAATTAACGGTCGCGACGAATTCAATGCATTCCAGGAAAATTGCACGACTCGATGAGTTTGCTTAAGAGTCCTGCGGTTGAATGATAGTTTGCATACCAAACTTTTGCCGTAGTTATGATGGAATGCAAATGTAGTGGGACTGGGAGAGAACTTGAATGTCTGCGGAAAGGAAAAATGCTCAAGTTTCGTCGAGAAGCTCACAAATTAGTTGAAATAAAGTTTATGAAGCCACAATAATTTACGAGCATCTTCACAAGAGGTCGTTAGCTTAACGTGCATGGAATGCGATTACCCAGCCATCGGAGTGGATCTAACGGTGCGACGTTGAGTGCAGTCAAATTGCTGAGAAATGTAAATAATGTTGAAGACGGCGAAGATGGGTGGAGTTTTGTGTGGTGGGAGGTAGTGGGGTGGACCTAGACTGAAATGGACTAGGCGTTCTTAAGGAAGTCTGCTTTGTTTTCCACTTACTAGATGTTCGAATGTGAATTGTGCTGACAACAGAGAGCGTGTAAATGCAAGATTTCGAAACTGTGTTCTGTCAGGAGTAAGCTTCCAACACACAAGACTGAATAATGAATATAGTGAGAAGTAAGTTATGTGTTGTTGTATTCTGTACGTCGAAATTTGTCTCGAACATAGAGCATTCGAGAACAGCATTCACACAGAAAGAAAGCTGTTGCTGAATGCCATAACTTCGAGAATCTTGATACGCCATCAGACAACATACGTGAATGACGTCGTCAGCTGACTAAAAATGGTGATTTGGCTGATTTAGGAAAGGAAGTGAAATCTTCTTCTTCTAATGGCGCTACAGTCCGGGGTGGACCTGGGCCTCAACTAACATGCCTCTCCAGCCAGCACGATTTTTCGCCAGCTGCCTCCAGTTGCGCACTTCAAGTTTGTTGAGGTCCTTCTCCACTTGTGTGCACCACCTTAGCCTAGGCCGTCCTCTGATGCGTTGTCCCAATGGCTCAGGCTCGAAGACTTTTCGGGCCGGAGCAGTGGTGTCGCTCTACATGGCCCAGCCATCTTAAGGGTTGTATCCGAAGACGCTTGACTAGGCGCAAGTCGCTGTACAACCCATAAAGTTCGTCATTGAATCTTCTTCTCCAGATGCCATCAACACAAACAGAAACAAAAATCGCACGCAAAACTTTTCTCTCGAAAAGACTAAGGGCTTCCACATCCGCTTTTAGTAGCGTCCAGGTTTCCGCGCCATAGAGTAGGACTGGGATGAGCAACGAAGCAGCTAGTGGCAGGAGTGATTCTGCGTTTGATTTCGGTACTGATGTTGTTGTCCCTATTTACCGCGGAACCGAGGTAGACGAAGTCCTTGACTACTTCAACAGAAACTTCGCTGCCAGTGTAACGCTCTGTCCGAGACGTCGACGCTGTGCGTCCTTCCTTGATGACAGCATGTACTTCGTTTTGCCCTCATTTACCACCAGACCCATTTTAGCCGCTTCCGCTTCGATGCCATTGACGGCTCGCTGTGTTCGTCCAATCACGTCAATGTCGTTGGCCTATGCTAGCAATTGAACTGACTTTTGGAAGATCGTGCCTCTGGTGTTGACTTGTCAGTTACTCACGATCTTCTCAAGAATGATGCTAAAGAAGTCACATGCGTCGCCTTGTCTAAAACCTTTTTTGACATTGAAGGTCTGGGTGAGTTCGTTCCCGACCTTGACGGAGCAGCGAGAGTTCTCCATCGTCATCACACAATCTGGCGAGTTTGGTAGGAATGCCAAAACTAGACATGGCACTGTATAGCTCGTCTCTATGCACACTGTCATATCTGGCCTTGAAATCGACGAATAAGTGGTGCGTGTCGGTATGTACTTCTTGGGCTTGATCCAGGATCTACCGTAGAGTGAAGATCAATCAGGTTGTTGATGAACGGCATTCACACAATACGGCAGAAAGGATCTTGAACGCGATGTTAAGGAAACTAACCTCTCCATAGTTGGCCCAGTCGAAGGGGTCTCCTTTCTTGTGGACAGGACAGACGACGCTGAGATTCCACTCATGGGCAAGGAAGTGAAATATCTTCCGAAAAACCAGCAAGGAAATTGGCGGTAGATGAGAGAGCGGAAAAACATAGAAGTTCAGTAGACCACATAAACCGACCGACGGGCGAATGGACACACGTATGCAACATGCCAAAAGAGATTGTTCTTGCATCGTTACAGGGGTGATGAGTGGATTTAAGTCCTAAGCGTCAGCTGTTATGCGTCTTTAGGATCACCACAAGACCAAGGTGCTTTAAAAGATAGTCCATACAGTCCATTGTGGGAAATCAGAGTGGCGGGGTCTATTATGAGTTCCCAAAACCTCTGAGAATGGTGAATACTCAACGTTACCAACAATTATTAATTTGAACTGTTCACTGGGTAAGTGAAAGGTTCTTTTTCAAAATGTAATAAAGTGAACAAAATTAGATTTTGTCCGTGCCTTTTAAGTAGTGAGGCAATTAATTATGAGGCATGGGGGGTACAAATTTACTCGGTCCGTTTTCAAAAGTTGGCCTCACCAGCAGATCTTGGAAGCAGATCTTGGAAGCAACTACTTACTTCAATACTTACTTCAATACTTACTTCTTCCTTACTTTGTCAGCAATATTTTAAGTGCATCAGCATGTGTTTTAGACATTAACTTGGTATTTGCTTTTCGAAAATGTCCGCATTTGTCCAGTAAAGCCTCCAATTCCAAATTTGAAGATGAGGAATTGGAGGCTTTACTGGATCAAGAGCTATGCCAAATGAAAAGTTAACTCGTAATATCGTTGGCAATTACTCAACAAATAATTTTTGATTTATTCAAAAGCAAGGAAAACCGTACGAGTTGAAATCGCGAGATGTCGAAAGGCGATTCTTCACCTCGGACCTACTTCTTAAAAGACATCGGAGGAAGGGATTTTTTCACCGGATCGTGACTGGAGATAAAATGTGGATGAACTACGATATACTATGTAAAGCCTGTTGAACCCGTTCGTTTATCGTCTTCATCGACGCTAAAGAAAAACATCGACGATTCAGGTGCCACACTCTGCATGTTGTGGGACCAGACGGGTGTGGTGTACTATGAGCTGCTGAAATCATGTTAAAACCATTGATGGGAAACGTGTTCGACTACAACAAATGCGCTTGGGTCGAAAATTGGGTGAAGAACGGCCAGAAACGACCAAATGGTATGACGGAGTGATTTTGCAACTTTATAACGCTCGGCCCCACGTGGTTGCAGCGGTCAAAAAGTACCTGAAAACGCTGAAATGGAAGGTCTTACCCCTCCGCCGTATTCTCCAGACCTTACTTCTGTCGACTATTGCCTTTGGAATGGTCCCCGGTTCGGATCTTTTGAAAAATCGAAGAATGTATCTATTTTAGGATGTCAGATAGGACTCATTTTTTAGAGAAAATAATAATAATTGAGTGGCACTACAGCCCACAAGGGACCAGCACCTATATTCTACAAAAACTACTCATGTTGTGCGTGCTACTGTTCTATCACGAGTAGAAGGGACCTACAGTTTTTTACTGACTCCGGACGGCTAGATTTGAGAAGCTTTTCATAGACAAATGATACTCTTTGAGTGTGGTCACCAAGTTGAAAGAGGTGGCGTCGTGAAAAAATGCGAGATATTCCTTCCGGGAATCAAACCTAGGCTTCCTGCGTGGCGGTTGACGCACTTACCACTACGCCACGGCGACCACACATTTTTTTAGAGATGGTATTCGAAAATGACCAAAGCGATGAGAAAAAGGAGTCGCTTGCGGTGAACAAGAACTTGAGTGAAGTTTTTTTTTCGTTTTTTTCAATAAAAATAACTTATTTTGAACACAAAAAATGATTGAAATAGTTTAAATATATTTCTTCGTTTTTGGAATGACCAATTAAAATGGTTCTTGGAAAACAGATGTCTTTTTGCAACATGCAGGAGTATTTTTCGTGGACTACGAGTCACGAGGTTATATTCACGTAAACGTCTGAGGACCATTTTTGTGCTTGAAATGATCCCTCAAATCTGTTGCTGGCTTAAATAGGCTTGATTTGAAACATCTCAAGAGTTGTGTTATCATTTTCGGAGACATTACTGGCTTGCGTCTTCGAGTCTTGGACTTTTGACAGTACTTTAGGACGTTCCTCGTTGTTGAGCAACCAAGAAGTTCTTGAAGTTTCTCATAAGTCTTGTCCTCAGATATCAATTCTTTTTCGAGGGCACCTGCCAGGTTTATCTCCGGTGTAAAGACTCAATTAGTGATGATAATGATATTTTTAACAAAGAGCCCATTTGCTGCATTTAAGTTTACATGACTAAGCTGCTGAGGTATGACAACTGATCAATTCCCCAGTGTCTTCGCGTACACTCTCAGCTACAGCTGCCACAATTTCTTCACTGCGTGTTGGATGTGGACAAACTGGTCGAGTATCATCAACTTATAGAAGGTAGGACTTCAATTTGAAAATAGTATTGGCAACAGTAGAACATTACGATCTTCCAAAAGTCAGCTCAATTGCTAGCTTACGCCGACGACATTGACGTGATTGGTCGAACACAGCGAGCCGTCAATGATGCGTTTGCTGGCATTGAAGTAGAAGCGGCTAAAATGGGTCTGGTGGTAAATGAGGGCAAAACGAAGTACATGCTGTCATCAAGGAAGGACACACAACATCGGCGTCTCGGACAGAGCGTCACACTAGGCAGCAGAAACTTCGAGGTAGTCAAGGACTTCGTCTACCTCGGCTCCGCAGTAAACAGGGACAATAACACCAGTACCGAAATCAAACGCAGAATCACTCTTGCCAATCGCTGTTTCTTTGGGCTCAAGAGGCAATTGAGTAATAAAGCCCTCTCTCGAAAGACTAAGCTTGCTTTATATAACACCTTAATCATCCCAGTCCTACTTTATGGCGCAGAAACTTGGACACTACTTAAAGCGGATGAGGATGCCCTTGGTCTCTTCGAGAGAAAAGTTCTGCGCGCGATTTTTGGTCCTGTTTGCGTTGATGGCATCTGGAGGAGAAGATTCAACCACGAACTGTATGGGCTGTACAGCGGCATGAGTCTAGTCAAGCGTCTACGGATACAACGCTTAAGATGGCTAGGCCATGTAGAGCGTATGGACACCACTGCTCCGGCCCGAAAAGTCTTCGAATCTGAGCCATTGGGACAACGCAACAGAGGACGGCCCAGGATAAGGTGGCGCACACAAGTGGAGAAGGACCTCAACCAACTTGGAGTGCGCAACTGGCGGCAGCTGGCGAAAGATCGCGCTGGCTGGAGAGGCATGTTGGTTGAGGCCCAGGTCCACCCCGGACTGTAGCGCCACAAGAAGAAGAAGAAGAAGAACAGTAGAACATTTATGCGCAAGAAAAACATTTCTCATAGAACGCTAATGTTCGTAAGACACCTTAACAATTAGGAGAGGCTGTTGTGGCGTATGTCGTGTCAAGCGATACTCAACGAAAATGACAAAGCAGTTTTAAGGTAGTTACGCGTGATCTGTCGAAAAAGCCTATTGAAAATGAAATCTCGCGATGAATCGCCCTGTAGGGAAGCACCTCAGACATTGCAGGTAGCCTCTAAGTATTCATGACATTTTTTGAAGTTAAAGTTATAAATAAAACTCAAATTGAAATTTTAAATGGTGTTGTACCTATTCTTGCACTGACAATAATTTGACTAATTCTCAGATCCAGAGAGTATTTTTTTTGCTAACAAGAGCCTCTTTTACTACAAGGCATTTTTTCTTGCCCAATGGTTCATTTGGAAATCGAAGTCCTTACTTTGACTCATCAAATTCCACTTATTTTCAATCAACCTCAGTCCCTTTTGACTAAAAACGAACCAAAGGCAACTGCTGTGAACATCCAAAACTTTCACGGAAGCCCATAAATTCGTTTCCGAATCATCCAGGGAAACCGTTTCCAATTAGAGCTTTTTTATGGATGCGATGGAGTGGAATCCAAACCAAAGCCACATTTGTCCCTTCCTAGGACAAAGGAAACTAACTGTTTGTCATCTCCGATTGTCGGTTTCCGAGAAACCACCCTCCCCCACACAAATTTAAACCAGTCTTCCCTTCCGAAGCACGTGTCTGGGGAAATCCGAAATAGATGTCAAATGCACACGCTTCCCAACCGTGAACACATGAAATTAGTCACCCAGCTGAGCCATGACGCAATCCGTCGATCGACTGAAATGCCTTGAATTGGAAAACACGGTTGCCTGAGCATCGCGACCCAACTGTCTCGCTGCCATTGGAAATCAATTCTGGGAAACCACATCGCGCACACCCGCGGAATTTCTGATTTCATGACCTGTCTCTTCGTCATCGGCGTCCCGCTTGAAAAGGGGATGCTCAACCCCCTCGTGCAACACACGCTCTCATCAGAATTCCGTTCGCATTAGCTCCAAGTGTTATCTGCTCTAAATACCAATTGAAATCAGGGAGCTTTCGGATCGATCTCGCAAATCACCCACCTTGCCATTTATTCGCGCCAATCGCATTCGCTTAAGACAAGGCGGCGAGTGGGTAAGCCTGCAGTGTTGCGGTGGCTGGGAAACGAATCCGCAATGGCGGGCCATTGTCATGGTGAGTGACGTCGTCTTGAATTAATTCTTCGTTAGGATTCGTCGGCGGATTACACCTATTCTTCGAGGGGGCGGCTTGACGGTGGGTAGGTGGTGGCAATCATTCTGTTCTAGGGGCTGCCGCAGACATTTCTCCTGCGCGCCCCATCGAATGGATGAACACATTGATTTGGGTAATTCTATTAAGAAAATGCCATTCCCGGGAAAGATACAGTGCGCGCAGAGGAAGCGCCTCGAAGCGATGATGACACGTTGGAGCTGTCGCCCTGATGGGTGGTGATTGATGGCGTATCCTTTTCTCTGACAAGACACGAACCCGATATGGCTGCTGTGCGCCGGCACGATGTGTTAATATTTATTTGCATTGCACAGCGTATTTCGGTTTCGAGCAGTGCGACGCGGTGTTGCCGGAGGTACGCGCCGCAACCAAAGCGAGTTCTGTCAGAGCGCGCCTGTGAGCTGAATAAAAATGATAAATGTATCGATAAAGCACGATACTGAAGGAAATGACTTTTCACTTAAGAGCATGAATCCTGCGGGTGAGCTCTGAGGCTGTGGCGGGGGAATGGGGGATGATAAGCAAATGGTTAAATTAACGAACGACTTGGCGATGACAGATAAGGGAATGACCTAAATTTGTTCAAAGCGTCTATATCCCGATGGGTGTGGAGTGATGAGAGGGGGGGAGGGGCGATCGTATTTGTCATTGGATTCCGCATCGACGATGGGGAGGTGCCTGTCAATCTGCGGAGGAAGGATAAATTAAGGAAAAGATTTTTTCTTTCTGTCGTGTCGTTTCGGGGCGAAACGTCAGAAAAAAATGTGTACGATTCAAGGATATCTTTGATTTATCCTTGGAAAGGTAGATTGCCTTCAAATCTTTTTTAATTTTACTTATAATTGACAAGATACGTAGTGCCCCCTTCCAAAAACTGGTTTGAAATTTTGAAAAACCTTCTTTCCCTGAACGATAATTCAACCTAAACCCTTTAAGAAGGATCCGCGGACCGCACAAGTAACAGAAACAGGAGGAATTAGTTGTGAGTTGTGTCAACATTGAAAACCTCTAGAAGCAGGAGTAGCTTCATTGAATTGTTGAAGGAAGAGATTGTAAGAGGATTTCCTGTTTTATCAAAGTGGCAGTTTTGGTAGGACTAAAATGTCAGTGATTAGTGCAAGACTAGCGATGGCAACATTCACCAGCTACTGGGCTAAATTTATTTAGGGGAACCCTCTTCCCTTAAGTTTAATTCAAGCTACACAATGTAAGTCAATGCTTAGACCCCGTGTCTAAACTTAAGGAAGGACATAGAAGGAAGAAGAGGAATTAAGAAAAACGGTGCAAAGAGTTTCCTTTGAGTAACACAATTTCAAATAACGACAATTTTTAGCCGATTAGAGCAAAGAGTGCTTTCACATGTGGGCCAGAGACATGATCTATTCCTTTTTCTCCTTTTTTTTGTTGGAGGTTGGGAAACACTGCACTTTGATTGTACTACCAGGCAGGTTTTCTGGTTTTCCGAAGAAAGACCAGCAGGCGTTTCTGTGGTAAAGCGCTTAAGCTTTTAGCTAGCACCACATCAGTGCCGCCATCTGCTACGAGCAAAGGATATGTGCTCTGACTTGTCTTTACCTTCTCCACAGGCATCGCAAAGGGTGCTATCACGAGTAGAAGGGACCTACAATTTTTTGCCAACTCCGAGCGGCGAGATTTGAGAAGCTTTTTATAGACAATTGATACTCTTTGAGCAACTCGAAAGAGGTGGTGTCGTGAAAAAACTACAACGTGTTCCATCCGGGGACCGAACCTAGACTTTCTGCGTGGCGGTCGACGCACTTACCACTACGCCACGGCGACCACTGGCCATTAGGATTTCAAAAGTTTCCACCTGGAAGACCGACTCAAAATAACCAAAAGAGGTGTGAAGTCGAATGTTGTTGTCTTTCACAAAAGCACCGGCCGTCGACTTGTAGCCTTCCGTGAAAATCCGACTACATTCCCTTCCAGGTTCAGTTTCTGGCCAGAGCCAGTCCTGGACACGGAGAAAGTCAACTTTTTAAAAACGACGCAGCTGGATCGTTGGTGAACCTGCATCAGACGGCATGTCCAGGCGACTTGTGTCATAGGACCTTTTTCTCTTGCGCGCGTGCCTAAAAATGCGATAGCAGTTCCATTTCTCTGGTTCTTAGCCCCGTTCTGAGGTTCGGGATTCTATAGAACACAGTCGGCGTACATTAGAAAATCGTTGTCTCCTCGATATTAGCCGTGTGATGACAAGAAAAGAGTGCAGATCATAAAAAAAATCTGGAGAAAAGATGAAAATGCGATTACACTCGATTTCGTTTATCTTCCCGCAACTCTTCTCCTAGGAGAATTTCAGACGGGTCGTACTACAACCCTTCCGTCCTTCTTTTCTGTGTTCTGTGAAGGCAACAATTCTAGGCACAACATTTCTTTCTTCTTTGTTGTCATTAAACCCTTTCGTTTTAAAACAGCGCCAATAACCATTCGCGCGGGTGAAAGACACGATGGATCACCCGAACAGACAAAACAATGCCAGAGTATCAAGGGACTGGAGCATTATCAACAAAGAACAAGGCGAATCAACTTGGAATATAGTTCACTAAGGGGTTGCAATTCAATCCTCACATCAAGGTTACTCTTCAAAAGGGATAATTTCACTTTCGATCTCATCTACACGAAGCCAGCTCATAGTGGTACAACATGTTAAGACCAGCATGAAGAAACTCTTGATCTTAGATTGTCAAATATCTCCCTTCCGCCTTTTTGTCTTTTGAATTTTCTGGCTATGTACAAAGCGCTACAGAGCTCGTATAGTTTAGATATTGCGTTCAACAGTCTTAGACGTGTAAACATAGAGGTCACTAACGCTGAAATTCGCGCTATTTTAAAGTTTTTCTTCGTTAAAGGCAAATCCGCTAGAGATTCGTGAGTTCCGTGAGATTAATAGTGTTTTTAGGGGGTGGTACTCTATCATTTCGAACCGCGGGGGAATGGTTTTGACGCGTCAGAGACGGTGAAAACGACACCATGGATAAACTTGCCGGCGGAAGACCTGTGACGACGAACACCGATCGAATCATGGAAATCAGCAAGTTAGACCGGCACGTGGCATCTCGTGACATCACCCAGGAGATGGGAGTTAGTCACCAAACCATTTTAAACCACCTGCAGAAGGCTGGATACAAAGATGTTTGGGTGCCGCATGATTTGACGCAAAAAAACCTTCTGGACCGAATCAACGCCTGCGATATGCTGCTGAAACGGAACGAACTCGACCCATTTTTGAAGCGGATGGTGACTGGCGAAGAAAAATGGATCACATACTTCAATATCAAGCAAAAACGGTCGTGGTTGAAGGCCGGCGAATAGTCCCAAACAGTGGCCAAGCCGGGATTGATGGCCAGGAAGGTTTTCCTGTATGTTTGGTGGGATTGGAAGGGAATCATCCACTATGAGCTGCTCCCATATGGCCAGACGCTTAATTCCACCATCTACTGCGAACAACTGGACCGCTTGAAGCAGGCGATTGATCAGAAGCGTCCAGAATTGGGCAACAGGAAGGGTGTAGTGTTCCACCAGGACAACGCCAGACCACACACTTCGTTGATGACTCGTCAGAAGCTACGGGAGCTCGGATGGGAGGTTTTGTTGTATCCACCATATAGCTCGGACATAGCGCCAAGTGATTGCCACCTGTTCCTGTCCATGGCGAACGCCCTTGGTGGTCTGAAGTTGAACTCATAAGAGCCTTGTGAAAAGTGACTGTCCGAGTTCTTCGCAAATAAGAAGGGGGGCAACTACTCGTGTTGCGCAAAATAAAGCTCTCTCACGGGTAGAGGCGACCTACAGTGTATTGCGGACTCGGAACGGTGAACGTATCCACCATATAGCTCGGACATAGCGCCAAGTGATTGCCACCTGTTCCTGTCCATGGCGAACGCCCTTGGTGGTCTGAAGTTGAACTCATAAGAGCCTTGTGAAAAGTGACTGTCCGAGTTCTTCGCAAATAAGAAGGGGGGCAACTACTCGTGTTGCGCAAAATAAAGCTCTCTCACGGGTAGAGGCGACCTACAGTGTATTGCGGACTCGGAACGGTGAACGAATCTTAATCACATGTTTGAGGCAAGTTTTAGACCACTTTTGAAATCAATTGCTACCCTTTAAGCATGACAATGTCACGAAAAGTATGAGAGGCGAATGTGAGTCCAGTTTAGGGATCGAATGAACACCGGCAACGTAGGAGTCAATCCACTACGCCACGGAGGCCGTTTTCTGCTTTGAAGTAAAATGCCGCGTGATTCATCGGTAACTTTGTTTTGCAAAAGGCTTGTTTTAACCCAAATTCAAAGAGCCTACGATACCGTTGCTTTCCATCGTTGATGGACCTGGGCACGCTGCCTCAAGGCATCAAGACCAAGCTGTCTTAAGTCCGGTCTCTATACCGGAGATTCGGTTTTCCTCTCCTTCTCGAACCAGGAGATTCGAAGAATTCGAAAAACTTCTTGGCTTGAGGATTGGTGTTTATGCGCTTGAAGTGACAATCTTGACCAGAGCATTGGTGTTGATGCAGTCGAAATGGCCACGCCAGTAAAGTCGACGGAGTTTTGCTTCCCGTACTACATCCATTTTGTGGTTAGCATCCCGGTTATGTCTTCTCCTCCATCTACTCCGCACAGGCAAGATCATGTATTCAACATAGAATTTGCCTTTCGAAGACACCAGGAATCAACTCTACACTTTTACTCATCGTCCAGCCTTCGCCTCCATATAGAAGGACGGATAGAATTTTTGTGAATCATAATTTTTCTCCTTCGACTCAGAATTTCGAGCCCAGTTTTATTGTTTTTCCTCATGTTCTCAGGTGCCGTAGAACACATTCAGGCACTTTTTTCCGAAATCGAAAATTTCAAGTTTTCGGTTCAATTTCGAAGAGCCGGTATCGGCCGTTCGGGGCGAGTTGAAGTAGCACCAAGGGCGATTCCAAGGAATGTCATTCGTGTAGTTCACGAATCCCCCGAGGCAGACAAACTCCTTCACTGACTTCGCTGACTCACTGACTCCTTCACAGTCAGCTTTAACCTTCTTCACTTTTTTTTGAAGTTAAAGAACAGCCAAACTCGGAGAAGATATGGTTGCCACTGCGAATCCCCCACCTCTAGCAACTGAACGTCCACGCTTTATTGTGTTCATTCCCATTGCCCTCTCCCCCTTCCAAGTCACACCTCTCAGCTTATAGAAAATTTTAAAAAATCCCCCACTCAACAACCCTCGACCAACTGAAGGGAAATATCCAAACACACACACAGTTCCAAATCCCATTGTCCACTACATGTTACTGAGATCCCCAAAGTCCACTTCGTCAATGATTAGTTCTTAGAGAAGTCCCCATCAATTTAAAATCGGCTCCTCGCACACTCTCGACAAAAGCTCAAAACGAACAAAAAAAAAAACAAACGTTCTTAAGCAAATCGCTCTCCTTGTATGTGCTTTCTGATTTGTCCATCCCCTGACGTCGATGTAGCAAACAATCAATCTTAAGTGTGAGTTGGGGGGGGGGGGGGGGCGAACTCAGCGAACTCTGCAAACTCCCAGCCCTCCTCCACCGACATCGCCATCCAGCCGAAGCAACTGCTGACAACTCACACTGAGTGCTGTGCAATCATAAATATTGACTGGAATTTATTATGTTTGACTTGGGAGCGATTGAATCTTCCAGAATTATGTAATTAAGTGGGCGGCTGGCGGGCGGATTGACGATGATGAAATGTGCAGTGCGCTGCTCCACTCTCAATTATCATTCGCATTGTATGGGCGCTCGTTATCTTATCGTCTTTGGGTATGCGCTTCCCTGAAGCCCTGGTGTAATCTTAATTAATCGGCTATAGACGGAAATTGGAATTAGCACCGAGGATATTGTGCGCCACACACTGAGCGCCGAGAAAGGATTCATTAATTTTATGCTTTCCTTGTGTGTGGGGCGGCATTGTTTCGATGCGCTGCAAAGGAATTCGAGCGAAAATGTATTTATTCAAGAGACAGGATACATTCTCGGATACATGGCTTTGAATCTCGTTCGTTAGCGGCGGCAATAATGAATGGAAATTGAATTCGACTTCGAAAACTCCTCCGCTGTTGTTCTCAAAGCAAGGGGAACCGGGTCAAGTGCGGTTTAATGTCTAGGTGTCTTGTCTTCAAATAAGGCCCCTCTAGGAGAGGCACACAATTTTCTGATTGTGTTCATCTTTTCGTAGGCTCCCCGGCTAAACCCTTTATTTACCCTCAGGCAACTACATTGGAAGATATCCTAGAGTGACGCGAGAAGCTATCCTAGAGTGTCAAGGATCGTGGTGGCATCTCACTGGATCGATGTCGAAAGATAAAGAATATTGTGATACCCTGTTGATGATGAAACTAAAACAGTTTAAAAAACTACCAAAGAATCTTTAAGTTCGAACATGCAACAAGGCCCAGCGTTTGAACAGACGCGCTGAGCGAGGTTGGAAGACAATTGACATTACACAATTTTTGAAACTGAGAAACCAATCGATCAAATGGGTTTTCCCATTCACTATCATACTGACAGGAGGCTACCGCCATAGAGTAGAAAAGTCTCGTTTTAGAAGACCCAGGTCATTTTAACACCTGTTAGCGGCAATTTAACGGGTAAGTGCGTCGTTTTACAAGCCTAAGAACCCTGATCATCTCGCACTTTCTCGTGGCACCACCCTTTTTCGAGTTGTTGGCAACACTCAAGGGATACAAATTGTCAACGAAAAGCATTTGGAATTACGCCGTTCGGAAGCGGCAATAAACTGTTGATATCAGTAGCGTGCGGTGGTGATCTTCAATGGCGTGCGAGAGTGCGAAGAAGACAGACCCTGATCCATTGTGCGCTGTAGGCCCAATTTTATCATTCTAAGAGACAGTCTTAAGCGCCCTTCATGAGTGGCAATTATTACAAAAATGACAAAAAAAAAACAAAAACAACAATAACTACAAATTCACAAAAACAGAACGAAACCCTCTTAAGAGTCGACGCTTGACTATGACCTGCAGTGGCAGACAGTGGTACAACAAGGTTTGGTCAATCACAACAGCAATTCGGTTGCTTTGGGGGCCTCACACTACTAAGCGATTTAAAGATTTTGTTTAACTAGGCAGAAGTAAGACATTCCTAAGCTGCTAAGCATGCACAGCGTTACATTTGACACACGTAGCGGAATTCTATGGATAGGTTCTGTACCTGTCAGAAAATGTGTAAAGTTTTGAGATTGTATCAATGTATGGTAAAAAATCTGGGCAGGCGTATCTTACCATAGTCCTCATAGTCCATTTGTGGGTTCCAGAATGAGGGATGAAGGTGTTTGCTTTTCGACTACTCCATTGAACTATTGTTTGCCCAGTCATATTAGTCTTTGAAACCTTCGAATATAGCTTAAGGGCTTCGTGTTCCTTAAGGTAAATACGTCCTAAAGTTCTAGCCTCACCTGTCTTAGGTTGAAGCAGTGGGAGTGTGGAGGAGTGCCCTCTTGGTCCACTTCATCTCGACACCTTTTGCCGAGACTCCTTTTTTAATAATGATAGCTTAGATGATTGTCAACCCTCAGTGGTAAAATGCAACCAGAAGTGGTCTGATATAGTATGTCTATTTGAGGTCATAATTAGCTCCTTATAATGCCAGAACATCAGCCAACTCAATAGCAATTATGTTTTTGTGCCCAAGAACCGCATGTTTTGCAACTTGAGTCTTAAGATCTTCACAAGAGCCCTAGAAATGCCCTAATGGCAGCCGGACTGGCTAGAGGCATTTCCAACTTTGATATCATCGACGTTTAGAACCTTCGCTTGAAAGACACTTCTGTAGATAGTGTGAGTGATCAGTGGAAGTTGTACCATTCGCAGTATAGTCCCGTTTAACTCTATGGTCCGTCAGTGAAGACCTGACAGCCGTGGTTGCTGATGGGGTCCTGTCGTTTCAATTCCACTCTAGTAGGGTAGTTTCATTGAAAAGGTCGGTTTAAAGAAAGTCATTCTTGCCAATTGCTGTTTCTTTGGGCTCAAGAAGTAATCGAGTAATAAAGCCCTCTCTGGAAGGACTAAACTGGGTTTGTATAACAGCTTAATGATTGCAGAGTTCCTTTACAGCGGGGAAACTTGAAGCGGATGAGAAGGTCCTTAGTTTGTTTGGAAAGAAAAGTTCTGCGTGCGATTTTTGGTTCACCTTATGTTGAAGGCGTCTGGAGGAGAAGATTCAACGACGAACTCTATAGGCTGTACGGCGACATGCGCCAACGCTTAAGATGGCTAGGTCATGGACACGACCGCTCCGGCCCGAAAAGTCTTCGAATCTGAACCATTGGGACAACGCAATAGAGGAGGGCTTAGACTGAGATGGCACACACAAGTGGAGAAGGACCTCAACCAACTTGGAGTGCGCAACTGGACGCAGCTGGCGGAAGATTGTGCTGGGTGGAGAGGGATGCTAGTTGAGGCCCAGGTCCACCGCGGACTGTAGCGCCACAAGAAGAAGAAGAAACTAAGTTGACTGCACTTCAGTTCAGACCATAGCCGATTGGACTTCAGTCTGTTTTCCGTATGGAAGATGAAACTTCTCAGGCTGACTAACCGTTGCACTTAGTTGAGTATCACTTGCAGCATGTGCTTTGGCTCTGGCTGCCCACCTGACTGAGTTGTCGTGCTTTAACTTTGGCCGAACTACTGTAATGTAAAGTAAGCTGCATCCAATAGTACTTTTGCATGGCAATTTTCTGGCAATGCGTTTTTGAACAGTAGGTCTACAGCTTATTTGCCTGTATTTATATAAGACCCAGAACTCTAGCTTGTGGGGAAGCTTTCAGGGCGGTGCCGAAAAAAGGGTGGAATTTTGTTCCCTTTTTTTAGTGGGTTCATCCGTGGACCCCAGGTTATTCCTTAAAATGTAATTGATCTTCTACTGGATTAAACTAAAAATGTATGAAGAGGATGTGAGGGAAAGGCTGAGCAACAAAACGAAACCTGCAAGCCAGGGGTGTTGCTGATATCTGAAACTCTGCTGCAAACGTTCAAGTGGGGTGCTGCCTCGCAAAAATTGAGAAATTCAAAAAAGAACGTCTGGAATTTGAGTTAGAGAAGGTTGCCATCCAGAATCGAAATCAGATAGTTCTGGGAATCACTTCAAAACAAGCTTTCCCCATCTAAAGGATAAAAAAAAAAACTCAAACACTTTCGACATTATTGAACCATTCAAGAAAACCCATCACCCTGACTAACTTTGACATTTGTCTTGTGCCAGAAGTAGCCATCCTTCCACCACCTCACATCAAGTGGCAGGTTCTGTTCCTCGTCAGCTCCTTCCTTTTCGAATGCGGCAGTTAACTGTCCCTCAACTCATCCAAACCGAATGTTATTCCAATCGCTTGTCGTTTTCGATTTGAATGTGACTCCCATCGACTGCCTTTGGCGTGACACAAAGCAATCATTTTTACGATACGAAATAAAATGAAAACGAGAAGCCATCGCCGCTTAGCACACACTGGCACCGGTGCCAATTCATTATCCTTGCATGGAATGCGAGCAACTTCCACGCGAACAAGAGAACCACAGAAAATAGAAAAAAAAGACAGTCACACGCCATCGAATGCCAATTGTGCCACAGGCGACACACGGAGCATGGAAGCGGGACGAGGACATCATCTCACACATAATAAGGTTTTGTTTTGCTAACTTCCATCATCGCCTCCGTCACCAGCACGCATTGTTAGCCGATTCCATGCCAACCAGCCTCAGCTTCTGCAAAGCACAACACAGCTCCTCCAATGAAGAGGACAACCGACGCCAGAGACAAAGGCAGGCACGACACGCTGATGTGCCGTCGCACAGCTCACAGACAATTGAGGCGCTGCACAAAGCCGCCCACAAGTGCGCCCTCCGGTCCGTAGACAGCCAATGCCGGCACGCTCGGCAGGAGCGGACGAGAGTGTCTATGAATTTCAATTATGATCATTGCTTTCGTGGGAGCGGAAAATTGCTTTAACCTAATCAGGACTTTGCCTCCTTCACGTACTGGGGCAGACGCGCGTGTATGCGCCCGCTCGCTGGAGAGGTGATGACGCTTACTCGGACCACTTCTCGACGACGATGGCGAGAAATTCAATTCTAAACTTGCGTCCAACTTAAAACGGATTTTGTTGTATGCAGCGGCGGGACGCGCAGTCACGCGCACTCGAACGCACATCAAACGCGCATTAATTGCATTCAATAATTCAGAAGCAACACTCGGTAGAGGACGTCCCAAATAGTCCCCGAAGGATAATGAACTCTTAACTTGTGTGCAGGGCATTTGAAGCGTTAATGGAGGAGCCGGCTGCTCCTCAACCACTTAGCACGACATTAAGTGGAATAAGTGCGGCACGTGAGTGCGTGTCATTGATGTCAATTGGTGCTCTCCACTGAAACGGTATTTTTTCAATCGGTCACCGCATGCATCGGCCCGGGAAAGGAACGTGTCAATGAAAAGGCTTGAGATGAAGAAGGCACAGGTGTGCGGATAGATGGTTGTATGGGGGTGTGGGTGGCAAGCAGATGTGGGTTGCAGGTGAGGAAGCAAATGCAAGCAAAATAAGGCCTTAGGCAAGAGGGTGCACATTCACCTCGGTTCGACTGCGTGATTGTGGAAAAAAAATTCAAAAAGTTATGAAAGAGAATCCTGCATCGGATCAATGGACGGAAGATCAACAACGAGGAGACGGAACGAAAAAGGGCTATGAATTGCAAGTGGGCTTCTGGAACGTTAGAACAATCTGCACTTCTGGGGCCAGTCATGAACTGAAAAAATGCGCACACAGTACGAGGTGGACAACACTGCGATTCAGAAAACGCGCTAGATAGGACAAGGGGTAATGAAACAGCTGCCACGAGCTTTAAACCGATAAATGATCGTCTGGCTGTGATCTTAATCCAAGGTAGATTTTGCAACATGTGCACACACCCCTAACCGAAGAGGCCGAAGATTCTATCAAATGGGAATACGCAGGATGGAGCCTATGAATCCTGTCCGGAGTACGATGTAAAAATTGTATTGTTTAATAAATGCATTTTATATTTATGCACTGTGTGTTGTGTTTATTTATCTAAAATGGAGTAGTTTCGCTTTTGCCAGGCGTGAGTCTAGGATATAGGGAAGGTCGTCCTTCTTGGTGTAGCAGACGAGGTGGAGCTTTGAGCCGTGGCTAACGTCTCCGCCAACGGGTTTCCTCTCGCAGATTCGCCAAGAGAGATAGCAAAGGTCATGTCAACTGTGTGGGGAGTGGGATGATGACTTCTGCCAACAACATCACGCACTCGCGGGTTCTTAACGAACCACGAAACGATGCTGGAAGGACTTTGCCTCGTAGTTAGGTAGTTTTAAGTTAGTATAAGTATAGTGTAGGCATAGTTCTATAAAGAAGATTAGTTTAGGTTTAAGATAGGATAGTCAGCTAAGCTGACCGTGAACAACCTTCCGGCCTTATTTAGTGGTAAGGACATAGGCCTAGAACATTTTTCTTTTTCATTCCGCCCCCTTTTTCTTTTCTACTTTAGATGTCCGTCCGCTGTCAGGTAAGGGTATTAGGCTTGTTTTCAATTCTACACTATTTTTTCTTCCTCTTCTCTTCTATCATCGTTTAGCTAGCGATTTTTTTTTTGGTTGTGTGCAGTGGGTAATGTACAAGTGAGGGGGAAAAGAACTCCCCCGTCTGACGAGATGAGCCGAGCAACCACAAGCGCCGTCTTCCTCCTACTCATCAAAGCTACTCCTGTGACTAGACCCACCTGCAACAGTTCCCTCAGAAAAACATCCACACCGCAACCTGGTAACACCCGAATGGTCGAACCGCTAACCAAATCGAACATGTCCTCATTGACAGAAGGAACGAGCCAAATATTCGAAATGTGCGAACATTCCGGGGGACAACCATCGACTCTGATCACTAACTCGTAGCGATCCACAGGAAAAGATTTAACGCTAGATGCCGGGGCACACCAGACATTGTCAGAGCTTACGGAGAGGAATTAATTGAGAGACTCTCTGCTATTCCTACGGCAAACACCAACACCACTTGCCCATCAAAGATGTAGCGGAATCTTCTTTAGGCTTCATACCACTTCTTCTTCTTCTTCTTGTGGCGCTACAGTCCGGGGTGTCCAACCCTTGGGCCTCAACCAACATTCCTCTCCAGCCAGCACGATCTTTCAACAGCTGCCGCCAGTTGCGCACTCCAAGTTGGTTGAGGTCCTTCTCCATTTGTGTGCGCCACCTTAGCCTAGGCCATCCATGCGTTGTCCCAAATTCGAAGATTTTTCGTTTCGGATG
This sequence comes from Eristalinus sepulchralis, assembly GCA_944738645.1. Lineage (NCBI taxonomy): Eukaryota > Metazoa > Arthropoda > Insecta > Diptera > Syrphidae > Eristalinus > Eristalinus sepulchralis. The sequence goes on from OX122882.1 coordinate 47,412,521, forward strand.
GGTGGTATCCATACGCTCTACATGACCTAGCCATCTTAAGCGTTGTAATTAAAGACCAGGCGCATGCCGCCGTACAGCCTATATAGTTCGTCGTTGAATCTTCTCCTCCAGACGCCTTCAACATAAGGTGAACCAAAAATCGCACGCAGAACTTTTCTCTCCACACAAACTAAGGACCTTCTCATCCGCTTCAAGTTTCCCCGCTGTAAAGGAGGACTATGACCATTAAGCTGTTATATAAACTCAGTTGAGGCCTTCGAGAGAGGACTCTATTACTCAATTGCATCTTGAACCCAAAAAAGCCACGATTGGCAAGAGTGATTCTGCGTTTGATTTCGGTACGGGTGTTGTTGTCCCTATTTACCGCGGAGCCGAGGTAGACGAAGTCCTTGACTACCTCGAAATTTCTGCTGCCTAGTGGTACGCCCCGTCCGAAACGTCGATATTGTCCTCCCTTGATGGCAACATGTACTTCGTTTTGCCCTCTTTAACCACCAGACCCATTTTAGCCACTTCCGCTTCAATGCCAGCAAATGCCTCATTGACGGTTCGTTGTGTTCATCCAATTACGTCAATGTCATCGGCGTCAGTTGGCAGTTGAGGGACTTTAGGAAGATCGTACCTCTGGTGTTTAATTGTGAGTTACGCACGACCTTCTGAAGGATGATGTTAAAGAACTCACATGACAGTTCGTCGCCTTGTCTAAAACCTTTTTTGACATTGAAGGTCTCGGTGAGTTCGTTACCGACATTGACGGGCATGCTTTCATCCTCCCAAATTGTACCCACTCCCAACCAGAACACTACCGCCAGCCTTGAAGATCTCTGATGGTAAGCCATCAGAATGTGCGGCTTTGTTGTTCCTAATCTTTTGAATGGCCGTCTTCTTTAAGACGGGCGGGACAGCTACTTCATCGTTTGGAAATGGGGTTTCCTCGTCCCCTACTACTCTCTCCTGGTCATTCCCGCGAAGCAACTGTTGACAATGCTGCTTAAACACATCCACAATTGCCTGTGGGCAACTATGTAGGTTATCCTCACAATTTTGAAGAGCCTGAGTGCCTTTTTTGGAAGTTCGCTGCCAGCTTATTGGAGTTTTTTTTATAAAAGGTTCGTATTTGGTGTTCATCCCTAGTCTTTTGGATGCTCTTGGGCTGGGAGGCAGCGAGAGATCTTTTTTTTTTTTTTAAGCATTGCAGAGTGTTCGCCTCCCTTCGTCTAGCCCTATATTCCGTCTGGGCTGCCCTAGTTTTCCGTTGCAGCGCTTTTCTGTATGCCTCGTCCATTGTCTGTTTTTCTGCTCCACACTTTATTTAGTTCTTCAATTTCAAGTTACAAGACACACGCCCACTCACCCTCACCCTGACCATTCCGGGTCGCCTTCTTTTATTCCTCTTCACCATCCGATTTGCATCAAACTTGTCATTTCCATTCGACACAATCGTACGATGCACTTCAACCACTCTCCCCGCGGTACTGCTGTTAGGTATTACTTCGCGGCGATGGTTGGCGACTCACGCTCTGCTCTGGAGCCCTTTCTGCTTCAGACTGTCTAAGTTTTAAATGAACTTTTACAACAAATGAGCATACCTCATTCGAGTGTTTCACAGATCTCATCATGTATCGCGTATAATTGTTGCGTCTTACGGTCATACGGTGTGAGGTGGTGTGTTGATTTTTTTTTTCTGGGTAAAATGCAACAATAACTAATGAGAATGATAGAACTGAAGGATCCTTTCACTCGTGAAAGAACAATAGCACGGACAACACGATTGGTTTCTAAAGAAGCTACCCTCTGGGCTGAAGCGTCATTAAGTCACTTATACAAAAAACATTTAAAGAAATTCGTGTCTGGTCCACTCTCTATGCATCTGATCGCCCTAGCTGCTCCCACCCGTGCGCTCATACCTCTACAGGCCCCTCCGATTCATTAGTTCAACATGCAGGGATGTGTTTCTTCGTTTATTCACCGAAGTGCTTGCGCGTCGATAGCTATCGTCAAGCAGAGCTGCTCTGAATAATACGTCCAAGGCATTAGGTGTGAGGTTAAGTGACGATGAGTCGGTGAGGTTAAGGACATTCTTCCGCCCACAAAAATGCAAAATCCAACTCATGAACAGAGTTGTCAATCGCAACGTTCAACTGTAAAGGACTGTGACAGTAAGACATCCATTGCTGAAAAAATACACCTTCACCGATGCGGAGGAGAATGCTTTCGTTGCACAAGGCTGAGGCATGTGGAAAAAATCTGGTAAAGCAACAAGTTGTTTGTATATGTCAACGTCACAGTTCTTCACTGTGTAATTCGGTCATTCTAGTCACCGAAGCAGATGTAACGACTCTCGGTCTCGATTGCATTCTTTCTAGGACACTGTCTTGTTCCTTATTTACGAAAGTCAGACTTTTCAACGACGTAAGCAATGATCACTTCGGTCCAGGGAAGTTGCAAGAGGATAGAGTTTGATGAAATGAATAGAGTCCAGCAATTTTGACTCCTGCTCCCTTTCGATTAGTTCCTCAGTCATAAGGCTATATGCAGAGTTCTTTAAACTAAAAAAAATCCCTCCGCTTCCGAGAATCAAAGTCATCATGAAACGCAACGGTTCATAAGCAAGGGAACACATTCCTTTGGCAGCATTTCACGTCGGAAAGACAAAAAAGCGTAATCTTTGGGGAAGTCAATCACTCTCTCTCTCACACAAATGTCCCGGGAATGTTGCTGCCAAATGCGATACCTCCTCCCCTGTCCTCCCCACCCCCGCCAAATGACAACAACGATAAAAAGTTTAAGACACAAGACGGGCTTAAACGATTTTAAAATTCCCTCTGCAAACCGGAAAGGGGACCGAAACTATTCGAAGGAAATAATTCATCACATGTGCTACGGAAATTCCTTGCATGCCACCCCCAGTTCCCACCGCCCCGCACATTCTCAGCGTTCTTACGACTTCATAGCGGCATTAACCCTCCTCGGAATTGTCACTTGACAACTTTTATGAATTTATTAAGCAGAGACTTCCTTGTGTGCGAGGGGTTGCAAACAGTTATTGTAGGGAAACTTGTCACGGGTGTTCGGGAAATCTGTGATTTTTTGCTAGGCTGCATTCGTCTTTATTGCAAAGTGTATATCAATTCGTCGTAAGAAGCGAATCAATGACACAGACTCCGGCGGCGCGGCTCCTTGTGCGTCCTATTTGTGGCTCCCACCACGGAGGCGGCCAAATTGCTCCCCGCAGCGAATAAGAGTAGATGTCGGAAAATAAAAACTATAACTGTGTCAAATGGTTTATTCCTCCTCCCAACCATATATCCTCTTACTCTCTCTCTCTCGCTCAGTCTATCGTTTTTTTTTTTTTTTTTTTTGTGCTCATGTCCTGGAAGAGGAGAACCATGTGTCCGTGTCCTTCAAGCTTATCTGACGCGCGGTAAACGACAACTATGACGACGGCGATGGCGACGAGGAGGGTTTCAGTTGCTTCGGCTGTTGGCGCTCGTTGAGTTTTAGCGCTGCCGTCGCTGCCTGAGAGTGTATGCCCGGCCATATCAGGAAAACGGTATCCTCTTTCTTCTTCGCATCCGCTATAAGGACTGTGAACTAATTTGCTGTGTGTGTTGGTTTTATTGTGTTGAGTCTATTTTTAGACTGCATGGTGATCTGGGTTTATGCTGTTTTTTTTTTTTGTTTTATTTCCTTGCCCTTCGTGCTCCAGTTGGGGGCGACAACATTCGCACAGGGACCAAGAGACGGAACGGCACAGCACGTAGAATGAATGTCCTGCCGACTTGGGGGTTTTTCTTTTGGCGAATGAATTACATAATCCCGGATGGCAATGATGATTAATTCAGAAGGTGGCAGCGGCAGAGGGACGCGCGATAAGATGCATGAAATATTGAAATTTGATTGCGAGATATCGTTGGGAGACTTTCAAATTCCGCACACATTCCAGAAACGTCGCACACATTTGTAATAAACGTCGTGTTTATTACAAATGCACGATGGGTTTCGTCCCTTATCCACTCTCTCTCTCTCTCGAGGATGTGCGACACAATGGGACATCCTCTTTTTATGTTCGTTTTTTTCCGGTTGTTCTGTGAGTGTCCTGACCCAAAGTTGCTCAAACTTTGGAACGTTAGCGTCATCAAGTGGCGAGCAAATGAAAATTTAAGATAAATTGAGTCGAAATTCGAATAAATGGATGAAAACCGTGCTCGGGGGTCAGTATTTCTCTCGCCTTAGGGGGCAACACAGCCATGGATGACTGTGTATCCTCTAACAGACATTTCTGAGAACGTTTGCTGGATTTTAAATACAATTTCTCTCGGTTTTGACTGAAGAGAAACGGAAACAAAATTGTTAACCTTACACGGCATATCTTGTTTGCAAGGTGGACCACACTTTCGGGAAGAAATTAGCTGATCGAAGGACATCACACGAAATAGCTGGAGAATAAAGGATGTCCCTATAAGAGATATATGAAGCTATAGACGTTCCTTAAGTGTGTGAAGGTGTCACCGAAAAATAGTCTAATTGGAAGGAATTGTTGAGTACCAGGTTTGAGACGAAGAAGTACAGAAATCAATTGAGAGCAGCAATAACTCATTTCAGATTTTCGTTTAATTTTCTTCCACGCTTCACAACATTATTTTATTTGTCAGCTTGTTTCTCAAGATTTTCTGAACAGCTCCAAAAGAAAACCTTTAAGAAATGTTGTCTTCAAAAGCCCTCATAACGCTGATCCCTAGGTACAGGCAATCAAACACTTACTCTACCATAGTTTAGTTTAGTTTAAAAGGCATTTTTTTTATAGTTTATCTAATAGTATCTTAAAACTAGGTATAAAACGCTTAACCTAGGCACGACAGAATCGAAATCTTATAACTACTTACTGGCTCTATGCGGGCGCTCTAAGCTGAACTATTAATATATTTGTTTTTGCCTTTCGGCGTCAATGCTAGTTTTTTTTTTTTAAATTAATAAAAACTATTATTTATTTTTTTAAAACTAAGAAAACGTTTTTTTTAGAAGCTTAGCTATCTACGGAATTTTCTACAAAAAAATCTTAATCTACCTTAATATATCCTATTCTAACTTAAATATACTTACGACTAACCTTTTTTTTTTTTTTTTTTTTTTTTTTTTTTTTTTTTTTTTTTTATGTGTAGTTTTTACATTTATTCTTAATTACTAACTTAACCTAACTTATGCTAAATGTGAGTTGGCCATGGGGGACCAACCCTAACCTACTAGGCTGACGACAGCTGGGGTTCCTGATGTGGCTCTAACCACCAGTAGAACCCCCGTCCTTATCCGTGTCCATCCTATCACGGATGGAGATGGATGTGCTGAATCGGAGAGCATCCCGATCCTGACTTACGACGTTGGCATCGTACAACAGTCGCCTGTCCACTGTCCTTCTCACCACGTGGTAGATAAGTGGACATGCCTTCGCATCCTGGATCAGTCCAATGCGGTCAAGATACAAGAACGCTTCCGGTGGAATAAAACCCCTTCGGCGAGCGTTCTCGTGGTACTCGTCATTTGGGTAGTAGGCCCCAAATATGAGATCATTCTCAGAGGTCATGGCTCGTGCAACATGCCTCCGAATCAGTTTAATAATAAAATTATCAACCCTATTCACGTTTGCTTCGTTATACAAGACCTCATTAGGATAGAACTTCTTGTAGTCAGATTCCTGGGTTCTGTACTTCATGAGACATGCGCGAAGACATTGTCTCTCGAAGACCCTCATCTTTTCCATTTGGGAAGGACTCACATTGAACCACACAGGACAACCATACACCATGATTGGCCGGATGAGGGCCGTGTAGCAGATTCGCTTCACTTTGGCGTTAAGTTGGCTACTGTAAAACAACCCCCTTGCCATAGCGAAGCCTTTCTTAGCTTTCGTCAGAGCTGTATCTATATGGATACCTCCATACAGATACTGATCCAACATAATGCCAAGATATCGCACTACACTCTTCAGGGCTAGTGGCTGACCCCGTGGGTCCAATATGCCGAACTTGCGCCAATTCTTTTTCGTATCTCTTGAGGCCCTGTATAACGGAGTCCGGAAGAGGATTGTTTCACACTTCTGGAGGTTGATTTTCAACTTCCAGTCGTCGCAAAATTGCTGGACTTTTTCGAAGTCACGTTGCAGGAGCGTGTTAATGACTTCTATCTTTGGTGCCGTCCGGTATGCAACCCAATCGTCGGCGAATGCAATCAAGTTGTGCATGGAGCCAATCAGTTCGCTGGTGAAAATAGTGAAGAGGATTGGTGAGTTCACTGCACCCTGTTGGAGCCCATTTTTTATTTGGAAAACGTTGGTGGAAACTTTGTTGCCACTTTTGACAACAAAACTCCTACCCGTTACCATGTTATAGATCGTGTAAAGCAGCGGTTTGCTTGTACCCATCCTCGTCAACTTAAGGAAGAGGCCTTCCAACCATACGGTTTACTCTACCATATCCAGCTATCAGGTTCACAATATCAGGGAAGATAATTTTTTAAAGCAACAAACGAAAAAAGAAAATATGCCTAGTTGTACAGATCTGGAAAAAAAATCGCCGATCTCACTGAATTTTTTAAAACATCCCCAGTAACTTTCAGCAAATTAAAGAAAGTCAGGTTATAAGCTCTTCTTCTTCTTGTGGCGTTACAGTCCGGGGTGGACCTGGGCCTCAACATGCCTCTTCATCTAGCACGATCTTTCGCCAGATGCCTCCAGTTGCTCACTCCAAGTTGGCTGAGGTCCTTGATGCATTCTCCACTTGTGGGCGCCACCTTAGCCTAGGCCGTCCTCTGTTGCGTTTTCCCAATGGTTCAGGTTCGAAGACTTTTCGGGACGGAACAGTTGTGTCCATACGTTCTACATGGCCTAGCCATCTTAAGTGTCTTATCCGAAGACGCTTGACTAGGCGCATGCCGCTGTCCAGCCCATGTTCGTCCAATCACGTCAATGTCGTCGGCGTAAGCTAGCAATTGAACTGACTTTTGGAAGATCGTGCCTCTGGTGTTGACTTGCTAATTACGCACGATCTTCTCAAGGATGATGTTAAGGAAGTCACAACGCGTCGTCTTATCTAAAACCTTTTTTTGACATTGATAGTCTCGGTGAGTTCGTTCCCAACCTTGACGGAGCAGCGAGAGTTCTCCATCGTCATCCTAGACAATCTGACGAGTTTGGTAGGAATGCCAAAACTAGACATGGCACTGTATAGCTTGTCTCTATGCACTCTGTGCACTCTGTGACATTCACGAAAAGGTGGTGAGTGCCGATTTGCACTTCTTGGGTCTTTTCCAGGATTTGCCGTAGTGTGAATTTGGTCGATGGTGGACTTCCCTGGCCTGAAACCACACTGATGAGGGCCTAGTAGGTTGTTGACGAATGTTTCAGGCGTTCACACAATTGGGCAGAGAGCATCTTGTACACGATGTTAAGGGGCCTAGTCCCTCTATAGTTGGCGCAGTCGAAGGGGTCTTCTTTCCTAAGCTCAGATCACTCAACTATAATTCGGACTGCTCTGGGCTTTAAGTCAGACCAGGCGCATGTCGCTGTACAGCTCATTAAGTTCGTCGTTAAATCTTCTCCTCCAAATGCCATCAACGCAAACAGGACCAAATATGGCATGCAGAAATTTGCTCTTGAAAAGTCTAAGAGCTTCCTCATCCAAGTTTCTGCGGCGTAAAGGAGGACTGGGATATCACGTAAATATTGACCACGACTGCTTTCCAGAATGATTGCTCAACAAGCCCATTATTTCACACGCTGTAGAGCAATTTTGTTGGAACCAGGATTCAACGAGGCCATGTCCTTGAATTTAGTCTGCTTACATGGCTAAAAAAATAGATGGTTTCTTCACTACGTGCTGAATGCAATCTTACCGGTGTAAACTAGGACTTGAATTTGCAATTTTTTTTTGTTTGAGTGGGGATGCACTGCACTGGAGCGCTAAGACTCAAAAATTCGTCTAGTGTACTGCCAGTAACCTTCACTTACTGTAGTTTCCTGGTTTTACGAAAAAAGACCAGCAGGAGCCTAAGTTTTTAGTTCCCACTACAACAGCCCAAAACAGCCGCCACCTGATACAAGTAAAGGCGGCACATTGACAGAGAGTGTGCTCTAAAGTGGGTTCACCTTCTACACAGGCGTCGCAAAGGCTGCCATCACTAAGTCCAAGCAGACTTAGGTGCTTAGCGAAGGTGAAGTGTCTCGTTGGTACGCCGACAAGTTTTCTGCACGCTTTTCTGTCTAGAAATAAAAGCAAAGCGGCGGATTTCTTGCTGACGTTCGGGAACTTGAGCATGGTCAGCCTGCATCCTGGAAAGTCATGCCAGCTCTGGTTGTGCTGTTGAGAGACCCAACCATCGACGGAAGCTCTAACCAAGGAAGCAGGTAGTCCCAAGGTGGTTTCGGGGATAACGAATGCCTCTTTAGAACCTTGCCTAGTTCATCGCCAAAAAATAGGGGTTTCAGTAGGTCGATTATGCGAAGAGTAGGAACGCTGATTTTTATAATAATGGGAATACAAATTAATTCGGTTCGGTTTTCCAAAAAAAATAGGAAAAAACGTCAAAATACATCACTCAAAGTATTGTCCGTCGTAAGCCCATTCCTCTAGTAATTTTGAGACACCATCTCTAAAAAATGAATCCTCTTCGGCATCGATTCAATCATTGAGCCATTCTTTGACTTTTTCAAAAGACCCGAACCGCTGACTCCCCAAATCGTTTTACATCCTCCCAGAAATGTCAGTAGTCGGAAGAAGGCAGGTCGACGGGTGGGGCTATACCTCCTATTTGAACGTTTCCGGATAGGTTTTGACCGTGACAGACACGTGGGGCGAATCGTTATCAAGTTGCAAAATCACCCTGTCATGCTTTTTGGTCGTTTGTGACCGTTTTTCATGCAATTCACGGCCCCAATGCATTAGTTGCAGTTGAAAACATTTCCCATCAATGGTCTTCGCCTGATTTTAGCAGCTCATAGTACACCACACCCGTCTGGTCCCACCATGTGCAGAGCATGGCCGTTGAACCGTGGATGTTATTCTTCGGCGTCGGTACACACGATGAAGGATTGGGTTCACCAGTCTTTGCATAGTATTTTTCCTTCTTGGGATTATCGAAGTATGTTCGCTTTTCCTCCCCAGTCACGATCCGGTGAAAAAGCCCCTTCCTTTGATATATTTTAAGAAGTAGTTCTAAGATGGAAAATTGCCTTTCGACATCTCTCGGTTTCAACTCGTAGGGCACTAAATTTCCTTCGTTTTGAATAAATTCAAATTTGTTTAAGCGAAAGGAAGGCGTTTGCTGGGTCATTGCCAACGATTCGGCGAGTTCACTTTGTGTGGGGAACGGATCTTGATCCAGTACAGCCCCCAATTGTTCACCTTCTATCTTTTTGGACTGGCCAAGACCCTCTTTGTCGTCGGCTCTAAAATCACCACTTTCAAAGCGTCGGACACACCTCTCCATGATTTATTGATAGGAACAGATTCATCATAAGCTTCTACAGTTATGTGATGAGCTCGACTTTTCGGCCTATTGAAAAAAAAAATCAAAATTTCACGCAAATGGTATTTATCGAAGACAAATGCGAACACTTTCGAAAAAGCAAAAGGCAATGTAGTTGTCAGAAACAGACGCTGAATATTGCTGACAAGTGTCACACTTTTCCATTGAAAGATGTGTTGAAGTCAAAAGTGTCCTCCTACGTGACGTAGTGGTGTTGGCTCCTACATCGGCAGGTTAGATGCGATCCCTTATCCAGACTCTCAATCATTTTTCATACCTTTCACGACATTATCACGTTAAGAGAGTTCAGAGTTGGCAAAAAACTGTAGGTCGCCTCTGCTTGTGGTAAAGCAATGAAACGCAAAATACATCAACTGCTGAAGAGACTAGGCTTCGGTCCCATATGGACTGAATTAAAAAAAGGAAATCACCTGGTGAGGGAACACACAGCACGAGTGCTGAAGGAACTATACCTTGCATCTTTGTGGACTGTTGCCAAATCTTGTGCAACCAGCTTAAGCGTTTAATTTGAACGTGTTTTCTATAATGTCCTTCTCAGGTCATCCTTCAGTGTATCCGTCTACTTGTTAACAAGGATTCCCAGGTGATGATGACGGCATAGTTAAAACCTTCAAGCCAAAACAAAACAAAGAAAGTAAGGCCTCAGGGCACAGTCCGGCCAGTCCCAGTTTCCAATTCAGACATAATTTTCATCATAATCCCCTGCCTTCATACTTATCACATAATCCACTATTCAAATGCATCCTTTAGAGACAACGCAGTCCTCCTGACGGCAAACAGAGGTCATAAAGCACAATTACCGGTGCCGTAAAAATTAATATGGTAAGTGCACACTTCAAGAGTGCTCATTCATGGCGGCAATTCATGCGCTGTAAGTGCCGGTATAAACACGAGTAATAGGTCCTCGTAAACGGCTTCGACTGGCGTTTGTTGCTGGCACCCTCTTTGTCGTATGACGCCCAGTTGCAGTGTCTATATCCATTGATCTCCATTGGGACCCCATCGGTTGATGATCCCATATTTTCGCAGCGCACATCAAACCGAAAATATACATACTGGCATGGCGACCAGCCAGTGAGGTGTGAGCAGGGGCAGTAATCACGTTCTCATGAATATGGAGCTTGAAAATGCCCCACTCAAGTGTGGAGGAGAGGCTATAAACAATGACAAGGGATTTCATGGTTGAGCGGAGACTAGGGGGTGCTGTGGGCATGGGTCATGGAACAGGTTTTACGACTTCAAAGAGCATGACTTTAACAAATGTCGGGGCCAGAATGGTGGGCGTCATTTCGGTCTCGGGCACTTAGTACTCGATACGTGGAAAAATATTCCATTTTTAAGGGAGTCTGTACAAAGGGAGCATTTTAAGTGACTCAAACATTTTCATTCGCTAAGAAGAGCACATTTGTCAGGAGCTCACAACAAGGTGCTTCCACCATGACACAACGCCCACAATGAATAAAGTGCATCCAAGCAAAAAAACACAAATATTCGAAATTGATGAAATGTCAAGGGTGCATGATATCACGGCCGTGACACTGAAAGCGGAGGCACAAGATATGAGACAATAATCCAACCGTTAGTTGCATTAGCAAAAAAATGCACTCTTTTTTTTATAGTTGGCGCGCGCTAAAGGGGTTACGACTACCCTTAAGTGAACGGATTTAAGTCACAGTCGATTTCAACAACATAGGTGCCGTCCATGGATAACGGCTGGTTATTTTGGGAACGCTTGAGTGACAGTTGACAGCACTGAGTTCTGGAAGCATTAAGTCCCACTCTTTTTCTTGTAGATCGGAATTTAATGTGCTTAACATACGGTGCCGTTCCAAGTCTATGGCCGAAGTACAGGCACGTGAGCCAAGGAACGAATATGAGAAGCTGAAAGTTCTGTCATCAGCGAAGGAGTGAATAGGATTAGAAGTAGCAGACAAGAGATCACATATGAATATAAGAAAGAGTGTCGAAGACAGAACGGAGCCCTGGGGAACACCAGCATTAATATGATGGATATCAGACTTGAACCCATCCAGCACGACTTGTATTGAACGTTTCGAATCCATTGAAGAAGAGACATATCGATTCCATAAGCAAGCATTTTCGACAAGAGAGCCTGATGCTGTCAAATGCTTTTGCTTTCTCCAACATTGTGCAGGGATTGGTTCCACTTTTCGGTGAGATATGTCATCAGATCACCAGTGGACCTGTTGCTGCGGAAGCCGTACTGCCGGTCATTAAGAAGCTTATGGGATTCAAGATATTTCACAAGCTGACGATTTATCAGCGTTTCCATGACCTTGGAAAGAAGGGACGTAAGTGCTATGGGTCGGTAGGAGGTGGGTGACGAAGAGTCCCCTTTTTTAGGGACGGGCTAGACAAATGCTGTTTTCCACTTACTCGGAAAGAGCCCTAAAGAGTAGGACAGATGGAAAAGCTTGCGCAGTGGTTTTGCCAGCGTTGAAGAACACCTCTTCAGAAGAACAGGGGGTATACCATCCGGCCTTGCAACTGTACGAGTGCGAAAGTGAATCTGTCCAAAGGAAAAATTTACGCTCTCAAGTACAGGTGGAGACAAAGCACAATCTGGAAGCGTTGAGTTAGCTGCGAAGTGAGCAGCAAACAGATTTGCTCTGTCCAAAGAGTTGACAGCTGGAATGTCATTGTGAATAAGCGTCGGAATTGAAGACGAGGATGTGTGTGTTGAATGGATGTGCAGCATGAAGGTGCTACCCTCCTTGGGAAGATAATTTCGAAAAATGTCAATTCATTGCGTGTTCTTCTAAATATCATAAGAAGTGTGGAAATATAGAAAGTTCGTTTTCCATGGAAAACATGACGAGACTCGAAGTGGGGTAGGAGGGAGAAGCAATTCTTAAGCTACTGTATGTAAGTTTGGTACTTAAGTTTTGGGGAGGCATGGACAAAGTTGAAATTGGAAAAAGTCGAGACGCCAAACAAAAATTGTCGGTTGTGTGATGCGTCAACTCTTCGAAAATGCCGCCAAAAAGTTCTTTTTTTTTTCAAGAAAATATGTACGTGTCCATAAAAGTTTCGACAGCTGCGCTTATTTTCTGATATTTACAAAAAACGAACATATTGAAATTTATTATGTGAATAAGCATACAGGGTGAATGACTCGAATTCTGTGTGTTCGAAAACATATTAATTTTCAAATTGTATCATTAGTATTCCATAACCTTTGGCGCGAATAATGGCCTTGAGACGGACACAGAAAGCATCGCACGCTGCACGCTCTTGCTCTGTGTTATTTTACCCCATTCCAGGAGAAGCGCTTGTAAAGGGTGATTTTTTAGAAGCTAGAGGAAAAACCCATAAAATTAAGAAAAATGCATGAAATCTTTATTTGAATCGATAGTACGGTCCATTTAATTTAATGTTTGAAGATAAATCATGCAAATGTTGACCTTGACTGCGCCTTAAATGGCCCATCCGCTTCAAATGCTTCAATGTTGTCTTCCAATGCGTCAATTGAAGCGGGCTTGTCTGTATAGACATGAGTTTAAACATGGCCCCACAAAAAATAGTCTAAAGGCGTAAAATCGCACGATCTTGGTGTCCAATTCATAGAACTATGTAGTTACCAAACGGTTCCATTAATAAATCAATTTTGGCATGAGCTTTGTGACATGTTGCTTAGTTTTGTTAGCACCATACCCCTGCACAGCATGCTCATTCCATTGATGAAAGAAAAAGTCTGTAGCGCCTACCATCGACTGTAACGGAGCATCATTTAGTAAGAAAAACATTTCAATTATTTCACCAACCCATAAAACTCTTTGGAGTGACAACTCGTCAGACGAACAACACTCAAAGAGTATCAATTGTCTATGAGAAACTTCTCAAATCTCGCCCTTCGGAGTCGGCAAAAAACTGTAAGTCCCTTCTACCCGTGAGAGATCAGTAGCACGCACAACACAAGTAGTTGTTATAGGAGCTAGGCCCTGGTCCCATGTGGGCTGCAATGCCATTCTTCTTCTTCTTCGGATGGCGCTACAGTCCGGGGTGGACCTGGGCCTCAACCAACATGCCTCTCCAGCTAGCACGATCTCGGGGGGACGGAATTCTTGTCCATCGTCGTCCAAATTGATTGGAACATTCTACCTAACAGCAGGATTTGTGTCGTCATCGCCGTTTAGGAGTCTGCAGAAATGATCCTTCGAAATTCTCGACACCGACTGCGACTCTACCACCAGTTGTCCATTTTGGTCCCGGCAGTCTTCAGTCCGAGGTTTGTAACCGCCAGATAACTGTTTCATCTTGCGGTGAAAATTTCGGACGTCATTCCTGCCATAGCACCTCTCCATTTCCTCGACCGCGCGCTTCTCGTGCTCTGTCGTTTTTCTTCTGAGAAGCCGGTTCCCTTCCCTTTTTTCTCCGTTTGTAGAGCTCACAAACAGCTCTCGTCGTTCGATGCAGCGTTGTCTTGTATGCTTTTTGTTTGGCTGCATGCGCCTGCCTGTAATCGTCGTCAAACCATGGGTTCCTCTTAGGTGGTGGCGTGAAACCCAGCACATCAGTGGCGGCCTCTTTGATGGCAATGCCATTCAAATATTATTATTAACTACGGCTGCCGTGGTGGATTTTGTTGCTGAGAACACTTGTCTCTGAAAAGTGTCTCAAAACCTACCGTTAGGAGTCGACAAAACCTATACGTTCCCTCTACTCGTCATACAAAAATAACACGCAAAACACGAGTAGGTGCTGAACTCACTACGTTCTGGTCCCTTGTGGACTGTAGTGTCACTCAATTATTATTATTATTATGCAAACAAAAGTAAGTCTTGTCGGTAAACAAATTTGCTTTTGAAAATTGGGATTAATGTTAATCTTGTTTTGGGCCAAATTTGCACAAACTGTTGAGGCGTTGTTCAGGTGTCTGTTTAATCATGTTTAAGTGTCAAAGCAAACTAAAATTAAATCACTTGACAGTTGACGAAATGGTAAAAATAGAGTTGCCAACTTAAAGCTCTATGACTCTGCAAAACACCTTTCATTAGGCGACGTTCCGCACCATGGCGACATTCTGTCCGTATTTTAAACTGAAAAGTCTTAAAGCCGCTTTTCAATTTAGCGATGTTTTCAAATTTCAAAAGTGCGCTGGCTTACGGGGTAAGGGTCCCATATTTGACTTCGGGAGTATCACATATTTGACACCTTTTGAGTTGCTGACAACACTCCAAAAATACTGGTTGTCAATGAAAACTTCTCAAATTTCGCCATTTAGAAGCGGCAATAAACTTTAGGTCCTGTTTGCGTTGATGGCATCTGGAGGAGAAGATTTAACGACAAACTCTATGGGCTGTACAGCGACATGCGCCTAGTCAAGCGTCTCCGGATACAACGCTTAAGGTGGCTAGGCCATGTAGAGCGTATGAACACCACAACTCCGACCCGAAAAGTTTTCTAATCTGAGCCATTGGGACAACGCAACAGAGGACGGCCAGGATAAGGTGGCGCTCACAAGTGGAGAAGGACCTCAACCAACTTGGACTTCCGCAACTGGCGGAAGCTGGCGAAAGACCGTGCTGGCTGGAGAGACATGTTGGTTGAGGCCCAGTTCCAACCCGGACTGTAGCGCCACAAGAAGAAGAAGAAGAATAAACTTTAGGTCCCCATTACGTATGATGGACCAATTGCACGCACAACACGAATGGTTGATGAGAAAGCTAGCCGTTCTTGGTTGATCCCATGTGGATTGTAGTGCCACCCAATTTAATATTTTTTTCTAAATTTCGTTTCGAAAAAATAAACCGAACTCCCATGCCGGGGTTACGCATCTTAAAGCCGCGCTTTAAGAACTTCTTTGAAACCTGTTTCGCTTAAAAGCAACTATAGCTGGTGTTGCTTTTCAGTTCAAAGTTATGTCTGGAAATCGAGTTTTACTTAGCAATTTAAAGTTTGGAGACGCATTCAAACCACGTTTCAGTACTTAGTTTTCTAAGAAGCTTTTCAAATCCTTGCCACTTTTCTTAAGTCGATTTTTCACATCCCCCCTTGATGACGCACTTTGACAACGCGTTTGTAATCCCCACATCGCACCTTGAAGCGCAAGCAAGAACCCCACTTAAAACTATGTTTAAAAACCAAGCTTCCAAGCCACGCTGTAATATCCTGTTTTCAATTTTCATCGTAAGCCGTCGAAAGCTTACAGGCGTCTGGTGAGACTTCAATCGTGTCTAGTTTTCGACAGGAATCCTAACCACACGAAGCAACATTCGCTTGACAAAATTCATCACTTCATCCTTAAAAAAACGATGCCAACAGATGGCTCATTTCCCCTATCACGCAATTGTCAGACGAACTTCCCAGTCTGTCGCAGCCAACCCCGTGTTCAAAATCGAATTGATTCTTAATTGAAGCGCTCACCACTCCTGCGTTCGCATCACCACCCCATTAGCGCATCATCAAAAGAACGAATTAAGTTCAGTCAAGTGGATACCTCGTGTGAGTGAATGTGTGAAGTGAGTGCGTAGTACTTACCGTTTTAATTAAAAGAATATCAGGTGCTTTCACAGCTGCAGCATCTCACGGAACGCACTCTGGCTTCACAATTTCCTCGACAAACAGTCTCACCCGTCCGCACTCAAGGGGAAATCGCGCCTTTCCCAAGGATACCTGAGAACTGAATTATTGCTTAGGGGGTGCACACACTATCACTTGAATCGTATCACTTTTCGATTGATAACATCATCGACTACATGCAAATAAATAAAACATTCGCAACCAGGAAGCCCACCGCCAAGGACCTTCTCAGCTTGCTGCCACGCAGGGAGAGCAGAGCACCGCGAGAGACAGGGGTGAGCGCACGCGAGAGAGGGAAAGTTGTTTCTCTACGAGCGACTGAGAGCGAAATGCACGCACACAACTGCAGAGTTTACACTGGATAAGCTAATAAACGAAACGTCTCCCGGCCCACGGGGAATGACGCTCGTATACTGGGTCAGACACCGAAGGTTGAGTGCGGAGTTCCCGTTCCTCCGTGCGGGGGTGGGTGAATGTGTCTTTTCTTTCAGCTTTTAAGTGAGGGAAAAAAGAACTTTTACTACTAAACACAAAATCACCCCCTCACGACAATGACGACGACGCGCGGCGGCAGTGGGCGACAACGGGACGGGTGGGAACGGTGACGATGACCGTTGGGCGCGTTACGGCTCGCGGAGCACCACCCGCGACCAGAGACTATTGTATAACCAGGATATTTTGAGACTTTACGACTTGCCCTGCCGCGGCACGCTCACCGCGAATGCAGCGAGCACGTTGTTTATAACTCTACGCCGATGAATTTCTGCAGTGAACACGTTCGATCCGAGAGATACACTTCGGCGAGCGATACAGCGCGGGGCACGGCAACAACAAACCACAAACAACCCGTGAAATGGGCAAACAAAGTTGATAAACGAGACTCCGGCAGCAGCGCGGTGGACGTCTGACGTCGCGTCGCTTTGATTATGAGATAGTGAGAATCAACGCAACAACAACAACAACAACACCGCGACACGGCGATGAAAGATTATAAAATCAATTCGAGTGCGAATTAAGAGTCGAGATTCGGGAATTTTTTTTTTTGTTGGCTTTTGCTTTACTCGTGGTTTCTGACACTGCGACACACACAGATTTCCGTGGAAATCGGGGAAAACTTCACTTTGCAACGACACTGGGGGCCGCAGTTTGTTGTTGTCTATCAAAACAAACTCTACTGGAGTTGGCTGTGGTTATGCAAAGGGGCGACAATGAACCGGTACGGAGCTGCTATATTTGGAGACATGTCCACCGGATTCGACGAGAGCAGCTTTCAGACTGTGAATGGAGAGGAAAATTCAGAAAATTCGGGCAGAAGTTATCGGTGGTGGAGCTTTTTTGTTCACTCTCTCCCTCTCTCTTTCGCTCTCGCATTTGGGGGTGGTATTACAAACAAGCAAGGTGTACTGCGTCTCTCCAGTGGTGGCTCGCTCTCCGGCTTAGTGAAAAACGGGGACAAAACGGCTCTGTGTGGCAGGTCGTTGTTGTTGTTACTTTTCCCTATTCGTCTGCCTTGTGTGTGTGTTTTGTTTTTTTTTTGTTTTTTGTTTTCATCTGGCATCCACCCACGGTTTGTTTACGATTGTATTGTCAGTGGGGTAAGGTCACACATGAGGCAGCCTAGATACGCCGTCCTCTGGCGGTTGAGTGGTGGAATCCTGCTGTGGTGTAATGGAGTGAAAGCTCAGTTTGTAGGTCGTAAATATTCGGTGTGTGCATGCACCCGTCTCGCTGGTGGAGCTAAGGAGGTGAGGTAGGTAGATGTGAGTTGTTGATGGTGATGCCACTCAGACGAATGCGATTTCGAGAGACCATTGTTAGACTTCAGTGGAGCGATATGAAAACGTTCGTAAGGGTTGGAGTGGAGTCATTAGCTGAAGAAGACCTGGTTGGGCGCATGCACCAGCTCATCTGTAAGATATGGTCGGAGGAAAGCATGCCCGATGAGTGGAATCTCAGCGTAGTCTGTCCGGTCCACAAGAAAGGAAACCCCTTCGACTGCGCCAACTATCGAGGGATTAGTCTCCTTAAAATCGCATACAAGA
Organism: Eristalinus sepulchralis; assembly: GCA_944738645.1. Lineage (NCBI taxonomy): Eukaryota > Metazoa > Arthropoda > Insecta > Diptera > Syrphidae > Eristalinus > Eristalinus sepulchralis. The sequence continues at coordinate 47,430,646 of OX122882.1, forward strand.
TCCTTTCTGCCGTACTGTGTGAACGCTTGAAACCGTTTGTCAACAACCTGATTGGTCCTTATCAGTGTGGTTTCAGGCCAGGGCGATAAAATCATAACACTACGTCAGATACTAGAAAAGACCCAAGAAGTGCAAATCGACACGCATCACCTATTCGTCGATATTAAGGCCGCATATGACAGCGTGCATTGAGACGAGCTATACAGTGCCACGTCTAGTTTTGGCATTCCTACCAAACTCGTCCGATTGTCTAGGATGACGATGGAGAACTCTCGCTGCTCCGTTAACGTCAGGAACGAACTCCCCAAGACCTTCAATGTAAAATAAGGTTTCAGCCGAGGCGACGCACTGTCATGTGACTTCTTTAACATCATCCTTGAGAAGATCGTGCGTAACTCACAAGTCAACACCAGAGGCACGATCTTCCCAAAGTGCGTTCAACTGCTAGCTTACGCCGACGACATTGACGTGATTGGACGAACACAGCGAGCCGTCAATGAGGCGTTTGCTGGCATTGAAGCGGAAGCGGCTAAAATGGGTCTGGTGATAAATGAGGACAAAACGAAGAACATGCTGTCATGAAACAAGCACGCACAACATTGACGTCTCGGACAGAGCGTACCACTAGCCAGAAGAAACTTCGAGGTACTCAAGGACTTTGTGTGCTTTGGGTCCGCGGTAAACAGGGAAATAACAAAGGAAATCAAAGGCAGAATCACTCTTGCCAATCGCAGTTTCTTTGAGCTCAAGAGGCAATTGAGTGATAAAGTCGAAGGACTAATCTTTCTTTATATAACAGCTTGATCATCCCAGTCCTGCTCTATTGCGCGGAAACCTGGACGTTTCTAAAAGCGGATGAGGAAGCCCTTAGTCTTTTTGAGAGAAACGTTTTGCGTGCGATTTTTGGTCCTGTTTGCGTTGATGGTATCTGGAGGAGAAGATTTAACGACGACCTCTGTGGGCTGTACAGCGACATGCGCCTAGTCTTTGGATACAACGCTTAAGATGGCTGGGCCATGTTGAACGTATGGACACCCCTGCTCCGGCCGGAAAAGTCTTTGAATCTGAGCCATTGGGACAACACAACATAGGACGCCCTAGGCTAAGGTGACGCACACAAGTGGAGAAGGACCTTAACCAACTTGGAATGCGCAACTGGAGGCAGCTAGCGACAGATCTTGTTGGCTGGAGAGGCATTTGGTTGAGGCCCAGGTCCACCTCGGACTGTAGCGCCACAAGAAGAAGAAGAAGGATCAATGACTATTATGTGAGAACCAAGACATTGGCCAAATGATCGCCACGGCTTTGGTGGTATACCCTTATCCGATGGCCTTTAACATATTTTTGATGGCCTAAATGACATACTTGAAGTTCAATGCCGGTAATATGCCAAATTTTCTCATCCTTTAGCTCTTGTGTTGTTCTTGGCTTATTGCTCTTTTTAAGATCGTGGCTGCCACTTACATCACCACAACGTATGATAACAGGGCCATTATATTTCTCAAACAAAAGAGTCATTGTTTCGTTTTCGGAATGGCAAGTGGCACCGTCCACATCCATATCTTCAATTTCGCAACACAAAAAGTCCGTTTTCATCTCAAGATAGCAAGCATCATTCACTGTAACTGCTTGGCCGACCTCATTTTCGAAGGAGTACGGCACGATAACGCCACCAGTCCATAAACCACACCAAAAAGCAACCCTTTGTGGATGTATAGGTTTTTCAGCAACCACTCGTGGAAACCAAAAAGTGGCAATTCTGCTTGTTCAGGAATCCACTGAAAAGTGAGACTCCTCGCTGCAGATGGTGTTCTTTGTAAGGTCACCATTCACTTCTCTCTGTTGGACCACCCCTTTTGCGTATTGACGACTCTTGAAATAGTTTATAGCGCTTGAGTCTGTTGAACCTTGACAGCGTGTAAATTAAAATCTATATTCAAAATTCACATCAGTCATGTTCTTGAGATGTTCAATTATTGGGCGCGACGACTAGTCGAGCTTCACGGCTCTTTTGCCACACTATCGCGAACAACAGCAATCTTTTCGGCAGAACGAACTGAGCGAATCTGCACAAATGCTTTCACATTTCTTACAGACTCGATTTGCTGAGATACGTGCACAGTTCTACCGATTGTGGGAGCATTCGGCCGATTATGCTGACCAAAAAGGAAATTTCGAAGTGCACGAAATGCATTTTATTTACAAAGTCCATTTCGTAAATGGATTCGGCAATCTTAACGAGCTGCTCAGTTGTGTACCACTCTATGGCTGAATTTGTCAAACACTGAAACAAAGAAATATCAAATTGACGTTAAGGTGTGGCTCACAATTCACATGGTGCCTTGTGGTTGGACCACCCTTTAGTTGCAAGTCTTGGAGTGCGTTTTGCTATTTAATTGAATTTGCAGGAGAAACGTCCGTCCTGAGGAAGATCTAAGCAAATATTTCAAAGCAGTTATACACCCTGAAGAAACTAGATGGTAGCTGGACGGTTTCTCGTATGGAAGCATTGGAAAGTCGAATTAAAATTCACTTCTCTGAATGTATGGACACATAAACAAAGGAATGGAAAATCACACTACATGTGGAAGTGCGTACCATTTTGATTATAAGAAACGGCAAATTAATCTGGACAACAGCTCCACATGCTATTGTAGGCACTATTTAGAAATTAGTGTCTTACAAGGTATAGACTCTTGCAGCTATCCTCAATACTGAAAGAGAATTCAACAACATTACACCAAAATCCATTGTAGACGCCATAAGTGGACTACGTATTTGTAATGATAAGGCTAGTGCTCACCAGGTGACAAATTCAAGCGGATTTTGCTAGTAGCCAAGCGGCAAGAAGAGTTAAACGAGTTACCTAAGACGGAGTTACCAAGGAGATATACTTGCCGAAGAGCCTTGGATTATTGCCGGAATCTTGCTTGAAATCTTTCTAACAAAAGATGAAGAGTTAGTGAAGAATAGTCTCGAGTCGGCTTGGACCGTAAGACCGCATGACCCTCTATGTATAGCGGAATAGAAGTACCACCTATAGACTCCACCAGCAGAAACGAAGCCTTTGTAGTATGCCAATAAGTGAAAGAAAACTTTAACTTGAGTTTTTAAGAGTATTGGATAGTCTTTATGATAATTTTTTCCAAACTTGTTACTATCGATTACCTATCGATGTGACACTAGAAAGAAGGGGCGATCGCCGTGACGAGACAGATGTCCAGAAATGTAGTTTTTAAGAGGCTTAAAGATAAATCTTGTAGGTAAGTTTTCACTCCCAATTAACATCGTGTCTTATTCTTGGATCACCCTTTAGATACATATTCCACTTTAAAATAGAAGCCGGTAAAGATCCTCCACCCCGTCTTTGTCATCATATTGGGTGACATTACACCTCACATGGAATGACAGCACCTTTTCATTGATAACTAGTGCTTTCCTTTCGAAAGAGGTGGTGCAGTGAAAAACCACTAGATGAACAGTTCATTTATATATTTTGGATTCATCGCCATGCGAGTTGATGCACTTATCCACTACCGATTTCATCATCTATATTGAAGCGCATGACTAAGCCTTGATAGTTTACGTTATCTTGTCCCATCTTCAAACAATTGCTCGTTTGAAACTGGAACATGGGAGTTTATGGATTAATCAGAAAACAGACAGCAACACGAGAGATTCAAATTACTATTGTATTTTCTTCTACTTCTTGTGGTGCTACAGCATCAACCAACATGCCTCTCCAGCCAGCTGCCGTCAGTTGCGCACTCTAAGTTCTTCTTCTTCAGATGGCGCTACAGTCAGGGGTGAACCTGGGCCTCTCCAGCCAGCAAGATCTTTCGCCAGCTGCCGTCAGTTGAGCACTCCAATTTGGTTGAGGTCCTTCTCCACTTGTGTGCGCTATCTTAGCCTAGGCCGTCCTCTATTGCGTTGTCTCAGTGGCTCAGATTCGAAGACTTTTCGGGCCGGAGCAGTGGTGTCCATACGCTCTACATGGCCTAGCCATCTTAAGCGTTGTATCCGACGACGCTTGACTAGGCGCATGTCGCTGTACACGCCATAGAGTTCGTCTTTAAATCTTCTCCCCCAGATGCCATCAACGAAAACAGGACCAAAAATCGCACGCAAAACTTTTCTATCGAAAAGACTAAGAGCTTCCTCATCCGCTATTTGAAATGTTCAGGTTTTCGCGCCGTAAAGTAGGACTGATGTGATTACGGTGTTATATAAAGCAACCTTAGTCCTTCGAGAGAGGGCTTTATTACTCAATTGCCTCTTCAGCCCAAAGAATCAGCGATTGGCAAGAGTGATTCTGGATTTCCTTTGATTTCGGTATTGGTGTTATTGTCCCTATTTACCTCGGAGCAGAGGTAGACGAAGTCCTTGACTTCCTCAAGGTTACTGCTGCCTAGTGTGAGACTCTGTCCGAGGCTTCGGTGTTGTGTGTCGATCCTTGATGACATCATGTTCTTCGTTTTGCCCTCATTAACCACCAGACCCATTTTAGCCGCTTCTGCTTCAATGCCAGCAAACGCCTCATTGACGGCTCGCTGTGTTCGTCCAATCACGTCAATGTCGTCGGCGTAAGCTAGCAGTTGAGCGGACTTTTGGAAGACCGTGCCTCTGGTGTTGACTTTTGAGTTACGCACGATTTTCTCAAGGATGATGTTAAAGAAGTCACATGACAGTGTGTCGCCTCGTCTAAAAATTACTATTGTATAATTCTGAAAATAAGGGGTTCTTCAATAGGCATTTAATAGGAGACTTTGTACTTAATTTGTGAACGCACTCTCTCACTTATCATCAAACCGTCAATCTACTAAGTAAACTCAATATTTTCATCGTAGTAAAGTGTACGAACGAGTAATGTCTTTAAATTATAGAAATTTTCTACCTGAATTCAGAGTCCATGACAGCAACTTTAAAAGCTCGGCCTAGTAGCCAGGCAAAAACAAGTTTAGGGCACAAATTTGAGTCTACATCTACATACGTTGCCGTGTCAGTTCCACAACGGGTTGGTCAAAGTGTCGACAGTATCGCTGCTATTCAGGCGTCCGTAGCAATCTATCGTAATCAGTCAATCCCACGTCTTTCTCAAGAACTTTACATGGCTCGACCGTAAGGCTTTTGGTTTACACGCAAGCTGACTCAAGAATTAAATCCGATGTGCCATTTAAAGCCACCCATCGTTCTCCGATTGGGTTTGGGAGAATATGCGCCAAGATGAAGAATTTTAGCGCAAGATCATTTTTAGGGATGAAGCTCACTTTTGTCAATAAAAAATATTCGCGTTATTGGTAGGGCCAAAAACCACATTTACTTCACGAATCACCACTTCATCCGCAAAAGTAACTGGTTGGTGCAGTTTGCCTGTCGGCGGCGTTATTGGGCCATATATATGTATTCGTCGACAATTGCGATCGTCACTCTCTGCTTGTTCATTATTTTCGACCTAAATTGGAAAAGGATGGTGCCACAAGCCACACAGCACATTCTACAATCGACTTATTGAAGAGTAAGTGTGGTCAGTGTGTTATCTCGAGAAATGGGCCAGTTGATTGGGCACATTTTTGTGGTGAAGCGTTAAGTTATTGGATTATTCCAGCATGACGAATACGTTGGAAGAGGTCAAGACCAACATTGAACGTGAAAAAGCGGCCGTTTTGGCCGAAATGTGTGACCAAGTCGTTGCAAATTGGGTCCAATGAATCAACCGCTGCAAACGTGTCCCCGGTGGCCATCTATACGAAGTCGAGTTCTATTCATATATGTTTTGATTGTACTTTAAGCCGATAATAACGTTTCTGAAATAACCCAAATGGTGAGCCTTTTCTTTTCTTTAAAATTTGCCAAGTCCTATTTTGAAAATCCTTTACTAAAAACGCCGAATTCTCGATTATTTGTGTGTTCAAGTTTTTTAGGATATTGTCCCCAAATCGGTCAATTCAAGTAGTTACACCTGTCTAGCACTAAGTGGCAAAACATGCACAAGCTAGCAGTCAGGAATTTCATGACGAAAGTTCAACGGTTGTGCATACGCGATGACAAAATGACAGCTGCATAGTAGTGCAATGGAAGCCCTTAATAAAAGTCGGAAGAAGTCCCAGTAATTTGTAAGACAATGTAAACAGTGAATGGGGGGAAATTGAGAGTTGAAGCCAATTACCAAGAATTTAGAGGTAACCATGCGCTTCCCAGGGGTTGAAGAAGGACAGATATGCACAACCAGTCTCACATTCAATATTCATCTCTTAAGCTGCAGCTTCCGAAAGCATCACAGTGCGTGTCAAATTCGTCAACATTTCAAAGCAACGGCTGGCATATTCGTTTTCCTTAAAATCTTGCAGGATGTCACCCAATTTGCCCCTTCAAGCCCACAAAAAGAATCATTTCCACCTCTGCCTCTAAATCGAATAACAATAGGAGTAGCTTTCTCTTCCACTTGTGGAACATAAATGCAAACAATTTCGTCTTCATGGTCAACATCACTATTTGCAGGAAGTTGCGTTTTCATGTACGGTGCAGCACCACTGCCGCCGCGCCATCGTCGCTGCCGCCTGAAAACACATTTTTTCTCGAGGACACCCCCTGAGTACAGCAATTTAACTTCATTAAAATATTTAGTGCAATTACAATGAACGATGCAAGACTCGTCAATTAAGTTAAGTACTTACTTCTTTTGGGTAACTTTGCATAATCTAGGATACTCTCGTGAAGGAAATGCAGCGATGCTTGTGAGTTGTGTACAGTTTTCCACGTAAGCACATTCGTTGTGCTTTCAACAGTCGGTGGGCAAGGAAAATTTCATTTCTCGTAAATATGTTAACTCATCGAATGCTATCCCAGAACATGATGTTTTGCCTTTGTAGTCGATGTGATATTTTGCCAACTTCATGCAATCAATTTGGTGGAAGTAATTTTCACTTACTTCCTCTGTGGCGTTGTCCACACAGGACACTGAACCCAAATTTTAGTGATGGCATCTTTTTCTTCCTCGGATGACAATACAGTTCGAGGAGGATCTGGGCAACATGCCTTTCCAGATAGCATGACCTCTAATTTCGCACCCGAAGATTCCTTTTCCATTTGTGTGCGTCCTCTATTGCGTTGTCCCAAAGGCTCGGATTCAAAGACTTTTCGGATCGGAGTAAATTTATCAGTTCGCTCCACATGCCTGCACTTGACTATGCGCATACCGCTGTACAACCTGTATAGTCAGTCTTTGAAACTGCTCCTCAACACAAACAGCACCGAAAATCGCGTGTAGAGCTTAATTCTCGAAAAGAATTCCTCGTCGAAGTTCCTACACCATAACGGAGGACAGGAATGATGAAGCTGCTGTACAAATCTAGCGTGTTCTTTCGAAAGAGGACTTTGCTATGCACTTGCTCCTTGAGCTCATGGAAACAGCGGTTGGCAAGAGTGGTTCTGTGCATCATTTGGGTACTGCTGTTCTTGTCCTGTGGAAACAAATTAAATGAGGTAATTGATTACTTTAAAGTTTTTAGTGTCCATTTTAAAGAGCCATCCAAGACGTCGATGTTGAGCGTCCTTTTTTCCTTGATGACAGCATAAAATTTGTCTTGCCTCTGTTTACCGTAAGACGTATAAGCCGCTTCCGTTTCAATACCAGGCAACATCTCATTGACGGCTCTCCGTGCAGATCTCTCTCTCTCTCTCTCTCTCTCTCTCTCTCTCTCTCTCTCTCTCAAACGCTGATCGGACTTTTGGGATTAACTTGGGTTTTGCACAATCTTCTCACGACGTCATTTGTCAGCGCGTAGCCTTGTTTAAGACCCGGTTTCAATATTTTCGGTAATTTCGTTACCGACGAAAGTTCTTTGAAACCTGAACAAATTTGACATGGCTCCATAGAGCCGCGTGGTAGAAGGTTTTCTAAACTGTAGTGTAAACAGTTCTCAAATCAAGGCCGCAACAAATTTTATCCTCCGTTCTGCTTCCTCACAGGCAGGACCATATAACAGCCGTCGTAGAATTTTTATTTTGATGGCACCAAGAGCTAGCTCTGCCCTTTACTTGAAATCCAACATTTGGCTCCGCACAACAAAACTGGTGGGATACGAGTCTTGTGGAGCATTGTTCTGGCCCATCGCGTTAGAAGTTTTCACTCGTTTGCCGGGTACACTCTTTGGCTGAAGGTAAACGCACTCTTTCCTCTTCTTCCTCTTCATATGGTGCCACAGTCCGGTGGGGACCTTGGCCTCAGTCAATAAGCCTCCCCAGGTGGCACAATCTTTAGATAGTTGCCTCCAATTTCGAGACCCTTTTCCACTTGTGTGCGCTATCGGGACCTCGAGCGTTGCGTTGCCTTGTCCCACTGGTTCAGAGTTATAGATAATACCAGTTTTGTCCATGCCCTCTATATAGTCTAGACATTTTAGGCTTTGAATCCCCAAACGCCTGGCTAGACTTGTTTCGCTGTACAGTCCCAACAATTCGTGTTTGAATCTTCGCCAATATTTTCTTCTGCAACGCGAAAAGGGACAAAGACTTAACGCGGAATTTTCCTTTCGAAAAGACCAACTCGCTCTTTAACTACCATAAAGTTGTAGCCATTAAGAATGACGATCTAACCGAGACGTTGTTGAGGTTCTTACTCGACGTCTATATATTGTATATGGGTTTCATCAGCTCGTTTCAATTGTCCCTCCACTGCCCTAAGAGAATCCATTACGCTACGGTGGGACCGGGTGGCAGTGTCAATGTCATCTGCGAATCCCAAATCTCATACCTGAACCTGAGCACTGCACTATGGTTTAGTAAGACATTAAAGAAATCGCTTTACAGGGCATGTCCTTCCGAAAATCCGATTCAGATTTTAATGGATTTCGAGGTCTTTGAAACAAACTGGATGAAGCATTGCTTCTACGTAAGCATGAGACGATACAGCTTGCTCAAGGTGGGATGTCTCGATTTGGAGTCTATCATTATCAAGATTTTCTACATTAGAGCATGCAGAACCAAACAGCAGTTCCATTGTATTGCCAGGCAGAAACCTACTTTTCAAGGAATAACGACAACGACAGGTGCTTTTATGACAGTCAACTTCAAAAATTAGCCACCAAATCCGTGGTGCCTTCGTCCTCTCCACAGATGTAGCACACTTACTGGTTTTCTGTTAACAGATAACAATAATGCCGCGGATATCTCATAGAAGTTTGGGCGCATACGCTTGCAGACATCCTGGAGAGTCATGCCACCCAGAAGTCTTATCCAGACAACTTTGAAAAAAGTAGTCAAGTGTGGTCGTGGCGTAGTGAATACGTACGGCGATTTTCGAAATATTTTGTGCAATATTTTTTAGGTGCTGTAGCAATAATTCACCATCATCAATGAATAAGCAGATTGTTTTTAATATTGTGAAATGTTTTTTTCGTTTCTTCTTAGAACAAGACCCAGCATTATAGCTCCTGGGTTATACCCGAGAATACGGGTACCCGGGTACCGGTGACAAGAGTATCAAGAGCTCACTTTTGCCTCCTGCAACAATTTCAAGTTTCTCTGAATAAGTTTCAGACAATAATAACTATTATTGAGTGGCACTACAGCCCACAAGGGACCAGGGCCGAGCTTCTACAACAACTACGCGTATTGTGCAGGCTGTTGTTCTCTCACGAGTAAAAGGGACCTACGTTTTTTTTGCCGATTCCGAACGGCGAGATTTGAGAAAATTTTCATAGACAATTGATACTCTTTGAGTGTTGTCAGCAACTCGAAGGAGGTGGTGCCGTGAAAAAATGCGAGATGTCCCGTCCGGGAATCGGACCTTTCTGCGCGGCGGTCGACGCACTTACCCACTACTCCACAGCGACCACTGGTTTTTCAGACAATACAAGAAATGTAAAACTCGACAACTATATTTTTGAGGTAGTAAAGGAGTTCGTCTACCTAGGGGCAAACGTTAACTCCACAAATGACATCACAGTGGAGATCCGACGTACATAGAACCACCCTTGGCAACCGATGCTACTTCGGTTTGTCGAAACAACTGGGGTCAAAACTCCTGACTCGAAGGACCAAAGTCATGCTCTACAAGACCCTTAAGCTGGACGATAAGCAAGTCTGCAGAGCTGATTCTTGGTGCCTTCGAAAAAAAATTCTACGTCGGATATATGGTCCCGTCTGCGAGGAAGGTGAATGAAGGAGAAGACATAACCGCGAACTCTACAAGCTGTACCAGGATATGGATGTAGTTCGGAAGGCAAAAATCCGTCGACTACACTGGCTCGGCCACATCGGTCATCGAATCTGAGCCTCCTGGTTCGAAAAAAAGAGGACCACCGAACCTCCGGTATAGAGACCAAGTCATCGCAGACGTAAGACAGCTTGGCCTTGATGACTGGAAGCAGCGTGCCCAGGACCGTCAGCGATGGCAGGCAGCAATTGCTCAGGCTCTGACCCTTCATGGGTCGCCCGCCTGAAAAGTAAGTAAGTAAGTACAAGAAACAAATAGGTTATTTTCAGCTGTTTACGCGTATCTCAACCCCTATTGAATATTTTGTAGTTTTCTTTAGTACATGTCTCAGTGGTAATAGGGTCAACTAAAAAGTAAATCATTTGACGTTCCAAAAAACAAAAAATAAGTAAAAATGGACGCCCACAGTAGAACAGCAGTTACAATGGATAATCTTGACGAGTGATAAACTAAAGGGTGATTTTTTAGCTATTATCTTTTTGGCAAGACTGGTTTGTTTCACTCTCAATCACCTTCAGTTGGGTCTAGTATTTAATCATGAATCGTCTTACAAACGAACAACGCTTGCAAATTATTGAATTTTATTATCAAAATGCGTGCTCTGTTAAGAAAGTTCATCGCGCGCTTCTTCCGTTTTATGATCAGTTTACTCGATCCACTGAAGCGGCTATTTGGGCTATTGTGGCTAAATTTTGTACCAAATTTACATTGTTGGACATTAAACCACCAACACGCTTATATAGAGTACGAACTGAAGAAAGAATCGCAGCTGTATCGGCCAGTGTTAATGATGACCATCAATTATCGATTCGTCGCCGTTCGCAGCAATTGGGCCTCTGTTACTCAACGTGGAAAATTTTGCGGAAAAATTTAGGTGTGATGCCCTTCAAAATACAGCTGGTGCAATAATTGAAGCCGAACGACCTACCGCAACGTAAAATTTTTGGTGAATGGGCTGTTGGAAAGTTGGCCGAAGATCCACTTTTTTAGCGAAAAATTGTGTTCAGCAACGAAGTTCATTTTTCGCTCAATGGGTACGTAAATAAGCAGAATTGTCGATTTTGCACTGAATATCAGCCAGAAGCATTGCAAGAGCTACCAATGCATACAGAAAAAGTCACAGCTTAGTGCGGTTTATGGGCTGGTGGCATCATTGGAGCATACTTCTTCAAAGATGATGCGAATCGTAACGTAAGTGTGAATGGTGATCGCTACCGTGAGATGATATCCAACTTTTTTTGCCCAAAATGCAAGACTGACTTGACTTGCATGACATGTGGTTTCAACAAGACGGTGCCACATGCGACACAGCACGCGCAACAATGGACTTTTGAGAGGCGAGTTCGGTGAACATTTTATTTCACGTTCGGGACCGGTCAATTGGCCGCCTAGATCGTGCGGTTGACGCATTAGAAGACAACATTGAAGCATTTATTCGTGAGATACCCGCCGAAATGTTCCAAAGAGTATGCCTAAATTGGACTAAGCGGAGGGACCATTTGAGGCGCAGTCAAGGTAAACATTTGCATGAAATAATCCTTAGAGCTTACATTAATACCAAATGGTCTCGTCTGCTTCAAAAAAGCTTAACATTTGGAAACCTTTGCGTTACTTTCTACCCACCAAAACCCTTATTCTTCAATTGAACTCCATGCGACGGACATTCACTTCAAACGGATTTCAGAATAGGCGGAATTGTGATTAGGAGCCCACCACATCCTCTTGCGTATTGATTGCAAGTGCAAAAGCAAACACTGGGCGTTAGTAACTCACGACCGTTTCTTTTATTGCTTGTCAAATTCAAATCGAAACAAATAAAGAAATCTACTACTTAACAACAGCCTACGACTACAGACACTATTTTCTAAGAGGTTTGTTTTTTTTTTTTGTTTTGTTTTCACGGGGGAAGCTTAGAGGTTATCCGACTTTATTTATGTTTTATATGTGAATAGGTACATGATCTAGAAGCTGAGCTCGATCGGGAAACACGGCAAAGCACATTTCGCATGTGAAATGCTGCTTTCGCACTGGGGCTTTAGCTGGAGACGGTGGTGTGGAAGATGATTTCATAACTGGCAAGCTATCGACGGCTTCGCTTGCTAGCGGTTTACTATCCGGTACACGTTTCTCTGTACGTGTCTTTTGTTTTGGTGTCGGCAACTCTGTCTCGTAGCCAATGTACTTTCTATTCACGACCGGTCGCCTGGGCCTGGTTGATCTGCGCACAAAGTCGAAATTCTGCTGATTGGGGGAGTAGGGCTCCACTTTGATTTCGTCGTCCGTCCGATCGCTGATTGTGCGGCGACGTGGTGACTTCTTCTCTGGGGATCGCAAGATCTCCTCCAGATCGTTGACTATGGCTGGATTGTACTTATCGAACTCTCTGCGAGCAGAGGTTGCCTCCAACAAGAGTTGGGCTTCGTACAGTTCACTGCGTGAACACACGACTTCTTGCTTGATGTGTACTGGACTAGACTGGATTTGGTTGGGGGGATACCTGTCCGGGGAAATGATTTCATAGTCGTTGGGGTGATTGGTGCGCTTCGAGCGCTGAGCGAACATATCGAGGTCGGCGGGCTCAGTACGTGTTACGAAGGTTTTCGACTTTCGCTTTCCGTTCTCCACCGAAACACGTGTTTTTTCGGTGTGAATCATCTTCGGACGGTGCGACGCCTTCGAGGACGAGGACGCATTCTTCCGACGCGGGGTCTTTGGGGTCTTGGAGGTAGCTGTTGCGGTGGATGGCGACGTCATATCTGCAGTAGCACCAATTGCGCTTGATCCGTACGACGATGGGTTGCTTACCACTAATGTATCGATGGTCTGCAAGGTGTTTTCCAGATTTGACAAGAGCGATTTGAACGTGTCATTATTTGATGAGTTAATGAGCTTTGTGTGCCAGTTGTTGGGTAACTTCTCCGAACTGCCGCCCGAGTTATAGCGCTTTTTCAACTCATCTCCGCCGGGGGACTCCAAGCTGGCGACGGACGACGAATGCTGTGCCGAGACCTGAACTGCGTCCCTGTTATGCTTGTTCGCATTGCTTGATCCAGACGTCCGAATGCCGAAAAGTTCGTCTACATTTTCCATATCGAAGTCGGAAATGTCGATGTCGCTGCTGGTAGTCTTGTTCTCTGCTCGAAGACGATCGATTTCGTGCGGTTTCAGCTTCCGGCGGCGTTTGTACTTCCGTGGGCCAGTCTGCTGGCGAAAAGAAGAACATGTTAAAGGATCAGAAGGGAGGAGAGACTGCGTTATTTGTGCTGGAAGCTTACCACAGGTTGCCGCTGCATTGCTGTATTGGTGTCGCTATGTTGAATCAGATGCTGAATCAGATCCAAAGAGGATGGAAGCTCGCTACAGCACACAGAGCAATAATACGTGCCTCGCTTTGTATCCAACCCCGAATGATGCGACCGGATGTGCTCTCTGAGCACAACGCGCTGGTTGAAGGCACGCGGGCACACTGAACATGCGTACGGTTTCTCGCCTGTGGGACAGAACAGAATGATCAATAAGAGGAAACAGCGGTGCGAATCCAATTCTCACCAGTGTGGATACGTTCGTGCTTCCTGAGAGTTCCACCGTCTGCAAAGGCTTTCCAGCAGTACCGGCACCCATACGGCCGCTCTCCCGTGTGAATACGAACGTGTATTTGCTGCGAACTTCGTGACCCAAACGTTTTGCCGCACTCCTGACAGGGGAAGAGCTTTCCGGTTGCGTTGGCACTGTGCGAATGTCTGTGATTCGACAGAGATCTACCGTCAGGGAATTCTTCGTTGCACACGTTACAAACCACTGACTTGTCCCGATGCGACGTCATGTGCCGCTTTAAGCGGGCTTTGTTGTGGAAGTTCTTGCCGCACTTGGAACACGAGTGGCACTTTTCTCTTGAGTGGTCCCATGCGTGCTTCATCAGCGCCTTTCGATCCCGACATTCCTTTCCGCAGAGGATGCACGAGTTGGAAGTCATTTCGGTGGAGTGAAGATTTGTTAAGTGGCGCTTGATGGTGGTCTCTTCGTAGAACGACTCTCCACACAAGACGCATCTGCAAAGGGAGAGAAGCAGGAATGAATCGACATGACTTGAGAAGTACACCCAGCACGACATACTTAAACGGTGGATATCTGGCGTGAATTTCGGCATGTGCGAGCAAATCTAAAGCCTCTGAGAAGGACTCCCCGCAGGTGTTGCAACAGTGCTGGTCCTTATCGAAGACCTCCTTCTTGATGTGAGACTTTATGTGGCGCCGGAGCAGGTCTTGACGATGGAATGACATTCCGCATTGGTCACAGTAGAACTCGCCGTACTTGTATTCAGATTCGGAATCGCTTTCGTTGTCGATGTCCGGCTCGTACTCCGAGTTGCTCGCTTCGAATTGATGCGACTTCTGATGCTCTTGGAGGGCATTCGTGTCCCAAAACATTTCATTGCACGTATTGCACTCATACGCTGAATCGCTGCGGTGGGTCTACAAGCAAACCACAAATTACACCAACTTCAAGCAGATTGGATTCACGGACTTACCTTGACGTGTGATAGCATTGCCTTCTCGCGGGCAAACGACAAGCCACATTGTTGACACACAAACGGTTTATTGTCATCAATTATAGGGAACTGGACATCGGTTTTTGTCTCCTCCTTGAAACTGTTCTCCGTCTGGTATTGACCCGGATCCTGGGGCTCCTCATGTTGATACTGCTCCTGTGTATGCTCCTGCCTCTGCCGCAATGACTCATCAATTGTGTAGTTCTCCTCCTTAGGCACTTTTGGCGTACGTTTGCAACGGGATTTCTTTGTTGGCCTCACTTCCGTCGACCAGTCTTGGTCGTAATAGTGGTCATTCTCCGGCGAATGCATCTGCGGCTGGAAATCTGTTCGAATTTGATTTAGTCTTGCTTGCAAGGGGAATACCTTGTTCGGCTTACAATCATTTTCCTCGTACTCAGAAGCTTCGGCGTGAGCCTTCAGATGATTGATGAGGTCTGATCGGCGAAAGAAGCGCGATCCGCACAGCTTGCACACATGCGGACGATCGTTCTGATGCGCCACCATATGGTTCATGAGACTAACTTTTTTACGAAATCGACGACTGCAAAAGTCACACGGGTAGGGCCGTGAAGCTGTGTACTCATCCTGGACAGTTGGTAAAGGCACTTCTATGTCCTGAGCGGATATATGAGACAAGGAACCACAAATTTGATCTGCTGGTATTTCAACCCTATGAAAGGAGGTTGCGATTAGGGCAAATGCTTTGAGCAGATGATGACAAGTCTTACCTTTCCTCGCCCTGGTGTTGCACCCAATCATCGGTTATTACCTCCTCCGTGACCATTTGGGCCTCAGTGTAGTCTTCTTGGAAATTCACAATTCCACTGTCATCGTTTCCGTCCACCTCGCTGTTGCCGTCCATTATCTCCATTTGTCCATCGCGTGCCATAAATATAAGATTCTCGGCAGCTATCTGGTCCAAGTTGGTGGGCACTTCATGCACTAGGTAATCGGTGTGATTACCGCTGTCTCCCTCTGAGTCGCCGATGATAATACCTTGATTTTCAACGTTTGTATGGCCACTTTCCATTTGCGGAACCCATGACGGGATTCCATACGTCTGAGTGTCCATTCGATGTCACTTGTCCGACGATTATGTTCGCAGCTCTGAAATGATTGAATGATAAACTGTTAGAAATGGTACTGGTACTGGTTACGGGAAGGCTATGTAACTGAAAGCGTTCTGCGGACGAAAGTGCGGATGCCGCACAAAAATGAAGCGGATGCAGACTTAAATCCAAGATTGTTAATTTGTTTCTTAAAGACAATTCATGTATGTACCCATTTTACCAATGCACAGATGCATTATCATGTGTTCCTGGAGACCTCGTGACTACTATACAATATTTGTTCACAGAAGAAAATCCGTCTGCGGTCGTTTAAAGATCGAATAAAACACACCGCACCACACCGAAGCCGGTATAAAAAAGGCAAAAAATATAGCAACCACATGGTTACAGATTGTCAACCGCAAAGGGATTTGAAAAGGGTAGCTAGGGAAAGAAATCACCTCCCCCAAGTTCCACTTCAAACAACACTTGACTGCAATTGTCAGTCATCCCCAGACAGACACTACATTCATCTCCCTCGCACATTTGACATTTCCACAAATGGCCTCCATGCAAAGATATTGAAAAAAGTCGAAAAATCTTCAAATACACTGCAGAAACCGAGAAAATATTCCGCTAACATAAGGGTTATGGCCAAATGAGGTTAAGGATGTTTATTATTATGAATTACCCCGCAGCGAATCATAACAAAACTACTTCGTATATCTCGAAGCGCTGTTACAAGACAAATATGAACAATCCAACACGCGATTACATCACAGGGCTTTTTGCCACCGCCGAGGGAAAAAAAATTGTATCGCCATTTTGGGAATAAGGAAAAAATATATGCACACAATATTCTTTGGCGCTGGAACGTATTTTTTTTTGGAGGAAAAAATTTTTCTTCATTCTATTGTGGTTATTCCGAATTGAGGTTATGAGCAAATTAGGTTAAAGTATTTATTTACAATTGACTTACGGAAGGACATTACAACGGCTGTAGTTTGACGATTGAACTGATATTGCACTATTTTTGAGGATAAAATCGCAGACAAAATCCTATGACACGTTTTCCTTTGCTTGACCATTTCACGATTAAATTTTGTGAAGCAGTTTGACGTTTCGTTTTATTTGAGTTGTATAAAAGTTTAAAGTGGTATATTTGCATGAATTTTTTGAATTCCTATCTGCTGGATTGAATGTTTTTGGGATTTTAGAGTGCGATGTGATTTCTATTTTTCTCTTTAAATGATTATTAACAAGTTTTAATGTTGCCTGCGTTTTCTGTTGCGTGGAAAATTCATGAAAAATTAATTTTATAACAGATTTTCAGGGCTTCGTATTTGCTTTCAACCACTAAATGGTATAGGCACTGACATACAGATGGGGTAACATGTCAGATTTCTTGTTTTCTAACATTTAAAAACGAACAATTTTAAAGATACATATCTTTTTCGTTTGTTCTAGAAATGTGTTTCATTCATAGTTTTCCATTTGGAGCCGACAACAAAATTTCAAGAGGTCTTATTGGTTTTCGCTTAAATGCTGGGAGTCTATGAAACATGGATTCTTATGGAATTCTTATCAGACCTGGGGAAGGAATGTATGTTGACGGTTGTAAAACAAATAAGAAATATTTTTTTAACCATTTCATTGTTGGTAAAATTTGCAGTCTTATCTATTCCATCGTCTCCTGTTTAAGATTTTGCAACAAAGTTGAACACTAGGGCTCACATATACAGTGGCGAGCAAAATGAGTACACGTTCAAAGAATATTAGGAAAAATGAAAGAAACCTTATGTTTTACTTATAAGTAGTGAAAAGTGTATTTAAATCTTGGAAACTGTGTTCTTAGTGTTCAACATACAAAGGAATATTGCAACATTGCTGCCAAGATCATTGTAAAAATAAATAATATTATTGTTAACCTTCATGTATTAAATAGTGACGAAATAGTGACGAAATACGTGCTGGTTTCGATAAAGGTTTAATGTCATTTGCTGTGTTTCTGGACTTCTCAAAGGCTTTTGACTCCGTAAATCATAAAATACTTATATATAAACTAGGTAAACAATCTGGTTTTAAAAATTCTGTATGCAAGCTAATGACATCTTACCTTTATAATTGCACTCAATCTGTATACTACGAAGATAAAGTGTCGTCTAAGTTAAATGTTGTATCAGGAGTACCACAGGGCTCTGTACTAGGCCCCCTCTTATTCATACTATTTATAAATGACATAACAAAGTATATTTGAAAGTGTGAGTACCATATCCATACCATAAAGTTTCTGTAAATCTGATGAATTATCCGCTATTGACGAGCTTAATAGTGATATTAAATCTATTTATGACTATCTCAACTTAAACCCATCAAAGCTCCGTACAAAAGTTTAAAAATCTGGGCGTCTGGTTTAATGAATCCCTAAACTGGGACACCTATATAAACCATATCGTCTCGACGAAACAGTATCTACCAACAACAGTCAAATTTAAATTAATTAAAGCGTTCGTTTTACCTATTGTGCTGTGAATGGATGTGAACTCTTTTCAAATTTGGACTATGAGTCAAACCGAAAATTAAATGTTGACTTTAACAATTGTACCAGATATGTGCTCAACCTACGACGGTACGATCACGTCTCCTCTTATGTGAAACAAATCATTGGTTGCTCACTTCATGTGCCATTCAAGGTTTGCGCTCTTCTTGCTTTGTTTAAGACAGTAAAAACTAAAACCCCGGAATACTTGTACTCAAAATTGAAATTTGTAAGATCCCAAAGAACGTATAATCTAATTGCCCCGAGGCATAAATACTTAGTCACCAGTCGTCAGTTCTTATTCATGCAATTCAGCTTTGGAACGAACTTCTCCCTAGAATTAAAAACCTTAACAGTGAGAATCGCTTCAAGCATGAGTTAATCGATTATTATAGCCGCAGAACCTAGCATGATCATGGTGTCTTTAAATTAATTTTGCATCTTTTCTACTACTTGTATCTATTTTCTACATCTTGTATCTAAAGTATCCTCTAAATATTTGTTATATAATTTAAATTTTAAATGCCATATGTTCTTGAAAAATTGGGTATTCGAAGCCTGTGCAATCTTAATAGTTAGTTGTAACTTAATGTACAGAGATGTTGATGAATTTGAAATTTTGCAAGTCTTACCGATTCTTTTTTGGAGGCCGTTTTTAATATTTCGTCCACAATCCTTTGTTTTTTTTATAGCGCTTCTTACATTTTTTGGCATACTCTCTACTTACTTTTCGATATGAGCATATGAGATATTGGCCAACTGTTCCACTACTCGCTCCCATCAACTACTCAAGTTTCCTGGAGGCTCTTCGTAAGATACCAAGTGTATTTTGAGAATTTCCTACAAGTTTTTAATTGGATTTAGATCCGGGCTTTGCGCTGGACACTTCATAGTCTGAAAAAGTTGTTCTCGAAATTCCTGCTCTGAACAATTCGGACAGTGTGTTTGGGTAAAAAATTGGGGTAAAATATTTGCAGAAAGGAAAGGTATTGTATTGTTCTTCATTATACCTTCTGTTTTGATCAGTGAGCCAATATTCCATCAGGTCGCCGTGGCGTAGTGGGTAAGTGCGTCGACCGCCACGCAGAAAGTCTAGGTTCGATTCCCGGACGGGACACACCTAGCATTTTTTCACGACACCACCTCTTTCGAGTTGCTGACAAAACTCAAAGAATATTAATTGTCTATGGAAAACTTCTCAAATCTCGCCGTTCGGAGTCGGCAAAAAACAGAAGGTCGCTTCTACTCGTGAGAGAACAGTAGGACACACAACACGAGTAGTTGTTGTATTAGCTAGGCCCTGGTCCCTTGTGGGCTGTAGTGCCACTCAATTATTTTTAAAACATCCCCACACCATTAAGCTGCCACCTCCATGCTTCATGGTTTCTTTTACCTGATGCTTTTGAAGAGTGTCATTTTCACGATGCCAAAAATATTCCTTGCCCTCTGACTGAAAGCGGTTAATTTTTGTCTCGTCCGACAAAATTACCCGTTTCCAATCGTCGACACTTCAGTTCTTGTGCTCTTTACAGTACTTTAGGCGCGCTATAACATTTTTTTCATACAGTGCTGGTTTTTTCGTTTAATAGATCGATAAAGAAAATTTCTAACAGAAGTCCTGGAAGGTTCGTCAGAACCTTATAACTTATAATCTGTTATCATCATCATCTTCTGTAACCCATATGTACCGCTTAAGCGGCCACCAGGCCGCTCGATCCTCCACCATCAGCTCTCACTCATTTGGAGCTATTCCCAATCGCAATCAGATGAGTTTTTGAATTTGATCCACCCACCTCGTGCTAGGTCTGCCAAGCAGATTTAATGGTATTACATCTAAGACAAGTCTCGAAAGTTGTGATGAAGGGCACATCCGTAAAGCTTGGCCAAATCAACGAAATAAAGCCCTTTCTGTTCGAAGAAGTAGCTGCTCAACCTTGAGTTCTCCCCGAACCGTGTATTTCTTAGCCTATCCCGAAGGAGTCTCATCTCAGCAGCTGCTATTCGAGATCTTATTCTTTCAGTCATTACCCAAATTTCATGACCATAGGTGAGAGTTGGAACAAACACTGCGTTAAAAAACCGATAACTGTGCTTTGACACCAAGCTTGGCCTTCCTCAAAACTGATCTACCAAGCTGCTTCAAAATTGACCCAGCCCGGTCCTTAAAGAAAGCTTAGTGTTGCTCCTCCCATCAATCGTGAAAAAGACCCCTAGATACTTAAACTTCTCCACTTGTTTCAATGGCACTCCATAAACATGAAGAGTGCATTGGACAGAGGTTTTGGAAATTACGATTTCTTCAGACTTGTGAATGTTAACTTTCCTTCCGGCTATACGGCCAAAAACCGCGTGCGCTGGCTGGGCGTCCAACAAACATGCATAACCTACCAGTTCCTTCATAAAACAACTGCTTTGAATTTTAATTGAATTGGAGATGATGGCAAGTGGCTATAGAATCACACAGCACTTGCGGCAACTTAGTGCTCTATTGCCCGAGCCCCTATTTTCATCTAAGACTTCAGAGCTACATACCCTGACAAAGCTGATGATCTCTTTACATAGGACGTCGATGTATTCTTCGTGTTAATTGGTTTCTTTTGGTTATTTTGACTTACTTGATGTCAGATTTGGACACTCAACTAAGAGGTGTTCCGTGGTCTTCTTTGCAATACCTGAGCTATTATGCATCATATTATATGGTTTCTGGCCAGGGAAGTTCACCACCGATTAAATTTTCACACTGCGGCAGATCCTGAAAAAGACCCAAGAAGTGCATACCGACACGCACCACCCATTCGCCGATTTTAAGGCCGCATATGACAGTGTGCATAGAGACGAGCTATACAGTGCCATGTCTAGTTTTGGCATTCCTACCAAATCAGATTGTGTAGAATGACGATGGAGAACTCTCACTGTTCCGTCAAGGTCGTGAACGAACTCACCGAGATCTTCAATGTCAATAAAGGTTTTAGACAAGGCGACGCACTGTTATTTCACTTCTTCAACATCATCCTTGAGAAGATCGTGCGTAACTCACAACACCAGAGGCACGATCTTCCAAAAGTCAGTTCAATTGCTAGCTTACGCCGACGACATTGACGGGATTGGGCGAACACAGCGAGCCGTCAATGATGCGTTTGCTGGCATTGAAGCAAAAGCGGCTAAAATGGGTCTGGTGGTTAATGAGAACAAAATGAAGTACATGCTGTCATCAAGGAAAGACGCACAATATCGACGTCTCGGACAGAGCGTACCACTAGCCAGAAGGAACATCGGCTCCGCGGTAAATAGGGACAATAGCACCAGTACCTAAATCAAACGCAGAATCACTCTTGCCAATCGCTGTTTCTTTCTTTAAATGTCTCGACTCCGTTGCTGTCCGGGTTCTTACTTTGACTACAACAAGGAAATGGTCCGAGTCGATGTTGGCACCTCGGAAGGTTCGGATATCGAGAATACTGGAAGAGTGTCTGACGTCGATCGCAACGTGATCAGTCTGATCTGTCGGAGATCGCCAGGTTCCTTTATAAATGATGAGACATAGGAACCGCATACTAGCCACAGAGAGGGTCCGCCTAGAAGCAAAGTCCAGCAGCCTGAGTTCGTTTTCTTGAGGTGGTGTCGTGCAGGCTGTGTTTCTCGATGACCCTAGCAAAGAGTTCCTCTTTTCCCAGTTGAGCATTGAAATTTTCTAGAACGATCTTAGTGTCGTAGATGGGACATGCGTACAACTAAACAAAGGATAATCTGGACTTCGTAAAGCACTACACACCAAATTCTTTAATTTCTCAAAAGAAACACAATTTCATTTCTTTTAATTTGTTCTATATGCTGATAACAAAGAAAGTGTAAAATAATTGCTTAGTGTGATATTTTTCATCCCTCAAGGACGAGTCATCTTGCAATCGTAAACCCTGGCACTGGTCTCTGTGTACAGCAGCTTGCAAACGGCGCCATTATTATCGAAGGACATCTCGGACACCTTGAATTCGGGATTCACGGAGACTTTCATAACGTACTCCCCAACGTCCATCTCAGTGATGTCGATCCACTGGCAGTCAATGTTGTAGCGATAAATATCCGAGCAGTTCACGGATATTCCTGAAATGATGTATGCCATGACTGTTCAACTCTTAGACTGCGTCTCTTACCTTGATCTCCGAAATTGGCACATGCATACTTCGGCTGAGTACCCGGCAAGCACTGATTGTCCTCCAGACAGAAGGAGGCCTTGTGGCCCTGGGCCACCTTATTGCCGTGCATATCGAAGACGTCAAACACCGCAAAGACTTCCATGCTGTGGTAGTGCCTGGAACGATGCTCAAGCGAATAAAAAGGAAAATCTCAGTGATTGCCGTGCGACTCACATGTGGCACATGTGCCATTCCCACAAGTGCTTCGGAATGGATGGCCTGAAGTCAGTGTTGCCAGCGTTGAGAACACTTGCGGTGAATTTCAAGAGCCTCCGAGTGATCAGATGCCAATCAGGGTTCTCCTTCTGAATCTCGTAAGCCTCAGCTGCTACACAGTTCTCCTCCATGGCGCACTGCAGGAAAAACATCGGTCTGTCCTCCAAGTGGGCAGTCTGCTCAAGCTCCCTATAGTTGAAGACCAGATCGGGCGCTAGGTTGGTGCACGACACCGACGCTACGTGATTCCAAGTTCCATGGCAGTGATTGTAGCCCTTGAGGTGATCGTGATGCATGCACTGCGCCAGGGATGATTCATTGCCGTAGCACTCTGTGCCGCTCAGAATTGTCTTTGACACATTTGACCCGCCAAAGAAGTCAGTCTGAAAGGCCGCCCCGGCGTAACCCAAATTCAGTTGTTTGCAGACTACGTTCGCCTCCAGCAGCGACCACCCGTCGGAGCAGATCGTTCCCCACTCGCCGCCATTTATTCGGATCTCAACCCTGCCCTCAGTCTTCAGTCGTCCGCCCCGCAATCTCACGTCCATCCTGTGCGAGTGATGGATTCTCTTCTTCGGTGCCCTCTCTTTTGGTGGCTGCTTAATGGCAAACTTAGCCGATATTGGCGCCTTGCACACGACGCCTGCTGCCTCTGATGACTCGCAATCACTCACGCCCCAATCGTCAAAACGGCATTCGGTCAGCTCCTTCTCGTGGCCTTCACAAATTACGTTGTCCATCCAATAACGTCCTGAAACCGAAGGAAATGAATTGAGGCTGCCACTGAATGTGGTGCTTGATGTACTTACGCCTTGCCGGCCCGTAGGCTCCACTGTGGGTGAACTTCTTGAAGCCAGGAAAGCCAAGCTGACGGCACACAACTTCAGCTTCAGTATTGTCCCACTCATCATCGCACACGTTGCCCCATTTGTTGTTGTGAAGAATCTCAATGTTGCCTGAAATAGACAAAGTCAGATTTTGAGGAGAAAGAGAAAAATATCTTTTCTGCCAGTTCTGATAAACGTGTACAATGATAGGAATTGATCGAGTTAAGGCATTTGCATCAATTAGGAGAGGGCAATGAAAGAACTCAAGTGATATTAGGAGCTTTGCCTACAGCCAGGTGAGGTGACTAACAACACACGTGTGTCAGATTCATTTAAACCCGAAGTAAGGCCATTGTGTTGTTCATCCACAGAGCTGGTGTTCATCCACTACACCTGCAACCATATAATTTTCTGGATAAGAGTCTGTTCTAGATTGACACGCACTTGGGATATGTCTGACAGCCCATGGAAGTAACATTCTCTCGGGGGTTGTTTCCTACCGAAGGTCTGTGTTGAGTAGTAGCAGAAAAGATGCGCCGGGGTCTCGTTTCCTTCTTTGGCCAAACCTTTGTGCAAAAATCATTGGTAACCCGAATCTTGGGGCATGTCTCCCCCTTGCACGCAGTGTCGTGTAAGAACGACGCTGAGAGTCGTCAAAAAAATTGAATGTCCCTCTCCTCGTGAGAGAACATTAGCAGGCACAATACGAGTAGTTGTTGAAGAAGCTGGGCCGTGGTCCCTTGTGGGCTGTAGTGCTACTCAATTATTATTACTAATATTATTTTTAATGCTAAAAAACCAGTGCAGCATCTCCAAATGATTTTCGCCCGACTAGTATACTACCATGTCTTTCAAATGTTTTCGACAGAGTTTTGACTGAGTAAATCCATGGACGTCTTAATAGGAACTCGCTGTTGAACGCCTGCCAATCGGACTTTTGGCAAAACATAGCTGTACTTCAGTTATGGTTAAAGTTCTAGATGATTTACGACATGGATTTGACGGTGGTATGCTAACTATTCTTCTCTTTGTTTTGTGACTTTGCATTTGACAAAGGCAACCATGTAATTTTGCGTTTAAAGCTTAGACACTCTTTTGGTTTTAAAAATACAGCCACTAAGTTGACAAAAAGTTTTTTGACTGACAGATCACAGAAAGTTACCATTCAACCATTCACTTTGTAATCAACGTCGTTCCACACGGTTCCATGTTGGTTCCAATATTTTTCCGTTTGTATGCTAATGACCTGCCATCTATATGTAAACATGTTAGTTTCCACCTCTACAAAAATTGACTTTTACTAAATCCGTCTAAATGTCAGGCCATTCCTATCGGTAATAGATTCTTTGAGTTTGAAAATGTTTCTGATGTCTGCGTTTCTGGGACAAAACTTAAGCTGTTTGAATTAGCAACTAGCCTTGGTATTACCATTTGTCGTAACTTATCGTGTGCGTAAGCTATGGATATCTGTAAGTTTTACTCCCTTTGAGGCACGGCGAAAACTATGGTGAACTGGTCACTATGTTGGTCGATGGTGAAATGAATGATGATCCAAAATATTATTTTGCTGGATATGGAATCCATCACCCCATACATAGTGAAGAGTATTAAGTCCTACATAACAATGACAATGGTATTCTAACTGTCACCTCTCAAGCCTGCTCAAAGCTGCAAAATTACACTTCGCATGAACCTTACGCTGTGACAAATTCACTTTCACACTCGTTTTGTTGTAAGAGTTCTTAAAGACTTCAACTTGCACAAATCCGTCGGTCCAGACGGTATACCTCAAACCTCCATCCAATAGCGAAACTATTGTTTAAGCATTTTCATCCCGTCCCAGAATTTGTCCAGCCCGGCCTTAAAAGCCCAGAATCTTCGTCACACATTCCAACCGAAACCTGGCACTTATATACGCCCCTTTTTCTGGAAGCCCTTAGTCATTTCGAGAGAAAAGTTTTGCGTGCGATTTTTGGTCCTGTTTGCGTTGATGGCATCTGGAGAAGAAGATTTAACGACGAACTCTATGGGTTCTACAGCTATATGCGCCTAGTCAAGGGTCTTCGGATACAACGCTTAAGAAGACTGGACCATGTAGAGCGTATGGACACCACTCCTCCGGCCCGAAAAGTCTTCGAATCTGAGTCATTAGGACAACGCAACAGAGGACGGTCTAGTATTAGGTAGAGACGAACCTCAGATAACATTTGGGGCGCTACTGGAGGCAGCTAGCGAAAGTTCGTCGTGTCTTGACAGGCATGTTGGTTGAGGCCCAGATCCACTCCATAATGTAGCCCCACAAAAAGAAGAGAAGAAGAAGTTAGAAGTTGTGATTCGAGTGCTTTTATTGCTGCGCGACTATCAGTGTTGATGACCAATCTTTCGCCTGATGTCACACTTATCGACAGTCAAGTAGCGTTTTCAAGAATAACCACAATTTCTACCTGGAGTATACTCTAATAAACCGTCAATCTAAACAACTCACTAATTTATCATTTTTTCAGTTTCTACTTCACTACCAAATTAAACCCCGTCAGTCCTAAGCTTAGCACCCGATTTGTTTCCCATTTTGGCTTTTTCGGTATTTCGGCACTTTACACTATACTGAAGTCTAGGTTAGGCTGCAGCGGCCAATTGTGAGGCCTTACGAATAGTTCCCTGATGTCCTGTAAAACCATTGTGAGCAATAGGTAAATAGCTATTGAGATGTTCCGCATTAATGTCGGGTTCACCTAGCTTGTGCAAAAAGGATTTCCCTATGTGTTGCTTTCTTCTTTCAGCAATAGCTTAAATGTCACAGAAAAGATGAGAGATGGATTCTATCTTCCCCTCTTCACTTCACCTCATACAGAAGTCACTGTGATGGATGCCGGGTCTGGAGGCGTGTGTTTGAATGGCGCAGTGCCATTCAATTAAGGTCCTTCAATGCATTTTATTTTACAGAGCGTTTGTGATTGAGTTGTATCCAAATAGCCTTGGTGGTAAGACAAACGACCACCTTATGTTTTGCGAGTTACGTGCCGACCAAATTGTTAAACTGCAAGATGGCACTTTTGCATTCCCAGAATGCCGGAAAGCAGAAACGGAAAAGTGATAAGAAACCAAATTAGAAATGCTTGGTTCAGCGAAAAAAGTAATATAAAACCAAACGAATGCCAAAAATCGGTTGGATTATTTGTTGGATACCCAAGTGTGCAGCGAAGATATAGACAGCGGCACTTGTAGCATTTAAGTAAATTAATAAAAACCATTCCCAAAGAGTGTGCAGCCTAGCTGAAGACAGCGGCAGTCAGAAAAATAATTGCAGTTTTATTTCTTTCTTAAATTTCCAACAGATAATTTAAGTTGCGCACTAAATGTGTTTGCTTTCAGAATGTAGGGATGGAGGATACATTACAAGTTCATCTACTTCACAGTTCCCTTGTGATATGTCGCGGCACCCAATTCAGGTGGTTTTTAAAATTCTAGCCGACTCGCTGAGAGATAAGCGGCACATGAGGGAGGTGTTGGAATGATATGTACTCGTATGTGATGTGTTATCTGTGACCTTCAAAAGATTTAATTGCTGCCTAGCTCTCAGCCTAACTCTCACAACAGTTGATTATATTCTTCTTTGGTACAGCGTTGTTCCTTAACCAGAACAGTGCCTCCTTTATTGTCATAGAAACTGCTTGAAAAATGTTGCAGTATGATGAAATGTTACAAATTGATGGAGAGAGATGGGGGTATCTCAAATAGATGCCAGAGCCCAACTCATCGTTTATCTTAGCCCCGAGTCCACCGTTGACCTTCCAGCGCAGTGAGAACAGAGTCTCAGTCCGACCTTGAGAATTTTTTCTCATTTACGTTGCTATGTGTCCGTCTGTTACAATCTTTTTATCTCCTGAATTTATGAAGCGATTTCATTTCATATTCATATGCAGATGCACTAGGGCAAGAAATGATTGTGTTTATAGAAACATTTGTGAATTTAAGATAAGTTTGTAAATTGCATAGTAGTTCAGCATAAGATAATAATAAAAATAATTGAGTGGCACAAAGGCCTACAAGGGATCAGGGCCTAGTTTCTACAACAACTACTCGTGTTGTGCTTGAGAAACCCTTCATAGGCAATTAAAGAGTGATTTTTAGCTATTATCTTCTTGGCAACACTGGTTTAAAAAGCTGACGCACGTTTCATGTTCTGTTTCACTGTCAAACACCTTTAGTTTGGTCTATAATTTAACCATGATTCGTCTTACAAACGAACAACGCTTGCAAATTATTGAATTATCAAAATGCGTGCTCTGTTAAGAAAGTTCATTGCGCGCTTGTTCCATTTTATTGTCAGATTAATCGACCCACTGAAGCGGCTATTCGGGCTATTGTGAAATTTCGCACCAAATTTACATTGTTGGACATTAAACCACCAATACGCTTACGTAGAGTACGAACTGAAGAAAGGATCGCAGCTGTATCGGCCAGTGTTAATGAATTGGGCATCTGTTACTCAACAACGTGTAAAATTTTGCGGAAGGATTTAGGTGTGATGCCTTTTAAAATACAGCTGGTGCAAGAATTGAAGCCGAACGACCTACTGCAACGTAAAATTTTTGGTGAATGAGCTGTTGGAAAGTTGGCTGAAGATCCACTTTTTTAAGCGAAAAATTCTGTTCAGCGACGAAGCTCATTTTTGGCTCAATGGGTAAGTAAATAAGTAGAAGCATTGCAAGAGCAACCAATGCATCCAGAAAAAGTCACAGTTTGGCGCGGTTTATGGGCTGGTGGCATCATTGGACCGTACTTCTTCAAAGAAGATCCGAACTGTAATGTAACTGTGAATGGTGAGCGCTACCGTGAGATGATATCCAACTTTGTTTGCCCAAAACGCAAGACTGACTTGACTTGCATGACATGTGGTTTCAACAAGACGGTGCCACATGCCACACAGCACGCGCAATATTGGAGTTATTGAGAGGGAAGTTCGGTGAACATTTTATACCACGTTCGGGACCGGTCAATTGGCCGCCTAGATCGTGCGATTTAATGCCTTTAGACTATTTTTTGTGGAGCTATGTTAAAGCTCATGTCTATACAGAAAAGCCCGCTTCAATTGACGCATTGGAAGACAACATTGAAGCATTTATTCGTGAGATACCGGCCGAAATGCTGGAAAGAGTATGCCAAAAGTGGACTAAGCGGATGGACCATTTGAGGCGCAGTCAAGGCGAACATTTGCATGAAATCATCCTCAAACATTAAAACTATATGGACCGTACTATCGATTCAAATAAAGATTTCATGCATTTTTCTGAATTTTGTGTGTTATTTTTTTGAAAAACTTTTCTATAGCTTATACTCGGGTTGTGCGTGCCACTGTTCTCTCACGAGTAGAAGGAATCTACAGTTTTTTGACGACTCTGAACGGCACAATTTGAGAACCTTTTTCATAGACATTTGATACAATTGAATTGTTGTCAGCAAATCGAAAGAGGTTGTGCCTTAATGAAATTCGAGGTCCTGCTTCCGGAAATTGAACCTAGACCTTCGGCATGTGGGTCGACGCACTTTCCCACTACGCGACGGCGACCACTGAGCTCAGCATATGATATGAGGGGTTATTCTTCGTTAGGTTCGATTTTCAATAGGTTGTTTCTTTACTAGAACACGGGTAATTTCTATCAAGCTACTTTGTCATTTTTGTTCAGTTACATATGGCAAAACTCACACCACAGCAGCATCTCTAAGTTCCCGAGTTGTATTGCGAAGACCAGAGTTAAGTGAGAAATGTTTTTCGAGCGATTTCAGTAGCTTAAGGTGCACATAATTAACCTATTGCCAATACCATTCACAAAGTTGGATGCTACTCGACCGGTCAGCACTTAGTGAAAACTCTGTAGTAGCTCTATTTGAGACTGTACATGAAGACGAATTGATTCGTCATGGTTCCACAGCTAGATCTGGCATACTCGACAACTTGCTATACTATACGTAAGAATCTCGACGCTTTGGAAGAACTCAATAGAAAGTTGGTGGTTCATCCTGAAATTGTGTTCGGTTTATTGGCATTGAAGCCGAAATGGCTAAAATGGATTTGGCGATAAATGAGGGCAAGACGAAGTATATGCTGTCATCAAGGAAGGACACACAACACCGACGTCTCGGACAGAGCGTAGTACTAGGCAGCAGAAACTTTGAAGTAATCAAGGGCTTCGTCTACCTTGACTCCGTGGCAAATAGGGACAACAATATCAGTACCGAAATCAAAAGCAGAATCCCTCTTGACAATCACTGCTCCTTTGGGCTCAAGATGCAATTGAGTAGTAGAGCTCTCTTTCGAAGGACTAAACTGGTCCTCCTTAACGGCGCGGAAACTTAGATGCTACTAAAAACGGATGAGGATGCCTTTAGACTTTTTAAGATGAAAGTTCTGAAAGGGAAGAATCAACGATAAACCTTATATTCTGTACGCCAACATGCGCTTGGCTCCCGGGTCACTTGCTACGAAAGGATGACAAAAGGTATTCTAAGAGCCTGAACCCCTGTCGCAACTGCCCTTGTTCGTAATAAGGGGTTCTATCAATGACAGGACTTGTCGAAAGTAGGTGGCGCCGTTCGATAGCATGGATGCAAATCAAGCACTGGTAAGAGTGAAGAGAAATCCGCAGCATTCCTGTTCTCTCTTAACAGAAAAGTCTGCAGCGAACCTCGCCAATCACCTAAATGTGCAACCGCTAAGCGATGACCGAGCTTAGGACGTTAACGGTGACGATTCTCTATTATGGTCAATGTTTGGTTTTACACTGCTTTGCACTTCCTTTGCCACTGTCACACCATTTCTCAGACTAGCTGATGATGTTTGGAAAACCAAGAAAACAAACTTAATGCAGGTGCCTGCCTGGCTGTACAGTGGAATAATTTTTAAGTAGCAGTTCTCCAAAGGAATGGCCTGTAAATGGATCGGGTGCTCGTCCTTTGTCCTTTAATTAAGGTTTCCTCATTGACTAATAAATTAACACTACAAGACATCATTCGATTCAAAATTAAATCTGAAAACTAAAGTCATCACCGTTAGTTAACACAGGCAAGCAGACTAAAAATCGTTTTCAGTCTCAGCGATCCTTTTTTTAAGGGAAAGAATGCAAAAAAAAACTCTTCACCTACCTTCGTATTCATTCGGCCCACCAACCAGACGAATGGCGCCCTCCTCCTTCTTCAGCGTCTTGATGTATTTCTGCACCAATCGATTGCGCTCACTGCGTGCCTCTTCCAGTGTCCGATGAGCACCAGCACAGGCCACAAAGCACAACACAGCGACACTCAATAAACCGTACGTTCGCATCCTTCCTAACAGCTAATTGCTAACACTGCTACTTTTCGCGATATTCACTGGAACTACTTTGATCACAGCATTCTTCCGAACCGTACGAATTGCAACTGGTCGCAGTACCTAGCCGAGCATCTGCTTTAAGTCCGACGAAGTCGAGAGAATTCGAAACTGAAGCGCTCCACTACTGAATGAAAGTTCAAATTTCTATCGTCATCCTGACGTCATATCGTCAAGCGCGTCTCAGCAACGATTCCCATCACTCAGCCGTTGGAGTCATCGCGCATCGGAAGGGTGCGCGCTGGGAGTTCGCCACACAGCATGACATTAGATGTCATTCGATTGTTTATTGGCGATGTGTCGGACGTGTGCGGGCGGGGTGCTGTGGGGAGACTATGTAACGGAAGGCAATATGCTCCAGATTCTGCACTGCACGAATATGGAAACGATTGGCGACAGATTTATTTGATTGCTTCGCGACATTGATCGCGGGATTCTCGCGCGCATGGGGGGTTGATTTTGCCGGATGGCGGCAATCACTTGTTAAATTTGCAAGCCGGTCGGGCGTGAAGCTCGTCCGTGGCTGCACATGATGGGCAGAGTTATGATTCGATTCAACGGAATCGTAAATCGAGCTGAAGTTCAGATCGTTTTACACAGCGCTTCCACGTGTGACAAGCGACCTTGAGGACAGATGCAGCGACGTGCTAGGATGCAACTCAAAGTCGGTCACCATGTCGTATACGTAATAAAAAGCTGTCGACGGCGGTGATGTTTGACAGATGCTTTGTCGTTTGGTTGACGTTGCGCTGCGAAGTGCGACGATCACTTGAACATGTTTCAACATCTGACACTGTGATGGTGGCATGGAGACGGTTTTAAACGGTTGACCATATGTTGGAGAATCTAGTTCTGTGAACGGGCAGGGAGATCATCAAAACAGTTCATAACGAAACACATTGTCTGGGATTGGAGTGGGAAAAACGGGGCGCGCCTCTCAGTAGTGTCTCTCGATCAAGGTTAAGGTTGCGAGACCGAATTAATATCACAAGGTAGGAGTGAGGGGGTTGAGTGCAGAGTTGCGAAAGAGGACAGGGAAATGACATTCAACCGAAAATAGGCCATAGTTAGGCGTGTCAGCTTCATATCCATTCAACAGACGAACTTCAATGTAGAAGATCTTTTGTTTATTCGCTGAGCAAGCCAAGGTTGCGGATCTTAAGTGTAGTGTAGACGGATGTTTGCTTTCGCGACTTCATCCACATCCGTGTGCAGTTCGTATTTTTCGGGGCTGTGCCTTGCTTTCCCAATTGTCTGCATCCGCTCCAATATACACTCGTACTGTTGTAGAGTTCTTAAAGACATCGACGAGCACAAATCGGTTGGTCCGGGTGGAATACCAATAGCAAAACCATTGTGTAAGCATTTTCATCCCGTCCCAAAAATTTGTCCACCCCAGCCTTAAAAGGGCAGAATCTTCGTCACCCATTCCAACCGACCCCTGGTTCTTACATACGTCTCTTCTTCTTAAGATCAGGGAATTGTTGGAAGTTTTGCGTGCGAAGATTTAATGACCAAATCTATGGGCTGTACAGCCACATGCGCCTGGTCAAGCGTTTCCGGATACAACGCTTAAAATGGCTAGGCCATGTAGAGCGTATGGACACCACTACTCCGGTCCGAAAAGTCTTCGAATCCGAGCCATTGGGACAACGCAACAGAGGACGGCCTAGGCAAAGGTGGCGCATACAAGTGGAAAAGGACCTCAACCAACTTGGAGTGCGCAACTGGAGGCAGCTAGCGAAAGATCGTGCTGGCTGGATAGGCATGTTGCTTGAAGCTCAGGTCTACCCTAAACTGTGGCGCCGCAAGAAGAAGAAGGAAGTGCTGTAGATTATGAAGAATCTATAATTCAGGAAGCTTCCTTATGATCGGCAGTGTCCCAATCGCAGCAACATTTCCACTGTGGTCTTAAGGCAAATCTGGGTGAAAAGTTGCACCAATCTTTGCACTATGGAGGAGAAAGCAAGATTGTGAGGGTTGCTAAAAGGTGATTTTTTAAAAGCTATAGGAAAGTTTTTCAAGAAAAAAAAAAACACCATTTACTTCAAAGGCACTTGACAGAATCGTTATCCGACTATACTTCAAAAATGTCATCGATTTCTTTTTGGATTGTAACCTACCTCTCGAACCGTTAAATACATGGGTACATGTCTAATATTCACGTACTAATCCTAGTGTGCTCCAGGGCTCTGTTCTGACTCTTCCTTATTTTTATAAATGGTTTCTTGGATGTTACTTCTAACCCAAGCCACGCTGAGGACGAACCTTCAGCCTCTCATATTCGTACCTTGACTTATGTCATTCCCCTTTGGTCCCAGGCTCGAAACGGATGCACACGAGGGACGACTTAAAAAAAAATGCAGATTAAATAATTATAAAACAATTTTTGCCATAAGTATATGGTTTCAACTCACCATCTTCATCTTTAACCAGCATGTTCCAGCAAAGGGGTCGCAGGGGCAATGCACGCAGAATAGATCTCCAAGCCGCTCGGTCCTCCGCCATCGACTCTAATTCATCAGGATATCGTCCTAAGCGCTAACCAACCACCCCGGGTCGCCTACCTGATGGAATCGCATCTAGGGCCGCCTCGGAAACCGTGTTGAAGGTAACATCTGTACCCCGGGACAAATTATCTAAGTATAGCACTTTCCGCCCAAAGAAGTAGCTCAACATTGAGCTTTCCCCGCATTGTCGCGTTTTTTTAGCCTATCATAGCGAGTAACTCCAGTAGCAGTACGGAGAAATCTTTTCTCGGCAGCATGTACACGCGATCTAATTGGAACTATAATCGCGGATGCGGAGTGTAACCAGTATGTTATGTCGGGAGTAAGCAGGGGCGTCCTGTCACCTTTCCTATGGTGCATGCTGGTCGGCTCTCTGCTTTCCGTCTTAAATAGATCTAACACATACGCCCAGGTTTACGCAGATGAAGTAGCCGTACTGGCCACCGGACCATGCCTTGTGGCCGTTTGTGCAAATGGGCAGGCGGCCCTAAAAACATGATCGATAACTCGTGTACGGCGGAACGGCTTTCAGTCAATCCACTTAAAAACGAAGTTGTTCTCTTCACGAGAAGGAGGAACATGACTGGCCTGACTCGACCAGTCTTAAAAAGTGTCAGCATTCCATTTTCCTATAAAGCGAAATACTTAAAGTTATCCTGGATAAAAAAACTTCTTTGGAAAAAACAAATTGAGACAAAAACCTTCAAGGCGCTGTCAGTGTAAGGGAGTTTCTGGTAAAACCTGCGGTCTATCCCCAAAAAGATCTGTTTGGATCTACACGGCAATGATAAGACCTCTTCTCTCCTATACATTAGCCGTTGGGTGGAACAAGCTCTCGCGAAAATACGTAATTGCTGCTTTCACCAAGTTTCAAAGAACGGTCTTTCTCGCCTCGCACTGCTCTTAATACACTGCATAATTTTCGTCCCCTTGACATCTTTATCCTTGATGTACAATCAAGGTCATCTTTCGACTAAAAAGGATGGTCTTTGGTTCAACTGACAACCTCTATGACACTAGTCTCCTGGACATGACGTCTGACACGGGGTCACCAATGATCCAGCTGCGTCGCTCTTAAAAAGGCGACTTTCCCCGTGTCCAGGGCTGCCTCTGGCAAGAAAGCGATTTTTATGGAGGGATCTGGGGCTGGTACTTTTATGGAAGACAACAACTTTAGACTTCACACCTCTTGAGGTAATTTCGCAGCGGTCTTCCAGATGGAAACGTTTGCCATCCTAATGGCCACTAACTATATTGTGAACCCGATAGGAAACTATTCGCTTGGTTGGTTAGAGCGCCCGTCAACGGTTGGGTGTCCCAACAGCACGACCAGAGAAGATATAACTCTCCAGGATGCAGGCTGACCAAGTGCTTTGTTTTTGGGATACACTGCACTGGAGTGCTCAGAGTCAAAAACTGCTCCATTGTTTACCAGGCAGTAAACTTCATCCCAAGTGCTTGCTCCAGAACGTCAACAAGGAATTCGCGGCTTGTCTATTACCTCTAGACAGAAAAGAGTGTAGAAGACTTGTCGACGTACAAACGGGACGTCTCACTTTCGCTAAGCACCTAAGTCTACTTGGGCTTAGTGATGGCACCCTATGCGAGGCCTGTGGAAAAGGTGAAGACACTTCAGAGCATATTCTCTGTCAATATCCCGCCTTTGCCCGTATCAGGTGGCTGCTGTTTGCCGCTGACGTGGTGGAATATATTTCCTGGATGCCAACACAAGGCTCTGAATATATAAGTGCCACAGTATCAACGTTAAACATTTAAAAACATGTGGCGTGGTAATGTTGTGAACTCAGAGGCCAACAACAACTTCTAGGATCATTTGATCCTTGTTTGGATTACTGTGACAAAAATTTTAAGGTTTTTTTTAAGGGAAAAGTAAAAAACTGAGCATGTTCCGCATTGATACCCAAAGCCCCAGAGAGCGCATTGCAAATTCGGTGATATATTTTTCCTTCCCAAAAATTGTAATGTATCAGCTGCATATTCATATTCTGAATTAAAATATATACGGAATAAAAATATAACTGAAATTAAATATTTTTCAAATTTATTATTGCTTATCTTACGACCACTGTACATGCAAATCATCCAAACCAGAAACCAATGAGATTTGAGTCCTCATTTGAAAGCCCGGAAAAACCCAACAGATGGAGCGCGTAATTTACCAGCGTTACGACTATCGTTGTCCTACTCTGCCTTATTGCCGCTTAATAATCAAGTTCGCTTGTTTACCGCCGCGAACGTTTAATAAGTTTTGTTTTTGTTGTTTGTGACTGACTTGGAATAACTTCTTCAGGTGAACGAAAAAGGAAGCCAAGTACTTGCGAAAATTTTAAATAACCAGTTTTTATACCACAAGTAAGAAGTGCAATTGATTTTCAAGAATTATCCCAAACAAATCGGTTTCTTCTATTTTTGCTGAATTTATTCCTATGTCTGTGGCGAAAAAATAACGTATAATTAAAAATTGGCGGCGTTCTTAATTAATTTTTTTCTTTCTGCTTCAAAATATTTCAGTGCATTTTTGTATTATTTTTCTGCGTAATTCTCTGGAATTGGTGTCAATTTTTCATTGAAGTTGTGGCTTGGGTTGCATAGGAATTTTAAGAATATATCTCGATGGATGTCCACATTCCAATGCAGCTCTAAATCAAAAGTGAAAGGATCCTATGTAATGTGAAATTTTAGGCGAATACGATTTATTTTTCAGTAATTTTATCATATCACAAGAACACAAATGAACAGAAAAATGTCACAAGGGTAAAAATCATTACCCTGGGTTTTAAATAATGAAAACTTGAATTGTTTCTATCACGAGTACAAGTAGATTTATGTTGAGTGAATTTCACATCATATGGTTTTTCTGCGAACAAGTGAACGACATCAACCAGCTATTGCACATTCCAGTTCTTTGCCTTACGTTTTCTCCTTCCCAGACTGCGGTTTCGTTGTACGAGTTTAAAATTCGAATCTCGTCTATTTTTCGGTTTGACCATCGCGGCTTTTGTTTCTATCTGAGACTCTAGTGTTCATACCTCCTCTTCCGCCTAGCACACACTACTTGTTATTATTTGTTCACAAGAATTTATTTTCGGGTATGAATTTAAAGTTGTCAGACTTAAACCAAGTCTGATCCGTAAGTCAATTCGAATTTCGTATCAATTGTGGATTTGATTTCAAAGATACTGAATCAGTATCAGTATTACTGACGATGATCAGTAATTTCCAAACAAAAATATTTATTTTCTTCGATACAATTTAATGCCTTCAATTAGAATAATACAGAGAATCGAAGGGAACGTCCTGTTTCGTCGCGTTTCAGTATTCCTTATGTTGCTCCTTAATCACAGAACATCCATGAGCAATCAGGTATGATTGTATCACACCACTTTGACCTAATTTTTCCCTAACAAGAAAATAAGGGTACAGCGAAACATGAAGACCCTTTTATAAACCTTATTAAATTCGGAGAAATGTTTCCCTTGAACTAAATACGTTTGTTTAGGGGAAATATTTAAAGTCTTATGCACTTGATATTTACCAACTTTACCACATTTGTCTAATATTGCCAAATCATTCATTGTTTGAACTGTAACACCGGCAACAGCCTTGTTTCTTGACTTTACTTTCAAAAACAATTTGTATGTTGAATCACATCACTCTACAAATACTGACAAAATTAAAATATTGAATACCAGAAAGCGTGAACAGTCTATCAAAGTAAAGGTTGACTTTGACTTTAATTTACTTTTAAAAAGGTGGCAGAAACTATGCACGCACGAGAAACCTGCAGTCTGTCCGATCCCTGTTCGTCGACTCTAACTCAACCAAGCAAATTTATTAACTTGATCCATCCACCTCACCCTAAGTCTGCCGAGCGGTAGCCTACCTGATGGAATCGAATCAAAGATACGCCTCTCGAATCGTGATAAGGGACACCTGAACGAAATGAACAAACTATCAAACTATAGCCCTTTCTATACGAAGAAGTAGCTGCTTAACATTATCGCATAACTCACTCCATCCCGGCGAGCCAGAGAGAGAGGGAAAACTGGAGAATTTGTAGGTATCGAAAATGTACCACAAATTCTGAATTATCAAAACCTCGAATCCCCAAATAAAATACAACATTTGTGAATTGAATAATATGTAAAAATATGTTTGCAATCTAAATGGGCCTAACACAAAAAATAGTCTATTATGCTGGTCTGCAGTTTTTTTTTCGTTTTCTAAACAATCTTTAATTTATAGAATCAGTTGCTTTCTCAATCGTATGTAGATCTCTTTTTCTGGCGTTATAGTCCGAGGTAGACCTTGACCTCCACCAACATGCCTCTCCAGCTAGAATGATCTCTCGCCAGCTGCCTCCAATTGGGCACTCCAAGTTGGTTAAAGTCCTTCTCCACTTGTGCGCGCCATCCCAACTTAGGGCATTCTCTGTTGCTTTGTCTCAATGGCTCAAATTTGAAGACTTTCCTGGTCGGAACAATGGTGTCCATACGGTCTGCATGGTCTAACCATCTTAAGCGTTGTATCCGAAGACGTTTGGCCAGGCGCATGTCACTGTACAGCCTATAAAGTTCGTCGTTGAATGTTCTCCTCTAAGTGGCTTCAAAGCAAATAGAACTAAAAATCGAACTTTTCACACACAGAACTTTTCTCTCGAAAAGACAAGGGGCTTCCTGATCCGCTTTTAGTAACGTCCAAGTTTCCGCGACCTGAAGGGGAACAGCGATGATCAAGCTGTTGAACAAAGCCCGTTTAGGCTTTCGATAGAGGGCTCTATTACTCAATTGCCTCTTGAGCCCAAGGAAGCCGCGATTGTCAAGAGTGATTCAGTCTTTGATTTCGACACTGATGTTGTTGTCCTTATTTACCACAGAGCCGAAATAGACGAAGTCCTTGACTACCGCGAAAGTTCTCTTTCCTAGTGGTAAGCTCTGTCCGAGACGTCGATGCTGTGTGTCCTTCCTTGATGGCAACATATACTTTGTCTTGAAATTTTTTGTGAGAGTCACACGTGTTCACACACTCTAATATATTATGTTGTCATTAAATTTTACGGTTTAGTAGAGGCTTCTTCCCTTCCATGTTCATATATTTAGGCATCCACCGTCCACCGCCGTTTCTTAAAACCCTCTACGACTACCTTAGGTCTGCCGGGTATTGAAATACATTTTTTTTTTGTCAATATGATAATTTGAAAATAGAAACACCAGTTTCTTTCCTTTCGATTATCTTTAAGTTTGTGTCTCCATTCGAACTCTTATTTAAATTACATTTTTTATAATCGTTGCAATAGATTAAAATATGAGCGACACTGAAGTTAAAAGAGGAAGGGGTCGCCCAAGGAAGAAGGAAGCTGATGGCTCTGTTGTAAGTTATTTGCACACTTGCGTTGCTGCAATAGTATACTTATGTGAATTCTTATGTTTTTTAGTCAAAGAAGGTCATTACAAAAGCACCTAAAGTGAAACGTGGTGTGGGACGACCGAAAAAGACTGGATTCCGCGGTACGCATAAAAAGGCGGTGGTACCACCACCGAGTCCCACTAAAGGACGAGGTCGCCCAGCGAAGACCGCTCAGAAGAAAGCTAAGCAAGAGTCTGAAGATGAAGAAAAGGATAACGCCGAGGAGGATGAATATCATTCGTCTTACGAAGTTGAGTCGTCTTAACTATTAACTAGTAGATTTTATATTTTTCACACAAGCAAAAAAAGATAAACATTCACATAACATTACGCCACATATTTAGAAAAACAAAAAGTCTGACTGTTTGGATGTAGTCTTCGTTTGCATTGAACTGTTTCAGTAAAATGTATAAAAGCGGTTATCTTTTACTATATGTTAGGTTATGTTAAAACTTTCGTATAAAATAAAGGACATTTGCTAAGCATCAGCCAACAGCGATGTTTTTCACACATGTTTTATTTTCCTCGCGGTCATTATTTCTTTCTGTGATCAGAACTTTACGAACTACCCTTTAGCTGTGGAACGATATTATGATGGAAAGATTTGTTGACAGTGATCTCTCTCTTAATACCATTCAGATGTAAGGACTAGTATATGCTAACTAGGAATAGGACGAGTATATGCTAACATTTGAGGTATTAACACCCTAAGAAGGGAAGCTTTTTAGTCACTTACATGAAAATCTGTGCGGTGTTGTGCCCGTAAAAGGAGACGTTGTGGGTCGTCTGTGGTGTATGAGGGGCGGTGAAATTCGAGAATTTTGTCTTGCGCAAAAAAAAATTGTATTTTAGTGGAGCAAAAGTTACGCTACGACACTAGACCCCCAATCTGTAGGACCAGTTTTTGTGTATTAACCCTTTACAAGGGGTCAGTTTGAAGCGAACACACAGTAACCCATTTTGTGGATGCCAGGGCCGTCGTTGACCCTTCAAGACCTTATCCATTGCCGACTCTGGTCCAACAGTATTCTTGTAAAACTTTATCGGTCTAAGCTTCAAGCCTGTGTAAAATTAAAGTTACCACCGACTCCATTCAATCCGCTCTCTTTTCTACGGAGTTTCTATTTTCTCTCTTGTTTAACACCCCAGTGTTGTAAGTTTCGTTTAGATGGATACTACTTACCAAGAAGTGATTGCTGCCACTTGGACGTAAATTAAGCACTAGTAAGAGTTACACATTTTTTTTTTTGACAACGACGACGCACTGTCTTGTGACTTCTTTAACATCATCCTGGAGAAGATCGTGCGTAACTAACAAGTCAACAGAAGAGGCACGATCTTCCAAAAGTCTGTTCAATTGCTAGGTTTCGCCGACGACATTGACGTGACTGGACGAACACAGCGAGCCGTCATTAAAGCGGTTGTTGGCATTGAAGCAGAAGCGGCTAAAATGGGTCTGGTGGTTAATGAGGGCAAAACGAAGTACATGCTCTCATCAAGGAAGGACACACCACACCTATGTCTCGGACAGAGCGTAACACTAGGCAGCAGAAACTTCGAGATAGTCATGGACTTCGTCCACCTCGGCTCCGCGGTAAATAGAGACAATAACACCAGTACCGGAATCAAACGCAGAATCACTCTTGCCAATCGCAGTTTCTTTGGGCTCAAGAGGCAATTGAGTAATAAAACCTTCTCTCAAAGGACTAAGGTTGCTTTATATAACACCTTAATCATCCTTATTCTCCTCTGTCGCGGAAACCTTGATGCTACTAAAGCGGATGAGGAAGCCCTTAGTCTTTTCGAGAGAAAAGTCTTGCGTGCATCTTTTCGGTCCTGTTTGCGTTAATGGCATCTGGAGGAGAAGATTTAACGACGAACTCTATGGGCTGTACAGCGGCATACGCCTACCTAATCAAGCGTCTTCGGATACAAGACGCTTGACACCAATGCAAGTCTTTGAATCTGAGCCATTAGGACAACGTAACAGAGGCCGGTCTAGATTAAGGTGGAACACACAAGTGGAGAAGAACCTCAACCAACTTGGAGTGCGCAACTGGCGGCAGCCGCATTACTACGGCATCTAACTATCAGAATTTTGTTTAAACAATAGCAAAAATGTGTTAGCGTAAACTTATTGCCATGTCGCTTTGAAGGAATCAACTCCACACTCGTTGAAACCACAAAAACTTTGAAGCTGCTAATGTGTCTGGATTCATGCAAGCAACGATTAAGGCTGTAATCGAAAATAAGATATTCACTTTTCAGTTTTTTCAGTTTAAAATGTATTTTTTTATTTTGAGTTAAGATATTCACTTTCACAAAGAAAGAATTAACGCAAGCTTTACAACAATAAATTACTATTTTATTTCTTAAACAAAAATATATTAACAATTCTGATAAAATTTAGTTTGTCTATATACATAAGTACTTTTTACAGTTTTGTTTGCCCAAGTTATAGTTACTGGAAAAGTTCAAAAGTTAGGCTTAATATGTAAAATACACACAGCTATAAATTAAAGAAAAAATTTCATATTTTTTACAAAGTTTGAAGCTTGCCATTAAGTTTGGAAAATAGTATCATTTAAATGGCCGCCTCCGGAAGATTCACAGGACGCGATTCGTTTGAGGTAATTCATAATCACATTTTCGCACATTTCGGGCGTTATCTCGGCCATAGCTTGAGTGATGTTGGTTTTTAATTCGCTTAGAGTTTGAGGGCTATTCGCATAAGCGCGATCCTTAACGTATCCCCACAGAAAAAAATCTAACGGTGTCAAATCCGATGATTTTGGTGGCCAATTGACGTCGCCAAAACGTGAAATTACGCGACCAAGAAACTTCTCATGCAATAAATTTATAATTGGCTTTGTTGTGTGGCTTGTTGCTTCGTCTTGCTGAAACCACTTATCGTTCAAGTTATAATCTTTAATTGCCGGCCAAAAAAATTCTCTTATCATGCGACCGTATAGCTCCGAATTGACTTCAGCCGCCCGCCCATTGTCATCTTCGAAGAAATACGGACCAATGACACCTTTCGACCAAAGAGCACACCAAACCGTCACTTTGTCTGGATGCAGCGACCCCCCTTCGGTCACTTCTGGGGTTTCCGAGCCCCATATGCGACAATTTTGTTTGTTCACATACCCATCGAGTGAGAAGTTTGCTTCATCACTGAAGAAAATGTTGTTCGAAAAATCGCCGTTTACTGTCTGTTGTTCCAACACCCAAGACGCATATATAAGGCGTTGTGAATGGTCAGCGGGCTTCAATTGTTGCGTCAGTTGAATTTTATATGGATAGAGATGTAAATCCAAATGCAAAATACGCCACAGTGTTGTATAGGACACGTTCAATTGCTTCGCACGCTGGTAAATCGATAAATTCGGATCATCAGCAATGCTTGCTCTAACAGCAGCAATATTCTCAACTGACCGTGCGTTACGATGATGCACAGGCCTTACATCGGTTACGCTTCCATACTCTTCAAATTTCTTCACAATTTTACCGATTGCTTGTGCAGTCGGCCGATTGTGACGACCATAATCGTTGCGTAATGCGCGAAAAGTGGCTACTTTTGATTCACCACATTTGTAGTAGGTTTTAATAATTTTCACACGTTGTTCGATTGTTAAACGATCCATTATCGTTAAAGGCAAACATACAATCCTTAAAGTGGTACCTTTGCCAGCGTTACCAACTTGAAACCGCGAAATGAATGATCCTGCAAATATACAAGTGGCAACAAAATGTTTTATTATGTGAAATTGTTTAGCTCTATGATTTAAAGACAAAAACTAACTTCAAAAAAAGGGGACAGAATTCTACTAACAAAAACGTTCAAATTCTTCAATGTGAGAAACAGCGAAAAACTAATAATGAGAAACCGTAGGACATCCAAAACATATGGGCTGTATACTCTTCTCTAGTTACGTCCAATGAACTTAAAAGAATCACACAAGGAGGCAGATCTTTGCCACAGGAAGAGCTAATCAGTGCAACCGTCACAATGTTTCACAGTCTTATGCTCCAATAGTGTAGTGACAATAGTTAATTTTTTGTTTCAACAGTTTTCAGTCCACAGATAATTGTAATAATATGTTAGGTTCAGTGGTCGCCGTGGCATAGTGGGTAAGTGCATCGACCCACACGCACGTCTAGGTTCTATTCCCCGGACGGGACACATCTTTTCACGGCACCACCGCTTTCGAGTTGCTGACAACACTCTAAGAGTACTAATTGTTTACCAAAAGCTTTTCAAATCTCGCCGTTCGGAGTCGGCAAAAAACTGAAGGTCCCTTCTACTCCTGAGAGAACAGTAGCCGGCACAACACGAGTAGTTGTTGTAGAAGCTACGCCCTGGTCGCTTGTGGGCTGTAGTGTCACTCAATTATTAATTCTATGTTAGGCTCAACTAAGCATTATCATTTATATAAGTATACATAAAAAGACC
This sequence comes from Eristalinus sepulchralis, assembly GCA_944738645.1. NCBI lineage: Eukaryota > Metazoa > Arthropoda > Insecta > Diptera > Syrphidae > Eristalinus > Eristalinus sepulchralis. The sequence goes on from OX122882.1 coordinate 47,473,994, forward strand.
CCCTGAAGATGTCAGCAATCCCTGTCCACATGCCGCTTCATTTAACAGCACAGGGATCAAGAAAAAATCCACAAGAAACCTGATTCTTCTCCAAAACTTCAATTTAACTTGGTCAAATCAACATTGAACATTTACTATCAAGCTTCGCTTTTATTTACAAAATCTAAAGCAACGGCTGGTTTGCGCCTTTATGATAAATGAAAAGAGCGCTCCAAGCTTGCCAGGACAAATATAGTTATCGACTTGGTACAAATCTGAGTTGAAATGCTTCCCTTAAAAAGCCTTTGGGAGTAACATACTGTTGATACAAGTTTTTAACACTTTTGCCACTTGTTATTTGGTGTTTTTTAATTGGCCCAAATCCAAGGGAAATCTTAAAAAAATATTCAATGAATTTAAATTTCGAAAAAGATACAAAAATACTAAGCGGAAATTTCAATGGGCAAACATAGCGAAGAAAACTTTCCAACTTGAACGTCATTGTTAACGTACACATGGGAAATATTGGTTTACCACAATTTCTGTACTTACTTGTGGAATAAGAAATTTAATTTATACAAAAACTGATTAACTTTAACAAGTTTTTTGCTCTTCTTCTCTTGAAGAAGTTGTTCCAAAGAAGTCGTTCTTCTTGTTCAGCCAACGCAACAAGTTTGTTTTGTATTTGTATTGGGAATTCCTTACAATTTCACATATTATTGTAGATATATGACATACACAAATTGAGATCTAATGCCCGGCTTAGAATTGGGCAGGCTATCAAATTATACGATTTAATGTTCGTCATTTCGTGCCGGTAAACAAGAAAATTTAATAATATAATAACAAGCGATAATAAGAAAGAGTGAAAGAGATAACAATACAATAAGAGACAACGATGGCATATTTTGAACGCCATCTGTTGACTTCTGTGATGTTGTGTAGCCAATGATTTTCCATTTACTACTAAGAATTTGGAAACAGCAAAACCAACAATTCTTTGATTGTAAAGGGTGCTTGTTTTGGGGTTATAGGCTAATAATAATAGTTGAGTGACACTACAGCCCACAAGGTACCAGGGCCTAGCTTCAACAATAACTACTCGTGTTGTAGGAGGGACCTACAGTTTTCTGCCGATTCCATACGGCGAAATTTTAGAAGCCTTTCATAGACATCTGCATTCTTAGAGTTTTGTCAGTAACTTCAAAGAGGTTGTGACGTGAAAAATTCGGGGTGTTCCGTCCGAGAATCGAACATAGATTTTTTACGTGTGGGCCGACGCACTTACCTACCACGGCGACCAGTGGTATAGATAGGACAACATAAAACAAATATGATTTTTTTTTAATTCGACATTATTTTGAAAGGGAAGACACCAAGGTCTTTCTGCAAAATTTTCCATGAAATGGACGCACACATATCCAATACCTGTGCACGATGGAGTATAGAATGTTTTGGGTCTTCTTCTATGGTACGCTCGTCAGCGTCGTATTGACTTCTTCCGTACAACGTCTCTGTGGATGGATCATTTATAGCACAGCGCGAAAACTTTCCATAGTTAATTTTTTATCCATCCCAAAGTACACAACATTACTCTCTCTAGGTGTTACCTTTCAGTATAGCTCTACATAGCAGATGTTTGCTGCACGACTTAGGTTTCTTTACCGACTTCTCATTTTATTACTTGAAATAAACACTATTAATCTACAAGCAAAGTATAAACAATCTTCTCAAACTCTGGTCGTGACAAATTAAATCAATTTCGTAACAAAGATTATTCAACGTTTTTATGGAGCCAACTGGTAATGGGTTCTATGTCAAGCAGTAAGTTTCTCACCCCGTGAACGCTTGAAACCTTCCGTCAACAACCTGATAGGTCCTGATCAGTGGGGTTTCAGAGCGGGGAAGTCCACAATAGATTAGAAGTCCACGCTGCTGAAGCGGACAGACTGTTCGCAGAACTGTTTTAAACCTCTGGAGATGACCTGGTTTTGCGCTTGCACCAACTCATCTCTAAGATATGGTCGGAGGAAAGCAAGCCTGATGAGTGGAATCTCAACGTCGTCTGTCCGGTTTACAAGATAGGAGACCCCTTTGACTACGCCAACTATCGAGGGATTAGTCTCCTTTACATCGCGTACAAGATCCTCTCTGCCGTATTGTGTGAACGCCTGAAACCGTTCACACCGGTCCTTATCAGTGTGGTTTCAGACTAGGGCTGTCCACCATCGATCCACCACTACGGCAGATCCTAGAAAAAACCCAAGAAGTGCAAATCGACACGCACCACCTATTCGTTGATCTTAAGGCCGCATATGACAGCGTGCATAGAGGCGAGCTATACAGTGCCATGTCTAGTTTTGGCATTCCTCCCAAACTCGACAGATTGTGTAGGATGACGGTGGAGAACTCCCGCTGCTCCGTCAAGGTCGGGAATGAACTCACCGAGACCTTCATCGCCAGAACAGGTTTTAGACAAGACGACGCAGTGTCATGTGACTTCTTTAACATCATCCTTGTGAAAATGAGCTTTACACTAGACGACAGAAACTTCGAGGCAATGGTCTACCTCGGCTCCGCGGTAAATAGGGATAACAACACCAGTGCCGAAGTCAAACGCAGAATCACTCTTGCCAATCGCTGTTTCTTTGGGTTAAAGATTCAATTGAGTAATAGAGCCCTTTATCGAAGGACTAAACTTCCTTTGTAAAACATCTTGATCATTGCTGTCTTTTTTTACGGCGCGGAAACTTGATCGCTAATAAAGGCGGATGAGGAAGCTAGACTTTTTGAAAGAAATGTTCTGCGTTAATGGCATCTATAATAATAATAATAATAATAATTGAGTGGCACTACAGCCCATAACGGACCAGGGCCTAGCTTCTACAACACCTACTCGTGTTGTACATGCTACTGGTCTTCACGAGTAGAAGGGACCTACAGTTTTTTGCCGATTCCGAACGGCGAGATTTGAGAAGCTTTTGGTAGACAATTAATACTCTTTGAGTGTTGTCAGCAACTCGAATGAGGTGGTGCCGTGAAAAAATGCTAGGTGTCCCGTCCGGGAATCGAACCCAGACTTTCTGCGCCGCGGTCGATGCACTTACCACTACGCCACGGCGACTGGAGGAGAATATTTAACGACGACAAAGTTTTTGACTACCTCGCGACGTTCTAACCGAGACGTCAGTGTTGGGTGTCTTTTCTCATTGACAACACTTACTTGGCCTTACCCTCGTTTATCGCTAAATCCATCTTCGCGGCCTCCGTTGCAATTCCCACAAAAGCGCCATTGACATCACGCTGCGTTCTTCCGATAATGTCAATATCGTCGGCACATGCGAGTAGTTGGACGGACTTCTAAAATATTGTTCCTTTGGTGTTGGTGTTCGAGTTTCGAACAATTCTTTCAAAAACGATGTTGAAAAATTCGCATGACAGCGCGTCGCCTTGTCTAAATCCATTTTTGACATCAAAGGTCTCGGTTAGGTCTTTACCGACCTTGATGGAGTTGCATGCATTCTCCATCGTCACTCTACACAAGTGGACGAGTTTGGTAGGGATGCCAAACCTAGACATTGCTATGTATAGCTCGTTTCTATAGATGCTATCATACGCGGCCTTAAAATGGATGAAATGGTGGTGGGTATCGATTTGCTGTTCCTGGGTTTTTTCCAAAATCTGCCGTAGTGTGAATATTTGGTCGATTTTTCTGGCCTAAGGCCAGAAAATGGCTTTAGGCGTTCACACAGTACTGCAGATAAGACTTTGTATATAAAAAAAAAACCAGATTAGCTTAGGGTACTCATAGAGAGTCAGTAAATTAAAATAAGGGTCAGTAGATTAAGTTATTGCAAGCTAGTTTTAAGTATTTTTGTCTAGCATTTAAGAAACTGAATTTGAAAGACTTTGTATGCGATACTTAGGAGACTGATGGCTCTGTTGTTGGCGCAGTTTAAAGGGTCTCATTTTTTGTGTCCTAGAGATTACAAATAGGAACTGGCCCTCCAGGTTGGGGGTTGTGCTATCGGGGTAACTGCCCGACCACACAAAAAATGCATAGTTATGAAGCAACAAAAGAAGAAGAAACCTTTTTTCATATTCTTTTGAAAGGGCTGTTAAGTAATTCAAATTGTTGTTGCAGTTTTCACATCACATCAATCAATGATGAATAATCTTTATTTTATGTTATTCTATCTATAGTAACTCTTACTTTGTAGCAGAAACCAATAAGGAAAGAGACAGTCGACTGAACAGCAACGTCCATCAAAAGTTTGATGGCTATTTACAAATTGTGGTGGATATAGCCTAATTTTTTAAAAGTTACTTACGTCACATCGAACATTTTTTTATTTTACTGAAACTGGTTTACGCTTCCCTCTCCAAAAAAGGGCAATATTGCTGCTAATTCGTGAATGTTTGCCCTCAACAGTCTCAAAGATTCATAAATTGCCCACAATTCGTGAATTGGTCAGCCATATATTCAACAAATTTCTAGATTCGACACTTTAAAAAGGATACATTCTAAAAAATAATAAGAAAGCTGCCCTTATTGGTCTCTGCTTAGTAGTAAACCCTTCCTTATTGGTTTCTGGTAGTAAATAAAAAATACATTGGCTTCACAACATCACAGATCTCAACAGATGGCGCTTAGAATATGTCAGCGTCGTTACTCATATCGTCTCGCTCTTTCCTATTGCCGCTTGTTTTTTCGGTAAAAATCAAATTTTCTTGTTTACCGGCGCGAACTGGCGAACATTACATTTTCTGGCGTTGATTGAATAAGTATTTTTTTTTTGTTGTGTGTGACTTCTTTGAAATAACTTCTTCAGGGGAGAGAAAAGAAGCAAAGAACTTGTTAAAATTTAATTTAATCAGTTTCCTGTAATTTTTTTTCCACAAGTAAGTACAAGTTGATATTAATTTTACGGAAATTATCCGCGGCGAGTCGTCTTTGTGCGTATGGAAAATATTTTTCTATCTTGCTAAATTTCCATGTCTATCTTAATTTGTTCTTGTGCTCAAAAAATAATGGCGTGCAATTTGAAGTTGGCGTCGCTATGCTCGACGGATGAATTTCCTGCTCTTAATTGTATTAGTTTCGTATCTTTTTCTAAAATTAAAGTTCATACAATTTTTTTTTTAATATTTGCCTTTGGGTTTGGCGCCAATTTTTCATTGGTACGCAGCATAGGATTTAAAATAAAAATGGGCCACCAACGGCTTTTGATAAACTTGTTTTAACAATATTTTTCTTTCAATAGTCGTCGATGATTTTTTGCGTTGTTCTTTCTTTGGCTTGGAATGTTGCTGTTTTTTTTTATCTTGTTTACCCGCTTATGATCATAGAGGCGGGAAAGCCCTTCGTGCCCCGCTTTGTTGCATGATTTCAGTTCATCAACGGAACTGTAGGCCAGCGTTGTTTTAGATTTTTTTTCGGGAAAATAAATATAATATGAAGCGTGAGCGGTAATTTTCTATAATTTTTTTTTAGATATTTTTTTAAAGGTTGTTTACATTGGGTAAAATATAATTTTCGCTTACTTTTATAGAAATATAGCCAATTTGACATAATTAAAAAAATGTGAAATGAGTAATACTGGTGCATTAAGTGGCGATAGAAAGGGTTTGTGTTTTCAAGAGCATTCAAAATAAAATTAACTGATTTGTAGATTGATCTGCGCTGCTATGAGCATGTAGACCCATTATTCCAATAAGCCAAGTTTAGCAAGGTATGATGGATTCAGTGTTTTTTTTTTCAAGACGATCCATACGGATCGTTCGTTGTTTTATGTCGGTTCAAGGATGTGCTCAGAGTTTGGTTTGGTCTTTACTATTATATAATACACATTTCGGTGCCAAGTAACCAGTTTCGCAAAAAATATTTTCCACACATACGATTAGTTCTTATATCGGCTGTTATTATTTTTAGCAAATATTTTTGTGATCTGGATAAAGGCCCCAACAGATTGCTGGATCTTTAGTTTTAGTTTACTTAATCATCAGTAATCTTGATATCAAATATCACAAATAAACACATTCCTTTATTTTGAAAATTATACGATTTTTTGATTCGATATACAGGTTGAGAGGTTTACTTGTTTCGTTTAGAATTTAAGCTCATATTAAGTTTAAACTCCGATCTAAAAAAAAAACACAAATTAAATAGGAGCACCCATTGAAAGAATCAACCGAAAAGGTTTTCCATTAAAGCAAACTCCTTGTTTGAACAACTTCATTCTTTTAACTGCAATTATAGTGATTGTCTTGGAGTTTGCACGCAACCATTCTCGTATCAAATAGGATACTTCCGATCATTGAAGCATCACACATCTCCAGAATTTATATCTTCTTCAGATGGCGCTACAGTCCGGGGTGGACCTGGGCCTCTCAGAATTTATATAGCAAACTGAAATTGTTTCATTTGCTACCGACAGATAAAACGAATTTTTTCTTTCGAAGAACTTTACTGCGTATACTCGAGCCTACACTTTGGAACACTAGGTTTAGTTTACTGTCTGCGACTTTCACTATGGAGCACTAGGATAATAGATATGCATATGTCGCACGTTTTCCAAAGAGGGCACACATTTTTTTTCTTCCTCACCAGGTGTATTTTTAATGTTCCCTCATATTTATTTTGCACCACTGCATGTGATTGCGATTCTAACTGCTGACGCGTTGAGTTTTCAATAATTGGGCAGTAAATAACATGAGTATTACATCTCTTCAATTCGAGAACCATGCCCCCTCTCTGGAACATATCACGGTCTGGTGATACTAGTAAACTTCTAAGTCCTAAGTTGGATATGAATGTTAAGGTTCTGTCACCGTATGTTCAATTTTGTGTGTAATAATTAAAAACCTTCTTATAATTCCATTTTATTTGATATATTGATCATAATGACAAATCGCAGTCAAATTAACAGCTTAAGTAAAGCAGATTCAAGACAAAAATCAGATTTGAGTTCCTTTGATGATGTCTTTGAATTTGTGTGCTTGTTAGAGGCGACCACCTGCTTTGGAAATCCATGCGTCCTTTCGTTTCTCCGTTCCGCATTTTGAATGCCTTCAACCTAATAACTATTTTAATCGCTTGATTCTCTCAATGAAATAATTCTTTGAATGAAATCATTAAATAATCGAGATAATTTTGGTAGCGTAATTTGTAATCCATCGCAGTGTGTAATTTTCGTAAAGAGAGTGCCGCAAAGCCGGGGCCACGCGCTTCCTCTTTGACACTTTCAGCAGCATCGTTGTGATTTGGGCTTAACTCTTGATGTTAGAAACGGCTTGCAAGCATGCTCAAGTTTTTAATTGTTCACTAAAGACGAACCATGACCACAAGCCGATGAAAATGTAATGAAAGATTCGCGAAATCATTTAGAGGAATCAACGGCGGATTTTTGAAGACATTTGCGAACTGTGCCTATAGTTGAGTTCACTGAATTTCAACGGAAGATTTGAGCAGGAAAATTGTATTTGTAATATTTATGTCTGTCACGTAAAGAGTACTTATTATATATGAAAAGCTTCTCAAACCTAGCCGATCGGAGTTTGCAAAAAAGTGTAGGTCTCTTCAACTCGTGAGAGACAAGTAGCCCGCCAAACACGAGTATTTGTTGTAGAAACTAGGCCCTTCTCCCTTGTGGATTGCAGTGCCACTCAATTATTATTATTATCAATCTCTAAGCTACTTTCGAACAAAAACGAAATGAACCAATTTACGACTGGGGAAGGTATGGCCCCTTTTATATATACCACCTACCAACGCAAATCACTCCCGACTTCTCAAAATTAAAGCAGACTTTTGTTTCCAATGCATTTTTCATATTTAGTAGTGCTTTCCATATCTGTGCTATTTTATCAAATTTGATTTATTCTCAAGATTTTTTTACATGTGCTATTACTCTTATCTTCAGATTGTGATATTTTAGATAAGAGCAATTCGTTCAAAAAGGAATACTTCACAGAACGGAATACTTTACAGAATATCGAAAGAGCGTCAAGAAATGCTTTTTACTTTAAATTATGCTGTAGTTTTTTTATGTGCAACTTTCGCTAGTTATTTGTAGTTTTCTGTCTTAGTATGTATACCACAAACTTCTTATGTATGTACATACATGTAAAATATATGTATATTTGGTGGTAATAGTTTTTTTATATTGGATATAGAAATTTCTTATCTATAAATAAAGACTGACTGTTGAGAAGCAGTTTCTGCTTCCTCCGCTGAGTCTGTTTTATTAAAACTTTGGCCCGGGAAATTGGTAAATAATTCTGATACATATTTACGACTCCAACGATTTTTATGTTGTCCTAAGAAAACAAAACGACTTGGTCTGTCAGTCTCGTATGTAATGTGCATGTCAATCCCGCTCTTCAATAATGAAGTTGTAAATATGCTCCACGGTGTGCAGTGCAGTGTTTACCTGGGTCGATTTACAAGCCGTAGGTCCTTAGTTTGACTCCTGGACAGAACATTCATCTTGCACTCCTTCACTACATCACTTCTTTCATGTTGCCGACAACACTCAAAGAGTATCAATTGTCTATTAAAAACTTTATTAAATCGTGCCGTTTGAAATCAGAAAAAAACTGCAGGCCCTTCTATTCGTGAGAGAACAGTAGCACGCACAACACGAGTAGTTGTTGTAGACGCTAGACCAATTATTATTACTATCACTTGATAAAAATCTGACCGTTCGGAAGATCCAGTAAATTAGTCTTTTTAGCACAATACACACCCAACACGTTGCTGGAGAGCTAAATCTTAATAAATTTATTTTTTCTCTTTGCTTTGTAAATTCTTATTCAAATTCAGTTTCATTACCCTCCAGATGATTTATTTAGTTTTCGATTAGCACATCAAGTAATTACGTTCTTTTTTACCTATTTCTTTTTGCAACAGATCAAAATATGAGTGACACTGAGGGTAAAAGAGGAAAGGGTCGCCCAAAGAAAAAGGAAGCAGATGGCGCTGAGGTAAGTTATAACAAATCTTTTGAGTCTAATACAGTTTTCTGCTATATTTATATTAAGTCGGGTGATTTTGACTTACGTCCCGGCATTGTCCGTATAAAATCCATCACAATCCCTAGGAAACACATGGGTATGGTTTAACAAACCACAGGGGATCATTTAAAAAAAATTTTGGAAATGGTCCACACGAAATTGTCTGGAGCCACTGGAGTCTTTTCCTTTACTGAACAAAGTGTACAATCAAAATCACGTCCACCTGCCTTCCTACCTAAGAGCGAAAACAATAGTCCTTCGTATAAAGTGAAGCGCACAGTAGCTCCAATCTTTTTTCGAAAGTATGCCGAAGACAAAAATCGAATGCTTGCGGGGAGTTCCTTTTGCAAATGAAGAAAGTCTCATTCCCGACCTGAGACTCAGTCTCGGTTCCAGACTGAATTTAAGCAGCAGTCAAGGACTTATTTTCAACTTTCATTCCGAATGGCAGTTTCGGGCTCTGGTGCGAAAAGTAAAACATGGGAGTATTCGAACTGATCCGATGCTGGATTCTTAATTAATTTCATTGCCATTAAGGTAAAGTGTAGCCAACTTGTGGCATTTTGAAGACTAAACTAACCTACTAGGAAAAGAAATCAAGTCAAAAGTATAAATGCAACTACAGTTGTTACGTGGGTCGTGGTCGCCGTGGCGTAGTGGGTAAGCGTCGACCCACACGCAGAAGGTCTAGGTTCGATTCCCGGACGGGACATCTCGCATATTTTCACGGCACCACCTTTTTCGAGTTGCTTGTGTTGTTTTCAGAGCTGCACCTCTTTCGAGTTGCTCACAACACTCAGAGAGTACCAATTGTCTATGAAAAGCTTCTCAAATCTCGCCGTTCGAAGTCGTCAAAAAAATGTAGGTCCCTTCTACTCCTGAGAGAACAGTAGCAGTAGTAGAAGTTGTAGAAGCTAGGCCTTGGTTCCTCGTGGACTATAGTACCCCTCAATTATTAGTTGTTACGTGGGCACGCTGATTGTGACTAACGATCAAAAGTTTAGTCCATTACGATAATCCAAAACGTCGGGCATCGCATGGATACTGGAGCTATGCTTCACCGTTGACAATCGCAATGTCTGTGCACGGCCAGAAGGTTATGTTGTGTATGTGTTAGGGTCTATTGGGTATGATGTATCAAGAGCTTCTGCAACCAAATGAAATGAATACAGACACGCTACTATAAACTTTCAGCACGACAATGGTCTCCCATTCAAAACATACTCACAAACGCTGAAATGGGATGACCCATTTACAATACCCGACTGATTAGCATTTGATCCGTGCAATGCAACATGGTGATTTATAAAATTACATAGATCCGTGAATTGCCGAAATTCATCTTTTGGCGGGAAAATTAAATTTGAATTCATTTTTTTCTGATTAATTGTTGAAATCAAAAATAACACGTAATCCACCCATATACCTATTAATTTCTAATTTTTTCATTTTAACCTTTAGGCAGTAACGAAGAAGTCAATTAGCAATGGTGACGATGGACCTCCAGTAAAACGTGGCAGAGGGCGACCACCAAAACGTGGCGGTGCCGCGGCAAAGAAAACAACGGCGCCGGTCTCCGGCAGAGGACGAGGTCGTCCTCCGAAAAGCGCTCCGAAAAAAGCGAAGAAAGAGTCTGAAGATGAAGAGGATAACGCCGAGGAAGAGAAACAAGATTCATCTTGTGAAGCTGATTCATCTTAAACATTAATTAATTATTTTCTAAATACGTTGTATAATTCTTTTTCACATAAAACAAGAAAAAAAAAGAAAAACAAAAACAGCACCACCACATTCACATAGCATTATGCCACTTCTAAAGCAAAACAAACGTGTTCTTTTATGTTTTCGCGTTTATATTTTAATTCCATTTTAAAAAAAATGTAAATTAATATAGTCAGGTTTAGTGTGTTTCTATTTTCTTATAAATTTCGTAGGATTTTTTACCCAATTTCTAATTGCTGGGTTGGCAACTAAGTAATTGCGTCTGTGGAAAAATGGAAAATCAAAACGAATATTTGCATTTTTATTTCCGGAAAGGAAGAAACGCATCGCATGCTCGCAAAAAGTTATGCGCTGTTTATGGTTACGAAATGAAAAGATCGTGGAGCAAGTCAGGTGAATCACCTCAAACAACATCAAAGCTGATATTCATCAAAAGAAAATGGAAAGGTGGCTCAAAATAAAGTTATTTCGTTCCATGAACAAAATGTCTTATTTTCTAAACAGAAACAGACCCAATTACTTAGCTGCCAACCTTGTATTTTGCACGACTATCATTTGTCTCTGAACTGGAATCGTGTTAAATGATAATACATAATAGATAAAATAAAGATTATATGTAAATGAAAGTATGCACTAAGGTCGTACTTGTATCAATTCGATTAAAAAAAATAAAAATTTGATTTGATTAAATGTTAAAAGAACTGTTTGTTTACTTCCTTTGTAGACTGTCTGAGGGACAAGTCTCGCTGTTATTGTTTAAAAGCTTTCATTGCAGCCCTCCTATTCATCCCGGAATCGTGTATTGAGAAAGGATTGCTAACTGTTCAAAACGCCTTATAAAGGGTGATTTTTTAAAAGCTTTAGGAAGGTTTGTCAAAAAAAAAAAAAATGAAATTCAGAAAAATGCATGAAATCTTTATCTGAATCGATAGTACGGTTCATTAAATTTAATGTTTGATTATTTCATGCAAATGTTGACTTTGCGCCTCAAATGGTCCATCCGCTTAGTCCACTTTTGGCATAGTCTTTTCAACATTTCGGCCTCGGTATTTCACGAACAAATACTTCAATGTTGTCTTCCAATGTGTCCATTGAAGCGGGCTTGTCTGTATAGACATGAGCTTTTACATAGCCCCACAAAAAATAGTCTACAGGCGTTAAATCGCACACTCTAGGCGGCCAATCGACCGGTCCCGAACGTGTTCACCGAACTCGCCTCTCAATAAGTTCATTGTTGCGCGTGCTGTGTGGCATGTGGCACCGTCTTGTTGAAACCACATGTCATGCAAGTCAAGCTCTTGCATTTTGGGCAAAAAAAGTTGGATATCATCTCACGGTAGCGCTCACAATTCGCAGTTACGTTACGATTCGCATCATCTTTGAAGAGGTACAGTCCAATGATGCCACCAGGCCATAAACCGAACCAAACTGTGTCTTTTTCTGGATGCATTGGTACCTCTTGCAATGCTTCTGGCTGATATTCACTCCAAAATTTAGGAAGCCGGGCTTAGATCCTTCATAGGTCTCTGGCCTAATAAGAAAGAATTCATCATTATCTTCTGTACCTGCATTTTCCTCTTAAGGGTTCGCGGGACAATGTACGTACGAGAGATCTCCAGGCCGCCCGATCCTCCGCCATTGACTCTTACTCATCAGGAGCTATTCCCAAGCGCAACCAGACGAATTTATGGACTTGATCCAACCATCGCCCTGGGTCGCAAACGTATATAACATCTTCTGGTGTTAATTAAATAAGTGTATGATTTGTTGTGTGTGCCTTTTGTTAAAAAAAAACTTCTACAAAAGAGCAACGAACCTATTAAACTCGAACTAATCAGTTTTACATAAATTTAACTTTCATTCAATAAGTTGGACAAAGTTTAGTTGGATATGTTCACTTCCCATTTTAAAATTAGTACCTATCTTTCTTTTAGTGGTCGCCGTGGAGTAGTGGTAAGTGCGTCGACCGCCGCGCAGAAAGTCTGGGTTCGATTCCCGGACGGGACACCTCCAATTATTCACAGCACCACCTCTTTCGAGTTGCTGACAACACTCAAAGAGTGTCAATTGTCTATAAAAAGCTTCGCAAATCTCGCCGTTCGGAGTCGGCAAAAAACTGTAGGTCCCTTCTACTCGTGAGGGAACAGTAGCACGCACAACACGTGTGGTTGTTGTAGGAGCTAGGACCTGGTCCCTTTTGGGCTGTAGTGCCACTCAATAATTATAATTATTAGTACGACCAAGTACTAACCCAATAACAAAAATAAAAACAAAAAACTTCACCATTCCATTCACGATCACTTCGTATTTATGAGTTTTTGCACTTGGTGCTATTATTTTGCACAATCCGAAATTCGGTGTCATTCCGGATGACGGGCCTTTTCTAAGTTCAGAATGCACTGTTTTCTTATCTTGTTAATGGGTTTCATGACTGATTAAATAAGGACGTTGTGCAGTAAATATGATTTGTTTTCATGACGGTGGTAAAAAGTTACTAGTAAAATAGTGACGTAGTCTAACATAGTGATATTATTTTGCACAGTGCTGTAAAAATGACGTAGTGCTGTAACAAGTTTTAAAGAACCAGCTCTCCATTTTAATGATTGTAAGCAAGATGAATTTCAAAAGCAAAGCACTTTATTCCATTTTAAGATAAATTTATTTATGCACATTGTAGAGCTTTCTCGAAGTATGCCGACAAGTGTGGATAAACTGGATCATACTGAGTAATATTTTTCTTCCTCACGATATCTCTGTACCTTTGTAGAGCCCCAGAAATAAGTTCTAACCTACAAAAGAAAGAAATGAATTTAGATTAAAATATTTCTGGTAGATTGCTTGTTCCCGTCCCCGTCACAAGCTACACTACGCTTTGGAAGTATGTTTCAGTGCGCTGAAATGAATTGGTTCCAGGAAGATTGTGGCAGTTGGCAAGAACTGGTTAAGTACAACCAGTTGGCTGATGACGAATTATTTCTACGAGTTAACACGTTTTTGTAGAAAAAGTCGGTGACGTGGCTGACAACAAAGGTCTACACCATTCCCATTAAAATCACAACTTACTTTTCCCTATCAGAAGTGTGTCCCTCTAGCCATTGGATCAGTCTCTCATTTGACCAATTCGCTGCACTGTGGGGACTCTGGAGGTCTGTCCCACCGTGACTAAATAGGAGAAACAATATAATATAAGATGGAACCGGTGATTCCTTCTCAATTGAGTGCTCAACGAGTTCTTCCGGTTTCTGCAGGATCAACGAGGACATTGCACGCAAAAGTCTGAAAAACAAATGAAATGTAAGAAGAACCTGTTTGTTGCTTCAAATCAGTCTAATCACCTAAAAGGCTTTCCCAACTCCGACAAATTAGGCGCAATAGTCTTCAGAGCGTTTTCCAAAAAAATGCAATCGTTCTTCAAGCGATTTCTACCTGCCGTGGAAAGCGGACGCAAAATACTCAGATTGTTGGCGAATAGCTCGATGCATCTTATTGCCAGCTGTTCCCCACTGAGAAGAGAGAAGAAAGAAGTTGAAGCTGTACTGTGGATGTAGTTCTACAAACCATTTCGAAACGGTTTCTTTGTCATCAAACGGCAATGCGTGATTAGTCCAGGAACGATTTATGAACTCTTGAAGCTCCTTCATGTACATCGATGGACCCGCAATTGAGATTTTCTCTGAATTTAGTCCCGGTTCCCGGTGCATGCTCAGAAGAATTATACCAATTGTCGAAATCATTGAATCTGAGAGGAACAGTACTTTTGAGATCTACAGGTCTACAGTGTCTTCTTCAACTCACCCATCAACTGTTGCAAAATCGCTTGAAACAAACGTTCGCCTTGCTGTAGGCTCTTCAAGATGGTGTCCGCAGGGGTGGACTTGGAAAAATTCTCACCTAAACTCCAAATCATTCTCTTCACCGAATCAGAGTGATAGAAGAGGATATTCGCCAAGTTGATGTTCTGTGTCTGGGGAATGTTTGGAATGTCTGAAGTTAAAAGGAAAATGAGGCGGGTTAAGTACAGACATCAATGGGCATCGATCGATCTTACCGACAACTTGCTTGGAATCAGTTCCCAACTTGATTTGTCCCTCCATTTTGGACCAAAACTCCTTGCTGCACGCTACAAAAACGCCCGAAACTAAGTTAGCCAAGTGACTGTCGACCATGGCAGCGCTCAGCTCTGACGAAGCAACGCGAATTAATGTATCGACGGTCTCATTTGATGGAAGATCCACGCCGGCAAGACATGCTTTCAAATTCGCCCCGCATTTCGCCAGGTACCCAGCCTCGAGTGGTTCAAAAATACTGTCGTCAAAGACAAATGACGATCCCAGGCGTGCCTGAAGGCCTCGTGCAGAGGACAACAACTTGGACAGCCCTTCCTGCAGTGCCTGAGAGATGTGAGCAGAACACTCTCTGAATGATTTCCTAAACAGATCCTCAACGGAGGACCAAAACTTTTTGTGGATACCCGTCTCATCGTCCTGAATTCTTGACAACTGATTCACCTCCTCAAGACACTTGCGAAGAAGGACTATTTGCTCGCAATACTCGTAGAGCTCGTCGTATATCAACCAATGCAGTGATTTCCAGAGCTTAGCTCGGAAGTTTTGAGTTGTGGTGAGAAGAGGTGTTTTGCCCGGGCCACGATGTGAAGTCGCTTGACCTCCCACTGGTGATTTGTTGCTGGCAGACATCTTGGAAATATCTGATTGGGATGTTGTGGCGTTCAAGGCAGAAATATCGGTTCCCGAAAAGCACTCCTTCAGGGATTGATTTATTTCCGCAATAAATGTCGTCACCAAATTGTCCAGAGACATGTCCAATGTTTGAAAGTTTATGAATATCTGCAAAAATTTAACGACTCATCTTTCAACTGACAGCATCCATGTTATGTGTGTGTGTCTTACCTTGAGAGTGTTGATTACTTGGACTTCATTTCGTTCCTTTAAGCCGCTCACCAACTGCATCTGAGCAAGATTCTTTATCTTCTGTCTGCTGCTGATGACAAAAGCACGTTCTTCTTGAATGAATTCTATTTTGTTCAAGTCTGGATCTTCGATGAGGGGATCTGAAATGCTAGGGTTAAAACGCGCTCACACCACGGTTCAGTGCAGGTTTCACCTAGCTCAAAGTGAATGCTCGCTTGCTTGAGGACATCTTTGGTGCTCTTCAATTTTTGTGTCAAACTAAGCAGATTTCCACAAGAACGTAGAATGTGAGAAACTTCATGCAAGCGTCCAAGAACTCGCGTTTGATTCTCAATCAAGACATACTGCGAGTCAACCTGATTCTTTAGACGATGAGCTGTTGATTGTATGCGTTCAACATCGTCAGAGACCGAATTTAGGGCTGCATCCAAGCGACCGGCGTGTGTTGCCTGGGACAACAGTGCACCGTGTTGCTCTCTCACTTGAGATTGCAGTTCAAGTGAAATTGTCTCTAGACCCTTCGAAAGCTCCTGAATTTGAGTGGAAATTGTCATGTTGGCAATGGCTGATTTGTCGGCCTTATCATCGATGAACACTCTATAGAAATCTGCAATTGAAGATTTATTGAAAATGAACGGCTGGAAGAGATTGTTTTGAGGTTTACCATTTTGTTCAATTTCTTCGCAAATATTTTTGGTAGACATTTAGAAATGACGATTAAAACATTCCAGGGAGAATTTCTGTGGTAAACAAATAATTTTTCTGGACAGTTGACAGGTAGTCGGCGAAGATGCAGGCAACCCTGTCAGCTGATTCGAGTGCAGGGACGGCTGGAGGCAGTGCGAAACAGATTGGAATTTGAATGTATGGTTGAATTGGTTGCTTGCATTCAATTGGCGTGGCTCGATGTCTTTCCTGGTGTTACATACTTCAACTGTTTGTAGAAACAGCAATCAGTGGAAAACGGGTTCAATTGGAGGAATCATGTTTTCATCTATCATTCCTAAAAATAAGTGCGCCTTCACGTGATATCATTAGGCACAGGGATGAACAAGGAAGGAGATTCTTCGTTGTCGCCCGCACTAGGATTCAATTTGACAGCGTTTTTTATAACCTTCCCTCTCCTTCAACAGCAGACTTGAGAGGCAAATTCACAGACAGGATTTATTCTTCGAACTGAGAATACGTGTGAGCCAGAGACCAATAAAGACCTTATTTGTTTTTGGTGTGAGCTACTCAGCTCATTACCTTCCCGCTCAAACTACTGGGGTGTGCAAACGACTATCTTCATTGGTTTCTGTTTCATATGATTCAATTTGCGGTGTTCCAAAGTCGAAGCATCGATAATTGCACGCGGTTGAAGTACGCTAGTGTAATAATTGACTTTTATGACGGACACCAACAAAAACAGGAATATTCCAGAATCAGAACAAACGCCGAAAATATTCTTCGCGAAGTGTGTGCACTTTTGAATTAAAATATAAATCAATTAATCTGTGAAACTCAATAGTGTCAATTAAACTTGTAAGATGGGTCGGCGTAAATCAAAAAGAAAGCCACCGCCAAAGCGTAAGGCAATTGAGCCACTGGACTTACAATTTAATTGCCCGTTCTGCAACCACGAAAAATCATGCGAAGTAGAAATGTAAATAAATCGAATCGAACAAGTGCAAGTCCAATTAATCGATTATCTGCTTCGTTTTAGGGATAAAAGTCGAAATAAAGCCAGAATAACTTGTAGAGTCTGCCTAGAGGACTATCAGACATCCATCAACTTTTTATCAGAACCCATCGACGTCTACAATGACTGGGTTGACGCATGCGAAACTGCTAATTAGACACCTAACGATTTAGTTTAAGCTCCCACAAATGATTTAAGGTTTTAAACATCTTTTTACTCTATATATTTAAATATAAATTAAATAAAACAATTGTCGTAGTTTGTGCGGTCTACTTTTTATTCAGGTGCATCACTCTAGAGGTTCAGTGTATAAATTAGTTATAATTGGCTTAGTCGAATGAGAATTTCTCTAAAAAGTTCCCCTTCTCGTCGTGCTTGATGTACGAGATGAAGACGTTGTACAGTGCTGTCATAACGTTAACGAATATCACACGATACTTTGGCTCTAAATACTGAAAATTGATGTACTGTGCTGCCGGCCATACGCACCAGTCGGTCTGCAATAAGAGAACTCCGATAGAGAAGTTAACGCCAACTCAAACATCACTTACAATGTATATGTACGGAAACTTCCCAATTATCTCTTCGTTAGTTTCGCTAAGTGTCTTGTGTTCCAAGTAGCATGCCGGGTAGAAGAACAGCAGAATGCAAATCGGTGACATGATGAACTATCGGGAGATGTTAGAGTAGAGGTTTGAATACTGATTTCTCTCTTCAATTCCTCACCTGATCGAGAAGTATTTTCTTGATGGAATTTTTCGTGTTTACCGCCGGCATAACTTTGTCCATCCATCCGTATGCGTAATGATGCAGCGGTCCCTGCAGCGAACCCACAACAAACATTCGCCCTGTGGAATAAAGCCAAGCAAATCAAATTGTAAACAAACGGCGAATCATTAAGCCTTATCAGTTCACTGTCTGATCCGAACGACCCCAATTGAACTGAAACAAAGCTCAGACTGTCTGCTAAACTGATAACTTACACATTCTGGCCATGTCATAACGTTCGCTTAGTATTCCTCTGCGAAATTCCAGCTCTTGCGCAGCAACATCACCAATGACCATAAGGATTCCAGAGCTTATCACATTTGTCGCCAGCAGGTATTTCCCAAATAGTTTCTTCCAAACTACCTTCACCAAATTCTCTGGTTTATCGGGCTTTACAAGATTTCTACTTCCTCTAATCGTTTCTGTGAATGTGCATTTGACTGGCGCTGATATCAGTGTATTCCGAGCGTATTTACAAAACGCATAACCACGGCAGGTACTTCGTGAGAACATGATGCAATTATGACAACTGTTATAAATGAGAAATTTCGACTATGGACCGAGTTGATGAATTAACGAGAAAGTCTTGTGCCAACATAACTGTTTGATAACTTAGAAATATGTTAACATCGAGAGGGAAACTGCCCACGAGTTCCACTCGTTTTCCTTCACTTGTTAATTCGCACCCCCGTAATAAACTTTTATTGACGGGCAACTTTGACGTTTGGTATTCAACGTATGGGGTTGTCTTGTCTGTCATGCCCCAAAGAGGCGAGGAATGCTAGGTTTGGCGTAGAGAGTAGCCATTTCTTGTTTTCGGGACGTCACACGGCTAGCAAATTACATTGTTTCTGGTTTATTGAGTGCTTTGAAGGCAGCCAGTGCAAGCAGAAAACGAAAACATCCGTCACGTAATACGAAAATATTATTTATTTCATCTTGTTTCATTTTGTTTTTATTGTCTTTTCTAAACTCACATCTCCAACTGACGTCACAGTTAATATTTTTCCATAGTCAAGCATTCCATATCTCCTTCCGTCGTGAGGGTTGTGTTCAGTTCATATGGGTGGAAACACAAATTATAATTATAATCATTTCTACATTATTTTTTCAGTTCTAATATTCTTCGTTTAGCTTCTTCAGTTTTTGTCTCACTTGACTCAGAATGCACATGACGTTAAACGCAATCGGTGGGCACTTGCCGAGATTCATGTTGTCGCATTGTCCGTGGAGATAGGTAATTGAATCGTCAATTTGAACAACGGGGAAGGTGGGGAATATTTACTTCCCTCTAATTCTAATTCTTTCCTCGAATTTATGTGAAATAAGCTTCGCTTAACGGTGATAAACTGGTTAGGTGTGGGGGGTACCAATCCACCATGCGTAAAACAGTACCACCATTATCTGAACAGTCAGATGGCGCCTCATTGGTTTTTAATATCCGCAGGCACGTAGTGAACAAACCAACTAAACCCACCACTTTAGGTGGCTTGTGACGCATTGTTATGATTGCTCCATTTAAAAACAAAAACGAGGGAAGTGCAAGCAGTTCTGAGCTATTTTGAATGACTTCCTATGGTGATCTTGTCATTTTTGTGGTGAGCTTAACCCAACCGAATCCCGTCAGTTATAGCGCAGTTAAAAGTTTCTTAACACTGTACTGTACTGTAACAGATAGTCATTCCAATGTCGTCAATTGTATCCGATTACAGTTTCAATTCAGCATTTTGGCACAAACTTTCTGTAGACACCTAAATATGCACCAACTAGTTGGACGAGGGAACTGTTTAAAGCAGTTGGAGATGACCTGGCTGGGCACATGCAGCAACCCATCTGTATGATATGGTCGGAGGAAAGCATGCCCGATGAGCGGAATCTCAGCGTCGTCTGTCCGGTCCACAAGAAAGTAGACCCCTTCGACTGCGCCAACTATCGAGGGATTAGTCTCCTTAACATCGCGTACAAGTTCCTCTCTACCGTATGGTGTGAACGCCTGAAACCGTTCGTCAACAACCTGATAGGTCCTTATCAGTGTGGTTTCAGGCCAGGGAAGTCCACCATCGAGAGGCAATTGAGTAATAAAGTCCTACTTTATGGCGCGGAAACCTAGACGTTTCTATAAGCGGATGAGGAAGCAGTTAGTCTTTTCGAAAGAAAAGAAAAGAAAAGATTTAACGACGAACTCTATGGGCTGTACAGCGACATGCGCCTAGTCAAGCGTCTTCGGACACAACGCTTAAACACCACTGTTCCGACCCGAAAAGTCTTCGAATCTTAGCCATTGGGACAACGCAACAGAGATGGCGCACACAAGTGGAGAAGGACCTCAACCAACTTGGAGTGCGCGACTGGTGCGAGCTGGCGAAAGATTGTGCTGGCTGGAGCGGCATGTTGTTTGAGGCCCAGATCCACCTCGGACTGTAGCGCCACAATAAGAAGAAAAAGTTGGCCACGAGATAAGCATTAGAAATGGATTTGACTTCTTGTATATCTTATTGCACTGTCTACGATAGTAAAAGAAACAATAACTATTTGATGCACACAAACCTGTATACAACCACTAAAAAGACGATAAGTGGCAGCAACTTTACTCGGCTGTTAGGGAAATGCTGCGATCGATATCGCATCAGAATCAGTTTAAATCATAAAAGCGAAATTCGGTTTCGATTCTGAATTGAACATTGGGCTTCAATGCACTCCGTAGTCAGACCAAAACCAATAGACATTTCCGAAAATGAATGAGAACCCTCAGTAAGAATCACAACCGTTTAAAATGTACTGAAAGTACTTGCATGACAATTTCGAGTGGCTACAACTATCTTCGCCTTGAACTTAATGCAACGCGAAACTTGAAAGACATACGAGTATGTACACTATCAGCTTCAACTTAGGTAATAGACAGAATTATGCTGGAGCAAGATAATCATATCTGCTTTTTGCTCCTGCAGCATCTACTAAAATTTATCTTTAGGAGGTCAAGTCGAGGAACGCTTATAGCGCAGTGTGTGGAATAAAGCGCACATGCCTCAGTGAATATGGGTCAAAGGCCTTTAGATGTAGAAACTTTATTCAGCAATCTTTCTTGATGTGGAAACTGCATCTTAGCCTTTTCCATGTTCTATTTGTTCCTCTGAGTTTTTCTTTATGACCCTGTCTACGAAAAAGGCGGATGGAGCACAAGACACAACCGCGTGTTGTATCCAAATGTGGATGTAGTCCGTAAGGTCGAAAACCGACGACTACAATGGCTCGGCCATATCAAGCGAATGGACAACAACGTCCCTGCTAAGAAGATCCCAGCCTCCCGGTTCGAAAAGTAAAGGGAAGAGCAAATATCCGGTATAGAGACCAACAGAATGGAACAATAGAGAGCTTGGGCTTGTCAATTGGAAGCAGCGTGCCCGGGACCGTCAATAATGAAAGGCAGGTGCAGCTCAGGTTCGGACACTTCATTGATAGCTGGCATAAGGAAGTCTTCTTTATGGCGATAAATGATGTATGCGCAGTTATTACCATTGAGGTCCTCACTTTCGACATGCATATTCACACAAAAGTACAAATGAACAAAACATTCCTTCAATCCTCGCCGTTTGGGTGAACCGCAGCTGCAACTTTAGCGGCCTTTCGCTTGTTGTTCTTTTTCACTTGGTTTCGCCAGCTCAACTGAGGGCGTCATTCTGTAGCGATGAAGTACGTAGCTACCCCAGCCCGAAACACGCTGAATATGTGAATAATAGTCCTTCTAGATGGCCCACGTCTTTTTATTCTGTATTCATCTCTTAAGCTCCATCGTTACCCCATAACCCACTTACACCAATTTGACAGAGGCAGACCTCGCAAATGAAACGCTTTTATTTACAGTTTATCACTTCATTATTTCATTAATTAGCCTACAATTCGTGATTGCTCACTTATCTGATGGTATTCCCAACTCAGCATTCGTCCAGGCAGTTACATCTGGATATTCAAATTCCCCCTAAAGAAATGAGAAACAGTCCAGATCACTAATCTGTATGAAAACAACTTTTATGATCTAAGAACTTACAGTGACGTGCTCGTATTCGGTAAAGAGATGATGCAAAATCCACCACCACATCAGAGCAGCAACCACTTCAGCACCAATTCTAGTCGCCCTCGACGGTGGAGGAGGACCACTGCGATAGTTCACACTGTAAAAGAAATGTGAGAGAATGTTCTTGAAAGGAGCATCAAAAATCCAGACAGACTGGAGGAAACTTTTCTTATATAATTTCTATTAACCTCAATAAGGTTGTTGTTTTGAAAAAATACACAAAACAAACTTACGCGTGACTGTAGCGAACTGGTTGAATGGTGCTGGCCCTAATCGGCTGTTGGGCGATGAAGCCACGAATTGCTCTTCCGAGTAGTATGCCTCTAGACGACAGCATTTTCTTTCAGAAGTTTTCTTTCGCAAAATCCACCGAACTGAAATTTACAAAAAACAAATGCTTGACAGATGGGCTTGTCAAAATTGATGACATTTTTCGTTTGACGTTTTGATGTATGTGATCTGGCATCTGGGAGGCGATAGGAGAAAGTAGTTTTGTGATGGAATTCGATTTTTGTTTTGCAATTTGTTTAATTAGAAATGTTTTTGATTTTTAAATTATATCGTTGGTAGTAGTATGTACATAGTGCACTTAGTTAAATTGAGTAAGTTATGATGTATTTTAAGTCGATTTTGAGGTAAGTTGTAAGCAGTTTTGAGATAAGAAACTTCAACTGGCTCGTTGGTCTAGGGGTATGATTTCCGCTTAGGGTGCGGGAGGTCCCGGGTTCAAATCCCGGACGAGCCCAAGTTAGTTTCATTTTTTTTTCAATTTCAACAAATTTTGTTTTTAAAGAAAAAAGTGAAACGTGCGCCCAGTGAGTTGTTTTGATTTGGTCTGCAGAGGTAAGTTTGTAAAGCTTGAAATGACATCATTGCCTGTAGAAGAGAGATGTTAAATGAAGTCTTCAAACAGGCCCGAAAGCACGCGACAGTTTTCAGACACATTTCTAATAGAATTTTTAGCATGAGTACAATAAATTAGTGTCCTAATTGTATTATTGTTATTTTTCTTAGGTTGGCACTACATTCGAGGGAGTTCTTATGTCCCAACCAACAGCCTTCAATTTCCCAGCACAAGACGGTTGAGGTCGTGCTCCACTTGTCATCTCAAACGAGGACGTCCTCAAACCTGTTGGAGATGTACAATGTAGAGTTCAAGGTAGACTTACATATCTGCAACTGATCGACCATCATATCCGAGGAGTGGGTCCTATCTTGATGTGATACTGGACGTAGATAGACGCACAAGTAATTGTTCAGTCACTTTCGAGTCCGACAATGATCACTGCGGACTCGCTGCGGTGATTCAATTCCCGAACGAGCTGGAGGAACTACAGGAATGTGCCCATGTGCCCATGTGTACCCTTATAACTACGATAAGGCTCGCTGGCCGCGCTTCTCTACGGCCTTATCCAGAGAGCTACTTTCTCGTGGGATCAATTCGCCAACGGACAGAAACCTGACGAACGAAGAGGTTGACAGGTTCCTCGTACAAATGGACGACGTACTATGGACAAAAGCATGCCGAAGGTATTGATGACAGTGATGTCTACCGACGCAAACTGCTTCTTCTTCGTTTTGTGGCGCTGAAGTCCGGGGTGGACCTGAGCCTCAACCAACATGCCTCACCAGCCAGCACGATCTTTCGCTAGCTGCGCACTCCAAGTTGGTTGAGGTCCTTCTCCACTTGTGTGCGCCACCTTAGCCTAGACAGTCTTCCGTTGCGTTGTCCCAATGGCTCAGAATGGGCACGGGCCTGTGCACACGAAGCAACGTCGTTGATCGCACTTAACATGGTGAGCTGCCAACACTATCCTCGTCTCTGAACAGGTCAAGTTGACATACAGCCTCCTCGTGGCGCCCCTGGATAGCCATCACTACATATGTGATGAACCAATCTATGCAGCGAACCCCTCTGCCCGAGGGTTAAATGATGGGCCTAGCCTACCAGTCTGTAGGCCGTCTGTGCGGAAGGTTAACTCCCTCACCACATAAAAAAGAAAACGACTTCAGAGACAGCAATCGTAGACTGCTGTCAAGACTTAAATTCTTGCACAGATGGGTCATGCCGATGTTCGTTCTTTAAAAGCGATAATCAAAAACCTCCAAGCTAAGCTCCAAGCAAGAGCTAATCAGAACTAATTACAGCTTGGCTGTAAGTCTGCACTGGGGCAATAAAATCCAGGCTGTAAGATCCAGAAACCCGGGTATGTTCCCGCAAGTAAGGAAGGAGGAAAGATCAAACGACATTCAGGCCGTACAGCTGGAAAGGATGACAGAAAATTCAGACATACCGACATTCAAATCTCAAAAGAGGAACGGCGGGCCATCTTTAATCGTACCGATGGTATAACCAACATTGCGCTACGCCATCTACCCTCAGAGGCAGTGGAGATTTACATGACCCTGTTCAACAATGCGCTAAGTAATGCATATTACCGGACGCATTAGAAGACAGCTGTGGTGCAACTGATCCCTAAACGGGACAAGTATGGTTTCAGCCATACAATGGAATAAATTCAAGACCCAATGCTCGGGTGCATGTCTGATGGACTTGGAAAAGGTTTTCGACACTGTCTGGTTAGAAGGACTAGCGTAAGGAAACCATTGCTGTACATGATCTATGACATGAACACAGGTAGAAAGTTCGTTGTGAAAAATGGCAACGTGACGTCTACCATGGTTTTCAATATTAAAAACGGTCTGTAATAGGGGGCAGTAAGCCAACCTTATTCGCTATATTTACTAACGACCTTTGGTACTACATGCCGCACATTATACGCCCATGATATGGTAGCGTACAGATTAGCGCCGAAGGTCGAAGTTATTAACAACCTGCTGCAACATGACTTCAAAAAGATTCAGCAATATTGTGATAGCTGGAAATTAAAAATTAATTTCAACTAGTGCGAGACTATCCTTTTCAGGACCCCGCTGTCCAGGGACTCAAGGGACACGAAGTTAAACTGGCGTAAGTTCCGCATTGTTGACACACTGAGAGAACTTTTAGCTGTGAAAGGCTTGGTGACGTTATTAGGCGTTTTGTTGGACCAGTATTTATACTTTGAAAAGCATGTAGATGCCGCTCTTAAGAAAACCAAGAACAGGGAGGGATGCCCTATAATCTTCCACGTAGCACGCCGAACTGTGGACCGGCGATTCCTGCACGAACCGAATATCGCTCGCAGCCGTGAGGATCTGCTTTGGCTCAGTAGAGCGATCTCCGTCCGAGACAGGAGGGAGTCTGGGAAAGAACGTCACCTGTACTGGTGGTTGTGTTCCTTCGGCCCCTGCCGCCGTTAACTTGTCTTTATACGTTTGTGTTATGTGTACCTAGTATTTCCAGTTGGGCAGTCTGTGCACAGCTTTTATAGTGTTTTAGTCTTAAGTTAAGGTTAAAAAAAAGTGCGCCACGGCGAATAGACCGTATATCTTAGGCATAGAAATAACTAATACGCCCTGGTGCACGCGTCCGCACTGCGAACGGACATAGTTAATAGTAGGGTGTAAGAAAAAAAAGGAAATTTAGCTAAGTTTTTACAGTTTTCTTAGCATAATTTAAATTTAGAATAAAGTTCCACAAGAAAGAATAAATAGCAGAGAGGCCCAAAAGGCAGTTAAGTACAAATTGCTTTTCTTTTAAATAGGTTAACTTAGAGCACCCGCACAGGGTCAGTAAATGAGATGTAAGAAATTTAATTATTAAGCTAGTTTTAAGAAAAGTTGTCTAGCATATAAGAATAACATTGAATTAATAAAATAAAATTTGAATAAAAAAAAAAATAAATGATAAAAAAAAAAACGAGGACGAACTCTACTGCGTTGTTCCGATGACTCCAATTAGAATACTCTTCTAGTAGTACCCCTACCAAATGCATGCCGCCGTACAACCTTCAAAGTTTGTCGTTGAATCTCGTCCTCCAAATACCATCAATACCAGCAGAATAGAAAGCAACAGTTTTTATGACGATTAGCTATCTGTGTTGTAGTCCAGGACAGGGATGATCAAGATGTTGTAGAAACACAGCTTTGTCCTTCGAGAGAGGGCTTTGTTACTCAATTGCCTCTTGAGCCCAAAGAAGCAGCGTTTGGCAAGTGCGATTCTGTGTGCTGATCTATAGATAATTGGCACAGTCAAAGGGGTGTCCTTTCTTGTGGACCGGACAGACGACGCTGAGATTCCGCTCATCGGGCACGCTTTTCTCCGACCATATCTTACAGATGAGCTGGTGCATGTGTCCAAACAGGTCATCTCCAGCTGCTTGAATCAGTTCTGTGGGCCGTCCATCCATATTCAACTTCAGCTTCGATATTTCTATTTTAATTTCTCCTAAGTGTTTAGGACGGAATTCTTGTCTATCATCATCCAAATTGAAAGAAGCATTCATTACAGCGGAATTTGTACTGTCATCGGCGTTAGGGAGTCTACAGAAATGATCTCTCCAGATTATCAGTAAAGACTGCGACTCTACCACAAGTTGTCCGTTTTGATCCAGGCATGATTCGGCCCAAACCTTATATCCACATGATAGCTGTTTCACCATCCGGTAAAAATTTCGGACCTCATTTCTGCCACAACACCTCTCCATCTCTTCCACCGCACGCTTCTCAGTCTCTGTCTGTTTCCTTCTGAGAAGCCGGTTCTCTTCCCTTCTTTTCTGTTCGCAAATCTCACGAACAGCCCTAATTATTCGATGCAGCTTTGCCTTATATGTGTCTTCTTTACCTGCATGCGCCTGCCTGCACTCTTCATCAAACCATGGGTTTCTTCTCGGTTCGATCTCTGGATAGGGCAGCGATGCGAATTTAGAGGCATACCAAAGGTTAAGATTCTTTGTTAGAAGTTGTGCCCAGTCCTACTTTATGGCGCAGAAACCTGGATAAAAGCGGATGAGGAAGCCCTTAGTCTTTTCGAGAGAAGACTTTTTTGTCCTGCTTGCGTTGATGGCGTCTGGAGGAAAAGATTCAACAACGAACTCTGCGGGCTGTACAGTGACATGCGCCTAGTCAAGCGTCTTCGGATACAACGCTTAAGTTGGCTAGGGCATGTAGAACGTATAGATACCACTGCTCCGGTCCGAAAAGTTTTCGAATCCGAGCCATTGGGACAACGCAACAGAGGACGGGCCTAGGCTAAGGTGGCGCACATAAGTGAAGAAGGACCTCAACCAACTTGGAGTGTGCAACTGGAGGCAGGTGGCGAAAGATCGTCCTAGCCGGAGAGGCATGTTGTTTGAGGCCCAGGTCCACCCCAGACTGTAGCGCTAAAAGTAGAAGAAGAATATATTGGTATTAATGGGTAATAGACTGCGGAGCTGAGATGAACGGAGTCCTTGATTACCTTAAAGTATTTGCTGCCGATATTGGACAACTTTTCTTGGTGACTGCCTAAACCTTTTTCTTTCCTTGTTTCTCGCCTAGCCCATTTAATTTTTTTTCACGGGAAAGTCAACAAACTCTTCACTGTTGGTGCTCTGTGATCGTCCAATTACCTCAGGGTCATCCGCGAGACCCATCAGCTAATTGAACTTTTGGAAGATCGTTGCTCTGGTACTGACTAGTGAGTTTAGCACGATCTTTTCGCTGAAAAAGTCGATGGACTCGTTTGTTACTGATCTTGACGAGGCAGCGGGGATTCTCCATCTTCCTACGCAGTCTGACGAACTTGGCAGGGATGTCTAATTTTTGACACCGCCGTAGTGATCAAATCTGATCATGGACATTGATAAGGGCCATATAATCAGTCACGAGCGATTTCACGCGTTCACACGAAATTCAGGCGTTATTAAAAATATTTCCTGATTGACTCCCGCAGTTGTAGCAATTAAAGGGTTCTCTTTCATGTGGATCGGGTAAACGAATCTGGCATTCCACTCTTTGGAATATATCCTACGGATGAGCTTTTTCATACGCCTAACACGATCATCTCCAGCTGCTTTAAAGAGCACTGCGAGTAGCTCGTTAACTTCAGCTGCTTGGTTCGACTTCAGTTTCGACATTCGGGGTAGGAAATTTATGTCCTCCGTCATCCAAATTGAGGGCAACATTCAGTCTGACTGCGGTATTTTGGTCGAATGTTTTTTACAAATTCTATGCTGTCAATTTTCTTCTCGGCAGGCTTTGGTTTGAGAATAACACATCACTTAACAAGTCCCGGGACTGACATATAGGAGGCGCCACTAACAAAAATCCATATTGGGAATTAAAATATTCAAATGATGACTGTCAAATTTTCATGACAATCTGATTATAATTTTACAAGTTACAGTGCTTCAAGTGGCGATACTTTTGCGATTTTTAAAACAATGGAAGAAACAGAATTTCGTGCGTTGTAAACAACTGCTTTTTGATGGGAAAAAAGTACCGTGCAAGCTCAGTAATGGCCTAAAAAGTGTTACAGGGACACTGCTCCATAAAAAACAATTAGTTGTCGGTGGTATGCTGACTTTAAAAGTGGCCGCACAAACGATGCTGAACGCTCTGGAACGCAAATTGTGGTGGTTACACCTGAAAACGTCAAAAAAGTACACAAAATCGTTTTGTAAAACCGCAAAGTGAAATTGCGTGAGATAGCTGACACCTCAAAGATGTAAGAAGGCATTTTGAATGAACTTTTGTCCATGAGAAAGTTATTTTCGAAATGGGTGCCGCGTTTGGACTAAAATCAACAACGTATCGATGATTCTAAGAGCTGTTTGCAGCTGTTTCGGCAAAATAAACAGGACTTTTTGCATCGGTATGTCACAATGGATGAAACACGGATACACCAACACACTTCAGAGTCAAATCAGCACTTAGTGGAGTGGAAAGCAGTCGGTGAACCACAAAAACACAAAGGTGGGCTGGCAAGGTTATGGCATCCGGTGCTTGGAATGCGGAATTTCATTCATCGACTATCTTGAGAAAGGCGAAAGGGACAACAGCAAATACTGCATGGCATTATTGGTGCATCTCTTCCACCAAGACAATGCAAGTCTTGGCTACCACGGCCAAATTGCACGAATTGGGCTTTGAATTGCTTCCGCACCAACCGTATTCTCCGGACTGGTCCCCATCCACTTTTACCTCTTTTCAGACATCAAAAAGATGCTCTCCGGAAAAAAATGTGGCTCGAATGAGGGGGTGATCGCCGAAAGTGAAGCCTATTTTGAGGCCAGAGATAAATAATAATTGAGTGGCACTACAGCCCTCAAGGGACCAGCGCCAAGCTTCTACAACAACCACCCGTGTTGTGCGTGCTACTGTTCACGAGTAGAAAGGATCTACAGTTTTTTTGTTTTTGTGTTATTTTCATCTGACAACAGGAAGGTGTTATGACACTGATCCTACAAATTTCATTAAGATCGGTCAACGGGTTCAAAAGTTACAGATTTCCTTATAAAACAAGGCCACCACTGTGCGGCGTTGGACTGATTGTATCTTTCTTTAAGAAAACTATGTTGATGACGAAAGTCGAATTTTGTGTAAAAAATTTGTTTTTATTTGTTAGTCTCGGGACTTATGAAGTGATTTGTTATATGTTAATCCACGGGATATCTGTTTTACTTTCGGACTTCACTCCTGCCAGAGCACCCTGTATTAAAAAAGAACACTTCAGATATTGGCCACGACTACTTCTGGTGTGATACATTCGGAATGTCCGACTTTGGGCTACTCGTTCAAGCCAACTGGTATCAACAAGAGCAATGTTGCCTTCGAAGCCGTCAATCATAGCTGGCTTATTTCTGAAGACCTGAGACTATACTTATCCTCACAGACAGTCCAAAGGTGTGTGTGATGAAATCGCATGATCTAGGCGGCCAATTTACCGTTAAAAAACGTGAAATTGAGTGCTCATCAAAAAGATTTCTAAACAAGCCTTTTTGTAAATCAGAGCTTACCGAGACAATGTGCTTGAATTTTAGGATGCACATAGTCCGTTAACGTTTGACTGACTTGCCTTTAGAGAAATATGGACAACTGATTTCACCAGCCCATAAACCATATGATACCGTTGTGTTTAGCTCATGCAAATCGCTTCTTAAATAACGGATATGCCGATTTTAAAATTGTTTGGTTTGTGAAAACGAAACCATAAAAACGGAAAAGGTCGACGGCCCAGATGTGTGTGAACTTCCGATATCCTTAAACTAAATAAAATATAAGCACCAAAAATGAACAGCTGATGTTTCCTGATCCTCCACAAGGGCTGGCAACTTGGGTGGTGTCACCACATCAAGCATGTTTCTCGTTTTGTACTGACTTGAACTCACCTTCCTAACTGTACTCAAAATTTTTAATCATATTCACAACATGAGTTAAGGTTCACTGACTTCACCTTTGACAACAGTTATCGATTTGCACAACAAACACGGCAAAGTTCCGGTCCTTAGTGGGGACGCAATCATTCGGGAATGTTTTGGCAAATCTGGATTTCATTTTCAGTGCATCTCAGTTGACACTTCGGTGAGTGTAATTTATTGTGGTCTTAAATTACAAAAACCAGATTCAACACCCCGGCCATCTGCGCTTCAAAGCCAGACTTCAGCTTATCGCTCGGGATAAGACTGACTGCAAAAACTTGCACCAATTGGATCCAGTTCATCATCCGATGCTTCGCGGCTTTATAAGCCTGCAACGTTCTGAGCAAATATCCACCTCGCGCACAGTCATGAATCAGTTGATCTTCTGGGGTTGTCTTGCCCGCGTGTCACTCGTTTGTTGCACAATCGTGAACGTTGAGAACGGTGCGGTTCTTGGATTTTTCAACGGCGAATATCACTCGTTCTTTGATATCCCGTTCGCGGAGCCGCCCACTGGGGCACGCAGGTTCGAGGCACCTGTTCCTCTGACCACCCGATGGGCGGGTGTTCGAAACGCCACCGTAACGTCAGTGTCGTGTGTCCCGTTCGTGAGAAACGACTCATCGTTTGCGAAGAATGACGCCTCCGAAGACTGCCTTGTGCTGAACGTGTTTACGCCCGAAATAGAGCCGATTGCGCCCCTGCCCGTGAGGGTGCACTTTTACGGCGGTGGTTTCATGATCGGAACGGCGAGTGAAACAGCCGAGGAGTTCGTTGCTCGACAGAGGAACGTTCTGGTTATACCCAACTACAGAGTAGGTGCGTTCGGGTTCCTCAGCTCTGGTGACGATCTGATTAGCGGCAATTACGGACTTAAAGATCAGCAGCTGGCCCTGCGATGGGTTCGGGACAACATTCACGCGTTCGGGGGCGATGCGGGAAACGTGCTTGTGTCAGGTGTATCGGCAGGAGGAGCGAGTGTCCATCTCCATCTGTTGAATTCGATCTCGTGCACTTACATCGACGCGGCCATGTCATCCAGTGGAAGTGCCCTAAACCCATGGGTTTTCCAGCCTAATCCAAGTGAACAGTTCGCAAAGTATGTTCGCAGCATTGGCTGTGTCTTCCCGGATCGGGCATTGGTCAAACGATGTCTCCAGGAGCGCACCAAGGATGAGCATTTGACGGCAACCGACGCCCTGAGACACAACTTCTTGGACAATCCGTTTAACGTGTTTGGTGTCGTGGTGGAGCCGGACTACGTTCCCGATGCATTTCTCACCCATGACCCCTTGAGTCTGATTACAAGCGGACTAGTTTGCGATGTGCCGTGGGTCGTAGCCCACTCGGAGAGGGAGGGAAGCTTCACAGCCTCCGAGTTCCTCCAGATTGACCGGAACGAAACCGTCCTGATTGAAATCCTGAACCAGCGTTGGCGGGAACTGGCCCCGATCGTCTTGTTCTACAACAACTCCTGTGTGAACTGCCCAGAGGAACTGGCGACGCGGTGGAGAAACGCCCGGTCAGACGAGCTACTGATCAAATACATGAAGGGGCTGCCTTTTGTGCTGGAAACATACCCCTTGCTGGAGAAGATGTTCACCGATGTCCTCTTTGTCGACGGAATTAATGCGGCAATCGAACTGCACGGCCAGTTTTCCCGAGGGCCGGTGTACGCGTACGAGTATCGGAAGCCGTTGAGTCGTGGCATCGGAAATGTTCTCTCAATGTGTGACGTTTGCAGTTTTGGTAAGAGAGAAATAATCGTATTTCGATTTTATAGTACTTTTCAGTGAAAGCGTATTGCGTTTGCAACCCAGAGCCGATGAACTCCTTCTTCACTCCGTAGAGCTTAGGGCGTTTATCGTCTTACATGGTTAGGATTTAGGATTGCGTCAAATGTTGCTTTGGACCGAAATTATTTACTGAAGACTGGCGGGTAAAAATAAAAGGCCCGCAGTTTGCCTGTTCTTACTTTAACGATTATTCTTGGTTTACGTTGCGCTGTTGTTCCTTACAGTAGATGGCTGCAAGTCAAGTATTTCCATTTTTCAGACGTGCCCTACGCCCAGCCGCCTATAGGGCGCTTACTCGCTACACACACACGCCATCAGACTGGCCATCAAATGAGTGGCTTTCTTGTCCCTGTTTGATCCGTCCATTGGAGCCAAGCACAGTCAGGTTCAGTACGTCTTCACACCGGTGATCAGATAGTATCCTGTCCATATGCACTTGCACGACGGGGAATTCATTATTGGATAAATCGTATTGAGCCAGCAGCGGCATGGTTCTGGTCCTGCTGAACTATAGACTTGCCTTTTGGCGCTCCTCCAACTCGGGCGACGACCTGATGAATGGGAATTTCGGCCTTAAGGACCAGCGCATGACGCTGCAATGGGAGAACATGCAAATGGAGAACATTATTGGCGGTGACAAAAACAAACCACAGGTATCCACCTGCATATGCCTAATCAAAGATCAAGATTCGGCTGGAGGGCAGAAGAAAGGAAGAGCTCTCCGCAGTAACCAGTGTGCTTCTTCTTCTTTTTTCCATGCGGAATTCTTGTCTATCATCCTCCGAATTGAATGAAAACTTTTGCCTAACAGCGGGATTTGGGCCGTCATCGCCGTCAGTCAGCAGAACTGATTTTTTCAGATTCTCAGCATCTATTGCGACCTACTAGTTGTCTGTTTTGGGCCCACAGGCTTCCGTCTAAACCCTATATCCACCGGATAGCTGTTACCTTTCGGTAAAACTTACGGACTTCATTCCTGCAAAAGCAACTCTCCATATCTTCGACCGCGCGCTTCTCATGTTCTTTTTCCATCTGAGAAGCAGGTTCAATTTCCTTCTTCTCTGTAGAGCTCACGAAAAGCTCCCGTTTTTCGATGCAGCGAGCCTTCCCACCAGTGTGCTTAAGGTCTCCAAAAACAATCCCCGCGTGGAGCTGTTGTAGAATCGCGCGTCCCTCCGCGCAACCTCATATCCAGTGGACAGATACCGAAAGAACCCTAGATGGCGTCGCATTGCGAGCGCACTATGACCCTGACGAACGTGAACTGATTGTCGTCCTTAATCCAGATGGAGAGATCTAGCTCATATCAGATGGTATTACAACGAAACTTGCGTTGACTGCCTTGAGCACATGGCAGAGTTAATGAGGGATGCCTACTCTGACTACCTTCGTCAGGGATACTTGGGTACTCAGAATATTTCTACAGATTGTTATATCCGCAGCTGGAAAAGATGTTGAATGACGTCATGGTTGGCAACGGGGTGCGCGAGTTGATCGAGTTGCGCTGACGGTTCGCCAGAGCTCCATTTTTTGTCTACGATTACCAAAACTCGATGGCTTTGGAAATTGTTAACCTATGCTATGGCTAATAGAACTGACATATGTAAGTTTTGATAAGTTATTCGACAAAAATTTACTTTTGCAACCTTTCCGTAGCCTTTGTAGAGTCTCCTAAGTCTAAGGAAGCTTTTGGTGGTTAGCAGAGTCAACCTTCAGTCTTGGGAGATCTTCTTGTTGGTAAAAGCTTCCGTCCGTACACCCTTTCACGCGACAAGTTTGTTAAAATCCCTTCACTTAGTCTACAGAAATCAGGGAAAAACCGTTTCTTTTGGTCAAATCTGTGTTGGCCTTTAGCATCCGTCGCAGATGCTTGACTAGATCAATGCAACCGTGCAAATTATTTCAGCAGCTAAAAACTAATTAAATCCAACTATTGCAGGCGCAGATCACGGAGCTGATCTCTCGTATGTGCTGCCTCTGAGAATTCTCTCTCAGCCGGATGCCCAAACACCAAACAGCAGATTCGTCTCGCAGAATTTGATACAGATGGGCATAGAGCTAAGCGTTACGAGGTAATGTTTTGTTTTACCTCAACACGTTGGTGTCTTCACAAATTTTTTGTCTTTCCCTAGGATCGCAAGATACGGAGGCATCGAACTTCCCGACAACAATGCAACGCAAAGGGGGAAACTGGTTATCTACGAGTCCTTTTTTGAAATAGAGACACTCACATCCAATGGACTTTACACCAAGAGACGATTCAATAATCCAACGTAAGGCGACGTTTTGAGCTTTTCTTGTTCTTTGGTGGAATTTAAATAAATGTTCTGAACTACTTAACTCAACTTTTACAGTTGATGGCGGACATTTTGACGAAGTGCCTTCTTTCAATTTCGCTGTCATTAATTTAGCATCGCTTACCAAATTACCGTAGACGGGTATGTGTGGCATTCAACAATACGTGCAAATGAGGTGGGTTCGCGGAATGTGAACGATGCGCAATATATTGATAAATGAGATCGTCTTGGCGCTACAGACTGATTTAAGACAGAGCCTCAACCAACAGGCTTTTTTAGTTGGCACGGGCGCTCGTCAGCTGCCTCCACTTTTGCATAATACATTAAGGTGGAGCAAGAGGGCTCCGTTTGTTCCAAACATTGTATCTTTAGACGTTAAGCTAAGGCACATCGTTTAATTTTCGCCAACAAGTGCCATTAAAGCAAACAGCATCACATACAGAACCTTGCTTCCAAAAAGACGAAGAGCTTTTTCATTCGCTTTCAATAGCTTCCTTGCTTCTTAAACCTAGAATGGGATGATCAGAGCCACTGTCGACTTTCAAAAATGACCTCAGGTATTTCTTTTTAAGTCCGTAGCAATAGTCAGATCGAGTACCGAAATCAAACGTAGAATCACTATTCCCAGTCCTTCTTTATGGCGCGGAAACCTGTACGTTTCTAAAAGCGGATGCCCCTAGTCTTTTCGAGTGAAAAGTTTTATGTGCGTCGTGACTCTCGACGTTATTAAGGGTGTTGCAACAAGAACGCAAGATTTAAATTTGGCGCCATTCGAATTGTTATTGCTTGACATTTGAACAATTATTATTGTTTGTTAGTAGAAGGTATAAGCTTAAAAAAATGGAAAATTGTTTTGCCAAAATGGTGAAAGTTTTGCGGCTACAGTTCGCAAATTGCGATCAATTCGGGGTTACAATAATGCTCGAAAAGAGTCAATAGTAAAGCGATTAATGGAAAAAATTCCTGAAGCTGAGTCTGTAACTGATTTAAAGACAACAACGCGCCTTCGACCAGGTCGATGGACCGAAAATATCACAGCAGTACGGGATGATGTCGCTCAAACTCCATCCACTTCAATTCGACACCGAGCTCAGCAAATTGGTGTTTCCAAGTCCACTATGCAGCGAATTTTGACGAAAGATTTATATCTTCATGCAAACAAAGTTCAATTGACTCAGGAACTGAAGCCAGCTGACCATGCACAGCGAAGGGAACTCATTAATTGATCATCTTTAGTGACGAGGCCCATTTCCATCTTGATGGCTTCGTCAATAGGCAGAATTGTCGCATTTGGGACGAGGAAAATCCTCGAGTGATTCACGAGAAGCAAATGTATCCTCAACGTGTCAACGTGTGTGGTGTGAATTTTGGGCTGGAGGAATCATTGGACCTTCAGGTCAAGCGCAAACAGTCAATGGTGTTCGGTATCGTGAAATGATAACCAATTTTTTCGTGCCAAGAATTGAAGAAATGAATGGGGAGGGGATGTGGCTTCAACAAGACGGCGCCAGATCTCATACAGCCAGAGAAACAATTCAATTGCTGCATCAGTCATTTCCCGCTCGTGTTATTTCACGTTTTGGAGACCAGAATTGGCCGCATAGATCGTGCGATTTAACACCGTTGGACTTTTTTCTTTGGGATTTTTTGAAGTCGATGGTTTATGCGAATAAGCCGATGACGACTCAAGCCTTAAAAGAGGAAGTTAATGAATAGATTAATGTCAAGCATATAAAGGACGTACACATCCTGGTATACACGTCCGCAATGTCACGGACATAGTGTAAGGTATCTTAAGTTTTATTAGGATAGGGGTTTAGTGGTTTATAGCTTAGGTTTAGTTAATAATAATAATAATTGAGTGGCACTACAGCCCATAACGGGCCAGGGCCTAGCTTCTACAACAACTACTCGTGTTGTGCATGCTATTGTTCTTCACGAGTAGAAGGGACCTACAGTTTTTTGCCGATTCCGAACGGCGAGATTTGAGAAGCTTTCCATAGACAAGTAATACCCTTTGAGTGTTGTCAGCAACTCGAAAGAGGTGGTGCCGTGAAAAAATGCTAGGTGTCCCGTCCGGGAATCGAACCCAGACTTTCTGCGCCGCAGTCGATGCACTTACCACTGCGCCACGGCGACCTTAGGTTTAGTTAGTTCTAAGAAAATTAAATAAAAAAAATGTTTAGAGCGCCAAGTTTTTTCCCAGTTTTCTTGGCCAGTAAAAACAGACTGAAAAGAAAAAACAAATATTATTAGCAGTAGACGCTGAAAGGCAAATATATAAGTAAGTTTAGATTATTTTAGAGTACCTGCGAAGGGTCAGTAGGATAGATTTTAAGAACATGATTTGTTAGAATATTAAGATAGTTTTAATCATTCTTTTCTAGTTGTAAGGATGAATTGGAAAAAAAAAATAAAAATGAATGTTAAAGTTAAGGTTAAAGAAAGTTAATGAAATACCGCAGCGTTTATGCAAAACGGCCATTGAAAATTTTATTCAATGATCGCATATTTACCAGCAAAGCCGCGGCGGCCATCTGGCCGATGTGTTATTCCACACATAACCTCATCCTGTCTATTTTACGATAAAATAAAGAATTCACTATTTTTTTTTTCTATATCTGCGTTTTATTAAATATTTAAGTCTTGCGTTCTTGATGGGACATCCTTTATAATTTAAATAAACAAGCAGAATAAATGTGGGGCGGAAAACGTGCTTCAACGAAAGCGATGTCCATTCATTTTTTAGGTTCACAAGTGACCTACATTTACTGCCTGGAAGAGGAAAAAATGGTCGCCGGGTTGTACAGCGCAGTATTTCAGCTGATTCGACAAAGTGTTGCAGAAGAATTTGTCCCTGGATTAGCCTACGAAAGGGCTCCTCATCCACCGTATTTTCAAAATTTGTCCCCGTGAGACATCTGTTTGTTTTTAGGCTTGTAAAAGTCAATCGCCGGGCGGAAATTTGAGTTGAATGATGGAGTTACTGCAGCCACGTCTACTTTGCAGTTTTCTAAAGAAGTTCAAGCAATGCTATTTTTTTATTTATCAAACTAAAACAAGACGATGTAGAGATTGATCGCCACTTTCCCCAAAATTCTCGCTTTTCCCTTGGTGGCCTAGTACTAGTACTTATCGGACAGCCCGCGTTATTTATCAAATTCATTTTATGTTTCTTATAATTAAGGGATG
Organism: Eristalinus sepulchralis; assembly: GCA_944738645.1. Classification (NCBI taxonomy): domain Eukaryota; kingdom Metazoa; phylum Arthropoda; class Insecta; order Diptera; family Syrphidae; genus Eristalinus; species Eristalinus sepulchralis. Next base: position 47,511,729 of record OX122882.1, read on the forward strand.
AAGATGACGAATCTCTCCGCGGCAGCTCAGTTAGAATCGAGCTCACTTACCTTTTATCTATTCTTACGGGCCTTTGTAGAGCTAACGGTTTCTCCAAATTATTACCACACTCCAGCGCGCGAAACCAAGTCTCCGCTTTCTTACAAAAGGCACACACGGAGTTATCAGTTCATTACGAAACTGTGCCTGCAGTCGCCCGATAGTGGCCACTATCAATGCACAGTGGTCCATTGCATTGGCTAATAGTCAGCTCCCAGCTCCAGCAGCATCACCCTGATTTTCGAGGGGTGAAGCAGCCACAGCACTGGTCGCAGCGCCCAGCCAGCATGCGCAGATACATTATTTATTTCAAGCGCATTGTAATCGTGCACTAATCCCCATCCACGGGAGTGGGTTGTTTCGCCGACATTCGTCGTCCGCACCCGGTCGCCCGCACCACCACACAGCACAAGAAATGTACTTTTCCTTTCGGCATGAATTCTGTTTTACATTTCAGATTGAATCGCGCCCAATGGTATGTGGCCGGCTCATTGGGGCACCAGCGCCATCGTCAAGAGCGCCGCAGAGAAATGGTTTCCTATTTAGCCCTCGCGGAGGCGCTCTCACTATTCCGTACTCGTATCGCGTCTAACGCCGGGCGACTCATATCAAAGGTTACGATAAGGTTAGGGGAGTCGTAAAATTGCACCGCGGCCGATGATATAATATCTAGATACATTGCCGTGGAGGGCGCTTTGATAATGTAATAATGGCAACAATTATTGCTCAATAGGAAGTGAGTGCGCAATATTTTGATCTCTTAATACGAGCACAAATCGATTTGAATTCAGTGTGCACTGTGGTGTGGGGCATGAGTGGGCGGAGGGAGGAGGACATGGTCGGCGTGGTGGTCGTTTCGTGGTCTTCCTTGTGCAGGTTGAACTTTCCTCCGAATCTGGATCACGAAAAGTGTGTCGAATTTGTTCAAAATTTGTTTTGTTATTTGTGAATGGATAATTTCACTTTTACGAGGTTGGATGGTGACGCGATTGCGACGTGATGGAGGTGGGACTCTACCGTGGGGTTGAGTGGATAATATTTTCTTGACAGTGTGGGCGCCTTTCGAGCTCGTGGAGTTGTGGATTGTTTTTTGATTTGAACTAAGGCAATGATGCTGATCTCTCTCTCTCAATCTCAAGCATATTCTGAAATGTCTGTATCTCTTTATCTCTGCAGGCCCAGCAAGGCGGGAGAGATGAGGATTGCAAAGACCAATGAACGCAAAGGATCTTTCGAAATTTCTGCAAAGGTGATGCGACAAATGCGGATCCTCAAGAAAACATTATTTCACTGCGTCCAGCAGTTTATGAACTCAATGGTCTCATGCTCTTCTTCTCCTTCTCCTTGTGACTCTACAGTCCGGGGTGGACCTAGGCCTCAACCAACATACCTCTCCAGCCAGCACGATCTTTCGCCATCTTCTCTGCCTCCAGTTGCGCACTCCTAGTTGGTTAAGGTCCTTCTCCACTTGTGTGCGCCATCTCAACCTAGGCCGTCCTCTGTTGCGTTGTCCCAATGGCTAGCATTCGCATACTTTTATGACCGGAGCGGTGGTGTCCATATGCCCTACATGGCCTAGCCATCTTGAGCGCTGTATCCGAAAACGTTTGACTAGGCGCATGTCGCTGTACATCCCATAGAGTGCGTCGTTAAATCTTCTCCTCCAGATGCCATCAACGCAAACAGGGACCAAAATTCGCACTCAGAACTGCTCCCCCGAAAAGACTAAGGGCTTAATCATCCACTTTTAGTAACGCCCAAGTTTCTGGACTAAAATTATCAAGCTGTTATACAAAAGCCAATTTAGTCCTTTGAGAGGGGACTCTATTCCTCAATTGCCTCTTGAGCCCAAAGAAACAGCGATTGGCAAGAGTGATTCCGCGTTTGATTTCGGTACTGGTGTTGTTGTCTATATTTACCGCTGAGACGAGGTAGACGAGGTCCTTAACTATATCGAAGTTTCTGCTGCCTAGTGTGACGCTCTGTCCGAGTCGTCGATTTTGTGCGTCCTTCTTCGATGACAGCATATACTTCGTTTTGCCCTCATTAACCACCAGACTCATTTTAGCCGCTTCCGCTTCAATGCCAGCAAACGCATCATTGAAGACTCGTTGAGTTCGGCCGATCACGTCAATGTCGTCCGCATAAGCTAGCAGTTGAACGGACTTGTGGACGATCGTGCATCTGGTGTTGACCTGTCAGTGACGCACGATCTTCGCAAGAATGATGTTAAAGAAGTCGCATGACAGCGCGTCGCCTTGTTTAAAACCTTTTTTGACATTGAAGGTCTCGGTGAGTTCGTTCCCGACCTTGACGGAGCAGCGAGAGTTCTCCATCGTCATCCTACACAATCTGACGAGTTTAGTAGGAATGCCAAAACTAGACATGGCACTGTATAGCTCGCCTCTCTGCACACTGTCATATGCGGCCTTGAAATCGACGAATAGATGGTGGGTATCGATTTGTACTTCTTGGGACTTCTCCAGGATTTGCCGCAATGTGAAGATCTGGTCGATTGTGGACTTCCCTGGTCTGAAACCACACTGATAAGGACCTATCAGGTTTTTGACGAACGGTTTCAGGCGTTCACACAATATGGCAGAGAGGATCTTCTACGCGATGTTAAGAAGACTAATCCCTCGATAGTTGGCGCAGTCGAAGGGGTCTTCTTACTTGTGAACTGGACAAAATGCGCTGGGATTCCACTCATCATGCGTTCCACCGATCATATCTTATAGATGAGCTGATGCATGCCTCCAACCAGGTCATCTCCGACTGCTTTTAGCAGGTCTGCGGACAGTCTATCCGCTCCAGCAGCTTTGTTCGACTTCAGCCTCGATATTGCTATCTTGACCCCGTCTAAATTGATTCTGCATAGTTGGGATATTTGGGACGTCATCGCCATTTCAATGTCTGCCGAAGTGATATTTAAAGATTCTCAGCATCGATTGCGACTCCATTACAAGAAGTCCAGTTTGGGCCTGGCAGGCTTTGGTCCGAAGTCCTTATCCACCTGGATAGCTGTTTCACCTTTCGGTAAGACTTTCGGACTTCATTCCTGCCATAACACCTCATCATCTCTTCGACCGCACACTTCTCAGTCTCAGTCTTCTTTTCTGTTCGTAGAGCTCACGAACAGCTCTCGTTGTCCGATGCACCGTTGCCTGGTAGGCCTCCTGTTTAGCTGCATGTGCATGCCGGCACTCTGAAACCCAGCACATCACCGGCAGCTTCTTTGATGGCTTCTTGACAACGTTTCTATTGTTCTTCTATTGTCAGTGCAGGCAGGGAGTCTCGATCGGCAAAGATCCCACTCGATATGCGGGTTCTTACCTTGGCTATAACAAGGTGATGATCCGAGTCGATGTTGCCGCCTCGGAAGTTCGGGCATCGAGAATATTGGAGAAGTGTCTGACGTCGATCGCAATGTGATCAATCTGGTTGACGGTTAATTAATCAAGGAATCGCTAGGTTCCTTTATGGATGTTGAGATGTGGGAACCGCGTACAAGAAGTCCAACAGCCTAAGTCCGGCATTCACAGGGCCCGAACCCACCTTGGGAATACCCGCTTCCGAGACGGTTGTGTCTCCCAACAGCACAACTAGAGATATTATAACTCTCCAGGTTGCAGGTCCCAGGTGCATGCTCCCAAACGTCAGCAAGAAATCTGCGGCTTTTCTGTTATCTCTAGAAACGCTCTAGACTCTCAGTGTAGACTTGTCGGCGTACAACCGGCACATTTCAGCTAAGCACCTACATAAGTCTGCTTGGGTTTAGTGAAGACACTCTTTCTGACGCCTGTGGAGAAGGTTAAGGTTACACTTCAGAGCACTTTCTCTGTCAATGTCCAGCCTTTGCTCGTAGCAACTGGCGGCTGTTTGGAGCTGATGTAGTGGGAGTTGAAGACTTAAGTTCTTTATCACAGAAGCGCCTGCTGGCCTTTCTTCGGAAAACCAGGAAACGACAGTAAATGGAGGTTACTGTCTGGTAGTATAATGGACCAATTTTCTCCCAACCTCAAAAAAAAAAATGCAGTTTTCGGTTGTGGTGTCCACCAGGATGTGTTTCCCAATGACGCCAGCAAAAATGTCCTCTTTTCTGAGCGTTGAAATCTCATAGAACAACCTTGGTGTCATAGGAGGTGCATCAATCGTATGTCTTTTCTAGGAGATCATAGAAATCATTTCGGCTGTTGTCATGCTTCTCCTCTGCCGCGACGTAAGCGAAAATCAAGCTGGTGTTCCCGGATTTGGCCTTAATGTGGGCTGACACGAGATGTTCAGTTACGGGATCGCAGCTTAAGACTTTTTGCCTAAATCTGCCTCGAACAACAAATCCGCTCCCGAATAGGCGCTGCCTTCTCTCCCTGTAGCAGTCGCTGTAGTAGATGTCGCAGTTTGTTACCTTTTTTTTGCCCCGAACCATCCCACCGCACTTGCCGGATCCATTAAGGCCGCCTTTATTTCTATCCCAGCAAACGCCTGATTAATTGCTCGTTGATGCCGTCCACATATGTCTGAAGTTAAATGGACTTGTGGAACATTGCACGTCAAGTACTTAAGTGTCAGCTTAGTAGGATTAAGTTTAGTAGGCGTTAAAGTATTATATTAGCTATCCCTCTACTTTTATCATCTTCCAGGTTGAGGGGAACATTCAACCAAAAAACTTTTGATTTCCTTAATTTTTCAGGTCTTCAGTTGACTTTCCTAAATTTATCAGCAGCGTAAAGAAATCTCAGGAGAATTTATTTTCAAATTCATTCCACTTCAAAATTCCGCCAGAATTCATTAAAATAAGCGCTCTATTATTTATGCATTTTCTTCCACAAGAATCGAGAGAAGGCCACTTCCTGCGAAAAACAACCCAAAACGCTTGTCAAAACCGCTTCACTTGATTGATCGCTGTCTGATTCATGCTTCCAAACCGCAAACAAGAGATAAACGTCATCTAACTTCGGGCGAGCTCACATAAAAACGGTTGCCTCTATTTTTGGATTGAACTTGCTGCAAAAGAAGTGCGCCCGCAGGTCCGGCCTCTGGGAGCAATTATTTTTTTAATGAACCCCCACTGACCATAAATCTTCGTGCGCGGTACTGACAAGTCAACACATCTGAGGATCACTTGCGAAAATCACTGGAGATGCCAGGAGTGGAATCGAGACAAGGCAACAAAAACAAGCAAGTTACTGCTTTTTGGGATGAATCCTTGGCCGTTTAATATTCGTATTCGACCATAAAAGTTATCTTCCTGTGAGAAGGGTCTCTCCGTTGTGTCGTTTTGCTTTGCTTTGGTGTTTTGTGTTTCTCTTCATTTGCCTCGCCTCAGATGTTCGCCCAAAATCTCGCAGACATGTTTTGAAATTCAATCCTCAAATTGAGCTGGAGCAGGAGCTGGAGCTGAGGAGAGGAAGCACTTCCATTGTGCATCTCAGAAAGCACCTTCGTCAGCAGACACACAACGTGCCGTGGAGAGAAGTTTGTTCTCCGTTTTTTTTTTTTTGGTTAGGACGATATTCATACGTTTTAGCACAATCACCGCTATCCGTCATTGATCCACATACGCAGTCCACTATTGTACCGCAAAAACCTGATCCACTCCACCTGTCCCTGGCCACACAATGCCGACGAGACGGCGCAGATGACTCAGATTTCAGTGGAGTTGGGCATTGGACAGGAAATTCTTCATCCTCAGCTGAAGATGCTTATTTTTGCCCTTGTGGTTGGTTTGGTCAAATTTGTATTTTCTTTTTTTTGGACTCATTATGCAATCGGTTGTGTATTTGATTTTTCGCCGGTACACTTTGAAACGATTGAAGACACCCGGGGAGGGCACGAAGGGCGTGTTTTGACAGTTTGTTGTAGCGGCACAGCGGTTGACTTGGGTCGTGGGCCGTGCTTGATTGTGGGCATGAATGTAATTAGCTTGTCATTTTCGCGTGCAATTATTTTTTTGACAGTTCCTTATTGGTTAAGGGACTAACCAGTTCCTTTTTGGCATCTAATTGAAGCAAGTGGATTAGTGGCATGTAGACCCCTCTGAACAGCAGGTTGGACAATGTTGAGGAAACGACAAACAGCAAGGAATCTCACAGGTACAGGGTGGGACATCTAGTGTCGTTATTTTTAATCACCCACAGATGTTTTATCTTGATCTAGAGAAACAGGGATCTTGAATCGGTGAGACTGGTTGCTAGTGGATAGAGGATAAACCGAAGCATCGTTCAGCGTATTTGTTGCATGATTGTTGATTCGGGATTAGACAAAAAATTTTGGGCTGAAGCAACGTTAACTGCAGCACGAAGGGGCAACGAAGAGTCTCCAGAGGAACGTTCCACTGACATGAAACTAAATTTTTCTCATCTGAAAGTTTTTGGCAGTGGAGCACTTGTTCATATTGTTGTATGAATATGATAAATAATATATTTGTAAGTAGAACCTAGTGCTTGTGTCGACATCTGTTGTATTTAAATATATTTGTAAGAAACAAGCACTGGTGTTTACATCTGGAGAAAAAATCAGAGAAGGTAAGTAGGCCATGCACAGCAGCATTGTGTTTTTGTTTCTCTCGTTCTGTCATTCTCATCACAATCATCATAAGAAGCTGTACACTTCCATTTTTCTAATAAATGAAATAAAACAAAATTCTTCTGGCTTCTTTTATTTTAACACATATGCCTAAAGAAAAACGTCAGAAATGCGATGTTAAAGCGTATGAGTGCATTCTAATGGGATACAGTGCTGAATCGAGAGCATATCGTTTGACAAAAAAATGTCATCATACGAGATGTTATCTTTATTGAAGACGAAAAAGAGGTCATTGAGAAAAATCTAAATAAAATTTTTGATCGTCGATAGTTCTACCAATTGACCAAGAGGAGGCTAAAGTTAGCGAAGTTGAGCACAATGCTGATTCTGGGGAAGAAGTAATCCTAAACAATAATGAATCCTCAATTGTCCACAACATAAGTGGGTCATTGAGTGTAAAAGTGAGTGAAGCACTAGCTCAAATTGAATGAATCGATTGTTTCCATCAACAGTGAGAGTGATTCATTTGGCTCGCCAACGAACGACGGTGATCAACATGACAATACGTTTGCACCTTCGGGCCTTCGAATCCCTGCCATTGTACGACGAAAAGAGTGTAGCTGAGCTCCGGTATAGAGAGCAAGTGATCGCGGACGTCAGAAAACTCGGTTCAGATGACTGAAAACTGCATGCCTGGGTCCGTCAAGGATGGAAAAAGGTATGAGCTCAGGCGTTGACCGTACATGGGTTGACGGCCTGATAAGTGGATTGCAATGAAGAGTAAAAGCGGAGCCTAAGAACAGATTTCATATTGGTGTGGCTAAAGAATATGTCTCTAAACTACGTCCGAAAGAGGGCTTAAGTGTGAACTAATGGACATCCCTTGCGATGCGTATATTGCGGCTAATTGTTGGACGAGAGGAAAATGAGCTGAGCTGCCTTTTTTGGGCATTTCCTGTTGAAAAAGCGATAAAGGAGTGATAAAGGCGCGACATTACGTCGATGTTCTAACGAGTCAATTGACTTCTCAGCTATTTTATAGCTCCGTGATAAATTCTGTCCAGCAGGTGCAGGCAGGACTTGGGAGCTCCAGATAGGTTACACTCAAGCCTTGAACGAATATACGCCTTGTATAATGTAGCCAGATTTAAAAAGGTGAAATATATCCCCTCTTCTTCTTCTCCCTTAACTGGCGCTACAGTACAGGATGGACCTGGGCTCAACCAATATGCCTCACCAGCTGGCACGATCTCTCGCCAGCTGCCGCCAGTTGCGCACTCCAAGTTGGTTGAGGTTCTTTTTCACTTGTGTGCGCCAACTCTACTGCGTTGTCATGACAGCATGATGACAGCATCACCTGTCGAAGCGTAGGGACAACACGAATGACATAAACTTGTTTCGTTTGCTCCTTTATGGTCAAAACAGCCGACAAGGAATTCGATTCTTCAACCACATACTATTCCAACTTGGTCAGCTTTCTGATGAATCTCATGTTTTTTATAAAGTTCTAAGTGCGACTAGTGATTATATGATGCATGCACTTTTCAATGGCTGATAAAATGGCGATGGGCGTATAAGTCATTCTTGTTGCCCCCTTTGTAAATTGGCCGGATAATCGGAACATAGCCCTGATACATACTTTTGATTTATAATTGATTAATTAATTGTGTAAATATTGGAGTAGTGGTCGCCGTTGCTTAATGGATAAGTGCGTCGACCCACACGCTGAAGGTCTAGGTTCGATTCCCGGATGGGACACCTCGCATTTTTTCACGGCACCACCTCTTTTTTCAGTTGCTGACAATTAATTGTCTATGGAAAGCTTCTCAAATCTCGCCGTTCGGAGTCGGCAAAAAACTGTAGGTCCCTTTTACTCGTGAGAGAACAGTAGCACGCACAACACGAGTAGCTGGTGAAGAATCTATACCCTCGGGGGCTGCAGTGAAACTCAATTATTATTATTTTATTGGAGTAAGGTGTATTGCGTTCAGGTCTACTGGTCTTATGTTCAATTTGGTCAAAAGTCTGAATACTTCGATTTCTGTCGCTTGTTCTAGGTACATACATATATGCTTTCCCGTAGTGCCAAACTTCTTTGTTTTGATCTCTTTCTGTTGCAAACGAATTTAGAAACCCGATCAAAAAATTGATTAACAAATTTGTTCACAATGTCTGAAAGGCCCATCCCTCTGTTGGTCATGTTCCTACTTATATCGACCGAAAGTTTCTTTTACCAAGTATGTAGCTCATTAATAACACTTCATGTTTTCCTTGGGTCGTTTCTTACTTTTGCAAATTTCCGTTTTTAATTATTTGCTGTGAACGCCTGAAACCGATCGTCAACAACCTGATAGGTCCTTATCTGTGTGGTTTCAAGCCAGGGAAGTCCACCATCGACCAAATTTTCACACTACGGCAGATCCCGGAAAAGGCGCAAGAAGTGCAAATTGACATCTACCATCCATTAATGGATTTAATGCCGCATATGGCAATTTCCAACATCATTCTTGAGAGGATCGTTCGTAAATCACAAGTCAACACCAGGTGCACGATCTTCCAAAAGTCAGTTCAACTGCTAGCTTACGCCGACGACATTGACGTGATTGGACGAACACAGCGAGCCGTCAATGAGGCGTTTGCTGGCATTGAAGCGGAAGCGGCTGAAATGGGTCTGGTGGCTAATGAGGGCAAAACGAAGTACATGCTGTCATCAAAGGAGAACGCACAATATCGACGTCTCGGACGTCCTGTTTGCGTTGATGGCATTTGGAGGAGAAGGTTTAATGGCGAACTCTATGGGCTGTACGCCGACATGCGCCTAGTCCAGCGTCTCCGGATACAACGCTTAAGATAGCTAGGCCATATAGAGCGTATGGACACCACCTCTCCAGCCTAAAAAATCTTCGAATCCGAGCCATTGGGACAACGCAACAGAGGTCGGCCTAAGCTAAGGTGGCGCACTCAAGTGGACCTCAACCAACTGAGAGTGCGCAACTGGCCGCAGCTGGCAGAAGATCGTGTTGGCTGGAGAGGCATATTGGTTGAGGCCCAGGTCCACCCCGTGGACATTTCAACTACTCGTAGACTCGACACCGTCTCACAATGCGCGCGTCAACCAAGATTGGATTAAAAAACAATGTTCCAATACTTCATTTCTTCAACACGGTGGATTTATCGGTTTGGGATACTTTAAACGCGAAGGATGACACTAAAAAATACCAAACAAGCACTTCGCTGAGAATGGGCCAAAATACCGCAGAGCCACTTTCGTGCAGTTTGCTATGGTTTCCTTGACTGTCTCAAGACTATTATTCACGCCAAAGCCGGACTGAAAGAGTTTCAAAATTGCTAGCTAGTGTCGCTCACCCTTTATTTGAACCCAATCTGTTGAGTTCACTAAATTGTGGTTAATTTTGAAATTTTCTCAAAGGACCCCAAATCAAATTTAACAACGAAATGATATCTTCCGACAGATGCGGCAGCAATCGTGAACGGAACGGAACGGTGGAACGCTTCTTTAAGAAATTTTTTTTTAACAGGTTTTTACTCGGTTATCAGTCTGACGGCTATTATCAGTTACGTTGTCGTGTTCAGGAACCCAATCTAACAAAACACTGAACTGTTCCAGAACTGAAGGCAGTTGCGACAGTCTCGTACGAGTTATGCGTTTATGAAAACTGATTCATTCCATCAAATGACACATTTGAGACGGGACTCACAAAGCCAGAAGTCCGACTGGGAAGGAACAGGCTTCATTTCACGCAAATTTCACTTTTACCCCATCTGTGTAGAGAGAGTCCAGATCTTTGCACATGGATATGTGGGATCGATTTGTTATGTCAATCCTGCTGTCTTTGGAATGAAGCCCAAGGCAATAGCCCCGAGTGCTTACTCAGAGTTCAATTTGTTGGGATTTGTGAAATTGTGACAGGGAACCAGACTGATGCTAACCTGTCCAACACTCAGCTGCACATGGTACACGCGATGACTGCACAATGTATATGACATGTCATATACCTCCCAGTAGTGTTGACAAAGACACACTTTGTTCATCGTCATCATCATCTTCTTTCACTTAAGGGTCGGGGGCAATGCACGCACGAGAGACCTCCGTTCGATCCTCCGTCATCGACTCAAACTCATCAGGAGCTATTCCCAAGCACGAGTTTATGGACTTGATATAACCACCTCACTCTGGGTCCTCCGAGCGGTTGCCTACCCGATGGAATTGCATCTAAGGCATGCCTCGGAAGTCATGCTGAAGAGGACACCAAGTGGCCAAACCAACGAAATAATGTCCTTTCCGCCCAAAGAAGTAGGTATTCAATATTGAGTTCCGCCTATAACGTTGCGTTTCTCAGCCTATCCCAGCGAGGAACTCCCGTAACAGCGCTAAGAAACCTTATCCCAGCAGCATGTATTCGCGATCTTATTCTTTCGGTTATTACTCAAATTTCGTGACCATAGGTGAGAGTTGGAAAAATCAGTAACATGACTTTGGCACCAAGCTTAAGCTGTCTTGTTACAGATCTACCAAGTTGCTTCAAAATTGATCCAGCCTGGCCAATCCTACAAAAAAGCTCAGTGTTGCTCCTCACATCACTCGTGACAAAGACCCTGAGACGCTTAAACTTCTTCAGCTGTTTCCACTTACATGTAGATTGACCATTACTTCAGACTTGTCCACGTTCACCTTCATTCCAGCATCAGCTTTACGGCCACAGACCTATCGAGCATGGGCTGAAGTTCCGTCTGGGAGGATGTGAGGACAACTAAGTCATCTGCGAGAAGAAGATGAAGAACCCTCTGTCCTCCCAATGTGAAACATACCTCGCCGCGGTTGCATCCACTTCATTTACATAATGAAATGGAGATGAGGTGACAAGACGCGCCCTTGGCAAAGTTAAACGCCCTAAATGTAAGTTATTGATTTACTACTGTTTACCCGAACACAGTTGCTACAGTTGGTGTAAAGAGATTGAATGGCGCCCAACAGGAAACGATCAATCCCCTACTCCTGCAGAATACTCCACTGTTTACCTCAACGGACTCGGTTTCCAAGTCTACAAAACAACTGTAGATCGGCTTAGCATACTCCCGAGCCTTTGTTTATTTTCCATTTGGACGCACAATCAACTGAATGTTTAGAAAGCGAACGAGAACCTCCGCACACAGATAGCGCTCATTAATCCGGTGAAATTTCGTTTAAAGCGAAAACACTCATACCTTCGATCTGTCATAACTCGCTGCGAACTGAGTCTTGACAGCGCGGCAATGAATCAAGAGAAACCTTTCCCTTGAGCCAGGCCCACAAATCGGTAAGCACTGGCCGCATCATCTCCTGTCACGGCAGGACGACGCACGGTAAAAGTTTTCTCCAATTTGTTAATAAAATTAAATTAAAAACGTCATTGAGTAATGACACACGTACGGATGTGTCCAGCCGTGCAGTGCGAATGAAAATGAAGGCCAGGAAGAGCCGGCCACTGCAGATGCATTTCGAGCGTCATTAATCATTTCGCTGATTAAGCGGTCTTCGCAGCGCACTGCTGTCCAGAGCGGGCTCGTATTCATCAAGGCGTCGCAAGTGTCAAAATAATATTTCTCCTTGAAATGGAGAAATGAACGTGAGTCAAGGAGACACCTTGCAGCGCCAAGGAGCGGTGGCGCGGGGCGGCGCGGCAACGACGTTTTCCGGTGTCTATCACCTGCCAACACATCTAATGCGACGGACAAGTGGTTGCCATTAAAGTTTGCCACCCGCTGTGCTGACAAATTGACTATTTGCCGAAGAGCGCTGTAAGCTGTAAGCTACCTGCCGTTTCGGCCGTGAAATGTTGCACATTCTGCATCGGCCGGGGTAATGCACGTCGCGGCGCGGTGGCGAGGAAACGTGAGCTCCTTCGGCGGTTGACGGAGGCGGCGCGGTGGCAGATGGGCACGCAGTCGCAGGGGCTCATCTGTCAGAATGCGCAGAATTTGTCCATGTGTCCGCGTGGAACCGAGGGGCCCATGTGGCGGGTGTCTGCGACACGAGAAATTCGCGCTGAGAAATCTCCCCCATTGACCTTGCGGACAGAAGTGGACAGATATCAAATTGCCCACATTCGTGCTGTTTCCCGGTGTGCTGGCCGCGCGGCTGCACTGCTGCCGTAGGGGCGTGGAATGCAATTTTTCATCTAATTTTCCAATGGCGCCACATGAGAGAAACCCAGTCACTTCGGGATTAGATCGGAGAGCTGCATATTTGCATTGTGATGCAAATTCTAAGTGCCTAGCCGGAACGAAGCCGGGAGCGACCAGCTGCATGTTGCAGCAACGCCCCGCCGCAGCCGCCGTTGATCCCATTTGAGGGAAGGACCTGCTGCTGTTGCTGCTGCTGGGCAGCAGAGTAGAGGAAGTGCCGTGTACTATGGTTATGTGATTTATGCGGGATTGTTCGAGATTGCTGGGCGCTTCGCGCAGATTGTGCGCAACGCGAAGATTAGTCTTGCGGCTTTTATCTGATTCTCATTCGCCGGCCGGGGATCTGGTAAACGATCTGACAATCTGTTCGGGCTGCAACATGCGCTTGCACATGAGCGTGTTGGTGCGCAGCGCAAAGAGCAAATCCATTTGGCCGGCCAGGGACATAAGTCATTTTAATTGTGGACCTTCTCTGGAGTGTAGAGCTCCCTGCGAAGGCAGAAGGCAGTGCTCTCCCTGTATCCGCGTCTTAGATTCTGATTTATCGCAAGAGTGAGTGCGTATCTTGGGGGTGAATTTCTGTGTGCCGGGAAGTGGGCTGATTCCGCTCGCAGTGGCAACGAAACGAAATGAAAGTGCGTTCGGATTCCCGTACAAATGTCAGACATGTCCATTAGCTTAAAATGGCTTTGTGGAGTGACGGGCCTGTGAAGACTGTAATCAGCTGCAGCACAGTAAAGGGACGGGACTTGGCATGTGATGTCCGTTGAAGTTGAAATGGAATTAACTTTCGAGAAGTTGCGGGCGCATTGGGAGGGAGGGACAGTTTGACGGTGGCCCTCAGCAGAAGACTGAGATTGTATTTTTAAACCAGGCTTGGGATTTGTAATTGGATGGAAAGGTGCACGTCAAACTGTCACCGGCTTTGCGATTGTTAAGGTATCGTGTCCAGTGTGGCATATTTTTTTTTGCGGTCTCCCTCTTCTTTCCTATCTTATGTGTTAGATTACCAATCATGCAAGAACTGCAGAGGTATCTCCCTGTTAAATATCTCGTACAAGATCTTGTCTAGCATACTGTGAGAACGCCTGAAGCCGTTTTGCACCAGTGCGACTCCGGCCCGGCAAATCGATTTTAGACCAAATTTCCACAATAAGGCAAATCCTGGAAAATACCAGCGAGTTTCAAATCGATACACAGTACATTTCTTTCATTTTTAAAGCCGCATACGACAGCATTGATGGCGATGGCCGAATTCAGGATCCCGGGAATGATTCGGTTGTGTCGCCCAATGCTAACACAAACGCGATGCACCGTGCAGTATGGTTGGAGAACCTCTGAACCATTCCAAACCTTCATCGGATTTTGGTAGGGAGATGCGGTGTCGTGTGACTTCTTCAGTATTGTGCTGGAGAGGATAGTGAGGAGGGTAGGTTTAAACACGGAAGATACTATCTTCTACAAATCAGTGCAATTGCTGGGATATGCTGATGACATCGATATTATCGTCCGTTCCCAGCAAGCCGTTGTAGAAGCATTCACGGCTGCTGAAAAGCAGGCAAAACGAGCTGGTCTTTGAGTAAAACTGAAATAAAGGGTGATTTTTTAAAAGCTACAGGAAAGTTTTCAAAAAAAAAAAAAAAACACATAAAATTCAGAAAAACGCATGAAATCTTTATTTGAATCGATAGTACGGTCCATAATTTAATGTTTGAAGACTATTTCATGCAAATGTTGATCTTGACTGCGCCTCAAATGGTCCATCCGCTTAGTCCAATTTTGGCATACTCTCTCTAACATTTCGGCCGGTATCTCACGAATAAATGTTTCAATGTTGTTTTCCAATGCGACAATTGAAGCGGGCTTGCCTGTATAGACATCAGCTTTAACATAGCCTCACAAAAAATAGTCTAAAGGCGTTAAATTGCACGATCTAGGCGGCCAATTGACCGGTCCCGAACGTGAAATAAAATGTTCACCGAACTCGCCTCTCAATAAGTCCATTGTTGCGCGTGCTGTGTGGGATGTGGCACCGTCTTGTTGAAACCACATGTCATGCAAGTTAAAGCTCTTGCATTTTGGGCAAAAAAAAAGTTGGATATCATCTCACGGTAGCGCTCTCTATTCACAGTTACGTCAGAATTCGCATCGTCTTTGAAGAAGTACGGTCCAATAATGCCGCCAGTCCGTAAACTGCACCAAACTGTGACTTTTTTGGATACATTGGTAGTTCTTGCAATGCTGATATTTACTCCAAAATCGACAATTTTGCTTATTTACATACCCATTAAGCCAAAAATGCGCTTCCTCGCTGAACATAATTTTTCGGTAAAAAAGTGGATCTTCGCCCAACTTTCCAAAAGCCCATTCACCAAAAATTTTACGTTGTGGTAGGTCGTTCGGTTTCAATTCTTGCACCAGCTGTATTTTAAAAGGCTTCACACCTAAATCCTTCCGCAAAATTTTCCACATTCTTGAGTAACAGAGGTCCAATTGCTGCGAACGGCGACGAATCGATAGTTGATGGTCATCATTAGCATTGGCCGATACAGCTGCGATATTTTCTTCAGTTCGCACTCTACGTAAGCGTGTTGGTGGTTTAATGTCCAACAATGTAAATTTGGTGCGAAATTTAGTCACAATAGCCCGCATAGCCGCTTCAGTGGGTCGATTAAACTGACCATAAAATGGAAGAAGCGCGTTATGAACTTTCTTCCCAGAGCACGCACTTTGATAATAAAATTCAATAATTTGCAAGCGTTGTTCATTTGTAAGACGATTCATGGTTAAATACTAGACCAAACTGAAGATGTTTGACAGTGAAACAAAACACGAAACGTGCGTCGGCTGTTTAAACCAGTGTTGCCAAGAAGATAATAGCTAAAAAATCATCCTTTATATGCTCTCGAAGAATCGGTTTGTCGAACAACACCTCTGTCGGAATGTGACAATTGACAAGTGCAACTTGAGCTAGATTAGGAGTTTGTCTACCTTGTGACACTGAACTCCACAAACGATACATTAGTGGAGTAACACCCTTGGCAACCGGTGTTATTTCGTTTTGTCAAAATAGCTATGGAAACTCCCTACTCGAAGGACTAAGATAATGCTCTACAAGATTCTTATCCCACCCGTACTCTTAAACGAAGGCTAGTGCTGAACGATAAGCAAGACGGCAGAGCAGATTCTTGGTTCCTTTGAAAAAAAATTCTGCGGCGAATATATGGTCCTGCCTGCGAGGAATGCTGATGGAGGAGACGCCACACCCACGAACTTATGTGCTGTACCAAGATGTGAATGTACCCCGGAGGGCAAAAAATCGACGACCGCAATTGGTTGGCTACATCTAGCGCATGGGTAACAACGCTTCAGCTAAGAGGGTCTTTGAATTCCAGCCTCCGGGTTCTAGAATGAGAGGAAGGCCGAACCTCCGGTATAGGCACCAAGTGATTGTCTAGAGAGCTTGGTCTTGACAACAGGGAGTCCGGGTGCGCTGCCGTCAAGAATAGAAGGCAGTTATAGCTCAAGTTCAGACCCTTCTTGGGTCGTAAGCATTCATAAAGGATGTCCCAACAAGAACGCAAGATTTAAATTTGGCGCCATTCAAATTGTCATTTGAAATTGACATTTGAACAATTATTATTGTTGGTTAGTAGAAGGTATAAGGTTAATAAAAATTGGAGCACTACACGAATGAGCAACGTATTCTCATTGTGAAATTGTTTTACGGATCCCTTCCTTCCTTCCTTACACTCCTTCTTTAAACGGTCTCAGATGACATTGAGTGTGAGAGGGTGTTCCGTCTGGATAATTTATCCACTTGTGTGGCTTGAACTGAATAATTTTGTTTGATATCCGGAATCTGGATTAAGTCGCATTAAAGACAGCTTCTCATTCTAACTTCTCATTCCTAACTTCACTTTTTTTTCGCCTCTCGGCAACAAAATGCACTCAAATATATTTATACCCTCGTGAATTTTTTACTTTAAGAACGAAGTTCTTCCGAAGACTTAGTTCTTCAGGTTTTTTTTTCATTTTTTGCAATAAGTTGAAAACTCTTAAAAATTTCGTGTGAAATTGTTACCCACTTCTGGTGGGAACGTACATCACATTTCTAAGGTTATTGATGGAGTAAAGTAAATACGCACTTACTGGCCTCATTAGGGAGATCGTTGTTAACTGTGGTTTTAATTGATAATCTTATCTAACCAAAAAGTTTGTTTTGACCTAGGCTTCAACTAACATGCTTCTCAAGCTTGTACTCTCGCCAGGTGACTCCAATTTCGCATTTCAAGTTGGTTGAGGTTCTTCTTCACTTATGTCTGCAATGTCAAGCTAGGCCGTCCTCTGTTGCGGTGCCTCAATTGCTAGGGTTCGAAGTCTTTTCTGGCCGGAGCAGTAATGTCTATACGTTCCAAATGTGCAGCCCATAGAGTTCGTCGTTGAATCTTCTTCTGAAGACGCCATCAACGCAAACAGGGACCAAAAATCAGACTTAGAACTTTTCTCCCAAAAAGACTAACGACTTCCTCATCCGCTATTAGTAGTGTCCAAGTTTCTGCGCCATCAAGGAGGACTGGCTATACAAAGCCAGTTTAGTTAGAGGGCTCATTTACTCAATTGCCTTTTGAGCCCGAAGAAGCAGCGATTGCCATTAGTGATTCTGCGTTTGATTGCGGTACAGAAATGTAGGGCTGTTGTTGGTAAGATTTTGGCAAGTTTGCAAATTTTTTTTGCCGAAATTATTTTGTTATTTCCTCGTTTCCGTGTGTGACAAATTCAACCCCAAAAAGGTACGCAAATGAGCAGCGCGTAAAGAATGTTGAAGCTTTTTCGAAAATGTGCGTTCAAATCCGAACACATTTGTGATCTTGACGAGGCACACTTTCACCTCAGTGGATTCGTTACCAAACAGAATTGTCAGTTTTGGGCACATAAGCAACCACGAGTGATTTTTGAAAAGCCGATGCATCTACAAAGAGAGACTATTTGACGCACGTTTTAGGCTGGCAGCATCATCGGGCCATGAAATATGGTCTGTCAAGGAGTAACCGTGAACTGTGTTCCCTGTCGTGAGGTGATAACGGTGGCCAGAAATTGAGGATATTGACCTAGACGACATGTGCTTCCAATAGAGTGGTGCCACTTGCCCCACAGCCAACAAAACCATGACTTCTTTGTGCGAGAAAATCAATAGCCGTGTTATCTCACGTCGTGTCGATGTTAAATGGCTCCAACGATCATGTGACTGGACACCGTTGGAATTCATTCTTTGGGGATATTTAGGTGAAAAGAAGGACAAGAATAATTCAAGAGCTCGAGGATGAGGTAGTTCGACACATTAACAATATTATTATTATTATAAACATTCTTTATTGATCTTCACTTTAACAATTAATAACAGAAAAAGAAAAATTATTTAACATGGCAAAATGCCGTCTGTTGGAGATTGACATTGTTTGAAATAATACAGTGGGTACAGAAAAATGAAAAAGTTAAACTTTATGGATAAAGTTATATAAAAGAAAAAGCTTACTGCTAAATGAAACTATTACGGTAACTCAAGGCATGACTACAAAAACTATAAAGCAGGTTCCAAC
Organism: Eristalinus sepulchralis; assembly: GCA_944738645.1. Taxonomy (NCBI): domain Eukaryota; kingdom Metazoa; phylum Arthropoda; class Insecta; order Diptera; family Syrphidae; genus Eristalinus; species Eristalinus sepulchralis. The sequence goes on from OX122882.1 coordinate 47,530,079, forward strand.
CCACCGTGCCACTGAGTATATTCTTCGTTTCTTCAAGGGTAAGAGAAACTTTTGAGAAATAAAGCAGACGCAGTTCTAGTAATATAGGACAGATTGCAATAAAATATATTTTCGACTTCATTGCGATTGCAAAAAGTGCAGGTGGCATTGACATCTTGTCGATGCGGTACGTAGTGAAGTCTCAGCAGTTCAGTTCTAGCTCTAAAAATAATGCTTATTTGTCTATTTGAGAGTTCTGTTCTAAAGTAGTTGCTGGACCCCAGTGTATGGTTAAGATGTTTGTACATGTGTCTCGATGAAGAGGAAAGAGCTCGATTTAGGCAATCTAGATACATCTTGTCATCGTGTTTCCTAATGCACTCGTATAATTTATCCTCCCATTTATCTGAATTTTCCTCAGTAAACCTAAGTGCAATGTCAAGTGAGGTTACGAGCTCATGCCATTCTTTAAAAGGTGATAAATTGTATCGAAGTGCCTCTTTGAAAGATTATCGAGAAGCCTCTTTGAAAGATTATTATTCGACCTACGCATTACTTTAATTAAATAGTCTGCATTCGCTTTCAAATTTTTATGGAAGATTTGCGACAAACCAGATTCCACGTAGATAGCGTATGAAGGAGTTGTTGGCGGGAGTTTAAAAATTCGCTTGAAGAGAAACCGCTGTACAATTTCACATTCTTCAAAGAACTTTAATCCAAATACTTGGTTTGCGTAGCAGAGACAGGAGTTCACAGTGGCATTGAAAACCTTGAACTTTGACGCACTGCCGATTCGTTGGTTACCAAAGAAAGTTCTCCACATTAGATTAATTGCTGTCTTAGCCGCTACAGCTTTCTTGTGAACATGTGCGCTCATATCAAGATTCGATTTTATAGCAAAACCCAGGTAGTTGAACTCCTTGACAACTTTGATCGGCTCACCCTCCAAAATCCAGTTTTCACGTTTTTGACTTAGAAGTTTTTATCTTTAAGTCCCAAAGATCGCAGTAGCTTTTCAATTTGTTTATTTGCATCTGAAGAGCCTGTGGTCCTTCAGCCAATACAACCAAATCGTCAGCATACAACAGAACTTTAACCTCTACATCACCAACTTTAACTCCTCCTGGTAGAAATGCGGTTATATCAACGACGTAAAGAGCAAACAAAAGCGGGCCAAGCACACAGCCTTGGGGAACACCTGCTTTGACCTCAAAGAAGTTTGACAAGCTAGTGCCATTCCATACAGCAGCAGAGTTTTGTGTGATAAGTTCTTTATAAACTCTCAGGAACTTTGTTCAAAGTCCTAGAGTCGAAAGTTTGTACAACAGCGAGTTCCTATTGACCGTATCGAAGGCGGCTTTGAAGTCTACGAAAAAAGCATATAGCTTTTTGCCCCGCTCTTTAAACCATTAACAATATTGCAACACAATTGTGCGTCAGAATCATTGAAAATATGGACCATCGGATAGCGGTATGTCACCAAAGTCGTGGCAAGCATTTGTCCAAATTTTTTTGCACATTATTTCCAAAGATCCTCCCATCATCCCGCTGGCTCGGAAGAGGGAACGCAGTGTCTCGTTCTTCTTCTTCTTCTGGCGCTACAGTCCGGGGTGGAGCTGGGTTTCAACCAATTCGCCTCTACAGCCAGTACAGTGTCTTGGTAGCAGCTTAATCAAACATCATTGCTTGGGAAACATTTTTGCATTTTTGTAACGTGCGCTCCCGTTTTCACTCTAATCATCCACAAAAGGAGATTCCGAAGATAGACTTTCATTGTCCTTATGCAGACAATGAGACGCTGCTGCAAAACCAACCTCGCCAACAGCCAACCACCAACCGCCAACCGCCATCCTCTTACCAGCAATTCTTTCCCCTTGAGTGCCATCCACTTGCTTTTCAAGTTCTGTGGGAAGGTATGTCATCGGCACCGTGCGACAAGTCCACACCACGTCCAGACACATCGCACGACCTTCGAAAAATCACATAATACCCTGCCGATTGACAACCAACGATCTGTCCGCCGCTGCGTCGTGCAAAAGCGATGAGAGCATAATTAAGCCCTCATCCCGGTTCTGCTCAGCCCTAAATGACATGGAAAACAATTAAACGAATAAACAAGACCGACGCCATGCGTCACCACGGCGGCACGTCTCGCTGACCACTCCGAATGTGATACACGCGTTCAGCTCCCCCAGCACTGCGCACAGATCTGAGAGCCGATAACAAGTGGACTCTCGATAAAAGATTGCCGGATACCCGCAGATAAATAATGATGTTATTATAAGATACACAGGTCCAGTCCGTCTTGACCCTGTCGCGGGCTTCAAGAGCGCGTAACATAAACAATCGCGGCCGCTCTCCTAATGGACGGGCGACATAGATAAATAGTGTTATTGTGTGTGTGTGTCTGTTTGGAAAATTGTTTCTCTTTTATTGTTCCTGGCCGGAGTGCAGCCAACAGTCGCCGCCGTGCTACGATGATGGAGTGAGCGTGTGCATCGTGTCGGTGCGACAGTCGTATGGCTGCGAACAGCGGCGACAACGAAGACACTCACCGCTGCGCGATTAAGCAGTGAAAACGTTCCCATGAGCGGTGGTTTATGCTGCGGCTGGTCAAGGCTGTTGCCATCGCGGCGGCTGGTACACTGGAGTACAATTCGCGGAATATTATCCTGGAAGACAATGACGGCTATATTACGGCCCCACACCGCACCGTTGAGTGGCGGCCATTGAGAAAAAATTTCGCGAAATTTATGAGAACCGCGAGCACAGTGCAGTCCGGTCCACCGGTCGCGAATGCTGTCCTGTGTGCGTTGGATTATCGTGTTTTTTTTTGGGCACCATCGAGCGGCGGAGGGCACGGGGATTGTTTCCTGCATCTTTGGGTTGTTTATGAACTGCGGCAGCGGACGTGATTGGAGATTAGATATGCGCGACGGGACAGGCCGCTGGTGCGTATGGAGCTCTGTTGTCCTTCTGAAGAAGCGTGAGCGTTGCTCTGCTGCAGATGGGATCTGGTGGCTTTTTTGTGGAAATTTGAGAATGGGAGAGGGTGTGATATTTCAGTGCGGCCAACGCCGCATTTGACAGATTAAGTTGCCAAATGTTTGCTGTCGAAGTCGAAGCAGAGTTGATTTGAGAAGTGAAAAGTGAAAACGCAGCTCAACCAGATTCACGGTGCATGTCTCGCTCCGCGATTCCCGCTGCTCCATCGCATCACTTCTCAGCACTGGCACTTTCATTATTCAGTCCCTCGCAGCCTCACAGCAAACTCGTAGTCAAACTATGCCTCCAGCAGGAAGTAAGTGCGCACGCGCGCACTTGAAAAATGTGGGTGTCATTAGGAAGGGAGCACGAGCTGCCTCGAGGCGCAAGAAAACGCGGCGCACAGCAGAAGCGCGCACTGCCACCAGCGATTGCGAGCCGCACGACGATCCATATCCTGCAATGAAGACGCATCTGATCCATCGATCTTGCCAGACACCCACATGGGACGGGTCTTATGCAACGCGTGGCACAGCATTCACCTGCAATGCTATGCTCGATCAAGTGCGCCGCGGTCTTACCGCCTGGGACCTGATTGTGTGCACACCGCGTTCTGATTGAACACCAACAGCTCAGCTCCTACACTCACATGCGACAGGCGGGCAGAGGCGCGATTAATCGCAAAATGGTTCACCGGTAACAAGATTACAATTAACACCTGAAACGAATGTGCAACACGTCTTCTGGTTGACGATCTTTTGTACAGGTACCTGGGACTTTGCGCCACTTATCGTGACGTCGCCGGCAAGCGCATTCTCAGATATCGCTTTGCGCCAATCGGATCTAACGTGTGGCGTCTGTGTGTGGGCGGGTGCGCGTTGGGTGAACAGTGTGCCGCCGCAGTCTAACTCAGCCGTTGCAGTAAAATTTGCAACGTTGGCGTCGGAGCATGGGCATCGGGTGATGACAGAAGTGCGCGTGCTACGATTAGCGCTGACAGTGATGTGTTGGGTGGAAAGCAAACATGCGGCTTCCGCACCCCGATTGGATGAGTAATGGGCCGCGATGTCACCGCAAAGGATGCTTACGCAGATTGCTTGCGCCTTCGACGGGAGGAATCTCCATTCACTTCCTAAAGGAGGCTCTTCGCCGCACTATCAAAACCTCATCCGGTCCCAACCGACCTCTGTACGGCCAACCAATTAGCCTAGCACAGCTAACAACTTCCATTTGTCGCATGGCGGCATCACCGGCACAGCAGCGCAGCCGCGCATTCCGCCCGCATTGTCCGGGACAAACGATGCCATTAAGAAGTCATGTAATCCTCCGCGCAACTCCCGCCGCCCAGGGGCGCATAACTTTCTGCCTGTCCACCGTCCTTCCTGCTTCGATAAGGCCGAACGCAAATTGATCATCATGCCACAAGTCTTCAATTATGTAATTTTTATTGAGCTACATTATTGGTGATCATTGGTCTGCGGCGGCGACGGCGACGGCGACGGCGTGGAGGGACCGCAGTGAGCAGCTGCCTTAAAACTGGCGATTACAGTCGCTCCAAACAATAAACAAATCCAGCTGCCGAAAGTATCCGGCGGAGCTGACATGAAGGGGCTTTCATTTCGTGGCGCATCTTGCCGCGCAGTGACCCAGCTTTTGCGGGGTCGAAAGAGAATGTAAGAATCGCATTGGAGTCGGAGTCAGGCTCGTTAAATCAATTACCGCGCCGATTGAAGCCGTCCAACGGCCCGGCGATGAACGATGCAATCGCGACCCTTAAAGGTCAATAGGCTGCGGAGCTCTATTTGTGGCAACAACTGTTGCAGTTGCGTTGTTGCGGCCCATCATGGCGGGGGCGACGTCTTCGCACCGAGCTGCACGTCGTGGTGGTTGGCGAAACGAAAGCAAAGAAAAAAAAACACAAATCTTGATTAATGAGAAAAATTGTAAGCGATAGAGCTTTCAATGGATCTTTTGTTGGCTGGCACATTTACCGCGCCGCGCAAGAGGATGCTTTGCACTTTCACCGGAACCGGTGTCTTAGTCCCGATCATCGATTCTGCCTCCTCTTAGGAGGGGTGTTCGCGTGGCCTTTTAATGATTGCTATTGTGAAGTTGTAGCGAATAGTTGAAGTGACGCGATTGCTTGTTCGCCGTGTACCCACAATAGAAGGGCAGCCCCGCTGCAGTGCAGAGGATCGGTTAGCGCACTAATCCTTCAGCTGTGTCCAATTGAGATTTGGATTCATGTTGCTCGATAGAAAGACTTTCAAGAGAGTTTCCATAGCTGTGGCGTTGTTTCCTTGTTGAAGAATTTCTTTCAACTGGCTGCTGCTGTGCTTTGAATCGGCCATTTTCAGTGGTTACATAACAAATAAAACGCCAAAAGACTGAGATATGAAAAAGGGGAAGGCTAAGGACTCTGGGCCAGTTCCAGACAGCCAAAATATTTCATGTGAACCTAATTGCTTATGCGAATAAGGAGCTGACGCATCGGCATAAAAACTGTGCTTTGTGCGCCAATTCTTACGTCGTTCTTATCATTTGTCTAGAAAGAAGTCCTTCCAAAGACAGCCAAACTGAAGAGTAAACCAAATCATAAAGCAATCGTTCCTGCTCTCGTAAACCATGCCCCATGTCTCAAGTCCCACAGTGAAGTGCCACTTTGTTGCATCGTTCAGAACTCTTTCGGTGGTTGATCGAGTGCAGTAGCTTAACTTGTTATCTTGAAACTTGTCGACAGGCATAATTCTGGGAGACGGGAAAACGTTTGAGTCAGTGACCAGAGAAGCACCTTTAATTACAGCCACCAGCAGCTGACATATGAGGCCGGACTGGGTTCATGTCCAAGTCCATTCTGATAGCGTTTCCCCAGTCCACAGGGCACAGAGAGCTCCTCCAGCTCTCCCACCTCCAGCTGTGCACATGCGCAGCTCCATTCAGAATTTGTGATGTGCCATCACTTCTCCCGGCGAAGAGCGAACAGCGAACCACTTAAGGACCCAGACCACCTTACACATGCATTTATGTCGATCACCAAGATCCCGAGGATCTCTCACTCTTCGCTCACATAATTTGCACTCACATTCGCAATCACCTGAACACGTCGCGTCGTCAGCCGTTCCGGGCAACTAGGCGCATTTCGACGTCGACAGGGGTACAAGATGCATCGTCACTCACAGCTCGAGCGATGATGCGATTTCTATGTACCGTCAGCGTGTCTAAAATAGAACGTTCCTCAGACACGACATCTACCGGATGGTGGATAGCGGAAAGCGGATGGCAGATGGCAAACTGGCAAACTGGCAAACTGGCGACCGGGGAATGGAGATGCCACACTCTCCACACAGAACAATCTGCAAACACGACTCTTCCGAGTGCCAATTAAGAAATGTTTAACTCTGGAAAGTGTTAAAGTGTGTCTATCCGGAGGAGCAGGCTCAGCAGTGGTTGCTAGAGCACACGGTCTGGGCTTCGATTAGCGATCTGCTGCCTGCCTTCCACGGGTGTGTATGTGTGTGCGGCGATGTCTACACCCATTTAAATTGTGCAATAAACATAAATTTAACCGAAACATATGTTTCCGCGGTGAAATTTATGATGTACATCCGTGAAACATGGTGGTTCCTGCAATTAAAGCCAAGTGCAGCGGACGCGCAGGACGCGCTTGTTGATGATCTTCATTTCGTCGGTGCTCTCGTTGAATGTGCTTAGATAGACGAGGAATCCGTGGCGATTTGACTGCTTCGAGTGTTGGCACCTCTGGGATGAGAATGAGATTTCTTTCTTGAGGGCTTGTTTTTTTTGGGGGGGAAAGAGGAAACTATAGGAATACGACTGTAGGTGAAAGCTGAACTTTGTTGTAGTTTCTAGATGTGTTGTTGTCTCTTTGAAATTGAAACTGGCTTGTGTATGTGACCAAAGGAGCGGAAATGGCGCCCGATATGGAGGATGGGGGTGGGAATTTGACAAGGGTCTTCGACATGACGAGCCATTTCGATAGATAGAGATGAAATCGTCCTTAAAATAAATGTGTGAATTTAAAAAAAAATGAAGGACGAACAGATGAACAACAGACAAGGGATCGTGTCACCCGTCCCTTTCTAAAATTTCTTTTTAGGACATACTGGACCATAAATGGTCACATACATGTCGTGACCATCATCTGAACACGGGCTACGTGATGTTTGATCGCCAGAAGGACTTCCTTTTGTCGATCTCTGTACTCTAAGCAATACTCTGCTTTGATAAGGTCTATCAGAAGTGTTGCTCAAGGAGTGTTGTTCTGCACGAACTGGTCCGAAAATTTATTAAACGAAAAACTGAACTCCATGAGTGACATGCTCTGCAGTAGAAGCATAACAACAGCAGCATTATTATAATGTTTATAAACATAAATACGTAGACACACGTCTCTAAGTGGATGCAATACGGAGAAGATAAACATGTGTCTCCTAGTCCAGAAAGTTTGGGTACAGTCTGTCCAAACTCAATCACAAGCAACCTGTTACCAAGCAGGCTTGACAAACAAAAGACGCCGCCGCTACAAGTATGTACAAACATGTATGTATGTTGCTTACGAACTATTGTCACGTGTCTCTTTCCTGCATGCTCCCCTTTTGTTAAGCGTCCTGTTTTGTCTCTCTTTGTCGGCATTGCTTATGTTGTATTACCTGTTAGTTTATGTTTTAAGAAATTATAACTCACTCGAGATTTGGACGACTAAGAATAAAGTCAACTTTGGTTTTTTTGGTAATTTGGTGTTTTACTTTTTAACCGTTTTTTACCGTAACATAACTCATGGACGTGAGAGTGTCGCTGCTGATTTCTTATCACTTGGCCTTCACATTAAGCACAAAAATGTGTACAAGTGACAATTGGACACATGCACCAAGTCAGATATGTTCCAGGGAAAGCATACCAGGCGAGTGGAATCTAGCATTGCCTGTCCGATCAACAAGAAAAAAGAAAAATTTCGACAAAGCCAATTGCCAAGGAATAAAGCTCCTTGACATCACGTACAAGGACCTCTTTGGTGGTTTGTGTGAACACCTGAAACCGTCACTTTAAGTATAAATTCAGGCTAGGGGGGGTCCACAATGTTCAGTTTTTTAAACTGTGGCAGACCCAAGAGAACGGCCAAGGCTAAGGTGGCGCACACAAGTGGAGAAGGACCTCAACCAATTTGGAGTGCGCAATTGGCGGCAGCTGGCGAAAGGTCGTGCTGGCTGGAGAGGCATGTTGGTTGAGGCCCATTTCCACCCTAGACTGTAGCGCCACAAGAAGAAGAAGAATAAGAAGAAGAAGAAGAAGAAGAAGAAGAAGACTAACCGTCAAATTACGAGGAAGTTTGTGGGGAATTCCCGCTGCTCCATCAATGTCGGGAACAAATTTATCAAGACTTCAATGTCAAAAATATTTAAGGTCAAATCAAACAACCAGTCCCCTCGCCTAAGGCCGTTTTTGGAGACTTTAAGGAAATTGCCCTTAAAAATTGGAAACTTTCAAGTCATCACTAGTGGCACGCTCGTATCAAATTCTGTTTAATCTGCACTGAAAACATTGAAAATTGTGGACGTGAATGAGGTGCTCAGTGGCACAGCGTCAGCGGGGTTCAAACTTGGTCTGACCGCAAATGAAGACAAAGAGAATTATAAGCTGTCCTCACAGAAGGATGGTCACCATAGGCGCCAACGAACAGATATTTACAATGGGCAACAAATTTGATCCTTATGCTGGGGCATACAGACAATACAGCTTTGACAAGGAGATTCATCGATTCCAGACCCTTGTGTCAAGGAAACAGAAGATGTCGTTATGTGTAAGGAAATTGTGTAAACATTGAAACGGCAACACTTCGTTTAAAAGAGATGTCAGTACAGACATCGATACAGTTTGTCAAATATTCATCTCAGCATCTCATAGAATAAAGTTAAAGCTCGTGTTGAAGGTATAGAAGTAGAGAGGGAGAGAGGCACCCACGAATGTTGCCTGTGGATTGTTATGAGGGGGAAAAGTTGAGTTGGAAAGAAGAACGAGTCTCTTATGATCAAGCTTTTGCATGTTGAGCCAAAAGAACCAGCGATTGGAAAGAGTGATGTTGTTGTCCTATTTATCATGGAGCAGAGGTGGACGAAGTCATTGACTACCTCGAAGTTTCTGCTGCCTTGTGACACTCTGTCCGAGACGTCGATGTTGTGTGCTCTGCCTTGATGACAGCATGTACTTCTTTTTGAGAGGTTTGGAGGCTCCAGATCAGATAGGAGAGTTATACTCTATTTTAGACGAATATACGCCTTGGATATTGGTAGCCAGATTAAAATACGTGAATCATTTCTTGCATCCCTTCTGCTTCTTTTACTGGCTCTGCAGTCCGGAGTGGACCTAGGCCTCAAAGAACATGCCTCTCCAGCTAGCACGGTCTTTCGGAAGCCTCCAATAGCGCACTCCAAGTTGGTTGAGTTCCTTCTCCACTCCATATCAATCTAGGCCATTCTCTGTTGCGTTGTCCCAATAACTTGGATTTAAAAACTTTTCAGGCCGAAGCGTTGGTGTCCAAATGCTCTACATAACCTAGCCATCATAAGCGTTGTATCCGAAAATGTTGACCAGGCGCATTTGGCTGTACAGCCCATAAAGCTCGTCGTTAAATTTTCTCCTCAAGATGCAAACATCGCAAACGGGACCAAACATCGCACGCAAAACTTTTCTCTCGAAAAGACTAAGGGCTTCCTCATCCGCTTTTAGTAGCGTCCAGGTTTCCGCGCCATAGAGTAGGAGTGGGATGATCAAGTTGTTGTACCAAGTCAGTTAAGTCCTTCGAGAGAGGGCTTTATTACTCAATTGCCTCTTAAACCCAAGGAAGCGCCGATTGGCAAAAGTGATTCTGCGTCTGATTTCAGTACTGGTGTTGTTATTTCTTTTTATCGCGGAGCCGAGGTAGACGAAGTTCTTGACTACCTCGAAATTTCTGCTTCCTAGTGTGACACTCTGTCCTAGCCGTCAATGTTGTGCGTCTTTCTTTGATGACAGCATGTACTTCGTTTTGCCCTCATTAACCGACAGACCCATTTTAGCCGCTTCTGCGCTTCTCCTGGCGTCTTCCTTGCCAGCATACGCCTAATTGACGGCTCGCTGTGTTCGTTCAATCACGTCAATGTTGCCGACGTAAGCTAGCAGTTGAATGGACTTTTGGAAGATCGTACCTCTGGTGTTGACCTGTGAGTTACGCACGATCTTCTCAAGGATGATGTTAAAAAAGTCACATGACAGTGCGTCGCCTTGTCTAGCATCCTTAGACATCTTAAATATGTGATCCTTCTAACTTATTGTTGAGTTTATACACATACCGGGGATGGAAAGTCGTACGGTTTCAACAACACAAGAGCCAATCATGGATGACTGCGGTTATTCTGAGAACGCTTCAGTGACAGATATGAAATCTGGCTTATATCTCAGCGTGGACGCAAGAGAAGTAGACAACGCAAGATAAGTCGTGTTACTCACCAAAATATAAAATGAAATGATCCTTAAGCGACAATCACCCTACCTTGGTTTGGAGCGAAGCCTTTCTTGAACCTCGACCGCTCTCAGGGTCGCAGCATCGGATTGAGAATGCAAGTTCACACTGAGCCGGGAAAGCCCCCTAACCGCCTGGCTTGCATCTGTAGGCTGAACAACTTGATTAAAATCAGTCAGCTCAGTACACTTACCTTGACTTTGCCTGCGATATTGGGTTTAAAAGTCGATTTTGCAATGCAAATACACCTTGCCTTGAGTTTTCTCTACCAGGTCGTTGAGGTTGAGAAAGTTTTTTATTTGCTTCTGTCGTCTCAGTTTTTGCTGTTGGGTAGGCCCTATGGTTGGAATTTGAAGAGAAACTTCCATGAACTCTACATTTTTTAGTTGGCTTCAATTCGTCAGCTTTATTCGAAGACGCAGCGTGTGACATCTAAAATTCTCCTCCAGACACAAGTTTATTGACAGATGTGTAGACGCTATGTAAAGCCACCACGATACTCCTACAAAAGGCCTAACACTCGGTAAGGCTGAAATCGAAGTTCCAGGGGCTCCTGATCTACCATGGCACCAGAATGTCGCCTCTAGTCAAGCTGTCACTACCAGTCAGGTTCCCTCAACTCCTGGGTTTTACAGCCGCCATTCCTCCACAAATGGACTTTGCTTCCATCAGTGATTCCTTTGGCACTAAAAATAATGTTTCGGGTGTAATTTTGAACCAAGGGATTCATAAATTCAGTCACATCGTAGACAGGTTTAAGTTTGGGAAGCTCAAACTTCACTCACTCTGTTTTTCTTACCCCAATCAATTATGCTGTCAAGATGGGAATTAATTGAGCTTAACATACATATGTACGCTGCCGTTCGAAGTCTTTGGCCGAAGAGGAGGGTCGAGAGTCAAGGAAAGAATATGAAAGGCTGTCATCAGCGAAGGAGAAGTAACAAACATGAAATCAGAGATCAGATCAGAAGCCCTGAGGATCACCAGCATTAATATGGGAAATATCAGACTTGAACCCATCAAATACAACAACAGTGAAAAAGAGATTCATCGACACTATAAGCGAGTTTATTTGACAAGAGAGCTTGATGCTAGACTCTGTCAAATGTGTTTGAAAAATCCAAAGCAACGATATTCCTTTCTCCAAGATTTTGCAAAGATTGGTTTCATTTTTCAGTGAGATATGCCATCAAATCACCAGTGGATCTGTTGCTTGGAAGCCATACTGCCGGTCATTAAGAAGCTTCCGGGTTTCAAGATAATTCTTAAGGTGACGGTTTATCAGTGTTTCAATGACCTAAGAAAGAGGCGACGTAAGTGCTATGGGACGGTACGAGGTGGGTAATAATGATTTCCCCATTTTAGGTACGGACTGGAGAAATGCTGTTTTCGACTTTCTCGAGAAAAGCTTTAAGGAGCAGGACAAATAAATCATAGAGTGATTTTGACAGCGTAGAAGACTACCACTTCAGAAGAACAGAGCGCATTCCATCCTGGCCCCGATGGAGTTCAGATCTTAAGGAGTCTGTACTCACGAGGGCTTAAGTGGATCTTTCCCATGAAAAAAGGTACGCTCTTAGGTACAGCCGGAGACAAAGCACAATCCAGTAGCGTCGAGTTAACTAGTAATTGTGCAGCTAGCAAATTTGCTTTATCCACAGAGCTGACAACTGGATTTCGTTGTAAATAAGCGTTGGGATCGAATACGACGCGAAACTCTTCTATTATCGTTTGTGTTGTCTCAACGTTTGTGCGAAGATGTCGAACACTTGAGTATCATTCAATTTTCTAATGCTTAGGTGGACAATGTGAGAGGAAAGTGGGCAAAAAAACGATCCCATCTTCTTGTTCTTCGTATGACGCATCAGTTCAGGGTGGTTCAATATCATCCGCTCGCCATCCTTTTACTTTTTTTTTTTTGGATGTTGGGGTACACTGAACTGGAGTGCTCAGACTCAAAAACTGGTCCATTGTACTACCAGGGAGAAACCTACATTTACTCTAGTTTCTTGGTTTTCCGCAGAAATACCAGTAGGCGCTTCTGTGATAAAGAGCTTAAGTTTTCAGCTCCCACCACAACTAGCCGTCCCCTGATACGAGCAAAGGGGCGATTTTGACAGAGATAGTGTTCTGAAATTTCTTCACCTTCTCCACAGGCGTCGCAAAGGGTGCCATCACTAAGCCCGAGCAGACTAAGGTGCTTAGCTAACGTGAAGCGCCCCGTTTGTACGCCGATAAGTTTTCTGCATTCTTTTCAGTCCAGAGAGTTCGGGAGCATGCTCTTGGTCAGTCTATTTTTTCACGTTATTAATGACCTTTGCCCCAACCATAGCCCCTCCTAGGTGTATCCAATTTTACATGCCTCCGTTACTCAATTCCCTCTTCATCACAAAGGGGAAGGCTTGACTTCGACAGTTACCATCCCTCGTTGTTGCTACAAAGACGAATTTTCTTCAAACTACCTCACTCAAAGTTTTTCTGTTCATTTTGCCATTCTCTCCAAACAGCGATGATGTTTCCAGACAACAAGGTATACTCGTACTTTGTCTTGTGTTTGTTGACCGCCAGACCCATTTAAGCCGCTTACGTCTCAATGTCGGCAAACACATCTTTGTTCGGCGAATTATGTTCATGTCATCCATGGATCCAAGCAGCTCAACGGACTTTTGTGAGATTGTACTGGTGTTGATTTGTGAGTCCTTCACAATCTTCTTAGTAATTTTTTCGAACACAAGACAGCACATTACTTTGTCCCAGACCTCTTTTGAGACTGAAGGTCTCAGTGAGTTCACCATCTTGACTTGACGAAGCAGAGACGGTGGTTCATCGGTTTCCTTTATAATCTCACGACTTGAAAAGGAATCCAAAAAGTAGTCATGGGACTGTGTAGCTTGTCTCAATGTATGCTGTCATATGGAAAATACGAATACGGTCCACAGTGGGCGTGGATGTGCACTTTTTGGGTCTCCTCTAGGATCTGCCGCAATGTGAAAGTCTTATGCATGCTGGACTTTCTTGACGTGATGATGACGTATCAAATTATTCAAGAAGGGTTTCAGATAATTACACAAAACTACAGAGAGTGCAAGATCCCTCGTTAACTGCCTGTTTTGTAGAGGAACGTTCCGAGGACACAGAACACTGAGATCCCATTTATCGACCATGCTTTCCTCTGACCATGTCCTAGAAATGGGCTGAGGTATGGCCCAAGCCAGAGCAACTGTGGTAAAGAGTTCCGCGGATTATTCAATCCAAACCCCGCAGCTATGTTTGACTTCAGTCTCGATATAGACATCTTGGCCTCATCTACGCCGGAAGGGCGGATTTCTTGCCCATTCTCATTCAAATTGAGTGGGAAATTAGTCTGTCGTCTTTCCCGTAAACGACATAATCGCTTCATGAGTGAGCAGAGTGTCTCCCTGCTGTCACTTGGGATACTGCCAAGGTTTCTGTATTTTTCTGCACCAATTTCGTTTGCATCCACCGTTGTTCCTAGAGCATCCTTTTCAAAACCAACGTTTCCTGCTTTCCTTTTGATTGATTTTCGAGACTTCTGAATGCCTTTAGTTTTCACCCAACTTATAAAATGCGTCTCTTCTGATATGGAGACATTCGTTTAGCTGTGTTTACCTTAAAGGCACCCATCGGCTGTCGACAATGTCCTTCTTACTGCAGAGATGGCACATGCACCGAATGGTCAACACAGCCGTCAATGAAGGTTTCCCTAGGGCCTAGACAACCTCCACAAGGTGCTCAATTGATCCAAACAAAAGAATTGCATGCCTCCAGCCTTCAGTTCCGAAAGACCATAGATAAACCGTCAAGTGTAGGTCCACAACAAATTTCATTCTAAGTCCAAAAAACACGATAAGGACCGTCTTGAACCTCTGCTCGGCACGATTTTCAAAAGCCAAACACATGCCCAACAACATCACACACCGCACTGGGCCAGCCAAAACCAAATACGGCCCCAGGCCGTGGTGTCCGATTCACGGCCCCACAGCCCCACGGCATGGGAACCCAAACGGGAAACTGCACCAGCCAGCGATTGATTTAAATTTTCAACATATTGACATGCATTGCATGTTCTCGTTTAACACCACACACTCCGCGATAAGGCCGGCTCGTATCTAGGAACACACTCGTACCACATTGCGTCTGGGGGCGGGGGAGGGGTGCGAGCTCCAGATGCGTCTAAGCGATCGTCTCGTCCTCGTCCGCGTCTGCATCGTTTGCAGCGACCCCCATTGGCATGCGATTTCCATTTCGTGTTAATTTGAATCGACTTATGTTCCTGTTAAAAGTATTTCAAAAGGAAATCATTCTGATAAGTAGATCGTCTGTGCTGTGGAGACTGCAGTGCACTCCAATGCTTAGCTGCCGCCAGGAGAAGAAGCGTAAGCAGAGCAAACGAGTAACGCAGAACACGTCTTGCGAAACTGGCATAAATTAGATGCTTATCTAGGGGTCCGCAGGACGTGCGGCTGTGGTTCGCTAGAGGCAATCGATAGGGCAGCGATGATGAGGAACGTTTCGAGATTTACAGCTTCACAGTGGAATGTTGAGGGCATTAGGCAAAATGCATGGTCCTGGGACTGATGGTTGGCTCTGCGGGTTTGAACTGCCGGAAGGAGATGATTGGCGGGTGGATATCCGATGCCTGATAGGGAATGAAAACTTCGGTGAAATATTTGTTCTTTCTCCGGTTTGCAGGGAGAAAGAGCTCAGTGGGCGTGAGATTGATTCCATGATCCTGCTTCATTTTAAAGTGGATACATGGAAGGTAGCATGCCCTCCAAGAATCTTTAAACCTGAGTTCTGGTATTATCACATTTGTTAGGCGCATGGTTCTTATGAGTGGTTTTGTCTTGGCAATACACCGTTTTGAAATTCTATTCAGTTTTTATTGACCATCTTCCACGAGAGCGGTCCATTTTTGATCTTGAAAGCCACGAACTTGACAGACGTTTGTGTAAAATCTTGAAAACACACGAAATGAAGTTCAAAAGCTAACAGCTGAATTACAGTCGGTCCTGCGTCCGAAAGATTATGTTAAAAAATGACTTAAATGGCGGATAGACCATAGGTAACGTCGTGACGTCCCCAATTGGCTGCTGAACATGCAAAACGAAGTTCAGCTATTGGGCGAGAAAAGGATCCCTCAAGCCATTCGTCCATGGAAGGACTTTGGGGCGATTGACCCCAAGGTGACCCTGAAAGTCAACTATTCGGTGCGACTTATTGAAAGGAGGGTTCATCCGACTTATTTGTAATTTCCATTTTTTTAAGAATAAGGGTATGGTCTCTGAGATATTGGCTATACCCATTGTCTAAACGAGGCCTTAGATTGAATTTTGAAAACTGCACCACAAAGCCTTTAAAAAGTCATAGATCTCCTTCGAAATAAGTCGACACACGTTTTGCTCCATTTCTCCAGAACGATGGGAAACGTCCAGCGAATGTACGGTATCGACGGGCTTCACGACACTCGACGGCGCAGGACAATTCAAATTTGAAAACGCCTACACACTCTTGAACCATTTTCTCTGGCGATGTGCAAAGTTTCAGATTTTCAGGAATAAGCCAACTAAGATTATTCTCCGCGAGGTAGCATTCGAAAGAGTCGTCCACAATTTTACTTTCTGATTGGACCAGCACAGATATATGTGGTCAGCATTTACATGATGTTAACGTGAATGGCATCAATTATTTTTAACCGGTACTGGACATTTTAATTTTTCTTTGAAATGCGTGGGTTTTGTTTTGGATTATAAATTAAGCCTTACGATGAATCTTCTTCTTCTTCGTCTTCTTCGTCTTCTTCTTCTTTAACTAGTTCGGAGTGGACCTGGGTCTCATTCAATATTCCTCTTCAGCTAGCACGATCTCTCGCCAGCTTCCTCCAATTATATATATTTGAGGTCCTTCTTCATGTGCGCGCCATCTAAACCTCTGTTGATTTGTCCTAATGGCTCGGATTAGACGACTTTTCGGGATGGAGCGCTGGTGTCTATACTCCCTACATGGCGAATCTATCTTAAGTGTTGTATCCGAAGACGCTTGATCAGGCGTACAGCCTTCTTCCAAAACTCTAAAGTTCAGACTCACTGGGAAGCTTTTGATCGATGTTTCTGCGGACACCTTTAGAGGTATCATAGGAAACTGAATGAAGAATAAGGCAACTACTTAAAAGATAACATCCCAAAAATCGAATGGGATCTCCAACTGAAATAAGCGTTAAAAAAGCTGTTATTGATGTGGCGGTATGTTGTGGCAACGTGTACAGGCAGGTCTATATTACCAGAGGGGAGACTTAAATAATGAAGTTTTCCCTCTGGTAATATAGACGAAAAAAGAAGGAAGAAAGGAAGCACTTTCTTAGGAGGGTATGGGCACACGATGTAACGTCGTTGATCGCACACAACATGGTGAGCTGCCAACACTATCCTCGTCTCTGAACAGGTTAAGTTGACATACAGCCTCCTCGTGGCGCCCCCTGGAAAGCCATCTCAACATCCGTTGTGTGGTGAGCCAATGTATGCTGCGATGGGGCAGAGGCCCGAGGGCTAAATGATGGGCCTGGCCTACCAGATTGTGGGTTATGCGTGAGGCTTACTCCCTCATCACGTTAAAAAAATGGAGTTCAGCGACACCAACATACCTCGGTTACGGACGAATCAATTGTTGAGGACCCATGCAAACAATGATTTTCGGTTTTGCACGAGGAATGTGAGGTCCCTTAGTGGACCACGTGCAGCCAGTCCATAGGTAATATCAAAGCAAGCCGGGAAATATAAGCAATATATAATTTGTAGATTCTTGCAGTCAATAATGCGAATTTCGAAAAATTATTTTTTTGGACAGCAAAACGATGGTGAAGACCCAAATATCAAAGAAATGAAGAATTTTTAGATTATGAGAATTTGAAAAAGACATTTCCATCGACGATGAACCAAATACCGCTTTTAAGCAGAATGTTTCAGAAGAAGATGATGAGCAAGAATTCCGTCCTCCAGATTTAGACAAGGTGAAGATGACCATATCTACAATCTAATCTAACAAAGATGTTAAACTGCAAAACGCCTCAAGGTAGCTGGAGATGATCTGGCTGGGCAGATACACTAGATCATGTGCAAGATATGATCTGAGTAAACCCTACGCAATGATCATGAAGGATACCTCTATGACTGTGCCAACTATTGAGAGATCAACCGCGTTTGTGTGCACGCCTGAAATCGTTCTGATAGGTCCTTACAGGTGCATTTATAGGTCAGAGAAGCAAACGATAGAAACAATTTGCACGCTGATCCCTGAAAAGCATGCACCCTAACTATCACATCACTCAATAAGCGATGAAATATAAGGGACGCCAATAACAAAAAAATCTATATTATTTTTAGGAAGTACAACCATTCAAATGATACTCGTACCTGTCATTTTCATGACAATCTGATTATAAGGTTACAAGTTACAGTGCTTAAACTGACGCTCCTTTTGTGATTTTTAAAACAATGAAAAATGATGGGAAAAAATTACCGTGCAATCTCAGCAATGGCTTGAGAAGTGTTAAAGACTCTGTTCCATCATTGTCGGCCACTTGAGGTGGTTCCACCTGAAAACGTCACAAATGTACACAAAATCGTTTTGAAAAAACTGCAAAGTGAAATTGTATAATAAAGCTGTCACCTTGAAGGTATCAAAAGGCAGTGTGTACATTATTTTGCATGAACTTTTGTCCATGAAAAAGTTATTTTCGAAATGGGTGCCACGTTTGGACCAAAATCAACAACGTTTCGATGATTCTAAGAGCTGTTTGCAGCTGTTTCGCCAAAATAAACAGGACTTTTTGCATCGGTATGTCACAATGGATGAAACACGGATACACCAACACACTCCAGAGTCAAATCAGCAGTCAGTGGAGTGGAAAGCAGTCGGTGAACCACAAAAACACAAAGGTCGGTTGGCAAGGTTATGGCATAGGGAGTTTGGGATGCCCACGGAATTTTATTCATTGACTATCTTGAGAAAGGCAAAAGGATCAGCAGGGAATAGTTTATGGCATTATTGGACAGATTCTTTTCCACCAAGACAATGCACAGACAATGCACCGCGTCACAAGTCGTTGGCGACTACAACCAAATTGCACGAATATGGCTTTAAATTGCTTCCGCATCCACGGTATTCTCCAGATCTGACCCCCAGCGACTTCTACCTCTTTTCAGGTCTCAAAAAGATAATAATTAATAATTGAGTGGCACTACAGCCCACAAGGGACCGGGGCCTAGCTTCTACAACAACTACTCGTGTTGTGCGTGTTACTGTTCTTAACGAGTAAAAGGGACCTACAGTTTTTTTGTCGGTTTGAGGAGCTCTTCATAGTCAATTAGTACTCTTTGATTGATGTCATCAACTCGAAAGAGGTGGTCCCATGAAAAATGCGAGGTGTCCCATTCGCTAATCGAACCTAGACTTTCTGTGTGCCGGTCGACGTACTAACCACTACGCCGGCGACCACCCAAAAAGATGTTCACCGAAGAAAATATGGCTCGAATGCGGAGGTGATCGCGGACTTCTTCTTCTTCTTCGGATGGCGCTACAGTCCGGGGTGGACCTGGGCCTCAACCAACATGCCTCTCCAGCTAGCACGATCTCTTGCCAGCTGCTTCCAGTTGCGCACTCCAAGTTGGTTGAGGTCCTTTTCCACTTGTGTGCGCCATCTCAATCTAGGACGTCCTCTGTTGCGTTGTCCCTGTGGTTCGGATTCGAAGACTCTTCGGGCCGGAGCACTGCTGTCCATCCGCTCTACATGGCCTAGCCACCTTAAGCGTTGTATCCGTAGACGCTTGACTAGGTTCATGCCGCCGTACAGCCCATACAGTTCGTGGTTGAATCTTCTCCTCCAGATGCCATCAACGCAAACAGGACCAAAAATCGCACGCAGAACTTTTCTCTCGAATAGACCAAGGGCTTCTTCATCCGCTTTTAGTAACGTCCAGGTTTCTGCGCCGTAAAGCAGGACAGGGATGATCAAGGTGTTGTACAAAGTTACTTTGGTCGTTCGGGAGAGGGCTTTATTACTCAATTGCCTCTTAAGCCCAAAGAAACAGCGATTGGCAAGAGTGATTCTGCGCTTGATTTCGGTACTGATGTTATTGTCCCTATTCACCGCGGAGCCGAGATAGACGAAGTCCTTAACTACCTCGAAACGTCTGCTGTCCATAGTGACGCTCTGTCCGAGACGTCGATGTTCTGCGTCCTTCTTTGATGACAGCATATACTTTGTTTTGCCCTCGTTTACCACCAGTCCCACTTTAGCCGCTTCCGCTTCGATGCTAGCAAACGCCTCATTGACGGCTCGCTGAGTTCGGCCGATCACGTCAATGTCATCCGCATAAGCTAGCAGTTGAACGGACTTGTGGAAGATCGTGCCTCTGGTGTTGACGTGTGAGTTACGCACGATCCCCTCAAGAATGATGTTAAAGAAGTCGCATGACAGCGCGTCGCCTTGTCTAAATCCTTTTTTGACATCGAAGGTCTCGGTGAGTTCGCTACCGACCTTGACGGAGCAGCGAGAGTTCTCCATCGTCATCCTACACAATCTGACGAGTTTGGTAGGGATGCCAAAACTAGACATGGCACTGTATAGCTCGTCTCTATGCACGCTGTCATACGCGGCCTTGAAATCGACAAATAGATGGTGGGTGTCGATTTGTACTTCTTGGGACTTCTCCAGGATTTGCCGCAGTGTGAAGATCTGGTCGATTGTGGACTTCCCTGGCCTGAAACCACACTGATAAGGACCTATCAGGTTGTTGACGAACGGTTTCAGGCGCTCACACAATACGGCAGAGAGAATCTTATACGCGATATTAAGGAGACTGATCCCTCGATAGTTGGCGCAGTCGAAGGGGTCTCCTTTCTTGTGGACCGGGCATACGATGCTGAGATTCCACTCGTCGGGCATGCTTTCCTCCGACCATATCTCACAGATGAGCTGGTGCATGCACCCAACCAGCTCATCCCCAGCCGCTTTGAACAGCTCTGCGGATAGTCCGTCCGCGCCAGCAGCTTTGTTCGACTTCAGTCTCGATATTGCTATCTTGACCTCGTCGAGGTCGGGGGGACGGAATTCTTGTCCATCGTCGTCCAAATTGGGTGGAACATTCTGCCTAACAGCGGGATTTGTGTCGTCGTCGCCGTTTAGGAGTCTGCAGAAATGATCCTTCCAGATTCTCAGCACCGACTGCGACTCTACCACCAGTTGTCCATTTTGGTCCCGGCAGGCTTCAGTCCGAGGTTTGTAACCGCCAGATAACTGTTTTATCTTGCGGTAAAAATTTCGGACGTCATTCCTGCCATAGCACCTCTCCATTTCCTCGACCGCGCGCTTCTCGTGCTCTTTCTTTTTTCTTCTGAGAAGCCGGTTCTCTTCCCTTCTTCTCTGTTTGTAGAGCTCACAAACAGCTCTCGTCGTTCGATGCAGCGTTGCCTTGTAAGCTTCCTGTTTGGCTGCATGCGCCTGCCTGCACTCATCGTCAAACCATGGGTTCCTCTTAGGTGGTGACGTGAAACCCAGCACATCAGTGGCGGCCTCTTTGATGGCTTCTTGACAACGTTTCCATTTGTCTTCTATTGTTTGTGCAGGCAGCGTCGAACTTTGAGACAGTTTCAGGGAGAATCGATCGGTAAAGGCTCTAGCGATCGGCTGCGATTGTAGCTTTCCGACGTCAAACCGTTTTGGCCTGTCTCGACTCCGTTGCTCTCTCGATATCCGGGTTCTTACCTTGGCTACAACAAGGAAATGATCCGAGTCGATGTTTGCACCTCGGAAGGTTCGGACATCGAGAATACTGGAGGAGTGTCTGACGTCGATCGCAACATGATCAATCTGGTTGACGGTTGATTGATCAGGTGATCGCCAGGTCCCTTTATGAATGTTGAGGTGTGGGAACCGCGTGCTGGCCACAGAGAGATTTCGCCCCGAGGCGAAGTCAACTAACCTGAGTCCGTTTCCGGAGGTGTTGGCGTGCAGGCTGTGTCTTCCGATGACTTTAGCAAAGACTTCTTCTCTTCCCAGCTGAGCGTTGAAATCTCCTAGAACGATCTTGGTGTCGTAGCTGGGGCAACGATCGTAAGTCCTTTCTAGGAGGTGATAGAAGTCTTCTTTACTGCTGTCATCTTTTTCCTCTGTCGGGGCGTGGGCGCATATGAGGCTTATATTTCCGAATTTAGCCTTGATGCGGATTGTTATGAGGCGTTCGCTTATGTATTGGAAGCTTAAGACTTTTTGCCTAAGTCTGCCTCGAACAACAAAACCGCATCCAAATAAGCGTTTCCCTCTCTCCCTGTAGCAGTCGCCGTGGTAAATGTCGCAGTTTCTCACTCTTCTCTTGCCCGGCCCATCCCACCGCATTTCCTGGATTGCGGTAATGTCTGCTTTATAGCAGTCCAGGGCCTCCGCAAGTTCATCGGCTGCACGTGGTCTGTTTAGGGACCTCACATTCCACGTGCAGATCCGTAAATCATTGTCCTTTCTTCGTTTGCGGGGGTCGTCAACAGTGTATCCATCCGTATCCGAGGCATTCGGTCGGTTCGTAACTTGTTCTTTTTACTGTGGCCGGGTAGTTACCCCGACGCACACCCCCAACCTGGAGGACCGGGCCCTTTTTTATACCTCTTGGGCGGAGGTCGCACTTATAGGTTTAGCAAGTTGAGTTCGGATGAACAACAACCAGTATCCGGTGGCTACCGACGCGGAGGTACTATAAGCACAGTTGATGTGTGGGAAACAGTTACAACAGCTGGGCATCGCCAGGTTGATACCAATCAGTGCCTACCCTGTTCCCACATCGCGGACACTGAAGCCTATTTTGAGGCCAAAGGTAAAGCGTCCTATAAAAAGGTATAGAAATGCTACGGCGGCCTTGGATAGATTATGTCACTCTTGAAGGAAACTTTGTTGAGGAATAAAGTCGATCTTTGTCCCGCGACTTATTGCGTGATGTTTTACCTGTTACGTGTCATGTTCTGTCGCATTACTGTAGAAACTCCTCAGATTAGGTAGAATGACTCACACTGCGTCATCGGGGTTGAAAACTTGTCATTCTTGAGCAGATCGTTCGAAACCCACAGGTCAACATCAGTGACAGGATCTTCTAGAAATCCGTTCAGCTGCTGGATACAGCGAAGAGCAATGACTTGATAGGGCGAATACCACCAGCCATCAATGAGGCGTTCGGTGGAAGCGGCTTTAATGGGTCTGGCAGACCTGGGCGTATGGTGACATCACAGAAGTTCGAACAATTAAATGTCTTGGACAGAGCGTCACAAAGGACAGCAGCGACCTTGAAGTAGTGAAGGACTTTATGTATACGTGCTTTACAGTAAAAAATGGACAACTCTTTCAAAATCAAAATCACTTTTATGTACGATCTTGTCAATTGCTGCTTCTTTAGACCTTAGAGGTAACAGGGTCTCTACTTTGATCATCTCTGTATACCTTGATCATCCCTATCGGGTGTCGAAATCTAGACGGTATGAAAAGCAGATCAAGAAACGTTTTCAAGTCATTTTAAAAAGAAAGGTCTGCGTGCGATTTTTGGTGTTTCTTGATTTGATGCATCTGAAGTTTCAACAACGAACGTAATAGGCTGAACAGCGGCAAGCTTCACTGATTCAAATACTAGACTGGCGATGCCCTTTAGAGCGTTTGGAATACACAGTTCCTTGTCCAAAAATGTCTTCAAATTCGAGCCATTGGGCCAACACAACAGAGGACGCCCCGGCCTGGGATAGGGCACAAAAGTGGAGAAGGTCCTTAACAAACTTAAAGTGCGAAATTGAAGGCAGCTGTCGAAAGAGGCTGTGTAGGGATAAGCTTCCCAAAATCAACCCAAAAATTGAAACTACGTCGAGACTGCTCTGTTTCTCCAGATTCAAAGATGTGTGTCGCCGTGAGTTCGTGGCGCAGTATCCACAAAATTGTGCATTGCCCCATAGAGAGTTACCTTCATGGTTCTCCCCGGCTGTAAGGGGACATTTTCTGGGATTTTGTCTGAGACTGAAAGTTTTCACCAGAGACCTTGGGTATTCCTTAGAATCAAGGTCTATCACCGAAAGGACGACGATTGGCAAGTGTTATCTTTCATTTTCGTTTCACAGGTATAGTTTCAATAGTTTCCGGAGTTTGCTTGGGACTTTGGTAAGCAAAGTCCTTCACTTCCTTGAACATGTATTTATCCGTTGTGTCCTTTTGTGTAAGACGTCGCATCGGTGCGGTTTTCATAGACAGCATGTACTTTGTCTTTACGTCATTAACGAACATAGCCACTTCCTTCTTGGTGCTCATAAATACCCGCCTGGGGGCCCTTCCTATCTCTTGCTTTGGCTTGTCGAAGATCATGTCTTCGATGCAAGAGTTACGCACGGTCAAGAGAATCACACGTGATCGCAGCCCGTCGCCCTGAGAAAATTTCCTTTCTGTCTCATCGCTTAAGTCCTAACCGACCTTGAAGAAGTAACCAGCCATCTCCATCGTTATGTAGGAGTACCGAAGGTATGGAGTAGAGAGCGTTTTCCATGCTGAGTAACATACTCCAAACTGCACCACCTCAGCCGAAGTGTCCACACTCACTCCAATGGTCTCCATTACAATGTAAGACCCGCATCAAGTCGATGAAGAGGAGAAACGAGAATCCATCGGACATGTTGACGCTAAGATTTATTGAGCCGTCGTCGCCTATGTGCGTCTGGGTGGTGACAATAACAAGCAATCGCCAGCGAGGCGAGTGCACGTCAGCCGTGTGTACCCGCACCCAACTAAGCGGCTAATTAAGCACTAATAAATACCAATAACATTTTTTCGCCACGCAGATACTTTAATGTGCGATGTGCTTCGGTTCAATTAAGATAGCGTAAGTGTTTGTTTGTCTTGGCCATTTGTGCGCGGATTCCGAGATGCTGGCCAGCCGATACCGAGTAACTTTATCTGCTCATAATGGTCAGACGTCTCGGCATGGTGGCATGTTGCGGTGGAGTTTCCCCTCCCCCGCCCCTCTCCTTTCCGCATCCATGCTTGGAACACTGGGTAATTATTGTCGTTAGTCCTGGCCGACTGGTGTACGGCGATGATTTTAATTGTTCACCTGGCCGCGATCATTGTTCCGTGGATCGCACTACACGATGTAGCACACGGAGATCACACTGTGACTACACAGACGCTCTGCTCCGGATCGAAAGCAGAGGGAAATTCAGACGAAACTCGAAAGGGTTAGGGGACGGGTGGGAGAGTTGCTGTTGAAGCAGTGAACATGGCTTTCAGGCGGTCGGAAGACAGTGGCGCGCAATGTCGGGATTGGGGCATGGGAAATTTATGGCCCGGCTTGGATGGTAATTTGTAATTAGGACTGCAAACGGCATCGTGGCGGCCGTGTCAGCGGCACGAATTCTGGTGGGGGAGCACTTGACGGTGGCAAGTGTCGCAGTGGATGAAGTGCACCTTGAGTTGGCACCGATATGGAAGGGAATTGGTTGCAAGTGGGGTTCAAAGAGCTCATTTGGACTGCTTTTCTGTTACATCCTGAAAGGCTTCATTTAAATAAAAAAAACCACACTTGTGCACTGATCACCTCTTTCCGGTCTAAGCTGCGGAACAGATTCCAGCTCATGTGTGAAACGCACAGCCACTCCTGCATCAAACGTAGTCAGCAATCAGGCTCATCGTGCGCCCGATCTTTAGCAGTGCAATCCTATTGTGCTCTAATCGAGGCCCTAGTTTGCTTGAGCAGCGCACATCGATCTCCAATGAAAATTGCATGTCTTCCACTGAATTCATTTCACATCGCAATGCGCAGGCTCACCTACCTACAGCGGACACCATCAGCACCGCCGCCGTCGTCGCATTCGCGCCAGGATCATCCCCACAATGCCGCCTCGTTGTCCCGCCCATCGATCTTTCGCAGAGTCGCTGATTGCCGTTGATCGCTGCCTTCCGTGGAATCGCTGCGCAAATCGCCGGGCACGCGCAAGTCCAAAAATAGCCCCGTCGAACAAATGATATCAAACGCTCGGCTCATTTCTCAGAATGCAGGCGCTACATTTGCCATGCCCCGCGGCTGTTTACAGAGCCCGCTCCATACCGCACTCTGGACGTTCCTATTGCACAGGCAGTAAACTATTGTTAATCAAATCTCTCATTTGTCCAGTTGTCCTGAGCGTTGTCGCCACCTGGAGGTTGGAGCAGCGTCACCCCGGTGGATCTGCGGACCTGACCTCCCGCTCGACCCTCGAGGTATTTCTCAAAACGCAAATGCGCCGTAATGAACGCCACAAATCAAGGCTTCCACATTGGGCCCAGTGTCTTTACGTCTGGCAACTGCAAGGGGCGGGCGGCGGCGTGTGTTGGTTTTCGATCCACCCAATGAACGGGGCATCTAGAACCACGTGCGGCTGCGCGCTCGAAAAGTGCCGATTGCGCAGAGATTTATCATGCTCCGCGTGGGCATCCACGTACCCTGTGCCAGGATCAAAGTGCCAGGTAATGGCATCAGAATCAATAACCACAAATCATGGTTTGATTATCGTGATTCCCTCGGTTGATAATAACCCGGCCATTATGTGCGCCCCGCAGATGCTGACGACGCGGCGACGACGAGGACGATGATGTGTGATAGATATGGCAGCAGACCCAGTTCCTCTCGGCCGGCGTCCTGCGTCCGTCGGGATGGCACGTTGCACAGGTAATTGATGATGAGACGTGCAGTGAATTTATTTATATTTGATTGAGAGATTTTGAGAGATTTCAGAGGACACTGGACTGGAACGGCGGCCTGTTGCAGGGGAAACGAACGGGTTGGATTTCCAAGGAACTCCAACTGGAGATTTTGTTTCAGATCGAATGATTCGATGGAAGATGGACACTTGCGAGTAATAAGAGCTAAGAGGAAGGAGCTGATTTAAGTGATGCTTTGGCATGTGGTTTCCCTAACGGGGATGTGTTCTGCTTTGAGTGTGTGTTGTGCCACCACCAGAAAAAAATGTGTTTCAAAAAATGTCTGATCACAGGAATGACTAGAACTGGAAATTTTTTCTGATAGATTTTCCTGTTCCAGCAGTCTTCAATGTGTCCACCTTTGGTACGGAAAAGAGCCTTGAGATGGCCGAAGAAAGCATCGCACGCTGCACGCAAGTGGCTCTGCGATAATTTGGCTTATACCGGGTGAAGTGCTCCTTTGGTTTCTTTTTCGTGTTGTGATTGGAGTAAGAGAACTGAGGTTGTGGTAAACAAGAACGTCCGACGGGCGACGTACAACCCCTTCTAGGCTTTTTACAATATTTTGGCAGGGTTTTTCAGCCGAAATGGACCTGGGACTCGG
Organism: Eristalinus sepulchralis; assembly: GCA_944738645.1. Lineage (NCBI taxonomy): Eukaryota > Metazoa > Arthropoda > Insecta > Diptera > Syrphidae > Eristalinus > Eristalinus sepulchralis. The sequence continues at coordinate 47,556,932 of OX122882.1, forward strand.
TTAACTTGCCTTTATCTAATATTCGTGTGATCTTCCTCTTCTTCCACTTGCGTTACAGCCCGCCATGTTCTCTGGCCGCATTACACAAGCCACCAAAAGTCGCGTTGTCAAGTGCACACTTCTTCTTCTTTTACTGGCCCTATAGTCCGGGGTGGACCTGGGCCTCAATCAATATGCCTCTCCAGCTAGCACGATCTCTCGTCAGCTGCCTCCATTCGCGCACTTAAAGTTGGTTGACGTCCTTCCCTACGACATCTTAACCTAGGCCGTCATCTGTTGCGTTGTCCCAATGGCTCAGATTCGAAGATTTTTCCGGCCGGAGCAGTGGTGTCTATGCGCTCTGCATGACCTAGCTGTCTTAAGAGTTGTATCCGTAGACGCTTGACTAGGCGCATATCGCTGTACAACCCATGGAGTTCGTCGTGAAATCTTCTCCTCCTGATGCCATCAATGCAAAAAGGACCAAAAATCGCACGCAAAACTTTTTTCTCAAAAAGACTAAGGACTTCCTAATCCGCTTTTAGTAAGGTCCAAGTTTCCACTCCATAGAGTAGGATGATCAAGCTGTTATATAAAGCAAGTCCTTCGAGAGGGCGTTATTACTCCATTGCCTCTTTAGCCCAAAGAAACAGCGATTGGCAAGTGTGATTCTGCGTTTTATGTCAGTACTGGTGTTGTTGCGGAGCCGAGGTAGACGAAGTCCTTGACTACCTCGAAGTTTCTGCTGCCTAGTGTGAGGCTCTGTCCGAGACGTCGATGTCGTGCGTCCTTCCTTGATGACAGCATATACTTCATTTTGCCCTCATTAGCCACTAGACCCATTTTAACCGCTTCTGCTTTAGTCCCAACAAACGCGTCATTGACGGCTCGCTGAGTTCGGTCGATCTCGTCAATGTCGTCGGCGTAAGCTAGCAGTTGAACTGACTTTAGGAAAATCATGCCTCTGGTGTTGATTTGCGAGTTACGCACAATCTTCTCGAGAATGATGTTAAAGAAGTCACATGACAGTGCGTCGCCTTGTCAAAAACCATTTTTGACATTGAAGGTCTCGGTGAGTTCGTTTCCGACCTTGACGGAGCAGCGAGAATTCTCCATCGTCATCCTACACAATCTTACGAGTTTGGTAGGAATAGCAGACGTGGCACTGTATAACTTGTCTCTATGCACGCTGTCCTATGCGGCATTAAAATCGACGAATGAGTGGTGCTCGTATGGATTTCGAATTCAGTGACGCATGTTCAGCTGACCAGAACTGGTGTTGTTGAACATGCCATTCATTCGCTTAGTATGGCTTCTTAGTGGACCTTAAGAAACATCAATTATCAGGATCTCTTACTGATGTCACTAATGTCACTCCTCGAGTTGCCATTTCCTCCTCATCATGAGCAGCTTAAAGAAAAATGTGAGAGCATCTATTTGCAATGACATTATTTACAGTCCCTATACATAGAGGCTGTGGATGATGTGGAATATCAGCGTCGTCTGTCGGATCCATAAGAGCAAGATGCAATTGAGTAATGGCCTAAACTGGCTTCGTACAACAACTTGATCATCCTAGTTCTCCTTTACGGCGCAGAAACTTGGACGCTAATAAACCGGATGAGGAAGCCCCTTGTCTTTTCGAGAGAACAGTTCTGAGTGCGATTCTTGGTCCCAGTTCGCATTGATGGCGTCTAGAGGAGACGATTTAACAACGAATTTTATAGGCTGTACGGCGGCATGTGCCTGGTCAAGCGTCCGCTACGGCTAGAAAAGTCTTGAAAGTCGAGCCATGAGATGGTGCACACAAGTGGAGAAAGACCTTAACCAGCTTGTAGTGCACAATTGGAGGAAACTGCCGAGAGATCGTGCTAGCTGGAGAGTGATGTTGGTTAAGGCCCAAGTCCACCCCGAACTGTAGCTCCAGTAAAAGAAGAAGTTATACATACCTAGTTTTAAATTGCTGGTCTTAAGAGAGAACATCAAATCCGGAAACACTGTGTTTATGAAGAAGACGCCTTGGCTTTTGAGTCAACCCATCCTCCCCCATTACAGACATTGCCAAATAAGTGTTGATGATCTTGACGCGATGATGATAACAGAGGAGTGTCATGAGAGTCCGTTTGAATAGCGAGTTCGTGAATTTTATCGCAGCGGGTGTAATGGAAGGTTGACACCAGGTGAGCTTGAACTGAATGCATCTACATCTGCGTCTACCATAGTTGTAGATATTTGATGAGAAAATAATACGCACTCGGACTTTTGATGGCATGTGATATGCGGTCAGAGAACGCGACGTAGAGGAATGATTGCGAAACGGATTGCGACCAGTATGTAATTTTGGGTAAACAGAGGCTGGCCGCACGATGGTGTCCTATCTCCTCATCTATGGTGCATTATTGATTGACTCTTTGCTTGTCGCCTTGTCGGCGTATGTAGCCGCACTTGTCACCGGATCGTGTCTAGTGGCTGATGTGATCGATGACTGGTATGCGTTGAATGGGCTTTCAGTCAAATCTCTTAAAACCGATGTGGTGGTTTTTAGAAATTGGATTGACTGGATTCAATTTGATTGATACAAAAATTCCAATCAGCTGTCATTTTTTAACAGTGTAAAGAAGTTTTTGACAAAACCTGCGACTTCTCATAAGGAAGAGCCGGTTGGACCTTTTCTTCAGTTGTATGGTGGAATAAGTTTTCGTGAGTCCCGGGACACCACGGGATAATGGAAAACGAGGCTGCAGATAAACTTACTAGGCAGGGATCAAAAGGGGCTTTCATAGAGCTCCAACCCACCTTGGGACTGTCCGCGTCTTTGGTAAAAGCCTCAATCCACAGATCACTCCCTCGGCAGCTCGACAATAGATGGCATGACTCTCCAGGATTCAGGCTGATCAAGCGCATACTCCCAAACGACAGCAAGAAATTCGCGGCATTTCTATCTTCTAGTCAGGTAAGACTGCACCTTCGCTAAGCTTCAGTGAGATTGGGCCCTATGCGACGCCTGTAGAGAAGGTGAAGAGCACTTCCTCTGTATTGCTGTGCCTTCTTCATCACTGGTATTCCTCCGGAAGGCTAGGACACTGCCTGGTAGTACAAAAGACCAGTTCTCGAGTATGAGCGCTCTAGTGCAGTGTTTCCCAACGTGAAATAAAAAAAAGGATCCAAGAATAACTGGTTGGCGGCAGACAACTATATTTTGAACAATAGTAGGCTCTCGAATTTGGAGGTCACTACTCTCTCTGTTTATTGGAAAGTGTTAGGTGCCTTCTTCCACTGCAACCTTATGATCTCAACGAGACACCGGCCAACTCACAGACACGACCTGCTGTCCACCATCTCTTTTCCATAGTTTTCACCCTTTTTCATGTGTCAGGACTACGAACCTTCTCTGTCTAGCTGCATGCAGTCGTAAGACGCCTTGACATACATACCTTGCCGAACAAGTGTTTGAAGGAACCTTAAGTAACAGGATAAGGAAAGAGGTTACCAGGTGCAAGGGCGTCTGCGGGGACTCTAAAATCAAAACACACCCTTACTCCACCTACATTGAGGGATGATGTCAAATTTTACACCGTGGAAGCAGCAGACGAGGACACCATTTGCAGTATTTGCAATCCCACAGGTGAGTAGTTTATACATGAACTCCAGTCAAGTGTCATAATTGTGCTCTAAGTCTGTTCGAGTGAAACATGTCTCCATAGGATCCGCATGGACCACGAAGCCCAAGACTGGACGCTAACGAGGCGAAGGCACAAGTGGTTGGAAAAGCTAAGGTTAAGGGTTAGGTTCAGCGTTACACGGAACTGAACGCCGCTCAAAGTTCGTGACGATTAGCCTGAAGCTGCGTGAGAGAGAAACAGACGCGTTCTAGTGGTGGACTTGCTAAGTAACTGAGATTTTACACCTCTTACTTACAATTACACCTCTAACGAGCACAGTTTAATGTTCTCATGGTCACGTGCCACCCGTTGAAGTCCAATTCAAGGCAACTGCTTCCAAAAGTGACATCATTCACATTCACAGGACCAACCGCACGATAAGATCAAATCTTGGCGACACAACCTTCCTTCGACATTCATCCTAATTCCACATGACGTCACCTTGCACAAGCCGCATCAATCTCCCGCCAGGGGCTGGTGGTGGTGTAACATGACCCGCATCCGTTTTCAAATGTTCCGTCGTCGTTGTCGGCGCTCCTCCTCGTGACTGGCTTCTTCCTGTGTTCACTTGATTTACGATGCCGTCTCCTGGCACTCGGTAATAGGATCGGCATAATCCGACGGGAATCAGATTCCCAGCTTTTCGGAACCGTGGCGGCGATCGTGACTGCGCGCATCAGCATCGTCGGTGTGCCGACTAATGACGCCTCTCGTGCGGGTGGCATCCGTGCTCGCGTAACATTTCGGCAGAGCTCAACAAGTCCTTCCGAGCGTTGGGGACCCGTAAGGGATTTCTCAGTTCAAGGAAACCCTAAGACCCTTTAATTGGGTTGGTTCCACGGAATCAAAGATCCATGCGTTCCCGTCCCCGTCTGAGACGGACGACTCGTCGGCAATTACACTCTGTCAGCATGATGTTTAACGTATTAATCCGTGTAATGCCACCCGTCACTGAGCGATCCTGCATTAGGGGGCACCCCCGGGCAGTATGATGCATCGCCGATGCGAGCAGATCTGAAGATGATGGATGCCGGGACACGTTGCATGCTGCAAATAGTTTGCGTTGCGACTTCGATTTGTAATTGATTTCAACGGCCGATGAATGCTGTGGAAATAGATTCTGACACTGACATGTGGCCCTTTGGCAAGTAATTAGATGCAATAGGGCGATGTACGGCGGCGCGGCGGTGGTGGTAGCATGCACGGCAAACGGGGAACGGCTCAATTTGCAGAGAATATTGACATGAGTGATGGGCTAAGCGCTGCGATTAGCTCTGTCTGGGATGGGATCTTGCGTGTCTGATGTGCAGAGCTGACGTGCCGATGGTCTTGGGAAAGTGGTATGAGGGCTTTAGGTTAAGCGATTGCCTTCCATTTTGATCGATAAATGCTGCTGTACACGCGACGTTCCAAGTGTGTGTGTGTGTGTGTGTGGGGTGGGCCACTTTAAGTTGCCCCGCGTCAATATCTGCTTCGGGAAGCACAGTTTTCATCGAAACTGATTGGGAATGTCAGGCATTGTATCCGTAACGTAATTTTGGTGTAGATGCGCTAAGTTTTGGTGTGAAACACGGAAGCCGTTGGGAATTGAAAAACGAAACCCACGAATTTCTTGACAACGAGGAAGCCATCAATTCAGAATAACCGATTCGGCTTCAGAGATGGGCATTACACTATTCACGCCGCGGCGGAACTAGTGTCGGACTGTCGGATAGTACGGATGCCTATCTAGTCGACTTGGAGAAGGCCGTAGACGCCGTTTGGTTAGAAGGTATTTTCTACATGCTGAGTGTGTCTGCAAACTACTGCTCCCCTTGACAGCTACAACATGGGACGCACAATCAAGGCCATCTCCCGACTAAAAAGGAATGGTTTTTGGTTCAACTCTCACTGGAGCTTTGATGACCTCGCGATGATGACCCTTATCTCCTATAACACAAGTGTCATGGGCATGACGTCTGATGCGAGATTACCAGTGATCCAGCTGCTTCGCTCATACAAAGTCGACTTTCCCTGTGTCCAGGATTGGCTTAGGCAGACATTGAACCGGGAAGGGAATGCGGTCGGATTTTCGCGGACGGCTCCAAGGCGACGGAGGGATCTGGAGCTGGGGCCTTCGTGGAAGACAGAAAACTTTAGACTTCACACCTCTTTAGGTAATTTTACATCAGTCTTCCAGGAGCAAGCGTTTGCGATCCTAATGGCCACCAACTGTATTGTGAAGAACAGGTGGAAGGGGCGAAGATTTGTGTCTGCAGCGAGAGCCTCAACCCTCAACTCAACCCTCTTACTATTTCCAAGATAGTCCAGGAATGCAAGTCCTCCTTTAATTTGGTCGGCAGATTGAATTCGCTGACTCGTCTGGGTCCCGGAACACTACGGGATAATGGAAAACGCCGATGAACTTACTAGACAAGCATCAAAAGAGTCTTTCATAAGATTCCAACCCAGCTTGGGACTGCCCGCTTCCTTGGTTAGGGCTTCCGTCAACGGTTGGCTCTCCCAACAGCACAACCAGAGACGGAATGACTCTCCAGGATGCAGGCTGACCAAGTGCCTACTCCCGAACGTCTATTATCTCAAGAAAGAAAAGAGTTTAGAAGACTTGTCGGCGTGCAAGCGCGACACTTCGCTAAGCGCCTAAGTCTGCTTGGGCTTACTGACGGCACCCTTTACAACGCCTGTTGAGAAGGTGAAGACACTTTAGAACATTTTCTTTGTCAATGTCCCACCTTTTCTTGTATCAGGTGGCGGGTTTTTGGCGTTGACGTGGTGGGAGCTGAAAACTTAAGCTTTTTTCACAGAAGCGCCTGCTGGTCATTCTTCGGAAAACCAATGTACTACAATGGACTGAATGCACTAATGCAGTGTATCGCACCTAAAAAAAGCTGCTTTACCTGTTTGTTAGTATGCTTACCGGTTCGGCGTGAAAAATGGCAAGTGACCGCTGCTGCTGAAACCAAGCTAATTCGCTGAACCTGTCGTAAATTTTCTCCGCTATGCAATTGGGTACGCAGATGACTTGGTGGCGGGCATACAGAACATATCCGAAGATCGAGCCTATTGTCATCCTTTAGCGTAACTTCGAGTCGACTGGGAATTGAAAGTGAATTTTTCGAAAAATGAAACCATCTCCTTCAGGACGTCCTTGTCTAAGGCCTCTGCAGGTATCAAAAAGAATTGACGACAGTTCTCAATCGCCGGACAAGACGGAGAGCCACTTGCGTGTCGAAGTGCAGTCATATACATGGGGATCTGTTTCTTAGTGTTCTAAAGAGAGCCTGACTAATTTACAGCATTCAACTCGATGCGAGGGTGAGGGTAATTCGCTACATAGCCCCTATCCGACAAATGTGGGTGGTTCAACGTGGGTCAAGGGAAAAGATTCAGCTGTTCAAGAGGGCCTACGTCAGGGCCTGTCTTCGCCTTTATGGAACTTCAAAGTCGGAGTACAAAAAATTGCACTTCTATGAGGTCTATTATAACAAGGTGATAAGAGTGGACAATTTCTTGTTTAAATTCATTCATGAACATTCTGCAATAGCGAAGAACTCCATTAACAATCTTATCTCCAGGACTTATTACCCAAGGCCCATGTACCATAAAAATATACGTCATACGAACTTCGTCTCCGAGAGGCATTCATCTACCTGGATCAAAACAGCCAGATTCACTAAAAAGATGTGGTTCTTTTACATCCCATGCAGCACTGTGGATGTATGTTTGGATCAAGCCTGTGACCCATGAAAGGTCTGAGCCTGAGCTATAGTTGTGTTCCATTATTGACGGTCCCGGGAGCGCTGCTTCCAGTTGACAAGACCAGGCTTTCCAACGTCCGCAATAACTTGGTCTCTATACCGGAGGTTCGGTATTTCTCTCCTTTTCGAACCCGGAGACCGGAATTCAAGGACCCTCTTAACTGGAGCGTTGTTGTTTATCCGCTCAATGTGGCCGAGCCACTGTAGTCGACGTATTTTTGACTTTCGAACTACATCCACATCTTATGTTGGTTGGTTGTGTCTCCTCCTACATTTACCTTCCTCGCAGACAGGAACCAGAATTGTTCTTTGAAAGGAAACAAGAATTTGCTCTGCCGTTTTGCTTATCGTCCAGCACTCGGCTCCGTTTAAGAGTATGGGTAGCATTAGCGTCCTGTAGATCATTATCTTAGTCCTTCGAGTCAGAAGTTCCAACCCTAGCTGTATTGACAAACCGAAATACCACCGGTTACCGAGGATGATTCTGCGCCAAGTCTCCATTGAGGTGTCGTTTGTGGAGTTCACTTTTGGCCCTAGGTAGACAAACTCCTTAACTGCCTCAAAGTTACAGTTATGTCACATTCCGATCGAGGTGTTGTTCGACGGATCGATTTCTTGTCGAAAGCATACATTTCGTTTTATTCTCTCTAAGACCAGCTCGCTTCCGTGAAGTCGTGAATGTTTGTACAACGGCTTGCTGGACACGGGCGATGTCACCAGCATATCCCAGCAATTGCACTGATTTGTAGAAGATAGTGCCTTCCGCGTTTACACCTGCCCCCCGCACTATCCTCTTCAGCACATTATTCAAGAAGTCACTCGACAGCGCATCTTTTTGCTGAAATCAGGTGCAGGTTTGAAATGGTTCAGTGGTTCACGAGCCAAACTGCACGGTGTACGCGTTTGTGTAAGCGTTGTGCGACACAACCGGATCAGTTTTCACGGGATCCCAAATTGGGCCATCTCTTCAAAAAGTTCTTTGCGATGAATGCTGTTGAATGCGGCTTTAAAATCGATAACAAGGTGCTGTGTATCGATTTGAAACTTCCAGGATTTGGTCTAAAGTAAATCTACTTGCCGGCTCTGAAGGCGCACGTTGCGTGCCGATTAATGCGGTGCAAAACGGCCTTAGACGTTCACAGAGTATGCAGGGTTGTGGATGGGCCACTCAAGTATGAGCGGACCGTCGCTGAGCTGACCGTGGAGGGCAATCTGCGGTTAAGTCACTGTCTCCCACCGAGACAGTGCAGACTATACGAGTAGACCGAAACACCGTAAATTGTGGTAGCTGTGAACAAGCCAGGAAGCTCTATTGTTTTGACCCAGGGCAGTTTGATGTAGCTTCAGCGGACTGGGCGTTTGTCCCCGTCCCAGGCACCGTCGAACGGCTAACGTAGCATAGGGTAGTAGAAACAAAAAATAAAAAAAACAGCTTCTGCTTTAGTTAAGATTAGCGTTCGTGCAAGGGGCAAGTAAATTAATAATGGGTTGTCAATTTAAGCTAGTCTTAAGCGTTTCGACTAGTATGCAAGGGCAGAGAGGGAATGAATTAAAAAGCAAAAAAAAAAAAACAAAGGAAGTCATCAATACGAGTATGATGGACACATGGAAATAGGTTCAATCTCCCAGCTGAAATTTGAATCTCAAGCAAAGATGATGGAGTAGGCACTGGATTTGGCGGACAGCTGACAGGAATTCGCGTCTCTTCGGTATTTATTAAACCCTTTCATGCCGTGTACTGTACGTGTAAAACATAATTTGCAGCAACCAACAACACAGAAAATACTGACGTAACATCACGCACTTATAAAAAATTATATTCCAGACGGTAAGAGCCCTATATCGACCGAGAAAACTAAATAACATCAGGCTTACTTACTTACTTAAGGTGGCGCTACAGTCCAGAGTGGACCTGGGTCTCAACCAACAAGCGTCTCTAACCAGCTCGATCTTTAGCTAGCTGTCTCCAGTTTCGCACGCATAGTTGTTTGAGGTCAGTTTCCACTTGTGTGCGAGACATGAGTCGCGGTCTTTCTCTACTGCGCCGTCTCTCGGGGGTGGATTCGAAACTCTGCGGGCCGGAGCATTGTTTTTCATCCGTTCTACAGGACCTAGACATCTCATTCGTTGGACCTTCACTTTTCTGGCTAAGTCGATGTCGCTGAATAGAGCATATAGTTCGTCATTATATCTCCTTCTTCGCTCACTTTCTATGCAGACGGGACCAAAAATCACACGAAGAATTTTCCTCCCGAAGCAGCCAAGTCAGCTTCATCTGCTCTTGACAAAGTCCGTGCCTCCGCGCCATATAGCAGGACTGGGACGATTAAGGTCTTGTTAAGCGTTACCTCAGTTGTTCGAGATAGTGCTTTGTTTAACAATTGCTTTCTTAGCCCAAAGAAGCAGCGATTGGCAAGAGTTGTTCTTCGTTTGATTTCAGCGCTGGTGTCGTTGTCTGAATTGATAGCGGTGCCTAGGTATGCAAAGTTGTTCACTACCTCAAAGTTTTATCTGTCTACTGTGACGTTCTGACCGAGACGTCGGTGTTGGGTGTCCTTTCTCGTTGACAGCATATATCCGGATTTACACTCAATTACCGCTAAACTCATCTTCGCAGCCTCCGTTGCAATACCCACAAAAGCGCCATTGAAGTCACACTGCGTTCTTCCGATTATGTCCGATAATGAATCGTTGGCACATGCGAGTAGTTGGACGGTCTTCTGAAAGATTGTTTCTCTGGTGTTGGCGTTCGAGATTTGAACAATTCTTTCAAGAACAATGTTGAAAAAGTCGCATGATAGCGCATCGCCTTGTCTGAATCCTTTTTTGACATCAAAGTTCTCGGTTAGGTCCTTACCGACCTTGATGGAGCAGCGTGCATTCTCCCTCGTCATCCTACACAAGCGGATGAGTTTGGTAGGAATGGAAGTGAAATCAAGAGTCTTTTCAAAATCTGAAAATGAGGACTAAGGGAAGAAGCTGAAATAAACGCAGTCCTTGGGAAAGTCATGCCCAGTCAGGCTATATTGACGAAATTGAATTAATCGATCAGCTGATGGAAAGTTATGGCAGGATGCGAACTTGACTAAAGATCATGAAATCCCCACGGAAGCTGCTAGAGTTGATATTAATGCGAAGGTCCACATTCAAAATGATTGGACCGATTTTGGAATACACCACACATCTTCCTGACTGCAGGGCATTTTCACCTGCCTCACTTTGAAGCATTTTCGTCAGCTTGTAAAAAAAGAATCGACCATCAGTTAGAATGGTGTTATGGAGACCGACACAAGACACTCCTCTTCCGTTTCTGATTTTGGAACGTTTCGAAGCACCAACATTTACTGACGGATCACCGCCTTGTTGTTTTTTTTTTTTTTTTTTTTTTTCGGATGGCGCTACAGTCCGGGGTGGACCTGGGCCTCAACCAACATGCCTCTCCAGCTAGCACGATCTCTTGCCAGCTGCTTCCAGTTGCGCACTCCAAGTTGGTTGAGGTCCTTTTCCACTTGTGTGCGCCATCTCAATCTAGGACGTCCTCTGTTGCGTTGTCCCTGTGGTTCGGATTCGAAGACTCTTCGGGCCGGAGCAGTGCTGTCCATCCGCTCTACATGGCCTAGCCACCTTAAGCGTTGTATCCGTAGACGCTTGACTAGGTTCATGCCGCCGTACAGCCCATACAGTTCGTGGTTGAATCTTCTCCTCCAGATGCCATCAACGCAAACAGGACCAAAAATCGCACGCAGAACTTTTCTCTCGAACAGACCAAGGGCTTCCTCATCCGCTTTTAGTAACGTCCAGGTTTCTGCGCCGTAAAGCAGGACAGGGATGATCAAGGTGTTGTACAAAGTTACTTTGGTCGTTCGGGAGAGGGCTTTATTACTCAATTGCCTCTTAAGCCCAAAGAAACAGCGATTGGCAAGAGTGATTCTGCGCTTGATTTCGGTACTGATGTTGTTGTCCCTATTCACCGCGGAGCCGAGGTAGACGAAGTCCTTGACTACCTCGAAACGTCTGCTGCCCATAGTGACGCTCTGTCCGAGACGTCGATGTTCTGCGTCCTTCTTTGATGACAGCATATACTTTGTTTTGCCCTCGTTTACCACCAGTCCCACTTTAGCCGCTTCCGCTTCGATGCTAGCAAACGCCTCATTGACGGCTCGCTGAGTTCGGCCGATCACGTCAATGTCATCCGCATAAGCTAGCAGTTGAACGGACTTGTGGAAGATCGTGCCTCTGGTGTTGACGTGTGAGTTACGCACGATCCCCTCAAGAATGATGTTAAAGAAGTCGCATGACAGCGCGTCGCCTTGTCTAAATCCTTTTTTGACATCGAAGGTCTCGGTGAGTTCGCTACCGACCTTGACGGAGCAGCGAGAGTTCTCCATCGTCATCCTACACAATCTGACGAGTTTGGTAGGAATGCCAAAACTAGACAAGGCACTGTATAGCTCGTCTCTATGCACGCTGTCATACGCGGCCTTGAAATCGACAAATAGATGGTGGGTGTCGATTTGTACTTCTTGGGACTTCTCCAGGATTTGCCGCAGTGTGAAGATCTGGTCGATTGTGGACTTCCCTGGCCTGAAACCACACTGATAAGGACCTATCAGGTTGTTGACGAACGGTTTCAGGCGCTCACACAATACGGCAGAGAGAATCTTATACGCGATATTAAGGAGACTGATCCCTCGATAGTTGGCGCAGTCGAAGGGGTCTCCTTTCTTGTGGACCGGGCATACGATGCTGAGATTCCACTCGTCGGGCATGCTTTCCTCCGACCATATCTCACAGATGAGCTGGTGCATGCACCCAACCAGCTCATCCCCAGCCGCTTTGAACAGCTCTGCGGATAGTCCGTCCGCGCCAGCAGCTTTGTTCGACTTCAGTCTCGATATTGCTATCTTGACCTCGTCGAGGTCGGGGGGACGGAATTCTTGTCCATCGTCGTCCAAATTGGGTGGAACATTCTGCCTAACAGCGAGATTTGTGTCGTCATCGCCGTTTAGGAGTCTGCAGAAATGATCCTTCCAGATTCTCAGCACCGACTGCGACTCTACCACCAGTTGTCCATTTTGGTCCCGGCAGGCTTCAGTCCGAGGTTTGTAACCGCCAGATAACTGTTTTACCTTGCGGTAAAAATTTCGGACGTCATTCCTGCCATAGCACCTCTCCATTTCCTCGACCGCGCGCTTCTCGTGCTCTTTCTTTTTTCTTCTGAGAAGCCGGTTCTCTTCCCTTCTTCTCTGTTTGTAGAGCTCACAAACAGCTCTCGTCGTTCGATGCAGCGTTGCCTTGTAAGCTTCCTGTTTGGCTGCATGCGCCTGCCTGCACTCGTCGTCAAACCATGGGTTCCTCTTAGGTGGTGGCGTGAAACCCAGCACATCAGTGGCGGCCTCTTTGATGGCTTCTTGACAACGTTTCCATTTGTCTTCTATTGTTTGTGCAGGCAGCGTCGAACTTTGAGACAGTTTCAGGGAGAATCGATCGGTAAAGGCTCTAGCGATCGGCTGCGATTGTAGGTTTCCGACGTCAAACCGTTTTGGCCTGTCTCGACTCCGTTGCTCTCTCGATATCCGGGTTCTTACCTTGGCTACAACAAGGAAATGATCCGAGTCGATGTTTGCACCTCGGAAGGTTCGGACATCGAGAATACTGGAGGAGTGTCTGACGTCGATCGCAACATGATCAATCTGGTTGACGGTTGATTGATCAGGTGATCGCCAGGTCCCTTTATGAATGTTGAGGTGTGGGAACCGCGTGCTGGCCACAGAGAGATTTCGCCCCGAGGCGAAGTCAACTAGCCTGAGTCCGTTTCCGGAGGTGTTGGCGTGCAGGCTGTGTCTTCCGATGACTTTAGCAAAGACTTCTTCTCTTCCCAGCTGAGCGTTGAAATCTCCTAGAACGATCTTGGTGTCGTAGCTGGGGCATCGATCGTATGTCCTTTCTAGGAGGTGATAGAAGTCTTCTTTACTGCTGTCATCTTTTTCCTCTGTCGGGGCGTGGGCGCATATGAGGCTTATATTTCCGAATTTAGCCTTGATGCGGATTGTTATGAGGCGTTCGCTTATGTATTGGAAGCTTAAGACTTTTTGCCTAAGTCTGCCTCGAACAACAAAACCGCATCCAAATAAGCGTTTCCCTCTCTCCCTGTAGCAGTCGCCGTGGTAAATGTCGCAGTTTCTCGCTCTTCTCTTGCCCAGCCCATCCCACCGCATTTCCTGGATTGCGGTAATGTCTGCTTTATAGCAGTCCAGGGCCTCCGCAAGTTCATCGGCTGCACGTGGTCTGTTTAGGGACCTCACATTCCACGTGCAGATCCGTAAATCATTGTCCTTTGTTCGTTTGCGGGGGTCGTCAACAGTGTATCCATCCGTATCCGAGGCATTCGGTCGGTTCGTAACTTGTTCTTTTTACTGTGGCCGGGCAGTTACCCCGACGCACACCCCCAACCTGGAGGACCGGGCCCTTTTTTATACCTCTTGGGCGGAGGTCGCACTTATAGGTTTAGCAAGTTGAGTTCGGATGAACAACAACCAGTATCCGGTGGCTACCGACGCGGAGGTACTATAAGCACAGTTGATGTGTGGGAAACAGTTACAACAGCTGGGCATCGCCAGGTTGATACCAATCAGTGCCTACCCTGTTCCCACATCATCCAGCCACCACCGCCTTGTAGTCAAGGTAAAATTCTAAAATTCTAGGAACACCGTCAAGACAAGGAAATATGTTATCTGTTCCCTTCGCTGAAATAGTGGAAGGGGGAGGGAGGACGATAATTATCGTTTTTGTCGGTCGCCTAAGCCTTTTAGGTCCTCTAGTGCTGTTGGTCACGGTGCTCCATCAAATGTAAATGAAGCAAGATATCGAAAGGAACATCAATACACAAAGAGAAAAAAGACACCGGGTTCAATCTGTTGTCAGTCAGGGGGGCATGTAAGAAAAGGAAATAAAAATTCAGGGCACTTCACCTGTTTGGTGGCTTAGTCTTTGGGACAACAATTTTAAAAACCTAGTAACGCTCTGCATTATGCACTATGGTTTTGTTTCTTGCTTCCTTTCTGCTTAGTGTTGGAAATTGAGCTCAAATAAGCGACTACTAATCTCCTCTACAGCGTACATTCCTTGGTCCTTCTTGTTACGCAGGCAAGAGGCTGTCCTCTGGCTGATCATTAAAGAAGCTCGCTTCCACCTTTGGCTTAAGTTGAGGGTCTTCTTGTCAACCTACTGTCGGACTAGATCCGGAGGAAAGAAAGAGGAAAATACCATTTTGCGTCTACCACCTACAATCCTGCATGGGATGTGGAACTCATTGCTGTCGAGATGTGTGCTGATAGCCATCCACTCATGTCACTCTCGGAAAATTCTTTTCGTCAAGGATGCGCTTTCTACGGCCGCAACTCCTGACTTATGGAAAATATTGCCTAGTTGTAGGTGAAGACCTGGAACTAGAAAAATGTATAACGAACCATGTGAGAAGGTTTAACGACAGAAGACACAATCACCAGATCCTCTCTCTTTATCTCACAACAAATCCTACATCGCCGCCAAGGCGGAGTATTGACAACCCGTGACAACTTGCCCCAAAAACCATCAGAGATGTTGCCGGGTTTCACTCGACCACCACAACAAAACCCTGATTTGTTATGTCAGCATACGACCAGTGTCAGAAGGCGAATGCAGTTGAATTGAAGGCCTCTAAGATGGCACTGTAAAAGAGGACGAGAGCTGCTCGCGGAGCTTCTGAGAATCAAAGAAAAGCAACGATGACCATTTTTTCATAAGGACAACATTTTGTGTTATCCTTTCCCCCTTTCACATAATTTTTGATTTCTAGTTGGGCACTAATGAGTAAGATTTTGGCAAGCACGTACTTTTGTCCTGGGCTGGAGTGAGATGCTGTCAAGTAATGGAGTCCCATCAGCCTGGGGCCCAAGCTCCATTGAATTTGCATAATGAATCACAGTTTAGAACGTCCGTTGAACCCTGATTCCAAGCTCACCAAACGTAACTTCACACAAAAAACTTTTCAAAACCCCTTACGCGTGAACACACAATGACCCTCCTCCCCCCATAGAAACCCCACCAACCGACTGCCTGCTTCTTCATTCGATTAAGACGTCAAACCACATCTCAGCTGCATCGGTCGCCGAAAGTGAAAACATCACTTTCCCAATTCAGCGGGTGTCAACATCTGTCCGGCGAGTACAATAATTCGAATTGGGCCATAATTCACAATCAGGATTACACAGCCCCACAGCACCCTGCCACCGCGGCCGTCGAGCGACGAACAATGGTCGAGCAGCGTCTCAGCACCGTCAGGAATGTGTTGATATATTTGCCGCGCAATTGAACTCCTCGACCCTTCCAGTCCGGCTGGAGACGCGGTTGTTGTCGAATTGGACGTACTCGCTGGCCGAATTTATGAGCGCTCCCGGCGTTGCGTAAAGGGCGCGCAGCCAGATTGTTGCACTTCTCACCCGGTTCGCAACCAGTGCCGGCTTCTGGACCAATTACATAATTTGACGACAGGATGCTAAGGCGGCCAAGAAAAGTGGATGGGTGGGGGCCATATATATGTCCCTCGGGAAATCAGGCATCCAACGTCCTTACGTAACCGTAGCCGTGTCGTCGCCATTGTGTTCGGCCGCGATGGTGACTCGTCATCCATCGAACGCGACATCCGCGGTATTTAGTTTCTCCATGTTCGCTGTTTGCGGCGAACATGTAGCCCGACAAATTTCCTTTCAATTGTTGTCCCCCATTGCCGGCACAGAGTTTTTTTTCCGTTCGCGCCTGAGCCGGTATCGGTTCGCTGCCATCACACTTTTGCTCTATCAGCAAACGAATTTGAAGGAAAATCAATTCCCAAGAGATGGAGAACCGAGATAGGCCCTTGGGAGGACTACCACCAGCCAGCAGCACCATCGCCGCCGCCAAGTGACACGGAAACAAGAGCACGAAGTCGGCAGGGGACCCGCAGACGGAGGGATCTGACTTGAACTGAATGTCAGCGAACCGTGTTCGGAGCCCCTTGTGACCTCTTCATTTTTAATGCGGTGTTCCTGCTGTTGGGTTAGAAGCGCGATAACCATCGGCGGTCGCTGTTGTTGCGCTGCCGGCGTGGGTCTGGCGCTGATGTGCACACAGGGGAGTTGTGTGGGCGTGCGGTGAGGCATTTTGCAAAAGCGCAGATTCCTTCTATGACACGGTGACAGTTTGTCGGGGATTTGTACGGCTTCTAGGAGTTCAGTGGGGTTACCAAATAAAGTCCGGAACAAATGACACCTGCCGTGGTTTAGGTGTTCATTGCGCCATCGGACGTGTGAGGTGTGTATGTGGTTGATGCGATTTGGTGATGATGTCGATGCAGATGTGAGTTACCGTCGGAGCTGTGAGTCAAGGATGCACTGATCGGCTTGAAAAAAACGTGTACTCACGTGAGGAATTGAGTCATCCCAGAGCGCATAGCTTACGTGTGTTTCACGAATCCACCGTCGAGCAAACACAACCTCGGCGCAGCGCCTAATTGATTCTTCGATTCAAGGTAACGTTCCTGCGTCGAGATTCTTCCACATTACTCGCCGTTCTCGGGACAACAGCGCACACCTCTCGCTGCTGCCGTACAGCGCGAATGATTTATGTTGTCCACACAGACGCTGTCTGACAACTGGATGGCCTCATTAAGCCGATATTTACGAAAGCCCCGAGAGTCTCGGCAACTGCTACGCCATCGCAGCACACTCCTGCTCGGCCGGGATCCCACCACGGTAGCTACCGGCGGTGGACTCCGGAACACACTGTTCCTTGATTAATTTCCGATAAAACATCGATTTCAAGTTGCTCTCTACGATTGGGCATCAATTTTGTGGCCGCCTCCCGTGCCTTCCCAGTTTTCGACATTTCTCCATTTATCTTAATTACGCCGGGACATGGGGGCCAGCGTATTAATTCCCACTGGCCGACCACGTCGCCGCCCCTCTTGCAGCCTTGGTGATCGGTGACCGGGCTGCCGGCGGAGAGCGTCAATATTTTCGTTTTGTTTATCGAATTTGACCATCAGGATGCTTTTGTGGGCGCAAGAGATGAGACCTGGAGTCGTGGCGCAGCGGCACCTGTTTCCCAGCACCTATCGTGCCGTTCGTCGCGAGCGATTTCACTTTTCCGCGCGCCCGCCTTCGATAATGACTTTCAAAAAATGACGTCTTTTCGGGGTCATTATGTCAGCCGATGGATGTGCGATTTGTTTTGAAGGAGAAAACCAGGAACTCCTGTCGCCGGCGATGTCTTTAAACAGAAGATGCTGCAGCGGAGATTGCGATATGAAAGTGGATCGTGAGTGGCTCCTATTTGGGTACGATCAATGATCGGCGTGTTTGCTTGAGTGATGAAGGCTCCAACAACTGATGGAAGGAAACAGAAAGTTTGCGAAATTGAAGGTGTTTGCTGGCAACATTTAAAAGGGTTTTCCTTCCTGTTGAGTGAGTAAGCATAGAAGCGCTGTAAAGGAACCACAGAAGAAGTTGTCGTTGATGTGGAGACGCTACAGATGATAAGCTTCGTCAATAGGAAACGACCGTAGCAAAAGAAGAAGCTTACAATGAACGCAGTGTCGGACAACAGATGCCATATCTTAGGTGGGGAAGATCTAAGAAGTTGCATAGACACCCGTCAGCTATTCACAGAAACAAGGACCGCATTTTACAGGATGTATGGAAACGAGCTATTCAGTGTTGTGCCTACCTTTGAGATTTCTTTTCAAACAGCTGTTTGACGGGAATTGGCCTTGTCCACGAAGACAATGTGGTTCAGGGCGTTTTGTTTGCTAGTCTGCCTTAAGTTCTCACTCGCCCAAGACAAAGGGTGACTTCAACCGGTTTGCCGTTTTGACAATGCGCGGGCTCACCGGATCGACACTGAATTGACTTTTCCAAAACTTCTGCGTTGCGACGGGAACAATTTTGTTCATTTGAGGTGACCCCGCCAAAAGGATTGAACCATATGTTAGAGTTTGTGAAGTCTCAAGGGGCGAGTTTGTGACTCCACTAACTCCACTGTTTTTGGCTAGAAGCGTTAACAAATTTGCTGCTGCTCACGGTGGAAAATATCTGTCCAAAGTAGGAAAAATATTTTATTTTAAAAAAAGTGTGCAACAATAACAAAAACAAAGCCGTTGTGGAACATTCCGCACTGATGGCTAACAAGGACCCATTGTCCGAGGAATTGAAGCTGCACAACCATCCGCTTGGGGGAACTGGCCTGTGCACACAGATTAACGTCGTTGATTGAACTGAACCTGGCGAGATGCCAACACTATCTCTGCTGGTGCACAAGTCAAGTTGACGTACATACATCCTCACCCTGGATAGGCATTACAATACCACTTGTGGTCAACCAATATATGCAGCAATCCGCCTCCACTCGACAGTCTATATTGGTTAAGCGTGCGGTTAACTTCATCACCACACAAACCTGGCCCTGGTTTAGAGACAACTACATAGCTTGAATATGGACAGATTTACTGTTGACGTCCCCTGCAGACAGATAAAGGAAAACTATGCCGATGGAGTCTACCGAAGCTCTCAGAGAGCCAAACCCTGCCATGCGAAACAATCGAAGAACAATGGAGACGTCAAAACGTCTTCGGAGGAGTTGCCTCTGATGCGTGGGATGTCAAATCGCCAATCAGAAACAAAACTCCTGGTTTGACAACGGGGCGATGCTGTACTGAAGGATGAAAGAGGTTCGTGAGCTCTACGAAGAAGGAAGGAGCATCGGCTTCTCAAAAAGAGCATGAAAAGAGCGGAAACGAGGAAATGGAGAGTTTTCACGGTAGAAATGTCGACTGAAAATTTTACCAGAGGGTGAAAGAACTTTCCAATGGTTTTAAGCTTTGGAAAGAAGCCTGCCGGGTTGAGACTACGAATTAGGAACAATTATTCCTGCAGACTGTTGAACCCTGTCAGGCAGAATGTTCCACTAAACACAATGGACGATGACAGAAGAAGATGAATTTCGTGCCGCCACCGATTCAGATGACGTTATCAAGACTAAGCTCGAATAAAGCTGCTGGTGCAGACGGTTTGTGTGCATCTTAAAGCAGCTGGAGTCGACTGGCTAGGGTACATACACTAACTCATCTGCAAGATATGGTTTTAGGAAAGCATCAACGACGTGTGGAATCTTAGGCTTGCTAGTCCAATCCACAAAAATGGAGGGATAAGCCTAAGCATCAAGTGTACAATCTTTTCTGTGGTGTTGCGTGAGCGGTTGAAAACATGCGTCAATAATCTGATAGGTCCAAATCAGTGCGATTTCAGTCTGGGGTAGTCCACCACCAATCAAATTTTCACATTACGGTAGATTCCAGAAAAACTAAAGAAATGAAGATCGACAACCAACACCAATTCGTCGGCTTCAAGGCGCATTTAACAGCGTGCATTGGACGAGCTATAAAACGCCATGTTGAGTGGTGACATTCTACCAAACTGGTCAGGTTGTGAAGGACTTCGATACAGAATTCCCCTTTCTCCATTCACACCTTAAAAGTCAAATAGGGTTTCATACAAGGCGACGCCCTGTTATGTGACTTTTTTTTAACATCGTCCTTGAAAAGGATGTGCAGAACTCACTCGCCAACATAATAGGTATGATTTTCCAATAACCCGAGCAATTGCCTTTCACGTGATTGGTCAAGCACGGGCTTCTTGATATACAAACGTGCCATCTGGAGAGACTTCTTTGTGAGACCCAGTTACCGCCACAAGAAGAAAAAGAAAGACAAAACACTTTTTGTTCTTCGATATCACTTGGCGCTGCTTCGCCGCAGGTTTCTCTCCGAACTTGTGCTGCCGGGCTTAATAAAAATTTGAAATTGACGAATCGAAAAGGTGTTGCATTCCATCATGACTATGAAAGGCCACACGCATCTTTGGTCACAAGATGGCAACGAAATTTCATCTACTGTATTCCAAATAAAAAATGGGTTGCAACAAGGGGCTGTTGGTTCGCCGATAGTGTTCATTATATTCACTAGCGATCTCATAGGTTCTATGCCTAATAAAGGGTGTCCCAAAAAGAATGCAAGATTTAAATTTGGCGCCATCCGAATTGTCATTGTTTGGCATTTGAACATTTATTATTGTTTGTTAGTAGAAGGTATAAATTAATTGGGTTAATTGGGTATTGGATTGGGTATTGGAGAGACAACATGAAAATGCTGATTTTGCCGATAAAATCATCTTTAGTGACGAGGCCCATTTCCATCTTGATGGCTTCGTCAATAGGCAAAATTGCCACATTTGGGGCGTGGAAAATTCTCGAGGGATACACGAGAAGCAAATGCATCCTCAACGTGTCACTGTGTGGTGTGGACCTTTTGGACAGTTTTTTTTTATGAAAATGAGTCAGATCACGTGCAAACAGTCTATGGTGTTCGGGCTCGTGAAATAATAACCAAGTTTTTTGTGCCTAGAATTGAAGAAATGAATGTGGAGGGGATGTGGCTTCAACAAGACGGCGCCACATCTCATACAGCCAGAGAAACAATTCAATTGCTGCATCAGTCATTTCCCTTTCGTGTTATTTCGCGTTTTGGAGACCAGAATTGGCCGCCTAGATCGTGCGATTTAACACCATTGGACTTTTTTCTTTGGGGTTTTTTGAAGTCGATGGTTTATGCAAATAAGCCGATGACGACTCAAGCCTTAAAAGAGGTAGTTAATGAAATACCGCAGCATTTATGTAAAACGGTCAATGAAAATGTCACTAAAAGATCGCGTATGTGCCAGAAAATCCGCGGCGGCCATCTGGGCGATGTGTTATTCCACACAAAACCTAATCTTGTCTACATTACGATATAATAAAGAATTCAAGATTTTTTTTAAATATCTTCGTTTTATTTCAAATTGAAATCTTGCGTTCTTGTTAGGACACCCTTTATAATAGCGTTTGCCGATGATCTAATCGCGTACAGATCAGGTCCAAAGGTAGAGGTAATAAGTGTCTTGTTGCAACGCGACTTCGATACAATTCAACGGTTTTGCGATAGCTGGCAGTTGAAAATCAACTTCTAGAAGTGTAAAACTACCCTTTTCAGAACCCCTTAAGGGACACGAGAAAGCAACTGGCACAAGTTCGGCATAGTTGCCCACAAGGACGATCATTAACTGTAAAAAGTGTAGTCAGATATCTAGGCATCTGGTTGGACCAGTATCTGAATGGTGGTATCCACATAGATACAGCTCTGACCAGGGCTACGAATGCCTTCGCTATGACAAGAGGGCTGTTTTACAGCAGTCAACTTGATACCATAGTGAAGGTCATCTGCTACATGACCCTCATCCGGCCAATTATGGTGTATGGTTGCCCGGAGTGGTTCAACGTGAGTCCTTCCCAAATGGGAAAGATGAGGGTGTTTGAGAGGCAGTGTCTTCGGGCCTGTCTCCGTTTATATCAAACACCAGAATCCCAGTACAAGAAATTCTACCCCAACGTTTCAGGTTCTGTATAACGAGGCAAACCTTATAAGAATCGATACTTCTATTATTAAGTTGATTCGGAGTCACACTGCTCGAGGCATGCCTTCAACCAACAGTCTGATCTTTGGGGCTTACTACCCAAATGAAATGTATCAAAAACGAGTACGTCTTAACGGCTTAATTCCGCCTGATGCTTTCCCCTATTTGAACGCTAAAGGCCTGATACAAGATAGGGAAGGCTGTCCTATCATCTTATACGAACAATAGAGAGGCAACTCCAATACTAGCCGACAGAGTTGTAAAAGAATTCATTCATTTGAGAATTAAAACTGACTTCAATCGTTTTGTCAATGAAATCAAAACTTAAAAAGACTGGGACTTAAAAAAATGTAAGTCATTGACTAATGCAATCAATATTTAGCAATTATAGAAATTAAATCATTTACAGAAATCAATTGAATTCACGTAATTTGATTTGAATTCTGCACTGAATTCAGTTTAAATTAGTTAAAGTTACTGAATTGTGCTCTACAATAGTTGAAGTCACTGAATTCAATTTTAAATTGCTGAAGTCAGTGATTTCAACAGAACTTTTGGTGTAATGTATTAGTTAAGAAACACAAAAGTAAGCAAATTTGTTCGTATTTTATTCATTATATAATATAAACAAATATAAAACAAAAAATTTCACTGTTTAAGTTAATAAATAAATTTTAAAATTGGTCAATATTATTAATTTTTAATAACAACAACCGTTCAAAATTTTCGTCGGACCACATCATGAGGGGGCACTCTCAATGATTTGTTTAAGGAAATTTTTTTGAATTTAGTCCTCAAAGTTACCAAAGTAGGTTCAGTTCAGTTTCACGTTCAAGGAAGTCAATTGATTCTGAAATGGGCTTTGAAAATTCAATGAAATCATTAAGGTATAGTATTTCTTGCTTAAAAATGGTCTGTAACCCTAAGCAGCTACAGAGTTCACCAAGCTCTTCCTTATGAAACAGAATATCTTTAGGTGAATCATATAATGAGTTCCACCTTGTCGCAGAAGGATACTTCAATTGTTGACCCAGAATTGATACAAATTGCTCTGAACTTTTTGGACGATTTTGCATTATCTTTAAAAAATGAAACAACAACAATGAACTCTCTGACAAATACGAGTAATGGATACTTTCTTTGCATTGATTGTACTCATGCTGTTTACGAAAATGTTTTTTCATGGTTTTCTTCGTTTTAGTACCTGAACTAACAGTTCACTCTCATGAAAAACCTGGCATTATATAAATTAAATACGTGCATTTGTTTTTTTAAGTGTGTACTTTGAATTAATATTACTCATGAATTTTAAAATGTGTGTTTTTTCCCTTACCTCGCACGCACAGTCACACACTGTGCTGAGGAAGGACATTTTGATAGTCGTGGAGCGGGAGGGTTTGCTGTGCAAAATTCTTGAAAAGAACAAAAAAAAAAAAGGGGCTAAAGGGCGAGGTTGTTAAATACTATGGAGGAGTGGTAAGGAAACATATGTGCATTTCTATTCAAAAGAATGGGAATTAAATTTCACATTTCAAAAGACTAAAAGAATTAAAAATTATTTTTCTTGCAATTAATGACTTAAGTCTTTTGAGTTAATTCAGTTGAATGGTGCAAAGTGAATTACTTTTCTTTTCATTCCCAAAACATTGTGAATTACAAAGTTTGCATTCACCATTTACTGAAAGAATGGAAGAAGGCATTAGTTTGCTTTCCATTCACTTAAATTTAACTCTTAAAAGATTTAATTCTTTTATAACTCTGCTAGCCGGACGTCGTTCGCAGCCACGAGGAACTCCTACGGTTCAGTAGAGCGACAAAGCCGTTTCTGCCAAAGAATGGCATTTTGACTGGTGGTTACACCAGTGGTGGTTCTTGGGGCACCACCAAGAAAAATTATTAACTTAGTATTAATTTGTTTTTTGTTAGTGGCGCCCCCCATATGTCTCGGGACTTATTGAGTAATGTACTGTCATAAGCTTCTGGAAGCGTCGTGGCAGCAAGGGTTTAAAGCAAGATTCTAAAGGGAAGTAACTTAAAATATTGAAAACGGAACCTTCAACAAAAATCAGTTTCTACTCGTTTAATTTTAGGTCAAGATCTGTTCTATCATCTATTAACTGTGCCCAGTACCCTATTGCAACTTAAGTGGAATCCACTTCAATCCGTGCGATTCATCACGTTTGTCTGCAATGAATGTGTCGCAGAAGTTTGAACTTTCTCGAAGAAGAAGGCTCAAATTTCCAGATCCCTAGCACGTAGATCATCTATTTCATCATTTCTCTCCATTAAATGCTCTACCTCGCAGATAGTCCCCAGCTCGGGATCACTTCCGCGTGCAGTTCCCCATGCATCACATGCGCCACATAACACGTCGGTGATTGTTTCCCTTAACTTGTACGCAACAGGAATTAAATGGTTGACAAGAACTCAAAACACTTGTGTAACGCGTCATTCTATTGCGTCACGCCGAACCAAGACACGACACAGAAGTCCCACCAAAAGCCGGAAGAGATGCTGCACCTGATTGCATTCAGACATTGCTCATCCCATCCCAAGTCGAGACTGCAAACTCTCGTGACCACGCCACGGCAGTCAAAATGTAGACATATCTCAGAGGTGCCCCCTTCAGACAAGCCCCATGTTCCGAGCTACCCAAAAACTGTTTTGTCATTCCGCTTACATGGAAGCGACAAGTTCAAGACTCCCAGCGTCCGCCGCAGAAAGGGGCGCGTCGCCTAAACGGTGGTAATTAATGTCTCATAATTAGACATAATGTTCGACATGAATCCTTTCCATTTTGGCCACAGGAAAAGCCTTCGCGGCACAGACCGCGGGGAGACTCCGTGTCGCAGCGGTCGACACTCTCGCACAACTGCCGGTTCTGCACCATGCACCGGGCACACCGTGGCGGACCGCGGAGCACAGCCAACGACGACGCCACCGTCGCGCCGCCGTCCATGTCCAGCAGGCAACTCCGCCCGATAACCATCTTGACAACTTGTAATAGTCATTAAGATCGTGGAGCTCGATAATGTTTGTATCTATTAATTTCGCTAGCTGGTTGAATGTTTGGATGACGGTGCGGCAGGCCAGCTCGCTGGCGGTGGTGGCGACGACCGGCTGCTGCCCGGAGGCACCTCATATAAATTTGTGCTGCCTGCACCTGTCCCATGCGAGAAAATGTGACACATTGATCGCAGCGGCGGACACTAACGCGATGTAAGTGCGCGCGCTGCCGTACCGTTGGCGCGCAATTTGGCTGGGAAAAGCTCCCAGAGCGCTGCGCCTCCTGGAAGCGGCCACAGCGAACCGTGCCTATCGAATTACACTCGGAGGCAGACGCGCGGTGAGACTTTTATGCACGCGTCCGCTTGTAAATAACCACCAGCGCGGGGCGCATTATGTCGTTACGCGAGTAATTAATATTTAACGATGTTTGTTTGGGCCCGTAGATCTCGTCTAATGACCTGCCGGCTTCAGTGTCAGGCTTCAAGGCCAGTGCGCGCAGTGTAACAGTGGCCGGACGACTGGTTTTTCAAATCTCCGGATCTTGCGAACGAAATTCGAGAATCATAGCCAAAGTGGGTGATGACGTGATGGGTCGACTGGTGTGCTTTCATTTTATCTTAGGGATGCGGCCAGCTACGTTTCCTGGTGAGTGGCCAATCGCGACGCGATTGTGGTCAACTCTCACTCGTGGGTACAGTCGCTTCCGTTGTGGGTACTCTTCTGGTTGTGGCTCTCTGTCTCCGTCTCATTAGAACATCAAGTCCACAGCTAAGCAATGCCTCGTTACACAACCCTGTCACCGTCCGGCAGATTGTGGCGCTATCTGACATTTAGCCGAGTCTCACATTTCCCCTCCAGCTCCAGCTAATGGGGAACACAAGGAAGGAGCAGAAGGAGCAGAGACCACCACCGCTGACCTCGTCACACGGAAATGCACTACTTGAGCTGGGCTACAAATTTATGCATGTCAGCCTCACAGGTGACTTGTAACATTTCATGACTCCGCCGCGCCGCGCGGCTGACAAAACACTTGCAACTGCACTCTGGCGACTGCGACTGCGACTTTAAGCAACTCCAAATTACCGCTCTTATCGCTGTAGGCGGTTACAAAATACTACTCCCTCCCCGGGCGTCTTGCCAACGGCTGGCGCAGAGCCACCACAAGTCGTGGTTAATTAAAAGTTTTTTTTCCGTTTTTCTTGTTTTATCGCTTTTGACACTTGCCTGGTGCTTAGCGCTGTGGTCTCCCCAGGATCCCACTCAACCGCCGCTCCGCCACCGCCAAATGTGTTGCATTCGAGTGGACGACAGATGATTTAATTTGATAAAGAGAAACCTCCGCAAAGGGAAATAATTAATGCCACACACTGAGGCATCACGACTCTGCGCGCCAAATGTCTCTCATCGAGGGCTTGGGCTGCCTCTGCCAGTCAGCGGCGGCGGCGGCACCGAGTGTGACAGCGCGAATGGAAAGATCGAAGCCGCTGACTGAATCTGAAAAGTGTCGCATCGCAGCGCTGCCGTCGTTGTCGGTCAAAAAGAGAGCGGGCGCGCGAGGGCGCAGCGTTCAGCTAGCACCTCATGCGCTGAACTGAGCGCTGCTGCCAGCACTGTCGCTGCTTGCTAATGAATTTTTAATAAGACCTTTATCGGTTCCTAATTGCCATTTTGCGAATCGCTTACTTCTGCATCAGTTAACACAACAAATTATGCACGGCACGTTTCCTGGGGATCGGGTCTCGGAGCGGTGGGCGAGCGGTGGTTGCTGCTCTGTGGGGCGAGGGATGCCCAAAGATGCCGGAGTGCACATCGCGATTTGCATATTCGCTGCCGAAGAGGAATGTAAATTGCCAAACGTGAAGCCGGGCAAGGTTGTGTTCGGTTCAACAGTGGCGATGGGAAGTATTTTGTCAAAATGTTCGATTGACGATGGGGCCAAAGTTTCAAAAGAAACTTTCTTGAAGCAGTTGAGATCTGAAAATTGGGCCTAACAGCAGTGAGATTTTGAACGGTAGAGAAGGCACAGAGAGATCATGGTTCGAAGCTGTTCTTAGTATGCAACACAAATTGTCCTTTAGTCAAGATCTATGAGAGGATGTAGGTGTCTGGGACAACGCCATCTGAATAGCTCGACGTCTTAGTTCATTTTCGGATCATTTTCGTTGGGTGCATTGCCATCTTAATTTTTGCTAATGTTGATCGGAGTCGAGTTTGTCGAGCAACACAGCGCCATGCATAGTTTTGAGACGCAGATTGTGTGGGACAACGGAGCTCCTCCGTGTTGCTCGGGACAGTCCGGTATTTTATATTAATTTACAGATTTGTCCCTTATTGTAAATGATCCTCAAATTTCTCAGATTTAATAGATTTGAACGGTAAAGTCCCACAAATAACTAACAAACTTACGACTCACGAAAAGGGATTTGGACCACACCCTAACTGACTCCAGCTACAACCAAATTCAGACTGCTATAATTTCCAAACCGTTTATGGCAGTGAGCTAAAATTTTGACACAAGACAGATAATTTTATTGCCTTCAGACTTTTTAGACGATTTGCGTCTCAGTTGTATTGAAAACTGTTTAGCTGCGATGGACTTCAAACGTGACAGTTTGATTGTTTTATATTTGGCTGGAAAACCACAAGTACCTGCCCCCAGCACCTCAACCTGACTCATTTGTGTCTCGAATTACAACTTGTAATGGTGATACAGGCGACGTTCCAAAACGCCATGGAGGTGGTCTTAAAAAATACCAACATCAGTAGAAATGGTTCGGAATTGAGTTATTTTTTCTTTTGTTGGAGGTTGGGATACAATGCACTGGAGCCTTCAGACTCAAAAACTGGTCCATTGTACTATCAATCAGTAACCTTCATTTACTCTAGTTTCCTGGTTTTCCGAAAAAAACCAGCAGGCGCTTCTGTGATAAAGAGCTTAAGTTTTCAGCTCCCCTCACGTCAGCGTCAAACAGCCGCCACCTGATACAAGGAATGGCGGGAGATTGACAAGGAAAGTGCCGTGAAGTGTCTTCACCAACTCCACAGGTGTCGCAGAGGGTATCTTCATTAAGCTCAATCAGACTTAGGTGCTTAGCGAAGGTGATGTGTCCCAAGGCGTCTGCGTTTTTTCCGTCTAGAGATAACTGAAAAAGCCCGCATTTCTTGCTGACGTTCGGGAGCGCTTTGGTCACTCTGATGAATAAATATGGCGATTCTAAGAGTCAACGAAACATATTCCAGCGATATCCTATGCTAAAGGTAAGCGCTCTCAATTCAGTTTGTGAATGTGGCGGCATTAAGTGATGTGTGATTGTGTGCAGGATGTCATTCGCCTAGAAACACAATACTGGACACTGATCGATATCCCACGCCAGGAGAAGCAGGAGACAGTTCCATCGTACGTGATGAGGGCCATTATTGGAGAAAATCTTTTCGGACCATTTGTAGTTATTATGACGCATGCTTTAAATTCATAGAATACCTTAGAAGGATGACTGTGTGAATGCACTCGATGGGTACTTTTTTGTCCTACTGTGTTTCTGATTTCTTGTACTACATGGATCTAGAGTTCTACTGTACCATTATACTAAAGGGTGATTTTTTAGTTTTTTTTTTGTTGGCAACACTGATTTAAACAGCTATCGCACGTTTCGTTTTTTGTTTCACTGTCAAACATCTTCAGTCTGGTCTATAATTTAACCATGAATCGTCTTACAAACGAGTAGCGCTTGCAAACTATTGAATTTTATTATCAAAATGCGTGCTCTATTAAGAAAGTTCATCGCGCGCTTCTTCCACTTTATGATCAGTTTCGACCCACTGAAGCGGCTATTCGGGCTATTGTGACTAAATTTCACCAAATTTACATTGTTGGCCATTAAACCACCAAATCGCTATAGCAGAGTACAAACTAAAGAAAATATCGCAGCTGTATCGGCCAGTGTAAATGATGTCCATCAATTATCGATTCGTCGCCGTTCGCAGCAATTGGGCCTCTGTTACCCAACAACGTGAAAAATTTTGTGGAAGGATTTAGGTGTGACGCCTTTCAAACTTCAGCTGGTACAAGAATTGAAGCCGAACGACCTACCGAAAAGTAAAATCTTTGGTGAATGGCTCGAAGATCCACTTTTTTACCGAAAAATTGTGTTTAGCGACGAAGCTCATTTTTGGCTCAATGGGTACGTAAATAAGCAGAATTGTCAATTTTGGAGTGAATATCAGTCAGAAGCATTGCAAAAGCCACCAATGCATCCAGAAAAAGTCACAGTTTGGTGCGGTTTATGGGCTGGTGGCATCATTGGACCGTACTTCTTCAAAGATGATGCGAATCGTAACGTACCTGTGAATGGTAAGCGCTACCGTGAGATGATATCCAACTTTCTTTTGCCCAAAATGCAAGAGCTTGACTCGCATGACATGTGGTTTCAACAAGACGGTGCCACATGCCACACAGCACACGCAACAATTGACTTATTGAGAGGCGTGTTCGGTGAACATTTTATTTCACGTTCGAGACCGGTCAATCGGTCGCCTAGGTCGTGCGATTTAACACCTTTATACTAATTTTGTTAAAGCGTATGTCTATACAGATAAGCCCGTTTCAATTGACGCATTGAAAGACAACATTGAAGCATTTATTCGTACCGTTCGTTCAAAATTTGACTTAGTAGATGGACCATTTGAGGCGAAGTCAAGGCCAACATTTGCATGAAATACTCTTTAAACATTAAATTATATGGACTTATGCATTTTTCCTGAATTTATTTATGTTTTTTTTTAAACTTTCCTATAGCTTTTAAAAACACCCTTTCCTACCAGGCAGTAAGCTTTAATGTACAAAACTGAGATCTTTTAGCCAAGTTTTTTATAAAAGTTAAGATTAGATTAGCTTATATTACCTTCATAGGGTCA
Organism: Eristalinus sepulchralis; assembly: GCA_944738645.1. NCBI lineage: Eukaryota > Metazoa > Arthropoda > Insecta > Diptera > Syrphidae > Eristalinus > Eristalinus sepulchralis. The sequence goes on from OX122882.1 coordinate 47,586,773, forward strand.
GTAAGTTAGGCTAAGAACATTGTTCACTTAGTTAAGCTAGCTTTAAGTAATTTTGTCTAGCACGTAAGAAAAGAAACTGAATTAAAATAAACAAAAATTGCAACAAAAAAAAAAAAAAGCTTCAATGTAGTTTATTGCTTTTTCGAAGAATAACCTGCAGGCGCTTCTATGATAAATAGCTTTAGTTTTCAGCCACCACCGCGTTAGCGCCAAACAGCCGCAACCTGTCTTCACCTTCTCCACAGTCGTGGCAAAGGATGCCATCATGCTTATCGAAGGTGAAGTTTCCCGTTTGTACGTCTTTCTGACGTTCAGGAGCGCGCAGCTGGTCAGCCTGCAGCCTGGAGATTCATGCAATCTCTGGTTGTGCTGTTGGGAGACCCAACCGTTGACGGAAGCCCTAAACAAGGAAGCGGGCATTCGCAAGCTGGGTTGAAATGGTATGAAAGACTCATTTGATGCTTGTCTAGTAAGTTCATCCACGTTTTCCATTATAACGTGGTGTTCCGGGACCCAGACAAGTCATTGCGACTTCAGTTTGCCGAACAAATCATGGGAGGACTTGTAGCACACAGCAACATGTGCTAAAGGCATAGCAGGGGCAGTATCCCGTACGTGCACAGTCCCCTTAAAAAAAAAAGACAAGGAGAAGACCAACATTGTAGACAGTGTAAGGCCCATGTTTCGGGAAGGTGGTGCACTTTCTCACCTTACACCTGGACAATGATGGCGTCTTGACTAATGTGTGTGTATCAACCGGGGCCAAGTGTGCACCTGCCCCCTGGCCTTGGTCAAGACAAGACTGCAGGCACAAGGTTCAAGAACAAGGCACAAGATGGAATATATACTTCGGCAAATCCTCTGGTCAGAAGGTTTTCTCGGCCTACACAGGGGTATAGTGCCGAATTTCATGAAAGTCCTGCCAGCGATGTCGATAAACTACACGGTTTACGAGTACGCGAATCGGAGGCTAGGTGTGGGGATGACGTGAGTCAGTTTCAGTTAATGTCCGTCCGTCCGCTTACAGGCTTGCCTCTGGCGCGGCTACCCACCTTGCCGTGTGCCAGGGTTGAGGTAGGCCAATGATAGGAGGGAATATGTCTCCTTGAGGACTAAAACTCGAAAGGCAGCGAACTCAATTTCAATGGCTTGTAAGCGTATAAAGCGTCGAGGTAAACTTAACAGAATATGATCGTCCTTGCCTTGATTTTGTTTTTGCTTTCAATTAGCGTTTATGGCTGAACAGGAGTGTCTTAGTTTTGGACTAGCAGACAAGACATAATTTATTAAAGTGAGGAAGAATGTCGGAGTTAAAACAGAACCCTGCGGAACACCAGCATGAATAAAGTGGATATCAGACGTGAACCCAACTAAAACAAATTGTGTAGGTATTGAAAGCTTTAAAACTTAAATTTTTAAAATAAGGGACTCCTTGAGGCCATAAGCCATAATCAAGCAGTTCTCCCCCAGTGTGCAACAAAATTGTTCAAAAAAAGCGGCAACAGATCTCCAGTGCGGAAGCTTTCATTAAGAATCATTTCATAAACTGACGACTTGTCTGCGAACCATAGCCTAACGGAGGCAACGAAAATGAACAGAATAAATGGAATGTATTCCAGGAATGGTGACCCGACGGCGGGATCGTAGTGAGTATATTTCCGACACACCGGGGGCTGATATGACTTCATGTGACACTTATGCATATTTAAAGGCTTTGTCTAAGTTACAGCTCAAATTTTTCAGCAAATTCTTGTCTGAGGTTCGTCTCATTAAAGAAAGTCCGAATAAAATCCAATCTACCACAGTCATCGTCACAAACTTTTCCACACAACTGTCCCACAAAGACTTCAAACGATCCTACCAAATTCTATTTCGCTGACTGTTTCCATTTCATTAGACGGCATAGGGGCTCTTCCACCGAATGACATCATTAAAATGCCCTCTTATCGGGAAATTTGATTTTATGTCGCGCACAGACTCCTGCCGCTGGCCTGCAACTACCAGTCGCGCATAGAATGGCTCCCAGAATTCCGTCGAAGAGTGTGCGCAGTGCACACTTACCCGCGGCGACGTGGTACTTAGCGCGGAATAACTATTCGCATCTGAAGTATCGAAATGGAAAGTTTATGGGTTTATTGTGTTTCCCGGAGCCCAGCCGGCAGTGCAGCGTCCACGGCGAACAGTGCAGCTGATGGGGCCGCGTGTAGAAGCTGGCAATAGAAGTTCTTATCGGGCTTGATTTAGGATGGACAGCCGGCCTAAGGGGGATTCCTTTTGTCTTGGAATGGCAATAATTTGTTAGATTCCGATGGGTAGACGTTCGTATAAGGGCTGGACGTACTGACACGGCTGGACAACGATCGCACGATGGGAAGTTCCAATTACGTGTTCGCTTTCAGTTGTCAACCAGGACAGGGCGCGCATTTAATGTGTGTGAGGGCTCATGTTTTGCTGCGTGAAACAAATGCCTTCGCGAAGATGCGATGAGGTGCGTTGACTGCAACAATGTATGTCTGAATCTCATCCAACACTCATCCATGATAGAACACTTTCGGGAAACTCTCAGGACAGGATGCGTTCCCTGTGAACGTTTCCCGGCGCTAGTGTATATTCAAACTCAACCAGGACAACTGACCTCAATTAACCGCAAGTGCAATTAAGTTCCTCGCAGGAATGCCAAAGGAGCGCCGCACTCTATCAGGAATCAAAGCGCACGACAAAGTCCCCAGAGACGACGGGGCACAAATGGAATGCTGGTCACTTTGTATTGGCATTCCATCGCGTCGTCTCGCCACCACATACCAGCAGCTCCTTTTCGGATTCTCCTTCTGCCCGCGGAATGTCCCGGATGGCCTTGTTAGTTAATTTCCGAATATAGATTCCAGATTCGCATCAAGCGAGAGTGTGGTGCTTGCCCTTATACAGCGTGCGACTGAGCACGCATAGGCAGTCTGCCCAGGCAGACAATAGATCTTATTGAACTTCAATAACTCCCCGGAGTGAGCCCATACATCATGGGGGCAAAGTCAACTGTGATGTGTTGTTGCGACTGGAGCACACCGCACCACACAAGGCTTCCTACTGCTTTTCAATTACTTCGACCGGCGGATGATTCATTTGCCTGGGGTGCCTCTGCGTGATCTGGTGGGGTGGCTGCGGAGTCATAAGTCATATCCTTGGGGATTGAAAGTCAATGACGTAGGTTCAGTGATGCCATTGTGACGAGCTTTGGGAGATTTTTTTATGGGAATTCGAATAAGACACTCTTACAGTGAGTGGCACACTCTTGCATGTTGTCAGGGAGCGACGTGTGAAAGCCAATTGTGCGGTTATCAAACTGTCTGTCAGTCGCTTCTCTATTTTACTGGAGAGAGGTCTAGGAACGAGACTGTACGATTGCCAATCAGCTTGACTGTTCTCCTAGACACAGAGTGCTAGGATTACAACAGAACGAAATTTGGAAGAAAATTGTAAAGAGCGTGTGTCTGGAAACTGAAATGAGCGGAATAGAACGGAACTCAGACATAGTCAGGAAAGTAGAAAATCAAAAAAAAAAATACAAAAACTGTCAGAACCTGGAAAAGTACAAAATTTGAAAGATGTCCTAAGCCTTAATAGACCAGGCTAGCAAAATTTCGGAATCCCGCAAATCTCAAATTTTTGACAGTTTAGTAACCAGAGAAGCCCAAAATCTGAAGAATGTCAAAATCTGGTCAATTGTGAAAGTCCAGAGAGGTCAATATTCGAAAGAGCCTTAGAATCAGAGGAGAACTCAAATGGCCCAAAATTCATGACAATTTTAAATAAGTCAAAATACATAGGACTTAAAAATTTGTAAAAGTGCGCCTCGAAAACTAAGAATTTGAAAAAAATTGGAAATTCCGAAACTTGAAAAAATTCCAAAACCTGGAGATGTTCAAAATTCAAAGAATCTTTATCCGAAAACCTTACCATGACTACGACTGCTTAAATCTGGAGATGTCCTAAGTCCGTATTATCCCAAAATCTGAAGAATTTTCAGTTTCCAGTTCCACAAAACTCCAAGAGTCCAAAATTCAGAAAATATTTGCGTAGAAGGAAAAGTCGGAACAGACTGAAATCTGAAGGCCAAAATAAATCTGAAGCCTTTAAACTCTGGAATTTGAAAAAACCAAAATCCGTGGAACTCCTCAATCCTGGGACTCTGGATTCAAAGCCCAAAATCCGAAGAAATCTAAATCCGAAAATTTGGTAAATCAAAAAAAATAAGTATCCGAATATCACAAAAGTCGTGGAATGCCAAAATGCGGAAAATCAGAAAACTCAATGAAACCAAATTTCGAGGAAGCCCAACATTCTAAAAACTATTTAATCCGATGATGACCGAACCGCAGGCCCAAAAACCGGACAAAGCTAAATTCCACAAAAGCGAAAAATTGGGCGAAACCAATGATCAGAAAAATCGTAATATCTGAGAGGTCAGAATCTGAAAAATGCCAAAATGTCTAGAAGCCGAAATCTAGAGAATCAAGAAGTAAAAGTCGGAATGTCTCTCTGCCCATGCAGTGGGAGGTGACACGTTCGAAATGGATCTTTGGATGATAGAGGGCTTATCGCCATTTTCGGACGAGTTTCACCGCCTATCACCTGTACATCCGGAGTTACCTTCTCACCGTCCGTCTGTGTCTCCCTCTCAGCCCATTTAATCGGGTAATAACCCATTTGCAGTCTCTCCCTGTCAACAAGTCCGCCATCGAATCACATTGCCAGTCAGTCGGCGTGTGGCAGCAGCTTCCAGTTTCTCCTTTTTGTTATCTATCCTACTCGTCAGCCCTTCGACCATGGTAATCTTCGGCGATTTGTTGGCTCATTTCAAGGGTTTCGCTACGGCTGACGCGAAGGCACTCCGACCGGATGCACGTTAGATGTGACCGAGGACAGGGACGTCTAAGCCGCCGTCGCCGCCGATTAGATTTGCAATTAAAATTCGCAAATACACACACACACACACATAGGTCGCGCTCAGTGTCGGCCGTAATCAATTTGAAATGCGCAGCCGCGACGCTAGTCCTCGGACTGACGGCGATGTTGATGATGATGACGGCAGTGTGATGGGCCACAGATGAAAGGGATCATGATGTGCCAAAGGACTCCGTCGTCGGTCGTCGTCGGTGGTGGTGGCGAGTAAGCCGATTAGATCTAAGGTCTCAACAACTCATCAACTTTGAGTCCTATCCTCGTGCACTCCACTCATGGACACAGTCGCGTTTGCCTGTGTGCGCGATCGATCAATCTCGCACTGCTGGAATGCGTCTTGTGGTCAGCGGCTCGCCGGTAATCCCTAGAGCAGAACACCGTGAATCGATGCGACTGGGAGGTGATAAATTATAGAAGTTTCGTTTTTATGGGCCGCTGCCAGAAGGTCTGTTTTAGTCTGGTCTGATCCTCTTTGGCTTCGGCGCTGTTGTGGTTAATGAGTTTTGCGCACCGAAAGATGCCTGACCTCTGAACGCCGTCGCAGTACCACACACATGCAGCGGCGGTCATTTGTTGTGAATGGAAGTCCTTCGTGCTTCTTGGGTGCTTCTAGGGATTGTTTTTTGTTGGCAACAGATGGGGCTGTCGTTGCTGAGAAATTTTGTGTGCAACTAGTCTAACGGTAGCCTTAGAGGGACAGCCGAGTATTTTATGTTACAAGTGGAGTTTGCTTCTTAACAGTGTCGGAAGTGCATAGTGAATAGTTTGTTGGATGAGTGTGGCTTGAATGTGACTTTAGTGAAAGTGCTCCTCGAGGAAGGAGTGATTGCGTGTGTTTCACGTGTGGTCTAGGAGTTGAAGGCTCCTTGTTGAGTCTGGCAGACATAACTTACTTTGGAAAAAAGTTTGCAATCCATGGCGTCGCAGAGGTTAAGTGTGGAAGATTGTTTTTGGCCAATCTTGGTGGAAGTATGGTTTGTGAGATGGTGCCGAGTCTTGTTGAAATGTCCGCGGCCCAAATCTTCAAATCTTTCTAGACAGTCGCACGGTACACACTCGCATTAATTTTGACGCCACAGTCCAAAAATACGTGTGAAGAGCTACCATCGGCGCTTAAGGCAGCCCATATCATTACCATCGGTGCATCCTGCTTTCTGGGGGCCGTACGAAGCTGTACAATTTCAAAGGACCTCTCTGGGAAGTCAATTCTGTGTGCCAGTATGAGACGGTAACAAGATATGGTTTGAGACACAAGTGATTTAATCTACTTGAGGTATTGGATGCTCCAACCATAGCTACTGGTGGTTTTCCAAAAATGTATGATGTTTGAAGTCCATAGCGTATAAACATGTTTAAACACAACCGAGCCACAAATCGCTTAAAAATCTTATGAGCAAAAAATTTGTCAATCATGTACCAAAATTTGAGCTCACTGCCAGGAACGGTTTGAAAATTACAACAGTCTGAACGTGGTTGCAGAACGAGTCAGTCAGTCAGGGTTACTCCCCACATCGCCATAGTCAGGAGTAAGACACGTTCAATTGCTACGAACGCAGGAAAATCGAAATATTTGGATAACCAGAGGCCCTTTAAACAGCAGAAATATTGTCTGTGCATGATGATGCTGCACATGCTCTCCATCCAACTCTATTCTCATATATTCATAGAAAGCTTGTGTGGTTGGCCAATTACGACGGCCATAGTCAGGACGTGATGCGGTGAAAGTGCCTTGAATGACAAATTTATAGTAAATTGCAATAGTTTTGGTGGCGGTGGCGTAGTGGGTAAGTGCCTCAACTCACACACCAAGGTTCCAGGTTCGATTCCAGGACGGGGCACCTTTTACAACAACTACTCGTGTTGTGCGCGCTACTGTTCTCTCACGAGTAGAGCGGACTTACAGTTTTTTGTCCGAACCGCGAAAATCTTTCGAGTGTATATCGCACCTTCCGTATAGGCTGCCCTTCAGAAAATGGAAATGATTCAAAGGAGAAGGAAACAAAACCGTTTGTAGAGTAAATAAAAAAATGTGACTAAATGTTGACCAATCGATGTAAGACTTTGGGTGATCAAACGATGATAGCACTGCTCGGGCAATCTCTTCTGATCCTCACGAAAGCTCCAAAATTTTGATGCGGAAGTTAAACAAGTGCTGAAATAAATTTCGACAAATTTAATAACATCATCTAAAGACTAGTACAAACCTATTTAACCTAGGGTAACCTAGTTACTGACCCACAAGGAATTGTGGCTGTGTTAAAATGGAAGGAACTCTTCTATAAAGCAATATAATTGCTGGGATATGCTGATGACATCGATATTATCACCTGTTCCCAGCAAGCCGTTGTAGAAGCAACCACGGCTACAGAAGAGCAAGCGAAACGAGCTGGTGCCGACAAACAATCGATCCGCCGACAACCCTAGGTCGGAATGTGACAGTTGACAGCTAAATGGTGATTTTTTAGCTTTTATCTTTTGCGCAACACTGGTTTAAACAGCTGACGCGCGTTTCATGTTTTGTTTCACTGTCAAACATCTTCAGTTTGGTCTACTCGTATAATTTAACCATGAATCGTCTTACAAACGAACGATGCTTACAAATTATTGAATTTTATTACCAAAATGCGTGATCTGTTAAGAAAGTTCATTGCGCGCTTCTTCTATTTTATGGTCAGCTTAATCGACCCACTGAAGCGGCTATTTAGGCTATTGTGACTAAATTTCGCACCAAAATTACATTGTTGGACATTAAACCTCGCTATCGCAGAGTGCGAACTGAAGAAAATATCGCAGCTGTATATGCCAGTGTAAATGATGACCATCAACTATCGATTCGTTGCCGTTCGCAGCAATTGGGTCTCTGGTACTCAACATGGTTGAAAATTTTGTGGAAGGATTTGGGTGTGATGCCTTTCAAATTTCAGCTGGTGCAAGAATTGAAGCCGATCGAACTACCGCAACGTAAAATTTTTGGTGAATGGGATCTTGGAACGTTGGCCGAAGATCCACTTTTTTACCGCAAAAATTGTGTTCGGCGAGGAAGTTTATTTTTGGCTCAATGGCAGAATTATCGATTTTGGAGTAAATATCAGCCAGAAGAATTGCAAGACCTACCAACGCATCCAGAAAAAGTCAAAGTTTGGTGCAGTTTATGGGCTGGTGGCATCATTGAACCGTACTTCTTCAAAGATGATGCGAATCCTTACGTAACTGTGAATGGTGAGCGCTATCCGACTTTTTTTACCCAAAATGTAAGACCTTGACTTGCATGACATGCGGTTTCAAGAAGACGGTGCCACATGCCACACAGAAGGCACAACAATGAACTTATTGAGAGGCGAGTTTGGTGAACATTTTATTTCACGTTCGGGACCGGTCAATTGGCAGCCTAGATCGTGCAAATTAACGCCTTTAGGCTATTTTTTGTGAGGCTACGTTAAAGCTCATTTCTATACAGACATTCCCGCTTCAATTGACACATTGGAAGACAACATTGAAGCATTTATTCGTGAGATACCGGCCGAAATGTTGGAAAGAGCATGCCAAAATTGGACTAAGCGGATGGACCATTTGTCAAGGTCAATATTTGCATGAAATAGTCTTTAAACATTAAATTATTTGGACCGTACTATCAATTCAAATAAAGGTTTCATGCTTTTTCTGAATTTTATGTTTTTTTTGAAAAACTTTCCTATAGCTTTTAAAAAACACCCTTTACAACTTTGAGGTTGTTAAGGAGTTCGTCTACCTCGGATTAAACGTGAACTCCACAAACGACATCTCAGTGGAGACTTGGCGCAGATTGCCCCTTGGCAACCGGTGTCATTTCGGTTTGTCAAAACAGCTAGGTTCAGAACTCCTGACTCGAAAAACAAAAATAATGCTCTACAGAACGCTAATGCTACCCATACGCTTGAACGGAGCCGCGTGCTAGACGACAAGCTAAACGGCAGAACAGATCCTTGGATCTTTTGAAAGGAAAATTCTGCGAGGAATACATGGTCCTGTCTACGAGGAAGACGAATGGAGTAGAAGGCACAACCGCGAACTTTATGTGCTGTACCAAGAGGCCACAAATGGTGGGACAACCACAATAGATTGGCCTCATCGAGGGAATGGACAAAAATGCTCCAGCTTAGAGGGTCATCGAAGGACAGCCCAGGTTCGAGAAGGAGAGGAAGGCCGAACCTCCGGTACAGAGCCCAAGTGATTGCCGAATCTAGAGAGCTTGGTCTTGACAACTAGAAGCAGCGTGCTTGTGACTGTCAAGAATCGAAGGCATCTATAGCTCAGGCTCGGACCCTTCATGAGTCGTAAGCCTGACGCACACGCACACATTTGTGGAACAAGAAAACTCTGATTGGATTTGCATGGTTGGCCTGTACATTGTACAAATTATTATTTCAGAGTGTAGATAAAAAGTATTAAAACACCAAGTGGACAATTTTTTGAGAAACTTCTTGAAGGCTTACACAAAACTTTCCGGCGGACTGGATTTAATCATACAGGGAAATCTTCAAGAGCTAGCAACTGTAAGGATGCATTGAACCACTTGCTGCTTAGTTGAAATTTGAATTATTCAATTGACGCACCTGCTCCGAATGCATGCAGGGAGGTGGTAGAGGCCAGCATGCTGCCCATGCGCACTCCTTTCAATTGGTTTTTTGGAGCTTGTCCGTCCGTCGAAAGAGAATTTACTTCAGACAAAGGGACAAACACCTATCTTCTTCAGCAACTACTCTAGTTGTTCTCTAATGAATTGAGGGACCTACAACTTTTGAGTGCGTCATCCATACCAAGCTGCTCGAATCTGTCACTTTCACATGTCCAATGAAGAAATTGGCTCGCTTCTTCATATTCCCCTCTGCAAATCGGCCCTTTGTGATACCGCAGCCAGCATTAATTGCTGATTGTCGGCCTCCATCCCGTTTTATCATAAATTAAAGACAATTCTTCACTTTCTCTCTCGCAAGAATTTCTAATGCGACAACGCCACCTCTACAGCGGCAAAGACAAAGCACCATTCATCTGTAAATGAGGGACGCCACCCAGGCTCAGGCAAATGCTTAAATGCAGTCAATTACCACGCGAGGCGGACAAAGAAACAAAGGGAACCCGTATTAGCGTCGCCTCATCATCGAGCGGAAATTTCCAAATCAATGCGCTTTCGGTTTCGGGTCAAATGCCACCTGTAGAACTGCGGCCGCGTGGAGAGCGCCCCGGCGCAGCTACTGATGCAATTGCATATCACGTAACGGAGATTACACCGTTTTAAAAATGACCACCAATTAATCTCGCACCTCGTCGAGCGAACAAAGCGCGGCAAGACCATGCAGAGAACGAGCACGGCATTGCGTAACCGCCGCCGGGCCACGCACAGCTAGCCCCATCACACACCGACGGAACCAGCGTCAAATATCGCCAATCAACCAGAAATTAAATTAAGCCCAGTCACACCGTTACATTACAAATAATCCTAATTAATTTCGAGAGCGAGCTCTGGTCCGGGCCGAACTTCCGTTTCGCACGGCCGCTGCGCTGCGTAACGGATAAGCCGCTGAAATTTATTGCAAATTCAATTAAAATTTCGATTTCGATTTCGTTCGCGCTCGGAATCTCCTTCCCCGGTCTGGCGGCTGAGTCCGATGCAAAGGGACGGCCAGTGACGCATTACAAATGACCATCAGTGGCGCGCCAACAGCTGTGATCCCAATCGATGGCGACTGCGGATCGATGACAGTTACAACAGCTTGGCATCACCGATGATCAAAGTCGTCTTCGGTGATTTATGCCGTCAGCGGCTGGGGCTGGTCACTCGGCGTTTGCATAAGGATGCCTCATGGTGCTGCGGCGGCAAACGCGGTCTCCATTGTGTCCGGTGATTTCACTTTCAACGGGACAATTACCCGCCGCAGCCGATTTGCGCGCATCTACAGCCAGCATGCACTCGGGCCCGCGCTATTTCCCAACGCACAACTCGTGCCAGGCGGGCACATACGCTGCTGCTGTAAGATACGAGCGTTTGTCACGTTATGCGGACACGGCTTACGCGGAAAATATGAAAATTTATCGCGAGAATAATTTGAATTTACATGCAGCTCACAGTTGCAGTCGCAGATGCGAAAGTGAAAGATCGGATCGCGGATGAGGTGGTCGAGGAGGTGGTGGCGGTGGTGGTAGCGCCGCGTCGGTGATGGCGAGGAATGCGCGATTTGCGTGCACGCCGGAATTTCGGCAGGCGCAGTGGACACGAAGCTTGTAAGGTGTCAGTCGTTTGTTTGTCTCCGCCTAAAGGGGAAATGAGGTCAGGAAATCCGATACTGGTGCGCGACGGAGGACTTGCGAGCGTTTCGTCATAAGGGACGTTAGCAGCGATTAAGCCGAAGAACACTGGGTACGTCATGAGTTAAGTGACATGTTGTGGCGTGACCGGGAAAAGAAAGTCGCCGCGTTGCGCTACCGAGTTGGATGTGGGCCAACACAACGATTATGTGGGCAGCAGTGCTTGCGAGTCGGTGGGCCCGGACTGGTTGTCCTGTATGGGACCGCTGTAATGGAGACAAATTGGTCGTGAGTGAGTCAAGGGATACAGTGAACTCGAATTTATGTCTGCGCAAAAACAATGAACAGTGCAACCGAATGGCTGGCAAGGTTTTAAAATTGTTTCAGGCCCAAAAAATAAAGTCCTCGATTGACGTTTCCGTGAGTATCATCAGCACCGTCTATCAACTCTATTCGACGTTTGTCAATTTCGGGACGGAAGCTTATCGACATGTCATTTCATAGCACTGTCCTCCGTAATCATATCCTTCGTTGCCATGTCTATCGTAGCCGTGTCTTTTGTAGGCATGTCTTACAGCACCACGTCCTTCGTAGCCATGTCCTTCGTTGCCATGTCTACTGTAGCCGTGTCTTTTGTAGGCATGTCTTACAGCACCACGTCCTTTGTAGCCATGTCCTTCGTAGCCATGTCCTTCGTTGCCATGTCTATCGTAGCCGTGTCTTTTTTAGGCATGTCTTACAGCACCACGTCCTTCGTAGCCATGTCCCTCGTTGCCATGTCTATCGTAGCCGTGTCTTTCGTAGGCATGGCTTACAGCACCACGTCCTTTGTAGCCATGTCCTTCGTAGCCATGTCCTTCGTTCCCAGGTCTATCGTAGCCGTGTCTTTCGTAGGCATGTCTTACACCACCACGTCCTTTGTAGCCATGTCCTTCGTAGCCATGTTCTTCGTTGCCATGTCCCTCGTTGCCATGTCTATCGTAGGCGTGTGTTTCGTAGGCATGTCTTACAGCACCACGTCCTTTGTAGCCATGTCCTTCGTAGCCATTTTCTTCGTTCCCAGGTCTGTCGTAGCCGTGTCTTTCGTAGGCATGTCTTACACCACCACGTCCTTTGTAGCCATGTCCTTCGTAGCCATGTTCTTCGTTCCCAGGTCTGTCGTAGCCGTGTCTTTCGTAGGCATGTCTTACACCACCACGTCCTTTGTAGCCATGTCCTTCGTAGCCATGTTCTTCGTAGCCATGTCCTTCGTTGCCATGTCTATCGTAGCCGTGTCTTTTTTAGGCATGTCTTACAGCACCACGTCCTTTGTAGCCATGTCCTTCGTAGCCATGTTCTTCGTTCCCAGGTCTGTCGTAGCCGTGTCTTTCGTAGGCATGTCTTACACCACCACGTCCTTTGTAGCCATGTCCTTCGTAGCCATGTTCTTCGTTCCCAGGTCTGTCGTAGCCGTGTCTTTCGTAGGCATGTCTTACACCACCACGTCCTTTGTAGCCATGTCCTTCGTAGCCATGTTCTTCGTAGCCATGTCCTTCGTTGCCATGTCTATCGTAGCCGTGTCTTTTTTAGGCATGTCTTACAGCACCACGTCCTTCGTAGCCATGTCCCTCGTTGCCATGTCTATCGTAGCCGTGTCTTTCGTAGGCATGGCTTACAGCACCACGTCCTTTGTAGCCATGTCCTTCGTAGCCATGTCCTTCGTTCCCAGGTCTATCGTAGCCGTGTCTTTCGTAGGCATGTCTTACACCACCACGTCCTTTGTAGCCATGTCCTTCGTAGCCATGTTCTTCGTTGCCATGTCCCTCGTTGCCATGTCTATCGTAGGCGTGTGTTTCGTAGGCATGTCTTACAGCACCACGTCCTTTGTAGCCATGTCCTTCGTAGCCATTTTCTTCGTTCCCAGGTCTGTCGTAGCCGTGTCTTTCGTAGGCATGTCTTACAGCACCACGTCCTTTGTAGCCATGTCCTTCGTAACCATGTCCATCGTAGCCGTGTCTATCGTAGCCATGTGTTACACCACCACGTCCCTTGTAGCCATGTCCTTCGTAGCCATGTCCTTCGTTCCCAGGTCTATCGTAGCCGTGTCTTTCGTAGGCATGTCTTACACCACCACGTCCTTTGTAGCCATGTCCTTCGTAGCCATGTTCTTCGTTCCCAGGTCTGTCGTAGCCGTGTCTTTCGTAGGCATGTCTTACACCACCACGTCCTTTGTAGCCATGTCCTTCGTAACCATGTCCATCGTAGCCGTGTCTATCGTAGCCATGTGTTACACCACCACGTCCCTTGTAGCCATGTCCTTCGTAACCATGTCCATCGTTCCCAGGTCTATCGTAGCCGTGTCTTTCGTAGGCATGTCTTACACTACCACGTCCTTTGTAGCCATGTCCTTCGTTCCCAGGTCTATCGTAGCCGTGTCTTTCGTAGGCATGTCTTACACCACCACGTCCTTTGTAGCCATGTCCTTCGTAGCCATGTCCTTCGTTCCCAGGTCTATCGTAGCCGTGTCTTTCGTAGGCATGTCTTACACCACCACGTCCTTTGTAGCCATGTCCTTCGTAACCATGTCCATCGTTCCCAGGTCTATCGTAGCCGTGTCTTTCGTAGGCATGTCTTACACCACCACGTCCTTTGTAGCCATGTCCTTCGTAGCCATGTCCTTCGTTGCCATGTCTATCGTAGCCGTGTCTTTCGTAGGCATGTCTTACAGCACGACGTCATTTGTAGAAATACCCATATGACCAAATGAACTTATTGAAGTGGTAAGAGAGAATGGCTTCTAGAACCCACATGTTACGCGTTCAGTATTTTGACGTAAATGAAACCACCTTGAACTGCATTTTTACTTGTGTCAGTGGAGGTTACCAAGTTGTGGAACCGCAGTGCTGACAAAAGAAAGACGAAGAGTCGAAATTAATAGATCCGTGACAGCCACAGACAGAGGCAAAGTTTTCGTACAAGAGAAGTAGTCTCCAAGAGTGTTCATATGCGACTACGAGACATCCTACACAAGTTATCCTTGCTTCGATCAAGTATGACGTATGTGGAGGAGACAACTTGATACAAGACCTCAAGCCTAGGTACAGTTTAACCGTGCCATGAGGCGAATGACATTGCGTTAGTTTGTTTCCTAAATGTGAACTCAGGATACATGGGGCAATCTTGCTACAGAGGATTTGATTTTCTCCTTTGTATGATTTCTTAGAGGGGAGAACCTCTGGCATGCCTTTAGCTGATTGCGTTGGAAAAAGTCTTGAAGCTCTTCTGAAACCTTTTCAGAGCCTGTGTAGAAGGAAGGTAGATGCACTGAATGTCGGCCTGGTAAGTAGGGAGGTTGACTCTGTAGAAACATCGTCTGGAAACGCAGACAGGCCATGCCCTAGCAACGGACGTGCAAGCAATAATGATTGCCAAGGTCCTCCACATCGCTGTTCGCTGAGTGTCCGTCCCCATCTGCCGTCCTCAAGGAGAAAACAAAATCGAGCTGGGATAGTGAAAACCTAGGGTCAGGGGAAAGCAAGGGTGTGAGGAAAGGAAGAGTCTGAGGAAAGAAAGGGCCTCATTCGAATACAGCAAAAATTGTCACGAATTCTACAAGACCGAATAAGCTGTGTCCGAGCGCCACTCCACTTTACAGAAAGCCGCATCTTTAAGGCGTTTCAAGCGAGGTTCCTATCGAATTCGCCCCAGAAAACCATAAACCGTTTACTTCTATTCAAGAAGAGTCCTTACTCACATCCATCAGTTAATTTCCAGCTCCTTCCCGGCTGTTGATTCCCTTCTTCAAATGGTGTTTTCTATCAGCTGACAAATTTATGAATTTTTGAAAAGCTACAGAATTGTCAGCTTCGATTCTCACTTCCCGTGTCTGCAAATGTTGTAAGAAAACGGCTACTAACCACCCCAAAGGAGGAAGAGACAAGGCTGTTGACTATTCTGACTGGCTTATGGTCGCAGAATATGCATTGACATATCGAACTGACAAAGAATTTCAGTCCAAAAGTGTATCATTCTGGAGTGAACCTGGGCCTCAACCAACATGTCTCTTCCTCTCGCTAACTGCCGCCAGTTGCGAACTCCAAATTGGATGAAGGCCAAAAATCGCATGCAGAACTTTTCTCTCGAAAAGACTGCAGGTTTCCACATCCGCTTTTAGCAACGTCTAGGTTTCTGAGCGTCATGGAGGACTAAGTAGATCAAGCTCTTATACAAAACCAATTTAGTGCTTCGAGAGGGGGCTCAATTGCCTCTTGAGCCCAAAGAAGCAGCGATTGTCAGGAGTTTTGCTGCATTTGATTTCGGTACTGAGTGTAACACTGCTCTCGTTTATTGAGACATACTCGGAAAATTGAACTAGAGCAGCGCATCAACAGGTCAGAGTACTTATGCGTGACATACATCCCAAAATTGGAGCATGAAATAACATTCTAAAGCATTTCAAAAATAGCACACCGGCAGCCGATTGAATAGGCCCAGAAGCCTGGACAATCTCAAGAACTCCCCCTCTATCTCTCTCTCTCTCTCTCTCTCTCTCTCTCTCTCTCTCTCTCTCTCTCGCTCTCTCTAACATACTTTTCGAGACTTAAGTTCTGCGTTAAATCTTTATCCCTGTTTCTGTCGATGAATTTTGAAGAAGAAAATTTATCCACGAAATGTAAGAGTCGCACAGCGACATGCATCATCCAGTCCAACGCCTAAGTTGGGTAGATCATGTAGAGCGAATGGACAGCACAGCTTCGGCCCGATGAGAATTGAACTAGGGGGCCAACGCGATAGTGGAGGCCCACAAACCCGATAGACAAAAAAAAACTTTATACGAGGTCGACGTAAGGCCGTGGGGCACAGCATATAGAGTGGCTACAAAAGAGATGATAGGAAATAGAAGCTTCCCAACAATCATCCCCGGAAGCTCACCCAAAAAGTGGGAGATCTCTTTCCACGGAGACGAAGGCCCGTGACAAGAACCAACACAGACTTAGTCCCTTTATATATTTATAATACTTAAGAGGAGCTGCACATACCTATCAACAACAAAGGGGAGGTGAAGGCAGCGCCTACCATCGGACCAGCACGCTTTTGGGAAATGCCTAATAGAGTAAGTTCTTCCCACACAACAGCATTTGGTCGTTCTGCCTAAACGAAAGAAACCACCTAAGGATCCATCCTCGTATCGCCCAATTGGATACACTATGCAAGGTGCTTATGTACTATGACACGTTACTGACAGTGAAGAAAGCCAACGATGCACTAAATCACCTTACCAATATGACTTCAAGAAAGGTCGCTCAATGGTAGACGCGATAAACATCGTCACAGTGCCAAAGCACATCGAGGACGTGGAGGCTGCTCCAAATACAGCGATCTCGGGTGTAAAAGAGTGCCCCGAAAATGCCTGTCTGGAACTAGTGGCTCACAAAATGAAGGCAGTTCTACTCACCAGTCGCAAGAAGGTGGAATATGACATCTTCATAGAAAGAGATCAGAAAATTGTTCCTAGGAGTGTATGAAGTACCTAGGAATTATGTTGGCCAACAGGCTCTTCCTCAGGGAGGACGTCAAGTACGCCAGTACGAGGTCATCACTTGTACAAGGAGCACTCTCTCGAATTCTTCTAAATATTGGTGGAACCGGGTATACTCTCACGTGTAGTTCAGTTCTCCTATATGCAGCTCAGATTTGAGCTAAAGCACACACACTGCGGGGCGACTGAAACGGATAATTACGTTAGCCAACAGACCAGGGAAGTCCACCATCGACCAATTCTTCACACTACGGCAGATCCTGGAAAAGACCAAAGAAGTGCAAATTGACACTCACCACCTATTCGTCAATTTTAAGGCCGCACATGAGAGCGTGCATAGAGACGAACTATACAGTGCCGTGTCTCTATTGAAGCGAAAGCGGCTAAAATGGATCTGGTGGTTAATGAGGGCGAAACGAAATTACTCAAGCCCTGTCTCGAAGCACTTAACTGGCTTGGTATAACAACTTGATCATACCAGTCCTTCTTTATGGCGCAGAAAATTGAACGCTACTAAAGGCGGATGTGGAAACCCTCCGTCTTTTCGAGAGAAAAGTGTTGAGTGTGATTTTGGTCACTGTTTGCGTAGATGGCGTATGAAGGAGAAGATTCAACGACGAACTCTATAGGGTTATGGCGGCAAGCACCTTCGGATACAACGCTTAAGATGACTAGGCCGAAAAGTCTTCGAATCTGAGCCATTGGGACAACGCAACAGAGGACGGCCCAGGCTAAGGTGGCACACACAAGTGGAGAAGGACCTCAACCAACTTGGGGTGCGCAACTGGCAACAGCTGGCGAAAGACCGTACTGTCTGGAGAAACATGCTGGTTGAGGACCAGGTCCACCGCGGTCTGTGGCGCCACATCATTTCGCGATTGAGACCTGGATATCAAGATCAGCAGGGGACTGTAACTACTAACTTTCACAGAAATATCTGCACGGGCTTAGACACTACAATTCGCAGTTCTGTCTACAATGTCCTGACGCCGTAGAGAACGCAGAGCCCGCAGTATTTTCAAGTCGCTTTGCGCAGGAGAGACATATGGTCAGGCTACCAAGCGCCGATAATATGATCCTCCACATGATGAGTTCCATAGAGAACGGGAGTGAGCTTTGCTCATTCATCGAGGAAATCCATTTAAAACTAAGGCGGGCCGAAGCAGAATGGGTTTCCCTCCAGAATAGAGGGTAAGTCCCTAGCCAACCCTGGGAATTAAGGACTTATGGCAGTTTCGCGGGGTGAGTGCTTGATGTGTGATGGATTAGTTTGTCGGCGTTTTCGATTGTGAATGTTGGCAACTTGGGCTTGCTGCAAGGATGTTACATATTTTGGGAAGATTACGACATCCTGAGTTGCATTCCTTCCCTTCAAAAATTTAATCACAATACTCGTCTGGCTATGTACGCCCACCCGTTCACCCTTCAGCCCACTTTCGCACGTATAGTTAACTTTAGGGACTCGACGAATATGGAATGCTCTTCCCAGCCCAACATTTCCCCTTTATACCAATCAACAGGCTTTTAAGTGCAATGGGCACCGGTACCTTCTTTCCCACTCTTCCTCTCTACCTTCGGCTCGTGCTGTGACTTAATTCCGATCCAAACAATGACTTCAGCGCGCGCTGAATCCTTGGGTGGATACAAAGAAATAAAAAACAGACCCGATGACGCACACAAGTCGACCAATTTCGTGTTCAAAGTTTGAGGCAGCTGGCTGAAGATCGTGCCTTCTTGTTAGTTGAGGCCCAGGTCCACTCTGGAGTGATGAAGAAGATGCCGACTGGGAAACAAAATGAGCCGCGGAGTGACTAGAAATTGTAAGACCGAATCTGGGAACAGGGCCGAATGGGCTGAATTACCCTAGCTGCGTCTATTTTCGGTCGCCATTTGTTTGCCAAGGACACTGGTCAGGAGCTACGACCACAGACCACATCTTCTCGATGAACAGAGTGAGGAAGTTGATGGAAAGTCATATGCAGTCGAAAGTGAAGAGCTGCACAGGCACTGCGCTTCGGTACTCACCAGCAGCTCTTTACTTCCCTTAGCTGCATACTTGAAGGGGTTGCAGTGTGCACTTAAGAAGTCGGAGGAGGAGATGAGTTAATCGATCTGGTCCTTTATCCTATGCTCACATATCCTGCTAAACATCTAGCTGATGAAGAGAGAAGGGAGAAACAGAAGAAAAAATATAAGGAACTGAGAACTGCTCAAAGATGTACACCAACCCATCCTTGATAAAGACAAGCAATAAGCATGGCCTTTCCTCCTTTACTTTAAAAGCTTCATGCGATAGATGTCCTTCCTATTCAACAAAATCCCACCTTTTCTGCGTCGTCTCCTCTTCCTGAATCCATCCTTTCGACACCCGATTCGAAAGAGCACTCAGATGATGAGCCGCAGTCCCCTTCATTTGCCATCCATCGCACAGATCGCATGCATCCGTTTTAATTAATTTGCCTGAGCTGCGTTAATTCCCTCCGCGTGAGTAGAAATTACATAAATTACTCGCGTGTGCACACTCCCAAGAGCAAAGAAAACTCAAAAATCCCACTTAGCCAGAACTACTTAGCAGGCGCTTACAAGAGACTGCCGCCTCGGAGCGCACACCGTCGACCGTGTCGCCAGTGCATGTCGATCCTTTGCAGCCCCTCCACGCATGATTAACATTTCGACCGTCGCGAATGCGGTCACTTAGAGATTTATCGCATGGTCTTCGCCATTTGCGGCCACTGCATCATTCCGTCAATTATCCGCCGTCCCCGCCGCGTGACTCGTTTTGTTTTCGCCCGGGACATTCCAGGATCGGAAATTAATTGAAGGCATCTCTCCGGCTCTACACCCAGAGGATTCCGTGAAATGTGTGGCATTTAGGTAAACATTTTAATAGGAGCATCGTGCGGATGGCTGTGATTGCTGCGCGACTGGCGACTGGATGTGCGGAATTCATACACCATCGGCAGGAGCAAGTTGAGTCCGTAATGCGAAATGCAAAGCGCTCCAATAAATTAGGGAGTAATTGCGTCTGGACATGCAGGCGGTGTGAGACTGTAGTCGGTCGGCCGAATGAACTGACTGCGGTGCCTGAAGTGGAGAAATCTGAGTGATGACTGCCTCTCCGGGGATGGATGGGAATTTTCGTGGAAAAAGAAATATAAGTCACGAAGCGAGGATCTGCATGCAGGTGCAGCTTATCTCGGGCTTGGATTCACCAAGGAGCTCCTCTCGATTGTCCTCTAGCCCCGCCGTCGAAATCAATTCGAACCAGTCGGAGATGCAGCCCGCGACGCAGATATAAATACTCCAAGCCACCGCAGCCACAGAGGCCAGCAGTTTAATAATAAATAGAAAATCGTGTCTAATTAAAAGCCCGACGCCGCCACCGCGACGACTCGCCCGATCTCATCACCTGCCGCTATCGCAACTAACAAGCCCGTCCAGCGCTACTGTGCACCGCCACCAAGCCGAACACAATAGAACCATAAACTTAACACACACCAGACCGCCGCCGCCGCCGCCGATGCCGAGAAACACCGATTCCAGCACTGCGTACACGAATTTCAATCCAAGTCGGATAGCAATCAAGCCGGCGGCCGCTGTGGGCCCCACTAAGCCGCCCATTCCCATGCCGCGCTCTGCCGGAGTTAATTACCAGTCAAAGTCCCATAGTTACACCACATTAGCGGCCAGGCAGCATTTGTCTCACTCACGAGGCGAGGCTGCCATTATCCCGCAGACAACGGCCACAATCATAATTTACACTCGTAGCCACTCGCGTCCCGGCCACATCCCAGGTGTGGTGTGGCCGCCGCGCTAACCAGCAACGGCGGCGGAGGTGGCGTGCGGCTGATTGATATCAGTGTTAGGTTGTTCCACTGACCTTCGGATTCCCACCCAAAAGGGATTACAGCATCTCGGAGCCGACTACCGTCTTACGCCAGATGTTCGCCGGGCCGACACATTCCCCACCAGCAGGCAGGCACTAGCCACCAGCAACAAGCCACTTGATCGATACTGGTGCGCTTAAGAGGCCATATTTCAAGCGATCTCGCGGGGAAAATCGGACCAATTTGCCAGACAAACATAGGACCGAGGATAAGGCGCTGATTTATGGCGCGCATAAATCTCGGAGGTTACGTAAAGACTCTCTTTCTCTCGCACTCTCTCCCTTTCGGGTGAGTATCGCCTAGGAGGCGGCCGGTGCGCGCGATATCGGACGCGAATATTGGTAGTAAGTGGCCATTAGCTGGGTTATCTCCCGGGCCGGCTCGGCGGCAACAAGCCGGGGAAGCTTTCCTTGGCGGAGCGAATTTATCATGCGACACTAATTGAGCTTCCGTACAGGTGAGTGCACTTTTAATGAGCTCACGACTTTCATGTATGGCCCAGGCGACGGTGGCACGGTCTGCCAAGTGGCCACGACTCAATTGGCTGCGCGTCTTCAGTTGTGCGGCGCTGCTGTGCCCCGGCACAATGGAGGCGATATTGGCTTCCTTTCTGCCTTATCCCCACTGACGTATGCAAATGTTGCGCATTTATTTGTTGGCCATCTATCGTTCGGATATATTGGCATAAACTAATAAATGTAGGCGCCATATTTGCAGCACCTGTTGCAGTCGCTGTTGTCGATGTATCGGTGCACCGGCGGCGACGGGGTATGATATTAGAAAGTGAAATCCTTTTATTCGATCGATGATGACGGCGATGACGGCGTGTGCGAATCGCTGGTGATGATGACGATGGTTGGGCGGCGGCGGCGGCGGTAGCACATCCTCGGTGGTCAGAGAGAAAATGGAAAGCATCGGAAAGACGGAAGGAAGTTCGGGTCAACAGGGGGCAGCTGCGATCAGGAACTCGGCACTGGGAAGGAGATCGTTTCTGGTTGATCAAAAGATTTCCCAATCGGTTTGGGGTGTGGGAAGTTGGGTTTGATGAGTTCTTGAAAACATTTTTATAGTCCTTTCATGTGGTTTCCTTATGGAAGCTGTAGGTACAACATATAAGGCATGTAAAAGGGTTAGAACCCAAAAATGTTTTATGGGCTCTAATTTAAAAGAATTACAAGATTGAAGCCCGAAGAGGAACTTCGAAGAGATTCAGAGCCTTATTGGGAAGATCAACTTAAAGTAGTGTGCAACCATCGTGCTCCGAAATCCGTCTTACAACAGCTCCAAGGAGGGAAAGTGGCGTAAGTTGGCAGTTGCAGTGAGATGTCTAGGCATAGTATTTGCAAAGTAACACCCAGGACAGAAACTAGGAACGGCTTTGGTGTGACAAGTAGGTACAGAGTAAATATGATCTGCTACACTGTTCTTTTTTTACCGATCATGGTGTATGGTTCCCCGATTGACGAAAAGGAGGTGCCTCAGTGTCTTCGGATCTGTCTTAAGCCACTCAGGTGCCCAGAATTTGAAATCAAATTACATCGCAAGTAGGTAGTTTATTTGCCGACTCCAAATGGCGAGATTTGAGCAGCTTTTCGTGGACAATTGATGCTCTTTGAGTGTTGTTAGCAACTTGAAAGAGTTGGTGCCGTGAAAAGTGCGAGGTGTTCAGTAGGGAAATCGAACCTAGATCACTACGCCACTGCGGCTTAAGAGAATAGGGTAGATAATTTAGAATTCAAGTTACTTGGAGGCACATTTGGAACTTATTACGCCAACAATGAACGTGATGAAATTTCTAGTCAAAATGGGGCTTACTTGTACCTACACCAAATAGGACTTATTTATAACGAAGGATACAATCTTCCACTTGGTTTATAAAGGGTATTCCAATATGGGATTCTTCTTCATCTTCTTGTAGCACTACAGTCCGGGGTGGAGCTTGGCCTCAACCAACATGCGTCTCCAGCCAGCACGATCTTTCGCCAGCTGTCGCCAATTGCGTACTCCAAGTTTTTTGATGTCCTTCTCCATTTGTGTGCGCCACCTTAGCTTAAGCCATCCTCTGTTGCGTTATCCCAATGGCTCAGATTCGAAGACTTTTCGGGTCGGAGCAGTGGTGTCCATACGCTCTACATGGCCTAGCCATCTTAAGCGTTGTATCCGTAGACGCTTGACTAGGCGCATGTCGCTATACATCCCATAGAATTCGTCGGTTAATCTTCTCCTTCAGATGCCATCGACGCAAACAGGACTAAAAATCCGATTTTAGTAGTGTTCAAGTAGGACTTAGGACTTATTTATTATATATAAGGATACAAACTTTCACATGACTTATGAAGGGTTTTCTAATAGGGACTTGGCTTGAATTTATGCACTCCTTCACTTATCATCGATCTGTCACTGTCAGTTTAGTCTGTAAACTCAAACTTTTCCTTATGGTAAAGTACACAAACGAACAACGTCTGCAAATTATAACAATTTTCTACCGAATTTCAGAGGTGGTGACTGCAACTTTAAATGTGGTAACTCCAATTTCCGGTCGTAATTCTCGCCCTAGTAAACAAGCCATAAAAAATTTAGACGTGTTCGTTACCGGATCAGTAAGTTAACGGGTTGGTGTCAAAAATATCGCTTGCGTTCAAGCGTGCACAGCAAACGATCGAAACCAGTCAATTCCATGGCGTTCTCAAGAATTGAGCATTGCTCAGACCGCATTAGGGCGTATTTTGCCTAAATCTTGGTTTGTACCCATATAACTTCAAGCTTGCTCAAGAATTGAAGTCGATGGTTCACTTGAAGCGACTTACGAGGTCTGTTAAAAAAAAGGTGAATTTTTAAATTTTGCGGGCTCCGTACATTCGAATATCGATATTTTTTTATTTTCTTATGTTGGTACACTCGTCTCAAACGTACGTTTACAGTTTCTGCTATATATTGTATTTATTTAGTTTGTGAGAGGCATACAATTTAGACGTACTTCCGTGTTTGGCGATTTCCTGCTGTCTAAAAAAAAAGGATCAATGAATTTGCATTCAATTTTGTGAGAAAAATGATATAAGGTGCTCAAATACTTGAAATGTTGACAGTGGCTCCCACCGAGTGTACTCGCTGATGATGTGGTGGGAGCTGAAACATAAGCTCATTACCAGGGAACTACATTAAATGAATGTTATTGCCTGGTAGTACAATGAACCAGTTATTGAGTCTGAGCGCTCCAGAGCAGTGTATTCTAATCTCCAACAAAAAAAAAAAAAAACAAATGATGAAAATATTGAAAAAGTGAAGAAAATTGTTGTGGAACCCAATATTAGTGAAGTTGCATGAAGCGTGTGGCAGCGAAGTTCGTTCCAAACTTGCTGATTTTGCTTTTGGTGCACCGTTATCATGTCTCAGCCACCATATTCATCAGAGTTGGGCGCCTGCGACTTTTTCCTGTTCCCAAGGTTGAAGAGGCCTGTGAAACGATGAAATTTTGCATTGATTGAACAGATACAGGCCGAATCGCTGAGAGAGCTCAAGGGCATACCAAAACACTGCATAGCATGTCACAACTGCTTCGTGGATTATCTGAGGGGTACCACTTTGAGGGAGGCAAATTAGGAATTAATGAATAAATAAATATTTTTTGCGAAAAATGAAAATCCAACGTATTTTTTTTAACAGATCTCGTATACTAAATACTCGTTCATCTTGTTAGAAGATAGCTCACATATTGGGGAAACCTAAGAGTTAAAATTAACCTTGTCCTGAAACCTTAATGTGGCTGGCTTTTGAAACATATCACATTGTCCCTTTAAGGTATCAGGTTATTCGTTAAGCAGGAGAGGTCGTGTGAATTCTAAGACCCTCTTTCGTTTTCGATTCAATTGTGAATTTGCGCAGAGGACTTCTCAGACCTTGAATCAGTGCTTGAAGATGATCTGGTTCAGTTATTTTTTAGAAGTTACGCTCGGTTGAGGTGAGGTCGGAGCCCGAAGACCATCCTTCTAAATTGACGTTAGCCAAAACGCTGTAGGTAAGTGCGTCGACCGCCACGCAGAAAGTCCTGGTTCGATTCCGAGACAGGACACCTCGCATTTTTTCACGGCACCACCTCTTTCGAGTTACTGACACCACTCAAGGAGTATCAACTGGCTATGGAAAGCTTCTCAAATCTCGCCGTTCGGAGTCGGCGAAAATCTGTAGGTCCCTTCTGATCGTGACAGAACAGTAGCACGCACAATACGAGTAGTTGTTGCAGAAGCTAGGCCTTGGTCCCTTGTGGGCTGTAGTGACACTCTATTATTAATTATTAGGACGCCTGTCTTTCTTTTCGATAATGGAGCCCGCTGGTAGGATAGGACATTAAAACCAAAACATAGCTTACACTTTTGCCTAAAAATTATTTACCCTACAGACACTCCATAGAGAAGATTTGGTCTCATATCAGAAGTTTAAGCTGTATAATCGTCATACGGCTAAAGAGCATATTTGCCTTCAGCAGATTTCAAACACCAGCCTAGAGCTATCACTGATGTAAGGCTTCCAACAGAGATTATTGTCTAGTATGAGGCCCTGTTGTGCATACGATTGTTCTCTCACTAGTAGAAGGGACTTGCATATTTTTTGGCGACTCCGAACCATCCAAGACTGAAGAGACCTAAGAAAGGACGATGTTTTGAATCGATTAGAGAATTCAAGGGCGTACCAAAACAGGGCATAGCATATCAGAACTGTTTCATGGATTGGAATTGATTTATAAATATTTGGGGGAAACTACTTTCACAAAACAAAATTGAAATTGATAAATAAAGAATAAATACATATTTCTTGAGAAAAATGAAAATTCAGAATTTTTTCCCCATTCTTCGATTGAGTTCTTGGGAAGACATTGGATTTTATCGTAAATACCCACGAAGCTCATTTTTGGTTCAATGGGTTGTTGACTATAACGTTCGTCACTTTACTGTGAATGGTAATTTTTGGCCCGAATAAGAAGATAGGGAATTGGACGACATGTGATTTCAACAGAAAAGTGGCACAAGCCATCTAGCACAAGTTACAATCGATTTATTGAAGAATAAGTATGGTGAGCGTGTTAATTCACGAAATGGGATGCCTCATTCGTGTAAATTGAAGCCTCAACGCCGCTTGACAATTTTCTATGGGCTACGATAAGTCACTAATGTACGCCAACAAGCTGACGATATCGGAATGACTTAGAGCCAACACTAAACGCGGAGTAGCGTCCGACCGTAATGTGTGGCAGAGTTGTTGAAAATTGGTTCCAATGAAACGACTGCTGCAAACGTGCACGCGGTGGTCATATGACGAGTTCCATTTTTTGATTGTACTTCAAGCCGATAGTTAAATTTTAAATATCTTAAATTTTAAAAAATCCTTTGGAACAGTGAATGAGCGGCTACTGTACTCTAGGGTAGAGAACTAAACAAGCGCAACGTTAATGGGATGATACAGCCACAGGCAGTCCCAGCTATTGCCAATTTGGTAGTTCGCTAAGCCCTTATGGTTAAAATACACGTAGGAGAGGGTGATCGGAAAGGCTAACTCCAATAAAAAAAAAACACTAAAAAACAAAATCAGTTCTTCTTTCTATGGCGCTACAGTCCGGCGTGGACCTGAGCCCCAACCAACATACCCCTCCAGCTACCACGATCTCTTACCAGGTGCCTTTAGTTGCGCACTCTGTATTGGTTGCTTTCGTTCTCCACTTATGTGTGCCATCTTAATCTAGACCGTTCTCTGTTGGGTTGTCCCAATGGCTCGGATTCGAAGAATTTTCTGGCTGGAGCAATGGTGTCCATATGCTTTATATGATCTTAAGCGTTGTATCCGAAGACTAGGCGCATGCGGACGCACAGCCTTCAACACTACAGCCGGATATCGAGAGAGCAACGGAGTGAAGATAGACCAAAACGGGTTGACGTCGGAAAGCTACAGTCGGAACAGAACGCTGGGACCTTTGCCGACCGAGTCTCCCTGAAAGTCTTCCAAAGTTCGACCCTGCCTGCACTGACAATAGAAGAAGAATGGAAACGTTGTCAAGAAGTTATCAAAGAAGCTGTCGCTGATGTGCTGGGTTGCACGCCGCCACCCAGAAGGAACGCATCGTTTGACGACGAGTACAGGCAGGCCCATGCAGTTATATAGGAGGCCTACAAAGCAACGCTGCGTCGAACAACGAGAGCTATTCGTAAGCTATATGAACAGAGAAGAAGGGAAGAGAACCGGCTCGAAGTCGATAGAAAGGTGCTTTGGCAGGAATAAAGTCCGAAAGTTCTACCGAGATATGAAACAGCTATCCGGTGGAAAAGATGTTCGAACCAAAGCCTGCGGGGACCAAAATGGATAACTGGCAGAAGAGTTGCAATCGATGCTGAGAATCTGGAAAGATCATTTCTGCAAACTCGCGGAAGCGGCTAAAATGGGTCTGGCGATAAATAAGGGCAAGACAAATTGCATGCTCACATCAAGGAAAAACAAACATCATCGACGTCGGGCACAGATCGTCACACTAGGCAGAAGACTCCAAATTGCACACAAAACAAATTTGGTCAGCTAAGACCAAAATAATTTGGATCAGATATCGCGAGTGGGTATAGAAAACAAGGGACAACAGCCATCACAGAAGTTGGTTAAAGTAAGGTTAAGATCTGTGGTAGATTCCGTATGCTTTTGGGGGTGCAAGTGTCTCAAGGGAGTGGACATATCTAAGAGAATCGAAGGACGCATGACTGCTCCGATGTATGTAGGGCCAAGTCAAATAGTATAAATCGATTTTTGATGTTACCTTCCAACACGATTATGACCCAAAACACACAGACAAAGTGAAAAACTATTGGAATGTAATGGATTTGGATTTCCGGAGTAGCTTCCCAAATCTCTGGAACTTAACCCAATACCGCCCTTGGGATCACATAAAAAGAAAATTATTAATTTTTGCTGCTACAACCTAGTCCATTTGTGGTCAATGGTTAAGTGGGAAAGGAAGTGAGAAGTTCCACCAGAAGTGGAATTACCTCTATCTCTCTGGTAATTCTTGAAACCATCTCTAAGTTATGAGCCCTCTCTGACATCGAATGGCCATTCTAACCATCCTTCTAACTAACCCAAATTGTAAAACATCTGTCGAAATTGCCAGTAGCCAGTAGTCAGAAGGAGAAAGGTCTGTCGATCGCGTCGGTTGGGGTAAGACGTCCCATTGCAGAGTTTTCAGTTGACAAGTCCTTGGTAGACACCACAGCGTCCTAAGATTATCTTCTCCCCATGCATCCAGTTCTGTACACTCCATCAACCAAAACAGTTCAAATCATAGTCAAAAGCCCACTTCCTACTTCCTCCATCGCTTACCCTAGAAGATGTCTCCCTCGTCGGCTCCCAAACCAGTCAAGTGTTTATCGAGCCTAAGTCGATACCCGTGTTCGGTCTCCACTCAACTCTGCGTCCTCTCGCATCCTTCTACGTTTCCCAGGCGACAACAATTTCATGCAACAAACTCATTGCGCGCCCTCCACCTGCGCCGAGAGCCGTCTCTGAAGTGGCTAAGTGGTGAAATTAACACTTAGCCTCGCGCATTATTTTAAAGCACCAGCCAAACACTTATCGGCGCGCACAACCCCGAGGCTACGTGCGACGGGTTCCTGTGCACACAGCGATTTGCACTCATTGCCAGCGTCACTGCGGAGCGTCCCTTGCTCCGCGTCGCCACTGACCAACTGAGGAACTGTTTAATTAATAATCAATGCGACGCGCACAGCTCGGGGGAGATCCATTAGCAGTTGGTCCGTAGGGAGCTGCAATTGAATTCCCGTGTCGCATGTGCGGGAACCAGCACTCGCTCTAGGGAGGTCCTCACCTCACCGCATCCGTACCGCAGCTGAGCAGATTCACTGATCGGCAGAGGATGGCGTTAATTTGTGTACGCCGGCCGGTGTTTAATT
The DNA here is from genome assembly GCA_944738645.1 of Eristalinus sepulchralis. Classification (NCBI taxonomy): domain Eukaryota; kingdom Metazoa; phylum Arthropoda; class Insecta; order Diptera; family Syrphidae; genus Eristalinus; species Eristalinus sepulchralis. The sequence continues at coordinate 47,615,356 of OX122882.1, forward strand.
AAGCTGAGGAGAGGAATAATATTGGCTCACTGAAACCGAGCGGCTGTTGGAGCGATCTGCCAACTTGTTGGCCGTGGTCCTTGTTAGGAAATGGAATGTGTACTCAGGGCTCTGAGCCTGTGTTGACACTTGTCAACTGGCTTGTGGTATTTGATGGCTTTAAGAGGACGTGGCGATGGGAGTGCCTAGAGCGCATTGTTCTCCGCGGCTGAGAGACACTTGTGACGAAGGTTGCAATTTGAAGAGCGTTGACTTTGGTTTTCTGATTGTTGTGTGTAAGGGGACTTTGTGCTAGGGTGCTTCCACATGGATCTTAAGGAGTCTGGTGGAACGGTACAATACTAGGGCTGTACCGAGCTGGGACTTATGAATTTGTTTGATTTATGAAGGGGGAGGGGTAGAAGTTGTCAACAAACGATGCCGATGTTGGACATGCGCTAGGCTCTGACTTTGGGACCAATCACAGCCATCGAAGGTGATGTTGTTCCTAAGGTATAAGTGATTAAAGCTCTCGAATTGTCTTTGATGAAGACAAATCAGTCAAGATTTGCACGATCATTACACACAAGAAACTTTCGTCCAATCTCCCAATGCTTGAAACATTAGAGATAGAGGAAGCAATCTCCTAATTAAAGAACAATGTAATATCTAAAAGGGAAATTACCACTTGCTCTGATAATCAAGCAACTACCACATCCTACAGCGAAACCTCCTTACTGTCCAGTCTGTCCCTTAAGTATAAGTATATGCTATAAGTATACAGCAGTCCATACGGACAACGCAACAGAGGACGGCCTAAGCTAAGGTGGCGCCCACAAGTGGAGAAGGATCTCAACCAACTTGGAGTTGCATTTTGGTTTATGTCCAGAAGAAGATGAGGAATCCTGTAAATGACAATTGGAGTGGCACAGGTGCGTCAAAAAGGGTGAATGTGTGGAGTGGTCTCTTCTTAGACTCATTTTACATAAAAAAGTTGATTCGTCTTTTGAAACATTGTAGGGTCATTACAATTACACAAAGATCTGTCAACGCTGGGTAGCTACCCAAATGATGGAACTCGATCTTTCCAAACGTTGGAGTAGAACATTTCTTTTGAGAGTGGGAACTTAAAATTTTACACTATGGTGTGCAAGCGTTGTGATGTCTTGTTGAAGGTTTGCATCATCATTTATGAGCGTTACAGTCCGAGATGAACACTACTTTCGCGCATCTCCAGCTAGCCTAGTCTCTTGCCAGCTGTCGCCAAAGGTATTGCTTGAGAATCGTCTCTTCTTATCTGCGTCATCTCAGATGCGGATGTTCTCTGTAACTTTGCCTCAATCACTTGGATTCTAAGACTTTTCCCCCTGAAGCTTTGTTTTCAACATTCTCTACATGGCCTATCCATTTTAAGCATTTTATTTCCAGACGCTTGACAAGGCACATGCCGTCGTACAACCCCTATCGAGGTCCTTGGTAAATTTTCTCCACCAAATGCCATCGATGCAAAGAGGACCAGTTGCACGTAAAACTCGAAATGAACCAGAGATTCCTCTTCCGCAGTTAATAGAGTTTGTGCGCAAGAGATCGAATCAGGGACTAAGAGAGACCCCTTTGTTACACAAATGCCTCTTGAAGCAGCGATTGGCAATGGTGATTCTTGTCTCCATTTCGTTGCTGATGTTGTGGTTCTTAGTCATCGTGGAGGCGATGCGGACAAAGTCCTTGACTATCTTCAAGTCTTGCATGAACCCATCGTTCAAATATAACCTCCAACAGCCCGTCACGTCACATTCGCGCACGTCAAATGCCAACTGAATTTCCAATCGATTCTCTTTCACAAGTTCTCCCCCACCATTTCCAGTGTCAATGCATTCTATCTCCACACACACACATCCAGGCAAAGGAACTGGCTAACTCATCTCACGCCATCGCCAACCCTGCTCCTTCAGAATCTCTCGGCAGTGATCTTCACTCATGCGGCCAAATAACCGGATCAGAATAAACGAACACCCATCGCCCCTAATGGCCGCCATTACCATGCGCAAAACTATTGACCGGCTCAGCACATATTCATTAATTAACTACCCAAAGGCCACTCTCAGCTAAACGAGATCTGCCACTCAACGGGCCGACAATGTGCACGCCAATGATCCGCATTAGTTCATTCATAGTGCTGCGTGACATCCAGCCACCGCCGCAGCCATCACCGGCCAGAGCACAGCAGCCGGAATATTTGTGGCCATATGCAGATGAGTACAGCGCTTTTCGGTTAACGAATGCGATCATGAGACTTGAAAATTAATCAACCCTCAACACGAGTCACCAAATGGAACCGCCACGGTCCGCCGGGGATCCCATCGGCACGCTCAATCTGCCCGACGACACCATCGCTCCGGTGCGCGCTGCCGACACCTCGGTAATTCACACTCGAGTCTCTCACCTAGGTGGTCATAATGGCATGCCCCGAGGTGGAAGGTGTTAAGTCTCGAGACTGAAGCGGAGTCCCCGGCTATCGCCGGCCCTGACATTGAGGATGCATTATGGTGCGCGGCCTGCGCTGTGAGCGATCGTGCGCCCCGGCACACGGGACTAATGGGCAGTAAGTGCGCCCGACAGTGATTGCAGCTAGAACGACGGCTGCGACGGTTGCGACGGCCGCCTAAAAGGTCATTAGGGTGCAGTAATTACGCGTCCGCATGGCAGCCACTTCCAGCGGGCTGACGCGCACCTTGGGCTCGTATTATAATCCCATTAAGTGGAGGGGCTAATAAATTTATTTGAGCGCGATAAGCGCTAGGCGTTGGGTAATTATTTCGAACAGGATTACGTGATGAATTGAGGAGACAGGACCCTGCGGACGGATTCCCATGGTCATGACTCATCCGTGGAGCGGCGGCGATAAAGTTTAATTATTACGTTGGACTGGTTGTAAATTTGCGCGGTTTGCGGCGGCACAGCGGTGGCCGGCGGCGGCGGCGAAAACGTTAGGCGGTGGCAACAGGAAGATGGTCATAACATCTCTGTTGGCTATCTGCCCGGGGGGCAATAATTATCTTCTAATCTCATTTGTGGATGGGAAGGGTTTATGGCCGGGACTACCGCCGTGGAGTGTTCTGACTTTAGAGTCCCGAGGCCAAGGATCTGGACGGGGCGCGATTGCATTTTAATTGCCTTCGAATTTGTCTTGCAAAGTTGGTAAGCGAGGCTTGAGGCCTTGTCTTGGAAAACATGCAACAGAAGCGCAACTCTTTAACCAACAACTGGCACACCTAAAAGAGAGACCAGCTCAGCTTCGTATCACATATGACATGCGACAACAGAAATGCAAAACGCAAACGGCGTCATCGCATCGTAAAGCAGCCGACAACAGTTCGTCACAAATCAATCAGTTTGAGGCGCTCCCACCGCTCGGACGCTTTCATTTTACCAATTTAGATGGATTAGCACTGCCGCGACGATCAGGCTTCACTGCGTCCCATTCCCTTACGATTCGGAGCAGCTGCACTGCTAACGTAGACCTCTGTCGTGCAACAGAATCCCCTCATGTCCACCTGTTCCCCGGCTCAACGTTTAATTAGCAGACAATGGGATAGGAGCTACAATCCATCCATCGAGGGTATGCAGATTGACTGGCACTTGCCCACCGGAATGGGGTCGGACGGCGAAAGTTTAGACGTTGTCGGTGTCGGCAGGTTGAGCTCAAATGCGATACAGATTGGGGTCAGCGGGAGAGCTGCTGTGTGGCTTCTCTTAGTTGCTTAATTAGCCACAGCTCCAGCCAGACGTGTGTCTGGGCCATGAATCTTCCTCGACTGCGAGCTGCTGTACGGCGCTGTGTTCGACTTCAGCATTGAGATCATGGGACTGGCGGGCACGGAAGCGGGGGATGCCTAAAGTGGGTCAGTTGTACCACTCGCTGTGAGGTGACCTCAGCAGATGGGATTGGAAATCGAAGCCGTGCTTGACCATCTAAGGGATGTGCCGGTGACAAGCAGTAACCACCGCTCTCACAAACCATGCCTTAACGTCCTTTCTCTGTGATTGGAGAAACACTGTCAAGACCAGTATCGTGGCTCTCTCCCTCCCGAAGTTCAGGCGAATTCAAGAGCAATCCGGAACACAATCAACTTCAATGTCCTACATCCCCCTGCAGCTATGAATCGACGGTTAAAGCAACGCTCACTCTCCCAGTCACGAGCAACGGGGTGTTGCAACAAGACCACAGAACCAGCGATTCTCTCAATCAACTGCAATCCCCTGGGGGGCGTCATTCACATCACACCCACCCCACGACGCGACGATGGTATGTGTCCCAGAAACCACCGAAACGAAACTAATTTCACGCCATGTCCCGAATTGGGTGCCACTCGGCAACACCTCCCACCCCTGCCATCGCTGGAATTTCACTTTCGGCCATTACCGGGCCGACCCTGGACATGTTGCCCTCAAAGTTTCCACTGCAGTTATGATTATTTATTGCCCGCCTCACTATCGATCGCACAATGGAGTCGCCGGGCTCACGGAACTGCTGGAAAATCATCAGAGAATCGTCAGCGCGATCTTTGGCGACACAAACGAAACCTCCGAGACCAGAAAGCTCCATCTGCCCCAGAGATAGCCATCTATAATATCTTTGTCAGGTGACTGCTTTTAATGAGCTCACGATTTTCATGTTATGTGTGCGCGCTGTGACGCGGTGCGGCTGTGTGGCGGTTCGGCCGTGTGGCCGTGCTCTGGCCACTGCACCGAGGCTGGATCCGATTCCGATGGACGCCTTCCCGCCAGGCTCTGTTGTCACAGCGATATTTTACGGTTATGCGCGGATCCGTCCAACGACGGCCATTAATACGTGTCAATATGTTATTATTGGTACTAATGGTGAAAAGCGCCGCCGCTGTTTCGGGCGCTGGCAACTCAATTGACACCTGTTCCTGGTGCCCGGCGGAGGATGACCAAGCGTTTTCCCAGGCATTGCGGTGGTGGGATGGTTTCCTATCGACAATGAATAGAGCCATTTGTATGTAGGCAGTGGTGCGATGGCGATAGCGTTTGACCCCAAGCGGTGGAGCTGCGGCTCCTCCGCCGAGCCTACGCTTGCAAGCAGTTGGGGTGCTTTGTTGTCTGCTCGAAGCCATCAAAGGCTGTATTTGCCTAAGCCTTCAGTGCAGGTACTCGTATATAGGAAGTGCTCGAGTCGATAACATAATTGATAACTTTAATCACGGAAATCGATATTGTTCCGCATGCGCAGGGACTACTTGCTACGAAGCGAAGGCCTTGGCGTCTAGTGGGGAGGAAGAGATTAATCAGATTTGTTTGGAATTGTCGTGGGAAATCTGTCTCTAAGTCCCTCATTGGTGTGATTCTTAGTCGCCCTTAGTTTTGTGGCATGGAGGGCAACGTTGTTAGTTTTGCTTTACCTGCAGAGATAGACACTAGCAAGGGCAGTAGTTGAGGAAATATTCCACTTTGTCGTGATCCGCCAGAATAGACATTCCAAAGTTTGGCAGTCATCACACTCTGAGCAAATGCGACGTGCCTCCTAGTTAGTAAGAGGAGGTGCGCAAAGCCCTCGATGCGGATAAAAGCAATCCTCATGGGACAAAAAAGTCTCAGAAATTAACGGATGGCATTGATCTGATGACTGATCATCACGCCCATTGAGCAAACAGCGAGCCATCAATGAGACTTTTGCTGAACTTGAAGCGGAAGCGGCTAAAATGGGCGGTGTATAAGGGCAAAATAAAGTAAATGCTGTCATCAAGGAATGACATCTACGTCTCGTACGGAGCGCTATACTAGGCATCAGAAACTTTGACGTAGTCAAAGACTTGGTCTTTCCTGGCTCCATGGTAAATAGGGACAACAACAGCAGTACCGAAATCAAACGCAGAATCACTCTTGCCAATCGCCAATTCTTTGGGCCTATAACCCATATAAACCTCCCTCGAAAGACTAAGCTAGCTTAAGTAACAGCTTTAACATCCCAGTCCTCCTTTACAGCGCGAAGAGCGGACGCTGCCACAGGCGGATGAGGAAGCCCTTAACCTTTTCGAGAGAAAAATTTTGCGTGCGATTTTTGATCCCTATCGGCGTTGATGGCATCTGGAGAAGAAGATTCAACGACGAACTCTATGGGCTGTACAGCGGCATGCGCCTAGTCAAGTGTCTTCGGATAAAACGCTTAAGATGGCTAGGCCATACAGAGCGTATGGACACCACCTCTCCGGCCCGAAAAGTCTTCGTATCTGAGCCATTGGGACAACGCAACAGAGGACGGCCTAAGTTAAATCTGTTTCTCGCAACTGATGAGCTTGCGGTGGCCTTAGACTTTGCCGCAAATCAAGAAGCGCAGCAAGCCACAGGACATTTAGAAATCTCGGCCTCTATTTCCGCAGTTTTTTTTTGCCGATTTCAAGATTTAATGATTGTAAAAAGTTTTTCGCGGATATGAAGGCTGAATGGATGGCAGAATTGTGAAGATGGTCAAGTAAGGATCTTTGGAACCAGAACCTGTGATCCAGAAGTAAGCATTCAACGGAATGTAAAAAATCCCCTTATGTAACATAGCAACACTCTGGAACCTTCCACGCAAGGTAGGTTTCTGCGGCTCATATTAGACTGCAAATTATGCACCGCATTGCAAATATGGACTACAGCCTCACTTAATACACTGGTCTTGCACTGCACTAGTTCGACTGAATCTTTTGGATAGCCCTAGAAAAAATCACATACTACAGGCTACTCAATCGAGTCCAAAGCCTAGTCACCGTACATATACGAATCCTTGAGAAGTACCCCCTCCATTGCTGCTATTCCTTCCATCACTTGATCTTCTAGTAAGGGAAATCGCAGGCCGTATGGCAATAAGACTCAAGTCGAGGAACCATGGGATAGGGTCTAATCGAGAACTTAGACCTCCGTCACTCCATCAATCTACCCTTAAATTGCGGTGTCCCTCCCTTAGAAGCCACATCTTCCTGCTACAAATGCAGCATATCTCTCATCGAGATGACCAAGTGCTTCAATATCCACTTGATATGGGTGCCGGGACGCAGCGAAATCCACAGGAGTTGCAAGGCCCATCGATTTTTTTCTAGGCAGATGACACACCTTTGCTACAGTTATATCCCTACCAAAAAACACATACAGTGACCGAACAAAACAAAAGGCGATGGGAGGCCCCTACTTGACCGCCACTACAGCAGCAGTTTCTCTGCTTTGTCATGTTAGACAAAACTCACGGACTGTAATAGGCTTTAAAACAGGTCACTGCTCGGTTTCATCTTGGTATCGCTCACAAGAACTTCTGCAGGAGCTGCAGGGCTCATTTCTCACCTCCTCTGCGACTAAATAAAGTGGGCTCAGTGTGAACATTCAATATGTATGTAGATAGCTAGCTCAAAATTGCATAAAAGGTTATGCAACATTGGGTCCAATAGTGATCTATCTACCCTCAGAAGCATTAGATTCCCACATAATTTCTTAACGAAAAGCCCTAAACTGGTCATAGGCAACCTCATCGTTCCTCCTACCCTTTTCTCGCACGCTTCATTTGGCTAATGATTTCTAGACATCGCACCTTTGCCTTCTACACCCATTTTTAAGTTAAGATTTGAAATGAAAAATTTGAAATAAAAAATTTCGACGAAGGTCTTAAGAACTTTCTAAGCGTGGCTCTAACAAACCGGACTAGAGTTGGGTCGCAATAAATTTCCCTCTTTTGCTTGGTTTTCGGAGCTGAAGCTCGGCCTTCTTCTTCTGCAAACGTCGTTGTTTGGCCTCATCTTGTATTCAACTTTCCAGAGTCAGTTCTTGCATGTTTGTAAGGAATTAAGGTTGAATCAAGGCTTTGACCCTAAGAGGACTCCCTGTCCTCTTCATGATGGAGATTTTCCATGATTTGTATTGAGCACAGGAATATGGTAGGGTCCTTCTCCACTTGACTGTGCCATATCCGTCGCTTGCTTTTCTGGATGTACCCTCGTCATGCATGTGATTTCTGGTAGCGGCTTAACAAAGCAAAGGTGTGTCATCAGCCTGGCAAAAACCCGATTGGTTTTGCAACTCCTGACGTCAAAACAAAAACTGAACCCCTTAATATGCAGGTTATGAGAGACTATACGCTTCACTTTGGATGGAATAAAAACGCATTTTCTAGACGAAATTCGACTTTATTCTTCAACATGATTCCTTTGAGAGTGATAGAATTAGCTCAACGCCGCTCCAATCTTTCAATACCTTTTTTATAGGACGCATTATCTTTGTAGTCGCCGTGGCGTAGCGGTAAGTGCATCGACCGTAGCGCAGAAAGTCTGGGTTCGATTCCCGGACGGGACACCTAGCATTTTTTCACGGCACCACCTCTTTCGAGTTGCTGACAACATTCTGTTCCCTTGTGGGCTGTAGTGCCACTTCTTTATTATTTATCTTTGGCCTCAAAATAGGCTTCAGTCTTAGTGATCACCTCCTCAGTCGATGAATAAAATTCCGGCCGCATCCTAAAATACGGATGCCATAACCTTGCCAGCAGGCCCTTGTGTTTTTGGGCGCTTTGGGCGTGGTTCACCAGCTAGTGTCCACTCCGCTGACTGCTGATTTGACTCTGGAGTATGTGAGGGGGATCAATATTTCATCCATTGTGATACACCGAAGCCAAAAGTTCTCTTTATTCTTGCGATACCGCTCCCAAGAGCTCTCAGAATCATCGTTACGTTCTCTTTTTTTGGTCAACTGTAAGCAAATGCGGCATCCGTTTCGAAAACAGCTTTCGGATGGACAAATGTTTATGCAAAATAGTGTATACCCTCCCTACTGGTGTCTTTAAGGGGTCAGCTATCTCATGCAATTTCATTTTGCGGTTTTCCAAAACGATTTTGTGTACTTCTTCGGCGTAACCACCTCAATTGGCCTTTCAGAGCGTTCAGCATCGTTGGTGTCTGTACGGCCACGTTTAAAGTCAGCATACCATCCACAAATAGTTGTTTCTGATGGAGCAGAGTCCCTGTAACACTTTTCAAGACATTGCTGAGCTTGCACGGCACTTTTTCCCCATCAAAATGCAGTGTGTAATTAACACACCAAATTCTGTTTTTTCCATTGATTTGAAAATGGCAAAAGTAGCGTCACTTGAAGCACTGCACTGTAATAGTATGGATTTCTTGTTAGAAGTGCTCCCTATATGTCAGTCTCGGGACATATTGAGTGATCTATTATCTCATAGGCTGTGGATTAGTCACATGTCTGCAACCATACGCCAAAATTTCATCCTTGACAGTTCCGGGCACACTGCCTCCAATCATCAAGACCAAACTGTTTTAAGACCTCAATGGCTTGATCTCTATACAGAAGTTACGGTCTTCCTCCTCTTCTCGAAACTGGAGCACTGTTGGCCATTCGTTCGATGTGTTTGAGCCAGTGGTTGCTTTAAAGCCTACACCTACATCGTGGTATAAATGTAGGGTTTGCAATTTCCCTCTTATCTTCCCCGTATCCATACCATTTACAGACGTCAAAATCACTGGTGACTGACTTAAGGATGAGAACACAGACTCCAGAGATTTGTTGTGGGTGCTGAAACTTGTACCGAACACATTCCCTTTATTCTGCACAAACAAGTCACAGTTAAACGACCTAAAATCCACCCCGCCTTAAGTGCCTTTCAGGTGTTTTATTAACGTGCTCTTTTGTTGATCAATTTGAAACATTAAAAGCGTGCTTGTTAAGCGGCAAAAACAAGCATTTGACGCAAAGTCCCCCCGGTTTGTTGGAACACTTTAAAATTCCCGCAACGATTCTGCATATGGACACCCCATCGTGCGCTTAACGCGATTCACAGGCATATTTATTGGCCCGTTCGCGATTGCCAAACAGCCGAACACTTGTTAGCAGCCCCATTTGGCCGATTTCAATAAAACGCGTAATTTATCGCGGCAACGCGAGTGATAACGCGTTAAGTACCGTATCACCCGAAAACGCCTCTCGCGAACTGTGTCACTGCAGCCTGACTAACAGTTTTCAGCATTCCATCCCCACACCCCATGCGCACGCGGAATATCGGTCGCTGACAATATCGCGTGTGTCCCAGATACGGCGCGCCGTCAGAGGCAATCAAACGAGGAAGAGACATGTCGCCGCGTATCGCTTTCATCGCTAGCGCATAAAGTATGTGAATAATGACGAGTAAAATTATTTAAATTGAAAATGAACGAAAACAAGGCAGCCGGACGCATATGGCCGGCGATTGGATGCGCAGTTGGGCAGTGTTTTATCGCCGTCCAACGCGCTCGGTGTCCAGTAGATGGCGCTGATAAGCGTGTCGTCTTGGATTTCCTGATTTATTTGCATTCTCGCTGCGTATCTGATGACGGGTGGCAGTAGCTGCACCATCCGACCGCATCATGCATCACTTCGGATGCGTTTATCAGGCAGACAGACAGACAGCTGGTGTTGTTGCGCCACATGCGCTACTTTGCATTTTGCAAGGGGGGAACAGAATCCTGTCCGCCCACGAGCCGTGTGTGTGTCACTGCGACAGACGGGGGGGAGCGAGATGCGTCGTCACTGATGAGTCCGCACATCCTTGATGAGAAGCAATTATTTATCTGTCTGCTTCTCGGCACGCTGCTGTGCACATTTATTCGCAATTAACATTGAGATTGATGTGTGCGGAGGTCTTATCTGTGCGCCGTCTGGACCTCGGAAGTTCACAACCTTGCCATAGTCGAGAAGTCGTCACATCATCGCTGTTTTGCTTTGTCCCTTCAATTGGTGTGCGTCATCCGTGATGTGTCGCGACTTCGTTTCCAGATTGCTTTGTGTTTTCACTTTTCGCTGATGACGAGCGTTATCAAAAGTTTGTGAAGTTTGCACGCACCGACGATCGTCCCACAAATGCTGAGGCCGTCATCGAAGGTTCTTTGCGCCTACGTGGTCTACCTACAGAGACGCCTACTTGGGGCTATGGCACTTCAATAGCCGTCAACGTAAGCAGATTCGAATGCATCAGGTGCTCGTGGATGTCTTAGTCTCCTTGCTGCTTGCGGATGGCAAGTCTATTTGTTACGAGGATGGTCGGATATACTCGACGTGATCAACATCTTTCAGTCTTTGAAAGAAGAACTCTCCTCTCCACATCCGTGCTCCACTCAAAAAGCAAGTCCCTTGACAATTGTCATCGCCATTTGAATAAATCCCAACGAATCGCCACAGATAGTTGACCCCTGGTCATGCCGACTAAACTTCCTAATCACGTCTTCCCCAATGGCCCTCGACATCGCAGCGGAATCATGTGGCCCTCATCCGCTGTCCAGATTCCTTCGTTTTCATATCTGAAGTCTATTGAACCCAGGGTCTCCAGCCCCCCCCCCCCTCCCCACCCCACCACACCGCTCACCAACTGACAGATTCCGGTGCACAGGTTACCACACCACACCACAGCCGTCATCGGCTATCAAAATAGGAAATCTCTTCATTTCTCCTTCCTTCCAGCACACACCGATATATCGGAGCCCAGCACACCGAATGCATCTCTATTCTGGCAGTCTGGCCATTGGTTGGGAAGTAAAAGGAAAAGGGCACCTCGCCAGGTCCATACATGATGGCCAACCTGATACACATTGTACTAGAGAGAAGCACCGGCAATCACCAGCACCTCCGTGTCGCCGCCACCGTGGTGCATCCCTCGGTCGTGCGCCCAGAGCCTGCGGATGCATTCCATACGTGCAGTGCACTGCACCTAACGACGATTCTATCGTCGACTTGCGCGAGTGCATTAAGGATGAACCACAGGGTCAGGAGATCAATCTAACCTCTTCGCTGTGCGGGGCCAACAGTTAGTCCTTGTACCGTCGTCGGCCAATCCAGCTCCGGCCATCGCGGGAAACACGCCGAAGATCGTTCGTGCTCTTGTTTCATGCACATGAACCCTACCAGCGTAGTTATCGCAACGACCACGATAATGATGATGATGACGACGACGACGACTGCAGCTGCAACTCCGACCTCGGCCCCGGCCCAGAAGATGATGATAATGATGATGATGATTTGCCATTGATAAATCTCAGCCCGGAGTACGGCACAACGGGCAGAGCGCAATCCAAGGGAGCAGCATTTACGCGATTGTTGAACACAAGTTTCATGTCCGCAAATTAACTGGCGGATCAATTTTGTTATTTGGACCCGGCCACGGCCGGTGAGCAGCTGCGGAAGGAGAAGCTGCCGCGCAGCCCAGGCAGAACATCGCCGGCCAGAATGAATTGGCGCGCAGAAGTGATGGCGGTTATTACTGTTATTACAGCCGCAGCCATCGATAAGGTGCTTTATGGTGGATTTTTCATCAGCAGTCAGCCTTAAAGTGCTTTTAATTGAATACCCTTCGCCGAGGCAGCCGAGGAGAGCCTGCGGTGCGCCCAGACTAGGGTCAATACTATCATTAGGCGAAAGGCAACACTGTCAGTTAGGCTGATTTGCCCGGGCGGAAGAATGGTTGTGTTCTAAGCACTTGCCCATTAGAAAGGCGATTCCGCGAGCAGAGGAGCCTAATAAAGTTGATTTGAGTTGCTAAGCTGACTGCGCTTGTTATTGAGTAGTTTCCAGTCGTCGCGGGACCTGTAATTTTCGATTATTCCCGATCGGCTCACAGTGCGATGCGGCTGTGAGGTTCGTATTTGCAAATGGCCATGGGAAAGATGCTGCTGACACTGCAGTCGTTCGAGCTCGAGTTGGAGCAGGAGCAGTTGCTGCTCGAGCAGTGGCGGGGAATTGTAGTGTAGAGTGCTTTCGTTATGACGCTTGATTGAAGATTGCCTGTACGTAACCACATGGGATGGCTTCAGACATGCATCCGTTAGAAGGAACAAATCTCCATCAAAACACTGGAAATGCCTTGTATGTGACGCAGGAGTTTGCTGGAGTTCCGATGCCACCGTTGCTTCAGCATTCGCGGCGGCGGTACCCGAATCGTAGTCTTCCTTGACGGCTTTTGAGCAGATTGTTGTCATTGTACAGTCCGTAAGTCTTTCAGTCCAATGGAGTACGGAGCCAAACAATTTTTAAAATAAAGGAACAGCTAAGGGTCTCCTCGTCTGCTTGAGTCAGTGTCCTTGTCCATATACAACTTTCTTGGTTGCATCAAGATGGTTCTACAGTGTCATTCATTTCGTGGCTTAAAGTTACTAGCGCTGGCCATGGAAACCTGTCCACTTGAGCTGAGCCCCTGAAGACACAGGGTATTAGTTAAGTGTTGCCATTAACGATAATGAGTCGTTTAGCAGTCGAACAACGGGTAAAAATAATGGAAACTTGCTACAAGCTTGGTGATACAAACATTGGCACTTCTCGGGCATTACGCGATGGTTATAGTCGTCATAATCAACCCACTACTCAAGCAATTGGTGAAATTGTGAAAAAATTCAAAAAGAGTGGAAGCGTTACTTCTGTCCTAAGGCCTGTGCATCATCGTCATTCACGTTCCGACGAGTATTGCTGCTGTAAATGCAAGGACCTGATTTTTTGGGCATTCTCAGTCTGTCTAAGACTTCACTATGACGTATTTCGCGTTTTTACCAGAATCTTCATCCTACGATGTTCAACGTATGCAACAACTAAAGTCGGCTGACGCATCACAACGCCTTGGATACGCTTCTGGGTACTGGACATTTTAGAAACGGGATTTTCTTTGGTGATGAGGGAGGTTCTAAACTCTTTTTCTTTGGTTTTTGTTTTGTTGGAGGTTGGGATACACTGCACGGAAGCGCTCAGACTCAAAAACTGGTCCATTGTACTACCAGGCAGTAACCTTCATTTAATGTAGTTCCCTGGTAATGAGCTTCAGTTTGCTCCCACCTCATCAGCACCAAACAGCCGCCACCTGATACGAGCAAAGGCGGGACATTGACATTGAGGCTTGCATTGAGAGAAAGTGGACCGAAGTGTCTTCACCTTCTCCACAGGCTTCGGTGTTCTCACAATCAGTCCATCGGCTTCTTCTTCTTGTTCTTGTGGCGCTACAAGTTGGGGTGGACCTGGGCCACAACCAACATGCCTCTCCAGCCTGCACGATCCCTGTAGCGGTCGTTGTAGTATATGTCGCAGTTCTTCATCTTCCTCTTGCCCGGTTCACCCCATCGCACTTTCTGGATTGCGGTGATGTCTGCTTTATAGCAGTCACTGGCCTCCGGAAGTTGTTCGGCTGCACGTGATGTGTTAAGAGACCTCACATTCCACGTGCAGAAGCGGAAATCGTTATCCTTGAGTGGTTTGCTGGGGTAGTTAACATTAGATCCGTCCAGATCCGAGGCATATTGCTGTCTCTGAACTTGATGATTGAGGAGTAAGCCTCACGCACAACCCAGAGACTGGTAGGCCAGGTCCTGTATTTAACCATCGGGCATGGGTTCGCTGCATACATTGGTTCACAACAGAACGATTGTTGTTAAGGCTATCCAGGAGGCGCCGCGAGTATGTCAACTGGACCTGTGCACTAGGGAGGATAGAGTTGGAAGCTCGCCTTGCGATCAACAACGATCGGAAGCAACATTTACAACAGTGAAGACAAGCTAGTTAATACCGTCTTCTTCTTCTTCTTCTTGTGGCGCTACAGTCCGGGGTGGACCTGGGTCTCAGCCAACATGCCTCTCCAGGTAGCTAGCTGATATCAGCGTGGGTAAAATTTAAAAAATTCCTTAGGGCATTAAACTGGCGAAGCCAGTAGGAGTTTGAGGGATAAGTACTTTCTCATAGGCTTAAGATGAACTAAGAAATTTTTTGAACTAAGTGGGCTTCAGAAACCTTGTTCAAGCAGACACCTCAAACCAACTGAACCTTACCTACAGTCTGAGATGAGTCTGGTCTTCTGTCAACTCTCCTTAACTCAATTAACAAGTTAGTTGAGGTCCTTTGCCAGTCGTCGCTCTTAGTGCTTGGACGATTTGAATTCGCTGAGTGATACTAGCTTCAAGCAAGTTAAAGGACGTCTGGTGCTCCCTCTTCCCAAATTTGATCTAAAAATTGAACCATTTTCTAATGACAGAATCAATTTAGATCCATTGACGTAAAAAAACTTCAATCAAACAATTTAAACCCAAACAAGCAGCTATTTCGAGTGGAGCGAAACAGGGGTACTGCATGCCTCTTTTCCAAGTTTCTTCGTTTTCAACGCCACATGCCACTTGAAACTTCCCATCCATGTTCTTTCATTGTCCTTAAAATTGAGAATTGAACTCATTCTCATGTGGATTGATCTCCAGAAATGAGACCAATTCAGTCATTTGTGCTGCGTCATCTAACAAGCTTTCCGGCAGACCGCTTTGGCTTCCATTTCACGCTCCCTTCCATCACCTATCATCCCAAACCGAAATCCGCAACAGAAATCAAAGTACGATTAAAGTTAAATGTGCGCCACGTCTAATCGCGGCAATTATCTCATCTCTGGCATCAAAAGCACAGTTCCGCGCTCCAAAAACGTCACTCGCAGCTCAAATCAGCCGTCAAATCGTGCCGCCACATCGTCCACGCCAACTGGCAACGGTTGCCGCGAGGCGAATACAGTTTCTGTCCGCGAACTCGTTAGCCGTGGGATTAAAGTGTCAAAATTACAAACGTCGGATGTGATGTGTTAATAAAGACGCCTTGGCTTCTATGCGCGCAAATCAATTTGTCACACGCACCACACTCCGCTCGGCATCGCCCGCACAGTGTTCGTGTTCGGCGATCGAGTTACAATTCACGTCGCATTGGCTGCCAGCCGCGGACTGCACACGGACACTGACACGGACGCGAAGGCGAACGTTGCACACTGCACAAGTACTCGGCGCATGTAATTGCGAATCTTAAGACTAATCAGAGCGTGCGAGCGCCTGCTTGTGCCCTGTGTCTGGGTGTGTAATGCACACCACGTGCGTTCGCGGCGTTTCCTTCTTTCAGCCATCGCGTCGCTTGGTCGCCGTCATCCGAGAAGAACTCTTACCCGTGCAGTGACAGAGAAAGTGAATGCGTTAGCGTACCAGCACGCCACCGGCTGCAGCGCAGAGCGGCCACCATTCAATACATCCGGACCGAGACATTGGAACAATTACCGCTCGTAAATAATAACAATAACGCGCGCTGGATAATTGCATGGCTGCGGGTATCCAGTTGCCGGCACAGATTTACCGTCTTGTGTTTCGGGAGTCATCCACCTTCGGTTGTCGCGGATGTCATGCTTTGCGCCGTGCATTCGCATCCGATTTCAGCCTCCGGACAATGAATGGCCGCAAGGCGCGACGAGAGAGGCGCAATGCACGACGTAGGGGGATTCGCCTGCGCAGTGCATCTGGAGCGGTCATAAATTTGTGACATCCTAATGCGATGAAATGTGTGGACGCCAGCCGGCTCCTTTCGAAAGTGAGCGTGATTTAGTGAGGACCTTGAGATAACGAGGCTGGCGGAGGACCGGTGCTGGCCTCGGGGCTGGAGGGTGCCGCTAATGGAAACATTTGTTTTCACTGGAGCTCGGTATTGAGCCGGCGCGGCGGTGGCACGGCGTGGAGTCCATTAGCAACGCTCCGGCTGGGGCTGGCTGGCATATTTGCGTAATTGGTTGCAGATTTGGCGGCAGCCAGTTCCGTGTGAACATTCACAAGAGCTCCGAAGACACGCGATTTATTGTGAACTTTTGTGATAGGTCATGGCTGGGAAGCATGCTTTTTCTTAAGAGAAGAACAGACTTGCCTTCCAGTGCCAGAGACCAGCGCACGCGGGAAATGCTTGCCGGACCCACTGTTGGCAGGCAAAGTGCAGCACTTAGGCACGAAGCAATTTGGCGAATCCCTTCTGCACGGCAGACAGCCCCTGACTCTGCCACTTACACCCATCAGAAGGACACCCATCACAGATTGATTTCTGACAGAGTGCCTCCTCCTCCCCGTCCCCCATCGCCACCCACCGGCCGAGGTAAACCAATTAAATGCAAACATTCTCCTTGAGGCGAAAGTCCGGCCAAGATTAACTCGAATGCCAGGGCAGGAGTATCCGCGCCAGAATCACACAGATGGAGCGCGAGGGACGCTTCCATTTATGACTCCATCAGTCATTTGCTGCCCCGCACCAGAAGCAACAAACCGTCGGGCGGGCACCGCCGCAACTCGCAAGCCATCACATCCATCTGCATCCTTCATTATGTAGTTCGCAATTATGGCCCAGCGCGCAGCCGCCAACAAATAGCACGGCAATAAATTTCATCGAAAAGTCGCGGCGAAATTTTCGCGGAGTGGGCCCGGACGAACACTAAGTGATTCTGCGATTCCAATTTGGGAGTGCGCAGCCACTTATAGTCCGCACAATGTAGGTAGACAGGTTATCTATCGTGACGCGCTCCTACAGGTGGTGGCTGCTGCTGCTGTTGCTGCTTGATTTGCATGCGAACGGCGTGTGATGTGAACAGGGCTGCTGCCGCTGTTGCTGATGTAAGCTGCCATGGCTGTCTATCGCGCTGTCTAGCGTCTGTCTGTCTGATGGGAGACTTTCCATCGGATGCGTACAAATGTCCGCGGCGCGCAACAGCCGTCCGGACAAGTCGTGTAATTAAAACTCTCCGTCCGTCGAAATGAGGAACTTCGGCTGCGTGTGGTATCTCCGCGGCGGCTCCGTGCAACCTGTCAATATTCAAATTTTCGCGCCACGGCACGACAGCACACCCGCCTGTCGGGGCGTGGGGTCGGGGTCACGTGCGAGCGCTGGACGGGCCCGCTTCGTTTGGATGTAATTTGCCCACTGTCAGGTGGATGAATGGTGGAAACATTTGTTGTTGCCAATGGATTTAGTTACTTGTAATTGGTCGGGTCAATTGTGGTCATTAATCTCTGACGGAGTGGCGTTGGGTAGCGGATTGACGGATGTGGTGTTAGAATGAGACACTAGCGCACACGGTGCAGGGGGGCGGTCGAGGCGGGCGGAGCACGGCGCGTAATGAGCTACTGATTGGAAGCTTAGACTGAGGGAAGACGGCGTGACGTTGAGAGACTCCAATCGATGGTGCTGCGGACTGAGAATGATGGGACTTTCACTTTCGGGAATTCGGTTCGTGTGTAATTAAGTGATGACGAAGGTAACGGCGACGGGTGGCTTTCGCTTGAAGGGCGAGGGGGAGGGGGAGCGAGGGATAATTTATAGTGCAGGAGGTAATATGATCGGTGGGTGTAGCAGGTGAGAAATCACTTCCTGGAGGGCTTGCGTAACACGGACATCTGTGAGTCAAGGTCCAAAAGTGAAGGCGATAGTCTCGAGAAAGACGACGTACAAAAATTAAGGTAAGTTCGTGGATCGTAGTCTGTCTTCTTTTCTGAAACTAAGCGGAGTTTCTTACGAACGGCGTGACTTAGGGGCATTTAGACTTTGAAGAGGAAACGTCGTAGTTCCTGTGGGTAGCCTAAAATAAGGCAGGTCCTTCAGTGAGAATGTTTACTTCAGCGCATTATTTCATGCACTTGCCTCGGAATATGATGCATATACTCGTAGATCTCGGAGATTATTCTTCTAAAAGGTCCAAATAAGTCCGCAATTGAAGGCGTCGGATCGCCATTTCCATCATCGCCTCGCAGCTTCGGCTTAAATTGGATCATGATTTTGCGCTAAAAATTATCTTTACTGCCCACGAATATTTTTACCTACACGACTACGTTGAATACGTTGAAAGGCCAATGCATCCACAGAGAGCATCAGTTTGGTGCGCATGGTGGAGTGGTGGCACCGTTTGACTGTTTTTCGTCGAAAATGAGCCTGGAAGCAACGCTTCGGTGGGGATTACAGACACTTGAAGAGAAAGACATGGAAGAAATGTTCCAAACATCTGGCTCATGCAACATGGCGCCCAATGCCAGGCAACTCACTTCACAATCAATCTTCTGCACACTTTTTCAACAAATCATCGTGGCCATCCCCTCGTCTGGCTTCGAAGATGCGATTTCAACCCATTTTGGAGCAGAATTACGAAGGATTGATGTGGTGCCAAATTAAGAACTTAAAGCCACTATCATGCAAGCAATCACTGAAAGTCCGAAATCATCAACAAAATCGTAGAAAATTGTAGTGACAGAATGTGCTATAGCCACCTGAGCGTCTATGTATTTCAAAATAAAAGGGAATGTTTGTTTTTACTACCAAAGGCATAATACATGGACAAATTTAACTTTTTTACTTTTATTTGATCTAAAAAGAAATTCAAATGTGGCCCACCCTGGCTTCAAAACTCTCATAGTTTCCTCTGAGCCGACGACATTTGTCTGACTCTACATAGGAACGCTATACTAGGGCCCTGGATACGCTTGCTTAATGTAGCTCGATAATCCGTAAAACTGATCAGCAAATGGGGAAGCAAGCTTTGACGAGACCATTTCACCAATGGGAGGGGTCTAAGGGAATCGGAACGATTGATTTGGCCAAAATCCCATTTGAAAATGGAAAGAAAGGTGTAAAGACATTAACCACTTTTCTTATTATCCACTGCATCTTCAAATGAAAACGTAAAACAATGAATATCTGCCATGACTACGAATGCCGACTAGGTATGACTTAAAAAGAAAAAAAATTCCCAAAAGCAATTTTTGCATATGTCCTCTATTACATTGGTCAAGGGAAGGCATTTTTGAATTCTACATAAGAACCTAGAGGAATGAACATTGTCTATAATCGGCGCGCACTTTAGGGATTATAAGCTACCCTTAAGTGAACGGGATTAAATCAGAGTCCGGTACCGTCGCACATTGGTTTTGAATGACATTGGAATGTAAAGAAAAAATGTAAAAAATGGCTAAAGAACGAGTCTCTAAACTAAACTGTACGTCGAAGTAGGGCTTAAGGATGAACGGGTGGGCATTCCGGGATTGACTGAAAAACGCTACGGTGCGTCCTTGGACCTCGATCGACAGTTGGGTCTGTAGGCATCGCAACCAGAGATGACATGACTCTCCAGGATGCAGACAGTCCCAGCGTATACTTGAAGACCTCAGCACAAAATCCGTGGCCTTTCTGTTATCTCCAGATAGGAAAGACTGCAGGCGACTTCTATGCGTACAAACGAGACACGTCAGCTTCGCTAAGCACCCAAGTGTGATTGGGCTTAGTAATGAAACCTTCTTCAACGCCTGTTATGAAGGGTAAGACACTGCAGAGCACTTCCTCTCTCTTTTGCTCGATCAGGTGGGAGCTGTGAGGTGCTAACGTGGTTGGAGCTGCAAATCTAAGCTAAAGGCGCTTGCTGATATTCCTCCGGAAGACCGGGTCATTGCCTAATAATACAATGGATCAGTTTTCTGAGCGTTCCAGTGAAGTGGATGAGGGAACAAATAATTGGATCTAATGTCAACCGATCTTGTACAATAGGAAGCATTCCAGTCTCGGCGACTCTTTAAAATTGATGAAAAAAAGAGTTCAGTTCACTCTTGACATTATCTTGTTGTGAATGCGTGTTAACTGAAATCCACCCCAATTAGCATTTGTCCTTAATCCCAACCAATTCCGCTTCGCTAATGGTCCCACTGTCCGAAAACATGTCCATTTCACAAAATCCCCATAATTGTGCGTTTAACTCTGATGCTTCAGCCAAATTACCGAATGCCCGATATGGTCAGATACAAGCACAGATTACCCTCGAACTTGTTCCACTTTTCAATTCAAAAACAAAAAGACGTCGTTGAACTCCTTTCCCGAAATTGAGATCGCATCCACTCCGTTCAAACCGCCGTCGCATCGTTCCAGAGATTACCACGAAAGCAGCCAAAATTAGGCTTCAGTGCCGCTGCCCAGCCTCAAAAGAGGTCATTAGTGGTCGGTCTTCCTGCATCGCCCAGTCCCTAATGACTCAAAAATTACCTTAATCTCAAATCGTCTCGCGATTCTCTGCACAATGGTCAATGGCCCGCTCAGCGATCCACCCCACAGGACTGACTTCTTAATCTTGATCGCTGCAACGCTCCGCTTGGCCGCAAAGAAGGGATAATGATCGGCGGGGCATGCTGCGCGTTCGCCGATCACTTCCACGTCGGCTAACAAGAACCCGTGCCGAGACATAGGGCGCCGCATCCTTAATTACCTCCCATTTAATTGCGCATCACAAAGTTGTTGGCAGATCGTCGCGGTGGCCGCGGTTCCCGGTGTTGTCCACTCTAGTCAATAAATCAGCGGAACAAGGCTGCCCGCATCCGAAAGTCATAAATTAAGTCCCCCAGCAGCGCCGTGACTCATTGAGGCCGTTGATCCTTCGTGACTTCTATGCACCTCCGTGCACCGCGCGACATTCTGTGTCATGCGGCATTCCACGACGCGGGTCAACTGCATGCCATGCACCCGGAGGCAACACAATTTGACTGTTTGCCATACTAATTAAGTGGAACCACATTTGAGCGCTAGAACCGCTGGACCTGTCCCCGGGCGAAGTGTGACTGTGTTCTGTCCTGATCCTGGTCTTCTTCGATGGAGCGGCCAAGTGGAATGGTATGCGTTGGGGTAACGGTTCCACTGTGGGTATCAGAGATTCAGATTTATTCATTTCCAAACCGAATTAATGGTTTCATGCGAACGTTTGTTCGACTCCAGCGCCGATTGTCTTCCAGGAATGCCTGAGCATATGGCACATGGCACCTCTCTCTCGGTATCGGATATCTCTCCGTGGCGGCTGTGTGGAATGTTGACACACACACACGGAGGGCGCGATGATGCTCTTCCCCGGAGGGGTCTTAATTCTTCTTCCTGCTCGAGTGCGGGGGACGAACCGGTGCAATATCTGTGCATCTATGGGTGGATTGCGTTCGTGGTGCACCGATGACAGAAGGTGAGTACAACACAGGTTTGTCGCCCTAGAGGCAGTTGTTGTTGGACTGGGGGCCAAGATCGCCGCCGCTCTTGCATAAGGGAAGTGAATGCGATGATATGGGACCTGGTCACGGATTGATGCCTGAGAGGGCGATTGACTGCGTGAAGTTCACGTTAGTTGCGTGGAATATCCGGATCAAGGTACCGTAACGAGAGACATTGCGTGCGGCAGTGGTTTGACCAGAATTGCCCAGAAAACTGGGGAGTCGGGTGCAGCTTGACAAACGTGAATGATTTTAACACTTCGCGCCTCTTGAAAATGTTTCATCGGGTTGACATATTTTTCGCTTGGCTTAGCTTGTATCTGGTGTTCGATTCCAAGGGATACAATGTATACCGAATGTATCGATTGTTTAGGCCAAATACAAAATTTGTGCAATTTGCGCTAACAAGTGATGCGGGAGATGGGATCATGGGGGTGGCCCGAAATTATTGAATTATTAGGGCAGAAGCTGGCCAGGACAGCTAGTTCATATTTGACTAAAATCTTACTCTGGAACAGGTATTTTCAGAGGGATGTGTTATTTCAAAAAAACTCGCCCACACAGAGTAGCAAACTCCTGTGTAGGGTTCTACATTTGAAACGATTTTTTTTTTCGTTTTGCAGGTCACATCTCTAATTGCTGACAACACTCACGGAGTAGACACACAAATTAAAGAACTTTGACATAGCGCTCCAATCTAAGTCCTTCTCATACTCTCTCTCTTTTTCTGTATCTACCTACCCTCTATCTTTTCCTCTCCTCATTCGGATTAAGGCAGCGACGTATCGGAAGAAAAGGCAATCGGTGCAATTGTAGCTGAGGATGGCTAAGATCGTCAACAGCAGTCTTACGCCGCTGGAACTAGGGGACTGCATGAAAAAAAAGGTCATTCGTCAATCACGAGGCATGCACTTATACAGTGCTAGCGACCAGGAACTCCTCTCAAGCGATGCCAGTTTCAAAGAGGTAGAGGATGTAACAGAGACAGAGAAGCTTAAGGACGTTCTGAGATTCCTTTATATTTCGGGGTGATTCAACATTAATTCACTTACTCACGAGAGAAGCTGCTTTGACACTATTCCTTTTTGAAATTGCCATGAACCAGATCGTTAGTCCGATATAATAAGCAGCCTTTGAAGTGGCGTCACAACGAATACCACTATTGGGTATGGCTTCGTGCGGTAGTAGGTAGGTGCGTCGATATAGACATTGGAGGTCCTAGGTAAATTTGCGGGACTGAAGGTCTTGCATTTTTTGTGGTACCACGTCTTTCGAGATGCTTATTTTTCTCAAGGAGTAATTATTGTCTATGAAAGGCTCCTTAAACTACCCCGTTCAAAGTCGACAATAAATATCTCTCCTATCTACTTTTACGAAAGCACACGCACACAACAAGTGGGCAACAAATTGCCAATCGATTTACTTATAAACGGTGATTCATCGGGAAGTTTGGTCTTAAATGTAAAATAAACCACCTAAGTTTGAAAGTGAAAGAAAAAATCTAATTCTAATCTAATCTAATCTACAGACTAAAATACCAATTGATGGCATTTACATTACGAATACGATGTCATGTGAATGCTGGAAACGACTACGTCCGAGGTGATCCATTTGGCAGGACTAATTTTGGGCGACCCTTTCAAGAAGCATAGCGATTGATATCTCGAGCATACCACAAGATAACCACGAGGAATGTTGGCTTCCAAAGCGTTAATCACAGATGGTTTATTCTTGAAGGCCTGAGGCATTACACATCTCTATGAAAAATATTCCAAAAGTGTGTTATCGCACGATCTAAGCGGCCAATTAATCGTAGCAAAAATTGATATTAAGTGACCACTAAAATGTTTCCTCAACAAGTCCATTGTTTTAAGCGCTGTATGTCTCGAAATAATTGAGTGGCACTACAGCCAACAGAGGACCAGGGTCTAATTCCAAGTTTTTTTAAAAATTTTCTTGGAGGAATTAAAAAAAAAATGTAATTAGTTTTAGGCAATAAATTTAAATAAAACAAGAGGCCGAGAGGCAAACAGAAAAATGTCATAGATTAGCTTAGAGTACTCGTGTAGAGTCAGTAAGTTAGACTTAAGATCAATGGATTATATTATTAAGCTAGATTTAAGTATTTTTGTCTAGCATATAAGTAATAATGAATGAAAAATAAAAATGCATTTAAATTCAATTCAAATTCAAGGACCAGGGTCTAGCTTCTACAACTCTGTGTTCTCTCACGAGTAGAAGGGACCTACAGTTCCAAACGGCGAGATTTGCGAAGCATTTCATAGACAATTGATACCAGATCAGGAATCGAACCTTTGACTAGAAGCCGTGTTTAAATTTAAGGAGGCACACAATAAGTTAACGTGTCGTGATAAAGGGTTACTATTGACGTTACCATTCTGATTTGTTTCATTTTAAAGAAATATGGACCAATGATTCCACACAGCCCTTACACGACACCATACCGTTGTTTTAATTGGGCGTGATGGTAGCTCTTGGTCCCTTTGAGTGGCTCATCAACCCAAGTACGGCGATTTTGTATCCATTGAGCCAGAACTGGGTCCCATCGTTAAAGAAAGTTTTACGATAAGACGCCGGATGTTTAATCAGTTTTCCAGAGCGTATTCACTGTAAATATGAGACAAATTCAAGTCGCCTGGTACTTATCCTTGCATAAGTCTAATTTTGTACGTCCCAAGATCCTCACGTAAAATATGCCAAGTTGTCGAATACCAAGATGAATCAATTCGTCGGGGTTTTGGCTCATAAATTACTAATGTGAACTGGGATTCAAAATTGAGAACGGAAGTTTCAATAGGGCGTCTAGGCACACTAACATCCTAAAATGACACGAAAAACCTGTTTTCTGAACGTTTTTTATCGTAATGCAGCAGAACGATTTGGAATCTGTGTTGAGGTGAGAGTTCTTCTACAATGATTCGCTAAACGATATTCACTACAATTAAGGAAGCACTTGGATAGGTATCATCCGTGATCTGTCACGATGAATCACCTGACATATCAGCGTAAAAAAGTGGCATGCTTAGTTTTGACATTCTCATCAAATTCAAACGATTCTTCTTCTTCTTTTACTGACGCTACAGTCCTAGATGGACCTGGGCCTGGGCACGATCTCTAGCCAGCTTCCTTCAATTGGGCACTCCAAGTTGGTTAAGGTTCTTCTCCATCTGTGTGCGCCATCTCAATCTAGGCTATCGTCTGTTGCGTTGTCTCAATGGCTCGGATTAGAAGATTTTTCGAACAGGACCAGTGGTGTCCATACGCTCTACATGACCTAGCCATCTTCGCGTTGTACCCGGCGCATGCCACCATACAGTCTATAAAGTTCGTGTTTTAATTTTCTGCTTCTTCGCAAGCAGGACCAATAATCGCACGCAGAACTTTTCACACAAAAAGACTAAAGGTTTCTTCATCCGCTTTTAGTTACATTCATGTTTCTACGCCGTACTCTCAATTGTCTCTTAAGCCCAAAAAAGCAGCGATTGACAAAAATGATTCTGTGTTTGATTTCGGTACAATATTCCTGCCCCTATTTATGGCAGTACCGATGTAGACGAAGTTCGTGACTACCTCGAGGTTTCTGCTGCCTAGTGGTATGCTCTGTCCTGGCGTCGGTGTGGTGTGTATGAATTCTATGAAACTCTCGTGAGTTCTCTAAAAAATTAAGCGGCAACGTACTACTGGAAACTTTCCACTTCGCTGGGCAATATAATTCAGCAACGAACTTCTCCTTCAATGTCAAATTTGTTCTTCAACAAAACAGTGTACTAAAGAGAAGACGTCACCAAACAGGCTGTAAAGTAGCATGCACCTCGTTAAGACTCTTTGCTGTCAATACTCAAATTGGCAGAGGTACAAGGACCACATTGGCATAACCGGTCTGAAAAATCGTCAAATTCAAACAACAAACCAACAAAAGACCCCCACAGAAGTGGAGAAGAACATCCAATTAAGCTCAACTTGAGGCAACCTTAGAAATGGTTAAAAATGGTCGCGAGTTAAAAAAGAAATGCAGACCTAAGTTTCGATTCCTCTAAGAAAAACACCTGTTATAAGCGTCACACTAAGAAGAACAACTACAACTACAAAGACCCTTATAACCCAGCAAAGGCGTGGTTCCAACTGTATCTATGAACAAAGGGATTGTCTGTGGTGTATTGCATAGATACGCATACAACTCCCAAAATTCTACCAAACTTCCGCACATCATGACTATCAAAATGTCTTGTAACCGGCTTAGGCTCAGATGCCAAAAGATGAAAGAGATGTTGAGGCTATGCACAGTGCAACCAAGTTGTCCGTCAAGTAGCACTCCTGGACATATTATCACCCAACTGCCGATCGTCTCCCACACATTGCCCTGGAGTCGCATTTCGAGGCACATTTTACTTGCGTAACATCAGTCTGCCAAGTCTGACCAAAAATTAAAAATTGTTCCCAAGTTCACCCACAGGCTACTGATCTTCAGACGGCCCATTCAGAAGCTTCATCGTTGCCCACAGAAAACTTTTCCCCCATCCAGCGTGCACGTTCCATGGACTGAAGAGTTCTTCAGCCAACTACCGGCTACCACAGCCGCACCTTATCCTATCCACGACACCGCGTACTGGCCCACTGCAGTCTCCCCGGTACAGTTCGGTTTCCGAAAAAGAAACGCCACGCCGCGCCGTCCGCGATAAGTTCACAAGTATCCGATCAAATAAAAGTGGAAACCACCATCACTCGAGCTGTGAATTTCATTTGCATTTATCGCGAATCTGCTTTCACCCGCGACACACGAAATCGCCTATCTTTTGGTTTCGTTTTCAAATTTTAATTGTGCTGCACGCCGCCGCCGCGTCGCTGCCGTACATTCGCGGGATGTTTCTCATCGTTCTGGAGGAGTGGAGCACAAAACGTCTGCGGACTTATTTCGGAGGAGATTTATGACTTTTTAAAGATCGCCTCTGAGGCCGCGCACAGTGAGCACGGATTGTGAGTGTGCCGCTGAGGGAGGGGGAGACACGATGTCTACTAGCCCTCGGGCCTGACTGGCTTGATGGTTTCATTGCTGATTTGTAATAAAGGCTTACAGTATGATGGACAAGAAATCGGTGAGCATTCCGCAGAGCGCATGTGAATTTACAACTGCTACTGATGGGTGCTGGTGGCAGTTGTAAGAGATTAGCTACGCAGTCCTTCTGGCTGGTGATGATTGGGTCGTGCGTGTAGTAAAGGGTAGCTTATGTAAGGCTAACGTGGAGAACCATTGTTTTTTGTTTGCTATTACATTGAAGACTGATTTGAGCACTTTCCCATGCAGCCCACGCATGCTCATTGTTGGATCCTGGACAAATTAGAGGCCCGAGACCAGAACAGGCCTTGCCACTACTACAGAATGTCGTCTGCCGTTGAAAGCAAGCTAGCAAAGTTAGTAAGGATTTCGTTCATCCTTCAATCGTTCGAATCAGAGATAAACGCTTTTTTTTTAAAAACCAGCGACTTTTACGGCGTTGACCACAGATCCTAGTCCTCAGCCGATGCACTGATCGTCAAGGCAAATTTGTTAAGTCCCAGGATTGCTGGATGTCATCAACATATCCGACAACAATAAGGTTTTCCCCTTCCTTCAATGCTTCATAAAAAGTGTTACAGTGATCGGATTTAGTTCAAATATGCGCCGTTTTGTTCGATAATCTGTTTCCATCTAGACGGCAACTTCATAATACCCCCCTCGTAGAAGCCCCCCTCCTTATTTGCGAAGAACTCGGACAGCCACTTTTCACAAGCGCCTTTTGAGTTCAACTTCACACCACCAAGGGCGTTCGCCATCGACAGGAACAGGTAATCACTTGGCGCTATGTCCGGGCTATATGGTGAATGCGATAAAACCTCCCATCCGAGCTCCCGTAGCTTCTGACGAGTCATCAATGAAGTCTCTGGTTTGGTGTTGTCCTGGTTGAACACTACACCCTTCATGTTGGCCAATTCTGGACGCTTCTGGTCGATCGCCTGCTTCAAGCGGTCCAGTTGTTCGCAGTAGATGGTAGAATTAAGCGTCTGGCCATATGGGAGCAGCTTATAGTGGATGATTCCCTTCCAATCCCACCAAACACACAGTCAAACCTTCCTGGCCGTCAATCCCGGCTTGGCCACTGTTTGGGACCATTAACCAGCCTTCAACCACGACCGTTTTCGCTTCATATTGTCGTATGTGATCCATTTTTCGTCGCCAGTCACCATCCGCTTCAAAAATGGGTCGAGTTCGCTCTGTTTCAGCAGCATATCGCAGGCGTTGATTCTGTCCAGAAGGTTTTTTGCGTCAAATCATGCGGCACCCGAACACCAGCCTTCTGCAGATGGTTTAAAATGGCTTGGTGACTAACCCCCACCTCCTGGATGATGACCCGAGATGCCACATGCCGGTCTAACTCGATGATTTTTATGATTCGATCGGTATTCATCGTCACAGGTCTTCCGCCGGCTGGCTTATCCATGGTGTCATTTTCACCGGCTCTGAATCGTCGAAACCATTCCTACGCGATTCGAAGTGATAGAGTACCATCTCCCAAAACACCATTAATCTCACGGAACGTTTCTCTAGCGGATTTGCCTTTAACGAAGGAAAACTTTAAAATAGCGCGAATTTCGGCGTTAGTGAACTCCATGCTTACACTTCTTTAACTCTTGAACGCAACATCCAAACTAATCATAGCATGATGTATAGTATTGTCAGCTACTATCTCTGTTGCGCACACGGGAGATATTTGACAACTTTATACTAAGAACTTCCCCTCTGCCGTCTTAGCGATCATGTAGGTGAGGACATTGTTAACTTTTTTGTACGTGGGGAGATTGAAGCCGCGTATAGGCACCAATTGAGAGACGTCCATTGGTAGTCTCGAATTCAGATGCCTGACTTAAGCCACCTCCCAGGGCATCTTTCCGTTTACTCCCCCGCGGAACTACTGATAGGTACTATTCGGCGACGGACAGCCTCGAGCTTCTTGCTTCGTCACAAGGTATGAAGCGAGTTCGATTATCCCTGCCGTTCTAAATTCCTTAGATGACACATTATTCCCACTCCTGCATTGTTAAAAGCAGCCCAATGATCTTCGAATTTTAACATGCATTGGACAATGTTGTCTGAGTTGAGTTTTTTTTATTTCCGTACCGCACACATTAAAAAAAACTCATGCTCTACGTACTCTATAGCGTTTTGGGCAGCGACGACAAGACGGACTTCTATGACGGTTTCGTTTGAATTGATATTTGTGGGAGCAAGCATGACTAATCATGACTAAGAGGGCTGTATAGCGTCATGCGCCTAGTCATGCGTCTTCGGATAGAATGCTTAAAATGTCTTGGCCATGTAGAGCGTATGGACACCAATGCGCTTTTCTTCAACTGCATTGTTCACTTTTGTTAGTCGTTCAATTTAGACATTTGAATACAGCACTGTGTAAAATTATAGCACCACGTCATTCTAAAGAGCGTTTTCGCAGTGTACACCAGAGTTTCAATTTTTTTTTGCTTGTCCATTGCACTCCCGAGAAACGCGCCTTAATAAAATAAATTGCTTTCTGATGATAAAACTTACAAATTTATAGGTGTTCAAATAAAATTATCGCAGATGCCAAGAAATACATTCAAAGTGAGAAAAAAGAAGAAGAAAACCGAAACTAACCCCCGCTGATGAACGACAAATAGTAAGATTAGTAAAACGTAATCCATTTATAAACGCTAGGGAAATAAAAGACAAGTTACATTTTCCCGTGACGACATCAACAATAAGAAGAAGGTAAGGAAGAATTCACCTGCCAAAAGTTTAGAAAAGTACCACTACTGTCAAAAATCAACCTACTAAATCGAACCAAATTAGAAAAAGAACACTTGAACTGGAAACCTTCTAAATGACGAAACCAAATTGGTTTTATTTGGTATTCCTGCGACCAGGACATTTATTCGCAGTTGAAAAACCAAGAGTCTCAACCGGAGTGCACTATCAAGATTGTAAAGCACGGCTGGTACTGGTCCCGTTTTCTGTATAAAACCGATGATGACCGCCGCGTTTACTTCAGCATAATGAGAGAAACCATGATACTTTACGGAGAGTGGAATATGCCGCTTAGATGGATTTTACATCAAGACAATGACGCCAAACATACGAGCAAACTGGCTAAAGAATTGTTCCAAAGCAGACCTGAATCCAATTGAAAACCTTTGGACGGATGTAAAGAAAGCTGTATATGAATCAAAACTAATAAATACAAAACAGCTATGGGATGTTGTGCAGGTTGCGTTGAAGAATATCTCTGTTCAGCGATGTCACGCTTTAATCGACTTCATGCCACAACGTTATGACGCTGAACTTAAAAATAAAGGTAATGTGACAAAGTACTAATAAAATAACAAAAATAAAAACTTCACTGTTTTATTGAATTTCGCTTCATATTTATGAGTTTTTGCACTTGCTGCTATTATTTTGCACAATCCGAAATTCGGTGTCATTCCGAAAAACGGACCTTTTCTAAGTACAGAATGCACTGCTTTCTTATCTTGTTTATGAGTTTCATCAGTGATGGAATAAGAATGTTGTGCAGTAGATATGATGTGTTTGCATGACGGAAAAAATTATTAGCAAATTAATGACAAAGTGGACCATGGTGCTATTATTTTGCACAGTGCTGTAGATCGTTCGGTTAGGTGGTAAAAGTTCCAAACAGATAATTCCTTTGTAATCCCATGAAACTACTTTTCCGATTGGTATTGTTGTGAACAACCCTTTTTTCATCAGCAGTTATTGATCGTACCATTTCAGCGTTTCCAGGTTGTTTTTGACCTCTACAGGCCACTTGGGACAGAGCCTTATCATGTTGCCAAATCTTTGCACCATGTCATGCCTTCCGGTCGTTTTTGGCAATTTCAACGCATTGTACGGATCAAACAAATTAGAGGAAGTCCACAACGTTTTCCTTTAAAGTTTCGCCTGGTTTTAGCAGCTCATAGTATACCACACCCGTCTGGTGCAACCATATGCAAAGCATGACCGTGGATTTTTTTTTTGGTGTCGATGTAGACGATAATCACCAGGCCTTTTTCTTCTTGGGATTATCGTAATATACCCACTTCTCACCTCCAGTCACAATTCGGTGCAAAAATCCCCTCCTTTGAGGCCTTTGAAGGAGCAGTTCTCGGTTTTAATTCGTATGGCACCCAATTTTCTTCCTATTGAATAAATTCAAATTTCTTTAAACGAAAGGCAATTGATTACTGAGTGACTTTTTTGCCATTTGTTGCGCGATCACCTTTCCTCATATACCAGTTCTAAAAGATCTGGAGCATCAATTTTGGTCCTTTCGAATAAATCATAGACAACTGACTTCCAAAGACTTAATCTTAGCTGACTTAAGGCTTAATTTACCAATTTACCATAGCAAATTAAGTGCTTTACGCACTTCATGACTCTTGGTGCCATCTTGTTGAAATTAGAGCTCAATGAGGCCATGAGCCAGGCCACCAAGATATGACCAAGCTGCTGAACAACAACAAATCGGTTTATCATGGTCTTACACTCTCAGCTACTGGTGCTATAGTCTACTACTACATTATGGATTTGGTCCAATTGGTCAGGTGTCATCCACAAATGTAAGTTGGAAATAAAGTTTGCAAATGGAATTGACAATAGTGGTTTATGTAGTTTTGGAAATACTCCTGAGCAGTTTGGAGATCCTATTGTAGCGTGAGTCTTGTCACAATGGTTTGCCAAGAGACACTCAACAAAAATGACACAGCAGTTTGACAGTAGTCATCCGCAAACTGTCAAAGAAGGCTGCTGAAAATCAAACCTCACGATGAATTACCCTTCATTTAGGTTTTGCAACAAATTTTCATAAAATTTTATCCGAATTGTTTAAACTGCACTGTACATTTGATTTTTCCAAACTTTAAATTTTCAATTAAGTCGGAGTGGAGTTTTTCTGTCCGCCACTGTACAAACTAACAATTAGCTGCCTGCAATCATTGCTCTTCCCGACGCAATTTTAGGAACGGCGTTGTGCTCACCTACCTCGTAGCATGAAGGCGTTGTCATTATCGACATATTCGCGTCCTGGTCTTTTCCCTTGTTCTCATGTTACGCCTTCCTTCTTTCTAACTCTCTAACAATCGTCTTCACCAACCATCTGGCCCACAGCATCATTGCAGGCGCCTTCTACTGGATGCCCCTCTTCAGCACTTCAGTCAAGGTGTGCATAGCCCTCAAATCGATTGCCCAAAATTGCAGTGACATTTGTCTACCTCGGTGTGGTGATCGTCTTCCTTCAACACCAGAGTAGTGTAAGATTTAAAAAAGTGATTCCCCATATATGACCACCAATAGCCTCTAGTGCTGTGAAGTGGTGAAGACTTTTCATATAATCGAGAGAGACTTAACTGCAAACCCTTTTCCAATTCAGTCCTTGCCAATCAACAAAGCGCTCGCGTACACACCTAGAGTAGAGAAGCAAACTTCCACTAGGCATCCCCAATCCCCACTCAACTCTCACTTCTCCGACATCGAGACTGTCTTGAACAACAGAGCTCTCGCCACCGCCACCGCCTCGTCCATCGTCACGAATCTCCGCACAACGCAATTCATCGCTGTCTCATCCCGGCCCAAGGCGGCAACCTGATTCACATACGAATCAGCAAAAACGAGCCTTTGCCCACCAGCTCGACTGCTGAATCCGCATCGTTAACATAATTTCACAGAGCACTCACGACGCGGAATGTTTCAATGCAAAAACGCTCCCATTGCCTCCGTAGGCAATCATTTGCCCACACAGTCAATAGGACAATAGGAAGTAACCCCGATACCGAGTGCGAATGGCGCTCCGCTCGGCCTGTCCCTGTTCTCGCAGCGGACCACTAATTGCTGCAGGTCCGCAGCCGTCTGTCATATTGGAAACGAGTGCACATCATTGCCACCAGCAATGAACTTGATCTTGGAGGCGTCCGTGGAACCACCTGGCACCAGAGACACTCCAGAAGTTCACATCACCGCACGACAGCAAATTGAGAATAACGCCACAATGACGCCGAGTAACGAACCAGAACGCGAACTCCTTCCGCCACGCAGGCGACAAACGGACAAGTTTTCTCCTCACGCCGGTTCATAAATTCCAGGCCCGAACGCGGATCTAGAACACCGCTCGACCTTGTGGACACTTTTTGATTGCACAAGGCGAGAATTCGGCAATGAATCTGGTGCAACGGGCTAGAAGTGTCCCACAAATACTTTTCGCACCCCGTCGCGCACAGCGGGCCTGATGGCGAGATAATTTACCGGCATCGCGACTATTTGGAGCGATGCTTGCCGAAATCAGTTGGACGCCGATATTGGATGATCGCGTCACCATTAACCAGGAAATGCGCGATGCAGGACTTTCGGAAGATTCATTAGTGCGGCCGGTTGGGGCATTAATGATGCGAACCCGCCAGTAGGTGGGCAGTGGCCAGTCGCTAGTTGCCAGTCGGCAGTGGGCACTGGGCATGTGAACGTTTGTGAAATTAATTACCAGCTGCGGGATCTTGGAGACGCTTGAACGGCTTAGGCCAAGACCAAGTCCAATAGCAAGCCGCGGCAAATGAGCAAACAACAACTTTGGACGGGACAGCGCACCGGGCGCAGCACAGTTGTTACGCAGCGGGCAGTTGTGCGAGAGAGTGTGGGCTCGACGCTAATGTGCGTACTCACGTTCTACGGGCGCAAGGTGTTAAACGATTCGGGATCGTCTGACCGAGTGGGCATGGCTGACAGACGATTAGTTGGTAATTGCGGTGATTTTAATTAGCGGTCTTTAGTTGAAAACAAGACGGTAAATTGGAGAGACATAGCCATTCCGGTAGCTAGCCAGGTGGGAATGGAGTGGACTGCAGAAGTCGGAGTCTGCAGATGCGTGCAAGTGCACTGGTGCTCATTTTGCTGCACTTAATGACGCTTTTGACTTTCATCACTTTCAAGTGAAATTTTATTATTTCCTCGTCAATTGTGGAGTTGGTTGGTGTCGATGATGCTTGAGGGTCATTCTAGCTTGAGGCAAACTCACCCAAGAGTTGGTCTGGAGCATACGTGTAGTTGGGGTTCCAAAGGATGCGAATTACAGATCACAGACCACAGCAAACGCACACAGCGAATTGCGGTGGAATGGACCGGGCAGAAAGGAGATGAAGAACTGCGACATCTAAATACTATATCGACTGCTGCAGGGAGAGAAGGCAGCGCTCATTCGGATGTGGATTAGTTGCTCGAAGCAGACTTAGGCAAAACGTCTTAAGCTACGATCCCGTAAGCGAACGCCTCATGACAATCCGCATTAAGGCTAAATTCGGAAACATCAGCCTGAATTGCGCTCACGCCCCGACAGAAGAGAAGGATGACAACAGCAAGGATGAGTCCTATAATCTCCTAGAAAGAACATACGATTGATACCCCAGCTATGACACCAAGATCATTCTAGGAGCTAGGAAAAGAGGACATCTTTGCTGGCGTCATCGGGAAACACAGCCCGCACGATATAACCTTCGGAAAGGGACTCAGGCTGTTGGACTTTGCCGTGGGGCGGAACCTCTCAGTGAGTAGTACGCGGTTCCCACATCTCAACATCCATAAAGGAACCTGAGGATCCCCTGATCAATTAACCGTCAACCAGATTGATCATGTTGCGATCGACGTGGGACACTCCTCCAGTATTCTCGATGTCCGAACCTTCCGAAGTGCAAACATCGACTCGGATCTTGTTGTAGCCAAGGTAAGAACCTGGATATCGAGAGAGCAACGGAGTCGAGACAGGCCAAAACGGTTTGACGTCGGAAAGCTACAATCGCAACAGGTCGCTGGGATCTTTGCTGACCGAGTCTCCCCGAAACACTCCCAAAGTTCGACGCCGCCTGGAAACGTTGTCAAAGAGCGGGTTTCACGCCACCACCTAGAAGGAACCCACGGTTTGACGACGAATGCAGGCAGGCACATGCAGCTAAGCAGGAGGCCTACCTGGCAACGCTGCATCGGACAACGAGAGCTGTTCGTGAGCTCTACGAACAGAGAAGAAGGGAAGAGAACCGACTTCTCAGAAAAAAACGAAAGGGCATGAGAAGCGCGCGGTCGAAGAGATGGAGAGATGTTATGGCAGGAATGAAGTCCGAAAGTTTTACCGAAAAGTAAAACAGCTATCTGAGGGAGAAGAAGTTCGGACTAAAGCCTGCCGGGACTTAAATGGACAACTGGTCCAATCCATGCTGAGAATCTGGAAATATCATTTCTGCAGACTGTTCCTCTGAATTTGGACGATGATTGACAAGAATTCCGCCCCCCGACCTAAATTATCGAGACTGAAGTTGAACAAAGTTGCTGAAGCGGATGGACGGTCCGCAGAAATGTCTAAAGCAGCTTGAGATGACCAGGTTGGGTCATGACAGGTCAACTGTAAGATATGGTGGGAGGAAAGCATGTCAGACGAGTAGAATCACAGCGTCGTTTGTTCGGTTCACAAGAAAGGAGACCCCTTCGATTGCTACGGTGTGGTTTCAGGCCAGGGAAGTGCAAATCGACACTCACCACATATCGATTTTTAGGCCGCATATGAGAGCGTGCATAGAGACGAGCTATACAGCGCCATGTCTAGTTTTGGTATTCCAACCAAACTCGTCATATTTTGTAGGATGACGATGGAAAACTCGACAAAGAACCTACCGAGACGGAAGCGGGTAAAATGCGTCTCGTGGTTAGTGGGAGCAAAACGAAGTACATGCTGTTATCAAGGAAGGACGCACGACACCGACGTCTGGGACAGAGCGGCACACTGGGCGGCAGAAACTTCAAGGTAGTCAAGGACTGTCAAGGTCTACCTCGGCTTCTGGGGTCAACTTGCAGCTCAACCAACACGCCTCTTCAAGTAGCAAGGTCTCATGACAGTTGCCTTGAATCCCAGAACCCCAAATTCTCTCTTCTGCACTTGTGTGCGCCATCTCAGGCGAGGTCGTCTCTTGTTGTGCTGTCCCAGTGGCTCGGATTCGTTGAGTCGTCGGTGCCCACTCTACATGACCTTATCATCTTAAGCATTGCACCCGCACACACTTGACCGTTTTCTAAGTTCTTTTAATTTTAGACGTCTGGCTGAGCATTCCGATCTTCGGTATCATTTTTTGAACAGTATGAATCCCCTTTTTTGGGATGCGCCCAAGGATGTAGAAATCTTACAAAGATACTCGCGGTAACGGGAAAACGCCCATGGTCTAATTCACACCCTGTACAATTCAAACACTCACCCTGCGGAACTGCCGTTAGGTATTACTTCGCGGCGATGGTTAGCGACTCACACTCTGCTCTGGAGGGAAGCCCTTTCTGCTTCAGCCTGTCTAAGTTTTGAATGAACCTTCACAATGAAGGAACATTCCTCATTCCAGTGCTTCACAGATCTCATCATGTAAGGGATCATATTACCGGCGCTTGGTAGGCTTACCAACTGTCTCTTATGCTCAAAGCGGCTGCAGTGAATAACTACGTGCTCTGCGTCCTCCTTGGAGTTTGAGTATTGTGAGCATTGTTGGCACAGCGGCGAGTTGTCGTGCCAGTGTGCCAGTGCAGATATTTTCGGTAAGTGCCACACAGTGGTGGTGCCCTTGTATGGGAAACACGGAAATAAATATGTAACGTTGACGGATCTTGATGAAATTCGAAGTATAGTATTAGTGCCATAGGAAAGGATCCTCCAGCTGTCTAAAAATGGTTAATATAGCGGAAAGGGCAATGGAGTAATCTTAAGTTAAAATTAAAAAAAAAATGCACTTTTATTGTTTAATTGCAAAAAATAAATATTAAGTAACAATTTACGACAGTAAGTTTAGGCTTAAAAGAAAGCTGAAATTTGTACCTATTAAGAAAAATTACACTCAGTACAATTTACTAACATACTTTCGTTGTAAGAAATGGTAAAATCGGAATTTAGTGTAATAAGACTTGCGCTTCACTACTTAGTGGGAGTGAATCCTTTGTTTTCCTGTCAGACCTCAATCCAATGATCAGATGATACCAACATTTGATGAACTACAACTTCATTCGTCGCCGAAAGAGAAAAAATTCTGCTATTATTAATTCGAAAGTGCCAATAATTCTTATTTCGGCTATCCTGGGCCTCCTCTGACAATGATACGACGAGCAAGGCTACTTATGATATTATATCCGCTCCGTGGAAAAGATGTCTATGGATCGTTCCTGGCATATAAAACTAGGGATATATATTTATAGTTTCCTGGACATGAACTTAAAATTTCCCAGCGTCAATCCAGTAATTGCTCGATTTTATCTCTAGGATGACGCTGTATCTTGTTTACAAGTTGCACATCTATTTCTGCTGTTGATACTGATGTTACTATCATAAGCTGTACTAGTTCCTTGCGTAACAATATCTGCTTTTAATCTCATTTTCTTCACTCTGGATGGATAGGCAGTGTCGTTTTGTTGTTCTCCGTGCAGAAGACGTGTTTGTTACTGCCTGCGATACTTTACTATCAATCATGGGGAAATGCAATTCATGTTTTACTTTAATTACACTAGCTGTAATTATTGTTTTATGTAAATTCCAACTCTTCTCTTTTCACGTATTAGGTTCATAGTTCCCTGTTTTAGTTGTACTTTTACCGCCCTACAGTATCGTGTTGAAGAGGATCGAAGATTTTCAAATTTAAATATTGACATCCAATTCCATCAATTCCAGCGGTACCAACAATGTCATGAATACACACGAATCGGATGCATTCGAATCTTCCTTTGAAAATGTTTGCCTAAATTCACTTTGCCCAGAAAATCCATCACAACCCCACTTGGTCAAAAGCGTGAGACTAACGTTTTCTTGCGATTGGTGTAATCTATAGTGTTTCGTACGGGGTTATATTCTCGGTATCGGGGCGAAGCTACTGTTTGTACGGGAGAAAGCATCAAAGAAGTCGAAAAACTTGTTCTTGAGCATGCTCGAATAAAGGTGAAAATGATGGCAGAGATCAGCAAGCTTTCAATTGGTACCATTCACACCATTCTTCATAACCATATTAACCTTTCAAAGGTCAGTTCAAGGTGGGTGCCACGAATGTTCACAGCGCCTCAGAAAAAATGAGAATCGCATGCTGTAGAGAGCATTTGGAGATGTGTAGTGAGAACGCGGACGGTGTTATGGTCGAAGAGTCCATGCAGTGCCATAAAAAAGGAACAGACCCTCCGAAGAAGTTCAAAGTCACTCCGTCTGCCGGGAAGCTCATGGCCACTTTTTTTGGGACTCAAGGGAATCTTGCTCATTGAGTACAAACAAAAAGGTGAAATCATCAACGCCAGATCGTACTCTTCCACTTTGAAATTAAAAAGAAAAAACGGGGTAATCTCGCAGCTGGTGTGTTGCATCTTCATGACAACGCTCCTGTTCACACGGCGTGAGTTTCAAAGGCTCCTGCGCGAGATTGTGGTTTCGAAGAAATCCAACACATACCCTTTAGTAAAGACCTTGCCCCTAGTGACTATTTCCTGTTTCCGGATTTGAAAAAATGTCTTCGTGGAAAAAGATTTTCGGATGGTGAAGAACTCAAGTCGGCAATAAATGGGGATTTTCCTACTCACTTACTTACTTACTTATCAGGCCGGCGACCCATGAAGGGTCAGAGCCTGAGCAATTGCTGCTTTCCATCGCTGAAGGTCCTGGGCACGCTGCTTCCAGTTATCAAGGCCAAGCTGTCTTACGTCCGCTATCACTTGGTCTCTATACCGGAGGTTCGGTCGTCCTCTTCTTCTCGGACCAGGAGGCTTAGATTCGAAGACCCTCTTCGCTGGAGCGTTGCTGTCCATGCGATCGATGTGGCCGAGCCAGTGTAGTCAACGGATTTTTGCCTTCCGGACTACATCCAAATCCTGGTACAGCTCGTAGAGTTCGCGGTTATGTCATCTCCCCCATTTACCTTCTTCGCAGACGGGACCCTATATCCGACGTAGAATTTTTCTTTCGAAGGCACCAAGAATCAGCTCTGCAGACTTGCTTATCGTCCAGCTTTCATTTTCCGCATATCGATATATTCTCGAATACATTGAACGGCCCTCCTAAGTCTATTTGCAATTTGACCATGTGCTCGCTCAACTGAAATTTTAGCTTTCATTTCATTTATTTCTATTTTTACTATTCCTTACTATTCCACTATATAGACCGGATATAGTTTCTTACGACATTGCAATAAAACAGTCCTACAAATAATGAACTTGATGCATTTTTATATTCGCATCATCGATGGAAAATATTTCAAGCTTTCCGAAAAATGTAGTCTTCCGTTGGAGCCTCTGGGAGAATTTTTTTTATGCTCCACCGAACATTGAAGTACTTCCCGCAAAAGGTGGCCTTTATAAAAAGCCTGATCTAGTAAACTGGTGGTCAAAATGAAAAAACGGTTTGAAGGCTAAGTATACGTCCTTTGAAATAAATATAACATCATGTTTCAATGTGGCTTATTTTAAAAAGTATGTCACAACGAAAATCATTGAAAAAACGTCCAATTTTTAAAATTTCGAAGTCCGAACTTTGAGCTAGTCATACACCGAAACGACTTCAACAAAATTTTGTCTTCCTAGGTTCTCAAACATGCAGAATCGAAAAATCAATACCACTTGGCCAAGATAATTATTTCATTTTACGTATTTTTTTACGCTGCGCGCCGTGCTCAGAAAGGAACTATGAGAGTCGATGCAACTGCACTCCCCTACGGATCTTGGTATCCAGGTCTCGATGACGGGGATGATCACATGTGTCCACCTACCTTTTGTGGAGGCATCCCATCTGACTTGCCACGTTGTTGGATGTTGCTCGTTCTTCTCCTTTTATAATTTTGGCTTTGTCCCTGTCCGGAGATCCTCGGTGGTACATCCACATTAGTTCGTCTGCAAGAATGTGTATGGGTAGCAGTCCTCATGTGATGAACGCCGACTCATCAGAAATGGTCCTGAAGCCACTGATGGTGGGTATTGCACAGACTCTCTACGCAGACGTTATCATCCATTTCAGTCGCCCTGAAGTGAAGTGCCCTAGCCCAAATCAGAGCTGCATACAGAAGAACTGAACTGACTACTTGCGAGAGAAGGACTCTGCGCGCATATCTGAGTCCACCAATATTTGGGAGGATTCGAGCGAGTGCTCCTTGTACAAGTGAGGCCTTTTAACTGGCACACCTTACTTGTTCCCTGAAGGAGAGCCTGCTATCAAACACAACTCCTAGGTACTTCACTCACTACTTGTACCCAATTGTCTGACCTCCAGCTATGAACATGTCATATTTCACCTTCTTGCGACTGGTGATCAGCACCGCCTCAGTTTTGTGTACCGCAAGTTCCGGACCGCCATTTTCTAACCACTCTCTTACATTTGAGATTGCTGTAGTCGTAGCAGCCTCCACGTCCTCTATGTGTTTTGCCACTGTGACGATGGCGCTATAGTTGGCAAAGCCGAATATTTCACTCCATCTGTTAGCCATAGTCGTAGATCACCATCATACATCATATTCCCCAGTATACATAGGTCCTAGGAGTGATCCCTTTAAAACTCCTGCCATTATGTTGACGGATCCTGCGCCATCGTCGGTTTTAAACATAAATTTCCTATTCGTAAAGTAATCTATCAGATAAGAGGGTGTGCCCATGGCGATAAGAGACGGGCGTATGTGCAACCACCTGCCGTAGATGATACGTTTTAGTACTTTGCCCAGTGTATCCAATAGACAAAATGGCCGGTACGAGGACGAATCTCCAGGCGGTTTCCATCCTTTGCGCAAAAGTACTAGGACTGGGTGTTTCCACTTGGCGGGAGAGACTCCCTTTAGTAAATAGTGCAACTCCTTTAGACGCAGGTTCTTGCCTCCTTACGTGGTTATTCGCTAGTTTGCTTTCTTTTTGTTAAGATTTTCCCTCCAATCAGGCATGTGGATCATCGCGATCATGTGAAGATCAGTGCGGATGGGATGGGTCTAATAACGACAACCGCTCCATGGCCATCCTTCTAGTTCTCAAAACGGATCCTTGGCGCGTTACTTCAATTCCTTTGCAGTCATCGCCCAATTTTTCTAAACTTAGACTTCCGTCTGAGAGAGAGCGCTATCGGTCGACGATCAGTTCAGATGGCATCAGCATATGTCCTTCCGCCTTTCCAATGGAGACCGCTGTGCTAATTTTTCAAGCCTCCGTCCCTCATTTAAACAAAACGATCTTTTCCGTTGAATGGCAATTTAAAGCTCCCCTGTCCGTGAAGATGTTCCACATTACCTCCCGGTACCGCTTAAAGACTCAATTTAGCAAAAAAACTGCACTATTCGTCGCAAGCTCACATTGATCATCAACGATCGTGATGTCCGTGCCATCACCGCTTGCCCCACTTACTTGCGCACGTTGCCCCGAGCTGACGTTGCAAGTTTATAGCCAACCCCTGCTCGCAAACAGGTTCCCCACCTCGGCGCACGACACAGCCCAAAGGTAGAGGCATAGCCTCACCCTTGCATTATCCGCCGCAAGATGATCTAGAAAGATACGGAATCAGACACTTAAATCGTCTAATGAACCCTGAAACCATTCCGTTCTTCGCCCCCCCCCCCCCCCCCCCCGGACGGTGCCACCTCGGGATGCTTGCTCCGATTTTATCGTTACTTCCTAGAAAGTCTCCGGCAGCAGCATCCCAGCGGCCGGCGCACATAAATCACTCGACGAGCTGCTGCCCGGGCATCGACGCACTCACCGTTCGCAGATCATCATTTCGGGCACTAAAACAAAATTGCATGCCCACCTTGCGCGCTCAATCATCATCAGCGGACACGAACCGACTATTACGCTAATGAAATTATTCACAAATCGGCACCGAGTCATGCGGATGCACCAACCTGCCGCGCCGCCCGTGTGTATCAATGGCGGCCAGTCCGCCTCTGCGCCAATATTATGATATTAGTAACTTGTAACGTCGATTAGCATAATTCTGAAGCGACGTCCGCGGCGGCACATGGAGCACTCCCCGGGATCGAATTACCGCTTTAGCCGTGACAGCTCATCGCTGGGGGCGGAGGACGAAGGGGGCCGGCGCGCGCCTCAAAGCAAATACGACTCCGCGCGAGCGCAATTGATTTGATTAATAAGCTCACTTTAGCGTCGTTGTCGGTTGTCGTTCTAGTGCATCGTCAACGAACGCGGACCACTGCGTTGCTGCAGACGGGGCGCATCGCTAGTCCCATCCGCCACTTATCTCCGCGTGCGCACGCGCGCACTATTGAGTTCTATCGACGGATTGGCAAATGGCCAATGTGTTTGCCCGCTCGAGCGTGCTAATTGACGCGCACTGATCGATGAGCGACGATCCGTCGGAGCATAAGCGCGCGGACGACGATGATGGCGAACACGACTGCCGCAGATGGCGAACAGCGAATTCAATTAGATTCCTGTTCTTAATTCGAGATGTCAGCATTATTGATTATTAATTAATGGGCGCGATCAATGCGAGACGCCTTGAGATGCCGCGCTCTGTGTCTGCAGACTCAGCTACAGTCTCCGTCTGCTCGGGCGCAGTGCACTTGTCCGGTGTGGAATGCCGGCAAATGAATCGCCTGCATCTGTGCCAATACATGTTAAAATTAATTCAAACCAGTGCAACGTGAGCTGAGGATGGCTCGTTGCACGGGGGGTGGGGGGGAGGCTGGTTCGCCAAGGGAATTGTGACAAATTGGTTGGAGTCGAACAAGTTATTGTGGCGTCTTCGTGGATTTGTCTCAGTTGTTGCCGGCCTATGAAGGGAGATCGGGATTGACTTCCATTACTTTGTTCTCCATTTCAGGCATACAATGTGGTGTCGCTCAGCTAGTACGGACAAGCACCAAGCACCCTACCAACGACGACACGCCAAATCCGCATGACAATGTCTGAGAGCCATTAAGTGCCTTAGTCCAGTGCAAAGTATCGTCCCCTTTCCTCCAACCAACGCCAGCATCAGTATGAGCAAATATTTCCTCTTGAATCATGCACCGCGTCCAGCAGAGAGCGCTAGCCATGGACCAGTCGCTTGCCTCGATACGATCGTCGTCGGTTAGGCGAGGCAACTTAAAACAGCCATAAAGCACTATAATTCCAGCAATCAACCACCTGTGTAATGCCCGGTGGATGCAAATCATCCGCCGGGATCGGGCGCACAGCCGACGAGAAGCGAGGCAGAAGCTGTCCGGCTTCGAAACACGGGTTTGAACAATCGCCCAAATCGCTCACAACGTCCGCTGCGTCGCGGTCAACCGTCCCGAGGGTTTATTTACTGTTTGCGATTAGAATGGGGAATTATTTTGGTCGCTCGTCGTGCTGATGAATCAGCAAATGAGGAGCCATAATGTGCTGGGTGCTGTCCAGGCGCCACGGGACATTTGATTTTGCCATCATCGAGTATCGGGTTGCAACTGGTTGCCACGGGACTAGACTGGCTGGATGTGTGCGCATGCGGTTGACCGATCCGGATGTTAGGAGGAAGCGCTAAGCGCAGGAAGAAGGGTCTTAATGAAGCTATTACATGGTACGTACATATACTCGTAAGTGATCTTGATTGGAATGACTTTGTTGCAGTGGAATGTGTGCAAGGGAAGCTCTTGTGTTTGAAAAGAAAGTAGTAGGTTGGTCAAACTGGGCGGTTTTGCTCTGTTTAGAGGCAGGACATGGAATATGTTTTGTTTAGGGGTTCGACTCACACACCGAGGGTCTTAGATCGCAACTTGTCGCGGCAGCAAAATGTATGAGACATGGACTTGTCCTAGAAGACTCAACTTCGGGCAACTACAGATCGCTAGAAAATTTGCAAACCGAGTCTCCCCGCAATTCTTGAAAGTCTTGACGCTGTCTATGCTCACAATAGTGGAAGAATGGAAGCATTGCCAAGATACCATCAAAAAAGCTGCCACTGATGTGCTGTGTCTTACGAAACCATCTAGATCTCTTTCATCTCTTTCTTCTGCAATCGACTACCAAAGTAAAGGGTTGTAAACTTAACAATAAAGATTTCATTGTTTTATCAGGTGGACGCTTTTTTCTTGTTCTTCTCACGCATTTGAACTGGGTTCAGCGATTTCTCCTACCAAAGTCTGGAGTTTTCAAAAGGATGACTTCAACGATGTATCAACGCTGCATCGACGAACAAGAGCTATACGACCAGAGTAGAAGGGAAGATAATCGTCTTTTGAGTGGGAAAAAGGAAGAAAATTAGGACCGCGCGGTTTACGAGGTAGAGAGGTGTACGAGCCTCGTATCGACGACGCCTGCCGACCCGAAACTTGACAATTTTTAATAGAGGCGCACTATACTGACAATGTAGAAAAAAAACACATTTGCCAACAGATAAATTACAATGACTAACTAAATCAGGCATGACGTTAAACTCAACCTGAACGACAATGGCAAGACAAGAATTCCATTCAGATTGAGACTGATATCGAACAAAGCTGTTAGAGCTGACGGGCTATCCGCAGAACTCTTTAAAGCAGCTGAGGATGTTCTGTTTGGCCGCATGCACCCGCTCATCTGTAATTTTCCTGGTAAGAGTCATTTGCCCGGTCCACAAGAAGGGAGGCGCCTTAAGACTGCACAAACTACCGAGAAATCAGTCTCCCTACAGTCGCATACAAGATCTTCTCTGCCGTTTTGAATTGACGCCTGAAACCTATCATCAACAATTGGATACGTCCTTAGCAATGTGGTTTCAGGTCAGAAAAGTTTGAACAATTTGCGTGTCAGTTGGGTTGAAAAAATTAAATCCGCGATGGAATTCAAACGTAAGAGTGTGTTTGCTCTGTGTTTGGCTATAAAACAACAAGTAGCTATCGGAAGAACCCTCCAGCACTTCAACGTGATCTAAACATTTGAGTTTCGAACTTTAGCCCGTTACCAGGATATTGCCAGTATTTCAAAACAACAACACATCAACCGAAGTGGTTCCGAAAGTGAAGGCTCGAATTGAGAGAAATCCGCTTCGAAATGGAAGAAAAATTGCCTATGAGCTCAACAGCTCATCGAAACGAAAACGAAATGCAGCACATACTTGTTTATGTACAATGCTTAGGCTCAAGCCATTGAAATTCCGAAAACCACCCGACTTACGGAGCAACAGAA
The DNA here is from genome assembly GCA_944738645.1 of Eristalinus sepulchralis. NCBI lineage: Eukaryota > Metazoa > Arthropoda > Insecta > Diptera > Syrphidae > Eristalinus > Eristalinus sepulchralis. Next base: position 47,660,344 of record OX122882.1, read on the forward strand.
AAGAGTGAAGGAGTTGCTTCGCTTACATCAAAGAGGTAAGCTGCCGAATTTGATTTTTTCCGATGAGTAGGCAATTGTTGTCAAGCAATATGTCAACAAACAAAATTATCGACCTTTTCTCCCACATGCGAGCGGAGTTCAATATTGTCTTGGTATCGATATGAAAGAAAATGCGAATTTAATTTAAATTGTTTTTATTTTTCAATATAATCTCCCCTAACATCAATGCATCTTGAGATAAGCTTTTTGAAACCCTCAAAAAAATAAATGTTCTCTTTCTCTGCAAAATACCTATTTATTGCCGATTTAAGTTCTTCATCATCCGAAAATCTTTTTCCACGAAGACATTTTTTCAAATCCGGAAACAGGAAATGATCACTGAGGACAAGGTCTGGACTATAGGGCGGGTGTTGAATTTCTTCGAATCCACAATCTCACGCAGCAGTCTTGGAAACTCGCGCCGTGCGAACAGGAGCGTTGTCACGAAGAAGCAACACACCCGCTGCGAGTTTACTCCGTTTTTTCTTTTTAATTTCAAATTGGAAGCGCAGGATGTGGCACTGATAGTTTCACCTTTTTTGTACACAATGAGCAAGATTCCCTTGAGTCCCAAAAAACTGTGACCATGAGCTCCCGGCTGACGGAGTGACTTTGAACTTCTTCGGGGGGTCTGTTCCTATTTTATGCCAATGCATGGATTCTTGTTTGCTTTTTGGGTCATAGTGGTGGACCCATGTTTCGTCCATAATACCGTCCGCGTTCTCACTACACATCTCCTTTTTCTCATTTTTTCTGAGGCGCTGTGAACATTCGTGGCACCCACCTTGCACAGACCTTTGAAAGGTTAAGATGGTCATGAAGAATGGTGTGAATGGAACCAATTGGTAATCTCTGCCATCAGTTTCACCTTCATTCGGGCTCTTCGGCTTCTTTGATGCTTTTTCCCGTTCAAGCAGTAGCCGGGGCGCAGGAGCGGGGGTCGTCTTCAATGCTCTCTCTCTCTCGCTCTGCCTCTCTTGAACTCACTTGACCACGTTTGCACAATTGATAATGAAGGTGCGGAACCCTGGTAAACAGCCACCATCTCTTCTTGAATAGTTTTTGACCTTGCTTAGTGAAAAATTTAATTACAGCGCGATGCTCAATTTTCACCATCTTCGTCTCAGTTGACATTATGATCCTGTTTAACTAGAGATAAAACGCGAATTAATAAGCACTTTTATATGAAATTTGAATGCACTAAAATAATAGTATTAATTGATAAATAAGTCAATTTATACATACAGCCACAGCTTCACCCCGATACAGAGAATATATTGAGCGCCTCTCGTAGGTGCTTTGAAAATCTACACCTTCGGACGGCCACAAAAAGCAGGCAACACTGTTGGTGGTGGTTTGGGCCGCCATAATCGCCGATGATCGCTTTGCTCGTTTTTTGGAATCGTAGCGTTAATATTAAGGCGACCGTATAAGGTGAACCTGTCTCAGAGGCAGTATTGATGCCTTGGGGAAACAATCTTATAAGTCGGACAACGTGGACATTTCAACAGGACTCGTTTTAAGAGATCTCGTCATCCAAGATTGGTTAAAAAATAAAGCTCCGAACTTTATTTCTTCGATGAATTGTCAATTCTCCTGATGCAAATCCATGAGATTTCTCTGTCTGGGGTATTTTGAAGGCGAAGGGTGGCACAAAAAAAATGCAAAACTCTAGAGGACCTCAAACAAACACTTTACCGGGAATGGGCCAGCTTGCGAGGCTTGCTTCGACAGTCTCATGGCCATTATTCGCGTAAAAGATGGACATATTGAAATCCACCGCTAAAATTTGAAAACTGGTGCAGTCTCCAATATTTTGTACCTCGCCACAGTAAAAATTTATCAAAATGGAAAAACATTTAGAATTTTTAAAAGTTGGAGTTCCAGTCATTCACCGTGTATTTGTTGATTTATTGGCCACATACCACATCGTGCCAACTCGTGTTAATTAACGCCGTGTCCAGTTTTGGAGTTCCTACCAGACTCGTGGACGAACACAAGGGCAATGGAATGAAATCGGCTTACAAGCGTCAGGCGATGAGCGGGGAGAAGCTAAGAATGTGCTCTCATCAGGAAACCACGTTAAACTTCAATCTCTCGAACAGAGCATCACTATGGTCACTATGGTTGAGATAGACAAGAACTGTTTCAACATCTGTTTCTCAGTCAATAGACAACAAGAACGTCAGTACCAAAATCAAGCCAAGAATCACTCTTGCCAACAGCTGCTTCTTTGAGTTCAAGAAGCAAAGCTCACTCTAGAAAGACCAAGCTGACTTTGCATGGCACCTTGATTATTCCTGTCCTGTTTTATGGCACAGAAACTGAAAAAATCCTCTCGAGATGATACTTTTACGTGCTTTTGGTCCAATTTGTGTTAACGGCATCTCGAGAAGAATATTCAACTATGAGCTCTACTGGATGTGTATGGTGACATGGGCCTAGTTAATTGTCTGAGGATACCACGGTTAAGATGACAAGGTCACGTAGCGCGGATTGATAATACTGTTGCTGCCCGAACAGTCGCAATGTCATAGAGGCTGACATCATTTAAGATGGCACACGCAAGTAGAGAAGAGGACGGGGATGCTAGTTTGGAGGCAGATAGCATGGAGAAACCCCCAGGTCCATCCTTGACTGTTATTTCACTGAAAGGAGAAGGACAACTTCCCATTCCACTAGCAAAGAAGAAGACCTCGACTTTAAAGAGCCTCAACGCAGCAACAGTCATTGTGCAAGCTTTTGACGCTCTGACCTATGTTTGACTTAAGTGGCAAGTGATGAAGGAATATGAAATCAGTATACACAGTTGGGAGCATCAGTTGAGGGATCATGCTGATTGGAACTAAGGTCCATCCCAGGCAAAAGGAGCTCTGGGCCATGTCACCATAGGCTGTCAACAGAAACCTGTTCTCATTGCTATACGATTCATTTTTCTAGCAAAGATTCCTGGGAACCCCGTAAACCCCTTATTGGCCTCGAGAGCTTCACATTCCCTGTCTCGCAGCCATTGGTCTACAACGAACAAATCTGGGTGACATAACAATGACAAGATCCAAAGTGCTTCACCCAACTGAACAATATTGCAGCGGCTGTGCTTTCCAGTCAAGCACCTCAGATCCCGTCGTTTTCGTCATCTGTTGTGTAACTCGCATTAAATGTTAATAAAAATTTGAGTGCTTCCTGCCACTACGTCCGTGCAGCATTCACATTTTCACACGAATCGCGAATCTAGGTCATTCCCATACGACTGTCATTCCCGTCGATCATAAACTGATGATCCAAGTGGCGGAAGACGAGTGGTCGCAACCATCTTTTGGCCATCTTTCGTCTCTTGCTCATTCGGCAAGGATGATGTGGCCGCCTGCTGAGAGACACGATTGACTGCTGCTCCTTGTCAAAAGAGCGATGTCATCCCTCCTTTCATTGAGAATTTAACGATGCCTCCCTCGTAAAAGTCGCAACTTCAAGTGCGTAATGCACACCACCTCCAGAGGGCATAAAACCAAAAATAAGCTCCAAGCTATTCCGGGTGTTTAACATCCCAGGTGCGGCTTCAGGAAAAACGTGTTCATTTGGCGAGCAGACAGTGGGTTACCCAATTTCTTGCATAATCTGATTGTTCGTTCACAGAGACGGAGGAGGGTGAGACTTATCCTGACGTTGTCCAAGAGCCTAGAAAGTCCTTAATTGAACCGGGTAGACAATTGTTAATCACTTAATCAGTTTTTGTCGCGTTCCCTCTGCAGACTAGGACCAACAAGCCACCACCAGCAGACCGAGAACTAATTAAGCAAATGCCGACATAGTCCCTGTGCCCACTTTACCATCGGCAGTCTTGGCCGCTGCCGCTGCCGCCGTCTGCTGGACGGCCAGTATTTCATGATTATTATGAAATATGTGTGTACTCGGTATTCCATTATCCTTAATGTCATTACATTAGGATTCCGTGCGCCTTAGTGTGTTTTATGATGGGCTCACGATGCCTGTGTGCATGCCGTGGCAGCGGCTTCGGCTGGACCTGGGGCTGGAGTTGGACATCGTGCAAGACCCGCTAATTAATTTCGTTGTTTTGTTTCTGTGAGTCTTCTCGTGCCTTTTTTTTCTCGGCCGAACGCCCTGCACTTCAATCAGCCTTGGAATGATGTCGTAAACTTCAATGCAGTCCCTTGCTGAGTGGTGTTCAGCCGACAGGCGGGGAGAATTAAGGTTCTGCAATAAATTTTATTCCGTTCTAGTTGCTTGGCTGTAAGAGGCGGCGGTTGCACCGTAATTGAATTGAATCCATTTGGATTGGACCGTGAATTGCGTCGAAAAGTCTGCAACGCCGGTTAAATCTTCGATGGCGGAGCTCTTTTTATGGCTTCCGCTGTAAAAACGCTGCATTTAGCGGTAATTTACTGCGAATTAATGCGATTAGCGTCGATGGGAATGAAATTAATGGATGCGAGTGCGATTAAGACGTGATTGGAAAGTTGTTTTACAACTGTCTGGAGGTTATTGAATATTACGGTTTTGTCATAAGACTGGATGTAGCGAAGGGCGGTCTTACTGTTATCTAATTTCTGAGTAGCAGGTTAACACTTATCCTGAGGTGAGAATGGGACAATCGGAAGCGTGGAATAAAGCATGAGACATGTCAAAAACACTCTAAATATGTCAATGTACGCGAAGATGGTTTGAAGACTCCATAAAGACGAGAAAAACGCTGCAAAACATGTCAAACATGAGGTTTACAGGCAGGCTGTAATCGAAGGCCGGACTCAGGCACTGGTCGGCCTGTCACTGAGAAGTTGGCCGCCATAGAAACTATCAGGAAGAAGCAGACAATTTTGAATCATCTACAGTCAGCAGACTCCTCAAAGAAGTTCAAAGTTTAGGTACCCAGGAGTAAACCCAAACAAATTCAATTGACCAACAGTGAAGCGCTGCTGTGCCGTAACAAAGTCGAACCATTCCTGAAGTGATTTATTGCGGGCAATGAAAACTGGATTAAGTTGGAGAGTATCCAGAGCAAATGATCATGACGAAAGACCGGTGACCAAATACAAACAACTTCCAAGCCTAGGTTGAAGGTAAACAAGGTTACGTTGAATGTTTGGCGGGATTGGAAGGGAAGTGTCTACTATGAGCGGCTAGAACATGGATAAGTAGTCAATTCAATCGTATTCTGTGCACAATTTGATCGTTTCAATGAAGAAATCAAGAAAGAGGGATCAGATTTTGCCAACAGAAAGGTAGTGGTGTTCCATCCATTAGTGATACAGAACAATAGATAGAACTTGGTTGGGACATTTTTATGCTTCCACTGAATTGGCCGGACCTTACATCATTTGATTACCATTTGAATCGGTCTTTGCAAACATTATTGATGCTAGAGAATTGGCCGACCGTATAGCCATCTTCTTCTTGTTTTGCTGGGGCTACAGTTTGGGGAGGATCTGGGACTCAACCAACATACCTCTCCAGCTTTCACGCTCTCGCCACCTGCCTCCAATTGCACACTCAAAGTTGGCTGAGGTCTATTTGCACTTGTTTGCGCCACCTTATCCTGGGCCGTCCTCTGTTACGTTGTCCCAATGGCTCAGATTCGAAGACTTTTCGGGCCGGAGCAGTGGTGTCCATACCCTCTACATGGCCTTTCCATCTTAAGCGTGGTGTCCGAAGACGCTTGACTAGGCGCATGTCGCTGAACAGACCGTAGAGTTCGTCGTTAAATCTTCTCCGCCAGATGCCATCAACGCAAACAAGACCAAAAATCGCACGCATAACTTTTCTCTCGAAGAGACCAAGGGCATCCTCATCCGCTTTTAGTAACGTCCAGGTTTCCGCGCCATAAAGTAGGACTGGGATGATCAAAGTATTATATAAATCATGCTTCGTCCTTCGAGAGAGGACTTTATTACTCAATTGCCTCGTGAGCCCAAAGAAATAGCGATTGCCAAGAGTGATACTGTGTTTGATTTCGGTAATGGTGTTATTGTCCCTATTTACCGCGAGAGCCAAGGAAGACGAAGTCCTTGACTACTTCGAACTTACTGCTACCTAACGTAACGCTCTATCCGTGACGTCGATGTTGTGTGTCATTCTTTGACGACAGCATATACTTCGTCTTGCCCTCATTTATCGCTAAACCCATCTTAGCCGCTCCTGCTTCAATGCCAACAAACGCCTCATTATCGCCTCACTGTGTTCTTCCAATCACGTCAATGTCATCCGCATAAGCTAGCAACTGAACGGACTTGTGGAAGATCGTGCCTCTGATGTTGACGTGTGAGTTACGCACGATCCCCTCAAGAATGATGTTAAAGAAGTCGCATGACAGCGCGTCGCCTTGTCTAAACATTGAAGGTCTCGGTGAGTTCGTTGCCGGTCTCGGTGAGTTCGTTGCCGACTTTGATGGAGCAGCGAGAACTCTCCATCGTCATCCTACACAATCTGACCAGTTTGGTAGGGATGCCAAAATTAGACATGGCGCTGTATAGCTCGTCTCTATGCACGCTCTCATATGCGGCCTTGAAATCGACGAATAGGTGGTGAGTGTCGATTTGCACTTCTTGGGTCTTTTCCAGGATCTGCCGTAGTGTGAAGATTTGGTCGATGCTGGACTTCCCTGGCCTGAAAACACACTGATAAGGACCTATCAGGTTGATTACGAATGGCTTCAGGCGTTCACACAACACGGTAGAGAGGATCTTGTACGTGATGTTAAGGAGACTAATCCCGACCATATCTTACAGATGAGCTGGTGTATGTGCCCAACCAGGTCATCTCAAACATTCAGCTCAAATATTCAAACATTCAGCTCAACAGCGAAATTTGAGCCGTCATCGCCGTCAAGAGTCTGCAGAAATAATCTCTCCAGATTCTCAGCATGGATTGCGACTCCATTACCTGTAGTCCATTTTGGTCCCCGCAGGCTTTGGTCCGAACATCTTCTCCACCAGATGTTTGACTTTTCGGCAAAACTTTCGAACTTCATTCCTACCATAGCACCTCTCCATCTCTTCGATCACGCGCTTCTCATGCTCTCTCTTTTTTTCTTGAAAAGTCGGTTCTTTTCCCTTCTTTTCTGTTGTGCGATGCAACGTTGCCTTGTTGCCAGCGCTCGTCGTCAAGCAATAGGTTTCTTCTGGATGGTGGCATGAAACGCAGCAAATCAGCGGCAGCTTCTTTGATGGCTTCTTGACAATGTTTCCATTTTTCTTCTATTGTCAGTCGAACTTTGGTAGAGTTTCAGGGAAACTCGATCGGCAAAGATCCCAGTGATCTGTTGGTATTGTAGCTTTCTGACTATAAACCGTTTTGGCCTGAATCAACGTGTGCACAGAACCATGCACCCCCACACGCCTGACTATATAGTCGCTGACAAAATTTTCTTTTGACAAATCAAGGAAGTTCTGGGGAATTTTAAACCAACTTCGTTAAACGTCATCTATGACTAATGGGCAACAAATTGAATTGATTTCAAATAAAGAAAACCGCGGAGACTGAAGTTCCCCTCAAAGTTATAAAGAGTTCAGATTGTCTACCACAAAGATAAAAAAACAAAAACTTCTCAAAATTAGTGTTAACTTTGTGATATACCCCAAGTCAAGCATCTATAGATACGACGTCTAAGATGGCCAGGTTATGAAAATCGGCGCGAAAAGCCTTTAAACCTGGTTCATTGAGACAACGAGACTGAGTACGACCTCGTTTGAAATGGCACACACAAGAGGAGAAGGACCTCAACTAACTTGGAGTGTGCAATTGGAGGCAGATTGACTAAAGCCCCGGACCACCTCGAACTCTAAAGCGGTGTGTCAAATTTTTGAATCCCCGTCTCCGTCGTTTTCTCCCTACTTCCTTTTTGTTGGGAAAATTCTTTGTTTTGTTGATTTGTTATGTCAACATGGCAAGTCCAAGGTTTAATGCCACTCTGAGCTCTGAGGCAAAATCTGTCCCTGAGCGTGCGTGGTGGGGTCATAGTTGCACTCAACAAGCAGCACTGGCTCTTCGAAGGCATCCTCTTTAGCCCACATTCCATGAATCTTCAAAATATACACAAGTATTCCATTTAACTCTTCCCACCCCCAGACCTTGTCATAAACATCTTCCTACCTCACTAACGGCATGTATTTACGACATCCCTTACCACTAATTGTGTGTCCGGCCGGCATTTGAATATTCCCAACCGAGGCAGACAGATCCCGAAAAGAAATCTATCAGTAGGCGCCCATAAAATTCATAAAACACTTCCGCGATTGGATTCTATGAGCCCCGATGGCCGTGGAAGAGGCAGCAGAATGCCAATTTGCATTCGAACAGCGCTCACTGCATCGCCCCCGAACGGGGCCCAAACAACATTATTAAATCACCTAAGGACATCCGTGCTCCTCAAATAAATTTATTATCCCATTATTCCGCGGACCAGTCTCCAGTCCGTCCACCTCTGCTGAGCCGCAGCTGATCTTCCGCATCTTTCTGACACAGACACTGTCCATCATTCCGTGTGCGCACCGCCACCGTCCCGCCGACTAGTCGCACCGTGCTGTGCTACTGTCAGAACCCCAGACACAGTATCTCGCTTCTAACATGCAATCTAATGAAATCTTCGCGGCGTGTGAAACGAGCCAGCCGCTCCCGCTCTTGCCGGCCAGGCGACCGAGGCGCACACATGCAGCACTCCACATTTAATTGCTGTCAGTCTGACTGCTGATTAGAGATAGCGCTGGGTGCTACTGTTTGGCGGTGGCAAGGCGGCTTTAGCCGCAGTCGCACTGCCAACCGACGTGTCAAGGTTTAGTGTGAGATTTGAAATCTTGATGGCTGCTACCGGAGGCGCAGAGAAGCCACCGAACTGCAAGTCGCGTTCACGGAAATGTTTTACTTTGCCATTGAGAGGCGTGCCGCCGTGTGGCAGTGGCGTTTGCGAAATGCCTCTGCACAGCACACGGAGACACATTCGCTTGAGCGCATGTGAATGCGAGAAGGACGATAACGATGCGCCGCCGTCGCGGCTCTTCACCTTCAAGTCGTACTTCAGGGGGAGGAACTCCATCGTTCAAGCACCAAGGAAGTACTTTTTCGAGGTTTGGGTTCCACTATTAAAATGAACCTTTGTTGTACGAAAAGCAGCATCCATCAAAATCACATCACACATTCTCTACGGGAAGCTCTGCAATCTGGCAAGGCCACGCCATCCACGCTCAAGGTTTTCTGAAAAGTAAGTGCTCCATCGAGCCGTCCTCATGTCAAGCGGGCCTCCCAGCATACAGCCCCAGCGATCAATAAATTCCCGCGCACCGGAGAGCAACTAGCAGCCGGACGAGCATGCTCTTGGCGCGGCGGCGGTGGCAGCGACGCAGCAACATATCAAGACGCAGCATTTCAGCGACAACAGCGACCTCCATCCGAATCGAATGTCGATCGATCCTCCGTCCTCCGGCCAGCCTAGAACAGCGCGCACAAAGACGGTACGCCTGTTCGCTTCCATGTTTGACCAACATAATCAGAACATGATCTCTAAATTAATTGAAAAACCTTTGGGCCGGCGATTGGTGGCGCGGATCGGTGTTAACCTGTTCCGCGCACGCGAATTTATGTCCGGATGGGGTGCAAGCAAATCGCCGGCTGCGAGCGGTGGCCGCCGCAAATTTATTCGATTTTCCAAGAAATCGCACTTTTGTCGAACGATGGCGGCGGCGGTGGTGGCGGCGGAGTGAAATAGTGCAATATTGCGACCAGTAGGTAACCAGAATCGTTGACACATGGTAGTTGGACATGGACACTTTGGCAGGCGACGAGGAAGTCGGTGGACAGGCGACGGCGGGAATTTGCATCTTGATTTGTGCGAATGGCCGGCGGCCATGGTCGGTGAAGATGACACTTGCTGGGGCTCTCTGTGGATGGTGGTAGATCAAATGTTGGCATCGGAGATGGGATGGGGCATGGGTCTTCATGTTTCGCTGCTGTAAAGCGTCAGGGTAGGAGGAGGATCGATAACTTACCAGAACTGAGCACAAGTCACATGAAACAATTTTGTTGAGATGTGCGTAGAGAGCTTTATTTGGACAGTTTCTATGTGATCTGGAATGGATTTCATTTCTCTATCGGTTCTTGAATGTTTCCTATTTTCGTCTGTGAATGGATATCCTTCTCTATCCAGAGAATAGGCTTTTCTCCCTTTCATTAAACAAATCTCCGGGTGTGGTAAAGGGCCTTTAGTATGAAGACTTAAAAGTTCACCTAGGAAGTGAATCACTTCAGTGATTTGAAGATCCATACTTGTGATCCACGCACGTGCTCTGTTGCGTTGCTGCAATATAGGGCCCTATTAGGCGCTCTATAGGGCTCCGCCGTGCCCGCTCTGTAAGCGTAGTACTCCTTAATGTTTGACTAGACGACTAGGCGTCCACCATGCCATCAATGCGAATATTATCACACAAAGCTCGCAGAACTTGTCTTCATAATCCCCCTTCCAAAATCTCTGTGTATGGTCGCAAGACCAATAAGAATAAGTGCTCCATTGGTCTTTTGAGAGAGGGCTTCAGTATTCAACTGCCTCTTGAGCACAAAGAAACACTGATTGACAAGAGCGATTGTTGTCCCTTTCTGCTGTTTTGCTGAGGTGGACGTAATCCTTGAAGAAAGACGTGCCTATTGTGACACACTGTGCGAGGCGTCGATGCTGTGCTTCATTCCTGCATGATGAGAAGTACTTTGTCTTATCCTTGTTTTCAGCCACAGCCAGACCCACCTTACTTACTTACTTAGCTGACGCTACAGTCTGAGGTGGGCCTGGGTCTCAACTAACAAGCGACTCCACTTAACGCGATGGTTTGCTAGCTGCCTTCAGTTTTGCATGCAATGTTGGTTAAGGTCTCTTTTCACTTGCTTGCACCAACTTAGTCGTAGTATTCCTCCACTGTGTCGTCCCTTGTGGGGTGGATTTGAAGATTTCCTGGGCCAGAGTAGTAGTTCCCATCCGCTCAAGCCATCTTAATCGATGTATCCTTATCCTTTCACTTTTCACAATTCCGCTCAAGACCCACCTTGGCTGCTTCCATTTATATGCAAGGAAATGTTGCACTGAAGCATTGCTGTGGTTGCCCATCATATCAATGACAGCCGCGTACGTCACGATCTGACTGTGGGCGTGGAGTTGAATTGCGAGGCGTGAGTTGGCTTGCGAGTTTCAAACGATCTACTCAAGGTTGATGTGAAAGTGGCAGGAGAGCGGATTGTCTTGTCTAAAACTTTTGTTTGACAATGAGTTTGTCAACGATTATCGAACTTGCCAGACACAGTTGCCAGACACAGTTGCCAGCTATCCTTCTCTTCTCTCCTTTTCCTGCAAAATCGGATGTTTTTGCTGGAAAAATTAAAATCAGACACGGCACTGTATATGCCCCGAAATTTAACAGTGGGATGACGATTTCCACTTCATTGGCATTTTCCAGTGAAAAATGCTGTGTACTGTGTGGACTCCGTTGTCCTGAAACCCGATCGACAATATTCTCGACGAATAGTTCCAGGCACTCACCAAAGAGGGCATAGAAGTTGTTAGCCCTGAAATTTTAATTAGGAGACACTAGTACCGCAATCATATGCTTCAAATTTTGTTCAATCAGTACCGGGCTAGAAGCAAGACGCTTGCGCTAATGAATGATGAACGATCTTTTGATCTATTTCAACGATCAAGCAGCTTCACCGGAATAGACTTACAATACATGAAAATGAAGTGTCATACGAAGCTACAAGGTTAAATGGAGATGCTATATACACAAGAATTGTTACACGGAATGAGGATATTTGAAATGCGAAGCTAAAGCTAAGCTATAGCATGCGAGCGATTAAGCTATTGCTCGTGCTACCATATTTTTCCTTTTTCATGCGGCTTTGACTTCGGTCAGCAGTAGACATAAATTCATCAGAAGGTCATAAAACAGACTTGATATTGCATAAAGTGCCACTATGGCCTAGCAATCTTAAGCATTGTATTCGAAGACGCTTGACTAGATGCATATCGCTGTACAGCCCATAGAGTTCGTCATTGAATCTTCTCCTCGAGATGTCATCAACGCAAACAGGACCAAAAACCCAAGCAAAACTTTCCCTTGAACAGATTAAAGACTTCCGCATCCGCTTCTAGTAACTTCCAGCTTTCCGCGAAATAAAGTAGGGCTGGGATGATCAAGGTGTTATATAAAGTAAGCTTAGTCCTTCGAGAGAAGGTTTTTTTACTCAATTGCCTCTTGAGCCCAAAGAAACAGAGATTGGCAAGAGTGATTCTACGTTTGATTTCGGTACTGGGGTTGTTGTCCCTATTTACCGCTGAGCCGAGGTAGATGAAGTCCTTGACAACCTCGTAGTTTCTGATGCCTAGTGTGGCGCTCTGTCCGAGACGTCGATGTAATGTCATTGGCCTTTGGTGTTGACTTGTGAGTTACGCAGGATCTTCTCAAGGATGATGTTAAAGAAGTCACACGATAATGCGTCGTCTTGTCTTAAACCTTTTTTGACATTGAAGGTCTCGGTGAGTTCGTTACCGACCTTGACGGAGCAGCGAGAGTTCTCCATCGTCATCCTACATAATCTGACGAGTTGGGCAGGAATGGCAAAACTAAACATGTATTCCTCTTACTAGAGTGTTTTAAATCGAGGTATTGATCTGAGTTTTGCGTCAAACACTCACCTTTAGTGTGTCAAACCGCAACTCAGCGTAATATTAAGTCGTGCTTTCTTCTCTCAGTTCAGTAAGTAGTAAAGGATCATAATTGTCAATAAAGCAAAAAGTTTTCAGAAATTTTTCATAATCATCATCATCTTTATTAGCCCGCATGTTCCGCTAAAGGGGGTCGGGGGGCAATGCATGCCATTGACTCCTCCGATTCCCAAGCTTAACCAGGCGAGGTTATGGACTTGATCCAACCATCTCGGCCTGTGTCAGCCGATCGGTCGTCTACTTGATGGAATTGCATTTAAACCACGCTTTGGAAGTCGTGATGAAAGGCACATCCGTACCACACGGCTTAACGTGGCCTTTCCGTTCTGCTGCTGCTCAAGATTAAGTTCCCTCCGCACCGTCGCATTTTTCAGCCAAAGAGTTTGTAGCTCCCGCAACGGAACAAAGTAATCTGATCTCGGCAGCCTGTATTGACTATCCCACTCGTTTGGTAATAACTCGAATTTCATGGCCTTGGGCGAAAGTCGAAACAAACACTAAGTTAAAAGACAATAAAATGTTCTCACACAAAGCTCGGCTTTTCTTTTTCGTAGAAAGGTTAAACTCTATCTGTATGGAAAGCACCATTCCGGCTCGAAAGGTCTTCGAATTTGAGCCATTAGTACAACGCAACAGAGGACGGGATGTTGCACATATGCGGAGAAGGACCTCAACCAACTTAGAGTGCGCAACTGGCGTCAGTGAGAGATGTTGGTAACCGGAGAATTATGTTGGTTCAGGTCCCCCGCCATTAAAAGAAGAAGAAATTTAAATTCATTAATGAATCCTCCCACCTTCAATATGATTTTGATTTGTAGGAAATAGGAGCGTTTTCCCACATGTCTAAGTCCAACTAAAATGCTCCAGAGCTCAAAAAATAATTTTTCTGTGATTTCTTTTTAGAAAGTTTGTTACAGTGATGACTTGAGTGCTCTAAGTCCAGCTTGGAAGTGCTTTATTCTCACTGAGATTTAAAGAAAATTATTTTTCATGCAGCTTGACAGAGAAGAAGTTTTTCAATCTAGAGAAGTTTTGAACCAATACTGCGCCGGCTACAGAACCATTGAAAGCTACATTTGTATATACTATCTACTATCTGTCGTACAGAGAAGCTAGATCCTGTGCAAGTCCATCCTATATTACGAATATGCAGAACTATAGGCAATGACCATATCTATGTACGTGTATTGAAGCATCCGAAGATGTTGTTCTTAGAGCACATGTAGTTCCTATGCTTTTCTCTTCCTTCATCCCTCTGTGTTCTAATCCCTGCGCCTTTTAAAGTTAGACATAATACGTCAGTGCTTAACCAACAAAATAAGTTCAGAATGAATAATCCTTGCTCTTGGTCAACGAAGTCACCGATGTCCTTTTGAGCGCTTTCTCGCTAAGTGTGACGATGTTCTTCTGGAATATGGCATATGACTTTGGAGTACAATCCTTCAAACATGTCCACCGCAGACCATCAGAAGGAACGACTAGAAATCTCAAAAAAATCACCTCCACCGTTCCAGCAAATATGTACACAAGTCGATGGTGCCATAAGGACGAGACATTCCACATTGCACGGATGACCTCACAACGATCTGGTATAGTTCACCCAGTAGACTGGAAATCTCTCCACACGCTTCTAACATCAAATCCGATTATCAGCCCGATTCCGATGGCGCAATCCTTCAAAGAAGATCGCTGGCGCCAAAGCTGTCAGGCGACATAACCGGAGAAATCGCTGGTTTCCAAAAGAGACAGCGTCAGATAGAACGCCGTCTACATAAGTTTTCACGCGTTACGCAAAGTGTACCACAACCAAGATCCATATTTCCCTTCGACAGCTACACGCACAATGGACGGCGTTCCTCCGGCTCCTGTGCAGGATCTGCAATCGCCTTCCATTAGAATCACCCCCAAGTTGCATCTGTAATCCAATTGAACGCCTCGTTTCCCACAGACACGTCCTCGTACAAATGGCCGGAGTGGCACACACCAACGGCCCCCAGCGGGTGGGGACGTACAAGGCGTCAGCGCGCGAAAACCACCACCCCAGTCCGTCCGAGGATCGCAGGCCCGCAGGCAATCAGAAGAATGGGATTTAATTAATATTTCAGCGGATACCAAAACAAGCGTGTTCGCGGTCGAGATGGACAAGCGTCAGGAGGACGCCCTCATGCACACGCACACGATGGTGGTGAAATGAAACAAATCCAAAGCGAGACTTGTTGATTTAATTTCGCATCCATTTGCGAAAAACGAAGATACGCACCATCACCGGCCGGAGTGACACCGTGACAGGCGGACAGACAACAATTATTAATTTCAGCCTTCAGCCGGCCAAACCGGCCAGCTGTCCACAGCTGGGGCTGCGCCGCGGGCGCTCCACAAAGCCCCGTCATATCTTTCATCCTCTGTTTAGAATGGGAATGGGATTACAATCCGAGATGCCTTTGTGCTCGCCTATAAATAGGATTTAAGAACGTTCCAATTCCGATTGATGGGAAGAGCACGCCCTCCCACTTAAGCCACTTGCGGGCCCGGTGTCCAGAGTCCAGTCTCCAGTGCCCAGTGTCCAGTGTCCAGTGTCCAGTGTCCAGCGTCCAACGTCCGGCGGTCCGGCCCAGCATGCGTGAGTAGATTAATGAAGAGCTCGCTACTCAGCGGGTTCGATTAATATTTCAGACGTTTATGCAGATTGTCTCGGTGCGTGTGTGTCGAAATATTGGGACTGGTCACGGTGTGGCGGGGGAGGAGGGCACCGATCTATGGATCGGTATCCGGTTTCGATGCCGGTCCAGTCCGTGTGCTCTTCATTCAACAATAGACTGGCATTCCATTGGTCACGTTCCATTGAGACGCTGATTGATGTCCGAGGCTGGGTCTGCTTCCCATTGTTGGGCTCATCACGGGGGATTGTCTCTGTGTGCGATGCTGTGAAGTCGAGTGCTTGTCGGTGAGGTGGATTATTTTGCAAAGTATTGCGCCGCCGCCAATCGGTTACGAAATCTCTCGTCTATTGCGCTCGCCAATTCGCATTGTCATCGGCGGTATTTGTGTATCTAACGGATTGAATTTGGATGGATACAGTTATGATGGGAGAGCACAACGACGGCGTGCTGGACGCGAGAGGTCATTAGCACTTTGAGGTGAATATGTAAATTGCTTGAATTCAGCGGAATGCTTCCGGTGACTCGTCAGGCTGTTTCGGATGAAAGGGATCAAGAGCGGATGAACTTGGATGAGGTGCGAGTGATGAGCGAAGGCTGAGAAGGTGTTGATTTGTGAATTAAATGCGGATGCTGGGTTTCCTTCCTATTCAGCGGGGGGAACGAGTTGAAGGAGATGTTTGCTTTGGGGCTTTGCAATTAAGACGCTTGCTATTGACAGATTCTTAACTTTTTGTTTAAGTTTCAACTGCCTTTCGGCGTTTGAACCCCCGATCGTCCTTCATTTTGTAAGAAATGGATCTGATGAATTGGAGGTCTTCGGGACTGACTCTTCCTCGCAGAAGAGTGGCTTTTTTTTAATAGTTGGAGCGCGCTAAAGGGGTTGCGACTACACTTAGGTGACCGACTTTAAGTCACAGCACGGCCGAAGGTATAGAGGAAGAGAGGGAGAGGAGCTACCGGTGCACATTGGCTTTGAGTGTCTCTGGACACTTGTGGTGCGGTTAAAGAACGCGTCTCTAAACTTTACTCTACGTCCGAAAGTGGTCTTAAGGGTGAGTCGATGAGCAAGGCTTGTATTGCGGGTGAATTCTTGAAGGGGAGGAATGCAGCTGGCTAATTCGTTTAAGCACATCTTGTTAAAATAGCGATAAAACAGTGACAGAGACGCGACATTACGTCTGTTTTCTAACGAGTCAATCGACTTCGCAATATTCTTATCTCCTATAATTTTTATCGCTCGCTTTTGGATTCTATCCAGTAGGTGCAGAGAGGTCTTGGGAGCACCAGGCCAGATAGGAGCGTTATACTCGAGCTTAGGGCGGATGTAGGCCTTCTAAGTTGTAGCCAGATCAGAGGGCGTAGCATAACCTAGACATTTCGCAGCATTTTTGGCGACCTCAATATGTGATCGTTCCAACTAAGTGTTGAGTTGATACACATACCGAGGGTGCACATAGACAACGCAGGTGCCGTCCATGGATAACGGCTGGTTACTTTGGGAACCCTTGAGTGACAGTTGACAGGACTGGGTTTTGGAAGCATTCAATTCCACTCTTTTTCATGTACCCAAAGCGATTATGCTGTCAAGGTCGGAATTTAATGTGCTTAACATACGCTGCCGTTCCAAGTTTACGGCCGAAGTGCAGGGACGTGAGCCAAGGAACGAATATGAGAAGCTGAGGGAGTGAATAGGATTAGAAGTAGCAGACAAGAGATCATTTATGAAAATGAAAAAGAGTGTCGGAGACAGAATGGTGCCCTGGGGAACACCAGCATTAATATGGTGGATATCAGACTTGAACCCATCAAGCACGGCTTGTATTCAACGGTTCCCAAGGTAATTTGTAATCCATTGAAGAAAAGACTTATCGATTCCATAAGCACGCATTTTTGACAATAGAGCCTGATGCTTCTTCTTCTTCTTCCGATAGCGCTACAGTCCGGGGTGGACCTGGGCCTCAACCAACATGCCTCTCCAGCTAGCACGATCTCTTGCCAGCTGCTTCCAGTTGCGCACTCCAAGTTGGTTGAGGTCCTTTTCCACTTGTGTGCGCGATCTCAGTCTAGGACGTCCTCTGTTGCGTTGTCCCTGTAGCTGGGATTCGAAGACTCTTCGGGCCGGAGCAGTGTTGTCCATCCGCTCTACATGGCCTAGCCACCTTAAGCGTTGTATCCGTTGACGCTTGACTAGGTTCATGCAGTCGTACAGCCCATACTGTTCGTGGTTGAATCTTCTCCTCCAGATGCCATCAACGCAAACAGGACCAAAAGTCGCACGCAGAACTTTTCTCTCGAACAGACCCAGGGCTTCCTCATCCGCTTTTAGTAGCGTCCAGGTTTCTGCGCCGTAAAGCAGGACTGATCAAGGTGTTGTACAAAGTCACTTTGGTTGTTCGGGAGAGGGCTTTATTACTCAATTGCCTTTTGAGCCCAAAGAAACAGCGATTGGCAAGAGTGATTCTGCGCTTGATTTCGGTACTGATGTTGTTGTCCCTATTCCTGATGCAGAGAGCCTGATGTCAGACTCTGTCAAATGCTTTTGAAATATCAAGCGCAACGATCTTGCTTTCTCCAACATTGTACAAACATGGGTTCCACTTTTCGGTGAGATATGCCATCAGATCACCAGGGGACCTATTGCTGCGGAAGCCGGTCATTAAGAAGCTTTCGAAATTCAAGGTACTTCACAAGCTGACGATTTATCAGCGTTTCCATGACCTTGGAAAGAAGAGACGTAAGTGCTATGGGTCGGTAAGAGGTGGGTGACGAAGATTCCTATTTTTTAGGGACGGGCTAGACAAATGCTGTTTTCCACTTACTCGGAAAGAGCCTTAAAGAGTTGGACAGATGGAAAAGCTTACATAGTGGTTTTGTCAGCGTTGAAAAACACCTCTTCAAAAGAACATGGGGTATACCATCCGGGCCAGCGGATTTGTACATGTTTAGATGTTTGAGGATTCTTGTACAACTGTACGAGTGCGAAAGTGAATCCGTCACATGGAAAAATTTACGCTCTCAAGTACAGGTGGAGGCAAAGCACAATCTGGAAGCGTTGAGCTAGCTGCGAAATGAGCAGTAAGCAAATTTGTTTTGTCCAAAGAGTTGACAGCTGGAATGTCATTGTGAATGAGCGTCGGAATTGAAGACGAGGCTCGTGCTTTGCATCGTTGGGGTAGGAGGCCTAAGATATTCGGTGATTCATCGTGAGATTTTCAATAGACCTTTTTCACGCGTAATTTCTGTAAAATTTTTATTCAGTATCGTCTAAAAGGATTCACACCAAAAGAGCGTCTAAAAATTGTTAAGCTCTATGACAAAATCAGCGTTCTGTGAGAACGAACTTCGTGCGATTTGCGGACCTTACGGACCTTACTGAAACCACTATTGCCAATTTTATTCGCAAATTTGACTCCCAACTTACACTACAAATGATAATCGACCAGTTAGATCACATCCAGCAGGTTGTGAAGAGACTTCGAGAATGAGTCCTCTCTGGCATCGCTCCAATCATTGAGCCATTCTTTGACTGATTTAAATGTTTCGAAACACTGACTTCCCAAATCGTTTTGCATTCGTCAAAAAGAGACAGCAATCAGAAGAAGCTTGATTTGGAAAATACAGCTGGTGGGGGAAGATCACCCATTTCAGCTTTTCTAGGTAGTTTCTGACCGCTATAGCGATTTGGGGCCAAGTGGTATCACATTGAAAAATTACACTGATATGCCTTTCGGTCATTTCTGTCCATTTTTCACACAAAATTCACGGCTCAAACGAATTACTTAAAGTCGACGACGTTTCCCATTAATGGTTTCGTCTGGTTTTGGCAGCTCAAAATGCACCACATGTGTCTAGTCCCACCATATGCAGAGCATTACCTCTGAACGGTGGATGCTTTTTTTTTGGAGTCGATGTAGACGCTCATGGAACGGGTGAATCAGGTAGTAGTATAATATTTTTCCTTCTTAGAATTATCGTAGTGTATTCACTTTTCATCTCCGGTCAGGATCCGGTGTAAAAATCTCTTCCTTTGACATCTTTTAAGGAGCAGTTCTCAGTTTTAACTCGTAGATCACGCAATCTCCTTGCTTTTGAATAAATCCAAATTTCTTAAACCAAAGGGAAATTTTTTGCTGAGTTACTCCCAACAATACTGCGAGTTCACTTTGCGTTCGGCACAGATCTTGAACCAGTAAAGCATTTAATTCCTCATCTTCAAACTTTTTGGGCTGGCCAAGACGCTCTTTATCTTCGAAGCTAACATAACAATTTTTGGAGCGTCAAAACTACGCCGTATGTTTTATTGATCGGAGCAGATTCACCATTCACTTTTACAAGCATTCGAAGGGCTTCAGCTTCACTTTTCGTCTGATTGAAGAAAGAAAGTTGAAACTTTCCTGCAAATGCTTGTATTTAAGAAAAATCCGGACATTTTCGAAAAGGCAAGTAAGAATGTTGTTGCCGAAAACAGATGCCGGTTCACGCTTATAATTGATCACAGATATCACACCTTTCCAATGAAGTAGGTTATCGCTTCCAAGATCAGCCCCAAATTGTCAGTGGCGCCATCTATTGAAAACGAAGCGAATACCCCCATACATCAGAATATTACCGTCAATTTCAGCCGTAATTGCGCCATGTTAGCGGATTGTGTGCTTCCTGAAATTTAAGCACATAATTTCGGTGAGCTCTGGTTTCAATAAAACGGCGCTATGAGGCATTTAGCGCTTGGAACAATTGACTTATTGAAAAATAATTTTGGTGAGTCCAGAAACTAACGTTTTGTTACGATAAATTGGCCGCCTAGATCGTGCAGTTAACACCTGTGGACCATTTTTCTCAGACCTTCAGGAATTAACCATTTACGACTGACATTTGGAAGCCAACATATACCAGTCGCTCAAGCGAGTCATCGAAAATTTGACTTTCCGAATAGACACGTGCTCGTGGCGATATCATTTGCGAAAAGTAAATGCCATGGATTACTCTTTTAACCGAAGACAGACATTTTAAGTTAACTCTTCAATTTGAAGCTACTATTTTAAATTATAAATCAAACCTCACGATGAATCACCTCTTATAAGCCCTATTTTCGAGGCCATGAAATTATCCACCCTATTTACTTTGACTTCGTCGAACAAAACCTTGTTCTGACACAATTTCTTGTACTCCGGCACTGGCGTTCTGTGTTTTTTCACGTTAATGGACACTGGATAACCACGCACCGTAACTGACTGGAATAGGGCCGTACAGCAGATCACCTTAACATTGGAGTCGAGCTGGCTGCTGTAAAACAACCTTCTTGCCATAGAGAAGGCTTTCTTGGCATTCGTGCGATCTATAACTGAATGAATATCACCATGCAGAAACTGGTCCAAAGTAATGCCAAGAAATCGCACTACTCTCGTTACTGTCGCCCCAGTTGGTCCAATGTACCGAATATTCGGCAGTTTTATTTTGTGATGGAGGTTGGGAAACACTGCACTGAAGTGTTTTACTGCCAAGCAGTGACCTGTTCTTTCGGAGGAATGTCAGCAAACGTTTCTGTGATAAGGAGCCTCAGTTTTCAGCTCCAACCACATCAACACCGAACAGCCACCACCTGATCCGAGCAAACATGGGACAATGACAAGAAAGCGCTTTACACTTTCTTCTCTACAGTCGTTGCAGAGGGTTTCATCACTAAGCCCACGAACACTTTAGTGCTTACCGAAGGTGAATTGTACGCCAACAAGTAGTCTGAAATCCTTTTTTGTCTAGATATAACAGAAATGCCGCCGATTTTGTTTGTAAGCATGCTGTCGAGAGACCCATCAGTCGATGGAGGCCCTAACCAAGGACGCTTGCAGTCCCAAGGAGTGTTTTTGAATGTCTCTTTTTAATCCTTGCCTAACAAGTTTATAGGCAATCGTCTTTGCCATGATACTGCGGTGTTCTGCGAGCGAATTTAGTCTACCAACCAAAATAATGGTTAGAGGGTTGAGTAAGGCCTAAAGCACAGTTTTGCTGTCGATACAGATACAACTACTTCCCCTCTTCCACCTCCTTCACAATAAAGTTGCTGGTCATTAGGATCGCAAACATTTCCGCCTGGAAGATCGATGCGAATTTACCTAAAGAGCTGTAAAGTCTAATGTTGTCATTTTCCTCGAAGGCCTCAGCTCTAGATCCAGAAGCCGTTCGTGTAAATCCGATGCATTCCCTTACCGGCTCAGATTTTGGGCAGACCCAGTTCAGGAAAAGACACAGGGAAGATCGACGTTGTATGAGCGACGCAGCTGGATTGTTGGTGTCCTCCCATAAGCCTGCATACCTGTAAGGAGATGCTGTGCGCGAGGTCATCAGACCTCCAGTGTGAGTTGAACCAAATACCAGTTTGCCGAAAGATGTTCTTTATTTGTGCATTCCATGAGGTGAATATCAAAGTGAGGGAGATTCAGCAATGAAGAAAGAGCAGAGCAACCTTAAGTAATGGTTATTATTTCTGAATGATTAATGAAGCCGTGGTAGCTTGGACTATGGTAGGAATCAGCCGGCAGGTGACTTCGACCTACATTATGGATGCATAAGAGCCTCCCAACCGAACACCCTGAGCTTCTGATAAGGAACTATCGATGTGTGCGGTCTGGCGTTATCCTGATGAAAGAGGGATTAGCTTGTAGTAGATAATTCCCTGCCAATCTCTCCAAATACAGAGTAAAACATTCCTGGCAGTCAATCCTGGTTGGGACACCGTTTGCATTGGCCGGTTGCCATTTAACCACGACCAGGTTCGATTGATGCTATCGTAAATGATCCATTATTCATCATTAGTTATCATCCGCTTCAAAATAATTGTCGACAGAATTTCGGTCGATGCGCTTTCTCCATATTAGGTCGTGTGCTATCAACACATTGAAGATTTTTTGTAGTCGGTCTTGTTGAAAAAATTTTATATGGTTTTCTGTGCAATGTTCAGCTCCTGTGCAATCGCAACAGTGTTTACATGATGAGAGTCATTTGTCCGTTTGAAAAGAACGAAGATGCCTACGATTGCCCCCATCACCAAGAAGTCAGTCTCCTGAACAGCGCGCACAAGGTTCTCTCTGTCGTTTTGCATTCTTGTGGCTTGCATACATTTGTGAACATTTTGATGATGGTCAGTGTGGCTTGAAGCCAGATTTTAGATTTTAAGACTGCAGCAGGTCCTGGAAAGTCCAGGTCTAAGAAGTATAAGGGATGGGAGTCGCTACCATCTATTTGTTGTCCAGTTTTGAAATACCCACCAACGTTGTCAGACTGTGTAGGATGAGAATGGAGAACTCTCGTTGCTCCCGTAAGGTAGGCAACAAACTCACTGGAACCATCAATTTTAAAAAAGGTTCAAGATAATGCCACGCGTTGTCATGTGACTTTTTAAACATCCTTCTTAAGGAGATTGTGCTAAACTGAATACTTATTACCGGAGTTTAGATCTTCCAATAGTCCACGTGCTGTCTTACACGGATGACGTCCATGACCTGAGCTTTTAATGACATGGTTGTTGGGATTAAGGGATTGAACCGGCTTGAATGTGCCTGGTTGTAAACGGGTGCAATGCAAGGTGTGCTGTCATCAAGCAAGGACGAACAATATCGATGTCTCGGACAGAGCGTCACAATGGGTAGCTGAAACTTTGAGGTTGTCAGTGACTTCTTCTACCCCGGTTTCACAAAAAACATCAGCACTGAAATCAAATGTAGAATCTCACTCTTTTTTTTCGGGTTCCAGAGACAATTGGGTAGCAAATTTCTATACCCCAAAGCTAGATTAGTCTTGCATAACACCTAGACCTACTCTTTGCTGCAGAAATTTAATGGGGAGGATGAGGAAACCCTCCATCTTCTCGAGTTGCACGATGAGGAAAACCTTCGCCTTGTCGCGTTCTATGAGTGAGTTTTGATCCTGTTTTGCGTTGATGGTATCTGGAGGAAATGATTAAACGACGAACTTTGCAACCTAAAGGCAAACGTTTTTGGATACAAGGCTTGAGGCTTGTCTAGCTCATGTAGGGCGGCTATATAATACTGCTCCAAAGAATTGAACTGTACTTAAATCCGGGCCATTAGGGCAACGCAACAAGGGATGATCCCATCTGACATAGCGCACAAAAGTGGAGAAGAACCTCAACAGGAGCACTGTTGATAAGAGACCGTGCTAGGTGGAGAGCCATATTAATTGAGGCACCACTCCAGCCCGAACATCAATGCCACTCGAAGATGAAGAGGAAGGTACATGTTTGGTTTTACAAGGTATATGGTGGTTGGTTTTAGAGGAAGGTAACGCTTTGTTCACGTTTCTACGTTCGAGAAAGGATGTTGTCCCAAAAACACTGCCCATTCGGTGCAGTCGCAAAATCAATCGTACGATGAGAATAGAGGGTTATGTAGTGCAAATTAAAAAAAAAAGAAAAATTCGGTTACGCATGATTTCGGCAGCACCTCAGACGCACATACCCTCCTAGGAAAATTTTAGTCAAGCGGTCGTCCTCCACAAACTGCACTGGATCCTGCTTTTCTCAGCGTAGGGACTGGGAGGGAGGACACATTTTTCCCAGGGAACATCTCCATTGTCGGTTCGACTGATCGACTAATCAAAAACAGGTTTTGGAGATTCACACTTGCGTGCATTCTTCCAACGGAATCGGTCTGTCCAACAACACCTCAGTCAAAATGTGACAATTGACAGCTTCAAAATTGAGGTTGTTAAGGAGTTCGTCTACCTCGGGGCAAACGGGATCTCCACAAAAGGCACCTCAGCGAAGATTCGACGCAGATTCACCCTTGTCCGGGTCGGGTCGAAACTCCCTACTCAAAGGACTAAGATAATGCTCTACAAGACCCGTAAGACTCGTACTCTTAAGCTGAGCCGAGTGCTGGACGATAAGCAAAATGGCAGGGCATATTCTTGGTTGCTTTGAAAGAAAATTTCTTCAAGGAATATATGATTCTGTCTGTGAGGAAGGAGAATGGAGGAGAAGACACAACCGCTGTGCTGTACCAAGATGTGGATGTAGTTCGAAAGGCAAAATTACGTCGACAACAGTGACTCAGTCAAATCGAGCAAATGAACAACAACGCTCCAGCTAAGAGGGTCTTTGAATCCCAGCCTCCACGTTCAAAAAGGAGGAGAAGGCCGAACCTGCGGTATGGACACCAAGTGATTGCGGACGTTAGAGAGCTTGGCTTTGACAACTAAAAGCAGCGTGCTCGGAACCGTCAAGAATGGGAGGCAGCCATAACTCAGGCTTAGACCCTTCATAGGTCCGTATCATACCGTATCCGACCCACAACAAGTGAACGAAAACCACAATAAATCCTTTTTCTTTAACTTTAACTTTATTTAAGTTTGTTTTCTTAGTTGTAAAAAATACAAGCATACAAAATCTATATACGTACATACATAAACAGTAAACAGGAACATAAAAAAATACAATAATAAAACTGAAAAATAATTTCAACAAAAAAATACCCGATTTCATCGAAAGATCACATGTGAACAAAATTTTGACAACATTCCGCCTAATTTCAAACCAAAACACAGAATCCGCTCGCTTTACCCTACAAACTTAAGTCTAGACGATCTCTACAAAATAGTTCAATACTGTCAACTTATCGCAAAGAGAACCTACACTCAACTTTAAATAATCCGTATATATGTACAAATAAATAAATTACAAGTTTATACAAGCAAAACCTTAGAATTAAGTGAGAAACATTTGAAGATGCCATCCCCGCCGCTCTGGCTGGGGGTATGGCCTTCTTTCGGACCTTAAAAAATATGGCATTGTGTGTGTATACGCGTAGTATCCGACTTCTTAAACTTCTTAAGTGAGTGAGAGATGGAGAGAATTAAATTACTTCAAAAGAGGAGAAACGTAAAAGTAAACTGATCGCCCTTAAGATGGATCCTTTGTTTGAAACTCCACTCGCCTTCAGATGTGTGGTGCTGATGATGTCCTTATTCATATACTCATATACTCAGGGACGGACGTTTCTTTCTGTCTTTGCTGTTCTTACCGAAAATATTACCTAAAACCTGAAAGGGAAAGTAGGGAAGAAAACAAATGGAAGTTAGAAAAAATTTTAAAATATTTAAGCTTTTAAATTTAAAATAAAATTTTAATTAAAGCAGAACGTGAGTATCAAAACATTTCTTCATTTCGCCACTGAGTGGTGAAACTAGTACCTCTGAATGAAGATGGAACCGTCCTTAGCTAGCGAGACAGGGGCAGAGTAGGGGCTGCTACATGTCCAAACACAAATGCCATCTTAAGCAGTTGAGGCGTTCTGGACTCGCTCTGGACAGAAACTGAACTGGGAAGAGAATGTAGTCGGCTCCAAGACGACGGAGGGATCTGGACAACACTTTACCCTTCACGATTTGATTTCATTTGATTTGAAGATCAGTAGCCTTTGGGTGAACTTGGGAACATTTTTGAATTTTTGGTCAGACTTGGGTAACACTGGAATGTGTCTGGGCAGCGACAGTAGCAACTGATGTTACGCAAGTGAAAAATGCGAACTCGAGGGCAATGCGTGGGAGACGATCAGCAGTTGGGTGATGATATGTCCAGGAGTGCTACTTGTCGGGCAACTTGGTTGCACTGTGCACAGCCTCAACATCTCTTTCATCTTTTGGCATCTGAGCCTAAGCCGGTTACAAGGCATTTTGATAGTCATGGTATGCTAAAATTGCGGCTAGAGCATTCAACAAAACAGAGCCTTTTTAACTGGAGACATATCTTTGCAATACATGGATATGATAGACGCTCTTCAAAAATGATCTTCAGACGACCCCTTTTCTTCTTGGATGCAGATGGTACCAATCCTTGATTGAGTTGGAGGGGGCTCTGCAGTTATTTGTGTTCTTCTTACTATGACGCGTAAAACGTATGTTGGAAAAGACACATTGAAAGGAAAACCTCCAAGGCGTTGTCAGTTTTCTGGCAGTGTAAGGGAGTTTTTGGTAAAACCTGGGGCCTATCATTGACAAGATCTGTGTGGATTTATACGGCAATGATAAAAAACCCTTCTGTCCTATGCATCAGACGTTTGGTGGAACAAGCTTTCGCGAAAATACGTGACTTCTGCTTTCACCAAGTTTGTCTCGAATGCACAGGGCCTTCCCCAGCACGCCTGCCTCTGCTCATTGACATCCACATCAGGCGGTTAACAATCAAGGGCATATCCCGACTAAAAAGGAATGGTCTTTGGTTAAAATCTCACTGCAGTTTTGATGACCTCGCGCACAGCATCTCCTATGACACTAGTCTCATGGACATGCCGTCTGATGCAGGGTCACCAACGATTCAGCTCCGTCGTTCATACAAAGTCGACTTTCCCTGCGTCCAAGACTGGTTCTGGCCAGAAACTGAGCCGCGTGGGGAATAAAGTCGGATTCCACAGACGGCAACAAGACGATAGAGAGATCTGGATGACGACAACTTTAGCCTTCACACCCCTTGAGGTTATTTCGCATCGGTCTTTCAGGCGAAAACGTTTGCGATCCTAATGGCTATCAACTACATTGTGAAGAACAGGTGGAAGGGGCAAAGTATCTGCGTCTGCAGCGACAGCCAAGCCGTGCTTAAGGCCTTACTCAACCCTTCAACCACTTCCAAGATAGTCCAGGAATGCAAGTCTGCCCTATATTTGGTCGACAGATTGAATTCGCTGAGATTAGTCTGGATCCCGGGACATCACAGGATTACGGAAAACCAGATTGCCGATGAACTATGTAGGTAGGCAAAGTTCTAAAGAGGCATTCTTTGAAGTCTACCCGCTTCTTTGGTTTGGGATTCCGTCGACTGTTGGGTCTCCCAATTCTCCAGGATGCAGGCTGACCAAGGGCATGCTCCCGAACGTCAGCAAGAAATCCGCGGCTTTTGTGCAAACTCTAGATAAAAAAGAGGGCAGAAAACTAGTGAGCGTACAATCGGGACATTTCACCGTTGCTAAGCACCTTAGTCTGCTTGGGCTTAATGATGACACCCTTTGCGACGCCTGTGGAGACGATGAAGACACTTCAGAGCACTTTCTCTGTCAATGTCCCGCCTTTGCTGGTAGCAGATGGCGGCTGTTTGGCGCTGATGTGGTGGGAGCTGAAAACTTAAGCTCTTTACCACAGAAGGGCCTACTGGTTTTTCTGCGAAAATCCAAGAAACTACAATAAATGAAGGTTCTCCCTGGTAGTACAATGAAGAAGTTTTTGAGTCTGAGCGCTCCAGTGCAGTGTATCCCAACATCCAAAATGGTTGATCTTACCTGATGGTCTGATGGCGTTGATCTTACCAATTCTTTCTTATGGCGGAGAGGATCGAACACTTTGCGAGTGGAAGAGGACGGTTTGGCTTATTTTGCTTGCTACTTGTGGTCCTGTGCGCGTTGACAGCGTCTATAGGAACAAACTTAAAGCTGTTCAGTGGCACGCGCTCCATGAAGGAGCCTGGATAAGGAGCATGGACACAATGGCCTTGGCATACCCGCAAAGTTATCCCATCTGAACCACTAACGAGAATAGTGCACTACAGCCCTCAAGGGACCAGGGCCTAGCTTCTGCATTAACTACTCCTGTTGGGCGTACTATTGTTCTTTCACGAGTAGGAGGGATTTACAGTTTTCTTCTTTGCCAACTCCGAACCACTGCCACTGGGATCACGTAAAGGACTTCCGCCCTCTTTAAGCTGGAACTGTTTTGTGCTTAGGTAGTCATCCGAATCGGTAAACACTTGCCTAAGCGCGTGATGCTAAAACTTCTTCTTAAGGTTCTCTTAACGCATATAGGACTAAAATCACGCGCAGGATTATCGCCCTTAAACGACGCTTACCACATGACGTTCTACAGACTACACAATCATTAGAAGAGGTCCTTGACTCAGAGTACTACAACAGACTTGAATTTATTTCAGTTGTGGAATCTAAGGCAACTTGGAAAAGATTGTACTGAAAAAGTTGAATCCCAGATCTTCCCTGGACCTTGGCCTCATACTTAGTAGGAGAAGGATGCTCAACATCCTGACGTCTATCTACTCTCTCAACCGTCACCCTGCACAATCTTACGACTTTGGTTCACATTTTCAAACTAGAAATGGCGCCTAAGGAAATTTTAAGTTGGATTCTCTCATACTCACTTTGGATACACTATTAACTCCAAGTTTTCGTCTAATGGGTAAAGCTTTTAGTAACTGAATGGATCTAGCCTCGCGCAGCAATGACTGAAACGCCAGCGACACCCCGGCGAAACTTTCCGCCGCCGAAACCTCATAGAACTGGCATGAGTACTTCAGTGACAATTCGTGTCCATCGTTCACGGATATTTTTCTGTAAGCAAACAACAACAACAACAACTGTCAAAAACAAATCTCTCCAAAAGTCCATCTTCCACTTACCTGGCATGATCTAAATCTCGTTTGTTTCCCAGCAACAAGGTGGTGTAGTATGATGGCAATTTCAGCTTGGACAGCTGCTCCAGACAGTCCTCGGCCTCGGAGAAGCTCGGCTTATCACAAATCGAGTAGACAACAACAAACGCATCCCCCCACCGGATGTGTTCGTAGAGGCAGCCGGTTTTCTGCAAGTAGTACAAAAACTGAAAAATTAATTCAAAAATTGTAAACACCAGCGAATGGGATTTGTAACCGAAATATTCATCTCGCCACATGTGCAGATACAAAGTAACAGTTTGCGTGGATTTGAGGGGATTTGCGGTTAAGATTTGCGGTTGGATTTGTTGGCAACATGTCAGATGGGCCGGCGATAGAGTTACGTGTACGCAGTGCAACCACAAAAGTCAACCAGTTGACAAACACGGGACTACAACATCACTGCGAAACAGAGCGTAAGATGAGGGGAAAACGCCGCAAGAGATGCGATGCGGGAGCGCTCGTTCGCCTCTCGTCGTTGGCAGCAAGCGGTTCAAGGTCTTGTGCGATGCACGCCTAAGACGCAATTAAGTTTATTTGTTTTGGTTGCCGCCTGTAATTTGCGGTTTCGGTCGATAGACGATTGAGATGTTACGCGATGCACAGGCGCTGTCACAATCTGCCAGTGACATGCAGCATTAAGATGGCGCCGCTTGATGACTTTTGTATGTCAATTAGTGATGATGGTCATCGTTATGAATTCATGGAAGGGGGGTTTTACGATTTGCAGAGCTTTTTGACAGGCAGGGGCATCGCTGAGCGATGGAAATTTCACATGAAGCTAACGGTAAGTGAAAGTTTTGATGAGAGTTAGTGCCGAAAAATTACGAAGTCAAGTTATTTGCTCAGTTCAGGGACCGATAGGGACCCACACAAGCCAATCCTTCCCAATCGTCGTGTCCTTCGTAAATTCGCGCACAATTTGTCACTTTCATTGGCGTGCTGTAAACGGGGTCACCATTAACATTCCCCCGCCGCCGGTGCCCGATAACTCCAGTCAACGCTGTCAACAACTCAGAATTCCAATTACAAGTGCCGACAACAAATCGCCGATTCCCCCAAAATGCGATTTGCAATTATAATCCAGCAGTGGACCCTCCGCGCACAGCGCCCAGTTGCCGGTATCGCCTCGCATGTATCTCAGTCAAAACACATGAAATACACTAACTGTCCACTTACTCACTCTTATTTATTGCATCTCGTTGCACCTAATGCCAAGCCGTGGTGCTGCACGGTGCCGCGACTTCACCGACTTCACCGACTTCACAGACCGCACAGCGACATGCCAAAAAGAGCTTACAGCGGCGACTTTGACAAATGCACCTTAAATTAGCCTCCCTGGCGAACCTAACCTTTTCAATTATTGATTAGTTGCGAATTTGAGATTATTATGCAAATATCTGGGGACTTTCCATTAGGCCGCGCACGTCGGGATGCTTGTTGCCTGCCGGTGAGACATGACTACTGGCTTCGTGGACAGCGCCGCCGCCACAGTTGCCGGGAGCACTAAGAGGCCACCGGATTGCGCAAAGTCCCACTGGCGATGTCATAATTTATTCGATAAGCGATGCGGGGGCACACAGGGCGCCTGCGACGATAGACAATGGGGACTTGTCGGCGTTGCGCAACCACTCGTGCGCTCGTGAGAACGTCCCAGAAGATGATTAGAACCCACCGCCACGGTGGCACTTTCGCTGCCACTCCAAAGACCACTTTCACAAGCGAGACAGGACTCACACGAATGAAGACGTCTCCGACTGGTGGACAGCCTACGCACAACCGCCCGCGGCAAGGAGCTCTCTGATTGTCGGAATCATCACACACACACACAGCGCCCGCTCGTCGGTTGCAGTGACCCAGATACAGGTTGCGGGCCACTTTTCTCGTTCCATGGAAGCGGCACGACGATTTACATATCGCCACTCTTCCTTCCTTGAGCGGGGGGTGTGCTTGCACGGGCACTGTGGGTAATTTGTAATTTGATTGCTCGGCGCATGATTGTCTGCCGCATGAGGCTTCTCCTTGGCGCTGCTGGCGCAACGATAAACGTGTCTCTGCAGCGTCAGTGAGTTGTTGTGTCTCTGTTGTTTGTTTACCTTCTGTTCGCTGAGTGAAATGTCTGCGGGGCTGACTGTGTTTTCAGTTCCGTGGAAAGAAACGAAAATTAGATATGGCTCCGGTTTTAGCAGTTTCCTGTGGGAATGTGTGTTCTACATTTCGCGGAATAATCGCCCAGATTAAAGGGCGTAACGCTGTGATTGTGGAGTTTCTTTGATTTCAATTGAAATGCCGAAAGCAATCCAGCGAGGGGGGAGGATGTGGTCAAGCTTCTTTTGAGTGATTCCGATTGTGTACACACGTAATGACCCCGTTTTTGAGAATTCGAGGTGCACTTTCTCTCTTCTTTTGCACGAGCTCGCATGAAAAGGGGAAACCTTGAAATATGACCTTGATTCGAAATTGATGACTTCAGAGGATAGAGCAGAGGAACAGAACAACGTTCCGAATGAAGTGGGATATGTGTCGAAGTTTTATTCTGAAGTTTGAGATTTGCCACAAATTCACATCGATGCTTGAAGAATGCAATTCAATGAAAATGAAATTTGACAGGTTCAGATGATGTTAGCATTTGTCTTGGTTTCGGCAATATTCTGGCAACGACTAATAGATTTCTTGTTGGACCCACCACTCAACGCGACAAGTCAAGCGAAAAATAAGTCGTCGGGTTAACTTGTTTTTGGCACTGGTACTCTGTACAGCAGCCAGGTCACAAAATGGTACAGAACAAGAAATTGGCGCCAATTGACACTCTGTTGCTATTACCGCTACCTACCGTTGACACTAAAGAAGAGGAAAGATCTTGAGAATCTAAAGCGCTCGGACTCCTCTTGGTCAGCACCTGCATTCTGGAGAGTTAAGCCATCTCTGGTTGTGCTGCTGGAAGACCCAACCTTCGACGGAAGCCTTAACCAAGGAAGCTGGTAGTCCCAAGGTGGGTTCGGGTTCAACGAATGCCTCTTTAGAACCTTGCCTGGCTTGTTCATGAGCAATCTCATTTCCCGTGATCCCGTGATATCGCGGGACCCAAACAAGTTCAATCGAATGAAGGCACAACATACAAGTGGGCCTTACATTGAAGACCAACTGCTCCTCTGGGCTCATCACTCAATCGTTCCCTCTTCATGGCGAGTTATTGGTGTTTTTTTCAAATCTCAGCTCGAAAGGGTCGAAAATCGAGTGAAGCTCTAATTTTAGTCCAAAAATTAGAGCGAATGAAAAGTCAGTTTTTTTGTGCTTGCGAAGACCGACACGATGTGGCTTCTGAACAGCCATGTGAATGCTCAGACTGACAGGACCACACGTCTAAAAATGCGACAACATCATAGTTGCGCAATCTAGTGTACGAACATAAACAATAAGGGACAAGGCGGAGTACTGTATCATGGAATTGACTTTAGTGGAAGGTTGAAGTGCAACTCAAATTGGCATTAGAAGAGAAAGGCTTCTGTCTCCATTGCAGAATGGACAAAATTTCAAACCCATCTTTTTACAGAAATAAAAAGAAAAATGTCGAAAAGCCAAAATTCTGAAAACGACAAGTTTTTTTAAAAATTTACTCCGTGGGACTTTGCATTATTCGAATACCCAACCTACTCAAAATTCTATTGTACAACAATCCCAAGCACGAGGGTTGAAGAGGTCAGCATGGCCCCCCCACTCTTACATACAGCTGTGCGATCTTGTTTGGGATTTAGGAGTTTCCAACAAGCTAGGTTACGTTAGGAAAGCTGAATTGCAGGCGATTCGTCACATTTCGGATAATCTTAGGTCCCTAGGATTTCACACGGATTTCCTAAGAACAGCTTTTGTCTTCTTCTGGCTTCTCTTCAATGTCGAATAAATCTCTATTCTTCCTCTGAGTCTGTTGAGATGTCGTACACTCAGATACCCAAGGTTGCCTTAGCACAAAGAAGGAGAGAGTGTGTTTTTGGCGTCAGCTCACCATCGAAAAATACGTGTGTGGTAATTTTCTTTCAACTTTCATCTTGTTTGACTGTAGATTGACGGTGTTTAGGCACGCCTGCCACGTATTCCTTTTGCTTAAGCTGGCGTTATATTCTGGGTTCGACAAAGGTACCAACACTCCTCTTCCACAAGTGCGATCTTTCATCATCCGAATCGAATTTTGCACCTCCCATTGTTAGGACCCATGTTCACTCGCGTGCGCCATATAAGACAAGATCATTGGACTCTTTTGCTTTGTCCTAATGTGTTTGATTCAAAGATTCTTCAGCCCAAAGCAATGTTTGCAGTCTGTTTTACATGAACTAGCCATCGTAGGGCGTGCATCCGACGCTTGACTAGGAGCACGTCAGCTAGTCTCATTTTTCAGAGAAGCCATCAAAATAAACAGAATTTTCGCACGTTGGACTTCCTCATCTGCTTTAATTACGTTCAAGTTTCTGCACCAATGAGCAAGACAGCTATGACAAAGATTTTATTTGAAGTCAGCTTGGACTCTCGAGAAAGAGAGCTCTGTTACTCAATTGCCTCTTAAGCCCAAAGAAGAAAAAGTGACGAAAGACGCACAGTATTGACATTCACTGTGGAGCCCAGGTAAGTGAAGTCGTTGACTACCTCAAAGCTATTGCGCTGACGGGACTAACAAGGTGAGCTTGTTTCTCTAGGACAGCCAAATGTAAATACCATCAGGGGCTTTGCTAGGGAAGCGTTCAGCAGACGACGAGTGAGAATGGCTCCGGCACTTGAGGCAGCACAAACTTAGTCCACCTAGGGCAACTAAGTTGTGGAGTTCCACCGAAAGATATATTTTGGTACATCGGGAGGTCAGGAGCCCCTGGAACTTCGGTTTCAGCCTGACCATGCGGTGGCCCCCTTGTGCAGTAATCGTGATGGCTGTGGTTTAAGACCCAATATCGGGTTAGTGTACTGTGCTGGCTAGTCTGATTCAGGTTGTTCACCCTACTGACTCAGGCCAGGTGATTAACGACACGTCGTCCTCGTAGCAGTCCTTTTGTAGACAAATTTTAATTATTGATTTATGGAGAGTAAGGAAATTTTTGTTACAATTCGAACAACAACGACATGTGACATTTCATTAGACATTTTGCATGAGCTATGTGAAAGGAGCGTCATATCGCAACAAGATGGTGACTCCTTTTGACGTTTTATAGTCTTAGGTAGCAGGTCTATTTGAAGAAGCCACATGCTTAAGCGACCGCTAAAGCTATCACTATCCAAAATTATGGACAAATAGATATTTTTAATTCCCATCATCCGGAGACGGCGTTACAAATAAAAAGAATTTGGTGGCACTAAAGTGACAAAAGGAAGCCTATCTTCCTCAGCAACTTCTCGTACTGTGCGTGCAATTGCTAAATGCCCCGTCAAGCGACCAAATCTATGGCCTATGTCGAAGAACATATTCACCATGCAACGGCGACCCAACGCCTGTCGTTTGACTTCAATCGAAAATCTAACCAGCTAACCCCAAACCCTATTTTCCGTCCCAGCAAATTTGCATCGTGGTCCCACACTCT
The DNA here is from genome assembly GCA_944738645.1 of Eristalinus sepulchralis. Classification (NCBI taxonomy): domain Eukaryota; kingdom Metazoa; phylum Arthropoda; class Insecta; order Diptera; family Syrphidae; genus Eristalinus; species Eristalinus sepulchralis. Next base: position 47,694,751 of record OX122882.1, read on the forward strand.
GGCTGCCAGCGTCTATCCCTCGACCCAAATATGACACTTTACCAAATCGACTCTTTCCCAATCAGCCCAAGCCACATAAATCAGAGTTTAGCGGCTCCCGACAGAATGCCATTAAGGCGGCCGATCAATGCGTACCACGAGGGCCCCAATCTCGGAACTCACGATTTCTGCTAATTAAAATATACATCACTCCACCCGCCGCCAATCGGTACCGCACGACACCTTCCGCGGCACTGCCCGCTCCCAGCGCGGGGAACCTCTTTCGAAATGCCATCGCCGAGCCGGTCCTGGTTCGGTTTTAATTGCTCGTTCCATTTCCCACTAAATGGCAGCGCCGTGAAAAATTCCCCCAACTCAAGTCTTAGCCGGTGACTAAGAGACACCCGCTCCATCGGTTGTGGTCACCGCCGGGAGTGGTGTGGTGGGACCTCTTGAACCCGTTTGCGTTTCAAAATCCCCAGCTTTAATGCCGCGACACATTTCGCGCAAATCAAAGTCAAGTGGCTTAGGGGCAGACTGAGCGGCTCGCTGCAGTACGCACCGCGGTGGGTGATGCAACGAGGCGGGCGCTAACAAACCGCGGAATCGAGCGTGTCCGCTGTCGGGGAACCGCGGGCAATTAGCGTAATTGGGTCATTTGCATTTGTGGCCCGGTGGCGCGGCCGGATGGCTTCGCGACATGTGTCCAGGCAACAAAGCGACTCAGCCGCGATGGCCAGCAAAGGAAGAGACGAGGAAAGTTAGAAGTCGGCACGGTGGATAATTAATCAACAGGTCGTTGGTTGCTGGCTGCTGTGTTGGACGCAGCAGTCGGTATTGTTGTCGAGCGTCCGAACATCGGCGTCGGTGGCAATCGGTCATGGGAATGCAGTCAGTTGCGAAGGTTACGAAACCGATCGCGCAGCGGCGACAACGACCGGCGCGGGGATCAAGGTTGCAGGCCGCGGCCGATGGGCATGATCCGTTCTATGAAAACGAAATGAAATTTGAGACGAGTCCATTAAGGCGTATGATACGGAGAGCCATTGTGTGCTGTGCACAGTGCGGACGGTTGGTTGGTTGGTTGGTTTAAAAATAAATGAAGCTCACCGCGCATTTCGATGTGTCCATGATCTCCACGTCAGTTGTCACGTTGTCAAAGGTCACGCTGTGCCGATAGAGGAAATCTGAAAGTAAACAAACTCTGGTTAGTGTGTGTTGACAAATTGCGCGCGTACGGTGTACGTAAGCAGTTCAGTTGACAGGCGGAGGGGGAGTGCAAGTGCAACCACCGGCGTTTGTTTAGCATGTTGTTGGCAGCCAGCAAAGGGCATGTCGTCGACAGACACGACCACCCACCATTAGAAGGATCGACAGGCGGGTGATTGATTGAGTGCCAGCCGGCGACTTGTTTGCGAACGCAGAGTCAATCCGTCACGGCACACGTGATCGATGGGTAGTCGACATCAATTCAAGCCGAGGAGCGCTTGGCGAGGGGTTTCACCATCCGCCGACGAACCAACCTCCACCACCACCAAGTCACCGCAAAAGCCAAACGCTGCGATGCACCGTCGCGAACGATCTTGAAGACAGGTCTCGGATTCGTTTTCGGATTCTCCACATAGCCGACGGCTGTCGCCATAGCCACCATCACCACCACCAGCACCATCACCGTCGTCACCGTTGCCGTCGCGTTAGTGCCGCACTAATACCGCGAGCAGTGTGGGGTTAAGTGAGTGCTATTTGCAAGCGTTGTGGGATATGCGATACGAGGCGACCTACCTTCCACCTTTCGGCGGAGGTGCCAACTTCCCAGGCAACAAGTGCTGTTCCGCTGCAGAGCGGTGCGAGCGAGAGATTTATTGGGTTGCTGGCGGCGCGCCGCTGTGGACGTGGACTCCGAAGGAATATGATATAGCGCCAGCGCAGAACCGACCACCAACACCACGGCGGCGCGGCGTTAGGAGAGGGGACGCGAGACAGATGCCATTTGGAATGGCATTGAGGATGCCATTTGACGGCTGTATCTATCCATCTCGACTGAACTGAGGGGGTTCGCGCTCCAAATGTGGGACGCATCCACACGAAAGCAGGTCGGAGCGTGTGTAACTCGAGAGGACGTTTGTTTGTTTTGCCTATTTGCTGGCGTGTCTGTTTCGGTCGAGTATCGTTCTGCTTGCACTTTGCCAGCACCAGCCACGGCGGTGGTGTCCCCCTTTTGATTTGTGTCTCGGAGCAGGATCAGCGCGCCGCTTTCAAAAGGTTTTCAAGCCAATTAACTCGACGCTCGAGGAGAGGGCGATGCATGGGATGTATTGCGACAAAGTCGAGGATTAGTTACGGTCTGGTAAGGAAATCGTTTTGAGGAATGGAAGTGTTGCACAAATTAATGATAGCGTTCGCTGTGCGCATTCTCAAGGAGTTCTGCTGCGGCTGCGGCTGGGAGCTCTGTCTGCGGGAAGTCAAACACAATGCATGGCACACGCGAGATTTCAGCGGTTACGAGGGATGAAGCATGGCTGGTGGTGGTGGATGGTGTCAAACGGCACCTACCTGGGTGTTGTTGTGAAACGTTCTTTGTGGGTTTCTGTGTTTGCCTGGGGGATATGGTTTTGCGAATTAAAAGGGCAAAAGGTGTCGTATATTGATAGCTGTTGGTTGTCACGCCTTCGGGTGGCGTGCAAATATGACGGAACGTTGCGGCGCTGCAGCTGCGGGGATTAGCTGACCTCGAAATCGGTTGGATGATGGATATCTTGCGTTCGCTTGAAACTTACATTTTTTGAGAAAATTTCCTATTTTAAAGTTTGGACGTTTCATCGCTTGATGCAGTACTTAGACCATTTGGCGGATTATGCCACGACTGATTGGGGACTATGTAGGGCAAGATATGCAGCAAAATCGGAGATGGTGTAAGCAATGACAAACAAGAGACATGTACAGATAGAACTTCAACTACGATAAAGGTAGCACTGCAAGGCGGGTGGGCCCAATATCGACACAACAGCATATTTTGAAACTTTGCCACGATGACAATGCTCACGAAGCTGCGAGAAGGACATTGATCTAATTTCGAGAAACTATTTGTAAAAAATATCAAGATTGCGCGTTTGGCAATAAAAAGGGGAAATGATAAAAAAAAAGATCGTATCCACATATCCCAAACTTTCAGCAGACAATCCCCTTCTGTGGGGTCATTCGACTCGTAGTCCTGTCATTTAGGAACGTACAATTTTAGCTTTATAAAATATTTGATATTACGAGCCGTAGAGGCCGCTGAATTAAAGAACGTGCTCATTAATAAACGGGATCTCAGGATACTTTGACGTACTATGAAGGATTACTTATCGCGGGTCATTGTTCATCTCAAAGATTATTGAGCAGTACTGCAAAGACAGCGAAAACTTAGCCAAGGACTGCCAGACCAAATAGTCAGGTGAAACAATATTACAAGACAATCCTGATGGAGTACGTGCGTGCGCAATTGGCAGAGATGGATTGGGCAAACCATCTGTAAACTAACGTAGCCCAATGGCGAGTTCGCGTAATTTGTTTTATGTATACGTTGGAACAGGGAAAATCAGAAGCGTCGAACAAGGAATGACGAATCGGAATAGGGTGTTTCAGATCACAATTTCGAACAAGCCACAAGAGGCGTATATTAAAATGTTTTTCCAGTGGCCATAGGTTGTGGTCTACGTGCAAACACAGTCGACAACGTCACCGAAACCAAACAAATTCCGCACTGTAATGAGCTTTGAGATAGTATGTAGGTCACAGGTTTGCCTTAAGCTCTTTAACATACACAGACTCCACAGAGAGGAATAGGTCTTATAACAGAAATGGAAACCCTTTAATCCTCAAACGGCTAAAGAGCCAAATGGGCCTTCAGCAGATTTCTAACATAAGCCCAGAGCTATCAGTCAGGCTTCTAACTGAGATTGATGTCTAGTGCACCCTACAATTTAGGATGAGTCTCCAGCTAAGGAACTATACCACTAATTAAGAGGGGATGTGGGTGGGCCAATGTGATCAGAGAGGAGTACGTTCTATGTCTTAAAATGACAGAGTGAAGATGAATTGATTTAAAGATAGAGTTTTATGGCGACATACAGTAGATGATGTCATCACTATCAATGATGAAAACAAACAAACAAAGATCCAATTTGACTTAATATGATACTAAATGTATCCAGGCGTACAAGGAACTTTTTGGTGCCTCATTGCATGAAGCCGCCATCTAGAAGTGGGTAAGTCCGTCGACTCATATGACGGAGGTCGTAGATTCGATTCATACACTGAATGTGTTCACTTTACATTTTTTCAAAGACCACTCAAAGGCAAGTAATTATCTATTTCAAAAGTTTCTCAAATTTTTCCGTTCGCCCATAAACGGTAGATCAACAAATTTACTCGTGTGTAGGCAACAGTGTGCACAACACGAGAATTTACTGAAATAGCTAGGACCTGGTCAATTGCGGACTGTAGCACGATTTAATTTTATTTATTTATTTATTTAAAACCGGTTAGGCAGTGCCTCGGCATTAACATAAAATGTACGAGGTCTGATCAAAAAATGTTCAAACTCAGCGGGCTACCTTCATTCGATTACTGATTTTTCTTTGTTCTTATGATGGTACACTCGTCTTGAACATATGTTTACAGTTAAAGCTATAAAGCATATTTATTTTTTACGTAAGAGGTTTAAAAGTTAGACGTGTTCGGTGATTTCCTGCCGTCGAAAAATAAGGATCAATGAATTTACATTCAATTTTGTGTCACAAATGGAATGAAGTGTTCAAAAACACTTGAAAAGTTGACAGTGGCGTACGTTGAGTGTTCTCTGAGTCAAAAAAATGTTTGCAAGTGGTACAAACATTTCAAAGAAGGTCAAGAGGATGTTAAAAACCTCGCCCGCCCTGGACACCCATGCACCTCAACATGCGATGAAAATGCTGAGAAAGTGGAAGAAATTGTTGTGGAATCAAAATTAGAGAAGTTGCTGAAGATGTTGGCTTATCGGTTGGCTCATGACATGGAATTTTTGGGCATAAAGCCTGTGTCAGCGAAATTCGTTCCAAAGTTGCTTAATTTTTTTGCTTGTTCGTTATTTCTTGGCTAAAAACAACAACGTAATCATGCCTCAGCCACCGTGTTCACCAAATTTGAGCCCCTGCGACTTTTTATTGTTCGCAAGACTGAAGAGACCGTTGAAAGGACGATATTTTGCAATGATAGAACAGATACAAGCAGAATCGCTAAGAAACCTCAATGGCATACCAAAACAGGGCATAGCATATCAGAACTGCTTAGAGGATTGGAAAAAACGCTGGCACAAGATTATTATGTTTGAGAAGGACTACCTTGAGGGGAAGAAAATAGAAATTGATTTATAAGTAAATATTTTTTGAGACCTCGTGTACTTAATTACTTAGTCATCTTGTTAGGAGACAGCTCATATATTGGGGAAGTCGAAGAGTTGTATGTGACCTTGACCTGAAACCTAACAGTGGCTGGCTTTTGAAACATATCACATTATACCTTTAAGGTATCAGGTTGTTCGTTGGACAGGAGAGGCGGTACGAATTCGAATACCTTACTTGGTTTTTCATTCAACTGTGAATTTGCGCAGAGGACTTCTCAGCAACTGTGTATGAGTAAGACTTTCAGTCCGTTCTTAAAGATGATGACGCTCATGCAGTACCAGTTGTCTATGAATAACTTCTGAAATCTCGCCATTCGGAGTAGGCAAAAAACTGTAGGTCCTTTCTACTCGTGAAAGAACAGTAGCACTCACAACAGGAGTAGTTGTTGTAGAAGCTAAATCTTGAATCCTCGTTGGCTGTAGTGCCACTCAATTATAATTATTATTATTATTACGTTTGGTTGATGAGATATATTGCAGCCTGCCTTCCTTCTGGATATAGTGCAGACCGCTGTCAAGAACTTCATTAAGGACAGCCATCACAGAAAGAAGCAAATTTTCAAAACATAGTTTAAACCTTTGCCTAAAGCTATCTACCATACAGACACTCCATAGAGAAGAATTGGTCACATATCCGAATTTTAAGCCAAAGAATCAGAATTTTAATCATCAAACGGTCAAAGAGTCTGTTTACAGGGGATTTTTTACATCAGCCCACAGCTGTCAGGGATGTAAGGTGTTCAATTGGGATTGTTGTCTAGGTCAAGGCTCAACAATTTCGAACGAGTCTTCAGTAATGGAGCTATGCCACTTATTAGAACGGGAACTGGATGGTCTAAAGTGATCAGAGCCTTATCTTATAGAAAGGAGAGCGTTGCTGAATAGAATCTGCTAGTCTAACTTAATCTTGTTAACTTGGACCAAGATCAACTTAAAGACCCTCTTCTGGCCAGTGTTATATGTACTCTGATTGTTATATTAGGTGATTCATCAAGAGGTTTGATTCTAAAAAGCTTTTGTTGACAGATGATGCTTTGATGATCAAACAGCTTTGTCATTTTTGTTCAGTATCGTTTGGCAAGACATTATGGAAAGACTCACACCAAAACACCGCCTCCAAATGGTTCAGCTGTTTTGTGAGAAAGTTTGCCGTGCAATTCGAGCAACTTAAGAAATAATAATTGAGTGGCATTACAGTCCACAAGGGATCAATACGTAGCTTCTTCAGCAACTACTCGTGTTGTGCGTTGTATTGTTCTTCACGAGTCGAGGAGACCTACAGTTTTTTTGCTGACTCCGAACGGCAAGATTTGAGAAGCTTTTCATAGACACTTAGTACTCCTTGAGTGTTGTCAGAAACTCGAAAAAAATCGAGGTGTTCCGTCTGGGAATTAGACCTGGACGTGTGAGTCTACGCACTTACCCACTAAGTCATGGCGGCCACTATTTGAGAAACTTACGGTTCGCATAATTGACCTTTTGAAACCACAAGTGTCAACAGCATTCGCAAATTTGAGTCCTAGTTTACATCGGTGGATGATGCTCGCCCGGTTAGACCACATCCAGCACGCAGTGAAGCGACAGTAGCAGCTATAGCTTAGAGTGAACATGAAGACCATGGCAAATCGATTCGTTATTGTTCCCAGCAGCTTTGCCATACTAACGCACTATGAGTTTCCTGCAAATCAAGAACATGGTTTTGCCGGGCTCTGGTTGCAACAAAAAGGCGCTATAAGCCATACAAGGCGCGAAACTGTGGAAAACTATTCTTGTGAGCACCTACTTTCACGTCAAAATGGCCGCACTGGTTCTATATTAGACTTTTGAGCTCCTTTGCCTGTAAATTTGTAAAGTGTCAAGTCTTCCGAAATATGATTGATGCTTTGGAAGACAACGTTACTCCTGTTATCTGCGAAATACCAGTCGCTATGCATGCACTAGTCGATGGACCCAAATTGGTGTGAAGGCGGATACGGGACCCAAGTGCTGAGGGAACCTGACTGGTAATGACAGCTTGATCAGAAGCTATATCCTAAGCCACGGGAGATCATGAGCCCCTGGAACTTCGGTTACAGCCTGATCGTGTGGTAATCCGACTCTTGGGAGTTTCTATGGTTCAAAACTCAAAATCGCGGGCAGAGTCGATGTTAGTGTACTGCCCTTCCTGATCGGAATCAGGTTGTTCATCCTTCTGATTAGCGTAGATGGTGTTGGGGTCTTTCCCGGATCAGTGTGGGGTTGCATTGCATTGATGTGTGCCCCACAGAAGAGGTGCGAAAAATGCCTCACTCCCCATAGAGTTGAAAAGATTTTCCCTTAAACATAATCTCAGTTGAAAATTGGTAAACTGAGGCGACTAGTCTTAACGACTCTAACGACTCTTATGAAAATGGACAGCGTGATAAGGAACGTGAAGGCGCGTAATCACGACGAGTAACATCCCCATCTCAGACTGATTCCTCAAAGAGGCAACACATGAAGTAATTCAATAGCTCTTCAGCAATAACCATCAAAGTTGTCTCAAAAATTCTACTTTCCAAGGGCCACCGATATCGCCACGATCCACAGTGCCATCGGCAATAAATCGGACCTCAGTCCTCCTTGTACGGCACGTGAGCTATGAGAGCTCATCACTTTTAAATTCAGCGTTGACTACGCACACCGAAAATTACGTCAATTCGAGACGACAGTGATCAAAGAACTCATTCAAGTCCTCGCAGTTCGTTCATAAAACTCCGCGAAAGGTCACAAAATAGATTAAAACGACGAAAGGAGGGTAACGACTCAGTCTGGTCGCTGTCACTCAAAGCGCCAATATTGTCACGTAATCGGTATCTACAAAGCCGCACGTTTCAGTGTCCATCAACCTGCTGGGCACTATCTTTTTTGGCTTGCGAAGATGAGCTCCGATGGACGGCTGCTGATATGATGTCGCTCTTTCATACACCGCTTAGGTAATCGCTCCGATCTCTTTTTGAACCTCATCGGGGGGTTTGAGACTCTGGCGCAACTATCCTTACATTCGCCCTGAATAGGCTATGTCTGGGATTCCCTTCCAACACACAAGAAGGCAACAAGGCGTCTACGAGGAAGTTTAACGCGATTTCTCCGCCGCTGCCGATGAACACATCACCGAATCGGTTTGCTTGCGTAACACGAACCTTTGCACTCCACATCACATCAATAACCCTCACTTTGTCGGCTTACATAAGCCCCTCGCCCCCCAATACTCACCACTTGTTGAACTGTATTCGCCGATGTATCGTTTCGTCAAATATCTCACAGTGACAGCTGAAACGATCAAAAAAGAGAAAGGACCAATTAATACATCTGCCAAATCAATTTCTTCTCAGCAAAGCTACATCGGAAATCTGATCAAAACAAATTATTTGACGGCGCAACGGCGGCGGTGCGGGGTGGTGTAGCGGAGGCGATAAATCAATCGACAGCTGCTGACGCCGTCGAAGTTCCTTAATTCAAGTTTTCCCGGGAAGCCAGCGCGCGAATGAGGTGCGAAGCCCGTCTCGCCTGCCACCACCACCGTCGTCAGAAGGAGGTTAATTATTGCCAAGTGAACAATAATCGCGAAAACATGAGCGTGAGAGCGGCACGTATCTTAATCCAATCAACTGGCGCGACAGCCCCTCCGACACGCAACACCATCAATTTCATTTTCACCCGAGACACGTTCCTGGTTGCGCGTCGCGTCACCACTTTATCGAGAGTCAACACATCCTGACCTTAGACACCTATAATTACAAGTCTAATCAGTTTGTCTGTGTTGCCACTAGGCGCACAGAGTTCAAAAATTTATTATTCTGCGCTTGCGTGTGCGTCCGCGGCGAGTGTTGTTCACGCAACAACCGCGACACGGGTGTTTGTTTGTCGAAAACAAACATGGCTGACACGGTGGCCCGGTGGTGGAATTTTCAGGCAGGCGGGGCGGCAAAACTGCCGAGGAAGACCCGCGAAAGGTGAAGGCTTCGTCTTCGGCTTCGACTCCGGCACGGGCTCGGACTCGGCCCACGAACAGAGACTGGGAAATTTATGAAAAGTGATTGTGCAGCGCAAAGTGAAAGTGTGGTGCAGGAAAATCGCGGTGAAGGTGGCGCGCGACGCTTAGAATAAACTGCTAGATTTGAATCATGGCCACTTCGGCAGCACTGATTCGACCCCGTTTTGCTGCAGCGGTAGGTGCGCCATGTCGCGTCGGAGAACTTCTGCAAAATTAAACATCACTCAAGACTTGACGTGTTGTCGGCAGCTTTAGGGAAACTTTACCCGAGTCTAGACCAGACTCAGCCCTTCCGCTGAAACCGCAACTTTATCGCAACCACCCATCAGCAGGGTGTCCAGTGCCACCCGCCGTTCGGAGTCCACTCAACCAGACATCCGGAATGCATACGGACACGCCACTTACTTCTGCCACTCGACCGGCAAATAAATCAAAATTGCTCCTTGTCGGACCACCACCAGCACCAGCCGTCCGACCGACCGACGGGGACAGGAGACAGAAGGCATCGGCGAATGCAAAGCAGAGCAGAGCAGAGCACCGTGATCGCGGCAATGCGTCGGAAAGTGTCCCAAAGTGTGTGTGTGCAGTTAGCTGTGTTGCACCCAATTGGGCTGATGTGTGCGGCTAATGCTCTCCCAGGGGATGCCTTTCTAGATGGCTAACTGGGCGGCGGGCGATAGGTGAAAGGCGATCTGCACGCGAAACCTTCGGTTGGTGTGTGGCGTCGACAATGATGACGGCTGTGGCGGCAGCAGCAGCAGTAGCGGCGGTAGACATGAGAGAGTTTTGCGTGACAGAGTGGACAGTATGTCAGGACGGACACACACTCGCACGTGACAGGGTGCGCAAGGCTCAGCAGTAAACAAGACAGTTGACGTTCGTTTCGAAATCTGTGGCAGAATTTGAGAGGAAAAGGGACGGGAGTTCAGAGGGCTGGTGGGAAAAGTTCTCTTAAGGCCCCTCAACCAGATGGCGTGAAAAGATTGGCGAAGTTCTGCTGAGTTGGTAACATGACGTGAAACAATTGTCGGTTTGAAGGAAGATTTGGTTAAAGCTACGACTATTCCGATCTGTCTGTCTGTCTGTCTCTTTGATTGGGAGGGAGATAAATGTTTCTGTCTAATGAAGAACTTTGCAGGAAAACGGATCAGGAACCTCTTGGCTTAAGGATTCAAAGGCGTAAATGGCAGACGATTGGGCTCTTGCTTCGAAAAGGTGATAACCATAGCGCAAGTAAGGCAATGTGGTGGAACCCACTCACAGAAGATGGTAGACGAGCTGGATGGGACATGGCGTAGAATAGTCGAAGAGATGTCGGCGCGACTAGAAAGAGTTTCAGAGAGCTGAAGCACATTTCTGGCAACCATACACGATGGGGCGTAGGAGTAGTCGAGGCTCTAGTCCACCTAGAGATTAAGCACGAAAATAATAGGTATGGTGATCTAAAAGAGAAAAGAAGAGATAGAGAGCGAGGGAGGTGGAAGAGAGAAGGAAAGAGATTAGGGATTTGCGCAAGGATCCTTTCAGGAGCATCAAAAGTTGTAGCCTGCGCAAACACATGCTACAGCAACTGCTCATCGGTTCCCTTAAGAGGTCTATATCCTAATCTAGACCACAAGGAGCACATTCACCATTTCTCCTCGTCACCAAGAAAACTACTCAAGTCGAGCAGTCGATCGATTGATTCCCTAGTTTATCGAATACAGTGAGAGTTTCAGGAACCATTTGAGAAAGACATTAAAAAAAAACAAATGAGCTAAGAAACGAACTTGATTCAAGCGCAACCCAACTTGGTCAACCTTTCAGATGAACGGACACTTTTGTGAAAACTCTCTCCCAACAACTGTCTGCCAGTTTTCAGAGTCAGAAGAAGATTCGCGACCAACTTCAAAGGATCACTTTGCGGCTACTTTTGAGGCTACCCTTGTTGCTTAGATCGGTATGTTGATGTGAATTCATAGCCTACGCTGAACTTAGACCAATTTCCCATCAAGATTGAGATCAATCAGCATGGATCTGGAATTTAAAAATTAAACCTCGCAGAGCATTCCAAAGCAAGATGATATGAGAATTCCTTGACACGGAAACCCGTCAGATTTCTTATCAGTCACAAGATACCGATAAATGTTTATTCAAATCTGCTCATCGGTTTTGTTATGCAAATGACTGCAGAAATACCAAAACGGGCCTGCGTTGTGAATTGTAGTTCAAAGAAAACAACAATCTGCTTTGATGTGAACCGCTTTTAAATATGCACAATCTTTGCAAGTTTTAAAGCCTTCCGATGGTACACCAATCGCTTTTTTGAAACTATCAAGGATGCCTATCTAAGAAGTGAAGTGGGGACCGAGAACTGGTAAGGAAAGAATTGAAGAAGTAAGAGACGACGATATTAACAAATTGCCAATTTTGCCACGAAAACAATCGAGCTATCGAGACAAGAGTGGCTTCATCAATTTGCCGAGTCTTTATGGATGCAAAATTTCTTATGAATTTGCAACCAAATTTGTGTAAGCTAGGTAAATCAGATGATCGTGGTCGCCGTGGCGTAATGGGTGATTGCGTCGACCCACACGCAGAAGGTCTAGGTTCGATTCCCATACGGGACAACACGCAGTTTCTTACGGCACCACCTGCTTGAGTAGCAACTCGCCAGACAGACAACACTCAAAGAGTATCAATTGTCTATGGAAAGCTTCTCAAATCTTGCCGTTCGGAGTCGGCCAAAAACTGTAGGTCCTTCTACTCGTGAGAGAAGAATAGCACGCACAACACGAGTACTTGTTGTAGAAGCTAGGCCCTGATCTGGTGGGCTGCAAACCAAATGATCCTCCAAGTCTCTTATTATTACATCGATGAATGTAGCTGATGTCAGGATATTTGAGCTGTGCAGACTTTGATTCTACGAACTCTATGGGCTGTAAGGCGGCACGCGCGTGTTCAAACGTCTTTGGATACAACGCTTAAAATGGCCATTTAGAGAGTATGGACACCACTGCTCCGGACCGAAAAATCTGCGAATCCGAGCCATTGGGACAACACAACAGAGGACGTCCCAGACTGAGATGGCGCATACAAGTGGGAAAGGACCTCCACCAACTGAGAGTGCACAATTGAAGGAAGCTGACGAAAGATTGTGCTAGCTGGAGAGGCATGTTGGTTGAAGCCCAGGTCCACCCCGGACTATAGCGCCAGTAAAAGATGAAGAACACGATTCGGATTCTCATCTGAACATCTGTGGGGAACTTCGAAGTACCTGAACACCAAACATCCAAGTCAACCAACATCTTGTTTGTTCGATTTACTTCCCATTTGCTAAATCAATGTCAAGAAGCACATGCTAAAGGTTTCACTTTCGATTCTGGAGCTGAGGATCTCGCATTTTTTCCACCGACGTCCTTGGACAATAGAAGGGGAGTTGCCTTTTAACAGGATAGCACCGAAAACACACATCGATAATTACTCATTAGAAGCTCCGTGTGTTTAGTTGGGAGGTTCTTATGCATCCACCATCTAGTCTAGATAAAGCATCAAATGCTTACCACCTGGTCCTGTCTATGGCTATGGTCTATGGCTGGTCCTAAGATTTCGCTGGTAAAAGAGGGTTGTGAAAATCGGTCGCTACAGTTTTTTAAACACAAGGAGAGGTCATTGAATACAAATATTAAATTTTGTAAATTAGGGAGAAATGCCAAATATTGTAAAAATGTCTTCATATTTATTTCATCCACATACACTTTCGTTTTTGCAGCCTACTGGCTGTTGGTTTTCAGTCAAACGACGTTCGACTTCAGATTCAAATGAACACCACGGAACAACAAGCTTTCAAGTAAATTCTAAATTACAGTTCTTTTTTCTTAATTTCCTTCCAGTTCTAGCCATAGATTCGGTTAGGATGAGCAACGTTGCTGAAGGCCACTTAGTGGGATCATTGTGACGCCACATGATCAGAAGATATCGGTTTACCTGATTCTATCTGAGCCCAAGATATACCTGTGCTTCAAACTCAAACGGTTTCTTGTCAATAACAGACTGATATCCTCTTCATCCCAATAGCAAAGATTTTCGAAGGCTTTTTAAGATTATTTCGTTTTGACTACTTGAAAAAGGGAGGGAAAGGGGACAACTGCCTTTTTTTAACTAATCCATTGGCTTCTTCATTGCACAGAAAATGCTTAGAGCGCATGCAACCGCTATCCCCTTATGGCATTTCCAGAGCCTTTGTGGATACTTGGCTGTCTCTGTATTGCACAATATATCTTCAATCTATGGGCTTGCCATGAAAAGCCTTGATTTCTACCTATCATTGTCTTCTAGAAATGAGGATGTTTCACGCGACGCAGGAAGTTCCATGATTCAAGTAGCCACGAGGTTCACAGTATTGCTGATGATCATCTTCCTGCAGGTGTGGGCAATATGTGAAGTTTCTTTCAAACAACATCTGCGACAAAAAGGGCTTCTTACAAAACTGCCTTTAATATCTGGCATCACTGCTTTGGACCTTGCCTGAGTTTATGACCAAATTCTTTACCAAGGTCTTGTTGCATCCCTTGTTCCACTCTTTGTACTTCCCAATTCGAGTTTTCGAAGTTCGAGATAAAGGACACTGTACTCGTGAGAGAACAGTAGCACGCACAACACGAGTAGTTGTTGTGGAAGCTACGCCTTAGTCCCTTGTGGGCTGTTGTGCCACTCAATTTTTTAGCCACCTGACAACAGTTAAACACCATCTACGGTGGGCCAGGGGTATATAAGGTTTTCTAGCGGGAGTGGAAACAAATTCCGAACGACTGAAGGGGTGCGCGATGTATTGTGTTCTGAATTTGTGCACATGTGTGGTGACAAAAGGCTTGCCAAGAACGAGACAAGATTGCCCCTCGCTATGGGAATGGAGGAAACTCTAGAACGTGAGCTACATAGTGTGGAGAGGATGTTCATGTTATTCCATCTATCCAGATCGCCAGGGACCATTTGGAACAGAATGTGACATGAATGGCATACTTGGTACTAGTAAGCAATCTCACCTAAGATATTGTACTACTCCTAAGACCTGTGAGGACAGACAATAAAGAAGCAAACTACTAGGCACTACCAAAAGAAATGTCTGATTTTTCAATATGTCCTCTATTAGAAGAAGTAATCCATGGAAACGAGCGGGAATTGAGGGCTCCATTTTACAAGAAACGGAGGATGCAGATCCAACAAAACTAGGAACATGGACGTTTCCCTCATGGTAAAGATTTGGTTACTAGGAACCGTGAAATAGGGACTGAAACATTAATTGAACGATGCCCAAAACCCGACACGTAGCAGTCAGTTGACATCATGAAATTCTTGCACTATACTCTCCTGATATTTCCTCAATGAATTATAGCCTCCCGGGTCATGGCTTTCCCGCATCATCTGGCATCATTTTATCGGCAAAAGGTGTTCCAAAAGCGAGCAGGAGTCACAGAAGCCTTGTTATGTCGAACACTCTAGCTTTCTATGCATGCTGATGCTGATGATCATTCACATTTGACTTTTCTCAAATGAGAAATCAAACATTTAATGTGGTCCAATCTAATAGTCAGCGAAGCTCTGGTAATCGCTAATTGAAACGAATTCAAGAAACTTTCCTAAACCTGAAACGAACTTGAACTTGGCTGAACCTACAAGATGCCACGAACCAACTGCCAAATGGAGAGCGTACCTGCAGCACATAACTGCAGCCATTAGGGAGACAAGGACCAAGTGCAATAGTTGACAAAAATTCCATGAAACTCCATGCGATTCCCTCTATCCAGCCGAAATTTTCTTCCGTCAGCCACTTCTTCCACCTTCCACCTCAGGACATCGACATTCGACATTGATCCCAAGCGCAACGTCGCATAAAACGCTTCGCAGTAACTTTCTTTGTTTGAAGGCAACCATTACTTCCTCAAAGCCACTGACCGGGCTTCCCCCATTGAGCGCTCATTAAAATCCCATAAAAATCCGTCCAATAGCCGCGTCAAACCGCAAATATCTCCGCTCTAGCTTTACGACTGCGTGAGAAATTTCCAGAAACAAAACAAAAAACGAACACCATCGCCAAGGTCTCCTTTTTATAAACCAGACAATTCACCAGTGCATCCATTAGTCACGGCGGCAATCGCTGAAATCATCAATCAGTCGAGGGAGTGCCACCAGCGGCAGCAAAAGCAACTCTCCCTTAAAACGGTTAACAAGATGCGAGCGGAGTCCCCTAGATCATTGAACGATTGATCATGGGCTGCTATGATGCCGCCACTGAACGCTGTAAGCGTTGACCTTTAATTCGCGGTGTCTTTCGCCGCGTTTCCTTCGATTCGGTAAAATTGAAGTCGTGCAGAAGCAGAAGCGGATATTTAAATAATCCGCCACTTGAGCGTGCGGCGGGGCAGCCAATAAACGACACCTCCTCGCCTTGGGAACTTGAGGTAGCAGCTCAACCGGCGCCAATTACATTTCCATAATAATTACGCCGGGCTCTAGCGGCGCGACGGTGTGCATGTGTTCGCCGATGCCAGCGACGACGACAGCAACAGACGCAAAACAACCAAAACTACGCCGCCGAAGTATGTTGCTCCTCTGCTGTCATAACACGACACGGCGACATCTTGCGGCGATCGGCATTATGCAAATGAAGCTGAACGATCAATTTGTGATAGCGATCGGGCGGGAGAGTGCAAACGCACTCGTTGGCTTGTTCTGCGACACCAGTCGTGGCTGGTGATTACACAACTTTCTACGAAAGGCGGTGGTGGTGGCGGCGGCGGCGCAGCGGCGTGATGGCACTTCAGAAATGTCAACTCGAAGGTGAAATGCCGTAAAAATGTCGGAACTCGGGGCGCCCGCACTGTCGTCAGCGTGTCCTTGGGCGAGTGTGTGCGTTTTATTTTGAGTTTCAAGGTGACCGTCTGGTTATGAAATAATTGTGCTCTTCGCGCGAAGACAAATTGGCAGGTGCTGCCCATGTGGACGTGGTATGCAAGCCTAGAAGGTGTCGACGACGATGCTAATTGACAAGTTTGCATACAGCCTGAGGTGGCAAGTGGCTTTTTATCGTTTCATTGGCAAACCAGAGACATGACCTATATCCTGTCTGATGTCGTGTTCGTGAGCGATGCAGATGGAGGATTTGTGGGCGGAACACAGATGCTGGAGTTTGGAAGCTGAAGGGCATGATGAGTGAGGTTGGCTAATTGGGGGCACTATGCACTCTAGGTCTTTGGCCGTCGAGGCGGAGTGGGTGTCGAATGTGACAACCCTCCCTCCAAGATCCACTGACTTTGAAAAATCACCGAAAATTCCAATCCCACACATGGCTATGTTTAAAGGCTTTAAGGCTGCTTACCATAGCATAGGCAGGGTACAACTATGACAAGCCATGAGAGTGTTAGGCCCAGGACAAATTGGCGCGACTTTTTAGAATGACGTTGACCTTGGCTATCCAGGCCAGTCAATACCAACAATGCACTCTGCCTTCGGGATTGTTAGGAGAGCGTCCTCTTCGTCCTAAATTTGGAGAAAGCAATCCCTGACTTTCGTGGGCTGTAGTTCATTAATCCGTGGCCTTCACATGCTATTCCAAGACAACATGCACTTCTATCAAGGCGGTTCGACCGTAGAACTTGAGTGCTAATTAAACAGTTCTCCAGTCTTTTAGTCGCGTCTAGAGAAGAGGTTTACGAAGAATGGAGGTTTGCAAGGAGGGAGGTTTCCAAAGATGCCACAGTCACGAATATTATGCGACACCATCTTTGCTTGGGGCTACTGCCCGAGATGGAGATGGTTTTCAGCCACTAAGGCCTTCAGGCCAGCACAATCTTAATCCAACTGCCTCTAGTTGCGCACACTGAGTTGGTTAAAATCCTTTTTCACTCGGTTGAGCCATTTCGTTTGAGGAAGTCCTCTATTACGTTGTCTCGATGGTTGGGAATTGAAGACTTTTCGAGTCGGAGCTGTTGTGTGCATACGCCTACATGATCCAGACATCTTTAGGCTTAGATCCAAAGACTCTTACTTAGGTGCTCGTGCTTCAATCTTTTTCTAAAGACTCCATCAACGGAAACATGACCAATGATCGCACACTTTTCTTTCAAAACGATCGAAAACTTCTTCTCCACTTTCAATGGGACCATATCTATGCGACGGAAACCTGGACGTAACTAGAAGCGGATGAGGAAGCTCTTAGTCTTTTCGAGAGAAAAGTTTTGCGTGCGATTTTAACTCCTGTTTGCGTTAATCTCATCTGGAGGAGAAGACTTAACGACGAACTCTATGGGCTGTACAGCGTCATGCGCCTGTCCGGATACAACGCTTAAGATTGCTAGGCCATGTAGAGCGTATGGAAACCACTGCTCCGGCCCGAAAAGTGTTCGAATCTGAACCATTAGGACAACGCAACAGACGACGGCCTAGGCACACAAGTGGAGAAGGACCTCAACCAACTTGGAGTGCGCAACATGCTGCAGCTGGCGAAAGATAGTGTTGGCTGGAGAGGCATGTTGGTTGAGGCCCAGGTCCACCCTGGAATGTAGCACCACTAGAAAAAGAAGATATCTATGCGACCTACCTCGACGATCACATACTTCAAGCTTGGTAGACTCCTATGGGGGGGACACATAGCTGGTATAAGTAAAGAGAAACCGTGTCGGAAAGTTCATTGTAGCCCTATACACGGTAAACGGCAGCGTGATAGCCATACTGAGGCTAGAAGGTTGGTGTGGACCAGAACACACGAAGCCCTTGGATACGATGCTAGATCACATGGATTCGTGTCTAATACAAGTGATGGGAGTTGTTGATGAAGGCCAGGACCAGATTCCCATTGTTGTTCAAACATGGAGAAGAAATTTCTTTACACATCGATACCGAATCCTAGGGAGGGTGTGTTGGGGGCACATAACCCCTCTTCTATTCCCCGGAATAAGTTTAGATTTTGCGCACTTCCACATTTTGTCATTTCGAGAATTTGAATTTCGGCGAGATTTGGAGAATTCGGGATCCTTAGACTTTTGGGACAGGGAAAACTAGTGAATTAAGAAACAGAACAGGATAGAGGTTCATTCAACCATCGTTACCATTTGAAAGCTATGATCCCTCTCCAAGGACGACCTACATCTGTCGAACTGAGGCAGTGGCTCGCACACAGAAAACGACTCCTCTTGGTGATGGAAAACGTAGTCCAACATTTCTTCAGACAGTTTAAACAGATCGTAACCATTGGACTCCAATCTGACAGACTGAACATCTTGCCGCCTACTACCTCCCGACAATTATCAGTGACACAACGCCGACACTCGTCTGTCACAGACACACTGTCACACTTCGCCAAGGTCCTTCAAATTTTCCCCATGTGACATAATCCCGCGATGACATTCAACACCGTCGCACGTCAAGCACTTATTTTGACACCAGCACTCCAAGCAAAGCGTTCTGTCAAAAAGCAAAACAACAAAAAAAACCCACAACACAAAGCCCACCACAGAGAGCAGGTGAAAGTAACTATCCCCGGCCTTTGTGCGCTAAGTACCGCCAGCACAACATGTGTCGCGTGAATTCCTCCTCTTGGGTTCTGCACACCATTGAGCGCGCGTGCCGGTGAGCATTTTAGAGGACTTTTGTTTTTTGTCCGCCTGCTTTGTGTGTCTCTCGCGTCAGATGCAGCGATAACCATAATCGGAATGATTTACATTGCCTACACATAGTATCGGGATCAAGGTGGCCACAAGATACATATGTCTGCCTGCGCTGGCGGTTAACGATGCGGTGGTCATGGGGTTCACTATCGGTCCGCGAAGATCTATGAATATAAATAGCGACGAGATATGACTATCGCTGGAGTTCAAACGGCGGGCCATGGCAAAGGGATCCCGTTTCTTTGCAACTCCCTCCGAGCCACTCTGTGCATGCCCCCGATTCTGTGTTCGCTTGCAGTCGGTTTGAGATGCGAGGGCTTTGAACTTGAAAACTAGTGTCTGGTGGTAATTTTCGGGGCGTCCACGTCCCGTCCAGTTTGACGTGTGCGTTTTTAGGTTAATGGCATGACGGACAACAGAAGGCCAACGATTTCGCATGTTTCTCTCATTTAATGGCGCCGACATGTTTGATTAAACCAAAAGAATCCGCGAATTCTTCCCTCGCCGCAGACATCATCAGCAGGTGAAGAGGCGACGAGCCTAGCGAGTCTTTAACAAGATTTGTGAAAGCAAGAGTCATTTTCTGAAGTTTACTCAAGTCTGTGGACTTAAGACCGGCGCTTATCGGTATCTCGAAATGAAAGTGTTTTTTCTTTCGCATTTTTCGTCTGTTTTCTGTGTGTTTCCTTTTCGGTTGAATTATGGAGATTTGTGTGCCTGTGGGCCGTATGGACCGGTGCGGACTTTGCTCAACGCCTCAAGGGGCCTGCGAAACAAAAAGTAAACGTTTCGTGCAACAAGTGAGTTTTGTTGAAAGTTTTACTTTTGTATCTAGAAGTAAGTCAAGTTCCTCGGTTAGTGAAACACTTGATGGCGTTTCGTGGGCTTTTAAGTTCGATTTCATAAGTTGCAGATGTGAATTTATGCGACCCATTTATGACGCATTACGTTGGTTTGTCAGTGAAATGTGCGAAATCAGCATTGAATTGGATGGAAGGAAGGAAGTTTTGCGATTCACTTGAAACAACAAAAAATTATTTGACACTTGTTAACTGTTTTGTGGAAATAGTACAGTAGACAGAGACCCTCTTAAGGAGCCTACATTGATTTCTTTCACTATTTTCACTGATCTTGCGGAGGATAGCGCTGAGAGTCTGCTACCCTAAGCTTGATTTTTACGTTCTTAACAAAACTGAAAGCTTAAAAATAACCTGATCCTCAACCTGGAATCGGGTTACAACATTCGCCGCATAGAGTGGAGACTGCAACAGCAAAATGATCCAGAGATCTAAGCTTCAATCACGTTGATCAATTTCAATCTAAGTGGGCATTGACTGTGGATTAGCTATGGCTAAGCAGATCCCATCAGGTACAGCCGCATTGGCATTTCTAGGGCTATGTGGTTGCTCACCCTAAACCTGATGAGAACCTAAGCCGATCGTTGTAAACGCAGGAATCTCCACAGAAACTTAACTTATACAGAAACTGCCCTCATCGAGCCTCTGTCCATGTAGCCAGAGTTCCATATACGGTAATCATAGTGACGAAGCAACGCATATAAGGACTTTTCCGCCAATTGACCTTAGAAACTAAAAAAAGGACAAAAATCTTTGGAACTGCACGTTGAAGGATTATTTGTCACCCTTAAGTGACCGGAATCAAATCACAGCACGGTCCGAAGACATGGAGGAAGAGAGAGAAAGGAGGTACCTGCGGATTGTAATAAACCCAAACCTCGACGATAAGCTGCAAGGCTGAGAGGATTTTTGGGGCCTTTGAGAGATTAATTTTACGGCAGATATACGGACCTGTCTTTAAAGAGGACGAATGGATGAGAAGACATAACCGCGAATGTAGTTCGTAAGTCAGAATACGATCGGCTACACCGACTCGGCCACATGGAGCGAATGCACAAGAACGCTCTAGCTAAGAGGGTCTTCGAATGCCAGCCTCCAGGTACGAGGAGAAGAGAGGAAGACCAAACCTCCGATATAATGACCAAGGGGTGGCAGACATAAGGGAATTTGATTTGGCTCGAAACAGCAAGCCCTTGACCTTCAAAACAATAGCACCTCAGACTTTTATTCTTAAGCCCCATAAGTTGCCAGCCTGGTCAGTAAGTAGTAAGTAAGTGGATTGTAATGAAGGGGAAAACTAGATCTAGAATGAGAATTCCATATTCTTGTGGTGTAGCTAAAGAACGAGTGCATACCCTTAACTTTCAGTCCGAAAAAGAACTTAAGGGTGAACCGATGAGCATTCGTCGATAGGCGTGTGTTGCAGAAAAATTCGCAAGGGGGAGGAATGCAACGGAATAATTCATTTGACCATTTCTCTTGTTGAAAAAACCGTAAGAAAGTATTAAGACGCGCCATTACGCTGTTGCTGCAACGAGTTCCCAATAAGCTTCATCACTGAAGCTGCTGAATACTATTCAGAAGGTGCAAGACAGACTTGGAAGCACCAGACCAAATAAGAGCGCTATACTCAAGCTATAGAGGAATGTACAAAAGATGCGAAATATTTCTTGGATCGCTTTATGAAACCTGCACATTTCGCTGCATAAACAAATAAGCGATCCAAATGCTGACTTGATACACCCAAAAGCTGGTAATTTTGAGAACTTAAACGACAGTTGGGTTTTAAGAAAAATGTAATGCCACTACAAGATACCAGGATACTCGTGTTGTGCGTGCTACTGTTCCTTCACGAGTAGAAGGCACCTACAGTCTTTTGCCGACTCCGAACAGTGAAATTTCAGAAGCATTTCATAAACAATGACTACTCTTTGAATTTCTTCAGCAACTCGAAAGAGTGCCGTGAAAAATGCGAGGTGTTCAGACCGGGAATCGAACCTAGGCCTTCGGTGTGTGGGTTGACTCAATTAGTCACTACGCCACGGCGACCACGGCATTGGGTCTCGGAAGCATTAAATTCCACTCTCTCCCTTTTATTGATTATGATGTTAAGATATGGAATATGGAATACGTGTAACATACGCTACCATTTCAAGTGTACGGTAGAAGAGGAGGGACGTGAGCTAAGGAACAAAAATGAATATCTGAGGGTGCTGTCATCAGCGAAAGAGTGAATTAGGCTAGAAGTGACAGACAGATGCCTTAGTAAGTACTAAATTGAGCTCATGCTTGAGAGGAAAACCTCTGTCATGCTCTGGGTCACAACACCCAGTTGAGAATATACATCCACACTGCGCCGGGAAAGTCCACTGAATCTCTTAGTCTTTTGAGAGAAAAGATCTGCTTGCATTTTTTGGACCTATTTGCGTTGATGGCGTCTTGAGGTGAAGATTCAATGAAGAACTTTATCGCATGTACGGCGGCAAGCGTCTGGTAAAGCGTCTCCAGATACAACGCTTAAGATGGCTAGGCCATGTAGAGCGTATGGACACCACTGCTTCGGATCGAAGAGTCTTCGAATCTCAGCCATTGGGACAACGCAACAGAGGACAGCCCAGAATGAGATGGCGCACACAAGTGCAGAAAGACCTCAACCAACTTAGACTGTAGAATTGGAGGACGCTGAGAGATCGTGCTAGCTGGAAAGGCATGTTGGTTAAGGCCCAGGTCCACCCCGGACTGTAGCGTCAGTAAAAGAAGAAGAGTATTAAGGGCGTCAAGACAGCCAAGCTTAACTTAAGACCTAATCTGTACCACTGTAGGCTCCAGAACTGTGAAGTGTTTTTATGAAGCACTGGAATCCCTCACAAAAAGCAATAAATTCAAGCTTGGTTGGGTCCTTGGACACAATGTGATCGCAGGCAATGAATTCGCAGACAAATTGACTAGGGCTGGTAGTGGTAGTGTGAATTGAAACACAAGCATCGTTTAGATCCCTGGACAAATGGGTCTAAGGCAATCCAAATGGTTAATCAGGCTCTATTAGCACCAGGAAGCCTTTATTTAGAGAAGTAAAGGCTACGGAAGTTTTCTTTACAGTCTGAAGTATAACTCTTACATGTTGAGTTTTTTCAAAGACAAATAATGTGACATTTTATGTAAAAATTTATGTGAATTCTCAGCACTTAATGTACAAGGAGACCTATCATCCACCCAAACTTCACCAGAAAGAACGTTCAAGTTTGTCTTTTGGACTAACCCTAACCATAGTTACAACAGATGTACACAGCTCGAGTCGTTGTGGCCACAGCACCTGGGTTATACAGTATCAAAAAGAGAAAGAGTTGAAGACCCCACTTGTCTTAAACCACGGCAAGCTCTGAGCTTGATCAGTTTAAGCAGATCACTACACACCAGTGTCATCACTATGCAATAGAGGGTTTTGAACTTTGACAATTGTAGACGAGAGAGATCTGTCAATTTTGTTTTTATTTACTTAGTACGGGCAAAGGACGAGATTGCTAGAATGCATTAAAGTGGATTTTTTGTTCAGAAATGGTTCCTCGCACTTGACATAAAACTTTATAATCGCCTCATGTGTCCTACTGAGAGGTTAGTGAATGAAATTTGAATCCACTGGTTAAGTAATCAATCAAGCAACGCCTGCCAAGGAGTTCTGGCCCAATGATGTTCCAAATTTGAACTGCAGGAGTCAAGTATGGTACAAAGATGTATCGAAAATGGCATCTGAAGTAGAAACCGGCGGGCTTAAGCCAAACATTGTATTTCCGAACCAATTGGCTCAATTCATACTTTTCTCAAAATTGAAATGCACGCCATCGTTATCTGTGCTAGACATAATTTATCCAATAGTGTCAAGGGTGGAAGAATTTAAAACTTACAGACAGACAGAAGCTACACATAGGTCTTCATTGTCCAATACGGTTTTGTCCCTCAACTTCTGATAGATCACAACTCATTACCTGGTTGGATTCTTACACAATAGACAACGAGGTATGGCAGCTAATTGGGCTCTGAAGCTGTTGGGAAATAATTCAAATTTTCATCGAAAAATAATCCGCATGAGGATGAAACCCACTTCGGAATCAAAGTTCTGAAATTTGGGAGGATAGCAATCCACATACGATCCAAGTTCCCAAACTCGTCTTGGAAACGTCAACGTTTTGTGTGGCTTTCAGGCTGGTGGTGTCATCTGTTCCTATTTCCTTGAGAGCAATGTCGACTGGGATGCTACCGTTATCTGCAAGTCCTACAGATTAATAATTCACAAGTTCGATGTCGATTTACAGTGATCATGCCATATCGGACATCGCACCGAGGGATGATATAAATTGGGCAGCGAGATCGTGCGATTTGAGCAAGTTACACTTTTTCGTGTGATTTTTTTCTTAAGTGGCAGGACTTTGGAAGTAGATCACAAGTTACAGTCAAACGCATAATAATAATTTAATAATTGAGTGGCACTACAGCCCGCAAGGGTCCAGGGCATAGCTTCTACAACAATTACTCTTGTTGTGCGTGCTACTGTTCTCTCACGAGTAGAAGGACCTACAGTTTTTTGCCGACTCGGAAGGGCGAAATTTGAGAAGCAAGCCTAACCAAAGACTAAACTTGGTTAGATTTCTATGTTTACTTGATAAAAGTGTCACCCAATGCCTCTGTGATATCGATAGACTTTTCGAAGCAACAAAAAAAATTTCGATGACATCTCACACAATACTTTATACCATTGGAAGCGCTCAATGATAACCTTTTATATGGAAAATGGGAGTCTTGGCGGCAAGATAATCACTAAGCCATGAGCTGTGTTTAGGAGCCTCATCCTGACATCTATGACAATTGCTTATGGCTTAAGAGGTCACTCGTTTATGCCTAAACGTGAGGGTACAGACTTCGATGACTGGAAATTCGATGTGGGAAATGGACTTTTTCCTCGAAGTCTAAAACAACCGTTCCAGTGACTTTGTCTAGGAAATACTAACAGGAAGAACCTAAGACAAGAAAATGAGCACTTCATTTGAGACAAGAACACATCTCAGATGGTGGTGTCTGAAAGTGGGTAGATGCGGCAACTCCTACGCTGAAGGTCCCGGTGCCAACTGAGAAAAACATATTAAATTTGTAATGCCTCCACCTATTTTTCCGTCCGAGCTCAATATAAAACTGCAGCCCTCCAAGCTGCTGTGTTGCCAATTGCACGCACACAACAGATTTCTAAAAAATCTACTCGCTGGTGCGCCGTCGAATTCAATATCTTATCAATCTTAAAAAAAATATATTCATTCTCCAACTTACCTGACTTTCCAACTTTGGAACTACCAAGTACAACCACTCGTATTCGATTCAAATGCGTCATTATTGTTTTAAATTAACGCGATATACACCGTTTCCAACACGTGGGCAATTTCAAACAATTCTGCATATTCACTGACAAAACGATGCCATGCATAGTATAGACGTGCGGTACAACTGTTGAACACATCACACGGCAATGTTCGATTCGATGCAGCACGGCGCACAACCAACACCTAACCTCACAGCCGATGCACCTAAGATATGTTCACCGTTTAACATACACTCCCGGTGTCGTGTGCAGCATCCCACTAATCTTTAAGGCCTGTTTACACTGTCACTTTAATACAAACTTCACGGCAAGCCAGCGAGAAATATTACCTTGTTAAACCGAACAAGCAACAACACCGTTATTTTATGGACAATAAATTGCCGACTTTAGCAACAATACACGCGAGATGGGCGAAAAGAGCGCGCGCGGACAAGGCTTTTCTTCCTCCGCTCGCCCACACCACGCCGCCGGGCTTGCGGACTTCTCTGCGGGCAAAACCAAAACAAACACTGCGCCGCCGTTAATTGAAATCGATTTTGAATAACTTAATTACGATTGTATATCACTGGCCGAGCTGTCAAATTATGCAACGGCGCAACAGCGACGGCAGCCACCGACCAGATGCAGAGGTTGTAATAGTCGGCTGTTGACTGGTGCTCCTGTGTGGCGCGCGAACTCTTCTCACACTTGTGCCGCGCCGTCAGATGTCATGCTGTGTTGACTGCTGCCCATCTGTCAAAGTGTTGGCGTCTTTCTTTTCACCACGCCACTGTCCGACTGTCAGAAGCGCTCAAAATTATTGTAATTACCCCGCTTAAGCAATGCTGTCCACTGAATTTCGGTATACGCCCCGCTAAGGTGCTGGCAATTAATTAACGGTCACTTAACGGCAACTGAAAGTGAAACGGAGCCAGCAGTTTTTGACACTTGCGATCGCCTGAAAAAGAGAAAAAAAAAACGTTAAACATCAGACGATTGTGATTTGGTGGCGGCAAATAAAAGTGAAAGAGATCGAGGGGGAGGTGAAATATGGCGTAGAAGAGACGAAACACTATGACAAACTCACCTGGACTGCTTGCAATGCTTGGGGCCACCGGCGACGGCGGCGACGACGCGGAGACAAGCAATCCAGGCAGTCTTATTGAAACGTCAAAATCGCCCAGAGCTACCGACAGACAGCCATTAGTCATCTCGAGCATTGTAAACACGTTGTTATGCTCCGCTAAAATAACAACAATGCCATGCGTAGTTTCTAGCGGTGCGGCTTTAACTAATCGCATCTTTGGATCGAGCTCCGGATGAGCGCCCGCGGGAGAGAAATTGCCGCGTATCTTCTCGACGTGTGTGTTGACACTACAAGGAGACACTTCAGTTCGCTTCAGTTTTTTCTGTTTTGCACTGCTTCGCTTCTCATTGCTCTGCTCTCTGACTATGGATACGTGTGGGACTAATGATTGAAACCGATCAGAAAATAATGAAAACTTTTGTTTTTATTGTACCGCTTTTTTTTGGCCATGCGTCTGTCTTCAGTAGGTGTTTGCACTTTTGATGCGGCCAAAGTTCGAAACATTTGCAATCACCGCAACAGCCGTGAAGTAGTGTAGTGTGGGCTCAAGTGGGCAAAATTAAAAATAGATTTGGGCTGTGTTTGGTGAAAGGTGAGTTCAAAGCACTCTGAGGAGAAAAAACAAAATCGGGCATATGTTACAACTTGATTAAAATGCTTGCGCAGCACTTGACAGGAGTGTGCTTGTGGTTGGCGCTTTGCGTCCTTAGACGAATTGTTTTATCATGAGAAATCAACAGAGTCAACACTTGGGGGGCGATATGGGCCCAGGTGCAGACGTTATGAAACTCTGGAGTTGGCTAAACTGGTCAAATATTTGAAGGCATGTGAAGGATTGTTGAAAGATATGGCACTTCAGTGAAACTGACAGATGAACAATGTGTGGAGGGAACCATAAGTTGGATGACAAGTGTACATCCTTCCGGGTTAGTTACACAACAAGAGTCAAATTGTCCAAAAGACAGATATTGTTAAAATTGATTTTGCATTTATAAGAAATTTATCATTCTCAGGAGCCTACATCTTTCACTAAATGGGTCGAGGGAGCAATAAAAAGATGCGAGATCTCTAAGCTGATTAATCCTCCACCACCGGCTTAAACTCATCAGGAGCTAAGACCGAATGCAATAAGGACTTGGTCGAGCCTCTGAGTTCTACGTCTACCAAGCGGCCGTCTACCTCATTGAATTACAGTCAAGGCATAGACGCCATTTGAAAGGTCTTGACATAACGTACAAAATGACAAATAGTTTGGATATGACGTTCAACAATTATAGACGTGTAAACATGGAGTTCACTAACGCCGAAATTCGCGCTATTTTAAAGTTTTCCTTTGTTAGGCAAATCCGCTAGAGAAACGTTTCGTGAGATTAATTGTGTTTTGGGGGATGGTATTCAATCACTTCGAAGCGCGGAGGAATGGTTTCGACGATTCAAAGCCGGTGAAAACGACACCATGGATAAGCCAGCCGGCGGAAGACTTGTGACGACGAATACCGACCGAATCATGGAAATCATCGAGTTAGACCGGCATGTGGAATCTCGTGACATCGCCCAGGAGATGGGAGTCAGTCGCCAAACCATTTTAAACCATCTGAAGAAGGCTGATGTTTGGGTGCCGCATGATTTGACGCAAAAAAACCTTCTGGACCGAATCAACGCCTGCGATAACCTGCTGAAACGGAACAAACTCGACCCATTTTTGAAGCAGATGGTGACTTGCGACCAAAAATGGATCACATATGACAATATGAAGCGAAAACGGTCGTGGTTGAAGGCCGGTGAATCGTCCCAAGCAGTGGCCATGCCGGGATTGACGGCCAGGAAGGTTTTGATGTGTGTTTGGTGGGATTGGAAGGGAATCATCCACTATGAGCTGCTCCCATATGGCCAGACGCTTAATTCTACCATCTACTGGAAGCAACTGGACCGCTTGAAACAGGCGATCGACCAGAAGCGTCCAGAATTGGCCTACAGGAAGGGTTTAGTGTTCCACCAGGAACCAGACCACACACTTCGTTTATGGTTCATCAGAAGCTACGGGAGCTCGGATGGAAGGTCTTATCGCATCCACCGTGTAGTCCGGACATAGCGCCAAGTGATTACCACCTGTTCCTGTCCATGGCAAACGCCCTTGGTGGTGTGAAGTTGAACTCAAAAGAGGCTTGTGGAAAGTGGCTGTCCGAGTTCATCACAAATGAGGAGGGGGGCTTCTACGAGGGGGGTATTATGAAGTTGCCATCTAGATGGATTCTAAATCTAGATTATCGTACAAAACGGCACATCTTTGAACTAAATCCGATCACTGTAACACTTTTTATGAATCATTGAATGAAGAGCAAAAAAGCCTTATATTTGGGCCGCGTAACGACGTCGTCAAACTTGTACTTCAACTTCCCATCAACTGGACTGTATTATTCAAGAGGAAAGGATTAAGGTCACCATACGACGTGAAAGATTTTAAAGTCGCATACGGCAGCGTTAATCGCAAATAACTTATTGAAGCTATAGCCGAATTCGGGATCCCGGGAAAACTGATCGCATAACGCTAACACAAACGCGACGCGCCGTGCAGTTTGGCTCAAGAACCCCTGAACTACTCCAAACCTGTTCCGGTTTTTGGCAAGAAAATGCGCTGTCGTGTGACTTCTTCAATATTGTGCTGGAGAAGATAGTGCCGAGGGCAGGTGTAAGCACGTAAGGCACTATCTTCTAAAAATCAGTGCAATTGTTGGGATATGCTGATGACATCATCCTTTCGCAGCAAGTCGTGAGCAGGCTAAACGAGCTGGTCTTAGAGTGAACGAGGATAAAACGAAATATTTGCTGTCGACAAAGAATCGATCCGCCGAACAACACCACGGTCGAAATGTGACAATGGACCTCTTAGTGGAGATTTGTCGCAAAATCACCCTTGGCAACCGATGTTGTTACGGTTTGTCAAAACAGCAAGGGTTAAAACTCCTGCCTCGAAAGACTAAGATAATGCTCTTCAAGACTCTTATCCTACCCGTACTCTTATACGGAGCCGAAATAGCATCGGCTGCCAAGGGTGATTCTGCGACTAATCTCCACTAAGAGCCGAGTGCTGGACGACCAGTCAAAAGGCAGAGCAGATTCTTTGTTCCTTCGAAAGAAAAATTCTGCGACGAATACATGGTCCTGTCTGCAAGGAAGGCGAATGGAGGAGAAGACACAACCGGGTCCTCCATGTGCTGTACCAAGATGTGGATGTAGTCCCGGAGGCAAAAATACGTCGACTACAGTTGCTCGGCCACATCAAGCGAATGGACAACAATGCTCCAGCTAAGAGGGTCTTCGAATCCCAGCCTCCGGGTTTGCGAAGGAGAGGAAGGCCGAACCTCCGGTGTAAAGACCAAGTGTTTGCGGACGTTAGGGAGTTTGGTCTTGACAACTGGAAGCAGCGTGCCCGGATCCCGGACCGCCAAGGATGGAAGGCAGACAAAGCTCAGGCTCAGACCCTTCAGGCCTGATACGTAAAAGCTTTTTTTTCATAAAATTATATGCTAATACGACCTAAAAATGGTTTTGAACACGAGTGGAGGAGACCTGCAATTTATTTCTCCCACCGAACATTGAGCCAATCAACAGAATAATTGATGCATCCTGAATGTAGCCACCCACCGAAGAGGTAAAGTTTTAAAAAATGCTAGAAAGTCCAACCCAGTCTGAAAACCTAGGCCTACCCATAACAAAGCGTCAGATCTTTCCCTGCAACACATATCCTTCAGAACATAGAACATCTCAATTATATTTTAAAACAAACGATCGTCCTACTTGAAAATGAAAAGCCTCCAAAGCCAGCCAATAGCTTTCTTCCAACTCAAATGCACGGCGGATTGCAATCTTCGTCAGAGACTTGCATTTCACTTAATAACCGCTTAATTGCCGGCACATAATGTTTCCTCATTAATTTCTCTTTGTTAGCTCTTTTATAAATCCTCATTAACCGACTTAAATGTGGGTCGTCGCGTTTAATCATCTGTCGCAGCAGCGGTGCCCGCCAACTGCACGCCACTTCCGACAACGCATCAATCTCTTCTCGCTCGTTGAGTTGTCAAAAATTAATCATCGATGATATCTTAACTGAGTTATGCCTGAAATTAGATAAAAACAACGTGCCTGCTCATCAATAACTTCATCGTGCACTACTTCACCTGTCCCCCGATCCAGACAGACACAGTGCAACGTCGGCCGCGCACATAGAGTCATTCCCATTGATCACATTTCATCGGCGACGAGATCATCGGTTTGATGTAGTGACGACAGCGACATCCCACCGAGGAGTTGACGATGCTGGTGATCACACGGTGATTGGATCTGCGCCTGCCAATACCTTGTCCAGGCGCTGTTAGCAGTGATTGACTCACCCGTAGCGGTATTGAAATTCCCCTGCGCAGCGATTTAGCGCTCTGGCAGCACGGAGCGCGCAGCGCAAAGAAAATTACAATTTATTAGCGCTGAGACAATTGAATGGTTAATTAAATTGAATTACCGCGGTTGCCTAGTCAGTTCCTTGCGGCCGGGCACACACAGCGCGTCCGCGCGTCCGAGATTCAACTAACCCGCAAACAAGGCTGTCGCGCTGAATGAAATTAATGTCAGATGTCAGTGCAGAGCGATTGCGGTTGGCGGCGGGTAATGATACGCCAAAATACACACGGCGCGGGCTGATGTTTTGAACGTCATTATTTTCGTGACGCTCGGATGACCTACCTACCCGTGCACTTGTTGGCGAGTGTCGGCGGCGTGTTTTTGTTTTCTGCCCGCCACAACGGTTGCGGTCTGTGGCCCGGTTCGTTAACCCCGATCTTTAATGTTCGCCTCGGTCATGTTTTCACCGACTTGACGTATTCCTGTTTCGTTTCTCCCTCGGTTTCCGGAGTGCTACAAGGAACAATGATCCAGTTACGTCAATCACAAGGACAATGAACGTTGCCCGCAGTGAAGCTGGTGATGCTGTAATTATCTGCGGCTTATACGATGATGACGGCGCAGCGGCCGCTTGTGGTCGAGGAGATGTGTCGTCGGCTAATGACAGATGACAGAATTTGACAGGAGAAATGTCAAAAACACCGACCAACATGTGAACCACAAACTGTCAGACGAATGGGGGTACTTTCCAATGCGAGAGTGGATGAAGTTCTCAAATGCTGGCTGCTCGTCGGGGTCAACAGTGATTGGGCGCAGCACTGACAGCGCCGATGACAAATGCCACTCGTGTGGGTTTGCAAATCAACTTTCTACCTTACGCACAGCCTCCTGCTCAACTTCACTTTTCCGTGACGGGGCTCCCACACAATGATACGCGCTCGTGTGTGTGACCACTTTCAAAAGGATGACCCTTGTCAAAGCCGCTTGGAATAACTTATGCCCGGCGCGCCGCCGCTGTCGCCGGTTCTTTTCACCGTAAGTCAAAATGAGGATGACAAATGCCCACTTCCTTGCAACTCATTGACCCACACTCCGCGTGGACGGGCACAGCTTGACGCTGGCATCTATTTCCTAGCCAAAAATCAACTTCTCGCGCACACACGACATCCAACGCAGCCCGTGCGAGTGCATGACGTGTGCGTCTGGCTTGACCGGCAGTTCCTCTCCGGCCGGCCCAAACGGGACGATGGCGATGGCGACGACAATTTCCCGAACACATGTTGCCTTTGACGAGCAGGAGGACATTTCTCATAAGGCAGCCCCTCCGCTCAAAGTGGAAAATCAAATATGCAAATGCCACTTCCTCGTGCGGTGGGAATGGGGCGACTGCGGGAAGTAACGTTTTCATGAATCGATCTCGGCCGCCGGTATCACTGGGCGCACATGCGCACAGAACTCAATCATATTAGCATGCGTGCAGCAGCGTGCACGTGTACACGAGCGGTGGCGGATGACGTGACACGGTCTTCCCGCGCGACTTAGTCGTAACATTATTCATCGGCGTACACATGCGCGAATGTGTGTATCCGTCTGCGCGGCTTGTTGCGGCGTCAGAGGGCGGAGTTGTTGTGCTAAAAATAGAGAAGAGCATCTGTGAGGTGGCCTGTGCGACAGTGCTCGTCTGAGCGAACATCACTTGAACGGGCACTCGTACCGATCGCTGGATGCTTGCGGTCTTGAGCATCGCCGGCACTTTGTCTAATGCTTCGTCACTGGATTTATGGTATTGTCGTGAGCGGGCTAGTGTGCGTTCTGAACGACTTTCTACAGTCACTTGAAGATGGAACGGCCCCCGAGGAGTGACTGCGAGCTGCGCGAATAGAGGAGCGGGCGAGATGAGCAGCAAGTGTCAAGTGGCGGTGCCTGAAACTTATTTAGACATGATGAGCGCCTACTTGCACTTGTGCTTAGCTGTTTTGCATGGGATGTGGACTTTTTTTTCTTGTTGATTTCGCACAAGCCGTCCTTCCTGCAGCTTCTGCCGGTGAACTTCTGTGAAGAGCCGTGTCGGAGTCGAGTGCAGGACAAATTCGTGAGATGCGCATTAAGAACCTTACTTCTTATGTGATGTGAATTCTCAAGTGCGTAGAATTTCCGTCTAACGACTGGTTGAGAGGTCGAGTCTTAGGCAGCGCTTCAGAAGGATGAAAGTGATGGAAACTGACAGATTATCCTCGTGAGCTCTATCCACCTGCTGAAGAATTTTCTTTGAATCACGGTCACATGTACTAGCCTCCGCGACTTCACATCGCAGTCTTCCTTGAATCGTCTTTAGGCCTAGGCACAACATTTCTTTTTTAAAATTCGAATGAAAAATAACCTCACCACATGGAGAAAGAATTTTGGCCTACATAGCCTGGAAATCACCGATGACATCACCCGAAAGCCATTACGCGTCCTCACTGTGTAACGTGATTCGCTTTTATTCCAAGAACCGAGCCTCTTACGTTTGTGACAGCACGCAAAGTCCCAGACACGCGTGAGGCAACGTTAATTCCTCTCATTAATTTTGGGGCCTATCGCTGAAAAACTTTCAATTTTACAGCGCCACGGAATCCAGCTGATGGAACATTTCTCTCCTGTCACATCGGAGCTGTCATGACGTAAACAAGATCACAATCCTTCAACGAACGCGAAGCGTTCAGAGATAACGTTTAATTTTGTCATTTCGCCTGAGTTGAGGAGATATAACTTTTAGCCTTGAAAACGAAAAGCCTTCAGCCTTACCGGAACGAGATTTTTGTTTTTTTTTCGTTGTTGGCAATTACAAAGCTTGCATAATCCTGTTGGCATTTCCACTCCACTCTCAGCGCTGCGAAGATTTAAAGTGACGCTGAAAATGCGCTTCATAAATCTCTCCGATAAGCGTAATGCAGTAATAACTTTCAGTTTTCTGCACGTTCGCCATCGGAGTCTGGCCAATTCGCCGGGTTACGGCAATTGAAACGAAGAATTCTCAATAAAAACCAGCACACAGCTGAAATTTTGAGAAGATTTGTCCGCTCGACCCCATGAGGAGGCATGAGTGAAAGTGAACAAAGCTTAAGTGGCAAATGTCAAAGGCAATAAAATTTGTCGTCTGTCAAACATAATTTGACACGGTCCCGTCCCGTTGTGTTTTTGCTTTGAAATGAAAGTCAATTTCGTCAGAACTCTGTTTCGGCTCGGTTTTGTTTTTCCACGAAATCACGAAACAAGTGAAATGTGACAATAAGTGTCAGCGAACTGTCACTTGTGAGTTCGGGCCTGTGCGCGATGAACGGTTGCTAGTCATTTTGCCGGAACGCACGTCTGATGTCACGGATATTTTGAATTTTGAGTCCCTCGCTTCGATGAGTGACAACGAACAAGACTGCTGTGTGCGGAGATGTGGATGTGGAGTTTGTGTGCGTCGCGTCGTCGTCGAGAGTTTGATTGCTTAATTAAAGTCATGTCGGTTTTATTAATCTGATATTGGAGAGGGCATGGGCATTGCAGCCTTGTGCGGGGTCTCAATGCAATGTGCGGGGATTTCTTTTTGGCGCAATCAAGTCCGGAACTGAAGTCAAAAATAACTTGGGTGAATAAAAATAAAGAAGTCTTGAAATTAAACTTGACATCGAATAAGTTGCAATACAAGGACGTGGATATGTCATTTGTTTGGAATTCAGTGGCGGGGAAAACATGCGTTTATATTGATGACACAGCGCGAATGGTAACTGACTCGAAAGACCTTCAATTTGTTGCAAAATGGGGGGCGGGCATTAAGAGAAGGTGAGAACTTTCAGACCATTATGCACGATCGTCTCGACGTAGACCTCGGATTTAGAGTCAAACAACAAATCTTTGCAGGGTCTTTAAACGATGAGATTTTGTTAACAATATCTAAGCAAATATTTGACTAGTAGCAGCACAAAAGAACAGCGTCACGGATTAATTGATTGAGGTGTTCTTACAAGCGCTTCATTGAAATATGGATTCTTCAACTGGTAGGAAACACTAGCTGCAAGGTAATGGCTTATGCAGAAGATGTTGCTATTGTGAGTTATTATATTCAACTCAACAACTTTAAGAGAGATTATCCAGGCTACCTCTGACAAACTTTAGACTAACGGCTGTAAACATCCCCGGCTGTGTGATAAAGCTCATCATCTCAGCACCACTGTGAAATTATTTGGTCTCACCTTAAACAACAAACTTAACTCAAGGCCAAAAATGCGGAAAACAAACGTGTTTTGACAGTCTAGTTTGGACTTTCAAACACTGGCATTTAACGACGACCATTTGGCAACTCGAAAGAGGTGGCGCCATAAAAAATCAAGATGTTCAATCCCGAAATCAAACCTGGTACTTTCAGCATGAAGCCCCCAACAAGACGGAGGCCATTAGTGTTGAACTAACATCTGTCAAATCGGCTGACAGTTATCTAGTCCTGACTGACCCTGATCTGCTGACTCGGTCTGCTAGAAACTTCTAACCCGTTCTTGACAGTGAGCTCAAATTTTGACACATGACAGATAATTTTATTGCTAATTTTATTTATCGATGGGATTCAAACGTGATAGTGTTTTTGCTTCATATTTGGCTAGAAAACCACTAAGGTATAGGTAGCTATCGGAAGAGTCCTTCAGCACCTGAACGTGAATAACTCAGTTGTGCCTCGAAGCATAGCTCGTTACCGTGATACTAGCAGCGTTGCAAAACGCCATGGAAATGGTCGTAAAAAAAGCAACATCGGCTGAAATGGTTGGGAAAGTAAAGGCTCTAATTGAGCGAAATCCACGTCGAAATGAAAGAAAAATACCGTGTGAGCTCTACATATCGTTTGAACGGTTGCAACACATACTGCAAAATGAGCTCGGTCTCAAGTCACTGAAGTTCCAAAATGGACACGATCTAACATCGCAACTAAAAAAAGTTAGAGTCGAAAGAGCGAAGGAGATGCTACACTTGCTCGCAAATGATGAGTTGCCGAATTTGGTTCTTTTTCTGATGAGACGCCAATTGTTATTGAGAAATACGTCAACAATCAAGATGGCCAAGTTAACTTGCCAGAGGGGTCCTTTGAAAATTTACACCTTAGAACGGCCACCAGAAAACAGGCAATGCCAATGGTGGAGGTTTGGGCCACCATAACCTCCAATGGTCGCTCTCCGCTCAGAAGAATTCTGCCTTGTGTTGCCTCTAACTCGCAAAATTTTGCATCTAGACTTGAGCGTTGTCGAGTACCAAATTTTAACCAAACAACGAGCATAGGCAACGGGATGTGTTTGCTGAATGGGATCAGGAGAAATTGAAAACTGACCCAGTGAGTGGCACAACAGCCCACAGGGGACCAGGGCCTAGCTTCTACAAAAACTTCTCTTTTTTTATAGTTGGCGCGCGCTAAAGGGGTTGCGACTACCCTTAAGTGACCAGATTTAAGTCACAGCACGGGCCGAAGGTATAGAGGAAGAGAGGGAGGTACCGGTGCACATTGGTTTTAAATCTCTGTGGATTGTAATGAGAGGGAAATATTGAGCTGGGAAGAGCATTACATATTCGTGTGGTGCGGCTAAAGAACGAGTCTCTTAACTTTACCATATGTCCGAAGGTGTTCTTAAGGGTGAACTGATGAGCATTCCCAGCGAGGCGTGTATTGCGGGTGAATTCTTAAAGGGGAGGAATGCAGCTGGCTAATTCGTTTTAGCATTTCTTGTTGAAATAGCGATAAAACAGTGACAGAGACGCGACATTACGTCGGTGTTCTAACGAGTCAATCGAATTCGCAATATTATTATCTCCTACAAGTTTTGCTCTCAGTAGGTGCAGAGAGGTTTTAGAAGCACCAGACCAGTGTTGTCATGCTCAACAAATAAGAATTTCGAAGACTAATTAAGTAGCCCATCTCTATATTCTAACCTCAAACGAACAACGCAGTCAGTGGTAGAGAGATATAGTCTTTAGAGTGACAGTTTGGACGTGCTTACAAATGCACTATATCATAAAACGTGCGGAAAGATGGGTGAGCCTAGACAAGAGCGGTCTATTCTGACAACAGCGGACTGCAACTAAGTAGGCACCTGCACCGCTTACTTAAGAACTTAATTTTAAATTTTCTTTTCTTTAAATCGAACGCTCACAAATATGACGATAAATTAAAATTCTTTTCGCGAAATATGGCTTTCCCTTGCTGAAGCTAGCCTTCTAGACTTGCTCTGCTGACACGGAATTTGACGGAATTTGACGGAAAATCTTCCCTTACTTGAGCTAGTCCTCGAGACGGACTCTACTGGCAAAGAATCCTACCGCCATTTTTAACGTCTCTTCACAGGCGAAATGAATGAGACTTTAACTTGAATTGATTGTTCAACGTGATGAACTTATGCTCATTCTAGACGATTACTAATATCCTAATTAGAAACTTTATATATATTTTATACCCTTCAGTTAGCGTTAACCCTTCACTCAGTCTGAAAAATTCAATCAGTTTGAACGCTTTATTCAGTCTGACAGCTTCATTTTAGTCCGAAAGTTGCATTTGGTCTGAGAGCTTCATTCAATTTGAACGATTTAGTTTGAACCCAATGCCTCACTCAGTGTGAACACTGAGCTCAGTGAGGAGAAAGTTATTTTTTCGAAGACTTCATTCATTCCACCTTCAATTGGAGGGAATCATTCAAGAATAGTGAATACATGAAGCTGTGAAGAGGTACAGGAGTACACAGGACACTTGGACACCAAATTCTATCCCACTTTTTTACTTTTGTCCCCAATGACGCCAACATTCACAAACTTTGTCAACATTCCGCACTCTATCGTCATCACATTTATCCGTTTAACTTTGTAATTCATTTCAAAATTGTATGTGTAAAAATGCCGGACACTCTGATGGAGGTTAAGGTCGCGTGCAACGGAACCATGACTCACTGCAAAAGACGGACAGCAGAAATGACAAGAATTCCAAGGTGATCTCATGACTCGAGCAAATCACGACGCTGATAATTCAAATCACATCTCCGCTGATTGCCCCAAAGGTTAGTACATTTGCCAATGTAAACATTCCTCTGTCACACATCGGACACCGGTTATGACACAACCACCGTCTATTGCTACCGACCCCAGTTGGATCAATGAACTGATTGTAATGCATCAGATAAGCTATCGCCTTCGCCTAATGAAGCACTTAAGACAATAAATAAATTCCTGACACTCGCAGATAATCCAAGGCCAGTACCGAAACTCATGGTAGGATTTGTTGTGATTCCCAACAGTGACTACAGCAGTGGGAGGCATTTTTCTGAAGATGATATCATGTCCACAAGGGGCACGAATTCCTTGACTTGTTAGTCAAGTTTGCGGTTGCTTAGCCAAAAGTCCTCTTTCAACAGGGCGACAGTGGGTCTGAGCGAAGCCAAAGCCCAATTTAAAATATTTTATCATTCTGACAATCAGAGAGATTAAGATTAAACTCAAAACGGAAGATCCGACTGTGCAGTCGAAATTCTAATTGCCTATCTCGAGAGTGATCAAATGAGTCAATGATTTAAGATTTTGGTAAACAGATGTGGGGGAGAGTGAATTAGTTCAATTCAAGTTCTTAACGATCCAAGAGAAGGGTACTTGTGCTTCGTATTCCGGTTCGAACATACATAAGACCAGATGGGCGGTGATTTAATGAGAATTTAATGAGGATTATGCGGTTTATATAAACTCCTACGTCAGCAACCTAAGTGAAGTACAAAAGGCTAGACCGTCAAGGCACAACTCAAATTCAGCACACAAGTCGGGCTAGAAACGATGATTCAAAGTCAACGTTGGCAAATTTTTATTAGGAACTGTGCTGTGCAAGAACAGCTCGAAAATTGCGAGACTATCACAACGGGCATTCGGTAAACTTTGGACATTGAAGCCTGCTTGAATCTTTCTGCCCTAGATGGCTGTGGGCTATTACAGACTATGAAAAGACTAAGAAAACAGTACGACTTGGACATAAACTTTACGATCTCATACCACACAGACACAATTGGAAAAAGGGCTTTTAGCGACCGTCTCCACTGATGGTCCGAAGACAGAAGACGACAAAAAAGCGGGAACAATATATAAGACATTTCGGCCTATTGACTACTCCAGTGTCCTTCGAACTGAAATCTTTGGCATTAAGAAAGTTGTGCAGCTTGTGGAGCAAGTGAAGCTTTCTGATAAGAACAAAAGTTGATTTTTGTAGTCAAGCGGTCTTGAAGGCATTCAAAGACTGCAGATAGGAGCTTAGGAACCCCAATCTCATCAAAGTTCTCCTATCCTGAGTCCTTAAACAATCCGGTAACAATGGAAATGCAGATGAAGCGTTACTGACTGGTTCAAGCTCAAGTTCAAGTTGAGGTACAAAATCGGCTAAAAGTGTCATCCATCCTTCCTTTACCTTAGCCAGAAGTTTAACTGAACCGAAATCAGTGTAAAATTCATATTAACTGGGAGCATCTCCACTCTGTTTGAGCCATAACCCACAGCCACAGGCCTAAATAGGACACAAAAAGAACCAAATTCCTTGCAGCCAAAAAAAAAAAAGAAAAAGTGTACGCATTGTAGCCGGTGTTCTTACTGGTGACTGCACAAGGCAACAGCGATGAGATTATACCTATCGATTTACGATGTCTGTAGGAGCTGTAGCAACGAGGGAGAAATAGTGGAAAATCCCATTTGTCACTGTCCAGCTTTTGAAGGACGACAACTCAGTGCCCTGGCAAAGGTTCAAATCACTGACGACAAGAAATTTGTATTTAGATCGGGATGGTTTTGATAATTGCATGCTGCCTTCTTATAGAAGAAACACAATGGGTCTTCACGAACACTGAGTATGTGTGTTGCTTGTTTACGCATATAACCCTTTTTAACTTAACCAAGCCTAAGGCCCATAGTCGCAGACGTACGAGAGAAGAATTTTAAGAAGCTTCTATAACAAGTTTTGTGAACCTGAAGATAGTCCTGCTTCATCGACTTAAATTACTAATTTTATGAATTGCTTTAAGAAAAATGTTTCAAGACGTGAAATCCTACGATCTTGGATCACAATTCTTTGAACTAAAGTTCAGCGTAAAGCGCGTGCTTATGTACCTTCGGATTCAGCTGTGAAAAAACCT
Organism: Eristalinus sepulchralis; assembly: GCA_944738645.1. NCBI lineage: Eukaryota > Metazoa > Arthropoda > Insecta > Diptera > Syrphidae > Eristalinus > Eristalinus sepulchralis. The sequence goes on from OX122882.1 coordinate 47,734,655, forward strand.
TCTAATGCAGAGCCAAGCTCAATTTGTCATCCACATCAATTTAACGTCATATTCATGAGCCAAGCTGGATTTGTCATCCCTGCTCTGTGCTATGCTATAGAAACTAAGAGGTTTTAAAATGCGGATGAGGAAGACCTTAACCATTCTTAGAGAAGAGTTCTATCTGTGAGTTTTTATCTTGTTTGCCTTGATGGCACCGGAAATAGAAGCTGTACCGCGGCATAAGCCTAGTGAAGCGTATACAACGTTTAAGATGAAGTGATCACAAGCTCCTCGGGCTGAAAGAGTCTTTAAATTCGAGCTATTGGAACAACGCAGATAACGCAGATAAAACCATTCTGATAGATGGCGCACACAAATGGAGAAGGACCTTAACCAACTTGGGGTGCGAAATAAGAAGCACCTGGCGAGCGACCGTGATAGCTGGAGAAGCATGTTAGTTGAGGTGCAGGTCCATCCCAGAATGTAATCTCAATTGAGTGGCACTACAGTCCACAAGGGACCAGGGCATAGCTTTTACAACAACTACTATGTGTGGTACTCTCACGAGTAGAAGGGACCTACAGTTTTTTGGCGACTCCGAACGACGAGATTTGAGAACTTTTTCATAGACAATTGGTACTCTTTGAGTATTGTCAGCAACTCGAAAGAGGTGGTGCCATGAAAAAATGCGAGGTGTCCGTCCGGGAATCGAACCTAGACTTTCTGCGTGTGGGCCGACGCACTTACCCACAAGCAACGGCGACCCAGCCTGTAATGCCATACGAAAAAGGAGAAGAAGATCATACAGACCTCTGACTTAAAGAATGCAATCAAAGTGAGTTTTCGTTGAGATGGAGCACACAAGTAGCAAATAACATGAACCTTTTTTGTGTCAAAATGAAGGCAGCTAGCAAAATATTGTGTCGAACTAAGGGTTGTTGGTGAAGAACCAAATCCATACCAGCACTAAATGAAACAAAAGGGTAATTTACAATGAGATGCCAAAATTAAAACTGCAATCTTTTAAGTCAACAATAAATTAGAAGAACTGCTCATTCACTCATTAAGGTACCTCTAGGTCACCTCAAACATTGCCTCCATCAGTGTCATCATTCGAAACTCGATTAAAACTTCTTTTCAACAACAGTAGAAGCAGTGACAATTGCACAGACTTGGTGTACTCATACGTAAGAAGTACTTCTGATAAGCTGACATGAACTCTTTTTTTTTAGCACGTTCCGTCTTCTACGGTATGCGGAAATATTGTGCGATGCGATCAGCTGAATAAATAGTTTACGTCTACGTGAAGATCGACTTGATTAATTGTGCGTAGAGTTTTATTACTTTCTGAAGCTTTTTTTAGGAAGTAGAAATTGTGTACTGGAATATTAAATTGGCAAAGGGACTGGATCTATTCTCGCATAATGTTTCGTTTTACACTTACTAAACGTACGTAAAAATATTGAGATTTAAATTGAGTCGCCGCTAAATCATTGAATTGAATGGGCCAGCAACGACATACGAGTAAAGTGCACGCCGTCAACGAGGGTTGCTTAATCAATGACAGAGTTTGAAGGAAAGTTAATGCAAAAGTTCAACAACATATTGCGCATCATCAGGATGTCAAGACATCTTACGTTACGATCAGATTCAAACCTATGTACATCTGTGCCAGTTAAGTTTAGATGATCTTGATTGTGGAAGAAGATGTTAAGTGGGCATTCGTGTTTTGAATAATCAATTGCGAACGAGACAATTCGAATAATTTTATGGCAATTTATGGCAATGGGATTTGGACAAGATATGTCTTCAGGTTGGTCAAGTTGCCTCCAAATAGGTTCACCCACATGGGAAATACTTCATTCCAACAAAGCATGACATTATTCTCTATCGCGTTATCCTTTGAGGGTACCTGCTACGTGGTTACCGTGCCGTAGGGGCTAAGTGCGTCGACTCACACGCCGATGTCCAGGTTTGATTCCCTGAATGAACACCTCAAATCTGTTCGGAGACGGCAAAAAACTCAAGGTCCCTTCAACTGGTGAGAGAAGCTGTTGTGACCTCAGTCTTTTAATGATAACACATTGAACACATTGATTTTGTCTCTATAACTGAAGTCCGTCTTCTAAAACCAAATTGACTTCAAACTTTTTGACGCGTGTAAGGACACTGGACAATTTATCCCTTAGTTGACGGAATTTTTTCAGCATTTTCTCGACAAATGTCATCATTTTTTGTTTTGATAGTGTTCATTAATTCATTGTTTGTCCACTCGTTTTCAAGGTTTTGAAGAGGGAGGTTCGAATTGTCATGGTTGGCGATCACTTAAGAAAGTCTACGCAAAGGTTTAGAGGCCAGAAAAAGAAGACGATTTCAGCCTTGTAATGAAACAAATTTTACTTCTACGTACACATGTTATTGACCGGGAAAGCAGTACATAAAGTGAGTATCAGAGATGATCGCTATCTTATGGGAAACGAGATTCCCGATGAGCTTGCTAGAAAATGATCAAAAAAGGACCCGAATTCACCTTGGGACTGCTCGCGTCCTCAGTTAGGGCTTTCGTCGGCGGTTGGGTCTCTCGACAGCACAACCAGGTTGATATGCTCCCAAACATCAGCAAGAAATCCGCGGCTTTTCTGTTATCTCTAGATAGGAAAGACCGCAGAGGACTTGTTGGTGTGTCAAGGCGACACTTCGAAGCACTTTAGTGCAAAACCAGAGATGGCTTGACTCTCCAGGATGCAGTCTGACAAAGTACATACTCCCGAACGTTAGCCAGAAATCCGCGGCTTTTCTGCCAGTTCTAGACGGAGAAGAGTACATAAAACTTGTCAGCGTACAATCGGGACACTTCACCTTCGCTAAGCACCTAAGTCTGCTTGGGCTTTGTGATGACACCCTAAGCAATGCCTGTAGAGAAGGTAAAGACACTGCAGAGCAATTTTTCTGACATTATCCCGCCTATGCTCGGATCAGGTGGCGGCTGTTTGACGCTTATGTGGTGGGAAATGAAAACCTAGGCTCTTTATCGCAGAGGTGCTCGCTCCAAGAAATTATGTTAAATGTAGGTAACTGAACCACTTTTCGAGTTTGAACGCTTCAGTCCAGTGTTTGCAAGCCCCTAACAAACAAAAAATCTGCTCTCCTAAAGACACATCGCTGTGTTCTTTTAATGATGACAGTGACACGAAGAAGACAGCCATTGCAGATCTGTAAAAGAGCTTACCGCTATTGAAGGCGTTTAAGTTGCGCATGACTTTCTGAGGTTCCCAGAGTATTTTAAGTTTTTTCTGATCATCAATCAATCGTCGTCCTACGAAAATGGACAAAATGTGGGGGGGTTCAAACTACATACACAACGCACTGTGTAGCCCGTCCCAAAAGTTTGGGATATCGACCTGAAACTCGTATAGATTTGGAAAATGGCGAATTCCTTCCATCGCAAAAGCTCAAAGTGCAACATTCGGAGTGGATATGGACTCCTTCACTTGTAGAAAACCCATAGAAGATATGCGCAACCATAGTCTGTCCATACTACCCTTGCTCTATTTACCCTGTTCTGTTGTCCTCAATTCACCAAAAGTTTATTTAGGCGACAAGTTAAACTCATTTCTGTACAGACATATGTAGTCAATCAAACCCTTAATCCCATGTTCCCTTATCTTCATCTCCATGCGAAGCACGCAAAACTGAAATTAGAACTCCACCACATGTCTCCATGGCCCGAATTTTCGCGAATTCGCTCACAGAACCAAAAACGCAAATTCGCGACACACGAATTTCACCGCCGTCACCGACTGCCTAATCGCACGAGGGGGAAGCAAATATTGAACTTCTTAAGCCGCCCCAGTCGCAGAGTCTCCTTCATTTGCCCCTGAAGTCATTATAAAACCGCCCGTTCAGCTCACTTGCTCTCACCTTTCAGCGCTTCGCTATCAGCTGTCACAATCAGTTGGCAAACAACCGCAAATGCCATTTCTATCTCGGTGTGTTCCCTCACGCCAAACGCATTGAACTTCACTCCTCCACAGCACGGTGTCGCTATCAGCTCGTGCAAATATTCTTTCGGTCTTCTTATCGCCTCCCCTGATGCCTATCGCAGTCTCCGCAAAAGAGCTGGTCTACGAGCACAGCCCCATGCACGCACCCAGATGCTCGCCGCGTTCGTGCGTAAAGTTCAAAATTAATGCGTCGTAGCCCAGAAGACTGGCGGAATGCAGGCCAGTCCATGCTTGGTTCGCATTCAAATCACTTTTCATTTGTTTATGGAAAATATTAAACAATCACAAAAGATAACCACGTGAGGTTAGCGGTTTTTTCCAACGTGTGGCGTTTTGCCGAGGCTAGGTGGCCCTCGTTGTGTTGCACAAAACGAAAATCTCGCGCACTAGGCTAGTTTTTGACGTTTTGGCATTTTGGAGTCGCTCGAAGGGGCGAAATGTGATGACTTAAGCTGCGGATGATTGAGCGCCGCATATTTACACACACCTACCGCTTTTTGAGTTAAGGACGTTTGCATGGTGTGGCGCCACGAAGACTTTACGATTACGCGGAATGAATTTGGCGTCCATAAAATTGTAATCAGGTTATCGGTTTGTTGACATATGAATATCCGCTTTGAGGTGGTTGGTTTTTTTTCGATGTGTCAAACTTTTGAGACGTTGGGAAACGACTAAATTGTGCGACGTCTATTTTCTGACAGTTCATGTCAAGCAATTTGTTTTAAGAGCGATTAGCAAAAATAGAAGATCTCGGATAAGTTTCCTGCGGCGCAAAATGAAACGATTTCAGATTCCTGGTTCAAACGACATGTGTACTTAGTTTTATCGTTCATCTTGTGAGCTGGTTCGTGGCATGCTGATGTCTGATGGTGTCAGTCAACCCGTCGTTGAACACCTCCGCCTTTGTTTATACATTAATCGCTTTTGATTTGTACCACTTCTTATTGACTTGGGCACTTAGAAAAGGTGCTGGGGTCGTCAACTCTCAACACAAACAATGATGCAGTTACGAGTATATGGGTGCTGTGGGTGACGTTGACACATTCCTGTCATGGTGCTTCATGGTGTTTCAATGGAGAAAGGAGATAGTTTGTCATCGTCACCTTTTTTGAGCATTTTTCGAGTGCATGATGCAATTGCTGTCACAATACTCAAACATTGTATGGACGTTGATGCAGCAACGAAATTGTATGCAGATATTCGTCCTCTGGTTTAATACGATTTTTAAGGTTTCTAAACAAATTCCATTGTCTACCTACCTCCACCTCCTGCGATATCTGTATCATTACGGATAACGAGGAAGTTTTTACATCTTTAACAACGCTCAAGCAAGTGATAGAGTGTGTGTCACTACTGCCACAAGGGACCAGGGCTTAGCTCCTGCAACAACTACTTGTGTTGTGCGTGCGTTGTGCGGAACCTACAGTTTTTTGCCGATTCCGATCGGCGAGAATTGAGAAGCTTTGCATAGAAAATAAGTGTTGTCAGCAACACGAAAGAAGTCGTGCCGTGAAAAAATGCGAGGTGTCCCGTCCGGGAATCGAACTAGACTTTCTGCGTGGCGGTCGACGCACTAATCCCCTACGCCACCGCGACCACTTGACGAAATGTAAGGCTGAAAAGACATCGCGGGGAATCGTGGAGCTCAAAAACTCCGACAAGCATCCTTTACCATAGCTACCTTCAGTATCTTCAACATTTGTATAAAAAATCAGCAAGAGGTGGATGATGCCATATCTCCACGAAAATCCGATCATGTTTTAGTCAAAAGAAAATTGTAGCTAAAGAAACCTAAAAAGACTAAAATCTTGTGGCATAATGGGATTACGGGGCATCACCACTAAGGTCTCTAGGCCACAAAAAAAACTGTCATCTCTGCAGAAGCTACCTAAACGAGGAGGAAGAAGGAAGTATCCAGCACTTTTTCTGTGACATGCTCTTTAATAGATTGTGTGTACGGCACAGGCCAAGGCCAAGCCTCAACAACTATTTCTGTTGTGCATGCTACTGTTCTCTTACTAGTAGAGGGGACCTACAGTTTCCTGTTTACTCCGAACAGCAACATTTTCATAGACAATCAGTATTCTTTAAGTGTTGTCAGCACTTCGAAAGAGTTGACAGGGTTAAAGAAATGCGAGATGTTAATACCAGGAATCGGACCTAAAACCTTTGAAGCACCACTACGTTACAGTGGCCAAAATACATCGCTATGGTCGTAATACGAAAGGAGGCCACAATACGCCACGGTGGCCACAAGAAGCTCCTACTTCCAATTCTATAGAAACAATGTTTGACACAGTCTAACGCACTGTTGAAATTCAATGTGAAACCTGACTTAGTGTCATAACACTCACGGCAACCATCCCTATTATTTTTTCCTTTTTTGGAATCTCCGTGTGAGTACTGCCCTGCGTTGTACTAAGTACAGGGTCATTCATTTCGTGATATCAAATTGGTAGCACTAGCATTTGACATCGCCCAAGCTCAGCGATCATTTGAATTGTTGAGGTATTAGGTAAATACTTGCCATTTACGAGTATTGATCGCTGAAGGCATAAACGTTATTTTAACTTCCTACAAAGGTTGTGATTCAAACGTGGGTTCATTTCGCGTATTAAGCGATGCAATTTACAAGCCTATGAACAAATTTGAAGAGATTAGAAGTGAAGGTTCACTGACGTTGTAAAGCCTATTCACCACCGCGAAGTATTTTGCATTTGAATTTGCATCTCCATTCCAAAGAGGTTGAACTTATGTAACAATTGAAGCCTGCTCACCATTCACAACGCCATAGACACGCTTGTTGGGTATTGGAACAAGATACAATAAACACCGATTTTTCGAACAACACTTTTCTGCAGGCATGAGGCAAATGTAAACAAACAAAATTTGACGCATATGGGGCTCAGAAACCTCAGAAGTGATGGAAGGTTGGCGAAGCATTCAAGGTGACTGTTTGGTGTGATCTATGTTCATTGGTCCGTATTTTCGAAGATGGGGAGTCAATTAAAGTCTATTCGGAGCAATAGTGGCAAACGATAAAAGGTTTTTTGCCCGCTGATTGAAGATATGATTATGATCATCGATATGTGATTCGAACAATATGACGCAACACGACATGACCAACTATGGCTTTGTTTAGTAAGTTTTTAAATTCACGTTCTGGCAACGTCATTCACCCACGATGAACGTGCTACTTGACTCCGTTCCAGATTTTGCCTGTGAGGCCGCATAAGGCCATGCAAATAATCCCCGAACTCAAGACGGATTCAAAACCAACATTACTCAAGTCATTGCTGAGATCCCGCCAGAAATATGCAAAGAAGTTGTTAAAAATTATTTTAAGGCATTTTGCGAATCTTCCGAAGCGGACTTTCGATTGTCATTGACACTAATTGTAAATTGTATTTGAAATTTATTAGCAAAGCCCACATATATATATCTTTCATTAAAAATGTATCGCTATGCATGTTTTTTAAAGGTTTACTTTCGAAAACAAAAACTGAATGGTACAATATGTACATCACTGAAGGACTGCCTACTCACCTACCTACGGATGTTCGGAACCTCTTCAAAGCGCATTAATCATGAACAATCGGATTGGATATAAAAATATATGTATGTTAGTATTCGCTTTTGATCCTTTTGCCTTTCTCAAGATAGTCGATGAATAAAATTCCGTGCGCATCCCAAAATACAGATGCCATAACCTTGCCGGCCGACCTTTGTGTATTTGGACGCTTTGGGCGTGATTCACCGGCTGCTGTCGACTCTGCTGACTGCCGACTTGACTGTAGTGTGTAGTGTAGTAGTGTGTTTGACAGGTATCTTTAGAATGTTTTTACTTCCTAAAAATAGTATGGATTTCTTGTTAGTGGCGCCCCCTATATATCAGTCCCGGGACTTATTGTGTGATGTGTTATCTCAAAAATTATTTAGCTCGATACACATGACCCAACGATCCTTAGAGTCATTCTAAGCAAAATGATTTTGTTTTGCTACTATTCAGTGTGGTTGCTGTGGCATAGTGAGAAGTACGTCGACCACCACGCAGAAGGTCTAGGTTCGATTCCCGGACGGGACACCTCGCATTTGTGACGGCACCACCTCCTCTGAGATGCTGACAACAGTCGAGAAGTACTATTTGACTATGAAAAAGTTCTCAAATCTCGTCGTTAGGAGTCGGCAAAAAACTGTAGGTTCCTTCTACTCGTGAGAGAACAGTAGCACGCACAACACGAGTAGTTGTTGTAGCAACTCGGCCCTGGTCCCTTGTGGGATGTAGTGCCACTCAATTTTTATTACTATTCAGTTATATATCGAAGGGGATAAAGGATACTATATGAGGCCTTTCGAAACCGCTTTCAAAAACCACCAATCAAAGGAATTTCCAAAAAATCTAAACATTTTTGTTCGGAGGAAACTTTTTTCTAGAAAGTAAGAAATTCAAATAAAACTTGAAAACCCCCATGACTGATGTTCTGTCTGTCTCAGAAATGTTACCGATTTCACGGTTGAAAATAATCAGTAAGCCCATTGACAAGACTCTTCTCCACATCCACTCGATCAAGTGCCAATTACTTACAGCCCGCAGGCAGTGAGATGACACACAAAGTGCATATTTGTCCAGGCCACCGCACACGTTGCACATAAGGAAGACTTCAGGCCCAATCCCAGTTGCACCTTAAGCACGGCAAAACAATGTCTGCCAATTGAAATTCATTTGCAGCGAGCGCAATATCGACCAAGAAAAATGCCATTTCCACCCAAATCGACGGTAATTGGCTTCTTCACAACATTCCATTCGCATCGCGCCAAATGTATAAATTGCATAACCGTCAGCAGCAGCACCTGTCCCGTTATCACCAGTTGCTCAACCACGCTCATAAACCTCCTCCTCCTCCTCCTCGCCATTACAGTTCTATAAATTAAAATTTAAATTAAAATTCAAAGGCAATCGCGCTCACGACACGCCGCCAGAACGAATCGCAGTCCCACTTCGCGGCCCGCGAAAACTCATTACACGTTCGATTTGATCGCAACAATTCGCGCAAAGAAACGCCAAAAAAAGAAGCGCGCGACGGACAAAACGCCGAAAAGGTGTGGAAAAAACGAAACCTCTGCCGGCTCATATTCGAATCTCGCGGCATTTTGTTGTTGTCATCTGCCGTCAGCCGCAGGGAGGATTATAAATGCCCACCCATTTCAGTGGCTGTCATCCATTGCTCATCCCGGCGCGACGATGCCGAGCAACCTGTTCGTCCGTCAGCCGACGCGGCCGGGAGAATGTGAAATTTTGCGGTACATCTGGTTGTTTGTTGTTTTGGGGGGAACATGCAATGTGCGCCTCGCCACCGGCTATTATTTCTGGATCAACAACAAATTCCAGCACTTGACGGGCCGGCCGCCATTGTTGTGGAGTCTCCTTCATTAAGACATCTCGCCGCGTGAGACGGGCCGGGAACGAAACGCGGACTGGACAGACGGACTCGCACACCCGCCGCGCCGGTCTTCAACTGTCAGTCATTGATTGTTGGGTAATTATGATGATTTGAAATATCATCGACAGAAGACGACGCGGGCGGTGGGAGGCGGGTGGAGGGGAACCCTCTCAAGACTTAATTCAAGAAGTATGGGCTATAAACCTGATACTGGCGCAGTGATGACGACGCCGGAGATTGACCTAAATCCAGCACAGCAGCGGCGACAGGCGACAGACGGACGACAATGACAACAAAAGGGGGCCAGAAGACAGGTTCCATTAATTGACTGTCATAATCCCAGTGTCAGTGGTGTTGCGGCGTTTTTTTTTTCTTTTCGTCAGAGTACCCCTCACGCGGATTTTGGGTGGATTCTGCAGAATTTCGCGAGAGGCTGTTGTGACTTGATGGGGATTTGCGCGGTTTACTGGAACACCAGGTGCGCGTGTATGTCGCGTCAGATGGATATCTGGTTCTCGCAGGAATTGGGTCGCTTAAGCGATGACCTTTGACGATGGCATCAGCGCTGAGGGTGAAGTGCAGGCGTGCCGTGCGTGGAATTCGGGATTCAAAATATTTATGATAAGCTCCAATCTGATACGGACGGCTGCTGGCTGATGTAAGGCCTCTCGACGAGCGGCTTATGTTCGCATTTTGGGCCATGGGGAGTTTTGTTGTGTAAATGTTTTGCTTGGAATCCAAGGGATTACGAATGTTAATTCGCGTCTGGAGTGGTGGCTGTGACGAGCGTGCATTCAGATGCAAATGTGTACATTAGCGATGCATGTCATGGAGAGTCTCCTCCGTTTCGTTGAGTGTTTGTTGATCGAGCCATTGTTTCGCTGAACTTGAAATGCGACGATGGGTTGCAATTTTTTATTTTTTTTGTTTGGTTGGTGGGCGATGGTGTATTGTGTGGTCAGCAGAACGATGACAGTTCTGACTAAAGGAATTCAAAGGATCGGATAAATTGGCGCCACATTCATCAGGAGGGGATGCACAATTTAAGAAGGTCACTACCCCCCATTGACGAATTTTGACATGATGAATTACCTGTCAATAGGGCGGAACAATGTCCCCGATTTCGAAAGGATCCTCATGAAATCAGAGGCGTCAGAGATGTCGAATATGTCTGCAGATTGATTTTGGAGAGAGAACTTGGTCTTCATATTTTAGCGTGCAACAAGTCATTAGTAAGCCAAGGTGTGCTCGTTCAAGGAGGAAACGAAATATTTATGCAAATGGCTCCGAACAGGTGTACTGCAAAGAATGGACTGACATTATGCAAATCCCTCTTATTGTCTTATAATTTATGCCAACCATTCTTCCTCAGCATTGTCTGGTCCTCAAAATCTTTTAGACAATGTATAGACAATTTGAAAATAAAGCAAAACGTCTGGACCAGGATGTAATCCTCAAAAGGAGTTGGTTCTATTTTTGAACTGAAGAGAACTCCAGAAAAGGCAGCCATCAAACTCACCCTAACTGTCCTAGACAGGCCACCTAACACGAAGTTCAAACATCAATGAAAGGGTCTAAAGAATGTTGTGCGCCCTCTAGGTTGGCAAAAGTCGGGGCGGGAGGTTGGGTCTCATTTCCAAAACTTTGTTGGACCAATATTTACGATGGATTGTTTGATGCTAAAAACTGGCACACGTCAAGGCATTGACTAAGAAAAAGAGTAAGACAGTAGCAGCCGAAAATACAAGCCTAAGTTACAATAAAACGTTTAGCTTAAATTGTTTCAAGAACCTTCGCATTTATGGCCGGTGGAATGTTCAATATTCGACTGCCGCAGAGAAGAGCATACACAGTAAGTCTAGTATGGGAGACGTGCAGCAATCTATGGTGGTCGACATGCACCTTATACAGTGCCACTTAGAATAAAAAAAAAAGTCTAGGTGGCACGAGCCATCTCACTCAACAGCCAGAGAACAATTCATTCAACTAATCCATCAGAGTTAGGTATTTGACTGGGACTGTTTAACGTGACTGAAAAAGAAGTATTCCCTAATTTCATGCTGATCAAGCACGAGTGTTGTTTACGCGCCTAAGGTTTCGTGTGAAAAACGCTTTTGAAATAAAACGAGTTTAATGAAACTTTAGTTTGTTGAAAAGATTCGAAGGCTGTCTTTGACCTTTCCCTTGGCCTAGCCATCCATGACAAAGTTTCTTAGCTTACCTTAGCACATACTACATTAATGCCTGTGTGGATTATTGTTCCACCAAATTGATGACTGTAAAACATAGAGCTTCCTCCTTCGCTATCAGAAGCGTCTATATCTCCGCACCATAGTGCAGGACTATGATGATCAAATTCTCATACAAAGTCTCTTGGGGTTTAAAGAAAGCGCTGCGCCGTGAACTCAAGGAAAAATATTTTGGCGGGAACAAGTATGTGTAGAACCTTGGAACTGGCGTTGTATCTATTTCTTTAGAAGCATCTTTAAGTTTGAAGTTGTAAATTCGCACCACTAGTGTTGACCAAGTTACATGACAGCGCATAACATTGTTAAGATATTGAGGGTCTCGATGAGCCCGTTAACGATATTGATGGAGCAGCAACATGGGAAACTCCGTATTTTATACAATCTGACAGTTTAGTAGGAGTTTTGAAATTGGACATGGAGTTTCGACGAGCAGGTGTATGGTGTCGATCTGCACTTTTTGCGTCATTTCCATGATCGGATAGATTGTGTTCATACACTTTCCTGACTTGAGACCACACAGATAAGGGTAAACACGATTGTGCGAAAATAGTTCAGGGCATTTCTACATAATGAAATGAGAGGATCTTGTACAGCGATGAAGACTCCTTTATATGTACATAGTTGGTCCGTCGAAGGGTTGTCCTTTCTAGCAGGCTGAGGTTTCACTGATCGGAAGAGATATCTTCGGCCATCTGCTACAGACAAAAGAATGCATGCCCTAAACCGTCTCGAACATATGAAGTTGTTAAACTGTATTCTGCAATCTCTATTGAATGACGTTCAATGCACAACAGTTGTCAGGAATTTTATGCGGCCACATAATAAATTTCCATAAACAAAAACCATTTGGAAATAAAATGAACCATCTCCTTAGATTTTTAAAAATCTTTGTTCTTAAACTTCTCGACTTTTCTGTGGTTTACTTGTAGCAGATCTTACATAACTTGGAAGGACTCTCTACAAAAAGTGTTTAGTCACAATTTAATCGCAGTTAAGACTTTACAACCTGTTAGACAGTGTTTAGCTATCTTCAGCCGTTCATCACGAGTAGTGCTTTGTTGCCCAACTTCCACTCTGCTGAAGAGCACTGAAATGCCACCCACTCGACAGTGCATGTGAATGTTTTAAAAGTCAAACACTTCAGGGTTTTCGTTAAGGACACTTTAAAATCTGTACGTTAACCCCTCTGAATCAATGCACCTCCCTTGGCTCCTCCAGGAAGCCACACACAACATCCTCACCACAGACGTATCGGCCGTGTGTCTGCCCACCTACGCATCCCATATCTGTCACAAATTTATTACGTATACGCAAAAACTGACTCACAGGACTGTACCGTCATAACTTATGCTAAAGTGTCTGAAACGTAATTACAACATGACATGCTAAATGCCACACATACACGAGTACGCAGCGCGCAGCGCCTAGACAAACCATTTTACACTATCCCGGAAATCACTGACGACACTGTTATAAAGACCTCAGCCAGGCAACGGAGCGCGGCGGCGGCGGCGGAGGAGGCAACAAAACCAACAGAGAGCGGCCCGCAACAACCATTCCATGACTAAGCGCCTGTTCCTCACTCGCACTGGTTCTCCGCCGGCCGCTCGAAATCACGGATAATTAATGCATGTGTGTCCGGACCTATGGAGTTGTCCGGCTACACGTGTTATCCGTACACCCCCAGTCCCGCGGATGAGAGACAGAGGAAAAGGCGAAAAAAAAGTGGTGTGCCTGCGCATCGGTGAGCACACTAAATCTTGAGTACAAGCCGTGAAGTAGAAAGGCCTTAAGATAGAGCCAAAGGAGCACAGTAGTAACGCCGTGTGCCGTCACGTCGACATCGTCGTCGTTGTCGTCGTCGCGATCACCCACCGCCCGTTGGTGGGCGCGTACACCGGCACAGACACACTCGGCAGCATGCCACGCGATCGGCAGTGGCTTACCTGGCGATCGCGTCCAGTGTCTCGACTACTCCTTGTGGAAATTGCTTTTACAGCCATTGTTTTACTTTCCAACTCCGGGAACTAATAATTTCTAATTAAATTCAAAATCTACGCAAGTGTTTCACCTCTTACTCGGCCGGCGCGCAGCCACTGCACCGGGCGCGAGCATAATGCTTGCTGCTGCCAAATTCGAAGTGGAACGCAGGCGACGTCGTTCAATTAACAGAAAAAACCGCACAGTGAAACAGATTTGCTGCCGCTTTTCCTTCTTAACGATTGCCAGTTGCGTTCACTTTGGCTTGTTTTTTCTGTTTTTGTTTTTTTGATAAGACGACACACACAGTGGAAGCAGGCGCGTTCGAAGGGGATCATCGGCTCGGGACTGGAATGCAAAAAGTGGTGTGCAACATTGTAAGGTGTTTAGGAACACGGAAATTGAATGCTGCTCCAGTGCAATTAACCAGTGTCGAGGTGAAAATTTTGTTTCCTGGGGTGGATAAGCGAGAGGACTTGTCGACAATTTAAAGAGACTTAACTCCAGCTTGGATGGGTTGACTATGTTAAGGAATTATGTACGATACTGTCGGAATCAGTTTTTGCATTTACTTGCTCCGACTAGAGTGACTATCGCAAGGCCCAGTATATTTTTCGAAGTCTGTCACTTTTGAGAAGTTTTAAGAAGAAATTTTTGACAAGACGCAAATACCGAGTAACTGTCAAAAATCCGTCCCGGTGGTCTATGATCAATGATTGACATGAAGGCTGTTTGTGACCTTTTTTCGTTAAGTTTGGAAACACTGGACTGTGTGCTACCTCGTCATCCTCGATCTTCACACCAGCAATGCGGCGTAGATATAAGCTTGAATATGAATATGCATCATTTTTCAATGGTCTTAGGAACTATGACATAGTTGAACTAACGTGTATTAAAATCGACTGTCATCTGTTCAGTTTTTATTGGCCATGAACTGAAGAAGCATTCAGCAATGAATGCAATTGATTTGTCAACTCAACTCAATGAGCTCTGGAGCAGTTGAATTGTCTAATATTTTTAATTGTAATACAACATGTAAATCATGCGTTATAACCACGTTAAACTTCTTTTCCAATCGAGTGTTTAGTCTAGAGTCTCATGTCCATGTTGATTACCCAGAATCCAAAGCAGTCCATAAAGCCAACATACTGGGTCTCTCAATTATCGGCCTTATTAAATACACACAGCAATACAATGTTAGAAATGATTTGTATTTTTTATAAAGCTCGAGTCTTGCCATTAGACGGAAATTGCAAAACCGCCTTAGGAAGATCTTCAGTACGCGGTTTCTTAAAGATATTTTTGTCCAATTTTTTCCCATTTCTTGCGGTATCACGGCCGTAACTTGAAGAATGTTGGTTTATAACATTGGGTGGGACTAAGCAACTAAGAAATTGGGGATTTCACTCATGAATGACTTTAGCTGATTTTTGAATGAAATTTCGTTCTGGTGGTTTTTCACTCAAAAATGAAAACCGCTCTGGTCCCCCAGTCGAAGTTGATGACGACCAAATTAAATTCGTTTTAGGTGGAATAAAATGATTATTTAGTTTAGGTTAGGTTAAGAACAACCCGGAATTCCAAGTTTTTCCAAATTTTCTTGGAGGAATTCAAATAATGTTTATATAGTTTTTAGCAATAAGTTTCAAACATATAAGAGGCCGAAAGGCATAAAATAAAAATCCTAGATTAGCTTAGAGTACTCGTGAAGAGTCAGTAAGTTAGAATTAAGATTATTAGATTATACTGCTTATAGCTTTAAGTATTTTTGTCTAGCATGTTAGTATTGTAGAATGAACGAATTAAAATGCAATAAAATCAAAATCAACCACCAAATTAAAGCAATAATCGATGAGATTGCAGAGAAGCTTCGTGTATCACATACAGGCTTTGAAAGTCGCAACTTTGCTATGTACGAAAACACGATACCTAGGTGCATTAGAAAATCACTTAACACAATCTGTGATTTGTTAAAGAAACTTAATGAAAATGATCCATTTTAAAAGAAACACTAATTAAAAATGGGCTGTTCACAACAATGTCAATCGAAAAAGATTCTGGAGTAAGCCACGTGAACCACCTCAAACAACATCAAAAGCTGATATTCATCAAAAGAAAGTTATGTTATCAGTTTGGTGGGACTTCAAAGCAATTGTCTACTTTGAACTTTAACCACCCAACCGAACGATCAATTCAGATGTCTCCATTGAAAAACTTACAAATTGAACAATGCAGTTAAAGAAAAGTGTCCCGAATTGAAAAATCGAAAAGGTGTTGTATTCCATCATTACAATGCCAGACCACACAAATCTTTGGTCACTCGGCAAAAAATTATTGGAGCTTGGTTGAAATGTTTTGCCACATCCACCATATAGTCCTGAACTTGCACCATCGGGGTGGACCTGAGCCTCAAAAAATCGGTGATCGTTCGGCACTCTCGCACTGATTTAACAGCAATTGCACCACAATGGGCATTTTCAAAAAAATAAGGACCACTTTTGACAGAAGAGCACACCAAACAGTCAATTCGTCGGGTTGCAATGACATCTCTTCGATCACTTGTGGACTTTCTGAGCCTCATATTCGGCGATTTTGTTTGTTTATATGTATACGCCTCAAGTGAGAAATGTGCCTCGTTACTTAAGCAAATGCTATTTGAAAAGGCCAAGAAGCATACCTACAGCGTTGGTCAGCGGTCTGAACCTTATAAGGACCCGCATGCAAATTGAAATTGAAAGTGAGATGTTGCTGTGTACGACAGGAAATCAATAAATGCGGAGTATCAGCAACACTTGAACTTACAGCAGCAATGATTTCAACGATTAAGCGCAGGCCTTACGGCAATAGTGAAGCTTCCACTCCTTAAATTTCTTCAAAAAGTAACCGATTGCTTGTTTTTGGTCATTTGATGCATCTGTTTTCCTTTGCTAAGTGCTAACACCTACTATCGCTTTACACACCAACTGTTCGATGTGCGACTTAGTGTGATCTACCGATATTGTCACCGGTCTTACAAAAACTCCTTCGGGTTGCGCTTAAGCAGCGCCATACACTGCTCTGATGTCTCACTGTTGAGCATGTTGTCTGGATTGAACAAACCCGGACCGATCACAGCGGACAGCTTTCTCATCTTTTCATCTTCTGAGATGCCAACAGTCTCAGCTATCTCAAGCATCCATCATTGACTGTCTGGCAACATCACACCTGATCGTGAATTTTCGTCACGTTATGTTTCCCTTAGCCGGCTGTTAGTGCACATGGGAGAGGATCATCAAAAATCGGATCGATGACACTCGTTAAATCAATTTTTGATAACGACCATCGAAGGACGAGAGTGATCGTACACAGCATCTTAGTGCTTCCAAAAGCAAGAATCCTATCACCGACTAAGCATTTTTCCATTTTTCTGAAGTTTGTGGAAGTGGGCGTCCTTACTCCGTCACGCCGTAGAAACAACAGTACAATGCCGTCTCAGTCCTGTACGTGCTACACGATATACTTACAAATGCGGCGTCATTAGGCGGTGAAGCTAAGTACTTAATGGAACTAGAAACTGTTCATTGGAAAATACATGTCAAATTTGGATTAACTCTTCGGTTTGTGTCTTTGATAAGTTTACGGCGCTCTTCGGTTGGTTTCATTAATAAGTTTACGGCCCTACTTTCAAAGAATCTCGTAATCCATGATTTCATCCGATTACTGAGCAAAAATCCTCTGGACCGTGGCAACGTGACAAATTAACTTCAAACAAATAATTTCCGCCACTGTTCGCAGAGGAGAAATCTTCACAGAACTCCCCATGTACACTCAAGGATGTCCATTAATTCCACATCGTAGACTACTGTCTAGACTAACAATCTCAAAAGAAAAAAAAATCGACAGTGAAACCTCGATATCCCCCATCCGGCTGATCGTTTCCGACGATTGAGGGCACGAAACGACCTAAACCAGCTGACCTCGTCCAAAAGCGACGGCACCATTTGTCAAGCGCAGGTCTATTTTCGCTTTTCCTCCTGTTCCACGGCAACTGCCGCACTCACACAGAAGGCTCATTTAATTAATTTAGGTTTTCTCCTGCAAAAAAACAAAAACTGAAAACACAACAAGGTGCCCGCCTCAGGCGTCATGTTCACGTCGATGGTGATTTAAGTTGCAACTCTGCACGGTTATCATTGCCGCAAGAGAGAAGAACGACGCTCTCGGCCGCCAAGGGAAAACAAAACCTCCAAACGCAAACACAACGCAACACAGCGCTAAAGTCCGATAACAAATTTTTTATGGAATGCTAACATTAATCACGGCATCGGGCTCTCGCAGTCTGCACCAATGGAGCCCATTTTATTTACACCATTTTACGAGCAAGTGTCCATTAATCCTGGCATTTCTCAGCGCGCGCCTGCGATAACAATGCCATTCACCGATTAAACGTTATTCAATTGAACATTAATAAAGATAATGGCTGGGCCTGGGACGAGATCTGTGGTGGCCGAGGACCGGGTACCTTTGCCGCTATCAGGGGTAAACGCGCTCGAGTGGACTCTCCCTCACCTACTTCTGGTGACGGCGACACGCCGAAGGCGAAACTGATTCACGAGTCTTAATTAGAGCAGAGCTGCGGGCAAGATGCTAGTAATCAGTGTTTCGCTGCTGTCGCCGATACAGCTGCTTGTGTCATGTTACTGGTCACGGTACACTCTGGTGTCCAGCACTGGTGGTTGGCAAGAACGGGGCGAGAGGCGACACAACGAGATAAGTCCACTGACACGAAGACAGGGACTAAGGACTTGTCTTTTACCTGGCCGATCAGGACTATTTCCTAATTTGTGGACTAACCTGTATAGCACCCATGCTCAGATACTCCACTCCAATTCTAACTCTCAGCGTCCGCTCTAACCACACATTCACTTGTCCCCATTCTCACACTCGACGCTCAAGCGTTCTAACAAGTAACCCTAATCCATGCCAACGAAACCAACAAGCATCCTTTCTTCTCGATTCTGGCCACAACATCGATTGGCCGAAAGTGAATGCAACGCAATCTGTCCAAGTGCCTAGCCGCTCGACTGCATCGCGCTGAGCTCTTCCGTGAGGAAACCCATCTTCAGCCGCTATACGCTGTGCACGCATCCAATTTCATTCGTCGGGACATCGAGTCCCCGGAGCTGGGCAAAGAATTGAAAGTGGAATTTCGCGGTGCACACACACACATTCATACGAATGCACTCGCCGTCGTCCGCGAAGGAAAATTCACGATCACAATCGGATTGTGACTTAGAAACCAACAATGAGTCTGGCTGGCGGTGGCCTACTTAAACTTTACGGCACAACGGTGCGCGGCTGTGTGTCGGTGGCAGCAGTGCCATGCCAGACGTGCAATGGAAGTGATTTGCAACACACTCGGCGCGTTTTTAATTCCACTCATACGTAAGCCCAGACGTGAATCTAACGATTTCTGAAATCACTAACGACCACAAAGTGCCAGTGCCGCAATCCCGGCGCGAGTTTCGCAACCAGCCGGCAATGGCGAGATTTTCTGCAATGCACCTCCTCCGCCCAGTCGGTGTGACGGCGGTGGCGGGACGTTGACAGGCGCAGAAGGGACGCTCGAAATGCAGATGTTACACGGCCCCAATGTCAGCGGAACTGAGTAACCGATGGATGGACACAGGTTGCTCGCCGCCATCCACCGACGACCGAGCGCGCACGGGATCCGTTTCTGTAGCACCGGCATTAGCAGATAATAAATGCCGACCTTTGGGTTGCGCACGCCGTGACGCTCGCGTACGAGTGCGGATCGGATTCATATTCGATTAAGGAAAATCGTATTTCGAATGCACACAGCGTTCGCGCAGAATTCAGCGAACGGAATTTCAGAAATTCGCGTGATGTGGCATTTAAAATGCCGCTAGCGGCCGCGGGTGGAGGGGCCACAAATGCGCGCTGTGCCTTGGACCGGCTGCGGATCCATTTCGCTGCCACGACGGAACGTGAGTCCGCTGCCTTTGTTTCGGTGCGTCCTAATTAGTGGACATGGACAGAACAATGGAAATTTCTGAAATCGTATTCGCGTTGTGTTCTCCTGCATGGGCTGTGGCTGGTTGCTTTTTTCGGGAGAGGTCTTCTGAGATGGGATTCATGGTAATTCTAGGTATTTTGAGATTCGAGTCACTTCCTGTGCGCACGGACCGTGTTGGATGGTGAAATGGAATTAGCAATTGGAGAGGATTGCGGTATTTCTGGCGGTTTTTTTGTTTTTAGGGTGAACAGGTCATTTGATCGGACTGCAAAAGGCGAGAAAGCTGATGAGTCAAGCTGAGTGACTCTTGGGAATTCTTCGAAGCCGCATCAGCACAGTGATCTCGGTGGGAATGGATACGGATTGGATAGGGATTCGTTGAACTCATAATGTGCATCAGCATCGGCTTGGAAAACGATCTTCAACGCATCATCAGCCTAGGTAGTCTATCAGGGATGTTTCGTATTTTGACAGACACAGCAAATGTTGATGACAAGAGGAAGTCCTTGAGTGGTGCTCCGGAAGTGACCTGAGCGCTTATTCTCTCAGCGCGTCATCACAAAAAAGATGACGATAGCTTTAATGGCATGAAAGTCAGATTCGCTTGGGAATAACGTTTGTTGTCTGTTTGTACAGGGTGAGTCAAATTCAAGTTTTCTTTTTAAAATTGAATCAAAATGAAATTAATTTTTTCCATATGTTGGCTCTATTTGCAAGAACGAATATTTACGTTAATTATGGCGTTATAGTTAAACGTATTGCTCGAATGATGCAGGCCGTAAGTGCGTGAGTCTTTTACGGAACTCTGACATAATATCAGTATCTTACTGTTTCCCACGAAAAATGGTTGAATTTGCAGCTCCAAAGCGATCAACTGCACCGCACTGATCGGCATGAAAGAGTTGTGGTTTGTGGTCCAGCTGAGACACTATAAACAAATTGTGACAGACAGGCACAACACTCATCGCTGTAAACATAGCGATGCGATGAAAGAATTTGAATTCCAGGAAGAATGATTCGATTGTGTCGAACCACGCTAACACAATCGTTATGCACCAAGTTTTTTGGTAAAACGATCTTCGAAACCATTTCGGCCAAGAGATATGTTGGCATCTGACTTGTTTTGATTGTTACTGGAGAAGAAGTGCAAAAGGTAAGTGCGGGCTACATACAGAAAGGTGAAGTCACCCACCTCAGGAATCGAACTAGGGACTCAAAGGAGGTCGCCAAATATAGATGACTTTGTTGTTGTAGCTTCCAGCCACCCGTTGTGTACTTTAGAAAATGGTTGCTTGAATTTAGTTTAAACAAAGTGTGCGTGATATTTTATCTATCCAATGGTGCTGGTTGTCGGTTCGGTCTCTAGGTGAAACTAAACATAAGAATGTCCCTCAGTCTTCTCTGCATTTTGCAGGCGAAAATTGGACAATCACCCCGCTTTGTACAAATATAATATTTATCAAGAATATTGTCATTGAACAACGGCAATGTATTGTCTTAGATGTAGTCTCTTACAACACAACAACTCTAGGACCTGCTGCATGTCTTTTAAGGATATAGCCAAATGCTTTAACAAACACCTTGCGTGGGTGCTTGGATACAGTGATGTTAAAAAAAAGGTAGCCTGTCAGAAACGGCATCATTTCTATTTCCGGTTGGGGATCCTTTGATACCAATTGTTACGGACAAGGAAGTCCTTGTCAAAAACATTGTAAGGCCCACAACAAGTTTTGCACTATGCATGGCGAATGGACTCACTTGTAACATATGTACAGTCCGTTTTGAAACGAAATGTCACGCGTTATTTTGATATTATGAAATTAGGAGATACCACCCTAGAGCGCTCGACGACGTCAATAGAGGACACTGCCTCCATGGTTTCCATGTTGCAGAAGTTTTAGAAATGGAGAAAAAATAAAAACAATGAAATGAAATGAAAATGCTGCATGTTTATCCACTTATCCAGATGGAAAGCTCAATCGGTTGTACACAGCTACAGAAACCGAAAACATTTTCGTGGCACCACTGAAAACGACGGGTTTTAGGTTTTTGTTAGTAGCGCCCATCTGTTTTTGACGCAGGACTGTTCAGTCGCAAAAGTAGAACATACAACTTTTAATGTGAACGATCTCACGTCACCTGTGCGTGTCTATTTTTCATTTAATCTTGCAATAGTCGCATCACCAAAAAATGGGTCAATTCGCAGACTTTTAATTTTTGCGATTGTGAGGTGACAATTAAAAGTCTGCGAATTGACCTTTTTTTTGGTGATGCGATTATCGCAAGATTAAATGAAAAATAGGCGCACTTGGCAGTGCTACACACTTGCGATTTAAATCACTGCAACAAAAAATTTTTTTCGCAAGATGTTGTGGATGGCGATTTTCTACCGGATCATAATTTTGTAGCAAAAAAAATAACCAAACAGTGTAATCGACGAATGCACGCATAAAAGAATTAGTAATCGCAGCGATTAAAAAATTGCAACAAGACCCATTTTATAGAAATTCAAAGGAGATACATGGATTATCATGAATCATAGCTCAATTGCGATAGATGTGTTGCGATTATTTGGTCCTATGCGTGCGTATTGACTTCAAAACCTACGTGTTCTATTTCTTGCGTCTAAATACTCGTACGACAAAAAAGAACAAGTGCTTGAATAGTTATATTTTTTTGGGAACACGATTTAATAACTGAGTGGCACTACAGCCCACAAGGGACCAGGACCTAGATCCCACAACAACTACGCGCTTTGTGCGTGCTACTTTTCTCTCACGATTAGAAGGGACCCAGACTACAGGACCTACCGACTTCGAACGGCGAGATTTTGAGAAGGTTTTCATAGACAATTGGAACTCTTTGAGTTTTGTCACCAACTCAAAAGTGGTGGCGCCGATAAAAAATGCAAGGAGCTCCGCCCAGCAATTGAACCTGCGATCTTGGCGTGTGAGTCGACGAGTGGTTACCACACTACGCCCGCGGCGTTCAGGATTTCTAGTGCAGCGATGAAAAAACGTATGAATACCTAACATAAGAAATCGCCGCAATACAATACATCTTAGTAGAGGATAATGAGATAAGAATGAAGAAAAGACTTTCGTTCATTATTTACAAAATCTTTCCTTTAGAAAGATTACGATTCGGTGTTTCAGCAGCTTAGACGAGCTTACTGACGTTAGAGAGTGTGACAGATCAGTGAATTCCTAGAGCATGAGAACTGCTGTAGAATTTCTAAGGCATACTACACTTTGGAGAACAGGTCCAGGATTCACACTTGTGGACTAAGTAGGCTACCTTGCATTAGCAGTCACCATAACCTTTCCGATGTGTGTTTGTTCTGTTCTGGTAAATATTCGCTTTCTACTCATCTGTGCTCTCTCTCCCCCTTTCGATTTCTTTCTCCCTCGATCTCTCTCTCTTTCTCTCTGAACAAAACATCATCCCAAAATTTAAGTGAAAACAACAATGTCCACATTTTGGGAACAAATTTTCTAATTTCCTTATAATGTCAAAGAATGAAGAGGCAAGAAAGATTGACATGGTAAAACTAAGTGACTGATACTCACATAAAAATGGTCAACTCAAGATGGCCACGATGGCATAGTGAATAAGGGCGTCGATCCTTACTCTGGATGTCTGAATTGGAATCCTGAGCTCGACTCCCACCCGTCACGGCTTTATCTCCTTCAAATTTCGGGCTATACTTAGATAAAAAGTATTAATTTCAATCAATTTCTTTTTTTTAATTTCACCATTCGGTGGCCGCATTAAACTACAGACCCCATCCACCCAAGATAGAAGAATGGCATAAACTTGAGTGGTTACTGAAGAAGTTATTTAACTGGTCGCTTGTGAACTAACGGCCCTTCAATAAAATTAATAAATACAACTTAATTTGCCAACTCCTAAAGCACTCAATCAACAAGTCACGTTTGTCACATGGCAACGCATTTAACGGTTGTGAATATCTGCCCATAACAAGCGTACTTTTCTAGCCAGTTTGAAGGGGTTTTCTGTACACTCGAAAATATTTCCATAACTCAGCCAAGGCAAATGTGTTTCACATCGTTCCACTTAATAGCCTCCTTATGAGAGCACAAGTCTGCCTCCTGCAATAAAGAACTCTTATCTTTCGTAAAACGGAATAGAAAGCTAAACAATCTTGATAAGGTTCCCCTGTGTTGCTAGATAAAAACATTTAGCTTTATTGATTTATCGCTCGGTAAACTTGCAAATACGACGTCTCTGGGATCCGACGGCACTCGCATGCGGCGGAGATAATTGTTTTGGCGTGATTTCTGCGAATCATTCCTTTGTGTGCCGTGAATTGTGCTAAAGCAGTTAGAGGTCATGAAGGCAGAACTTAATCATTTCTGAAAAATGTAGGCACACAAGATTTTGCGGTGAATTATTAGCGTTGAGATGCCTTTGTTGTGAATCATCTTGTTTTTAGTTGTTGACGCGTTGAAGAGAGAACTTGAACTTGAAGCAGACGGAAGGATGAGCATGCACACAAATCTTTCTTGGCGGTCCTAGGTTGCTCTTCCCCTACCTACCTACCGGAACTAGGAAGACATGCACAAAGACAACTTTTGTCCAGCAACCTACAGCAGATTTCGCAGAAAACTTGCCTCTTAACAATCTGCAAAGCGTCAGAAAATTGCATTGAAAACCGAGTGTCCTTCGAATTCCTACCGCCCACGAGTCAAAGACGATTCAGAAGTAGAATGCTTAAGAACAAGGGAAGACAGGAAAAAAATCTTGTTGCCGTGCTTGGAAGAGTAATGACTCCTTCGACAAAATGAAATACCCCGCCAGCCCGCCCACACCGAATCGATTGACGTTCACATCCCCAACGAGCAGCGGCCGTGGCGGCAGGATCCTCCGTGAAATACCTTTACTCATGCACACTCCCACGCGGTTTCGAAAGAAAATCAATTAGCTCCGACAACTCAACATCAGACAACGCACACCGCACGCCCTTGCATCGTTTGGGAACGAAGCACAAAAAGAACTTAACCCAACTAAAGTTTACTACAATGTGTGCTCCTAATTAACCCCAGCTCTGGTACGCATCTCTGACTCCCACCACCTACGCAACAAATACATCACATCGCACGGCATCGCCTAGGGACCAGTTTCCCCACTGCTGTCAATTCTTTCACACGTGCTTCCACGTCCACTTTGCCGTGTGTAATGCGAAGAATCGTGACTGACATGAAGTAATCAAAATCAATTAGATGCCCAGGTGATGAGCATCAACGATCACCGAGATCGGACAACGACCACAATTACCTTTCGCTTTGGTACGATGTGATCGCCACGAGTGGATGATTAAAAGTAAAACTTCTAGAGTCCCCTCAACCAACCGTCCGGCGACCGACGCGACGACGACGACGACGATGGCGGCGTTGAAGAAAAATTTTAATTAAGTTGCTCCAACGCTGGTTCTCACATACCATCACCATCAGCAAAATGGGTGGTCACCTCGTACGGGCAGTGAGCATGCGAGCCTGTGTTTGAGGCGATCGCAGCGAGATAAAGGCCAACCAGTGACTTATGGATTCATCGGGTAGACAATGTTGGGATCTGTGTAAGGTGATACGCGTGGTCAGTGTTCGTGCGGGCAGTTGCTTAATTGAATGCGACAATGGATGAGTTACTGTCGGCTGGGCACGGAATTGCTGGGCGAGCATGGGTGACTGCAGGATGTTGCACATTCTTTGAAAGTGTTTGCGCTGATCACTGGGTAGATTTGAACGCGTGAGCAGTGAACACTGAATTAAGTGTCTTGTTTTGGATTGTCGCGAAAGTGATAAGATAGAGAGCTGCACTTGAAGTTTTTTTTTTTTTTTGATTGTAGTTGCACTCGAGAATAATTAAATTGAACATGGAGGAGAACATGATGTTCGATAACCGTGTTAATCTGTCACTTGAGGTGCTCGATGTGGGCCTTGCGTGATCGCCTGTTTTCACTCCTTTTTCAGCGATCAAGAATGAGACAAAGGCGAGGCAGGGAGGGGAGGTAAACACGTGTTCTAAGGAAATGGAATTGATTATCCGCCTTCGGTATGTCTTATAGAGTTGTAACGCTATTATTAGTATTATTGGCTGAGTCTTTTGATTAGTACCTGTCTCTTTCAAGATTTTTTTGAAACTTATTTCAACAAATTTGCATAATTTTGTGATTGAAAAATTGTGGCTAGGAACTAAGTAGTAACCTTTAGGGCACTCCTAAGTAAATACATTTTACAAAGTTTAAGATTAAATAAACAAACTGGAGGACAGTTTGCAAGGGATCAGGGCCTAGCTATTCGTATTGTTCTCTCTCGAGAACCCAGACTTCAAAGCCGACTTCAAAAGCCGAAATTTGAGAATCAGTACTCTTTGAATTTTGTCAGCAGAACAAAAGATGTTGTGCCTTGGAAAAATTTGAGTCGAAAAATACAATCGAAAAGACGGACCTTAATTCACCATTAATTGTAATTTTGTCCGAAATTTAAAAACGGATTTGGAATCAAAATCTACTGGTCTATTGTGCTACCAGCCGGTAATCTTCATTCAATGTAGTTTCTTGGTTTTCCAAAGAAAGACCATCAGGAACTTCTGTGATCAAGAGCTTAAGTTTTCAGCTCCCACCACATCAGCGCCAAACG
This sequence comes from Eristalinus sepulchralis, assembly GCA_944738645.1. Taxonomy (NCBI): domain Eukaryota; kingdom Metazoa; phylum Arthropoda; class Insecta; order Diptera; family Syrphidae; genus Eristalinus; species Eristalinus sepulchralis. The sequence goes on from OX122882.1 coordinate 47,760,986, forward strand.
GCCGACACCTGATACGAGCTAAAGCGGGACACTGATAGAGAAAGTGCTCTGAAGTGTCTGCACCTTCTTCACAGGCGTCGCAAAGGGTGCAATCACTGAGTCCAAGCTGACTTAGGTGCTTAGCGAAGGTAAAATATCCCGATTGTACGCCGACAAGTTTTCTGCACTCTTTTCTGTCTAGAGCTGGCAGAAAAGCTGCGGATTTCTTGCTGAGGTTCGGGAGAATGACTTGGTCAGCCTACATCCTAGAGAGTCATGCCATTCCTGGTTGTGCTGTTAGGTGACCCAACCGTCGACGGAAGCCCTAACCAAGGAAGTGGGTAATCCTAAGGTGGGTTCGGGGCCTACGAATGCCTCTTTGGAATCTTGTCTACCTTGTTCGTCGAACAGCTCGTTTCCCCTGATCGTGTGATGCCTGGGACCCACACAAGTCTTAGCGAATTCAGTCTTCCGACCAAATTAAGGGCAGGCTTGTATTCCTGGACAACTTACTCAGACATTTGCTAACCTGTAAGTGGCCAATTGACTTGTGTTTTCACTATTACTATTAAGCTGTGTGTGTCAATTTATGACAATTCAAAACGTCGTGGGCATAGACGTCTTTGTTGTTTGTTTGTCGGGTTTGACAACAGAAACTTGGACCATACAAATTCAAAACTCTAAAAAAAAAATAGTGCACACATCAATAGCGACTGCCCAGAGGCTCCGGTTCCATTCCCACAGTCTGGCTTGAAGTTAAGGGGAGGCGATTTCGACAACGAGATTGTCATTAGTTTATTTAATCCGTGGTACACCAACTTGTAGAGTGTGCAACGGGAGGCACCTGGCGAGATATCGTGCTAGCTGAAGAGGAATGTTGGTTGAGGCCCAGGTCCACACGGAACTGTAACGCCGCTAAAAGAGGAAGAAGAATAACAATTTGATCCGTAAATTGTTCAGCCTAAAATACAAGTATTCAAAATATTCCATTTCCAGACGTCTTCTCTTCAATGCACACAGACATTCTCATCTTCTTTTATTTGCTCTACGATCTCGCTCCTCATTCCTCTTTTGCTGCGAGCAAGTGCCTGATCTCCTTATCTTAAGAATGTCAAGTGCCGGAATTAAAGATAACACTCAACAGCAGTCTCTAGAGCCCTGCGCAATCATCAAGCAAACACCGTAAATTCCTTGCGAAAAAATCCCCGCGCCACCCTTTCATCGCGCACCCAACCGCATCATTGAGTCAGATTCAATTTGACAGATACATTCGTTACACAATAGTGTGACTGCATTGGCCACACACCATTTGTCAAGTCCAAACGGTTCTGTTGTAAATCACACTCCCTCCCCATCGCATGCGGTCATAAATTCTTTGTAGTTTGGCATTCTTTTCTTTTTCGCTCTGCTGCGTATGTGGCAAATATGACGAAGAAACCGCAGCGCAAAGGAACTGCACACACAGCGACACAGATTGACTGTGTGACGAATGTCAAGAAGCTTTTGTGCGCCCAACTCCTGGCGCAAAGACCGTTAACATTCGGTTCTACAAAGGGTAACCACAGCCAATGCGAAAACACATGTCAAATCTGCAACTCCTCGAAATCGATACCATCAAGGGGTGCAACAGAGGGCCGCACAGAGCTCATGTGTGTTGCGACACCGGCCAGCAGCAGCAGCAGTGGCCAGGAAATGCACAAAACCCTCCGCACAATGAGTTATGAGACTAAGGTTGCAATCTGTTTGGGGTCAGTGCAATATATTTGAGACTGGCCTGTCAAGCGCTGCCACTAATAATGGTGCAATGGTGCTAGAAGTGAAATCAATTGAATTCTGACTGCCGCCGGTCCTCCGGAGAATGAAAATCGTGCAGACGTGCTTCCTTCCGTACCAGCATCGACTTGACCACTGAGCTGCGCAGTGACAGCTCCGCGCCACGGGGCGGCGGCGCGGGGCACTTCTTAAATCAATCTAAATCACTCAATTCCTGCCGCCCACCAAATGGCTGCCGGCTATTTTGATTTCTTTATGCACTTTTCAGTGAATTTCGCGTTGATCGCGTTATTGATTGAATATTCATTGTTCCTCGTTGCGGTTGGCATTTGGCGGTGGCGTTGACGACGGCGGCGGTGGCGGCGCTGGTTACTAATCGATTTGTGACCACTTAAGGCTTGGCATGCGAAATCTGCGAGTTGAACTTTGACTCGCGGGTATTTTAAGATAACTCGGCAGTGCTTATTTTTAGACTGTTATGTCATTGGCAAGCGTTCGAGCTTAAGAACGTTTCTTCAAATTGATCCGAATGTCGCGCGAACAAGGGTTAGCTCGTGTACAGGCCACGATCGAACAGATGAAGCTTAATTGTGGCGCCTGAGCAATTTAAATTCGATTTATCTGCAGTGCCGGAGCAGCGATTTGTGCCCTTAATGGTCTAGAATGAGCCGATGATCACCCAATCACGACCAGGCTTAAGCTGGAGAAGAAATGTGTGCGAAAGGTACTTGTTACACACAGGCGCCATTTTTTATAAATCAGTGCAATTGTTGGGACAGGCTGATGACATTTAGATTCAAATGCATCATAGAAGCAGCTTTAAATATCACACTGACATTTGAGCTTCCGTCCTGATGCAGGCAATCAAAGTAGTCGGCGACAATCAAAGTAGTCATCGATCACCTCCTTACTCTCTGAAATGGAGTTTACAGAAAGAATCTTTCTAGTTGCATTTCCAACTTCCCTTCCATTGATGGTTAATGGACCCCATTGTAAAGAATGGAGTCCTGAAAGCCTTATAACTGTTAAGAGCTGGACTTTTTAAGAATCTACTCACTGGGGCTTGGAATCGAATCGATGTTAAATGTGGAGTATTATATAAAAACTTTATTAACTCCTTTCAATCCCGATGTCTTTCTCAAAGGACATTCACTTACAAGGAATACAAAAGCAAGAAGGAAATGTTGCTCGTATTCAGCATGAAGTGCAAATTTCGGGTTTATGTGTAATTAGAAGTATCAGCCCTAGCATCTTCTCGTTGTTTAGAGTCATCTATGTGTGGTTAGGGTAATGTTTAGATCGACACTTCTGTACGTATTAGACGCCAAATTTAAACCCCCTTCTTTTACGACGGCAGATGCTGTGTTCTTTGGAATGAAAAACACATACGATGCTCTCGAGGGTATAGCGGTAAACGAAGAGCTCGTGTGAACGGGGAATACGAGTTTCAACCTCGAAAAATAACTTCGTGAGAAACCGGAAACATGATTTGATGAAAATATGTTCAAACCAACAGTGTATGCAGACCCAACAAAAGTGGATACATAGTACGGAGGTATCACCAACGATATCATAAGTCGAGAGTTTTCTTTCATGAAAAATTTTTCTATCACATGTAGGACATACTTTTCCGGAATTTGTTAATAATGCAATATCGCCTGCACATGCAATTTTTATTAATAATAATTGACTGGCACTAGAGTCCACAAAGGCCCAGGACCTAGCTTCTACAACAACTACTCGTGTTGTGCGTGCTACTGTTCTCTCACGAGTAGAAGGGACCTACAGTTTTTTACCGACTTCGAACGCCGAGATTTGAGAAGTTTTTCATAGACAATTGTTACTCTTTGAGTGTTGTCAGCAGCTCGAAAGAGGTGGTGCCGTGAAAATGCGAGATGTCCCGTCCGGGAATCGAACCTAGTCCTTCGGCGTAGGGACCGACACACTCACCCACTACGCCACGGCGATCACCTGCAATTTTTATTCCGAAAGTTAAAAAGTGGTTGAAAGGGAACTTCTCTGGAGCTATCGAGCATTGGACATTTGACTAATGGGCAAAGAGACAGGCGATTGATTAGTAAGAAAGGAAACAGATTCGTTGCCGGCAAGTTAGTCCGAACAATTCCAGAAGTGCTTACCTTAGATCTAATGAACTAAGTGTAAATTGCATATATCCAGTATTTCTCCTACCAAAGCCATCATCTTACTAGGTTTCTAGGTGGAAGCAATGTAAATCTGATATCAGCCATGCAGTAGTTACTAGGCACTGTTGACTGTATGTGATGGGAAACCAAAAAAAGTAAAAATGTTACCCATACTATGACTTTCATAGACGTTTCCAAAACGAGGATGAGGCGAAGATCGTCCTTCACTACTTTGGAACATGTCCAACTCTTGCAACAGTTATTAAGACTCAACAGGAAACTAATTCAACAATAGCCTAGACGAACCATCCGATATTTCAGCAAGGAACAGCACTTGTCACGTTCAGAGTTTAAGAAGATTATGTATTCATTGTCTGATGCCTAATATTGATGAATATGATCCTAAGTCGCGTAGAAACAAACTGGCTAAAGAGTTTGAGGGAAAGGCTTCTTTTATGTAGACACCAAACAGATAAACACTCTGTCTAGGGACATCACATTCCACACGTGAAGTATAGCTTAAGCAACATTGCTCAGGCGGCGACATCTATTCAACCTAATGGAAGTCCATGTTATATATATTGATAATGCAATTGTTTAAAGGACCAGTTACTTATCTTTGAAGGTTAGCGAGGAACTTGTCAGTTCCTTGTAAGGATCTATTGTTTAAGTCACCTCATGCAACTCGGTCTTGGTGGTTCTTCCTTGCAGAAATTTATGTACGAGAAGAAACAATATATGTATATAGAGATTGTTTTTTTGATGTATGAGATCACAACCACATTTTCTTGAAAAAGACAAAACAATTTTTAATCATACACTTTTTAGTGAGCGCCAACTTTAAGAATAAAAGAAGTTGTTTATGATTGGCACTGCTTTGCGATTAAGTCATTCAGATGGGTTGTTCGACACAGGTTACGGAGTTCTTTGGATTTTGAACTAATGTTCTAATTATCTCCTTAACTATTTCAGGAAAAGGCTACCGTAACAGTATGTATAAGAAGAAACGTCATAAGTTAATCTTTGAAGTGCTTAATCCAAAAATTTTAAAAACTGAAAAAACGAGGGTGTATATTAAAAACTTTGTGTTTTAATTCTATTGTGATGGCTTCGTTAAATGAGACCACTTTTTCAATTAGTTGTTAGATTGCTTCAAACAGCAGAGAGGAGCACTGTGACCGTTTTGCCCTTCTCCAGATAGTCTACGCAGATCATATCCTGTAAATCACAATCACCTATCTAGTCGATAATACACTTCGACTTCTTTGTTCCGCGGGTGAAGTCCACAGTTTCGACTGTTCCTTGATTTCTTGTATGTATCAGCGAATCCATGTTCCGTCAAGGGTCATGAAAAGACAAAGAAACTCCTTAGGTTGTGTCGAACTCTACTCAAAAGTGGTTTCGCTGGTCTGGTGGGAGGAAACATAGCAGCCATCGTGCAGGCTGTTTTCTCATGCACAATATTTCATACAGGATATGACTCACGCGGTCTTTTGAAATGACAACTGTGTCACCTTCAACGGGGATCCGTCAATATGAGATAGTAGATTTTCGTCACGTTATGCGTTTTAGGCACCTGGGCGTGGGTCCTCAAACACTGACGTGCGACCTTGTTTACCCTCATTTTTGACGACATTTGACATTTTTGAAATTGACAAAATCCTTACACGATTTTGCTTCAAAAAGAAAAATTCGGCTGATATTGCTCGTCTTCTCTTTTTCTATTGTAAGATCAGCAGACATACCCGCCTCTACACGCGTTCAAAACAAAACAACTACTATGTTCCATTTGGTGACAGTAGTAGACGTCTACGAATGTACTACTACAGCGGTTATTTTAGGCTATGAGAGTAAGAACTTAGCTGACACACTCTTAAGCACATGACTAAAAAAATCAAAGAGTAGGAAGTCAAATCTTTGTTTACTAAAAGAAGACATCTCGTTGAAAATGTAGCGAGCTTTTAAATTGCTCTTTCGTTTAGTTTACTTGCAAGAAAATTTATATCGAAAACCTTTCGAAATATCTTTGAGAGTCGATGGTAGTAAGTGTGAAAAGGACAAAATCTGACCAATGGACGTAATCGAATTGTCGAATTGCAAACAGATTCGAGCCCCCTTTCTTTAACCACATATTAAAGCCTGGAAAGGTCAGATTAGTAAAGTTTTCACCAATAATCTGACCGAAATTGACAGTCTGAGACCACGGAGAGAAACTAATCTGCAATTCATTTCCGAAGTCAATCTTCCAAATCGAATTTGAAAAGGAATTAAAAATTGATTCAGGAAATCTCTCTCTCAATCAACTTAAAATATCCGTGAAGTATTTCATACTCAAAGCATACCAACACTGCAAAATCAAAAACAATTAAAGGCATGAACAATTGGGCAAAAAGTGTTAAGGTTTACGATGTGATCATGTAAGTTGACGATGGCGATAAATTGTAAGTTCAAGACTTTGCAGAGTCAATGACACCGCCCAGGTAGGGGTCATAAGTTGATGTTTGATGAGAATCATTAATTTACAATTTCTTAGTGCACATTTGATGGTTATGTGATGCCCTATAAAATTTTGATATTTTACTGCCCCTAGATTAAGAGGCGGTGAATGAAGACGCACTTAACGTATTTCAAAGACTACGCTCAAAAGAAGGAAGTAAGGTACAGCACAGGTACCCAGGAGGAGGTACCGATACATATTGGTCCTAAATGCATGTCGGCTTATGAGGGGGAGGGGATTATGAATTTCGGAAGAGCATTCATTACTCGGCCAAAGAACGAGTCTTTGAAGAAGAATGAATGTCGCTGGCTATACTTTAAGCGTCTATTGCAGACATATCGAACAAGTGATGAAAGAGACGAGACACATCTTCTGATTGACTTAGCCGCCTTTACCTCCTTTTGAAAGTCATCTAATAAAAGTAAAATGCACTCTCACGCCAAACTTCGTAGATATTAATCTTCAGATTTTATCGAGCAATATCGACAGCCCTGCTCTACTCCAATTAATCTGCTTTAACAATTACCCCAGTCGTCTTCGCACTATAACCCTCTTTCGTATGGGACACCACCGTGCACATTACGGTTTTAATGAACATCTTTCTTGTTTGCTTCATTTCTGTTACTCAAAGTCAAGACTTCGCACAGTTCTTCACAACTCCCCCTCTACCCTCCGCACCCACGCTTCTATTTAGATGTATTGATTGAGTTTCGTTTTTAAGTATTTTTCTTAGTTTGAATTAAGTTTAATAAACGGGGTGCTGCTCCTACAAACAAATCAAAATTATATGGATTTCGACGTTCGCTCTTGAATTCTGTTCAGTTGGTGATGTTTTTGGAGCACCAGACTAGTTGGGAACGACGTACTCAAGCTTTGAGCCGAATATAGACCTTACACAAATATTGTAGCCGAATCAGAGGGCGGGAAATATTTCCTGCATCGTTTTCAGAAAATTTACATTTCGCAGCTTTTCCGGTGCCTTAAGTATTATATCGTTTCAACTGAGTGTTAAGTTGTTGCGCAAACCAAGTCTTTCGGTATCAACGACAAGCAGGAACTATCAATGTCAGAATTTAACGATCTTGACAAACATGTTAAGCTAAGGCCGTTAGCGTAAGGGTTGGATTGAATGAGAAAAAGCAAAGTTCATCTTCTTCTTTCCATGGTCCTCAACCAACATGCCTCTCCAGCTAGCACGATCTCTCGCCAGCTGGCTCCAATTGCGCAATTCAAGTTGGTTGAGGTCCTTCTTCACTTGTGTGCGCCATCTCAACCTAGGCCGTCCTCTGTTGCGTTGTTCCAATGACTCGGATTCTAAAACTTTTCTGGCCCGTGCGGTGAGGTCCATACGCTCTACATGGCCTAGCCATCTTATACATTGTATCCGAAGACGCTTGACCGTACAGTCGTACAGTCTCTAATGTCCGTCATAGAATCTTCTCGCTCGAAAAGACTAAGGGCTTTCTCATTCGCTTTTAGTAACGTCAGTGCTATAAAGGAGGACTGGAATAATCAAGCTGTTATACTAAGTCAGTTTAGTCCTTCAAATGAGGGCTCTATTACTCAGTTGCCCAAAAAAGCAGCGATAAGCAAGAGAGATTCTGTGTTTGAAGAAGCAAAGTAGAAAGAAGATATAAGGCTCACGAGCAATAGAAAAAGTGTGAATTAACTCAAACACGGCGTAAAATATTAATGTATCCTTTTCTATGTAGTTGTATCTTAGTTCAAATAGAAACTTCTCAACCTTGGTAATTGCTGGCTGTTATAATTTTGACTCACTGTCCAGAAAACCCAAACAAAAGTAATGTAGAAGAAAATATTTTGGGTGGCTTAATTTTCTGTTTCTTCTAGAATTAATTATATTCCTTCTTCTTCTTATTTATTGGACCTAGGATTCAACCAGTTTGAACAACACGTTAGTTAAGGTTAAGTAAGTTAATGTTGTGGTCGCTTTGGCATAGTAGGTAAATAGACGATGCCGGAGATGAAAATTCCAAATCTTTTACGGCACCAACTCTTCTGTGTCTCTGATCAAAGGGCTCTAATTGTCTATGAAAAACTTCTCAAATTTCGGCATTCGGAATCGGCAATTAGCTGCAAATCCGTCCCATTAGTGCGAAAACCTTAGCTCGCACAGCACGAACAGTTGCTGAAAAGGCTGGCCCTGATCCCTTTTTTCCAATAGTCTAAACAACTAAATCAATATTTTAATAGATGGCTGCACTGAAGGCTAAAAAAAAGATTTTTTAACAGTTCTGCGAAACTTAGAAACATTTGCGCGGATTACTCCACTATTTAACTGCAGTCTGTCCGTAGATCTAAGCAAGGAATTACAAAATAAGCTGATTTTTGTAAGACACAAAAACATTTTCAATTCACTCCCGGCATACTTTTTTTTATTCTAAAATATTAAGAAAATTTTCCAGAAAATTCAATTGTCCTAAAGAAATAGTCAAAGTTATTAAGCCACATTCACAGTTGAAGCAAAAATAAAACAAAATCACGCACAAGCCTTTCAAAGTGACAAAAAAAAACGCCTCACTCACACTCTCCGTTTGGCACACACTTCCATCAAACATATCAAACCAAAACATCGACACATCAACTGAACCAACAAAAACCATCGTCACACTCACATTCCACCCACAAACCCAGTTAACACGGCACACCATTCGTCATGGACCATCACTGTCACCGATTTGAAATTCCAAAACGTCTTACACTTGAACTTGACGTCGACTAAGTTGGACTAATTGTCGTTCAGTTGCCACGCTTGCTACTCAATCAGTGAACGGAAAAAGGGGAAAGATCACAAAAAAAAAAATTAACTTACAGAGTATCGGTTGTCTGCGTGCGTCTGGTTTAATCCAAATGTGTTTCCGCCCTCGTAAACAAAAGCACACAACGGACGCGGAGGTTGTGTGCTGCAGTGTCGCACAAAGTTCGACGCCGTTTGGTGCACCGAAGTGCTGTCAGGTTGCCGCTATGTCATGCGTCAAATCCGGCTTCCGTTGAACACGTAAAAACAAAGCAAAAGAAAACAAAAATTAACTAAAGCACAAAATTCACTGCGTCAGAAGGCGCCACCACGCTGCTTTCGTTTTCCTCACGGCGAACTTGAGAGTGCAATAACTTATCAATTGTGCAACTGTCACGAGTGTGTTTCTTTTTCCTCCGCAGCAATAGTGAATATCTTTTGTTGAACTAATTTGATCGGTTCACTGCACTGCACCAAACCTTAAGATTGAATTGTTTCGTGGCGATTTGAAGTTACCTAAATTTTGCGAAAACCAGATGCGCGAGCTAGCGACAATCGCAAACACGTAGCGCCTGATAGTTTCGTACCTATTGCTCGACCCGCGTCGCGTCTTAATGCGTCCGTCTGACGATTATAAACAGACTGAAGCCGCACACGGCCGGGCGGTTGGTTTTAATCTACGAACGAGGAGAATTCTTTGCAAGCGGCCGCCGCGCCTCAATACAGGTTGCTGTGTGTGGGAATCCGATCGAAAGTTTTTGCACAGATCGTCTGCTGCTAGCGCTGCCCCTGCACATGTGATATCAACTGAACGAAAAAGAGAACAGAACGCGGTATCTTGACGAAGAAAGAGACGCGCAGGTGTATCTAAGAGACCGGTCTTTTTTGTGTGGACTGCTGGATGCGCTGAATTGAAGGCGATCGAATGCGTTCCACAACTCTTTTGCAATGCACCGCACACAAACGCGACACGGGCTTAAAGGTTTATGGTTTTATGGTTTCAACGGTGACCAAGTGAGTCAGTACTGACGGTTGAGGTGATGAGTTATATTTAAAAGTAACTTTTGAAATCGCAGTCCTTTGTGGTGAATTGACCAAGGTTGACAGTGAATTTTTGGAACGTGACACAGAGTCTGACAAAGGAAAGGCGCAAGTCGAACTTACAATCTGTTGGGTGTTCAATGTGTTGGTCAATTATAGTATCAATTCACGTGCGAATAGAAGAGTTTATAGTTCAAAAGAAAGGGTCGATATTCGGGATAGGCAAGAGCAGATGCATAAGCAAAAGTCAGAATTGAAATATCGGCTAAAAAAAGCTCGTAATATTCTTTATTTAATTTTTTAAAAATTCTCAAATAGGGTGGACATTGAATTAACGATTATTTTCTTAAAATTTAAATGTTTTTCTTTTTTACAAATGTTAGACGCAAATAAAGTGAACAATGAAACATGGCAGTCACGGGTTAAAGACCTTTCTCGGGATTATGCAACTCGCGACTCGAAGAGTGTCTGTGGCAAGCTTTTATATGCTGCGACAGTAACGTTAAAAGAAAATTCATTCAATTTATTCAAAATTTTAATCATTGATCTCCATAACCTTTTTGCACCGTGATTCAAGGTCCTCGACTTTAAACAGCTTTAGAAATAAACATCAACGACCTCTGCAGCGCTTTCGAATACCTTTTGCTGTCAAAATGATGAAAGACTGCGCAAAGGTTAGCACCTTTGCTCCATCGGATAATTCATTAGGAGAATATGGTAGAATTTCAACTGCAACAGTGCTTTTACTGTTAGGTTTGATTTATGCGGTCTAAATGGCATGTTTCTGAGACTCACTTAATTCATAGGGTATCCACTTGCATACGTTTTATTTTATTTTTTCTATTTGAGATTGCGTATCCTTGTTGATAAAAAGTCAAGACAAGATTATAATCACCACAGATACTCCCTGATTGCATAAATGTCCCGCTCCATTTTTGGTGGGCAGTTTCCGGTTCTTCTCGCGATTCCTTTTTCGAAATTAAGATTTCAGGAATAGAACTTACAAAACCAACGCCGAATGTTACGTTCGTTCCTCGCTGTATTGTCAAATGCATCATTTATATTTTTGGCTGTCAGCGACGCACTATGTTCCAGTTTGAATTTGCGATGGAAAGGATTGCGTATTTGAACCGTTTTTTGTTTCATTTTATTCATTTATACAGAAACGCTTAAATTCTAGACAAAAATGCTAGTCAAAAAGTTTCCAGGGCTTTTTGTTTGTTTTAAAATAATCTTACTGGCCCTTCGCAGGCTGCTTTTCAGATACATTATTTATTTTATATCAGAGCATTTCTTCATAGTTAGACGGCTACTTATTAAGAAAATCTTAACAAAACTTAAAAACTTAATCTCTTTACTAAAAAACTTATATCTAAGGCTACAGTTACAACTAAAACTAAAACTTAAGCTCTTCTACTACTAACTTAAGCTACGTTCGCACATGTGCATGTGTATATAATCAAATATACACTAACATACATTCTACTTTTGTTTGTTTTTTTTATTATTAATTTTCTTTTGCGTATTTGAACCATTGATGGTCGGCGTGGCGTAGTGAGTAACTGCATGGACTTAGGTTTAATTCCTGAACGGGACACCTTGAATTTTTTACGGCACCACCTCTTTCGAATTGAGTGGCAATTCTGCCCACGAGGGGCCAAGGATTAGCTTATTCAGCATATACTGGTGTTGTGCATGCTACTGTTCTCTCACGAGTAGAAGGGCCCTACAGTTTTTTGCCGACTCCGAACGGCGAAATTTAAGAAGCTTTTGATAGACAATTAGTACTGTTTGAATGTTGTCGGCAACTCAAAAGAGGTGATGCCGTGTAAAATGCTTGGTGTTCAAACCAGTGATTGAACCTGGACCTTTGGCGTGAGGGTCGACAGACTTACCACTTGTACTGAACTCTAAAAATCGGTCACTTCATTCCACTTCTTAAATGTAGAGAAATTTGAAATGTCAACTTCTGTGCATCGCAAGTTTTCTATTCCAGTCAGTTATATGTGAATGACCTAAGAACTCTCCACTCATTTGCATATGAAAATTTAGAAATGCTCTGCCAACTTAGAAGCAGGGCTTAATAAACGGATTATCATACTCGTGATTGTTTTATAATTCCTTTTAAGCACTCTTACAACTTTCAGAAGTGGGATCTGGCAATGTAACGATCTGTACAAAGACAGTGTAGTTTTTGACCCAGAAATTGATACCGCTTGTGATTACGAATATTTTCTCCGTTTTCCTTCTACAGCGCTGTGCAAAATAATAGCACCAAGTGCAAAAACCCATAAATATGAAATAAAAGTCAATGGAATATTGAAGTTATTTATATTATTTTATATATTTTATATTATTATTATTGGGTCGTATAACCTCGTCGATTAAGGCTTGACATCGCTGAACAGCGATATTCTTCCATGAAACCTGCACAACATCCTATAGCTGTTTTGTATTTTTGGGTTTTGCTTCATAAACAGCTTTCTTTACATCTGCCCAAAGGTTTTCAATAGGATTCAGGTCCGGAGACTGAGCCAGCCGTTCCTGTAGAATTCATCTAAGCGCCATATTCCACTCTGCGTAAGGTACGAGTAGCATGGTTTCTCTCATTATGCTGACGTAAACTCCGGCGGTCATTATCGGTTTTATCAAAAAAAATGGGACCAGTATAATAATATGAAATTAATTTAATTTTTGCTCCGCCCTGCTTTACAGTCTTGATAATACACTCCCGCCTGCATACAAATGTCCTGGTCCAGGAGTACGAAATAAAACTGTTTTGAATTCATCCGTCCACAATATATTGCGCCATTTAGAAGGTTCCCAGATCGGTTGTTCTTCCGCAAATTTGGGCCGTTTTGGTAGATTGATTGTATTTTTATGACACTTCTGACAGGTAAATTCTTCTTACCAGCATTCTTCTCATTGTTGATGTCGCCACCGATAAATTTAAAACCTCTTTTATTTCCCTAGCGTTCATAAACGGGTTACGTTTGACTAATCTTACTATATGTCATTCATCGGCGGGGTTAGTTTCGGTTTTCTTCATCTTTTTTCTGCCTTTTGAACATTTGCGATCATGAACACCCAACAATTTCATTTAGAAATTTATTTATTCTAATTTCATTTAGAATTTAATAAAATAAAGCCAAAAAAATCGAAACACTGGTGTACACTTCGGAAACGCTCTTCAGAATGACATGGTGCTATTATTTTGCACAATTTAAATTAGGTTTCATTTCCGGTAACGTCACCTTTTTTAATGACAAGATGTTTTTTTTTATCATATTAATTGGTCTTGTGAGTGATGTAATAAAGATGTTGTGTAATAAATATGAGGCGCCTGCCTAATCATAGAAAAAAGTAATTTGCATAATAGTGACAAAGCTTAACATGTTGCTATTATTTTGCATAGTGCTGTATATATAGATATTAAAAATCTCAGATGACGTACAAAATAGAGAGCCAAACCTTTTTTTATATTATTCTTTAGATATTTCTCTCTATTCTGTATTTTCACAATTTTTTAGAACATCAAACAGTAATTTAAATCAATTTTTATTTTGTTTCTTCAAAAAAAGTTGAAAAATCATTAAATGTACGTTTGCCATTTATAGCCTTGTACACAGACTTATGCGACTAAGTGCTAATGAAAAAAAAAAAATATTTTATGCAGTACAATCTATAATAATAGTTTTATTTTTTTTTATTAAAATAGTATAATAAAAACGGAAGTACATTTAACTAGAAATCATAACAATTAAAAAAATAGAGTTCGTTAATTGGATGAATGATTTAAAGTTTGAAAAAATGGGTGTCTCTAATCTGCAATTCACCAAAAACAACTTTTTTAGCAACCAATCGCGCTCATCAGTGGAAATAGCATGTAGTTTAGTGCGAACTGTGTGGTTGACCGCGAAAAAAGATGAACGAAAGTTCAGTTGGAGATTCGAATCATTAAAGGTTTGTTCCCGTACTCGAAACAAACAACACACAACAGTGCAAAACCAACGCAAATCAACCCAAAGTCTGTTCCCTTATACCGAAACAATGGGTCTTACGTCAAATGACCGCTCTCTCGAGAGTAAAATATTTCCCCACCCTGCCCATTTTAACCCAAGAAATACTTGGGGGTAGGTTGGTTTCTTGTCAAATCAATTGATGTGTGCATCTCAAATGTATAGATGCTTCAAACCGAAGGCTGAAAGGTCTTAAAATAGAGATCTTTTAATACGGAAATGTGTTAAGATTTGCCTTTGAGAGTAGTGTTGAACAATCGTTTCCAAATAATCCCCTACACCAGTTTTTTTCGACTTAGATAAAGGCATAATTGCGAGGTACAATTTTTCGTCAATGCCCGATTTGTTAATAATTAACTCTTTTAATTATTAATATACAACGTTTACTTCATCGGTTACCATGTTCAAAATAACATGGTAAGTATTTCTTTAAGTTTCCAATTTATTTCACAACACTCTAGAACTAGTGTTGTGAAATAAAATCTAGTGTGATATAATTCAAACAAATGTATACAAAATTTCAGATTTGATAAACGCGTTCCCGTACTTTGCGTCTCTCTGAGAGAGTTTTACCTCCACTCCTTAACAAATTACGGCCTTCAGAATTTAGTAAAGAAAGTACTGGAATACACCTTGAGTGATGGTATGGCCATTACGACTTTACTGAAGAACCTCTGCAGTAATTGAGTTAAAAAGTTTCATTCCAATTGAGACGACCTGCAATTTATGTTCCTAAAGGTTAAACTGACAAAGTGATACTTTTGACAAAGTGATACTTATAAATGCTTACTTCTTGAAATAATCAAATTTAAAAAAATACCATGCGAAGACTAGGCGAAAGCTATCTGGTCCGATGATTTTAACGGTTTGGGGTCAGAAAGGCAAGAATGGGCATGTGACACTCCTGGAGAAAAGTTACAAGTTCTTAACGTTAAGCCCTTATCGAAATTTGGTGGGAGATCCATTATGATTTGCGGTTTGTGTTTATTTAGTTAACGCGGAGTTTATATATAGTACACTTTATTACTTACTTATACGCTACAGTCCGGGGTGAACCTGGGCCTCAACCAACAAGCATCTCCAGCCAGATCGATCTTTAGCTAGCTGTCTCCGGTGTCGCACGCATAGTTGGTTGAGATCCCTTTTCACTTGCGTGCGCCACCTGAGTCGCTGCCTTCCTCTACTGCGCCGTCCGTCGGGGGTGGGTTCGAAGACTTTTCGGGCCGGAGAATTGATTTCCCTCCGCTCTACATGACCTAGCCATCTCAATCGATGGATCTTCACTCTTCTGGCTAAGTCGATGTCGCTGAACAGCACGTATAGTTCGTCAATATATCTGCTAATCCACCGCCATCTATGCAGATGGGACCGAAAATCACACGAAGAATTTTTCTCTCGAAGCAACCAAGAGCAGCTTCATCCGCTTTTGAATTTCCATGCCTCCGCGCTATATAGCAGGACTGGGACGATTAAGGTCTTGCAAAGCGTTACCCTGGTTGTTCGAGGGAGGGCTTTGTTTACCAATTGGTGCCTTATTCCAAAGAAGCAACGATTGGCAAGAGTTACTCTGGTGTCATTGTCTGAATTGATAGCGGTGTCTAGGTAGACAAAGTTTTTGACTACCTCAAAGTTATATCTGTCTGCTGTGACGTTCTGACCGAGACGCCGGTGTTTGGTGTCCTTTCTCGTTGATAACACATACATGGTCTTACCCTCGTCTATCGCTTAACCCATCTTCGCGGCCTCCGTTGCAATACCCACAAAAGCGCCAGTGACATCACGCTGCGTTCTTTCGATAATGTAAATATCGTCGGCATATGCGAGTAGTTGGACAGATTTCTGAAAGATTATTCCTCTGGTGCGTTCGAGTTTTCAACAATTCTTTCAAGAACGATGTTAAAAAGGTCGCAAGACAGCGCGGCGCCTTGTCTGATTCATTTCTTGACATCAAAGGCCTCAGTTAGGTCTTTACCCATTTTGATGGAGCAACGTACATTCTCCATCCTCATCCTACACAAACGGACGAGTTTGGCAGGGATGCCAAAACTAGACATTGCTCTGTATAGCTATCATACGCGGCCTTAAATTGGATGAAAAGGTGGTGAGTATCGATTTGTTGCTCCTGGGTTTTGTCAAAAATCTGCCGTAGTGTAAATATTTGTTCGATGGTGAATTTTCCTGGCCTAAAGCTGGTACACTGGTACGGTTGTTGCATGCATATGGCAATCCTCACTTCATCCGGGTTGGGTGGGCGGGATTGTTGATCTTTATCGTCCCTTTCATTGGGGTTGAATGGTTTGTTTTGCCTGACAGCGGGATTAGGTTCTTCGTCCCCGTTATACAGTATGCAGAAATGGTTTCTCTACATCCTCAGCATCGACTGTGACTCCACCATATAGTACACATGTTGCTAAAATATATAAAATCTCTATACAGTATTTATTCATTTCCGAAGTATTCACCAATTTTCTACAATTACTGCTGTAAATCCACCGACTAGCCGTCAATCATGGGTTTCTTAGATTATTTTTATAGATCCAACGGTTGGCAGCCATTTTAGTACGAAAATAGTCAAAAATCCTAAGACTTTCCAAAACAAACATCAGTAATTCGCACGACTTTTCCTACAATTCACAAAATCCAAACTAGTTCATTCCTTTAACTTTGATTGAAGGCACATACACATCTGTCATTCCGCATTCACTAACGGTGAATTAATCTGCAAGTTGTTGAAATTTAATACTCTTCAGATTATGCTCTCTCTTGACATCATCATCTGTATCCGTTAGGATGCAAGCTTGATGACAGCTAACTTTGTTTATGCAATCACAACAACACTTTACCAAGGCTCGAAACAAACACTGTCCGATTAAATTAAATCCACACAAAGCAGCTGCAAATGAATCTCCGAACTGATCACGCTCAAGATCCGGTTCTATGGCCAAAAGGGAATACCACGCTCGTCCTCATCATTGACTCACAACATCACGTACGAACGAATTTCAGCAATTATTTCCCAACCCGTCCATTACAGCCATCATATGTGAATTACCACCTTCGTGCGTCACTTAACGCATCTCAAATCTGAGTAACGATCCAGCACGAACGAGTCCCGCAGACCGCGCACTCGCAATAATCTCAGACACGCAAAAACCAATAACCCAGTTATCGAACGGTAAAGACGCCGCGCCACAAACACAAAAAAAAAAAAACACAAAAACTGCATCGCTCATCGGGCATCGGCATTTTAACTTTGCCCCGTCAAATAATTTACCCCCATTCCCCACAAGGAGAGTGTGCGATAAAGAATCCTCGACCGCGTTCGTATCTCTCGTCCGTTCGCCCTCAGATTCACTCTCTCACCGGCACTGGGGTACTGGGTAACTGAACAACTGGGCAACCAGTGCCACAAGATTTGGGCGCTCGCCCCACTAGGGTTTTGGACGCAACCGAAGATTTAGTGCCACGCAACCATCACGGAGGTGGATACCGCTCAGTGTTAATTTATTACGCGGAAAGATGCCCTGCGTGGCTGAATTAATGCATCGGCAATTAATTGCTTGTTTCGGTGGTCTTTTGGGGCTCTTTGGCGCGTCCCTGGGTGCACACTTCTTGGTAGACTGTGATTCATCCGGTTTGAATGGGTCCAACGATACCTTGACGAGGGGCTGCGGGGCAATGGGCACCGACGCGGTAATAAACGGGTGCGAACAGCGATTGTTTTCGAGTGTTGGGATGTTTTAATCGCTCAGAATCTCTTGAGTTATGTAAGCGTAACTTAGCGGGTTTTCGCGTTCTCTGGCGTGCGTTCGGAGGCGTTGGACTTAATTGCCAGGCGATTTGATTTAACGCAGTGAACGGAATGTGGGTCACATATCTCAGGGATGTGTTCGAGATTGAAACGAATGGACTATAAATGATAATTCCTGGTGACTTTTAGTAGTCGGTTTATGTGCCCAGAGAAACATGGAACGTCTCCGGCAGACGGGTTTATTTATGCGCTGGGTCTGGGGGACCGTGTAGATTACGGTGTTTGGACATAACAAATCGCCCACGAAGTTTGTATTTATGTACACACATTTATTGGTGTCCATGAATGGAAGTAACAGCCACATAGGTGGCAACTTTACAGCTTGAACAGCCGAAAGGGATGTACCCCGTTCAGAGTGTCACACAGGAATTCTGAAAAAGGGCTTAAAGGCCCAGGAAGTGGCTTGCACTCAATGGCAGATCATTAATCCGTTAAATTTAATCTGATTTGGAGATGTCAACAAAAATTTATTAAACTGCTTGGAGAAATTTAAAAGACTGGTACACCTGGGTACAATTGGTATGTTTTACATATTCAGTCGATCGATGACACCGGTGGTCTTGGAAAGGTGTTTTACTCATATTTGCTTTGGTTCGTAATTTGTAATCGGGAACCACATATGTATAAAAAGCAGAAATGATATAAATAAAATGATATAATATGTATATCAAAAATCGGAAAATGGAAGGTATCTACTGTTTTTTTTTTTTTTTTGCAAATCATACATCGGAAGTTTTGATTTTCAATCGGCTTTCTTTGACAGATCATGCGTGATTCCTATCAAAGTTCTTCTGTTTTCTCCTTCTGCTGGCGCTACAATCCGGGTTGAACCTAGGCCTCAACCAACATGCGTCCCCAGCTAGCACGATCTCCCGCCATGTGCCTCCCGTTGTGCACTCCAAGTTGGTTGAGGTCGTTCTCCACTTATGTGCGCCAAATCAACCTAATCTGTCCTCTGTTGCGTTGTCACAATGATTTCGATACGAAGACTTTTCGAGCCGGAGCAGTGATGTCCATACGCTCTTTATGGCCAAGCTATCTTAAGTGTTATATCCGAAGACGCTTGACCAGGCGCATACCCCCGTACATGTGATAAAGTCGTTGAGTCTTCTCCTCCAGACGCCATCAACATAAACAGGATCGAAAATCTCAGAACTTTTTTCTCGAAAAGACTAAGAGCTTCCACATCCGCTTTTAGCAACATCTACGTTTTCGCGCTTTAAATCAGGACTGGGATGATCACGCTGTTGTACAAAGCCAGTTTAGTCCTTCGAGTGAGAGCTCTATTACTCAGTTGCCTCTTGAGCCTACAGAAGCAGCGGTACTGATGTTGTTGTCCCTATTTATTTTCCTATCCATCTGCCTTGTCAATTTTGGTCAGTATTGTTTGCAAATTTATTTAAAAGCTCATGCCACAACAGCGTCCCCAACTTGTTCAGCTAATCATAATAATAATTGAATGGCACTAGAGCCCACAAGGGACCAGGGCCTAGCTTCTACAACAACTACTCATGTTGTGCATGCTACTGTTCTTCACGAGTAGAAGGGACCTACAGTTTTATGCCGACTCCGAACGGCGAGATTTGAGAAGCTTTTCTTATACAATTGTTACTTTTTGAGTGTTGTCAGCAACTCGAAAGAGGTGGTGCCGTGAAAAAATGCGAGGTGTCCCGTCCGAGAATCAAACCTAGACTTTCTGCGTGGCGGTCGACGCACTTACCACTAAGCCACGGCGGACACAACTTGTTCAGCTGTATTACGAAAATCAGCGTGTTGTGAAAATGTTTTCCACGCGATTCGAGGAAGTAACGATGCGCATAATCGACCTGCTAACATTACTATTGCCAATATCAAATTAATTTTTTTATTTCAAAATTTAACGTCATGATTACGTTCGTTGATGATAGTCTATCGGTTAGACCACATCCAGCATGTATTGAAGAGGCTGTACTAGCTGTAGCTGATCATAAAGAATCGATTCGTCGTCTTTCTTAGCAGCTTCTCATTGCATATCCGACATCTTGATGTATTTTACGTGAAGATCTAGGCCTAAAAGCGTAGGAAATTCAACTCGTTCAAGAATTGAAGCCAGATGATTTGAATTTCTGTCTTATTTTCAGTGAATTAATTGATTGAGGCAACTGGACCCTTGTGGGCTGTTATACAATCTGATTTATTTTTTTATTTAGTTGACCTCACGCGCATCTCTAAATTCCTTTGCATATCTTAAAAATACGCTGTTTGTATGAATGTGATGTGGGGAACAGAGAATCTCACGAAAGAGCTCTCAACTTCATCAAAAAGGAATTTAGAAATATCCACGGACACCTTGGAAGTCAGTGCGCGTGGAGATGGAAACCTGGTATAGCAAATAATGTTTAATGTACACAGCCCTTTCACACTTCCGCATCTCATTTGATTTTGAGTCAACTGGCATACATACTAGGTCGGACAAAGATTGTGGATGGTAGCAGGTGGAAAATTTTAACATTTGTCTACATACAATCTACACCTAGGCCGACACAAAGCCGTGTCATATTGAATGTTTTAAACGGATGAAACGCATGGATAGTAATCAGCAAGGATAACCAGGTAGCAATTAAATCCCTCAATGGTTTCAAATTCAATTCAAGCAGTCCCCTCGAATGCGGCTTGTTTTCTTTTAAAGAGACGGTTAACCACTTTAATAGTCAGCACAGCAAAGTGTCCCAAGTGATGTCTAAAGGACTAGTAAGGACGATGAACTTGCGAAAAGTTGAACAGCGATCTCATATACCAAGGTTTTGCAACAGTCAGACATTCGCTAAAACCATAGACGTGCGGATTACAAAATGAAAGGCTTTCTGAGGGTACCGCATATTTAACAACCAAAACGTCTTGACCTCAACTCAATCTATAACTAACTTCACTGAAATCAAAGAGACGGATGCATTAAGTCTCGGCAGAAGCAACACGTTGTGGCATAAGCAACAAACAAACTTTCTTATAAAAGAAACTTTGCTAACCGCACATCCTTCAGCGTACAAATGAACGCGTCCCTCCCAATAAAATCCTTATCATTGTTTTTTATAACTATCTTTTGTCAGCAATCTACAAGTATTTCGACCAAAGACCACTCAAAGAAGACACGCGAAATTAACCCCCTTTAACTCAAAGAAAAATTAATTCTTGTTGCTTTTGTATGGTGGTGGTTAATGGCTTGGTAAAAAATAGGAAATTATGCGCTATCATCTTCATCGTCGCATGCCGAATAAAGGAAAAGCAACCTTAATACGAGTTGGAAGTCGCTCGCATAAGAAGAATGTCCTACGGTTCAGTAGAGAGATTTCTGCCCGCGACAGAGCCGTCTCTGCAAAGGAATGACATGTTTACTGGTGTTTACACCAGAACCAGCGCTCAATGCTGCTAACTTTTCATATAAACAGACGTGGTAGTCTACAGGGCCATCTCATAAAGGTTAAGGTAGTTTTATTTTTGTTTATTATAACGAAAACAAATTTAACAAATATAAAAAATAATTCCAAAAAATTAAAAACAAATACAAAAAAAATTAAGTCTATCTAATTACAGAAATAAGATTTATGTAAATCTATTAAAATTTAGCAGGTTTACTCGGAAAAATGAAACCAAATGCCATTGAGTGCTATCCTTTTGTCCGACACTGTATATAAATAATTAAATAATAAAATAGGCTGAAACGCGTAAGAAAAAACAAAAATCCTAGGTTAGCTTAGAGTACTTGTAGAATTAAAAGTTTGAATTAAAATCATAACATTGAATTGGTAAGTTTTAAATATTTTTTGTCAAGCATCTAAGGAATTCAATTTACAAATAAAAAGTGCGTTAAAATCTAAATCTGAATTGTGGTAGGCTGTTTGGGAACAGTGGCGAAGCTCGACAGAAAATCCAATCCAGCGGAAAGAAACCTGAGAGCCTATGAAAAATCAGCCACCCAGCAAGTATTAGCTGAAAGGACCAATGCCGATTTAATAAATATGAATAAAAAGAAATTTTAGCGAAAAATGCTGGTTAAAACCTCCCCTCACTTATGGTTAAACTCGAAACGCCATTCGATAAGGTATGGCTTTGATCCGGATTAGGATATTAGACGCGCTAGGAATTGAGCGCATTATGCACTCCCCTTCCAATGCATTTAATCGTTCAAGATCACAACAAAGGACAGCAATTGTTATCGCCACAAGTCATTTTGCCCATGAATCACACACCTCTTAAGTTGCTGTTCGTCGTAATAGTTTCCATACAACACGTTCTCCATCTCCATTGTACATGCCAAACTCTGCTGCAAGAAGTAAAACCCGACCTGAGAAAAGTTAGGATATTATTGTAAAAATC
This sequence comes from Eristalinus sepulchralis, assembly GCA_944738645.1. Taxonomy (NCBI): domain Eukaryota; kingdom Metazoa; phylum Arthropoda; class Insecta; order Diptera; family Syrphidae; genus Eristalinus; species Eristalinus sepulchralis. The sequence continues at coordinate 47,783,361 of OX122882.1, forward strand.
AGTGTTCGCAGTGGCGTAGAGGGTAAGTGCGTCGAACCACACGCCGACGGTCCAGGTTTGATTTCTGGACGGGATACCTCGCATTTATTACGGCACTACCTCTTTCGAGTTGCTGACAAAACTCAAAGAGCATCAATTGTCTATAAAAGGTTCTCAAATCTCACCGTTCGGAGTCGGCAAAAAACTGTAAGGCCCCTCTTCTCGTGAGAGAACAGTAGCACGCACAACACGAGTAGATATTGTAGGAGCTAGGCCTTGGTCTCTTGTGGTCTGTAGTGCCACCCATTTTTTTTTTTAGAAAACCTCAACAGCTAAATAACAGTTTTCGTATACGCGTGGTATCACAATGGGCCTATAATTGGCCAACGTGTGGTTAATTCCTTCGGTAAAAACAGACGCCCTATTCTGACTTTACCAATCATTTCCAAAGCAAGTCAGGAGAAAGCACATGTAATAATTTCTGTTCCTCATATGTCTTCATAATGAAACACTTAAAAAAAGTAGAAGTGCATCACATATACACCGCTTTGGACGTTTCTTCAACAAAGTTGTTGGAATACAGAATGAATAGCAATAAACTAAACATCGCCATTTACTTGTTTTACCACATGCGATACCCCGCCTGCAAAGAAAATTGACATTGCAACGCTACCAGATTGTAAACTTGTCAACTCGGACAGAACAGTGGCCATGTTTATGGCCTACGATAAGTTGTGAAGGATAAACTCCTGTCTGGTTAAATTTTAATAACTTCGTTTGCGTAGAAGATGTCCAGCACTGCATACTCACAATTTAATTGGGTGCTAACTCAGCGTGTCTTGTCATATTGAACGAAATAATTTAGCTATGCACACGCAAATGAATTCAAAATAATTGTCATTTGTTTGGAAAAAGTTACCAGTTTCGGTTACTTCGGTAGCCAGATGTAGAGTCTAATTGCATTTGGCGATGGTTTCGCAGACCTTGATGGAGGGGAAATTAAAAGAAAATCGGTGACAAATCACAATCACGCATCGAGTACCGTGTATCGTAAATAATGACTGCATGGTTCAATTTAAACAAGGATTGACAATGGAGAATTCTCGCTGCTCCGTGAAGGTCGGTAAGGAACTTCCCGAGGCCTTTAATGTCACACAATTATAAAAACAAGGCGACGCGCTGTCATGTGACTTCTTCAACATCCCCCTTGAAAAGATCCTGCATAACTCACGTGTCAACACCAAAGGCACGATCTCCCATTCAAATGCTAGCTTACGCTGATAAAATTGATGTGATTGGACAAACACAGCGAGCCTTCAATGAGGCGTTTGCTGGCATTGAAGCGGAAGCGGCTACAATGGGTCAGGTGGATTATGAGGGCAAAACGAAGTATATACTGTCATCAAGGAAGAATACACAACATCGACGTCTCGAACAAAGGGTCACACTAGGCAGCAGAAACTTCGAGGTACTCAAGGATTTCGCCTACCTCGGCTCCGCGGTAAATAGAGACAACAACACCAGTGCCGAAATCAAACACAGAATCACTTTTGCCAATCGCTGTTTCTTTGAGCTCAAAAGGCAATTGAGTAATATAGCCCTCTCTCGAAGGACCAAGCTTGCTTTATATAACACCTTGATCATCCCAGTCCTGCCTGCACGCTACTTAAATCGTATGAGGAAGGCCTTAGTCTTTTCGAGAGAAAAATTTTGCGTGCTATTTTTGGACCTGTTTGTGTTGATGGCGTCTGGAGGAGAAGATTCAACGACGAACTTTATCACATGTACGGCGGCATGCGCCCGGTCAAGCGCCTTCGGATACAATGCTTAAGGTGGCTAAGAGGAAGAGCATATGGACAGCACTGCTACGGCCCAAAAAGTCTTCGAATCCGAGCCACTGAGAGAACACAAGAACCATTTACGGTAACTGCCTTACCGACCTTATTTTCAAAGAAGTGCGTCCCGATGACGCAAAAAGCCGGTAAATCGGACCAAACAGTCACTCTTTGTGGATGCATTGCCTTGTCAACAATCGGTCGTGGATTCTCATTTGCCCAAGTACGGAAATCCATTTGGTCAATGGGTTTCGAGTGTCAGCGGCCTAGACGGCAATCACAAACAGCAGCCTTTCGCCTTGGAGAGAAATACTGGCGATACTGAACTTTCGTACAACATTCTGTATATTGCATGAGAAATGATATTTTTACTTCAGAGAGTGACCTCGAATAGATTGGAGCTGTCATTTCTGATTATTTATTAGTTATTGCCAGAAACTGAACCGGGAAGGGAATGTAGTCGGATTTTCACGGACGGCCCTTCGTGGAAGGCAACAACTTTAGACTTCACACCTCTTTTGGGCAGTTTCACATCGGTCTTCCAGGCGGAAACGCTTGCGATCCTAATAGCCACTAACTATTTTGAATAGGTGGCCATACACAACCCTTTAACCACTTTCAAGATAGTCCAAGAAATGCAAGTCTTCCCTTAATTTGGTCGTCAGACTGATTTCGCTAAGACTTGAGTGGGTCCCGGGACATGACGAGATCACGGGGAACAAGATATTCGATGAACTAGCTATGCGAGGTTCAATAGAAGCATTCGTAGGGCCCGAGCCCACCTTGAGACTACCCGCTTCCTTGGTTAGGGCATCTGTCGACTGTTAGGTCTCCAAACAGCTCAATCAGAGATGGCGTGACTCTCCAGGATGCAGGCTGACCAAGTGCATGCTCTCACACGTCAGAAAGATATTCGCGGCTTTTCTGGTATCTCTAGACAGATCTGTGGTTGGATGTTGGACAATGCTCCCGTGCAAATATTGTACCTTAGATCGCGCGTTTGGTTTAACTTAGTTTCACTAACCATTAGCACATCGGGATCACGGGTTTGCAAGAAGTGAAAAAGCGGTATTTGTCGATCAATCCTAATCAGCGAATCATTCGGCTTGGATCTTAAGGGGTCCTACCGCGCGCAGGTTCACTATATTTACTGCGGGTTTGGTTCGCTAAACAGCGCTGAGTACAAATTGTCGACTTGGGTCGTTTGCTGCAAGAAACTGAACAGATGGTAATTCCACCATCTGCTTCTGCAAACCGATCATCTGCGCTTGCATAAACTGAGTGTTAGTCAATTAATCCTTTATTGTAAGATCTGCCGTGCGTTGCCTGGTCACTGGGACCAGGACAACCTTCGGTAATGTCCCTTCTGTCGCCCTTCTGCCTGACGCCATTTGGGCGTAGGTGATAATCGGCGTAACTGGGGTAGCTGCAGCACGGGCTATTGGCTTGGTTTCTACTGTCTTTGCAATCCTTGCCTTCACTCTTTGTCGGAGCTATCGGATGCAATGACAAACCCGATAAGAAGCGGGGTACCCTTTTCCTCCGCAGAGTACACAACTGAGAAAGGCTCTGTCTGTGACTTCTTTCTCTCCTAAGCTACATTTCCCTTTCTGGTGGGATTCGGTACATATGGAACATCTAAACTACACATTGCAGAGCGTCTCAACAATCTACACTGCGCACATTGAAGAACATGGTCGGACATCCTTAATGTATCCCATTTAACAACTGATCAAATTTTTCGAAGGCTGTAAATTTTGGTACTATGGAAGAGCTGGATGAGAAAGAATGGAAGTTGAACGATATTATTCTTCTTCGTAGCCGCGGTGTTGAAGAGCTTTACTCCGATGATCGGATACACTGCAGAGTTTGGAAGTTCTTCCAGGCGATGCTTATATTTGGCCATGATGTTCCTTATGCTATCTTGGATTTGTCAAATTTCAAGATCTCTGTGGATATTACCGTTTCTGATATACCATGGTGCTTAAATAACACTTCTAAGCAGCTTGTTTTGAAAAGTCTGTATAAAATTCATGTTGCATGCCTTGGTACAACCCTCAGGATGTATTTCATACATCCAAACAGTATACAAGCAAGTTTTTGTTAATACTTGGCTTGAAATGCTTACCAAAAAGCCAACACATATTTTTCTGCATTTGTCTTTTAACGTGTTTCTTCCACTTGAGTTTCACGTCAAGCGTCATCATTACCCTAGGATATTTTACATGATGTAGGAACACTGGCAAGTAATGTACGGACCTCTAGGTTAAATTGATATGAGCGGGTTGGCCTTCATAAGGACCATTCGCCAGTTATTCATCCAGTCTTGCATTTGATGCAGACTCCTCCACGGTTTAGGCTGTTGCCAAAATAGCGGCGTCATCAGCAGATATTCCTAGAACAGTGTGTTCTTCCTGTGGTGAATGACTCATATACAGCAAGTATAGCAAAGGGCTAAGAACGCTCATTTCTGGTACAACAGAATTTATAATTATCCCCTGCTTTACTCGGAAAACGCCATCAAGGAGATTTGTTAAAATACTATAAAGTTTCCCCAGATCGAATTTACATTTAAGGTCTTCGTGTCAAACTTTCAATAAAATCAAATCAAAATCGCGAATTTCATACTTTGCTCACATCAAAACATTTCCAAAATGTTCTTCTTCCATAACATCCCTGACATGAAACGCATAAGTCGAAAATACGTTCCACAGATCAGGCAACAACACTCACAGTCCACTATTCATTAAGAAAGAAGAACAACACAGGAGATCATTTCCACTTGTACTCGGTGAGGAAAACACGCTTTCTTGGTGATAAACACGCGAACGGCTTTTCAATTCCATCCGTTTGCCTCGAGCCTACGTTCGTTCAAGTTAATTAATTGATAAGATCTCTACTGATCATCCCTGCTCACAGACATTGCCTCCGATCAAAATACATTCCACAGGCGGGTTAGCAACCGCAAGCAACAAGTGTCGTTCGTGAGTTACGTTCAACGTCGCGCCGGTTCAAAAAGTGCTCATTCACATTCCCACGTTACTTTCTGTTTTACAAAACGACAACTAATCACTTGCTGAAATGAATGCAATACAAAATGGTTGGTTCAGCGAAATTCAAGAAGATCTCTGGCCTGGGCATTGTTTTTCACTGAAAGTGAAAAAGGTCCTCCACGAGGAAAAATCGAAATACCAAGACATCAAAATTGTGGAATCGTAAGTATGAAATACGATGAGAGATGATTTCTCACAAATCGATTGTTCAATAATTATATGTTGTCTGTTCATTTAGTGAGACTTTTGGAACAGTGCTAATCTTGGACGGCATCATTCAATGTACTTCACGTGATGAGTTCTCCTATCAGGAGATGATCTCCTTCTTGCCACTGTGCTGCCATCCCGAACCGCGGAAGGTACTTATTGTTGGCGGAGGAGATGGAGGTGTGGCTCGTGAAGTTGTAAAGCACCCAGACGTCGAGGAAGTGCACCAAGTTGAAATCGATGATCGAGTAGTTGACTTATCCAAGCAATATCTTCCGAAAATGGCATGTGGCTTCGAGCATCCCAAGTTACGTCTGACCATCGGTGATGGCTTCGAATACATGAAGAAGCACCGAAATGAATTCGATGTTATCATCACAGACAGTTCGGATCCAGTTGGTCCAGCCGTAAGTTTGTTTCAGGAGAGCTACTATGAGCTGATGAAAAACGCTCTGCGGAAAGGAGGGATTGTTTCGTCACAGGGTGGAAGTTTCTGGCTGGACCAGGAACACATAAAGAAAGTGATGGAAGGTTGCAATCAGCATTTCCCTCAAGTAGCGTACGCCGTGACCTCTGTACCATCATATCCGTGTGGAAACATTGGATTTGTGATTGGAAGTCTCGACACGTCCCGGTCGCTTCGCGACGAGCCTGTGCGTACATTTACAAATGATGAAATTGACAAGATGGGCCTTAGGTACTACTCTACGGCTGTTCACAGATCTGCATTCACTTTGCCACGATTCATTGAGAAGGCGTTCTACGAATCGTGAATGACATGGTTTTTCATTTTCCATACGTATCTCTCTTATCTTATCTGTGGTATCAATTGAAAGACAATTTACTTCTGTAAAACTTCTGGAATAAAAAATTTAAAACTGAGCCAAGTGTTAATTATTGGATTTCATGGAGAATTATACGATTGTGAAGTACCTTGTAGACAGCGCCTTGTTGTTGAGTGATAAAACTTGTTGACGTTCCCCTTGATGAGTAATTGCAATCAGTGATAATGACTATCATTAGGGGGAACATGGAACAAATGTTGATTGAATATACAGCATCCTGATAAGCGAAATACGGTGAGATTAGAGATATTTGTTAGAACATTGTGAGATGGACATGGGTTCTGATTGCATGAAAAATTAGATAGGCGTTACAAATTGCCACACGCTCACCAATTTAAAATTATCGGCCTCAAGTTCAAATTGCCTTTTTGCGATGCAAGGCATTAAAATTAACGTTATTGATCAGAAACCTTAGGGGACAATGAAGCGGAGATTTGTTTGGTCGTAAGAGCGAGTAATTTCAAGTTTAAAGCTATGGCAGTAGAATAAATACGTTTTTTTCTAAAGACCATTGAAATTTTCAGCGGATGCAGACCAAGCATAAAATCTTAGCATTAAGACGGGCCCCCAAAAAGATAACCTGCTTATTTCTCTATTTACAGTTACGAGGAAATCCTTCAAATAATCATCAGATTCTTTCGGGATCTAAATAAACAAATTATTAGCTAGCCAGCGTGTCGTTATGAAAGTGTTAAATCACAAGCACCGGACCAGTGTTCTTCATTGGCTCTCATTTCAGACGGGAATGTCTTCTGTGGCGTTCGTCCCAAGGCTCGGATTCAACGAAGTTGTATTTTGACAAAGGTGCCTTTTATGACTTTTCCTGATCATTATATATGGGAACGGGATGTTACAACGCAGTAGAAGTGAGAAATTTTTCATATTAAAGGAGCCAAGTTAAAGCGAAATTCCTTATGTAAATGACTTAGTTCTTCTTCTTCTTGTGGCGCTACAGTCCGGGTTGGCACGGTCTTTCGGCAGCTGCCGCCAGTTGCGCACTCCAAGTTGGTTGAGGTCCTTCTCCACTTGTGTGCGCCACCTTATCCTGGGCCGTCCTCTGTTGCGTTGTCCCAATGACTGTGTGCGCCTTCTAAACCTGGGCCGTCTTCTGTTGCGTTGTCCCAATGACTGTGTGCGCCTTCTAAATCTAGGCCGTCCTCTATTGCGTTGTCCCAATGGCTCAGATTCGAAGACTTTTCGGGCCGGAGTAGTGGTGTCCATACACTCTTCATGGTCTAGCCATATTAAGCCTTGTATCCGGATACGCTTGACAAGGTGCATGTCGCTGTACGGCCCATAGAGTTAAGGAGTTAAATCTTCTCCACAGATGCCATCAACGCAAACAGGACCAAAAATCGCACGCAGAACTTTTCTCTCGAAGAAACCAAGGGCATCCTCATCGGCTTTTAGTAGTATCCAGGTTTCCGCGCCATAAAGTAGGACTGGGATGATCAAGGTGTTATATAAAGCAAGCTTAGTCTTTCGAGAGAGGGCTTTATTACTCAATTGCCTCTTGAGCCCAAAGAAACAGCGATTGGCAAGAGTGATTCTGCGTTTGATTTCGGTACTGGTGTTGTTGTCAAATGACTAAGTTACAGCGTCTTAAATAGATTTGTGACCGTGTGCTGTGTAAAGTTTAATTTAGTTCATGGTTGACTGTTTTGATGTTAGTGGATTCTCGTTAGAGCAAATAGAGAAGCTTAAGTTTTTCTGGGACTTTTCACGAGGAATTAGAGGAGTAATTGAGATTCTTGTAAAAAAAATTTCCGAAACCATGTTGGTTTGGGTTTTACACCGACGGACGGAGTGAGAAGCGCGGTAGGAATACGATACTATGAGATAAGCAGTCAGCAGCAGCAGCAGACTCAAGATGAAGTGTATACTAAAAGTCTTACATGCTAACGCTTAAGCATATCTCTTAAGGAGTAGGGGTCGATGTCTGATAGTTGATGTGGGATTTAGTTTAACGTGGTCGCCTGCCTCAACGGCTTATATCACGGGGTTTATTTTCCCAAGAGTAGTAGATAACGCAAGACTAGACGCCTTAATTTGATTTTATTAAATTCTGTGTAATTCTTATTTGCTAGACAAATTTTCTTAAAACTAGCTTAATAATTAAATTATTCAATTTCTTACTGACCCCGTGCGGGTGCTCTAAGTTAACCTAATCAAAACAAGAATTGCTTAACTGCCTTTCGGCCTCTGTGCTATTCTTCATATCTAAATATAGGAATGCCTCGGGTGGAAGAAAGCCATTCCGCCGTACCTTCTCAAAATACCGAAAATTAGGGTAATAAGCCCCAAAGATCAGGCTGTTGGGAGAAGTCAACGCCCGTGCAACGTGCCTTCGAATCAGTTTTATTATGAAATTATCAATCCTTATCAGGTTTGCCTCATTGTACAGAACCTCGTTGGGATAGAATTTCTTGTACTCGGATTCGGGAGTTCGATACAGCCTGAGACAGTTCCAGAGACACTGCCTCTCAAACAGCCTCATCCTTTCCATCTGGGAAGGACTCACGTTAAACCACACAGGACAAGCGTACGCCATAATCGGCCGGATGAGTGGCATATACTCGTAGCATATTACCCTCACCCTGGTATCAAGTTGGCCGCTGTAGAACAGCCTCCTTGCCACAGCAAAGACTTCTTGTCTTTCGTCAGAGCAGCATCTACATGTTTGTCAAAATATAGATACTGGTCCAACCAAACGACTAAGTACTTCACCAAGCCTTTCACAGCTAACGGTTCACCGCGTGGGTCAACAATGCGGAACTTATGCCAGTTTAAATTCGTGTCCCCTGAGGCCCTGGACAGCGGGTCCTTAAAAGGATAGTCTCGCACTTATTGAAATTAATTTTTAATTTCCAACTGTCACAGTATTGCTGAATCTTTTGGAATTCATTTTTGAACAGGATGTTGATGACTTGGATCTTCGGCGCTGATCTGCACGCTATCAGATCATCGGCGTACGCTATCATGTGCGGCATGGAATACAAAAGATCGCTGGTAAATATAGCTAACAAGGTTGGTGATCCAACTGCCCTTTGTGGCAGACCGTTTTTAATATCGAAAACAATGGTTGAAGATGCAACTCCACACTGAGCCGGGAAAGTCCCCTAACCACCTGACCTGAATCAGGAGGGTAAACAATCTGATTTAGACCAGTCAGCACGGTACACTAAGCTCGACTCTGCCCGCGATATGGGCATTAAACCACAGCCACCGATACTCCCACAAGGGTGACTAATGCAAGGCCAGGCTGAAATCAAAGTTCCAGGGGCTCCTGACCTCCCGTGGCACCAGAATATAGCCTCTGGTCGAGCTGTCACTACCAGTCAGGTTTCATCAAAACCTGGGTATTGGAGCTGCCATTCCTCCACTAAATCGTCTTTGGTTCCACCAATGATTCCGTATACACTAATAATAGTGCTACGGATGTGATTTTGATTTAAGTGATTCATCACTCCAGTCACTTCATCTGGGGCTGATAGTTGAGTGAACACTACCCATTACGTGGAACATCCGAGCTGCTAATGAGCTTAACCAAAATCCCTTTTAATGCTACGTAGATTGTGTCCTGCTATTAGTTAATTAGATCCGGTACCAGCTGAATTTCTTGCAAATGAAACAAACAACTTTAACAAAATAATATTCTTACATAAGTTTCATTAAAACCAATTTATTTCCCTTTTAATGATAAATTTGAAGTAGCTTGCTATACGCTTGTCAGTTATATGCAAATCTATTTTCTCCAGCAAGTTCCTCTGCTGCTCTTCGCTAAACTTGTCGATCCAGAAGAATAGATTCATAATATACTTTTTGCCCTCGAACGCATTTTCCGCGCCAAAAATCTGAATCTTTTGCATGTTTTCTGGAAAAGATATTTCAGTGTAATCAATAGAAGGGTATTCTTGTAACACTCTTACCGATAACGGATTCTATGATTGATGGTAGCTCCTTTAAGAATACCTGGTTCTTTTGTTTCCCCAGGTTCGCCAACGCAATGAGAACATTCTGGGAAATCGTTGTCTTTAACAAGACCTGCTTTGGCAGATTACATAGCCAAACTTCGAACTCTTGTTTTCTGCAAATATTCGGGCTCTCAATTATTTTGGCGTTAGTTAAGTGTGTTTTGAAAATACAAACCCATATGCTTGATATAATTTAGGGGAGAGAACAATGTCACAGAGAAGGACGATGACTTTGGACAACCCTTCTTTGGAAAATTTACCAGCCTGCGCGACTGATATCACAGTCCGCAGAAGATCTCGTGTGTTACCTTCATCGAGCTTAAGTAAGGCCGCACCACTTAGGAACAGGGTCCCACGTAGCGCCCTCTCCAAGCACTGAAAGTTATCCATGTTTATCGTGTCGATTCGGGAAACAGTTTCTGAATGGATACCCAGAAATATAAGCCAAATCTATGAAGTGAACTAAAGTGATCTGCACCTACTTGTTAGAAACAGCAAAATATCACTAATCTTTCCAACGTTCTTGTCTAATTTATTCTCGTAGAAAACACACATTAGATATGCGAGGCTAACGTTTTGCTGGAGGCACTGTTGTCCACCGGCTTCGGTTACCTCTTTCTGCGAAGGAGCGCCTTTTGATTTTCCCTTCGGAAGACTTGACCCTTGACTCTGTTGATACGGGAACATGCCAAGGAAGTTAATCGTGAAACTATCAGCGTACGCCTGACGGAACCACACGCTCAGAACGGAATTGTTAACTTGTGATTCAAGGATTTCTACAAGCGACCACAAATTCTGAAGAATTTCCAAAACAACTTTAAGAGTGTGCGCCGCATCGTAGCTCAGAATGATCTGTGAAAAACTATCACTTTGGCTTGGACGAACTTCTAGCCACGATTCATACAACAGTGGCATGAGATGCTCAATGTATCCCTGAAGGATTGTGCTCTCATCACAGTTTGCAACAGATTTCTCCTCAATTGATTTGCTGAATATCTGTGAGAGATCACAGTGTGCACTACGCTCCCACCGGATAATCGGGAAATACTGAGCCTGAGCAGTATTAAAGGTGTTCGTTATCTTGTTTTGAGAGTTTCCATCAGCCGTTATGACTTTAAGACGGTTTCGGCGATTGTCGATTATTGTTTTGAGCATTCCCTGCAGGCGCTCGAGTACCTTGCTTCTCCACTTAATGGTTGTTGTTTTGTTGCCCATATTCACAGTCAGTGTGCGACCGGGTTTCGAATCAGAACGCAGTTTCGAGATCATGTCGAGGAAGTTCTGGAATATTTTTGTGCTATTTGCGGCAACAAGGTTGGGAACATACTGCAGAAGCACATCGAGCAGAAGCAATGAGTCCTCCTGGATTGCCGGTTGAATGTGGGTCATGGCACATCGCAAATACGATGAGATCGCATGAAAAAATGGCTCGATTGTTTCTAATGACAGAGCAGCAAATAAACTGCTGAGAACCTTAAAGGATTCCCTTCGTGTATCCTTATCAACATCCAGGCAAATTGCTGCAATTGACTGAATGAGCTCTCCGAGATGTCGAAACACATCTTCTGAGCTGGCAATCGATTCACGAAGATTTCGAAGTGCCTCTAGACGAAATGAAGAGCTGCTATGTTTCAAGCGACTGAGGGTTTCCTACAACGGGAAGTAGAGGATAATTCGATAGAAAATCGATTTGTGTCCGAGATCTTACCTTCATATTAAGTTTCCTTCTGCCATCCTCTACGTGGGATTCGTGAAGTTGTTCCTTAATAACGATTTTTCTCACTTTAAAATCAGTCTTCGTCACATTCAGACCCTTTGGTAATTTGGCACCTTTTAGCTTCACTTTTGCCTTCTCTGCACGAAGTGATTTCTTATGATGACCTCCCATGATTTTTATTTATAATCGCTGTGATTAATTGCAAAACTCTTTACCAGCGATTTTCAAATGAATGCTCAAAACGGCACGTGGTGTTTGTTTTGAAGTTTGACATTTCGAATTCTGCCGCATTCCAAGGTTTACTTTCCAATGCACCCAGTTCCAGGCAAAAAAAAAGTAATATTTTGAGATGCAAATGAAAACCGGAAAAGTTATGTAAACAATTAATGTAGGAAAACTTATTTTATTCACTTAAAGTACATGGACAGTGCATGAAATTAGTCGAAATATTGTACACTATGGTTTGCGAAGTTTTTCCATTTGCTCGATGTCTCGCATGATTTGTTCCTCGCGTTTCTGCCTTATGGCCCGAATTGCTTCTTGCAGTTGTCTCTTTGATTCTTCATTCTCGGGAGGATACAGTTCACGTTTAGTTTTGGTCACCCACTCTTCAAAGTACTGAGGCTGATTGAAAATGTGAAACAGTGCTACGGGGAAAGTCATATAAAGTGCCATTTTGAAAACTTCAAGAGTCCAGCCACCCATTGTCGTTCCTTAAATAGAAGATATGAATATACAACATAGCCCAAAGAAAATACACAATTTATTACAGAGCCCTTACAGTAAATATATTTGGAAGCAAGAAAATATTTGTGAAATTCAAGTGTTATGGAAAATCAGCTGACTCAAGTGACAGTCGGACATTGGAAGTCTTCGAATAATCTGAGGTACTCATGTGCCCCTTTTTAGTTACTTCCATGAATGAGTTATAGGGTGCTATAAGTTTTGAAAAGAAAAAAAAAAAGAAATACAGTATTTCTCAATCATATCCGTACAGTGATCATACGCAGACACATATTTAAGTCAATCATACAGAGGAAATATATATTGTATAAAAACAAGTGTTGTGTTGCTTGTGTTGTGTGCGCTATTGGTACCTCCCGTGGAGGAGGGGAAGCGTCGTCGTGGCGTAACAGGTGCGCCACATGCCGAATGTCTCAGATTCGATTCCCGAACTGAATACCTTCCACTTCTCGCGGCAGCACTTTCTGGCAGCACTCAAAGAGTACTAACTGTCTATGAAACGCTTCTTAAATCCCGCCGTTCGGAGTCCGTAAAAAACTGTAGGTTCCACTACTCGTAAAAGCAAATTGGTAAGCACAACAGAAGTAGTTAGTCCCTGGTCCCCTGTGGGCTGTAGTGTCACTTAATTATAACTATTAGAAGGGCCCTACAGCTAATTACCGATTTCAAACGGTGAGATTTGAGAAGCGTTTTATTCGAAAATGGGAACTCCTTAAGCAGCTCCACAGAGGCGGTGCCGTAAAAAATTTCACATGAACAGTCCAGGAATCGAATTACAAATCTCGTAAGTGTACATCGTCGATCAACCTGATATCAAAGAAGTATGAACCATTTACAATCATAAATAAAGTTCAGTAGATTAGCGTGGTCTGACTTCAAATAGATAATTTAGGAAACGATGAAGTTGCAGCAGGTGTTGGACGAAGCTTTTTCAATCAGGGGAATGGCAAATTTTTCTTGATATCCGGCATCAGTTCGTGCCTGTTAATATTCGATTTGTACATTGCGAGAATTATGTTTACATTTTCGTGTTCCTACAATGAGGTGCATGCCAGGCACGGACCACCTTATTGTGGTGGTGGTGGTCTTGGATGCCTATCTTGAATGTTTCTTGGACCCCACATGTGAGGATTCTTGTTTTACGATGCATGGCAATGAGTAACCATGGAACTAGGGAGACTGATTTTTTGAGCGTTAGTTGAGACAACATCAGTTTACGTGGCAATTGAGTCCCTTTCCCGAATGACTAGCTGGTGTTGAATAACAGCTTGAACTTGGACGTTACTAGAAAGGGATGAGAAAAGTTCTGCGTGTGATTTCTCGTCCTGTTTGCGTGGATGTCATCTGGAAGAGAAGATTCAACGACGAACTTAGGGGTTTACGGCGGCATGTGTCTGGCCAATTACGAACAAAAAAGAAGGGAAGAGAACCGGTGTCTCAGAAGGAAAAAGAGAGAGCATGAGAAGCGCGCGGTCGATGAGATGGAAAGGTATTATGGCAGGAATGAAGTTCCAAAGTTTAACCGAAAGGTGAAACAGCTATCCGGTGGATAAAGGGTTCGGACCGCAGCCTGAAGGGACCAAAACGGAAACCTCGTAGTAGAGTTGCAATCGATTCTGAGAATCTGGAAAGATCATTTCTGCAAACTCTTAAACGGCGATGACGGCCCAAATCCCGCTGTTAGGCAGAATGTTCCACTTAATTTGGACGATGATAGACAAGAATTCCGTCCCCCGACTTAGACGAGGTCAAGATAGCAATATCGAGACTGAAGTCGAACAAAGCTTTTGGAGCGGATGGATTGTCCGCAGAACTATTAAGGTACCTGAAGATGACCTGGTTGGGCGCATGCACCAGCTCACCTATAAGATACGAGTATGGTCGGAGGAAAGCATGCCCGATGAGTGGAATCTCAGTGACGTCTGTCCGGTTCACAAGAAAGAAGACCCCTTCGACTGCGTCGCCTATCGAGGGATTAGTCTCCTTCACATCGCGTACAAGATCCTCTCTACCGTATTGTGCTAGTTTACGCCGACGACTTTGGCGTTATTGGACGCACGCAGCGAGCCGTCAATGAGTCGTTGGCTGGCATTGAAGCAGAAGCGGCTCAAAAGGGGTCCGGTGGTTAATGAGGGCAAAACGAAGTACATGCTGTCGTCAAGGAAGGACGCACAACATCGACGTCTCGGACAGACCGTCACACTAAGCAGCAGAAACTTCGAGGTAGTCAAGGACTTCGTCTACCTCGGCTCAGAGGTAAACAGGGACAGTCAATGGCTGTTTCTTTGGGCTCAAGAGGCAATTGAGTTATAAAGCTCTCTCTCGAAGGACTAAGCTTGCTTTATATAACACCTTGATCATCCCAGTCCTACTTTATGGCGCGGAAACTTAGACACTACTAAAAGCGGATGAGGATGCCCTTGGTCTCTTCGAGAGAAAAGTTCTGCCTGCGATTTTTGGTCCTGTTTGCGTTGATGACATCTGAAGAAGATTTAACGACGAACACTATGGGCTGTATAGCGACATGCACCTGGTCAAGCGTCTTCGGATACAACGCTTGAGAAGGCTAGGTCTTGTAGAGCGTATGGACACCACTGCTCCGGTCCGAAAAGTCTTCGAATCTGAGCCATTGGGACAACGCAACAAAGAACTGCCCAGGCTGAGGTAGCGCACACAAGTGGAGAAGGACCTCAACCAACTTGGAGTGCGCAACTGGCGCGTCTGGCGAAAGATCGTGCTGACTGGACAGGTATGTTGGTTGAGGACCAGTACTGTAGCGCCACAAGAAGAAGAATTTCAGCGACTGATTTTAAGATATTTTACTTAAGCCTGGTAAGTGCTTGAAGACCGGTGAAAGAGGAATCGATTCTGAAGCAGTATATACTCGTAAAACACAACCATGATTTCTCATGGATGCAACGAGGCAAAGCAATGATGTTTTCGGCGTAAATATTGGCCCATTGGTGAAGATATCAAAGGACAATAGCAGGTACAACACCAATAGTTGTAGAAGGAATGGTTCCCAAAAAACTGTAGCGCCACTTTGTTCATTTTATGCATCAGGCTGCTGTTATGAAATTTTTTTCTTGAAAACCAGACGTTGATTTACACTTACCTTCTGTGATCTTCGCGTTATTTTTGAAACAAATTTACGAAAATCTTACGTATTCACATTCATTTTTGTACCTAAGTAAAGTCAGTAAGTCAGAGAAAATGTGATTACAAAATCCAATTTATATTACCACAGGCATCTGGTAAAAATTTGTTACCGAAATGCTTCAAAAACCAAGTACCTCGTGAGAACACTTTGAGTGAGCGACTCCTGATACGTTGAATTTTGAAATTTTCCCCGTTCGTCTTTCACTCCGTCCTTGGACAACAAAGTTAACTAATAAATGATGGAAAGAATGTAATGCTGGGGGACCAGCTGAGCCGATCATATTCGATATTTATTCAAAAATGTACAAAAATTAAGAGGAAGTTAGACTAAATAAAAATGCACAGATTTACCTTCGTCGTTTTATAAATTTTAATGAAAAAATTTAAGGAAAGATGGTTTTTGCGCCCGACGTTGGGGTATTTTTTTTTTTTTTGTATTTTTGTTGTTTCCGTTTTTACATAATATATAAATACATTATTAAAAATTATTTAAATAAACCTTTATTCCAAATCATCAGTTTCTTTTTTTTTTTGTTATATTCTAGATACTTTTAATATTTTGTTTTTTTTTCGCAAATTTGTCTGAATATCTTTGTGTGTTTGTCTTGTATATATATGTTTTATCTTTTCAATATTCTGTTGCTTATTTAAATTAAGATTACAGAGAATGGGCTAAAATTAGAACACTAAGTATTTGACTATTTAAAAAATAAACATAACTTATATGTATTCAAAGTAGAACCTCTCATTCCCCTTTTATTATTTATTGTTTAACGGCGTTTATAAATTAATTAGTTATTCATATCCTATTTTTTTTTTAAATTTCATTTCATTTAATTTTTGTTTTCTGCATTCGCTTAACGTGTTTGTCTTCTCTAAATGTATTCAAATTCCTTTGGGCTTGCAAGTGTGCAAGAATTCCGTAAATGTTTGCTTAGTCATCAAGAAATGTTCGTATATTTTGCGTTCAGTTGAGGAAACTATTCAATCAGCACGCAACTAGACTTAACTATTCAAATTTCTGTATGTCTGTGTTTTCACTTCAATTTAATTGCTATTATAATTAATTTTCTTTCAATAACATTATCTATTGTTTTCTATCGTGTTAGCATTTTATTGTGTTCTCCGCATTTATTCTTTCGCTTTCTCGCTCGTCTTTGCATCGTCGTTTCACAAATAGTTTAATTCCAATATGCGCGTTTCGTTTCAAGAAAACCCTTATAAATGATCTTAGGCTAAAATGAGAATATTACACAAAGCATAAACAAATTGCATCTAAAGACAATCGGGTGGTGTGGGAGAGAAAAACAAAAAGGGAAGGGCGATTGTTTCCACGTTACAGATATTTTATTATGCTTCATCAAATGAGGATAATGTAAATTAATGTGTCCTGAATTGTGTGAAGTTTGTTTTCGTTTAGGATTTAGAAATAAGTTTTGTATATTTTTTTCTTCTTGTTTTATAAATTTTAAATGGCATGTGGGGAATATTTTCGCGCGACAACACCACTAGACCACTGAGTAATATATTAATAAAAAATTTTATTTGTTGTAGATAAACACACCCTAGTCCGAACCCTCGTCGTCCAGTAGACCAGAATATTTATTAGCAGTTTGAAGAATCTGAAATGGATAATGCATTGTTAGAGACGGTTAAGTGGGTGATTGCACAATTTATATTTACCGGCCCCGATGTTGGCGGCTGATACTTTGGCATTGGCCTTTCTGGTCTAGGTTCACGTTTCTGTTTGCTATCATCTCTTGGCCGATTTTCTCTATTATTTGGCCTGTCCTTGTTGTAACGATCGCCTCTACTGCAGTTGAAGAAGACAAAAATGGAAGTTAGTTAATTGATACAATATTTGATAAAATGATATTTAAATGGCGTGGTACTTCTGAAAATCTAACATTTTCAGGGAAATGCAAATAAATACGCTCAGGAGATAGTGAAAACTTCTTCAACCTACGAGGAGCGTTCAATATAATCTCGGTATAGGGGTGAAGCTGTGGTTGTTTATATAATTTGACCTATTTATCAAGTAATACTATTATACTATTATTATTATTTTTGATTATTAATTCGGGTTTTATCTTTAGTTAAACAGAATCATAATGGCTGAGACGATTATGGTGAAAATTAAGCATCGCGCTGTTATTAAATTTCTCACTAAGCAAGGAAAAAGTCAAAAACTATTCAAGAAGAGATGGTGGCTGTTTGCCAGGGTTCCGCACCTTCATTATCAACTGTGCAAAGGTGGTCAAGTGAGGTCAAGAGAGGCAGAGAGAGAGAGAGAGAGCATTGAACACGACCCCCGTTCCGGCGCCCCGGCTGCTGCTTGTACGAGAGAAAGCATCAAAGAAGTCAAAAAACTTGTTCTTGAGGATGCCCGAATTAAGGTGAAAATGATTGCAGAGATCACTAAGCTTTCAATTGGTACCATTCACACCATTTCTTCATGGGAGTCTTTCAAAGGTCAGTACTAGGTGGGTGCCACGAATGCTCACAGCGCCTCAGGAAAAAGTGAGAATCGCATGCTGTAGAGAGCTTTTGGAGATGGGTAGTGAGAACGCGGACGGTGTTATGGATCAAATTGTTACTGAGGACGAAACATGGGTCCACCACTATGACCCTGAAAGCAAACAAGAGTCCATGCAGTGGCATAAAAAAGGAACAGACCCCCCGAAGGAGTTCAAAGCCACTCCGTCTGCCGGAAATCTCATGGCCACAGTTTTTTGGGAATCAAAGGTAATCTGGCTCGTTGAGAAAACAATAGAAGGTGAAACCATCAACGCCACATCCTACGCTTCCACTTTTCATAAATTGCGGAGGGAAATTAAAAAGAAAGGCGTGGCAAACTTGCCCCTAGTGATTATTTCCTGTTTGCGGATTTGAAAAAATGTCTTCGTGGAAAAAGATTTTTGGATGAAGAAGTCGGCAATAAATGGGTATTTTTCAGAGAAAGAGGACATTTATTATTTTGAGGGTTTAAAAAAGCTTATCCCAAGATGTAAAAAATACATTGATGTTAGCGGAGATTATATTTAAAAAAAAAAACAATTTAAATTGAATTCGCATTTTCCTTCATATCGATACCGAGAATATTTTGAACGCCCCTAGTACCAATGTTACCGCACTAAAGTTTTGTGGATGGTTTTGCGCCAAATTTGAAAAACAATTTTAGATTTAATTCGTTGTTGGTTAACGATATGTGAAACAGATGATGATAAAAAATCAAAAGGAGCGTACAAATCTGCAAAATAAAATGCTTTCCGTACCATCTTTAAACTTTGCGTCTCTCAGAGAGATTTCTCTCCCCATTCCTTGAATAATGACAGACTATGATATTTGGTGCAGAAAGAATGGGAACACACCTGTTGTTTGCAATACTGAAAACAGGCATAATCGACTCCTGACAAGTGAAATATTCACCTGTAAAGCAGACGCCTCCATGAATACACTCATTGAATCTAATGAGAATAGCACTTCAGTGAACTCGATTAATTTCAATTGCCATTTCGAGCACTCTTAATGTGAATGCAGCAAAACTAAGTTTAGTCTTGTTAGAATTTCGCATGCAATAAATTATCTGTAAAATTTTGCGGACGACAATTCCATCCACAAATTGGACGAAGTTACCTCATCCAAAAACTATACATGATTCTGTATAATTTACAAAAACCATTTTGCGAAGGCAAAATAGAAAAGATGGATACACATTCACGACTCCTTTTCATCGATCTAAAAACCATAAACGAAAGCATCAATCGCTGGAAGCTATTTAAGGAATCATGGAAAAATCGATGCACCGTTCAGTTTGGTTATAAGAAATGTGTAGTGCGACTTCTTTCAGATTTTACTGCAGAGGAAAGTGTGGGGGGCAAATGTTAAGACGGAAGGCGCTGTCTTCTGTAAATCATCGCAACTGCTTCACATCGCGGATGGCATCGACGTTGCTGAACGTTCCCATCACATACGCTTTTACAGAATTAGGGAGCATGTAGAAGACACTAGTAGTTGCCTTAATGAGAACATATCCATATATGCTGTCAGGTAAAGCAGCCGTCATAACTCATCTCGGACAATATGCCCCAATTGGCAGGTACATAAAGTTTATGTACCTCGGGACAAACGCGAATTGAGCAAAACGACGGAGATTCATCGCAGCACTACGCTCGGTAAACCGATGACAAATAGAGCCACAAAGAACGTAACCTTTCCTTAAGTTAAGTTTATGATATATTCTGCCCAGTTGGGCATTTTTGGTAAAAAGAACTAGCGCTGTGGGATGAACCAAACGTTATTTTACGATACCCAAATTATCACCTGCACCTGTACCGAGATGTGCATGTAGGCCATAAGCCAAACACTTAAACAACTTTTGTTTTAATATCGAATCCATGTACGCCAAGGACGAACGTTTCTTTACTGATTAATTTCAGTGTCTAAAACCGACTTTAAGTTAGTCACAACTGGACTATTTAATTTGAGAGCTCATTTAAAGTTGGCACACAGTCCTTCAAGAAGACATATCGAATTATAATACTTATCGCGTTAGCAACTGAGTCGATTGTAGAAGGGCAGTAGGATTTTCAAAATGTTAGCACAATGTTATCCATCTGAAATAGGATAAGGCTGGTATGTTTGGGAAGATTGTTGGCGTTATATTAGCAAAAAAAACAAAAAAAAAAAAAAATTAATAGACTTTTGAGCATCAACCAACATCACAGTTGCGGACTCCGATCTGTTTTGGGCGCTACTTTACATTTTACTACATTTTAAGTCGTCCCATTCAAACACCATCGAAGAAAACAATATCGATGACTTTTTCTCAAAAAGACTAGGAGTGTCCACATAAGCTTCAATATAAAAACGGTGATTCCACTGCTGCACAAAGAAAGACTAAATGTCGTACAAAGTCATCTATTCAGAGGGAACTATCTAATTCAATAGCTTTTCGACGAAGTTGTCCTTTACCATCTCAACGTCCTTGCTGCTGACGTCGTCCTTTCCCGGTGGCAGTGTCATGTCGCCTCACTAACATTAAAGCGTCGATACATTTTTTGCAGATGAGTCGGTTCTTGATGGTTCGAGGAGAGTTCTCCGTGGTCTTCCGACACAATTTGATGAGTTTGGCAGAACAACTTAGGCAATTTTTAGCCAAAGAACAAATTATGAAGAAGGGGTAAAACATTGGAGTAAAAAGTTTGCCTAGGGTTTGTAAGGAAATATGAAAAAGGTTTAAGAACCATATTCCGCATTCTGCACTTGACAAAAAACATTTAAAAATGAAACGAGAAAAGCTTTTACATTGAAATCAGTCACACGGAATGAAATTTCGACATAAACCTGGGGACCAAAGCATGAACAATAATTTTTCACCCCACAATAAATACAAAACAACGTGACCATTATTCTGACAACGCTTTACAATGCAAATAATCAGAAATGTTATGATACCCGAAAACGACCCGAATTCCGTTTACAATATTTGGGGTTGTTTTCATTACAACCGTGCCACAAAAACACCACTTGTCTTGCGCGGTAGTAAAGCAACCCAACCCTACTGGACGTACTCGTACTTCCACCCCTAAACTGCATTTGCTCTTTAAATACTCGAAGGAAAGTAAATGCTTTCGGAAAGAAATCAATACTTTTGCCGAAATGGTTTTGAGAAACAAGCAAAAATGGAGGATTCGTGTGAAATGCCAACACCGTAATAAAACAAATCGTTTGCATTTTCTTATTGTTTTGGACCCAAAACATACTGACACATGAAATTATTGCCTTTCTGGGATTGTAGTTTAAAACAAATGTCCTCGAGTCTCTCAGGTTGTTTTAGGTATACTCTCCCATGTAGAATTTCCTTCTTTTAGTAATGCCTAGTAAGATGAGGAATATATTGCATTTTCTGTTGATTCCTACAGCTTTTATAAAAATGAATATGAATGTGACAAACTCTGTAAGTAGCCTGTGATGACACTTATTATAGACTTGGTAGATTTTACAGAGATAACATCGTAGGATAAGCTGAGGCCAAGTCAATTTGGTTTCTAAGCTCATGATCCTCTCAGACCTTCTTTCATTTCTTATTCCGGTCGTGTGGATTTCAACCAGGTGTTTGACCGTACCGAAAGGTATGCGCCTACTGGTGAGATTGAGGGCGTTGTGCCACGTCTGGCATTCTCATCAGCTTCGTAAATTCTGGTACTTTATGGGCCCCCCATGCAAGTGATTATTGAAGTCAATCGAGGGTTGTTTTTGAAAGAAATTTTACACCATCAAGGGGAATGATAGCATATTTACTTTCCATGAAATTGATACTATTCTTTATGAATCATTGTCATTTATTAGCTTGGACTATAGTGCAATATGAGGGATGATTTATAAACATCCTGCTGCTTCTTCATTCATCGTTGAAAGCCATTTGTGTGAACTGATAACCGAGACTGATTAAAAATTGCTTTTTCAGCATGAGATGAGGGAGTGTAAGGTCTCTGACCTACTGGAATGACAGTATCGATCGGAGTTTAGGTTAAATTTCCTTAAGACCACACGCAAAGACTTATTAAGTGTTTCCGCTCTGCACAGAAATAACCTTCAGACGAACTTAAACAAAGAAAAAAATACTGTGCAAGCTACAAAAACGATAAGCAGAATATTTAATTACATTTCTTCGGTAATTTGAAACGATTGAGATGATTGGATTGTTTTTGTAAAAATCTCTGTCGTCACGGGTCTAATTAAATGCAGGCTATAACTTACGTACTAATTATCAAATGCATGAAGTGAGTCACATTGTTGCTTAGGCAAATACGAGCATTTAGTTGAACGCAAGTATAAACACAGATGCACTTGAGTACCATTTCATATCAGTTGTCCTCCGTATTACAGAGATTATTTTTGATAAGCATTCGTAAACAAATTTTGTTTTTGCAAAAATTCACAAATAAATTAAAATTTGGTAGGTCAAGACTACTTGTTGTCGCTTAAGGATGAAGCAAACATTTAAACATTTGGATGCAGAGAACTTGTGAAATCTCTGCTAACAGTCCACATTATGACTATCACTAAAAAGGAGATGATTGAATTCAATTCAAAGAGACAGTGCATTTAGTCTTAGCAATCTTAAATCTTAAGAATAGATGTCACAAGGTATACAACTTGACAATCTTTAGGACTCCCTTGCTCAACTTGGCGAGGATTGTTTTGCAATAACTTTTAGAGTACTTCTCCAGTCAACCTGAGAAAATATTCATGCAGAAAGCAATTTGTCATTCGATGACAGTCAATTTATATTCGTTTAGTTCCGATATTCACATACTTACAACAAATGAGCAGTCTACCTGACACCTTTGTTCAAGTATGACACGTGTGTAAATTATTGATTGCGGAAAGAGGGGGGATGTGAATTCGTGCTTTATTCCGATTACATTTAAAGCTTGCATCTTATAAGTATTTGCGTTCCCAAAAACCAATCAAAGTTGACTACAAGTTCGCCCAAATTTTATTTGTGCACGTATATATAAAACAGTGTCTTGAAAAGATAAAGCTTGTGCAAGATTCACGTTTTTTCCTCGCTGTCAGTCTACTGGGCACATTTTTTTCAACCATTCTCCGACAGACATTGAATACTGCGAATGTTCTCTCGTTCATCACACATTTTGGCCTATTTCATACCCACTCCCGAAAATAAAAGAACCTGCCAGCGTAAGTACGCCAATAAACCTCGTGTCTTAGAGAGACAACTAAAAGACTGTACAGTAGTGGGGGGATGTAACCTCTCATATTTTACAGTTCCAAAACTCTTTGGTGAAAATATTAGGAATTTATTAAAAACTTCTCCAATTTCGAGGTTATGTAACGCAACTTCAATTAGAGCGATGACATTCTTTACTATAAAATTGATAAAAAGCCGGTCAAACTGCTGTTTTGTCGCGACAAGCACAGTTGCTTCAGAAACGTGCATATACACTCTATCACGACATTGGGCATCTGTTTACGTAAATACCAATTCAATTATCTGCCCACGTCACGTACAATGGCGATAGCAATCGAACACAGAAGCCAAATTGATTAAACCTGCTCTACAAGTAGCTGCATAATTCACATACATACATCCGAGATGTCTCGCTTTTGACATTTTCAAACAAAGAGAATAATTTCGATAATTACTTTCATCTGAATATTTTCAGTCGCCAGTGCACACATCGGATCATCGTCATCGACGTGGGCCACACCTACATTTATGCAACGCATCATTTCATAATTCTAGATCGTCACGCAAATATCCAATTTGCAACCTCATCTTACAATGCCACTATTTTCATCGGATTTTCACTTCTAAGAAAAATTCCATAATTCAATGACCTAAATTTTGACAGACACAACTATTGTCGAATTTCTTTCAAGAGAAACAGTGCACGTGCGATGCGCATAAATTCCTCGCTCTTAACAATGCATAGGAAAAGAAAAAACACACCAACTCTATCCATGAATGGTACGTCAATAAAATATATATAACACTTTCCAGGAAAATCTTCACCCAGCGCACAGATAATGCGCGAATGCAATGAGTCACACAACTTTCCACCAGCAACAATTCTTTGTTCACTTTCTCCGCACAAAGCAAGACAAGGGGTCGCGAGACACTCAATTGCTATTCCACCCGTACCCATGTTTTCCTTATAAAATAATTTCTTGAATATTTCGAGGAGCGAGAAATTTACATACCTGTCATTCCTATCGTTTCTATCGCGATTTCTATTGTCACGGTTGTAGTCCCGGTTGTCGCGACCGCGGCGCTCGTCTGGAAAAAAAGGAGCGATTTAACAGTGGGTCAAGGGCGACATTTTTTTTTTAAACATACCGCCAGTCCTGCGAACAGGAGCCCTTCGATCTGGACTGTATTTTCTTCCACCGTCGCTTTCCTCATCTTTGCGTCGCCAACTGCTGATTGCTGTATTCCTAGTCTCTTTGTCATTTTTGTTCAACTGTACGTCTGCGATTTGTTCGCTAAGATCTTCCTCAACTTCCGCTTGCTCTTGTTCACGACGAAGACGCTCCTGGCGACGGGCTTCCTCCAGTCGCTCCTCGATTTCCTTTTCGCGGGCAGCAGTGTCTACTGGTTTTGCAGATCCAAACACCCTTTCCGACGGAATGCCAGCTGGGCGTGGAGGCTTCGACTTGGTGTCAGAGTCCGACGCCGAATCGATGGTGCTCTGCTTTTGTTCTACATCGGAGCCTACCAATTCTTCCTTCTCCATTTTCGGTATGATTTCAGGGAGTGGCAGTGTTCTTGGCTTCAAATTTAGTTTTGGTCGTTCTTGTGGGACATCCTCACTACGTCTGCTGCCACCATCACGATCGCCGCGATCACCACGATCCATGCGGTCGCCACGATCCATACGGTCACCACGATCCATCCGGTCACCACGATCCATCCGGTCACCACGGTCACGGAATCTATCATTGCCAAAACCGCCACCACCACGACGAGGAGATGCATCATATGCCGGACGATCGCCAGTACGCCATGAGCCGCCTTTCTCTTGCGATCCATCGCGAGGCGGACGATCTCTATTGAAACCACCGCGATCACGGTCGTAGTTTCGTCCACCACGACGTCCACCGTCATCATCGTTGTCCTTATCGCGACGCCAGTTCGTTGACTCGCGATTCTCACCAGATCCGAATCCATCGTAGCCGCGACGATTATTCCGATCGCCCGCATTTCTTCTCTGGTTTTGCTGCTGCTCATTTTCGTTGGACACTTCAATTCGGACTCGGCGATTTCTCACTTGCGGATCTGGTAGACTTATAACGTGAATCAAATCGTCGCGAGTCTCAAACTCAACGTAACCAAATCCACGAACACGACCAGTTTCTCCGTCCTCGCGCGGCAGGCGCAACGACACTAGCTCGATTGGACTGAAGAACTCAACGATATCGTCTTCATTGGCATCAAATGGCAAATTTGAGATATACGCCAGGAAAGGCGGCTTATGCGGTATGGAATCATCATCGAAAATACGACTGGCACGTGGAGCCGTCGGTAATTGATACACTTGTGGTAAAGAACCATCGTCCTCGTCACTGTCCAGTCCGTAATTGCGGACTTTCTTTGCCACTTGCGTGACTCCAGCTTGAGGTTCACCATTAGCGAGGAACGACTGCAGGGAGATGACTGTCCCCTTATTCTTCTTACCCTTTTTGCCTGTTTAAGAAATGAGAAAAAAACACAAATTCAATCTGTTATTCTAATTAATCAAAACTTTTTCATTTATTTAAGCCACGCGGAATCAAATTGCCAGGGCAGATTTATCGACGATATGTCAGAAGTTTTCAATTGCACACAGTTCTTTTGAGAAACAACAGTCAGAGTCACTTTTTACATCAAATTAAAGATAAATTTATCGCGCACATTATACACATTATTGCAATAAATAGAAAATTTTCTACGTTTATGAAATTTTGAGAAAATCTTTAATCAATTGTCATATAAAGAAACCAACCTGAAGTAGCCATGTTAAAAAGAACTATCAAATTTTACAATGCCGCCAACCAGGCGGTAAGAAATAAAACTATTTTTCCACGAAACCAAAGCAAAGAGGCCAACCTAAGGCGACCAAAAAATTTGAGTTTCTTACATATGAGTGACTGGAAATGTTAGATGTGGTAAAGTAACAAATAAATTGTACACTCGGAATGAAAATGTCTCAAGTCGGCCTTAAGGAATGGGAATATTGAACAATTCAAGGAAATTTCTTTTTACAGAAAGGGATGTTATAAATATCCAACATCGTGTCCTCCCGTTTGTCCCGTTTTACTTTGGTTTATTTTATTTAGCCTCATTAAATTTGGATAAAAGTTTGCTAAGAATTGTAGCATTTCACGCTGCTTTCGGCACACTGCTGTGACGGACAAAGGACCGCGAAATGTTTTAAGTTTTAACAATCACAGTATCTGTAAAATTCGTGATGCATGTAAGAAAAATTATTTGATAAATTTAGTTAACAACTAAGAACGTCATAATATCGGACGGGAAATACTTAAAATTTGTTCATGACGTATAATTTAACAAACAGGTCTTACTTGTGATAGCATCTAACTTCACCACTGTTATTTCTCCTGACAGGCTGACATTGCAAATTAGAAATTCCTCTGTTTGTGGAAAAGTTTTACATTGTCTCATTTTTAAACTAAAATATTTAAAAAAAAAAATGCCGGACTACCTTGGAAGCGATCAACGACGTGTAAAAGATGATGAAAAACCAGAAAAAGAAATAAAATCTCTTGATGAAGGAGATATCGAACTGCTGAAGACATACGGCCAAAGTCAGTACCACAAAGCGATTAAGACCATCGAGGAAGACATCCACAAAGCGATTAAGCAGGTCAATGAGTTGACTGGAATTAAGGAGAGCGATACGGGACTGGCACCCCCAGCCCTTTGGGATTTGGCTGCCGACAAGCAAACTTTGCAAAATGAGCAGCCCCTTCAAGTGGCCCGCTGCACAAAGATCATCAACGCTGATTCAGATGATCCGAAATACATCATAAATGTAAAGCAATTCGCTAAGTTTGTTGTTGATTTGGCAGACTCTGTTGCTCCAACTGATATTGAAGAGGGTATGCGGGTTGGCGTTGATCGCAACAAGTACCAGATCCACATTCCACTTCCTCCGAAAATCGATCCAACAGTGACCATGATGCAGGTTGAGGACAAGCCCGATGTGACCTATAGCGACGTCGGTGGTTGTAAGGAGCAGATTGAAAAGCTCAGGGAAGTCGTTGAGACTCCTCTACTGCACCCCGAGAAGTTCGTCAATCTCGGTATTGAGCCACCAAAAGGAGTACTTCTCTTTGGCCCCCCTGGAACTGGTAAGACATTGTGCGCCCGTGCAGTGGCCAACCGTACTGACGCCTGCTTCATTCGCGTAATTGGTTCTGAACTGGTTCAGAAGTACGTTGGTGAAGGCGCTCGCATGGTGCGCGAACTCTTCGAAATGGCTCGATCGAAGAAGGCGTGTTTAATATTCTTCGATGAAATCGATGCTATTGGCGGTGCACGATTCGACGATGGCGCCGGTGGCGATAATGAAGTTCAGAGAACCATGTTGGAGCTCATCAATCAACTGGATGGATTCGACCCCCGTGGAAACATTAAAGTTCTCATGGCAACGAATAGGCCAGACACCCTGGACCCGGCTCTGATGCGTCCCGGAAGGTTGGACCGTAAAGTGGAATTCGGTTTGCCCGATCTGGAGGGTCGAACTCACATATTCAGGATTCACGCGCGTTCGATGTCTGTCGAACGGGATATTCGCTTTGAACTGCTGGCTCGATTGTGTCCAAATTCTACAGGAGCCGAGATCAGATCCGTCTGCACTGAGGCGGGCATGTTTGCTATACGAGCGCGAAGAAAGGTCGCAACTGAGAAGGACTTCTTGGAGGCCGTCAACAAGGTCATCAAGAGCTATGCTAAATTCAGTGCCACACCTCGGTACATGACCTACAATTAATATACCAGCTATCCGAATGTAATCACTTTTTTTTATTTTGTATCGAATTGAGCTGAAATAAAATTTATTTAATGTCAGACTTTGTTTTTTTAAATACATGCGATACAAGTTGGATATTCCCCCATATCCATTAATGAGGTATATTTGGGAATACGGAGCTGACTCGAAGCTAATGTCTAGTTCATCTTTGGCTGGCACTTGTGTCTCGAGAACACCCGGGTCTTCGCACGGTATTGTGCTATTTGTTTCGAGTTACGCCGTTTCTGTAAGTTTTTCTCACAACTTTCAGAGCCAGAGCTGTGTTGTCGATCTTATGAAAGGCTAAAACTGCTCAGCTAAATCTAATAAAAAAAAGGTGCCAAGAGACAAAAAGAAAATGGAACGAAATTTCAACGCGAAGCGATCAAAAATCACTTGGCTAGCTTAAGTTAGTGTTTCTGCTGGATGATTTAGATCTTTAATTACATTCAAAGGGGAACGCAAAAGTACGGCTATTGCCGAGGTTCCTTCCTTTGACTCCGCAGTTGTCTCATTGCTGAATTTGTCATCGAATTTCGACATACCATCTCATACAGCATAAAAGTGGTAGTCTTAGTTTAAAAGTTGAGCACCATATTGTCGTGTTCAGTTACTCTGCTAGTTTGGTTTTTAAATTGTACATTTCCAAGATAAATCTAATGAGAAGTATTGGTATACTAAAATGAGTTGTAATTAGATGTGGATAAACCCGCTACACAAGTCCGTCGTAAGAAGCGTTACGACAGGAAGAATGTTGTCAAAGGGAGAGGGAGATGTTGTCTGAAGACATTGACTCACAGGGATGACAATCCGAATAGAATGACTCAACCTCTCAACTGTGTAAATATTTAGGGGCGTAACAAGTGGTCGCCGTGGCGTAGTAGGTTAGTGAGTCGACCCACACGCAGAAGGTCCAGGTTCGAATCCCGGACGGGACACCTCGCATTCTTTTCACGGCACCACCTTATTCAAGTTGCTGACAACACTTAAAGAGTCTCAATTGTCTATGCAAAACTAAAATCTCACCGTTCGGAGTCGGCAAAAAACTGTAGGTCCCTTCTATTGGTGAGAGAACAGTAGCACGCCCAACACGAGTAGTTGTTGTAGAAGCTAGGCCCTGGTCCCTTGTGCGCTGTAGTGCCACTCAATTATTATTATTAATAGATTGAAACAGACCTTTAAGCATAATTCAATTGTGATCATCGTGCTCGTTTCTGGATTTGGGGTAATAATGTTAAATAGTGCAAACAGCTTGCGACTAGTTTGAGAAAAGCTGTTGAGACGCTATGTTTCCTCACTACCTTCTAATTAGTTTATAACAATGGAGGGATTGTAGCCCAGAAGAGACCACCTCTAGCTTCTTCAGCAACTATTCGTGTTGTGCATGCTACTGTTGTCTCACGAGGAGAGCTGACCTATAGTTTAGTAAAGCCGACTCCGAACGACGAGATTTGAAAAACTTTTCGCAGGCAATATGTACTCTTTGGGTGTTGCAATTCGAAAGAGGTGGTGCCGTGAAAATTTCGAAGTGGGAGGGGGGGAGGCGAAGTGGGGTGGGGCCGAGTCGACTCACTTGTTTGATTCACTGTGATTTCAATCTTTGGAACAGCATCAAAGTTGTGTAGTGCATTCCACATCCATTCATGCAATACGTTTCATGTGTAAGTCATGAATGCAGTCATTCGTTTGCAGATGATGCCGACGATTTGGGTAATTGACCAGCTTTCTACTCCTAGGACAGAAGAAGAAAAGAAAAATTTCCGATTTTAACATTTTTTAGGCATCTTGCACCATTCGATGACAATCCATAACTTAAGCTGATCAGATGTTGGGAAAATGTACATGGGTCCTTTTTTCGTTGCTACCGGTGTGCCGTGTGGACGCCGATCAAATAGACACCCATACTGATTATATATACGTATGTTGGAGTCTTTCCAGACGTGAGATCCAATCTTGTTAAATTATATATTGGCCAGGCTTTAGCTTAAGGTGTTTCGTATAAGAACCATGGAGCTTTGATATAGTTGATTCGGCGGAGCATGACAGTCGAAACACATGCAGAAACGACTTCTATTAGAAATTTCCTAGTAGAACGTTACAATGCATGCCAATGATGACGTCAGCCAACATATCTACTTGACTATAATTCTCACGATACTTGTTTGACTATGAACATCAAACAGCATCAGGAGCCACACCGCCCTCAAAATTTCCGGCAATAAGATGTAGTGAAACCAACAAGCCCCTATCTATCTAGAGGTAAACAATACAACTAAACTCTATTTATTCGCCCGTGCATAAGAAAAATAGTTTTCTTTTTTTTTAAATTAGGTACTTTTATTTTGGAGTACAAAAGACAATGACATCCGCCTTAGTTGGCGATGGTCACCTCAACCTCTACACCGGGTTCAATGTTGATGGATGTGATCTTCTTCACGATCTCAGATGGGGAGTGCAAGTCGATGATTCTCTTGTGAAGCCTCATCTAAAGGAAGAAACAAACGAAATTATGTTAAATCGAACGTTTCCTGTTTTTGAATGCTAAACTGTAATACTCTGAGAGCCCAATTGAAGGAGAAGATCTTCTATTGGGACTATGAGAGTACGTTTTATCTAAGCAAGCCATTGGTACTGTCTACTAGTTGGTTCAATTACTTGAAGCTCTATACCGGTTTGCTTTGCCAGCAAGAAAGTGATTTGTTTTCTTACCTGGAAGCGATCCCATGTCTTTGAACCCTCACCGCAAGGTGTCTTACGGGTGGTGATACGGAGGACCTTCGTTGGCATGCGTACTGGGCCCTAATATAAAGAAAAAAAGCATGTTAACACTTGTAACTGAAGGTGACAAATCTGGATGCGTGTGTTTTGTCTTTCTTAAATTTGATCTATTTATCCAGAACACAGATAAAACGATGTAATTCATAGAAAATTATTTTAGCATTTATTTTAACTAAGAAAATGACCTTGCTGGGCCATAATCCTCCAGGTAAATGCAGCCTATAAAGCATTTGTTGCAGGAACTCACCTTAACACGGAGTTTTTGGTTCTTAGCACCACCAATCAAGTCACGGCACACATTCTCCAATGAACGCACATTCCTCGATGTAAGGGTGATGCGAATACGGTGAACAGATGCAGAATCACCTTGGGGCTTCTCGATATCTTTGACAGCAGCAGCCTAGACGAATATGAAGATTTTAGGTTAGTTGGCACGTGGACACGAATTTTACACAAAAAATTACATTTTACTTGGAACAAATTGAAAAAAAATCAGTTTAATATAGTTTGGTACGAATATTTACCATGTTTATGCAGTAATCTGGTCGAGTTATTCAATTCAATCAGACGAAATTGAGCAGCGCTGAACCAGCGTTCTTGCAAGCTACAAACGAAATGGGAAGAGTTTCGGGCGGAATTGCTCCAAGTGCCGGCGCCATGTTGGGATATTTTCTGACATTTCTCAATGAGGGAAATTTAAGGGCGGACACACAATTTGCTCCTCGCAATCAAATAAAAAAATTAAAGCAAATGTGTTTTAAATTAATTTATTTCTCATCTCTCTGAACATACGATAGGAAAAACTCAATTTTCTTTATGACAAGATTTAGTTTGCTTTTCGAAAGGTCTTCTAGGATTTCCCCATTAAATTTCTGAACAAATTCACAAGCCTTCCGCCTCGAATTTCCTCCGTAGTGTTCGTCTTTGGCAAGTTTACACAAGCACAGGACATCTGATAAGGCAGCCAGTTTGAAATTTAGTGACGACATTATGATCCTACTATCGTTTTCGATTTCCTTAAACTCTTCACAGGGCACCGAAACATTTTCTGCTAGACCTTCCATTTCAACTGATACCACAGCCTGCTCAGCGTCATCAAAATTAACGTTTTTCCGAAGATTCGCTGAGAGTGAGAGTAAGTAGTTTATTGCTTCCCAGGCATTGGTTTGATGTTCTCCATTAAAGAATTTCACTGTACAGGCATACGCCGCTATCACGTTCCATAAATTATTGTGAATGCATGGAGGAGGCTCTTTTGAGTAGATATTACTGAACAACGGGATGTTGGCACATATTTTAGGTAGATTATCTTCTGACACTTCGACTATTAACTTACTATTCTGAGTTGACCACCATGGTTTATATTTGGGCAGAAGTTTCATTATTTCCCCATTTTCTATCAGTCCTTGGAAGTCAATCTTCTCCTCCTCAGTTAGGTGTTTCCATACCGCATCAGAGTCGTTGATGTCAATTCCTTCAAGACGGCTTGCAATGTTTGTAGCTGCGAAAATATGCGTATGAGCATCATTAGCAGATAGAAACAAAATAACGCACCTTCATCCTCATCGCAGTTGTCGTCCGAATCAAGCTCTTCTTCAGGTTCTTCGAGTTCGAATTCATCTGGTCCTTCCATTACTCTGTTTAGTATATCGTACATTTTTCTGACCTCCTCATCGGAATTTTTACTAGTAGCCCCTGCAGCTAGTTCCTCTTCGACGCATTTCTTGTAGAACTCTTCGGAACATTTTTGATGTTCGGGGGATTTGTAACAAGCAACGGAACAGTATAAGGTGTTACATTTTGGACAAGTGTACTTGAATTGGACTTTATTGCAACTGAAATTAAAAGTGTGTTATTTCTTACTTTTAAACACTGTTAAATTATTTACAATTTACACAAGTCTGTTGAAGGCATGTTTTTGCCGATTGACAGCTGATTTTAGACTGACATTAAATACTTGCGGACACGTTCACAAATACCAGACATAGGGTGAATAAAATTCTAAATCCACTCGGGACGTAGTCTATATAGGTAACACATATAATTTTAATGGATTCCGTATTTTTGGAAAAACACTTTTTTGGGATAGCTGTAACTGTCCCAATCCAATACAAGTAAAATAAAAAACGTAATAAAAAAAGGATTTGTCTCTGCTTAAAAAGAGAAGCGACTTAAATTGGCAATTTGTTGCCTCATATGTCACAAAATAAGTAAATGGATGAATGAATAGTATATAGTAGTAGCGAATACTCATACAAACTGAAGACAGTCGGCTCACCGATGGGTCCAGGTACAAGTAATTGAGGTTGTAAGCAACAAAAACATTTGACTAGATCCTTTTGTTGCAGGAGTACGCTCACACAACATTAAGTATGCTCTTAATTACATCATAGTTTAAGCATCTTTGAAGCCAATAAAGCAGACTTAGACCTAGTTTGTATCTTCTTTATAAAAACAGAATCGTTATTGCAACGGAAGGATAATTTTTTTTGGTTATTGCCTATAAGATCTTCTTTTTTCGAGGAGAAATATTACCCAACTTGTTTCTCTCCACACCAAGTTTTAAGTAGTTAAGGCGTACGAGGCAAAAATTAGCTTATTAGATCATTTTAACATAATTGCCCCTTATCCATTATTTTAACAACAATATATTTCACCACTAATCATATGCGTGACGAGTACACTTTCACCCGCAACAGTGCCCTACTGGCTTGTCAACGAAGAAGCAACACAAAGTGAAACGTCAAAACTCCCACAAAACCAAAGGCAAACAGAAAAAAAAAACGATAAAAAAAGAAATCTGAAACAACAAAAACAACAACCTTCGCGTTCGCAGACGTCAAACCAACGTCAAGAGAAATTTTTGCTATTCTCCGCTTTTCATTTCACTCCCAGAGAGCAAGTTCGTCGTGTGTGATGTAGTGGTTTTTTTTTGGTGTGTTGTTTTGCACGATGATAGGAAAATAAATCTCACTCTACTCACGGAAAAATTAACAAAAAAAATGACTGATATCGCAACTAAACCAAGTAATCCACATTCTACCGACTAAAACAAATATACCTCAAACTAGATTGAAAAGCAAACTCGCAAAATTCATCCTCATTCAGCAACGAACTATTCTCATTATCGTTGCGCTGCGTGGAAAAGCATAAGTGCACTCTACTCTAGTGATTTGTGGAAAAGAAAATACAACAAAAACGAAACAATATAGTGATACACATTAGAATAAACAACGCAACGCGTAGGCCCCCCAAAAAAAATCAGAAAAAACACCCAAAACGAGAGAACAACATAAATTCGGATTGAAGTGAAAAAAAAAGAAATACAAGTGAAAACGGAAGGGAATTCCTTAAGCTCGAACACCACATCCTCAAGTGTGTGACTGTTGTTTCTTCAATAAATTCATTCGCCAAAGTGTGCAATCATGAGTTCAAGTGTTGAAGCCACTTCAGTACTTCTAGTAACAGCCAATGTTGGGAGTGTATTCGAAGATGTAAGTGTTCAATTTTCGTCCTCCCCACAAACCAGTCACCCATTATTGCTTGAAGAAACTTTGATAATGTGTGCCCTATTGATTTTACCGATCTAATTGGATTTGTTATTTATCAATTTTGTGTATATGTGTGTGTGTCTTTTACAGCCCTCGCGCTTGTTAAGCCCATGGCTGGAGGAGTTCTTGAATCGAATAACACAGCTGAAGCCGCAGTTTCTGGCACTGCATCTGCAGGAAGTTGGCGGCAAGACGTACGAGAAGTCCATGGAATATGTGCAGGAATTCATCAGGAGTCTTTGCGAGGCTGAGGAGTTCAGCGAATACTCGTGCATCCGCATCTACATGGACGAAGATTTCAATTCAGCGGAACACTTCACTGTATGTTATCAATTTTTTGTGCATTTTTGCTCTTCTCCATGTCCATGTCCATCAATTTGAATTTCTCAAGTGTAAACACGGTAATCTCTGCGAAATGAACATGCTGCCGCCTACGTAGAGTCTATCCGATAGCGAACAAATTAAATTTACATTCAAAATGCCAATCAGGCACCGACTGTGTGTACCTATACCAAAGCCGAGGGTGTAAAGGGCTTGCCGCTGTTGGTGTGAAGCGGTTTGATAGGAGCTGCTCCACCCGAAGGATTATCGTCACAAAGGATATACAAACTTTTCCCTATGTATCCGATTTAATTAAAGCACAGGCAGAATGAATAAAAGTTCGGTTAAATCTAATTGGGGTTTGATGCTTGGAATTATGCTACATACCGGCGTTATTAGTTCCCTTCTTAAAGAAGACCGTGCGGGTGCCTTAAATGATTTTATTGTCATCAATACTTGACGTGGTCAAGTAATTACTGTGAAGTCACACCCCTCCGTTTCCATGAATCCTTTCATCTTTTGTGTTCCGCCATCGAAAAGCACCAAGAAACGTTGACTTTGGTTCACATTTCACACGCGTTGCTGTGGCTTGAAACAAGTTTGTAAAGCGTCTTATCTGCTTTAAGATATTTAGCCGATGCTAACTGAGTATTAATCACGTAGCAATGAGTAAGGGAAGCGTGTGCGAACGTTTTGACAGAATTCCCCTGTTTGCTGACGTAGGGTGATGAATTTCGTCGTCGTATTGCTGCAGATGCGAAAACAATTCGGCGTCCGATCGTTTGATTTTAACAAGTGGGATTTCTTGGAAGTCTGCGATCGAAACGCCTGCGGGACGTGTGTATCAGGGGGCAGATATTTAAGTGATATGACAGTGCTAGATTATGTGTTGTGGGAATTTTGAGTTCTCAAAGGATTTGTAACGAGAAGTGGATATAGATAGGGTTAAGAGTTCTAAAAAAAAATAAACAAAATTTATTGATTGTTGTTTTGCGTGGGAGTCTGACATGTGAACAGTATGATTGCAAGTGTTTTCAGCGTAACCCATCACTACAAAGCCGAACTTGTTTATTTTGCTCCGGACTGGACTCATCACGGACAACCGTGTTGATAGTAGATAAAACAGTGATAGTGATTATCAGATAAAATTCAACGTTATACACTTAGCTGACAAATAAATGAAACACTCAAAAAATAAAAACACTCTCCTAAATAAGAATTGTTAACAACTTAATTACATCAGACGAAAACATTCTCTGACAGAGTAAATCACCTCTAAAGAGAGTAAATCTGCCTTACTACCTCATTAAACAGATCATAACTAGTCTGTCAGAATCGTGCAGTAGGTCGCAGGTAACTTTTGGTGCCTTGTTCAGAAAGGCTTGGTAGGTCTTTTGTCATGCTGCCTACTTTTAGTGGTCCGTCATCATTGGGAGTTGGAAGGTTGAGTGGGCTGAAATGCTAATTCAGTTCGGTGGCAATATGCCCGCACTAACCACAAATACAATGCAATTTACGAAAGTCAGCCATATGAACAATTTTTTTTTTGTAGAAAATAAGATTTTCGAAGTTTTGTTTCGTAACGGATACGGGAATAGAGCTAATGCGAAGTTTGGCAAGGTCTTAGCTGCTTCGATTCCATGTACTTCACTGTACCCAGGAACACAAATTGAACTGTGTCGTTTCTGCGATGCGATTAAAAAGTAGAATAGGCTACGAAAACAGAGAGCAACAAAAGAATAAAAATCAATTTCAAATTTATTTTTTCATTGCAGTAAAAGCTGAATTTAGCATTGAAGATTATTTTATCCAAATGTAGACCTTGACTGCGCCTCAAATGGTCCATCCGCTTGGTCCAATTTTGTCATACTCTTTCCAACATTTCGGCCGGTATCTCACGCATAAATGCTTTAATGTTGTCTTCCAATGCGTCAACTGAAGCGGGCTTGTCTATATGTACATGGGTTTTAACGTAGCCCCACAAAAAATAGTCTGAAGGCGTTAAATCGCACAATCTAGGCGGCCAATTGACCGGTCCCGAACGTAAAATAAAATGTTCACCGAACTCGCCTCTCAATAAGTCCCTTGTTGCGAGTGCTGTGTGGCGTGTGGTACCGTCTTGTTGAAACCACATATGCAAGTCAAGCTCTTGCATTTTGGGCAAAAAAAAAGTTGTATATCATTTCACGGTAGCGCTCACCATTCACAGTTACGTTACGATTCGCATTATCTTTGAAGAGGTACGGTCCAATGATGACACCAGCCCATAAACCGCACCAAACTGTGACTTTTTCTGGATGCATTGGTAGCTCTTGCAATGCTTCTGGCTAATATTCACCCAAAAATCGACAATTCTGCTTATTTACATACCCATTGAGCCAAAAATGAACTGAACATAAAATGGAAGAAGCACAATCGTTTCCAGATATTACACAGTCCTCTGGTGCAGACGAGAAGTTATGCCAAGTTTAAGAGTTGCTAAATAAAATTCAATTTAAATCCAATCCATCCATTGACAGTGTAATCTCATCCTCAATTCAGTTGTGTGAACAATAATTATCTTGTATAGAACTTGAACTAATTGACATGCCATGTGTAGTAGATGTTCGTGGAAAATAAATAAAGGCACAATAAAATAAAACTTAATTTCACACAAGAACATTTCTGGTAATACGTTCAAATCATAATGCCAAAATTCAATTCATCTATCAAGAGAAATGAAAAAAAAGTCACTTCCAGGAAATCATAAATCCATAAAATTTTAAATGTTGAACTAGTGCTAGTCCATACCATGCTAGCTCCAAGTTTCTTCAATTAAAAATTAAAAAATTTGAGCGACACTACCGCCAACGCGGGACCGGAGCCTACGTTCTTCAGCAACGATACGTTTTCGTAGTGGTGTCGTTCTAAAATGCTATTAAGTTGACGCACTTATCCTGTTCACCACGGCTATGTGATACACTGTTAAGAGATAGTATTTGAAGGTTTGTTTCCTCATGTTGATTCCAAGTTTCGAACAGTTTTCGATCATGCTTCCCTTGAACTAATTTTCCTAGTCTAGTGCCATAAACTTTGTTCCAGGCTTACATCGGCAAGTTCTCTTAGTTTCCAGTATTCTTTAATTTTCTTTAGTGCCGAATGATTCAGGGCGTATGCAGTTTTTATGTTCATTTCCTTGTCAGGAAGCGAATTATACCGTTGTTCTTTAAAAATGTACCCTTACTTAAACACAAGGAGTGTATCCATTACCAAACATTACCAACAAATTTGTTAGGTGTCCTTTTCTTTTTCAAAAATCAATTCTTTAACTTTAAAGTAGAATGTTTACAAAGTTCCAATTAGTACAACAAGAGATAAAATCCTCGTCGAAAAAAATCAGTCGGTTTATCGACTATTAAGAAGACGATCCAGTGTTCCAGACAGCTCGGTCAAGGTTACATTGGTCTTAAATGTGCAAGTTCTGTGCTCTCCGGCAGTCGGGGAAGGACTTCTCATATCAGCGTACCTACATAAGTATGTTTTGACTGGTTTCCAACATGTGGCAGACCATTGTTGTGCTTCAAAATAAATTTATCGTGTCTTGCGACCATTACCCGCTGTGTTTTTCTTCAATGCTCTGCTCCAACGCATGTGTTCTGTTCATTTGATTGCAGGCATAATACAGCACATTCGTGAATACAACACTCCCCCTTGCCGTGAACAGTCCCCGTGGCCATTAAATATGATGAACACGATGTCCGGCGTTTAAGATTATTGTAATGCAGTCACCTTTTATCACCAATTGCATAGTTATAATGTTAAAACAGTATATCAAACATGCTTAATCGCCTTTCATCAGCTCTCGACTTCAATTCACACGAAACTCAATGTTCGAATCATTCCCTTTGTTTTAAAGTGACCGGAAATGGTTTGCTAAGAGACTTCAAGTGTATATGGAAATTGTTTTCTTCCCACATTTTTATTTTCGGTATTTTCTTCGCCTTCCATGTCAAAATTAACACTCTTAAACAGAGCTAACCACTTTTCACACGTACACTTAGCTCGAGCACAGTCATTCTAAACTCCTACGAAAATTTGGTGACTCTCGACTGATCTTTTCTTCGTGTTAAAATAATGATGTAAAACTCCCGCAAAACCGCTTTCTTCTTCTTCTTCTTCTTGTGGCGCTACAGTCCGGGGTGGACCTGGGCCTCAACCAACATGCCTCTCCAGCCAGCGCGATCTTTCGCCAGCTGCCGCCAGTTGCGCACTCCAAGTTGGTTGAGGTCCTTCTCCACTTGTGTGCGCCACCTTATCCTGGGCCGTCCTCTGTTGCGTTGTCCCAATGGCTCAGATTCGAAGACTTTTCGGGCCGGAGCAGTGGTGTCCATACGCTCTACATGGCCTAGCCATCTTAAGCGTTGTATCCGTAGACGCTTGACTAGACTCATGCCGCTGTACAGCCCATACAGTTCGTGGTTGAATCTTCTCCTCCAGATGCCATCAACGCAAACAGGACCAAAAATCGCGCGCAGAACTTTTCTCTCGAAGAGACCAAGGGCATCCTCATCCGCTTTAAGTAGTGTCCAAGTTTCTGCGCCATAAAGTAGGACTGGGATGATTAAGGTGTTATATAAAGCAAGCTTAGTCTTTCGAGAGAGGGCTTTATTACTCAATTGCCTCTTGAGCCCAAAGAAACAGCGATTGGCAAGAGTGATTCTGCGTTTGATTTCGGTACTGGTGTTATTGTCCCTGTTTACTGCGGAGCCGAGGTAGACGAAGTCCTTGACTACCTCGAAGTTTCTGCTGCCTAGTGTGACGCTCTGTCCGAGACGCCGATGTTGTGTGTCCTTCCTTGATGACAGCATGTACTTCGTTTTGCCCTCATTTACCACCAGACCCATTTTAGCCGCTTCTACTTCAATGCCAGCAAACGCATCATTGACGGCTCGCTGTGTTCGACCAATCACGTCAATGTCGTCGGCGTAAGCTAGCAATTGAGCTGACTTTTGGAAGATCGTACCTCTGGTGTTGACCTGTGAGTTACGCACGATCTTCTCAAGGATGATGTTAAAGAAGTCACATGACAGTGCGTCGCCTTGTCTAAAACCTTTTTTGACATTGAAGGTCTCGGTGAGTTCGTTCCCGACCTTGACGGAGCAGCGAGAGTTCTCCATCGTCATCCTACACAATCTGACGAGTTTGGTAGGAATGTCAAAACTAGACATGGCATTGTATAGCTCGTCTCTATGCACACTGTCATATGCGGCCTTGAAATCGACGAATAGGTGGTGAGTGTCGATTTGCATTTCTTGGGTCTTTTCCAGGATCTGCCGTAGTGTGAAGATTTGGTCGATGGTGGACTTCCCTGGCCTGAAACCACACTGATAAGGACCAATCAGGTTGTTGACAAACGGTTTCAGGCGTTCACACAATACAGCAGAGAGGATCTTGTATGCGATGTTAAGGAGACTTATCCCTCGATAGTTGGCGCAGTCGAAGGGGTCTCCTTTCTTGTGGACCGGACAGACGACACTGAGATTCCACTCATCGAGCATGCTTTCCTCCGACCATATCTTACAGATGAGCTGGTGCATGCGCCCAACCAGGTCATCCCCAGCCGCTTTGAACAGTTCTGCGGACAGTCCATCCGCTCCAGCAGCTTTATTTGACTTCAGTCTCGATATTGCTATCTTGACCTCGTCTAAGTCGGGGGGACGGAATTCTTGTCTATCATCGTCCAAATTAAGTGGAACATTCTGCCTAACAGCGGGATTTGGGTCGTCATCGCCGTTTAAGAGTCTGCAGAAATGATCTTTCCAGATTCTCAGAATTTATTGCGACTCTACTACTAGGTTTCCGTTTTGGTCCCGGCAGGCTTCGGTCCGAACCCTGTATCCACCGGATAGCTGTTTCACCTTTCGGTAAAACTTTCGGACTTCATTCCTGCCATAACATCTCTCCATCTCTTCGACCGCGCGCTTCTCATGCTCTCTCTTTTTCCTTCTGAGAAGCCGGTTCTCTTCCCTTCTTTTCTGTTCGTAGAGCTCACGAACAGCTCTCGTTGTCCGATGCAGCGTTGCCTGGTAGGCCTCCTGTTTGGCTGCATGTGCCTGCCTGCACTCGTCGTCAAACCATGGGTTCCTTCTAGGTGGTGGCGTGAAACCCAGCACATCAGTGGCAGCTTCTTTGATGGCTTTTTGACAACGTTTCCATTCTTCTTCTATTGTTAGTGCAGGCAGCGTCGAACTTTGGGAGAGTTTTAGGGAGACTCGGTCGGCAAAGATCCCAGCGACCTGTTGCGATTGTAGCTTTCCGACGTCAAACCGTTTCGGCCTATCTCGACTCCGTTGTTCTCTCGATATCCGGGTTCTTACCTTGGCTACAACAAGGTGATGATCCGAGTCGATGTTAGCGCCTCGGAATGTTCGGACATCGAGAATGTTGGAGGAGTGTCTGACGTCGATCGCAACGTGATCAATCTGGTTGACGGTTGATTGATCAGGGGATCGCCAGGTTCCTTTATGGATGTTGCGATGTGGGAACCGCGTACTGCTCATAGAGAGGTTCCGCCCCGCGGCGAAGTCCAGCCGCCTGAGTCCGTTTCCGGAAGTCGTGTCGTGCAGGCTGTGTTTCCCGATGACGCCAGCAAAGATGTCCTCTTTCCCCAGCTGAGCATTGAAATCTCCTAGAACGATCTTGGTGTCATAGCTGGGGCATCGATCGTATGTTCTTTCTAGGAGATCATAGAACTCATCCTTGCTGTTGTCATCCT
The DNA here is from genome assembly GCA_944738645.1 of Eristalinus sepulchralis. Lineage (NCBI taxonomy): Eukaryota > Metazoa > Arthropoda > Insecta > Diptera > Syrphidae > Eristalinus > Eristalinus sepulchralis. Next base: position 47,824,817 of record OX122882.1, read on the forward strand.
TTTCTTCTGTCGGGGCGTGAGCGCATATCAGGCTGATGTTCCCGAATTTAGCCTTAATGCGGATTGTCATGAGGCGTTCGCTTACAGGATCGTAGCTTATGACTTTTTGCCTAAGTCTGCCTCGAACAACAAATCCGCATCCGAATAGGCGCTGCCTTCTCTCCCTGTAGCAGTCGCTGTAGTATATGTCGCAGTTCTTCATCTTCTTTCTGCCCGGCCCATCCCATCGCACTTCCTGGATGGCGGTGATATCTGCTTTGTAGCAGTCAAGGGCCTCCGCAAGTTGTTCGGCTGCACGTGGTCTGTTAAGGGACCTCACATTCCACGTGCAGAACCGAAAATCGTTGTCCTTTGTTCGTTTTCCGGGGTCGTCAACGTTGGATCCGTCCATATCCGAGGCAAGTTGTTGTCTCTGAACTGGGTTTGTTTTTGTGTGGTGAGGGAGTTAGCCTCACGCACAACCTACAGACTGGTAGGCCAGTCGCTGCATACATTGGTTCACCACACAACGGATGCTGTGATGGCTATCCAGGGGGCGCCACTTGGAGGCTGTATGTCAACTTGACCTATGCACGGACGAGGATAGTCTTGGCAGCTCGCCATGTTGAGCGCGATCAAGGACATTGCCTCGTGTGCATAGGCCCATGCCCCCCAAACCGCTTTATTTGACACAAAACTTGACTCAAGTCTTAAGCTGGCATTGTGAAATCGAAAAAAATATTAATCTGTCAAAAGAACACTGACAAAATGATCTGTAAGTACCACTGTTTGAATCTGTTTCTGCGGCCAACCAATCTCCATACCGATTAGGTACTGACCAGAGAGCACTTGATTAAGGTGACATATGTTCTCAGAGAGTGGTCGCCGTGGCGTAGTGGTAAGTGGGTTGACCGCCGCGCAGAAGGTCTAGGTTCGATTCCCGGACGGGACACCTCGAATTTTTTCACGGCACCACCTCTCTCGAGTTGTTAACAAAACTCAAGGAGTATCAATTGTCTATGAAAACCTTCTCAAATCTCGCTGTTCTGAGTCCGCAAAAAACTGAAGGTCCCTTATACTTGAGAGTAGCACACACAACACTAGCAGTTTTTGTAGAAGCTAGGCCCTGGTCCCTTGCGGGCTGTAATGCCACCCAATTATTTATTATGTATGTTCTGCATACCTCCATACATATCCAAACTTTAAAAACAAATAAACAATGCAACGGTTACAAAAACATATAATTCTACATCCACCGGCAAGACAAGATTGGCCAAATTCAACATAACCTCTGCATTCTATGAGAAGCATGATGCACATTCAGATGTGTGTTTGTGAATGCAAATTCAAGCAATTTCGAAATTAGTTGAAGTCGATGTTATTTGGGTGAAATTCTATTCGCTGCAGATTGGCGAAGATTCTTCTCCGTAGCAAACATAAATTCTGGAGGAGAATGATATCACTAGTAATCGACAATAAGGCTGTCATTGTTACCCACCGGGCAACGTTTAGCATTAAAGAATTATTGATTATGTCACATACGATTAAGTGCCATTCTTTGGCATACCCAATTCAAATAACTTGCCCAGAAAATGAAATGAATGAACCGTCTAAAGCTGTTTGCAAATTTCAACCAAAACACACACGAGTTAACTTTTAATGCAAGAATTTGCTGAACAGAAAGACAAAGATTTCCGATTGACGCAAAGAGGTAATGAACATCCATGTCCCCACCATTGTGCCAGCAGCATTTGAGAAATTAAACGCTCCGACAAATAGAGGCAATTATACTTGTGCATGAGTCAACTACCTGTGGTAGATACGGTATCAAGTGTTGTAAATTCTGGATCATAGAATGCGAACGGAAATGTGTATGTTGCTGGTTGATCTATTACGGATATTAATACTTGAAGTGTGCGGATATACTGGTCTTAAATGAGATTAGGTGAGACAGAAGAACTAAGAACGTGTGCGATTTACGTCCGTTAGTCTTTTTGATATATTGAGACCGTGCCTTGTTTGGCTTTGTTTATATATTTAAGTGGCACGTGATTTATAACCATGTGGGGAGGGAAGAGATAATAAAGAAACTAAATGGAATATCTGCAAAGAAACTACTGACACTGTTACCAAAATTGTTTAACCCTTCAGGATCTTTTCCTTTATTCGAGTCTGTAGTACATACCGGTAAACTGCCGACTGCAAAGTAATAGTTAACTTGATATTTAAATCAGAATCGCACCTCCTAAGTTGCTTTCTATAAATACCTTCCAGCACCAGCAAGTTGTTGATAAGGAAGCAAAGTTCTAGTTCCTTGTAGGCTTCATCGATTTGAAAAAAATGTTTACCCGCATCCTTTTCTGAGGCCAATTCAGTACAAAAATTGGATGGAACTTTAGCCCACAAGGTCACGAGGCCTAACTTCTTAAGCACCTAGAAGGACCTTCATTTTAAGCCGGTTTCAAATGACGGCATTGGAGAAGTTTTTCTTCTTCTTTTTTTTACTGGTGCTACAGTCCGCGGTGGACCTGGGGATCAACCAACTTGCCTCTCTAGCTAGCACGATCTCTCGACAGCTTGTTCCAATTGTGCACTTCAAGTTGGTTCAGGTCCTTCTCCACTTGTATGCGCCATATCAATCGAGGCCGTCCTCTGTTCCGTTGTCCCAATGACTGTGTGCGCCTTCTAAGCCTAGGCCTTCCTCTATTGCGTTGTCCCCATGGCTCGGATTCGAAGACTTTCTGGCCGGAGCCGTGGCGCCCATACACTCTTCAACACCTAAACATTTTAAGCGTGATATCCGAAGTCGCTTGACCAGGCGCATGTCGCTGTACAGCCCCTAGAGTTGGTCGATAAAACTTCTCCTCCTAACGCCATCGATTAATGCTCGTTGAGTGTTGTGAGCAGCTCGAAAGAGATGGAAATGAAAGAGAAAATTTTTGTTAAAGAGGAAATTCTTTGGTCGAAGAGGGAATTCTTCTTCAAAGTGCCCAGACTCCACTTGGCAGCTTTTTCATGAAGAATCATCCTCCCTGATTTTATACCAAAACTCTTCACAAGCACTAGACACTCGTTGACGCCCGTTAGTGGATAGACATCGCCAACATTGAAGAAGAAGACCTCCCATAGGCCTCCCCAATCTCAAATTCAATCTAAGCTCCATTCGCACGAAAGAAATAGCGCCAGGCATGCTTTGGATCATCGATTATTTCCACCGACTGTGCCCGTATTGAAGTGCCTGAACGCCTTTAAAATTAAATTTATTTCCATTGTGCCAGTATGTTCATCATCTTATTTATTTTCCTAAAGTGTCCTCGTCCCTTTGTCCGCCCGGATTCCACCAAGGTTTCCTCGGTTTTCAACGGTTTCCATCTTATCGCTCGTTCATCATGATTGCTCCACCAATCCTTCTCTTGTTGCCCGTAAATCCCACTCCACCGGCATGATTTAGAACGCACCCTCATTACTCCATCGATGATGAGCTGCCATCTTCAATTTGAAACCTTATCCTTTCCTGTTTCACTTTAGTGCACATCATTGCTTCGGGAATTCTCTAATTGTCAGACACAAGCCACTGTACATCGGCCTGAATTAAAAATTAACTCTAGATGTGATAATTTTCGAATTGCCATTTGTTACCGTGCTTAGGTGGTACACTGAGTGTCCGATGACATTTTTCTGTTGTTTTCTTGTTTAACATCTACTCAGTGGTATAGGTCCGTTTTGCTTGCCTAGGAATTGTGTCCGTTGTATGTAAAGGACGTTTATCACAGTGGGAAGGAAGGAAGAACACACTCGTATTTCGGGTTAAAGAAAAGTGTATGCATTTGTTGGGAATAACAATTGAAATAATTACAAAGGAAATCCCTTTCAAATCCAGCCTGAATGGGATTACTTAACGGGTCACGTCGTTTTACATCACTCGCCGAGAGGCAGCCGTGAAGGATGAAGGATTTTATTAGGGTAACATTTACACGAGTGCACGAAAGCCGATCAGTGACACAGCTGTGTGTCTTCTTTTATAACCAGGTTCTCGTTTTTATTTGGCGTTAATTTTTTTTCAGCACAGTGGAGGCGTATTGGCGGGCTTTCGGTGGGTGGGAAGGGATATTTGGTTTGCTAATGGACTTTAAAAAGGGAATCGTGCTGGAATGACGTCGTAAATTGTATATAGGAGCTTATTTAGTGAAAGTTATTTTTAAGAGCATGATCAAGGGAAATTGTGGAGAGTGAAGGTATTTTAACCCTGACCAACGAAGTTTTCTGGTCACGACGCATTCCCATTTCTGCGGGAAAAAAGGATACAGCACTAAGGGCTATGATCTCATTTGCAGTTTACTTTTGCATGGGAATTTAATTTCCGTTAAGAAGCCATAGCTACTGGGTTCGATTCGTGGAGTGGACACCACGCATTTTTTCATGGAACCACCTCTTTCGAGTTGCCAACAGCAGTCAAGGAATACTATTCGCCCATGAAAAGCTTCTCAAATCTCGCCGTTGGGAGTCGACAATAAACTGTAGGTCCCATCTACTCGTGAGAGAACAATAGCACGCAAGACGAGGGCAGTTGCTGAAGTTGAGGCCTTACTGCTTTTGGAGGTAGCGATCTTTCCTCTTCGAAAATACTCGGAATTTAAAGATAAATTGCTGCCAATATAATAAAAATTTACCAGTTTTCTTCATAAAATGCTTCCTTGCAGCATATTTTTTTATTTCGAGTGCTTTGCCGATTGCGGTAAAAACACGCAAGTTCTAAATCACACTTATTCGACGTTTATTTTTCGGAGTTACTAGATCATGTTTAGTTTAACGGAAACAAAAACTTGATCCAAACATTTTGATATTAAAATTGTTGTCTTCCCTTTTCCCTCTCTCCTTGAATTTTTTGTCAAAATTTGAGTTTTTTTATATCATCTGCGTTGAAAATTTCAGTTTGATTCTCAGTCCCAGTTCTTTTCTTAGCCCGCATGTTCCACGAAGTGCAGTCACTTTTAACCTATTTGTCAATCGATCCTCTGTAATAGGCTCTAAGTCATCAGGAGCTAGTGCAACCACAGCCCTAAGTTCAGTCACATCGTCTTGGGTCTTTCAGGAGTTCACCTAAATGATGGAAACGCATGGAACGCATGCGTCGGAGGTACCACGTGACCAAGGCACTATTTCTTATAGCCTAAGAAATTCAAAAGTAGAAATAGGCAAAAGTAGAGAGTTGCGCACATTTTCCTGTTTGCACATTACACCTTTTATGTGGTCGCCGTGGGATAGTGGGTAAGTGCTTCGGCTAATGCGCCCAAGGTCCAGGTTCGGTTCCCGAACTGAACACTTTACATTTTTCACGGCACCACCTCATTCGTGTATTTGTCAAGACTCAGAGTGTATTATTTGTCTATGAAAAGCTTCTCAAATCTCGCAATTCGGTGTCGGTAAAAAACTGTATGTCACTTCTACGTGAAGCTGGTGCCACTCAATTATTATTATTACTACACCACACCTTAACTATAAGATACATAATTAATTTAATGTTTTATTTGGGTCTAAGACTTTGTTGTTTTTCGCTCAAGAGAGTTCACAAAAGCCGAAATAAAAGTTAACAGGTTGCATCAAAACATTATAACTTCTTTGCTTCGCATAATTAAAATTGTATCCGGCTTGGCGATATTAATAATTGAGCATAATTCCTTTTTTGCTAAGGTTTGTCGTTTTAAAGTATTATTGTGGCAGAATAGAAGACTCATCAACATATACAATTTTAACAACTAGATAATCTTATATAACTTTAAAACAAACCTTTGAAGTGTTCTTCCCAGCTCCTCTGGGGCTTGCTTAATGTTTATATTCCATAACTCTGGCGTTGAATTTGTTATTATGACTTATGACATGAGAAAATCTCACAAATCGATGATCACGTGAGGTGACCATGCTTTCAAATCGCTGGTGCAAAATATCCCTTGTAGCATGACCTGTCTGTCTGAACAAGTTAGCACTACTGTCACTCATGTCTGTGCTTAAATTATTAATTAGTTTGATCCGCCCATTTGATTGTTCCTTGGTAAGCAAACTATTTGAAATGCTAAAAGAGGGTCAAGAAAACGTTGCAAATGAGACTCGTTCATGAAGAACAAAAAAATCAACTGATGAGGAAGGAGTTAAGGGATATGCCGCAAAAGGAGTTTGCAGTAAAACTGGTAAAAAGATGGCACAAGACATGAATGAAGTCGGTAATCTTAAACCTATCGTTGGTGGTGATAGCCTGGTTAACATCAGGCCGTTTTCAACGAAATATCGGCCATTACCAATATCAAGAACTGATTTTTTGAGGTATATTTTTTCACATTCCATTTCGTCTAGAAATGGCTAACATCTCTGAATTTTATTTTCAAGACGGTACTTCTCTGTGCTTCGGATTGAAATCTGTGATTTGAATGATTCATACAGAAAAACATACAAAATTCTCAACTTGATGTCTTTAAAAAGAAAATCAGACCAACCTTACATTCTGTTCCGTGTGTCGAACAAACTGACCTTAAACAACGAATTGTGTAAAATATACACCCAACACATTCTTCTTTTTATCGCAAATGGGGTTTAAGTCGAAGTTAGGTTAGGTTAGGCCACGTTTGGGCCCATTGTGAAGTCATTTGGATAATTCCCTGTTGTCGTTACAAACTATTGTGACCTAGGTATGTAGATGTTTTCTCATGATAATTTCACTAAGTTCATCTAGCTTGTCAAAAAAGTATATCTCTAGGTGCATCTTCCTTTTTTTACAAGGTCTCACGGAGGAGATCATTGTCTCTGCAGCTTCTCTAGAAGTTATTGTGTGGAATGCCAAGTCTGTTTTCCAATGGCACAGTTGCCTGTTATGATGCCAACTACAGTCTGAAGATGTATTTTGTCTAGCCTGATAAGGCAAAGGGTGCCATGCGGCTGAACAAGCGTCTTCGGAAACAACTCTTTAAATGGCTAGGTCATGTAGAGCCGCTCCAGCCAGTCCGAATTCAAGCCATTCGGATAACCTAATAGAGGACGGCCTAGGCGCTCAAAAGTCGAGAATTACCTCAACCAACTTGGAGTGCACAATTGAAGGACGCTGGCGAGAGATCGTGCAAGCTGTAGAGGTAAGTTGGTCCAGGTCCACCTCGGACTGTTGCGCCATGAAAAAAAAGAAGAAAATAAGTCAAAGGTAGCGATTAAATTGAGCAATGATCAGTTAACCTTGGCTGGAAAGCATGAGACGCTCTCTGACCACCTATTCCCATGCTCGCTCAATGTGTGTGTTTTGAGAAGTTATTTTACTGTAGCGAAGCATATAGAGGGTATGATACAGCCGGGCGAGATCATTGATTTGGTGCCGCATGTGGCAGGTTCATCAACTTCGAAGCTATCTTCAATTTCGCTGTGTCCGGACAGCCATATCAGATGGATATTGAAATACTTATCCATCTCGTTGATATACTGGCGGCACTTGAGAAAGGAGTTTGAGTGAAAGTTGTCACCTCCAAGAAATTCTATTTCAATCTGGCTGTCTGAAGAGATGAATATACTCCTGTTTTACATCATAGTAACGCAACAAAACTCAGAAAAGGTCTGAGGAAACACATTTTTTGTTGAATACAAAATCCTAAAACGCCTAGATCGCCTTTCGATTATTTACTCATTGCAAATCAACAAGTGAAGAGTGTGAAAAAAGAATGTTCACCAATGATGCTTCTCTTCTTCTTCTTCTTCTTCTTCTTGTGGCGCTACAGTCCAGGGTGGACCTGGGCCTCAACCAACATGCCTCTCCAGCTAGCACGATCTTTCGCCAGCTGCCGCCAGTTGCGCACTCCAAGTTGGTTGAGGTCCTTCTCCATTTGTGTGCGCCACCTTATCCTGGGCCGTCCTCTGTTGCGTTGTCCTAATGGCTCAGATTCGAAGACTTTTCGGGCCGGAGCAGTGGTGTCCAAACGCTCTACATGGCCTAGCCATCTTAAGCGTTGTATCCGTAGACGCTTGACTAGGCTCATGCCGCTGTACAGCCCATACAGTTCGTGGTTGAATCTTCTCCTCCAGATGCCATCAACGCAAACAGGACCAAAAATCGCGTGCAGAACTTTTCTCTCGAAGAAACCAAGGGCATCATCCGCATGCTTCTCTAACATATTTCAAAAAAAGAAAAAAAAAATTCGTGAATAGTTTCATTTTTATTTGAGATATATCCATTGTTCAATGAACTTTGCAATCTCTTTTTATTTTCTCAAAAAAAAAAACAACTTTCTAAAGTCAAAGAACTCCTCATACTTGACGTCATCCAAGCGCATGTCATCCATCCAAGCGCCTGTCAGTTCTTTTTAAACTCAAAATTTATTCTCATGTTTCAAATAGACCGTGAGAATTTGTCTGAGTGCCCGTTTGATTTTGTATTCAGTTCGTGGCGCTTGGGAAATCACGTATCAATTCACCTCTCGTAGAAACGCTCCTCCACCCCTCGGGCAATTTATAAGCATATCGCAGTCGCCCGCGTTTACTATCTCTGCTTGTCGTCACAGACGTTGACTCATGTTTATAGAACGCTTTGACGGCCTTTGTATTTATTTGGCGGATCTTGATCTTGCACAGCAAGCAATTCTGCGTGATCGACGCGGCAATTAACGCCGCTGTACACAAAGCCATGTGCCGGAGAGCTCTGCGGACTGTTCCTCGAGCGTTGGACTTGATATTTATCTCCATGCCCATGGGTTGTTCTCAAAATGTTTGTTTTCACATTTTTTTTGGGTTTTTGCTACTACGAAGTGATTGAATTTAAGTTTAATCAGTCATTCAACGGTTTAAGTATCAAATTTAGCGCTTAATTATGCATTAGATTTTGTTGTCATTTCCCGACTTGAGATAAAAATAATCAGCACTTACGCAATGGGGGTAGAGATTCATTTGCAAGTCCGTTTGGGCGGCTGTGGCGGGGTGGGTGGATGTGGCACGGCAATCAATAACAAATGTTCAAAGATCTGATAATTCATTAGGGTAGGTATGTATGTATGTTTGAGTGGATGTGGGTGTTGAATGAGATGCTTCTTCTATTTGATTGAAAATAAGCATGTCATTTGGCGCATTCATGGGAAATGTATTAGACGAGCTTTAAGGAGTAGTTTTATTAATATTTAAGCAGATTCAAGAAGAAGAGTATTCATCGTCGGTCTGTATTTATTTCATGGAGCTGGTGTGGTGGGGCATATGTTTTCATTTAACTTTTGAAGGTAATTAAAGAGAAAACACATTTTTTCAATTGTCTTGTTTCAACGTATTTTATCTAAAACCCGTGTTAGAATTATCTTTATTAAATTGTATATCACGTCAGCAAACCTTGGAGAGTATAAGTCTGAGTTACTGCTGCCCGGTTGGACTGTTTTGATTCGGCCGGGTCAAGTAACAAAGCACACGCGATCACTTGCAATCTATTCTCGAGATTCGATCTTTTTTTCTACTTCTCACACCTCTCTTCTGGGACTTGCAGAACGGCTTCTGGAACATTGTTTGACGTTGTCGAAACAGTTTAGAGGTCGGTTCGTGGCTTTTAGACAACTTCTAAATTTCGTTTAGTCATTTTTTTTTTTCATTCACCTTGCTCGCAGATAGACCCGTATGTCCGAAGCAATCCTTTTTTTTAAGCTGCTCCGCTTAACGTTCTTTACTAAAAGCGGATGAGGAAGCCCTTGGTCTGTTCGAGAGAAAAGTTCTGCGTGGGACTTTTGGTCCTGTTTGCGTTGATGGCATCTGGAGGAGAAGATTCAACCACGAACTGTATGGGGTGTACGGCGGCATGAACCTAGTCAAGCGTCTACGGATACAACGCTTAAGGTGGCTAGGCCATGTAGAGCGGATGGACAGCACTGCTCCGGCCCGAAGAGTCTTCGAATCCGAACCACAGGGACAACGCAACAGAGGACGTCCTAGACTGAGATGGCGCACACAAGTGGAAAAGGACCTGAACCAACTTGGAGTGCGCAACTGGAAGCAGCTGACAAGAGATCGTGCTAGCTGGAGAGGCATGTTGGTTGAGGCCCAGGTCCACCCCGGACTGTAGCGCCATCCGAAGAAGAAGAAGAAGAAGAAGCTTAACGTTCTAAAAACTCCAGCTCTCTGCATAAATAATAATAGAACATGATTTTGGTTTCGAGTTAGGAGTTTCGGTTTTAGCTATTTTGACGAAGAGAAATATAATACGTTGCCATGGGTGATGCCCCGTTAAATGTTCGCTAGGACGTCATTTGTCGAACTAACGTTTGTGCTGACGCGGAAAAAGTCCTTAATTCGAAAGTGAAGTTGTGGCATAATAGTAGCATCATTAGTCCGATCTACAAGAAAGGAGACTCCTGCGACTTCGCCAACTATCGAGAGATCAGTCTCCTTAGCATCGCTTACAAGATCCTCTCTACCGTATTGTGTGAACGCCTTAAATCGTTCGTTAACAACCTGATCAGTGGTCCTTATCAGTGTGGTTTCAGGCCAAGGAAGTCCACCATCGACCAAATTTACACACTACGGCACATCCTGGAAAAGGCCCAAGAAGTGCAAATTGACACGCACCACCTATTCGTCGTTTTTAAGGCTGCATATGACAGCGTTGAGAGGAGCTATACAGTGTCATGTCTAGTTTTGGCATTCCTACCAAACTCGTCAGACTGAGTAGGATGACGATGGAAAACTCTCGCTGCTCCCTCAAGGTCGGGAATAAACTCACCGAGACCTTCAATGTCACAAAAAGGTTTTAGACAAGGCGACGCTCTGTCATTTGACTTCTTTAATATCATTCTTGAGAAGATCTTGCGTAACTCACAAGTCAATCCCAAAGTCAGTTCAATTTCCACATTTTTTTGTTGTCATTGACGTTATTTTACGAACACAGTGAGTCATCAATGAAGGGGAAGTGGTTAAAAACCAGTAAAAGTGATTGAGGAAGCCCTTAGTCTTTTCAAGTGAAAGGTTTTAAGTTCAATTTTTGGTCCTGTTTGCGTTGATTGCATCTGGAGGAGAAGACGATGAACTCTATTGGCTGTACAGTGACATGCGCCTGGTCAAGCATCTTCTGATACAGCGCTTAAGATGACTAGGCCATGTAGAACGTATGGACACCACTGCTCCCGTGCGAAAAGTTTTCAAATCTGAGCCATTGGGACAACGCAACAGAGGACGGCTCAGGCTAAGGTGCGGCACACAAGTGGAGAAGTAGCCCAACCAACTCGGAGTGCACAACTGGAGGTAGCTAGCGAAATATCGTGCTGGCTGGAGAAGCATGTTGGTTGAGAGCCAGGTCCACCCGGGACTGTAGTGCCACAAGAAGAAGAAGTATATGTTTGCTGGATCGCGTTTTTATCGACAGCACATTCTTTCTTTCCACAAGTTTGGTTTGCATGCTGTTATATCATTTTAAAAACTTTATTCACAACAGACCTTTGGGAACAGACTAACAGCTTTACTGATTTCAAGAAGATATCGACTTTTCCTTAAACCACGTAGCCGCACTATTCTGTCCAGCACTTTATGCTTGAACAAACCACACAACGGCGCATTTTCTTATTTGAACATCCTAACGGTTTGGTTAAGAGGTTGGTAAATGGGCCTTTAAATTATCTTCGTGGAATACAAACGAATCAATTGTCCTGGAGTCTTTATTTCGGCAATCGCATCAGCTCCTTCCGTTGATTGCAGTCGCGCATTAATTGTTGATCTTCTCTCTGATTTGCCTGATTGATTTGAAGGAGTTATTATATTTGAATTACGCTTTTGGAATCGGAAATAAAATTCAATTCGAACGTCAGTTTGTATTTAACATCTTTTGCCGACTTGGATGCCAAGTTGTGGATTAGGATCCAATATTGATTAAGTTCTTACTTGCAATTTCCGGAAGATAAATAATTAAATTGAAATCGCCGGCGAGAGTCATTTGTAAATAGAGTAATCGATTCCGGGAGTAAACACCTAGAACTTTTTTCGAGGCACCACTTTTTTTGATTTGCTGACAACACCCAAACTGTACTGATTATCAATGAAAAGCTTCTCAAATTTCGCTATTGGCAACAACAGTAGTTGCCCTGGACCTGGTCCTTCAATTATATCATCATCACCCTCTTTTTCGTCTTTGCCCGCATTTTCACTGAAGGGGTCGCGGGGGCAATGCGCGCACGAGAGACCGCCAGGCCGCCTAATCCTCAGTCATCGACTCTAATTCATGAGAAGCCATTCCCAAGCGTGACCAGGTGAGTTTATGGACTTGATCTTACCATCTCGCCCTTGGTGTGCTGAGGCGAGCCTGGGAAGTCGTGATGAAGGGGACATTCGTACCACGCGGCCAAACCAACGAAATAAAGTCCTTTCCGTCCGAAGAAGTAGCTGCTCAACATTGAGTACCCCCCGCTTATTCGCGTTTCTGAGCCTATCCCCGCGAGTAACTCCCGCAATGTCACGGATAAATCTCATCTTGACAGCCTGCATTTGCGATCTTATTTTTTCGGCCATTACCCAAATTTCATGACCCTAGGTGAGAATTGGAAAAAAAGCTGATAACTTGGCCTTGAAACCAACCTCGGCCTTCCTTATTACTGATCTAGCAAGTTGCTTCAAAATTGATCCAACTTTGGCCAATCCTACAAATGTCAATTATATTTACTTAATAATATATAATAGGAATAATAAAAGTAAAAAGACTATGTCATGCATCGATTGTGCCTTACTTTGAGAACGTGCGTGCATGCATAAGTGTGAAAGCGAAGTGCCATTAGCTGAAAATAATTACTTTACAATTCAAGTGTGCATTTTTATTTTATTTTTTCAGTGAATGAATTACCCGCAACTAAAGTAATTACATGCTCGATCATTAATACTAGCAAGCGTTTACACCACCGACTTTCAAAATTGAATTCATCTTTTAATTTAATTCCAAGTCAGAGTTTCTGTTGTCGCTGCAGATAAATGAATAATCCATGTGTTTTTATTCACTCCATCAATTCCTAGATGTTGATTGAGTCAAAGTGGTTGGTGGTGATTTTTACATCCGTTTTCGCAATACAAAATACGAAATGAGTTGGTAATAGTATTGTTAATGTTACTCGTATTTCCGAAATTGAATTGTTGGCTTTTCCTATAACTTAGAACTTTTTTTAATCGATTTCAGATATTGCAGCAATAAAAAATAAACCCCCTAGGTTGTAATTGATTTGTCGGGTTGGAAGTCGCACTGGTATTTGTCGATGTCTAAATATTGTATTTCTTTAAATATATCAGACACTAGTTTATTATGTTAGTAAAAGATTAGCAATGGTCGTGGCGTAGTGGGTATGTGCGTCGACCCACATGCAGAAGGAAGGTTCGGTTCCCGGCCACACAGCAATTGTCCCACAACGAATCCACATTGTGGAACTTGCTACTACGACAGTTTTGATACATGTCACAAACATTTTTGATCATCATACGTTGCTCTGTTAAACCTATTTCCCTGGTCAAAGAAATGTCTGTGTGAGGGTTTGTTCTAATTTATCAATGGCTTCTAGAGAGTTGAAAGCAACTAAGAAATCGTGTTCCATTTTCAGTTGAACATCGTCGTACTTGTACCGGCGATAGTTTACTCACTCCTAGGAATTTATTTTTGAGAGGGTGAACCATTAGCCCACCATTTGGTTTGTACTCTAGTGCCCGGAGCGATCGTTGCTTACATAACTTCATATAGAAGTGCCACCTGCTTTTGCGGGCTTATATCACAGAGTCCATTTTCTTAAGAGTCGTAAGTAACGCAAGACTAGACGCTGTCGTTACGTATATACCAAATTGAGTTCATGATTAAGGGAAACTCGAGGCCTTTTCAATACCTCGCTATGGGTCACAGCAGCCAGTTGTGTCGCAAATCCACAGTGAATCGGAAAAGTCCTTATAATCGCCGTCAGCACGGTTCTATCCGCGATTTTGGGCATTTTGCCACAGCCACCACTATACTCCCGTAACTAGCCCACCACACAGTCAGGCAGAAATATCGTTTTAGGGGCACCAGAATATAGCTTCAGGTCAACGGGTCATCACCAGTCAAGTGTCCTCAAGACCTGAGTGACTGCTAGCAGGCAATTGCAAAAATGGTCTTTGATGATCCATCATTCATCCAAGATAGTGCTACGGATGTTATTTTCAATCATGATATTCATGAATTCAGTCACATCGTCTGAAGCCCGGTACACCGCAAGGAGACTACATGAGAATTTGACTTGAGCTTGGATTGTTGTTCGCATCCGCTCAGATTGAGTTGCATGTTTTGTGGACAAGCCAACTTCTACTCGTGAGAGAACAGTAGCACGCACAACACGAGTAGTTGTTGTAGAAGCTAGGCCCTGGTCCCTTGTGGGCTGTAGTGCTACTCAATTATTAGTACTTAAAATTTTATATGTAAACACTTTCCACCTGTGTGTAACTTTTTTTTCACAAACGTACACCTCCCCCATCTCATCCGTCGCGTCGAAATATTAGAAACGCCTTTCATTCCGTTTAACTTTAATGAAAATTATTTTGTTAGATAGCTTAAATAAATAAAAATTGATTTAAATTGTTATACGTACCACAGTTGTGTATAAGTTACACTTCAAGCGTTCCTCGAATCCTTTCTATTTATAAAAAAGTTGTGCATAATGTTTTTAATAAATTTCAATTCAATTACAAACTGTTTCACTATATTTAAATGCAATTAAAAATATGTCATAATGTTTTCTATGTCAGTACGGGCACAATGGTCTTATATGCGACGAAGCCAACTCTGCCTACGAGCACCTATCTACAATAACAACGGAAGCAAATGTAAAACATAATGAAGTCAAAGGATATTTTTTTTGTTCATATCTGCATATGAAGGAATTTTGCATATTTATAACTTTGCGATAACGAAACTTTATATCAACACAAACTATGATGCAAAAAGTTTTACAGGATGTCAGCATGGTCCAGCAGAATCCACCGACAACCCCGGCCCACTAGTACTTTTGAAAATGCGTACTGCAATATGTGTTGGCACAGGTCATTTTACAAAATTGAAAATTTCCCAGCAGCAGCAGTTAAATGTTAAACATCACCCACTGAGGGCATTAAAGATGTAGACGTTTCTCAAACGGACTCCTCCTTCTTCTGCAACTAGCCGAAGGGGAAAACGGAATGTGTAAACTTGACTACCTCAGCGTGAACTAGATTGCAAGAAGTGATGCAATCAATAACAGAAAAAGAACTGCAGGGCATTTGTAATGTGCAAATATTCGTAAGAAAGATTTATCAGAAAACAACACGCATCAACTCAGAAATTGAAGTTACACATCAGGGATTCGGATTTTTACTTTGCTATGAAAATTAAAAAAAGCCATTAGGGTGGGTGGGGTAGGAGATCCCAGTCTATCAAATTACAATGCAACTTAAAGCATGTAAAATGATAAGAAAAAAGTATCTTTTTAAAGTGACGATTGCAATATTTTTAGTGAACAAGTTTGTGATGACGTATTAAAGCGACTGTTAAGTGTTCCACAGAGTGATTACTGCCTTATTCATGTACCTGATTCCTGTGAGACTAATTTTCGATTTGTAACCATAGGCGATGAATGTATAATAACACAAAACATGCGAAACTATCCGATGAGAAAAGATATTGGTATAAAATATCACTCGACAGGTATAAAAACAACATAATGAAATTATACCAAAATTCTTCACACTTCTTCTGTGAGACAACAAATAATTTCTATATTTTGGACGATAACTGGAACATGGTCGGTTCATTGGCGATACTGCTTCAAAAGCTTCAAGACTA
Organism: Eristalinus sepulchralis; assembly: GCA_944738645.1. Taxonomy (NCBI): domain Eukaryota; kingdom Metazoa; phylum Arthropoda; class Insecta; order Diptera; family Syrphidae; genus Eristalinus; species Eristalinus sepulchralis. Next base: position 47,840,598 of record OX122882.1, read on the forward strand.
AGAAACCTTCTTTACAACTAATCTTGTAGTATTAAGTTTCTATAAAATCCAGTTCGGCAATTGTGTTATAAAAGAAGAGAACAGACGATACTGCAGAATACACACTTTCCCCTTAACGATCGTCAAATGTCTTCAGACAATGCCTCAACAAAACGGTAGGTAGAGATGATTTGGCGGGGTCCTAGAGTGTTGCTATCCCAATGGTCAGTGGAACGAACCTATAACAAATTTAAACCATTTTGAGCCGAAGACAAAATTCTACAAATCAGTGAGAGGGGTGTTACTAAGTTCGTGTAGACCGTTAAGAAAATAGTTGCCTAGGATTTAGATTTAGATTTTAATTCATTTTTACTAGTTCATTCTACATTACTTACATGCTAGACAAAAACGCTTAAAGCTAGCTTACCAGTATAATGTAATGATCTTATTTCTAACTTACTGATTCTTCACGAGTACTCGAAGCTAATCTAGGTTTTTTATTTTACGCCATTTTTGAAATTTGTTGCTTAAAAGTGTACATTTTTTGAATTCCTCCAATAAAATTTGGGAAAAAACTTGGATTTCTTGGTTCTTATTGATCTTAACCTAACTTAAAGAAGTAAATAATCCTTATATACTATCTTAAACGAAATTTTAACTTATAAAACTTAATTCTACTTAACTATTTACATCTAAACTTTAATATACGGACGCGTGCACTAGTTTGTTTTTTTTTTTTTTAATTAATTTTTTAATAGAAAATTCCTAAACTACCCTAATCTATATGAGTTGGCCCTATAGACTCAACTATCGCGTCTATTTATATTAGCGGCATCGAACGCTAGTTCTGATGTAACCACCAGTAAAATTTCTGTTTCTGCGACAAGCAAGCACCAGGCACGGGCATTATAGATGTAGGACGGTTTCCGGTTCCTACTCCTCCATACATCTTCTGCAGAAATTATTCGAGGGAATAATTGATCTCCTTGAGTGTTCGTCGCTTATTTACGCTCTTTTGAAGTGCAGTAGAAGTTTTCTTCGTTAAGGATTAATGGAGAATACGATTTATTCTGAAACGGGACAGAGGATACAGTTAAACCATGTGACGTAGATCAAATAGATCGTGTCCATGTGTAGTTTCAGCTTATAAAGGGTGGTCCCACAAAAACGAATAAAATCAAAAGTTTTCAGAATATATTTTTCATTATGATAGAAGGATCAATGACAATGATGTGTGAAGCAAAATATCGGTACACGGCTCACTCACTCAGAGACATAATTGATGTGCCGAATTATCTCATAATTTAGCTCTTGAATTGTTCTTGGCTTATTGGCCTAAACATGTTCTTTTAAATATCTCCAAAGAGGGAAGTCCAGTCGTGTGAAACCACATAATCATGGCGGCCAATTAACATCGCCACGACGTGAAGTTCCACGGCCATTGAATTTCTCGCGCAACTGTAACTGCTTGGCCGACTTCATTTTCGAAGAAGTAATGCCCGATGACGCTGCCATTTCATAAACGGCACCAAACAGTCACTGGGCGAGCAACACAGGTGTTTTCACATTTCCTACAGATCCCGTTTGCTAAAATTTTCGCACTATTCTATCGATTATGGGCACATTTGATCGATTATGCTGACCAGTCACATTCCAAAGTGCAACAAATCATTTTGATTCATTCCTGAAAGGCTTCAACAATCTGAAAGCGCTGCTCAATTGTTAACATCTCCGTGGGTGAATTTGTCAAAATCTGAAACAAATCAATTTGAGTTGAACCAAAAAACTCGACGTTGAGGTCTGACTCCCAATTAACATCGTGCATTATGGTTGGACCACCGGCTAAGTTGCGAGAGGTATTATGTGTTTAGGAGCTCAGTGCTGTTGAATACCTGCTCTTCATTTATCAAGAATGTCCTGCAGCCAGCACAAACATAGATTAAATTGATCAGTTATTTCGTCTAATGAGGCACGACAGCTAATGATTGCCTGTGAGCCCTTAAGTGCTGCCTGAGATTCCATGAGGATGATATCCTCCGAGGATGTACTTTTCCACTGCGGTCAGGACAATGCTTCCCGAATGGCCGTCACTTCAGCTTGCGAAACCCTACAGTGATTGAGTGTCTGTAGGATAGACTTAAATTAAAATCACATCTGTGTAGAGTCTGCAAAAGTTATGGTCAAAATACTAGAATTAGCGCACTGGAATCATGGCGTTGAAGTTTTGCCGGAATAAGCTTTGACGCTGAGTTATTAAGGTTTCGAGACTTTACATTTAATTTGTGGAAGTGTGTGCTGCCCGGAACTCAGCATCTATTGTGAAGAGAAGATCAGTTCTAAGTGTGCGGTAAGCGCCACCTGTTGGGCATATGGATTTCCATGCGCATGCGGTCATAAATTCTTTGTAGTTTGGCATTGTGTTCTTATTCGCTCTGAAAATATGACGGCGAAACCGCAGCGCAAGAAACCCCACAGACACATAGATTGATTGTGTGACGAATGTCAAGCAGCTTTTGTTCACCTAACTCCTGGTGCAAAGACCGTTAACATTCGGTTCTACAAAGGGGTGTACGATTGAAAATAACATCCAGAGCATCTGAGGGGGAAGTTTTGAGAAGTTCTGTTTTTATGTCATTCGGTGGACTTTCCTTAGAGTGTTTTACTAAGAGCCTGCGTGCAGAGCAGACCACTATACTGCCTCGCTGAATAATAGCATAGGGCGTACTACAGTCGTGTAGATTCAGGACATCGGTTGGAGTCCCCTTCCAACCTCTGCAGGGTACATATATGCATCTTCCTTTACAATACAAATTATAGCATTTTGTGAGAATAATTGTCGATCACACTGTTGTGAGCTACGAAACACATGTTATTCGATATTATTTCACACACACAATGCATAATGAGCACGCAAACAATTAAGAAAAAGTCTTTTAAGCCTTCTAAAGCGACGAAGCGCTTGACAACGTTTATTCAATGGCCGAGGGAGGCTTATTTATTTGTTAATCTTGTCGGCGATGTGGCTGACAGATATTTTATGACTAACCATGGGGAGAGTTGATAAAGTTGTCCCATCACTTGATTGATTGTTACTGCGGGCTGCAGACCATAAATTCTGCTTTCGTTTTTTTCCCTCCCACAGCGTGCAGCCCCCACTTCAAGTTGTAGGCACTCGTTACTTGATATAAGCTGACAGTTTTTGAATCATTATTTGACGTTTTACGGTTTATCTTCAAGGTGACGACGGCATGGGCGCTGAATTTGGACCATAAAGAAGCTGCGAAAGGACTGCTCGCAAACGAATGAGACGAATGTGGGCGGCATTGTGGTGGGAAAGTGCGTATTTGTTGGCTATCAAATTGACCAACCGTTAGGGACACATATTAGGGTATATAAATGACTGCAGGCGACATATTTCTGCCGAACGGCTCCTGCGAGGATGATTATTTATCTATTTCGTTGTGTGTGGCTTAATTACCCGAGAGTGTCACCTTATTAACCGGCCAAATAAACAGAGCCCGATATGTCCCTCATTCATTGGGGTTGTGATCGGCAGATGGGGGGACCACATGAATATGCCATTTCTTGGTAAACAGATGTTCGGCAGTCGGGGCCGGGGATATAATTCTTGCCTTGCCAACGGACAGGGTGTGGGAGTGGACGGGAGCATGATTGCTGATATTTGAGAAATGTAACCTCATCACCGGGCTGTAGGAGGCTATGCGAGTATAATTTGATTTAGGGCAGGCTGACGACGCCCTTCCCCGCACTGATTATGTGTGTGTGTGCTTTGAGTCGATGAAAAAATCAGAGTTTTTGCAGGCGACTGAACCATGATTGATGCCCTTGTTGAGTGAATTAAAGTTTTTGTTTTGTTCCTGTTCGAAGACAAAAATCGATAGTATGGCGAAGGGAAGCGTATTCACTATAATTTGATGGGCTGCACAACGTTCCGCATCTGTGGACTTCAAAGTTGCTAATCAAACGAAGAACTTGTGGTGACTTTTGTGCCACTGACACGTGGTACTTCAAGTTGCTGGGACTAACGGAGGGTCCTGTTTGCTTGAAGTGGCGACTGTCTAGTTGAAATCAACGACGTCCAAATGTAAGTTTCTCAAATACATATTTGGGGAACAAATGTGTTTTGTGGTGATGCTTGTGAATGTGTAGCGATCTGCGGTACGTTGGTTTGCGGTTGGGGTAGACTACGTTTTCTCCGCCTTGTTTAGCTTGGGGAGTAGCGATAGACAAAAGGTTTCCGATTAAAAGAAAATGGCGCTTCACCTCGGTGACTGTTGTGAGTGTCGCTTTTGGATGCGAGATAGTTTAAAATGTAGAGTAAGATGAGTAATTTTTATATTGTTGAAGCTATTGTAGTGGTATCGTGGTCGAACACTAAAGAAATGAGATGTGGTGTTATAGAGCACGATCGTGTGAATCACGATGGTAGAGTGCAGATATGTGGAGAGATTGCTACCAATCTCCAATCTAGCTTCTTGGAGACCGTTATTCTAGATATAAGAGCATCAGTGTCATTATTTTATTTCAAATTGAATGTGTGTTCTGCCGATATCATGGGAAATTAAAGGCAGGAAATCACACGAACCGCAGTGGTATCACGGACGTTCATAAAATTTTCAACCTCTACGTAAAGTTCACACCATGCTCAGCAGTCAGGTGTGATGGGTTGGTGTACATACATATAACATAACTACTATACATATATTTGCATTTGAAGTAAATATTCAAAAAAATGCTTCAGGATGTAAAACGAATATGACAACAACGGAGAAACAAACGACAGAATACAGAATATTGAAATATTGACACATGTGTAATTAAAATTACATAGCTCAACGTAAAAAAAATTGAGTCTTTGATTAAAAAAACGAAATTCTCTGTGCTATGGTGCGAGCAAGAAACAACTTTTATAGGGACCCAAAATAATGCGGGGATTGAAGTTTGCTACAAAAGCAATTGGCCTTATGAAACAATAGGTTATTAAATATTTTTTGCTATAACAAACAACAAAAGGTATGAAGGAAAAAAATGTGGACTTGCAATAAACATTAAATCAAGCATTAAACATGTAAGAGGCAATATCATGATATATGGCAAGCAATGGCCTCTCAAGGGGTTAGATATTTTAAATGAATTACATGTAGAATGGATCAGACAATTAGCACACACTTGAGGCGTTTGCTTGGATTAAAAAGGAAGCGACTTAAATGAGTTTAGCAATAAACGAAGAAAATTTAAAGTATCAAGGAGGGAGGCACAGCATTAACGTCTTGGAATATGCATGACAATGGCACAACAACAACTTCGCAATATACGAGGCCGAAAGGCAGACAAAAAACATGAATCCTAGATTAGCTAAGAGTACTCGCGAAGAGTCAGTAAGATAGAAAGGATAAATTGTTATCAGCTGGTCAAAATGCAGTCAAATTACACTGCTGCCCGTTAATTCATCTGTCCACAATCTCCCACAAGTTTTTAATTGGGTTGGGGTCAGCAGACTGTGCAGGCCAATTCTGCGCAGTTAATTTTTTTTACATTCGAACCATGCTTTGAAAAATTTGCTGCTGTGTTTAGGATCGTTGTCGTGTTGGAACCTCCAGATCAGTGGCATCTGCTCTTCGGCATAAGGTAGAATAATTGTTTTTAAGTTGTCCAAGTATTTGAAACGATCCATAATACCATTTATTCTGTAAGTTGGCCCTATTCTCCAACGAGAAAAACAACCCCACACGAGCACATTTCCTCTTTAAAATTTTATTCTCGGGATCGTGGATGTTTTAGAAGTTAGGCCCTGGTCCCTTGTGGACTGTAGTGCCACTCAATTATTTATTATTATTATTGTGGATCCAATCTTTTCCCCGCCGGTCTTATCCTATAATAATGGTATTCTTGTGATCCCATCTGAATACTTTTTATTTGGTTTCATAAGAAAAAAGGGCCGTCCTCCACGTCCACTGAAATGAAAAAATGAATGAAATGAAAAAATGAAATTTGAAAAGACTAATCGCTTCTTCCGGTTCTTTTTGAAAATGAAGAGCTTACGTGGTGGGCGTCGTTGAACCGTCCTGTCACATACGGACAGTTGCAATACTTAGTAATTGCCCGTTTTATAACGTGGTCTTCCGGTGTAGTCGTTTTTGTCGGCCTTCCTCCGGAATGCTTGGTAAACGTATTACCATTTGCCAAATATATCCATATCAGCCGGTTTATAATAGACCTATTGATCTTATAGTTTTTGCTTGCCTGGATAAACTTGAACTCTTTTAAACGCGGATCAGAAAGCCCTTAGTCTTTTTTAAAGAGAAAAGTTTTGCGTGCGATTTTTGGTCGTATTTGAAGATTCAACGACTTTATAGGCTATACGGTGGCGTGCGCCAGGTCAAGCGTCTTTGGATACAAGGCTTTAGATGGCTAGGCCATGTAGAGCGTATGGACACCACCGCTCCGGTCCGAAAAGTTTTTGAATCTGAGCCTTAGGGTCAACGCAACAGAGGATGGCTGAGAAAGGTGCACAAAAGTGGAGAAGGACCTCAACCAACTTGGAGTGAGCAATTGGAGGTAGCTGGTAAGAGATCGTGCTGGAGAGGCATGTTGGTTGAGGCCTAGGTCCACCCCGGACTGCAGCGCCTGTAAAAGAAGAAGAAGAAGAAGAAGGATAAGCCATCGTTAAGTGTGTAATAATTTCTTGTTTTAAGTTATCGTCGCATTTGTTTTGCGTCATATTGACAATATTTCATGCAAATCAGTAAATTCATAAAAAATTCCATTTAAACTGGACCATTTTCAAATCTGACAATCTATACTCTCTATAACGGTAAAATAAGGAAATCTCAAATACATTAAAAAAAATAGTATCGGAACCCTGCAAGTTAAAGAAAAAAATGTTTTTACTAGGGGATGCTTTAGTTTTGTTGCTGTAGTTTTCTCAATGTTCTTGTTTATTGAATTTTTTAAAATTTTTTAAAGAAAAGGACATCTTTCTTAGTCGTTTGAGTTTGTTAATCAGGTTAAGAAAATCAGGAAACGTTTATCCTAGTAGCTTCTTTCTATCAATGGGTGCTATTATTTTGTCCGATAATGTACTCAAAATGTAATTTTTAACAAATAATTCACATAATTTCTTCACAATACCCATGTTAAAATGAATTGTGCACTGAGCAGCTCATACACATAAATAATACACAGGAATCAAATGTCCCTAATTTTTTCTATTCTTTGAAGTATGCTTTAATTTCTACTTTCCGTTTTCCGAATAGAGTTTTCCTTGTTAATACCTTTAACATACTCGTACATATGTTGTTGATTGTCAACAAATCATATCGAATCACGCAACACCATCATTTTTACTGTACTCCTTCTCACACCTTATTCCCACTACATAAACCGGCCATATGTCTAGTCGGAGAGTGATGAATTTAATCACAATATGATAAGGAATTACTTCTTTTTGTGACTAATTAAGTGATATCGGCATATGCTACACACCAGACACTGTCACGAGAATGTCATCTCTCGTTTATTAAGTCATAACTGGCTGCAAAAAGTTTATGGTTTTTCTATCTGCAATCTATTATTTTTTGAAGACATGTGAAGCTAAAGGTGTTTCGCTATCCCTAAATCCTATCTGATAGTGAGAACGAGAGTCATAAAATCGTGATAATAGTTCTGAAGATTTATATTTTTTTTTGTTGGTGGTTGGGAAACACTGCAATGGGGCGCTCAGACTCGAAAACTTGTCCATTGTACTACCAGGCAGTAACATATATCGTAGTGTCTTGGTCTTTCGCAGGTATATCAGCGCTTCTCTGATAAAAAGCTTAGGTTTCCAGCTCCCACCACGTCAGCGCTAAAAAGCCGCTACCTGATCCGAGCAGAGCGGGAAATTAACAGAGAAAGTGCTATCCAGTGCCTTTCACGTCTACAGACGTCGCTTAGCGTTCCATCACTAAGCCAAGTACACTTAAGTGCGTAGCCTAGGTGATGTGTCGTGTTAGTACGCAACAGAGGTAACAGGGGGGCAGTCCCAAGGTGGGATCGGGTCCTACGAATGCCTCTTTTGACCCATGCGTAGCAAGTTCATTGGCAATTTCGTTTTACACCGGACGTGGTGTCCCGGGTTCCAGATAAGTCTTAAAAAGATTTTAGTTTGCCAACCAAATTAAGTGAAGACTTGCATTCCTGTTCCATCTTGGAAGTGGTTAGAGGGTTGAGTAAGACCTTACGCATAGCTTAACTGCCGCTACAGACGCAGACAGATAAACCTTTTCACCTTTTCTTTACAAAATAGTTCGTGGCCATTAGGATCGCAAGCGGTTCTGCCTGGAAGACAGAGGCGAAATCACCTTAAAAGCGTTGTAAAGTCTGATGTTATCGTTTTCCACGAAAACCCCAGTTACAGATCCCATCATCGTATCCAGGCTCAGTTTCTGGTCAGACCCAGTACATAGTGAAAGTCGACTTTGTATAAACGACGCAACTGGATTGTTGGTGTCCCCCAATCAGACGGTATGTCCATGAGACTAGTGTCATAGGAGATGCTGTGCCCGAGGTCATTGGAGCTGCAGTGCGAATTGAAGCAAATAGTCGGAAGATGGCTTTGATTGTGCATCCCATAATGTAAATGTCTAGGGGAGGGAGAATAAGCAGTTCATCAAGAGCAAAGCCAGGCGTGCTTGTAGAAGACCGACTGATAAGTCATGCAGAGAGTGGTTTCGACGTTTAAAAAGTGATGATTATAGCGTCGAAAATCGTATTGCCCAGCCCAAAAGTTTGAAGATGAGGAATAGAAAGCTTTGCTGGGTCAAGATCCGTGCCAGACGCAAAGTGAACTAGCACGGAATAATTTAAGCCCGGTTAAAGAAGTTTAGATTTATTTAAAAGCCTAGGAACTTCTTCTTGAAAGTCATCAAAGGAAGGGATCTTTGGAACGGATCGTGAAGAGAGAGAGATGAAATGCGGATATATTATCGTAGTATAAGAAAAGAAGAAAATTCTATACAAGGCCTAATGAACCCGTTCTACATCGACGCCAAAACAAAACGGTTCAAAGCTTTAGCTCTGCATAAGGTGGGACCAGACGGATGTGGTGTACTATGATCTGCTTAATAAGGTGAACCCATGATGGAAAACGTAATCGACTACAACGAATGCGTTTGAGCCGTGCATCGCGTGAAAAACGGCCTGAAACGACAGAAAGGTATGACAATGTGATTTTTCAAGTTGATAACGCTCAGCCTCACGTGGCTGTAGCGGTCAAAAACTACCTGGGAACTCTGAAATGGGAGTTCTGACCCAACCTGCCGTATTCTCCAAACCTTGCTGCTTCCGACTTTTTCCACGGATGCAAAACGATTTGAAGGTTTACTTATTTTTAAGAGATGGGATTAGGTATTTGAAAATTACCAGAGACATGGGAAATTTAGTCGCCTCCGAGGGACAATACTTTGAGTGAAAAAATTAAAAAAAAAATTGTGAACACAGGAAACGGGCTGCATTAATTTGTACTGCTGACATTAGGAAATTGCTGCTGATGATCGTCAACATTCCCCGGTGACGAAGCAGGAACTGGGAGGAGGGATATTAAACTATAAGTAGAGAGAAGAATGCTTCCACCTTAAACTCGGAAAAATCTTGCCGTTCGGATTTATGAAAAAATTTTAGTTTCATAATAAAGCAATAGCACGCACAACACGACTTGTTGCTGAAGACAGACGGATTTTCAATTAAAAAATATATTCATGTAAATTTTTATAAGTTGAGCACGAATTATTTGCAAGGTTATGTTTTTGTTTCATCCTACATGTTTCTACATTTATATTAAGTGTTTTTGGATTCGGATGGACCACTTTTTTGTGTTTGTTTTCTACGGCTTTCAAGATTTCCCTGCGTGGAGATTATAATTGCGCTAAAAATAAGGCTGCTTTTACGCCAGCGGTTTCCTGCGATTTACCCCAGTTTTAATTTACTTTTCTTTATTTCTCTGGATACATTCTTAATAAAGATTGCGAAGCTTGTTTGTTTTAAATGTTTCATATGTATTTTAAAGTGATTATTGGTTGTGACCAGTGTGGCGTACAGGGCAAGAATGTCGACTCACACGTTAAATGTCGCAGGTTCAATGCCGGGACTGAATATCTTTCATTATTTTTACCGCACCTCCTTTTTTCATTTGCTGACAACACTCAAAGTGTCTGAAGTCAGCAAAAAATGTAGTAACCTTCTATTTGTGATAAAGCTATGGCACTCCCAACACGAGGGGTCCCTTTTTTCTGTAATGCCAGCCAATTTTATTTGTTACTTAATTTAGGGAATGCGCCAAGAAAGCATGGATTAAAACTACTAGAGAGCACACAATTGTGCAGACTGTTACACTTCTTGATTTCTTCGTCTCTGCAGTCTACTTATGGTAACATTTTTTGTGCAGCACTTTTCTTCTATGGATGATGTAATAAAATGCTAATGTAGCATCTTGATCCAATTAAAGCTAATACATAATAATAATAATTGAGTGGCACTACAGCCCATAACGGACCAGGGCCTAGCTTCTACAAGAACTGCTCGTTTTGTGCATGCTATTGTTCTTCACGAGTAGAAGGGACTTACAGTTTTCTTCCGACTCCGAACGGCGAGATTTCCGAAGCTCTTCATAGACAATTGTTGCTCTTGGAGTGTTGTCAGTAACTCGAAAGAGGTGATGCCGTGAAAAAATGCGAGGTGTCCCGTCCGGGAGTCAAACCTAGACCTTCTGCGTGGAGGTCGACCCACTTACTCACTACGCCACGGTGACCACGAATTCTAATTCTAAAATCTTGTTAAAATTTCCGACCCTAGATTGTAAGATTTGTATGCATGTATGTATCAGGCCTACGACCCATGAAGGGTCTGAGCCTGAGCTATAGCTGCCTTCCACTCTTGACGGCCCCGGGCACGTTGCTTCTTGTTATCAAGATCAAGCTCTCCAATGTCCGTAATCACTTGGTCTCTATACCGGAGGTTTGGCCTACTCTTCTTCTCCAACCCGTAGACTGGGACTTGAGGGTCTTAGTTGAAGCATTGCTATTCATTCGTTCGATGTGGCCGAGCCACTGTAAACGACGTATATTGCCTTCCGAATAACATCCAGATCTTGGTACAGCACATAAAGTTCACGGTTGTGTCTTCTCCTCCATTCGCCTCCCTCGCAGACAACTGCTCTTCCGTTTTGCTTATCGTCCAGCACTCGGCTCCGTATAAGAGTACGGTTAGGATTAGCGTTTTGTAGAGCGTTATCTTAGGCCTTGGAGTCTTGGGTTTTTGCTTTGACAAACCCAAATAACACCAGTTTCGAAGGGTAATTCTGCGCTGAATTTCCATTAAGGTGTCCTTTGTTTAGTTCACGTTTGCTCCGAGGTAGACAAACTCCTTAACTACATCATGCACCACTACCTATCAATTGTCACATTCTGAGCGAAGTGTTGTTCGACGGATCGATTCTTTGTCGACAGTATATATTTCTTTTTATTCTCGTTCGCTCTTAAACCAGTTCGTTTCGCCTGCCCTTCAATAGCCGTGAATGCTTTTACAACAGCTTGCTAGGAACGGGTGATAATATTGATTTCATCAGCATATCCCAGCAAGTGCATTGATTTGTAGAAGATAGTGCCTTTCGTGTTAACACCTACCCTCCGCACTTTCCTCTCCAGCACAATATTGAAGAAGTCACACGACAGATTGTGAAATTAACTCCAAACATGAATTTCTTGCTACACTGGAGAAGTAAGGACAAACAGTTCTCCAAATTTACTACTACATCGAAGGCAATATTGAATGAACTTTAAAACAATCAGTTAAACATTTTAATAGTCCTCTCCTATCTAATCTGAATTGAACCAAAATTAAACGTATGATGACATTGTTTTAGTTATAAATACGCAGCAGGTAGAAATCAACTGTACGTTAACCATTGGTTCTGTTTGTTTTTAGAGATGTGATGAATTAATAAATTCGTAAAATGTTTTGATAGAAAAGAGTCAAATTTAATTTATTTTAAATCTTCAAAAAGCTACAATTAAATTAGATATAAATAATTGAATGATATCGGCGTATGCTGCTAACCAGACACCGTTACGAGAACGCTCTTTCGTTTTTTAAATTATAACTGGCCGCAAATGTATGTCTGAGTTATTTAAGAGAGGCGATAACTTCCAAATGCAGGATACTTACTATACGCCTACTGTCTGTTGTAACAGATGATGAAGTGACAAAAAATGTATCCTTTAACATTTAGGGAAACCGAAACTCTGATAGTGTCAAAAGGCATGCAATTTACGAACTTTGTGACCCGCCTCACCCACCTAAACCCAACTCCCACCAGCGCCGCAATCAACATTCCCTCCCTCCAGATAGAAGCTGATGTTTCCACATTCCAAGTCAACAACATCCCCGCTGCTTACATTTTCATTACTCAAACCAAACGTACGTCCCCTCGAATTGATGTCAATCGCAAATGCAAACTCGGAAAACGTAACCGAGCGACCTTTTTTTCTTCATTTTTCATCGGGATGCGTCGTCCGAACTTGTTACGTATACGCCCTCTCACATTACATGCCAACCCTATTCAATGATGAATTCACTATTCACTCGGTTCTAGGCCTTCTAGTGACGGGTCGTCCTTTTTAATACCAAACCCTCTGTATCTACACCCAAATGATGTACGCCTGCACAACACCTAATCATCAAAAGCAACAAAAATTCAAAAAAAAAAAAAAACCGTAAAATAAGGCGGTGTACAGAAAATCCTGGCGTAGTCGTGTCCCCATATGTATCCATGTCGCACATCCTCAAAAACATTCAACCACCTACTCACACACATGCATTTTTTGTTCTATACAATTTTTCTACTTTTAGGCTCTGGGAAACCTGTACTTTGTCCACCAGTCCCTGGCGGGGGTGAAAATATGGAATTTCCTTTCACACGAATGGGACTCAGCCGATGGGAAAAACATTTACACTGGCAACATTGAGACCATCTCCACCAAAGAGAAATCTAAATTTCCCCAGCACTTCTTTCCGGAAGTACGTATACGTGTGTATCCTTCTACAGAGCGAACGAGTGTGTGTGTGTGTGCGTTTGCTTGTAAACGAAAATAAACAGTGTGCGTCCTTGAAACATACACACATAATTTTAATCTGTTTGAATTTTTTGCCGCTCTCGTTCTCATTTTGTTTGTGCTTTGTTGTGTCTGTATTTTTAGTGCAAATGGTCGCGCAAGGGGTTTATGCGTACGCGTTGGGAAATTAATGGAACTGTTATTGATCTTGTCAATATTCACCTGTTTCACGATGCTTCAAATTTAGCCGCCTGCGAGGAGTTCCCCTCGGTGTATTGCAAGACAAGGAGGAGAGCTCTGGTTCATACGCTTGAGAGGTAAGTCTATGTTTGTTTGAATGTTTTTTTTTCTGTCCCACAGGTTAAACTGTGATGCGAGCCGGGACGGTGGCATGGGATGAGGATTTATAGGTCATTTGACATGGGCGATGTTCTTTGTGGGATTTAAAGGGGTCTGTTCGCATGCATGTCGCGTTCTGCTGAGGGAAGCAGTCAATTTCAGAAGAGAAAATTGTTATGGGTTGCGTGCCCTTCACCCGCCTATCCTCTGCTGGCTATTAATAGCTTGTTTACTTGCTGTGCCGACGGTGTTGCTGCCATGAACTTTAAAGGCAACAAATGTGAAAGTCTGCTTTGTGGGAGTGGAGTTTGTATGTCCGGTGCGGGGTGATGTACTTAATGAAGTGACTCTTTAATGAGTGGATGTGTGTAGCGTGAGTAGATGGTAAGTGGATGCATTGCAATAGGGTTGTAGTTTATGTGTATGAGTGTCTAACAAACGCTGCAGGGTCACTGGGCAGAAAAGTTGAAGTATGTTGAAGACTTTTTAAATTGACACTTAAAATTCTTGTTAGTGAATTAACAAACTAAAGGACTCTTACACTGATCCTGCTGTGTGGGAAAATGTATGAATAGAAATGCGGTCATATTCGAATATTTTTTGCAATTGGTACTCCAATTTTGTAGCCACTCGTGGTTTGTATATACTTCGACAGGTGGGCTAGAATGAGATAAGATCTAATATATTCTTGTAAGTGTTGTCAATGGCTTTTAATAAGTCCGGTAATTTTCGGTTAAAATCTTCACACAAAAGGAAAGGGGCGGGCACAAATTGTGGTCGAATGTAAGTATGCACGACTTCGAAACGTCTGAGTGATCTTTGCCAAGATCCAAAATTATTTATTTATTTTGTTTTGCCTTGCTGAACTTTTACTGTGAACAGTTTTTCGTTGTACCCAGCATCAGTTGAGCTCGATAGACTTATCCTGTGATGACTTCATTTCGTTTTACAACTAATAGTACAGCACGCTCTATTACTTCCACCGAATATAAAACGTGACTTTGGTAACGTAAACATGAGGCTGTGGCGTCGATATTTATCTGTAAAAATATAATAGCACTTGGGACAAATTTTCGCACTGGCTCTGGTATGTAGGTGAAAGTGGTTTACATAATTAAGATCCCTTGTGCTGCCACGTGGGAAGGGGTTAAGGCTGCGAGGGTGTGACATCACAACCGATTTTCTCTACAAATCTTATCATGGGTGTCTTAAAAAGGCATCTCAGAGTGATCACCATTCCGAGGAGAATGCAGGCAGAGAACAGAAAGCGTCTGTAAAAATCAGTATGGAATATTTGAAGACTTTTTATTTGAAGGCCCATAAAGCAGTATCCTATTATTATACCCACTGCAATGCTGATCACCGATCTCCTTAAGAATATCAGAGTACAATTCAATGCAGGAAAAAATATTTCATCTTTCACGTAATTGAAGAAGTTATGAAGTATAGTAAGTTGGCCATATGTACAGAGCTGTTCAAAATAATAGGGATGATCCCTCATAATCGATATTTGTGCTCATTTACACATTTTTTTCAACTTATCGCAACAATAAGTGATAACGTTGATAACGCACAGCTGCATTGTTTTTACTATGCATGCACATCATGTCAGCTAATCATTCATGTAAATGGTGCAGTAGTGCAAAGTACGAAAAAAGTGTTTTCTTGAGTGTTCAAAATAATAGGGAATTTTGTTTTCCCTTGATATTTATATTCAAAAAGAGTTAAAATCTACCTGTAATTTGTTCTGTATGTAAGAACTGTAGTTCATTTTACGAATACCTTTGTAGATTTATTACAAAATGGGCCGTAACAGGCATTGTTCTGAAGAAGAAAGCCGTATCATTAAAAAACGTAGACAACAGGAAAGACTCTAAAATTTATTGCAAACGAGTTGGGAAGATCGGTTAATTTTGTTTTCAATGCGCTTTCAAGAACTCCAGCAAAAGAAAAACCAGGCAGAACAAGAAAAACGATAGTCAGTGCCCCAACGGTTCGGCGAAGATTACAGCAACATAGGCTACCAGGAAGGATCGCTCGCAAGATTCCATTGCTAAGTAAAAGAAAAAGCAAGACAGAAGTTCGCCTCAGCTTTCAGAAACCATTTCAAAGAGATGTTTCGTAACATTCTCTGGAATGATGAAACCAAAATACATTTGTTTGGTTCTGATTTTGGTAGAAACGTTCGGCGGCCTCAGGGAAAAGAGTTCCACTTCCGATTCACAAAAAAAAAAAAAAAAAACGTTAAGCATGGGGGTGGGTCATGGTGTGAGGCAGTTTTTCTTGGTTCGGTATTGGTCCCATATTTCAAATAAAAGACATCACAACTAAAGAAGTTTATCGTGATATCTTAAATGATGTGATGTTACCATACTCTAAGGACAACATGCCGTTAAGATGGCACTTCCAACATGACAATGATCCCAAGCACTCATCGAAATTAGTGAGTGGTTGGTTGAGGGATCATCAAGTGTCGGTATTACCATGGCCATCTCAGTCCCCAGATTTGAATCCTATCGAAAATTTATGGGCGGAATTGATAAAATCTTTGGCTACACAAACGTTCCATAATAAAACTCATCTTTGGATCGAAATTGAGAAACATTGGAAGGCCATACCTTTGATTAAGTGTCGGAAACTTATAGAGTCTATGCCAAATCGAATTGGTGCTGTGTTAAAAAACCAGGGCGGTCATTCCGGACACTAATCTACTGAAATGTAATCTCTATGTGAAATAGAAAGATAATTTAATAAAAATGTTACTTTCGTTTTATTACTTTCTTGGAAAACAAATGTTTACTCTGATTTTCCCTATTATTTTGAACAGTGTTTTTGGAATTAATTTCCAATAGTGAAAAAATTAAATATAAATGTGCAATCTAAAAACTCATAAGGGAAACATTTTCAAAATGATGTGCCAAAATAAGCGAACAATTATAGTTACATGTTAGGTTTCAAATATTTGATATAATCCCTGAAAAATATTTTTGTTTAATCTTCTCCTATTATTTTGCACACCTCTGTATGTCAGCGCTTCAATCTGAATCATTCTTTTGACATGGATGGTTGGCTGTTGATTCACGCGAGGTCTTCTTGCGTTTGAATGTAATCTCCATTCGAAATAATCATCAATTCTCTATTCACGAGCCGTCATCTTCTGTTAAGAGATTTCAATAGATTTGATCGAAAAATTCTTTGGCTTTGTATAAAGCGTTCTATCTGAAGACTCTCTTTTTCTTGACAGTCCTGATGGATCCCAGTCAACGCATCGTTTCAACAAAATTGCTAGATGGGTTTCACCATTTTTTTGATGGATTTAAGATCTTTCTCTTGCACTTTGTTCCTTGAGGACATAGGTATATTTGCTCCACTTCACTTACCATACTTCTTTGAGACATGACTATCAAAGACACTTACATTTTCAAGAATTATCCTTCGTTTTGTCTCATCGTTTGTTTCATTTGCGTAGGTACAATGTTTTTCAGTCTATGTTAAAATCTTTTACAAGACGTCAGTGTCGATTTATGATTTTACTAGACTCGTCTTAGTCGCTGATGCACACTTATTATTGCTGATTTATGTCACACCTTTCTAACGCAATCCTTTCCAAGATCAGCCACAATTAAAGTGGCACCATATTTTGAAAATGTACCAAATAATTTGCACCCCGAATACGTTCCATGACATTTTTGGGGCACATAAAAACTATGTTGTTTTCACTTTAAAGAACGAGCGCATGTATGCAAAGAAAACCTTAATCTTAAGCTGTTTGCAATATTATCCGATTCTATCCATCTCTTAAAAATTTGTTAAAATACATCTGTTCGCCGTCAGATGTATGCAATGCCAAGGATTCATCTCGCCAACTATAAAATGTGCAAACAATGTTTGTATGTAAGTGGCGGTCTTCTGAAAGAAAATCCATTAGCAAAAGGTGTGCATTTAAAAGCAAAAAGCTTTAAAGAAGGAATGGGAATTTTGTGACACAACCAGCTTACAACAGTTAAATCCCTAATGGTTAGTTTTTCGTTGGACTTTGAGAAGTGCGAGGGAAATGATGTGCATTGTAGACGACAAGGAAATCTGTTCTTATTCTATTAGCGCGAAATATATGTCCTTGTCGTTGCGTTTATGAATTTAAAGTGTGTAAGGTAACAAAATTGACGTGTAATTTAAGTGAATGACTAACTATGCGATTTTGATCTGTCAACGACTACATTTTTTTGTCGTCATATTGACAGGTTTTTTATCTAACCATTTGTACATTTAACTAGCAACGCAAAAAAAAAATCATCACGTCCTCCACTTTTGCTATTTATTTTCCCTTTCCCAGTTCTTTTGCGTTTTTTTTTTTGAGTACATTTACAGTTGTGATACATCGTTACTTTGCATGTGTTCAACTTTTTCTTGTCACGAAACCGATGAGAAATATAGCGATTATTGCATACAGTTGTCTTGCTGAGCGGAAGATTATCTCCAATGAACCTAATTTCACGTCTGAATGAAATCTGTTTTTGATTCATGACTGCTCACGCCGCTTAATTGCCTGTCTGCACGGAGTCTAGAGTGAGGATGTACGGTCGTCGAAACAAAAGTTTACAAGCAAAACAACAAAAGCGCGTTGTCAAGGATACAATTGCCTTAAGCATTATACGTCCATTTGCGCAATAAAAATAAAAAGCTAAAGCGAAAGGAAAACATATTAAATTAAACAACGACTGATGTTCGGTGTATCTTACAGCTATTCAGGCGTAAAATAACGCTTCATTCATATAGCCACCTGGAAGAATCTGTTTTTCAAGAAGTCAGATGATCCAATATTTTCCGGCAATAACTTCTTGTACATAAATTACCGCCGAGCTCGCCCCGAAGTTGTTGGCTTCTTAGGATTTGACGCAATATAGGAATTAAATGGAACTCACGGTGTCAAATGTCTGTTACTTTTATTTTTCTTTAAATTATGAATTTAAGTTAAAAACATCTTACCCGACATGTAATGAATCTACTGAGGAGGACTCTTTAATGTAATAAAAAGTGTGAAGTGAAAAGCTATAGGAAAGTTTCTTTAAAAAGAACACATAAAATTTAGAAAAATGCATGAAATCTTTATTTGAATCGATAGTACGGTCCATATAATTTAATGTTTGAAGACGATTTTATGCAAATGTTGACCTTGACTGCGCCTCAAATGGTCCATCCGCTTAGTCCCATTTTGGCATTCTCTTTCCAACATTTCGGCCGGTATCTCACAATTAAATGCTTCAATGTTGTGTTCCAATGCATCAATTGAAGCAGGCTTGTCTGTATAGAAATGAGCTTTAACATAGCCCCGCAAAAAATAGTCAAAAGGCGTTAAATTGCACATTCTTGGCGGCCAATTGACCGGACCGGAAAGTGAAATAAAATGTTCACCGAACTCGACTCTCAATATGTCCATTGTTGCGCGTGCTGTGTGGCATGTGACACCGTCTTGTTGAAACCACATGACATGCAAGTCAAGCTCTTGCATTTTTGGCAAAAAAAGTTTGCGTTTACCATTCACAGTTACGTAACGATTCGCATCATCTTTGAAGAAGTACGGTCCAATGATGCCACCAGCCCATAAACCGCACCGAACTGTGACTTTTTCTGGATGCATTGGTAGCTCTTGCAATGCTTCTGGCTGATACTCACTCCAAAATCGACAATTCTACTTATTTACGTACGCATTGAGCCAAAAATGAGCTGACCATAAAATGGAAAAAACGCGCGATGAACTTTCTTAATAATAATTGATTGGCACTACAGCCCATAACGGACCAGGGCCTAGCTTCTACAACAACTACTCGTGTTGTGCATGCTATTGTTCTTCACGAGTAGAAGGGACCTACAGTTTTTTGCCGATTCCGAACGGGGAGATTTGAGAAGCTTTCCATAGACAATTAATACTCTTTGAGTGTTGTCAGCAACTCGAAAGAGGTGGTGCCGTGAAAAAAATGCTAGGTGTCCCGTCCGGGAATCGAACCCAGACTTTCTGCGCCGCAGTCGATGCACTTACCACTGCGCCACGGCGACCACGATGCGATGAACTTTCTTAACAGAACAATAATTGCAAGCGTTGTTCGTTTGTAAGACGATTCATGGTTAAATTATAGACCAAACTGACAGTGAAACAAAACATGAAACGTGCGTCAGCTAAAAATCACACTTTAGATGACTAAGGTCTGTATCCGGTTTAGTTTTTGTTTCATTTATTTACAACCGATGTCGCTGTAAAAATAAGAGTTAGTACTAATTAAGCTTCTTTCACAGTTTTGCATTTAATTGATTTTGTTTCGTTTACCTATATAACAACAGTGAATCCTTGCAACGGGAATATACGCAACACTTTACAACTGTTCTTAGAAGAGACGAATATGCAAGTCAAACTGCAATGCATCGCCAAAGAAGGGATTCATTTTTGAAGTGGATGATATCTTACAACGAAAATTGCGCCACTTACCGAAACATCAAACGGAAATTGTCGTCAGGGATAATAATAGTCAGCCGGCACAAACGGTGTCCAAGCCAGGATTGACTGCCAGAGAAGCCTTGCCTTGTGTATGATGGGATTACCGGGGAATCATATAAAGGGAGGTGCAACGAAAGCGCACGTTGCCTATGGTACACATTTTCAATGACTCTGGGACATAATTGAGGTTCAATGCCGTTAATGTGCCGCATTGTCTCATGCTTCAGCTCTTGAATTGTTCTGGGATTATTGACACTCTTTCTTTTGAATATCCCCAGAGAAGAAAATCAAGTGGTGTCCAATCACATGATCGTGACGGCCAATTAACATCGCCAAGACGTGAGGTATCACAGCCAAATGAAGTTCTCGCGCAAACAAGTCATTATTTCGTTTGCTGTGTGGCAAGTGGCATAATTTTTTTAAAAGCAGTCCATGTCCTCAACTTCTGAGCACAAGAAGTCCGTTGTCATCTCGCGAACAACGAACGCGTTACCGTGAATGGTAACTGCTGGGCCAACCTCATTTTCGACGAAGTACAGTCATGCGGCTGACAGTTCATTAACCGCACCAAAGTGTCGCTGGGCAAGCAGGGGTTTTCACATTTCCTACAGACCCCGTTTGCTGATTGTAGACACATTTTGTCGATTATGCTGGCCAAAAAAATCACAAGGTGCACCAAATGCATTTTGGCTTTAACGTCCATTTTCGTGAAAGCCTTCAGCAATCTTAACGTTCTACCCAATTGTGTAACAGATGCTCCATGGTTGAATCTGTCAAACTTTGAAACAAAGAAATGTCAAATGGATTTGGGCAAAAAAAACTTAACGAAAAAGTGTGACTCACAATTAAGTCCCCTCAGCTTGTAAGGGCGCGCACAACACTAGTAGTTGCTAAAGAAGGTTTGACATGGTCTCTTGTGTAGCGCCATCCACAAGATTTTAGAAGATATTTATTTTTTTTGTATTGGATTTCAATATCAGCTTTAACAGCTGCTGGGACGCTACTACTAGATGTGAGGCTCTTTGGAACTGATTAATCGGGTCCCGAATTAGATTTTAGTGCCTGCACTTAAGCTTTTTAGGAGTTGCAAAGGTGAGGTGTTTCTGTGTGGCTATCCTGGATTTTCCCTGCTAGTCTCAGGAGCCTAGTCTGTCTGCTGTAACTCGGTACCTATTAGAACATCTCATACCTTCTATGTTCAGTCAGGGACACAAAGGCGAAGCGGCTGTGAGTTTGAAATATAGTACGCTTGTGTCTGAATTCAATCCCCGAACTTTGAGCGCAAGAATCCACAACCCACCAACGCTCATTGACTTTTACTTGAACAATATCGAATGCACAAGTATGGTTGCCCAATCGTCGTTCACGCAGCATAAATATCGAATATATCCACAACCTTACGTCACCCTCGCGCCGCAGAAGAGGAAAGAATGCCAATAGAGCTAATGTGACATAAAATGCGGTAATAAGTTCCAGCCCTAATTAAATTAAAAGCGGAATTGTCTGCATAAACTCAAAGGAAACGGAAAAGAATCAAACCTTACCACATAAGCCAATCAATGCGAAACAACACGTGTGTACATTATTAATACAATCCCTACGCGCCCCCTTGTCACTGACTTTATTGCCGGCGAATGCCTCGCCCTGCGTTCGCCTTTTCGCAAAATATTCTTCGGTTTCGGTTGGATACTTTATGAAATTGAATACTTTCTGGGTTAAGACATCGCTTAAATCTCTGCCAGGGTGAAGTTACAATGACAACACGGTCGCACGCACAGGGTGGGTGAAAACAAAGCCACGGTACACAACGAAATTTGTGGTTTGACTGATATTTGTGTGGCAGATTGTATTGTTGTTACATTGTCACGCAAATTTATGCAGGACAAAGTGAAAGAATGTTCAAAGGAGCTGTTCAAAAATGAAAAATGGATAACGAAGGGACAGCCGCTCTTCTTACAAACTAGCTCGTTATTTCTGCAGCAAGAGTCAAAGGCTCACTCGAAATGAGACGTCAGTCGAATGGAAAAGAAAGTGGAAATTGCAAGAAGGAATGTGGAATGGAATTGAATGAGCGCCCTCTGAATCATGACCTTGAAATTGTGTTTTCCAGAAAATGATGTGCTTAGGAGCACAAAGCGTTTGAACTCACACACAATGCTCAGTAGGACGAGCCCCAATTTGTGAAATAGAATTCCTTTGAGTGCTTAACTTCTGGGATTCCTCAGTTCTGAGTCATTCAAAATACGTGCATAATTCCCACAGTTTCTGCGTGTAAACTGTACGTGCTTGTTGTTTTGATGACTGTTCGTTGAAAAATAAGCAGTTTACCGGCGAAATAACTAGACTCCGTGCAGACAGGCAATTAAAGGCGTTGTTGCGAAGCGAGAAGAGATTTCATTCGGTCATGGATGGGGGTTCAGTGAGGATAGTGCTGTTTTCATGCCACCTCATAGTCAAACATTCTTTCATGCAATGTAATGATATTCTACAGTTGGCCGTGAAATCTGAAAAAGAGCCAAGGAAGGAGACAATGCACCAGAAGTGAAATGAATTTATGATGGAGCATTGTGAGGCAGTTGGCTTTTTAACAAGAAATGCAAATTGAGGACAGAGTAGAGTGACGTTTAATACTAAGATTGGGAGATAATTGAATAGCAGCGAAGACCTGTTTCTCTTTTGTGTCCATTAGCCCAAAGCAGCACCAGAGTCTGCTCGAAAATGAATTTCATAAAGCTGTTCGTAGGTTGGGTAAAGGTAGTAAAGCATCGAACAATAGCAATTACGATAGCGGTCCTGGTTTTACCGGCACAGTTCTGCAGTCTACACTGTAGAATGGATTTGTTCGAATGGATTTATATTACAGTCTCCTTGCAAATTAGTAGCCTGCTTTATCATAACTAAACGACAATTGTTTGCCAAGGAAAACGTACAAAAAACGAATGAGTTTAGGGACCAAGTGATTTTTTGTGATAAATCCAAATTCAACATTTTCGAGCTCTTTAGTTGCCGTCTTGTGTGAACGGACATGGATCCAAAAAAATATCACTCCCACAGTTAAGCACGGGAAGGGGAAACATATTGCAGTAAACGGAGTTCTCGTCATTCCTTTCAATTTGCGTCGAGATTAGCAATACTTATGCAAGGCAACGATTCAAAAATTTAAACGACTGCTATTACCCAAGATTGACGTGTTTCGACAGAATAACGTTGCGGCCGCGTCCTTTACAAAGTCTGGATCTGAAGCCCATAGTCCACCTATTTTAGGAATGGAGATGCAAGACAGAATTATTCATTACAGAGAAAAAAAGACAGCACTATGGGAAGGACTACACAAAATTCCAGTGACTGTGATACTGTGGAAAAACCCATCGAAATAGCGCTTCGTACCTCTCGTATATCTTTTGAAGCAGGTTACTCGTCCATCACACTTTTTCCGACATCTATTTCAAATCCTTCAGAATGTAAATATATTTAGTGCAGATAGCAAATTCTCCTCCTAGTGTCATGAACACACAAAAACGTCATTTGTTCCAATCTTTAAAGATGTAAAACTGCGTCACTCAGTTCGAACGTTCGAACAGAAAAACTCATACTTGTGTGAATTCTCCCCCCTACACCCAGCACTTGGACATGTACTCAAATATTTATCTGCGGCATTAGCCACCGTCACCGATAACAAATAGTGCCCGGGCGAGAATGTACGAGCATCTAAGATGATTGCTTGTGAATTTCGCTCTCAATTAGTAAGCGGCTGCCGCACGTTAAGTGGATTTTATACAACAAAAACAAGATTTCTCGGTGTGTAGCTGGGGGGTGTACACGTTGCCTTATCTGTAGTTCATTGGCACAACTTGAGTTTGTGTATACAGCACTCGTTGCATTCTAAACTAAGTCAACTTAATCATCGACACTTGTAACGATGTTCTCTCTTGTTCTTCCAGATTCCACACAGACGCTAAAAATGGATTGGCACCGTTTTTCGTTTTCGGAGACTTTAACTTCCGCTGCGACACAGAAGGAGTTGTAAAGGTAATCTTCGCCCAACCCCAAAGTAAAGCACCCGATCCACTGACATTTATTGTATTTCTCTTGTCACAGGAACTAACAGAACACTTGACCGCACACCGGGTCCAGAGTATTAAAAATGATAGTACAAAAGTGCACTACAGGAACACAGACGGCGACAATGTACTTACGGTTGGCAAGAAAGAGTTCAACTACGCTGATCATCAACTTAAATTTAAGGAAGCCTGGGTAAACGCACACAATCGAGGCAAGCATTACAGAAATCCCGTCTAATGGGTGATTTTTGTTTAATTCTTTGACAGCTGCAAAAGTACGACAGAGAGTTGGAGCCACTTTATGAGATTCTAGTCGAATATCCAATCAAATTTCCTCCCACTTACCCCTACGAAGAGGATCCGGACATGCCATCGGATTACATGTCAACACGATGTCCAGCCTGGTGCGACCGTATACTGATGAGTCCAGCGGCGAAAGACTTAATTGTGGAGAACGATAGTGGTGAGGAGGAGAATCCCTACAAAATAATGGGAGAGAACGTTTGTATGGGTGATCATAAGGCAAGTTATAGAAGCGCCTAATATATGAAGGTCGTTTTGAACAAGTTGAAAAGAGTCGTGGATCCCTTAAGTGGACAAAGTGTGTTCCATGCCCCGTTTCCACCTTAAGAGACTTAATTCTATTCCATGCTAAGCGCGATACAGTGTAAATGTGTTAATTAGTTTAGTATGATCTCCAGCTTTCATTTCCCAAGTTGGTTAAGATTCATCTTGCATATCCCACTTTAAATAAGGCTGTTACGTTCTCACTTAGAGTTCAGTTTTGCCCCGCCAACACCTACAGTTAAGCAGCAAGCTTCTTTAAATTTAAATCTAGCCAACCATTATCCATGATTGGCTCTAGCATTGCTGAAACCGAACGACTTTGCATCTTCGGTATGTGTATCAACACTTAGTTGGAACGATCACATATTCGAGATCGCCAAAAATGCAGCCAAATATGTAGGTTTCTTAAAGCAATGCAAAAAATATTTCACTCCATTTAATCTGGCAACAATCTCTAAGGCTTACATCCGACCAAAACTTGAATACAACGCACCTGTCTGGTCTGGAGCTCCTAAGACCTCACTGCACGTACTACATAAAATTCGACAGGGAGAGATAAAAGTTTTTGGTAATACTAATGCTGCGAAGTCAATTGTTTCTTCTTTATCACTATTTTATCGCTATTATAACAAAAAGTACTCTAATGAGTTGCAAGTTGCATTCCTCCCGTTCAAGAATTTACCCGTAATAGTCGCCTCGCTAGGAATGCCCACCCGTTCACTCTTAAGCCCTTTTTCGGACGTACAGTTGAATTTAGAGACCCGTTCTTCAGCAGCGCAACACAAATATGGAATGCTCAACTTTCCCCCCTCATTACAATCCACAGGCATTTAAAACCAATGTGCACTGGTACCTCCTTTCTGTCTCTTTCTCTATACCTCCGGCCCGTGCTGTGACTTAATTCCGGTTACTTAAGGGTACTTTAGCGCGAACCAATTATCAAAAAAAATACTAAGGCACTTGGATCGAATCTTGCTGCAGTACAGACGATATAGTGTGTGTTTGAATTTTCTTCTCCAGTTAATGCAGCATATACGTATCTCTAGACTACGTACATATTTTTCTCGTTTGCTTTCGATACTAGTCATGCATTCGCATTGATGACTTAATCTCCGTTGAACTGAAAGAAACAGTGGTTGAGTAGAGTACTCTTGCAGTGGAACCCATTGCTGTTGTCACCATAGCCCCACGGCTTTTTTTGAAAACATAAACCACAAGGAGCCTTCATAACAACATATTCAGTAATGAAAGAATTTGCCTCGGGTGGGAAGGACCCCTGCCTCTGCCTTTTTATGCAGTTCCTATATCTGGAGAAACCTGGGGACCCCAGATCTAATAATAATTGAGTGCAACTATAGCCCACAACGGGCCAGGGCGTAGCTTCTACAACAACTACTTGTGTTGTGCATGCTACTGTTCTTTACGTGTAGAAGGGACCTACAGTTTTTTGCCGATTCCGAACGGCGAGATTTGAGAAGCTTTTCATAGACAATTAATACTCTTTGAGTGTTGTCAGCAACTCGAAAGAGGTGGTGCCGTGAAAAATGCTAGATGTCCCGCCCGGGAATCGAACCCAGACTTTTTGCGCCGCGGTCGATGCACTTGCCACTACGCCACGGCGACCACGGACCCCGGATCTGTTGGTCCCTAAGCTATACATTTCTTTGTAATGCATAAGCACTTAAACTATTGCAGAAGACAACCTCGGTACTGGATATCGAAACACCCACATGGGTCAAAGTAAAGGTAGTAAAGATTTCTCTTTGATCAGAAGCAGTACAACAGCAAGTGCATCATGCATCTTTTCAATCTTTTCAATATGGCAAAAACCTTTCTTTTGGAGAATTCAATATTTACGAGAGTTTCACTCTCGTATTGATCAAATAAAAAATAAAATTCAATAGAGAAGACGTCCACAACTTCACAGCATATTCTTCAAGTTTACAACTACTGTTCCGTGTACTTACATATGTAGGTGTAATGCTCGACGCATGAGATAGTCCCAGATGATGATGATTTCTTGCTACTCTATATAGAGTTGTTGTAAGGCGCTGCAAGGTCAAACGCAGCGTGTCTTTAATGTGGCATTTCTTAACATTGAAGTGGTATCGGCTATAATGCGGTTTACCACAAAGCGTAAGGAACTGCGGACCATTAATAGACGGACTAATTTAATTATCCGCAACAAACGTGTCATTACAGTTCTGCTCTATGACTCACAGGCATGACAAGTACAGCAGGAGAACAAGCAACCTCTTAGTCGTTTTGCGAGAAAAGTTTTACTTCATGTTTGTGTTCAAAGATATACATAGAGATGCAAATTCAATCATTGCCTGCAAGGTTGGGGTATAGTTAAAACTTTGAACAGTTATTTATGGGTGGCTTAACAAGAATAATATATCCACTGAAGTCTGTCGGGTGACGAGATAGGTAATGCGGTTTGAGTCTACGGATACAAAATTATATCTGTGGGCAATGTATAGTGTATGCCCAAAACATAGACAGCAACGGATAAATCATCGAAAGCGGTGTGGAGAAAAATTGCAACATACTTGGTGCGTAACTGGAGCGAAATTGTGCTATCTGCACATTTGTTTGTTTGGTCCAAGAGTATTGCCGCAAAGTGAAGAAGAAGAACATCACAAAAATCACCACATCTCCTTTTTCATTAAAAATATGTTTAAAACGACCTTCAAGACATTTTCTTTTTACTAAATGAAATTAATTTCTAATTCTTTCGTTTATTCACAGCCAATCCTATTGAGCATACAACTTAAAGCCAATCAAGGTACATTTAGATGTTGTAATTGCTTTAAGCATGCTAGTGCGCCAAATAGCAAACTAAGTAAAGACGAGCTTGATAAAATTAGTCAATCACTCAATGCCAATGAGGACAATGCAATGCAAAATTATTGTCCCTATAACAGTAATGTATTCAATACCATCCTTCTCGAATGTCAAAAACTATGCCCTAAGTCCTCAGTCACCAGCATTAATAATCATCGCATTTGTCGCAATGCTAACAGATCTAGTCTAGTAGGCGCTGCAGTCGCAACCGCCACAACTACCGCCACAGCAACGGTTGCTGCTACTGCTGCTGCTGATGCTGCCTCCTCTACCACTACCACTCCAACCACAACAACCACAACTGCAACTGCTACTGCCTCAGACGAGGCCTCAAAGCAAGAAGACACATCGTCCACCGCATCCACTCAGCAACAGCCACAGATAAGCATAAATCTGATCGATTCGGACAATCTTCCAGTATGTTTGTGCTCACTGATCAAAGAAGCGGCTGAGAGGCCACGGCGTCGCACGACACCCCTGCGATCGATTGAATCAGACGATTCGAACACAGTGCAAGACAATGACAATGATGTGGAGGACAATAACGACTACGATGAAGACGATGACGATGCGATGCGACAGAGAAAGATTGACGGCTCAATTTGCCCTGAATGTCAGAATATTATCAAGCGACAGCCGGTTGAGCATCGTTGCACGCTGATATCGAAGCGATTGCTCCTCGCAAACAACATCATAGTGAATCGCATTGACACGCACTATTTAAACACCTACCTTGACAACCGTCAGGACCCGTACACCCCCGAGAGTGCCGAGTCCCACTCACCGTATCCGGAATTCGAGACAAATCAGAGCAGTCGTAGCAGTCCGAATGATGAGCTCGTCGACGAGGCATTGCGCTCGAACAACAATACCGAAGTGAAACTTATCTTACCGAAGGCAAAGAGGATCTCAACCTCAACCGCTGGGGCGACCGCCGCGAATGCTGCTGCTGCTGCTGGCGGTGCGCACTTAAAACCCGTTGAATTGCGTGGAATTGTCTCGCCGGGCCAGTTGAAGTCCCGGCTGGAACATTTGCAACGCACCTCATTGCAAAACGAAGACTCTGACGAAATATATGAGGCGGGTATTATTGGCAAACATAATAATCGCTGTTTTGATGGTTGTTGTACAATTTTCTAAAAAAAAAAACATAACATTCAATTGCATATTCCAAAAGTTAACTAAAAAAATGAAAAGAATCCCACTTTTGAAGAATTTTAACTCCCCACAAACGTACACGCACACAAGCCTCCTCAGCTCACGAGTTCGGTGTTGTTTTGTGTTGACAGTTTGTTTATACTTAATTTAAATGTGATATTTGATTTTGTGTTTAAATGGAGGGGATAGTCTTTTATGTTGCGCTTAGTTTCGAGAGCTTGTACTTTTTGATTGTCTAACCCATGCAAACGCACTTATGGAAGGGGTCGGCAACTTTCAGTAGTTGCAGGATGTTTTTCTGATCGCTTCTTATCCGTGAACGCTGGCTATGCAGACAGAATACGTGCAAATGTAGACGACGGGGATAAGATTTTCTGTACTTTTGTTCTCTTGCTATCAATGTTTTTCACCAAACCGTTTATTCTATTGTTTACTACCTGACATTATGGTGGAAATGATCATGCATGAACATTTTACCATGCTCCCACCGCACCTACGAGGAGAAGAACAGAACAGATCTTGCTTGCTTTCTTAAAATTTTAATAGTGTGTGTTTAAAAGTTGCTGTGAGATTTTATTATACGAAAGGCATATTGCGCCCTTTTTAAATGTTCAATTTTCCATGTCTCTGGTGCATACATCAATTTGTTGACTTTTGGAGTCGGTATGGTTTGGGACTTATTTGCAAAGGCCCGTGACTCAAACAATTTTCAAAGACTAGTCTAATGAGGTGAAATTGCACGGTCTCAATATTATCAAGATGATTTTTTAATGAAACTTGGGATCAGTTTCCGACAGCTCGAGAGCCCTATGAAAACATAATAAATGCAATGTTGAGTATTTATCCGTGTAAAGTGGAGTCCTTGGTTTTGAAGAGGATTATGAGAAAATTTTTGTTCACAACAATGCGTTCATGGAATTTCTACTCCTGGATTTTAATTCATTCGAATCTTTGAAATTTCAAACATTTCTTAACATAACTTCTGAATCTAATTCATACCATTTTGGTAAGTATTTGATCTGGCAGAAATTGTACGCATTTTTTTCGATAATCATTAAGACCCGAGCATTATATGTCTTTATGATGTCATAATCTTCTCAAGTTTGTCAGGGTTTGATTTATAAAAGCATTTCATCCTCACTCTATAAAATTAGAGAATTAGTTAGTGATTTGACCTCATAGTCGTTATGAGGTCTGTTTGAGCAGAGGCATTGACTGACCTTCTCGTTTTAAAAAGTATACGAGTATTTATAATGTATACTGTCGAAAAGTTTGAAAGTAAATAAACGGAACAACAAACAGCAGATTACATTTGACATCCATATACATATGGCTCTTTAAAAATACTCTCAAAATAATAAGGAAGAATTGTCCTGAAATTTATGAATTATTTCGATCGTTCTCTTTTGCGAGAAACTGAAATTGTTTACTATATTCGAACTTGATTTGGGCATATTTTTAGTGATTACTGAGTGGTTTTTGGACCTTAAGTCGAAAACTCGTTTGTACTCGAATTTCAAAAAATGTCAAAGATCGATTTCAATATGATGCCCGGTGTTTTTACTACAAAACTAGCGCAACGCGTGCTTTTTAAGCGACTAATTACAAGTAATTACACCCAGGCCGTACACTACTCGTATGCATCTGTATTGTTGTATCCTCTAAGAATTCTCACTTTTATTTCATGAAGTCAGGGATCTGAACCTTCGCCATCTCGCTAATCTCATGAGCGAACCTTAATAGTAATAATAATTGAGTCCACAAAAGATCAGGGCCTAACTTCTACATCAACTACATTTCGGTATACAATTCGTATACCCCCCTTATTGTTTGTTATATTCAAGTGTTCCACATCTGTTTACTGCACTGCCACTGTTCACTTGCTCATCGCACATACAGATACCAGCCAGAAAGAGGCTTTTGGCTCACCTATTGGAACGATGAAAAACAATGTCAATGTCAGCCGATTCTGTGTTTCAGGTTGAACTTACTAACTATACAAGTTACGCTCTAATCAACTCTTATTTAAGAAAAGTGGATTTAACTCTTAAATAGACTCATAATATTAGCGAAGTTGATATCTATACAAAGATAGAAATCCATCATAAAACTGTTCTTAAACACTTGCATAAGTTCGATGGAGATACCTAAACGGTCCTTTACAATTTGAAGGTACAGTGAAGTGAAATAAAATCGGGCTGTTTTTTAAACAAGGCCTAAAGGAAGTGACGAAACTTGTAAAAAAGGATTTAAGGAGAAACCCCCAGCATGACTTATATCCTGTTGACCGGTCGATTGATTTTTCGCTCTATCACGAATACTTAGGGTGACTTGTAACAAAATTGTCGAAATTCATTGATAGATATGATTTTGTCTTCTATTACGATATTGGCCGAATCCACACATCTTTGGCCCTGGTCCCTTGTGGGCTGTAGTGCAATATTAAACTTAAGTTTTTGCTTGGATCTGCATACATACAGTATATGTTGATGTGTTATTTTTTTTTTGAATGTTAAGTCCTTCCATAATAGAAGCAAATAATTTTACACTCATTTCTGAATTTGCGATAGATTTATTTGACACTGAAGAGAATACGGATTCAATTCAACTGTGAAGTCTTTAGACCTATAAGATTTGGTGGAGCGAATTGGTGGAGCATCTAAATAAATTGTGTAAACACTGCAATTTTTCTCTATATATTGCTATATCGAATTAATTTGACTGGTGTTATAGCCCACAAGCAAACATGGCCTAGCTACTTTACCGAATACACCTCTAGTAGAGATGACCTTACTCTGAGCGGCGATGGTTGACACGCTTTTCAAAGAATTCGAGAAATCGAACTCTAACCCTTGGCGTTTGAGCCGACGTACTTACCTGGCGACTTTATACTATATATTTAAATTTTGATAATTTTCTCTGTTGGAGGTACCTTTTCCGTCTTTTACATCATCTCTTCTTAAAACTCGCCGTTTGAAATTAAGAAAAGTTGTGAATCTAAATAAGGTGTTAGTTTGAAAGCCTTTTAATGAATTTTAGAGCAAAATGCAATAAAGTCAAGGCAAGACATTGAAGATCATATATTGTGTTCTTATTTCTGTTATTCTGACATTTTTTTCGTTACCGCTAGCGGTCGAGTTGGGAATAAACTAGAGGCCCCCAATGCTAGTAATCAAACTATACTGGCTGCATTTTAATAAATATTTAAATATTTGCACCCTCTTTTTTCCCTGTACTCTGCTGTAATTTTTTCCGCAACAACGATAGTTCAAATAAACTTTGTGGTGTACACCAAATCATTTTTCTTATCGATATCTTTGAGCAATCGTGTACAAACTAGATTCAATGATTAATTCTTGAGTATTAAGAGCAGCTTGTGCAATTGTCATAATTTTCTCAAGTCTGTCAGGGTTTGTGGATGAATTCTTCCTAATCATTTACTGCAGTCTTTAAATTCCGTGATACCGATCACGATCAAGAGTAGTTGCTGTTTGCGTTGTCGTTCCTCTCTTTCTTGGCTATTACCACATATTTGACACCATTTCATTGCCACTTCATTAAATTAGAGAATGTTCGTCAGATAAACTATTTCACTTTAAGGCGCGAGACTATCAATCTTCTCACCTTACGGTAAAGAAATTTAGCTAAGGAGTAGACACGGGCTTCAACTAAAAAAGTCAGCCTAGTTAAATGATTGAAGACCTTCCTTGATGCGGTCAATCTTTATCCTGAGTCTCATATTTTACTCTGACTCATTGATTTGGAGCCGAAAATTGTCTTGTTATTTTCTGTGCTGTTAATACGCTTGGGATTTATGTCCACTTGCAGTCGGGGGTGCAAATAGTAGTGGTTTTCAGATGCTAATTACCGTTTGCAAGTATGTTTTGTTACTCTTTTGTTATTTTGTGTTGCTTTTAGTACTGGAAAAATTAAATGTTTTTTGAAGAAATCCATATCAAACCTCGCAAGAAAACCATTTTTAATTCATTCATGCTTCTATTCTGGGTTCTTCTCTTCCACTCTCTGTCACTCGAACAAAACAAGGACATTAAGTCAGCTCTGTTTTTTGGAAATAGTCAACGTACTTAAAAAGTGTCAGGCTATAGAACAATAACTCGTATTGGTGTAGCTATTTCTGGGGAGTTAAGTTAATACAATCAACACATGCTATGGCCTAAGTGGCAGACAGTCATTCAGAAATATAACTTTTGTAACCCTTCTTAATCTTATATTTATAATATTTCGATTATTTAAATCAAAGAATCTAATTTATCTAGTCTATCTACATCAAATTCGTGGTGAATTAAAAAAAAAAAGCTAAACACCTGTGCGAATTTAAACTCCTTTGGTTTGTTTCCAGAACGAGTATAATAATTTTTTGGTCTAATCGTAATGTTGTAAAGAAATGTTGCCTACCAACGAAAAGGAGCCAGACGATCCTCATTTTTAAATGTGTGCGTTGTTGTGTATTCTGAATACTTGGATAAAGTTCATCGTAAACTGTCGTTTGTAGCATATGCACTACAGTGTTTTTAATCTCATTTAATTGGTTTCATACCAAAACCCCATTCAATTAACTCCCACTTAAGTTCATACCGTTCAATTTTGACATAACGAACTTCAAATTATCGAAGCAAAACAAAACTTAATTCAAGCTTTAAACAACGAACTTTATTAAAACGACCTTTATTACAACGAACTTTATAACAACGAATTGGTTTTTCTAAATTTCTTGAGATAAATACTTTATTAGTAAAATACGCTAAATACTATTTAACGAAAGTCAAAGTAAAGGTATTATAATTGCTGCATATAATTTACTTGCTAAAGTTGGTCTGAGTTTCCATAGCTTCATTATGGTAGGATTCAGAACGATAATTACGCAGCATCACTGCTTAAGAGCGATCCATCGTTAATGTTTTCAAACGCTCTGATATGAATATTTAATTCATTTGTTTAATGCGTCACAGAAAGATGAGTGAAATGAATAACTTTATTTACACACACAAATAGGGATTGCTTCTGTCAAATAACAACGCTTTAATTAGTTTTCTGATTGAAATAAGCGTATGTGATACTCCATATGATGCATACATTATGCGTTTATGAGCCTAAATCACATATGCCACAACAGTGATGCGTTTCTGATTTGAAATAAACCTTGAACGACGTTTAATTCGCAGTTTTAGTTAAATAAACGACGAAGGATATCGTTAAAGCCTCGTGCCAACATTTGATGCATGAAAATTTGACATTTGTTTTAACTGTTAAAAAAAAAAAAAGAAAAACTTCCCTCCATAACAAAATAAACTTGGTTATACCTTTTGTGGGGGAGAGCCATGAAACCAAATTTTATAATAAAGGAAAACAGAAAACATATCCTGTTCCTGTCATTCAAATGACATCTGAAAAGTTCACTTAAGTAAATAGATTTCCTCCAGTTGACCCACCTACAATCTAGCTACAAATATTTTTAAGTGCCATCGATTGCGTAGTTCAGTTAAACAACAATCGTACTTCCTGCTCAATATTTCTCTCCTACAAACCTACACATATCTCATTTTGCTTTTATTATTTAATTTATTATCTTTTTTATACAAAAATATATTTTTTTTTATTATAATTTACTTAATCATAGAGAAAAAGGTCTTTTGAAAAGTACATGAAACAAATACAATGAATATTTTCCCTTATACACGATATATAGTACACCTTGTTAAAGAATTGAAGTCATCCTCTTTTTTAGTTTACTTAAGGAGATATTTTTATGAATTTAAATTTTTAGATAAGTCAAGAATCTCCCAAAAATGCATAACCGCACTTTTGTGTTTTACGGCATGTAGTTAAGTTTCTGCTCTTTATTTTTGTAAATCTCTTGTAAATAATTACACATATATTTAAATATCTTTTATTTTAATAAACATATTTATTGTTTTTTTTGTTTTGTAATTTTATTTTATTTATATGAATATAAATGAATCTATGTACTTTTATTTTATTTTACTGTTTGTTTTTGTAAATGTTGTACTTATGTATGTTGTAATAATGTTTTCAAATATATATATGTACATAAATATTTACATTTATATGTATGATGTATGAAATGAAATACCGCGTTTACACGTGTACATCTGCATACGGAAACTTATAAAATTTGTGTTTTATTTTGTTTTTTCTTTTTGTGTTGATTTATTTACTCATAGCAAACAAGTTTAACTTTTTTCGATTTTCTAAAAGTTTTTACTATGGAAATCGCTTTTATGGAATATGTATAAAAATTGTATGCTGCTTATAGAGGTACTTTAGCAAAGATGGAAACACCTCATCGGCTTCTTAAGGACTGACGCATTCATTCTTATTCGATTGTTAGTGCCTGGAACATCCAACTTTCGTAGTGTCTAGTTGGTCTAATGTGTCAAAGTACCTAGCATTTCCTGCAGGTGTAGATTTCAAACTTGTTCTTCGGGCATCGTCACCTGAAGACAGAAATCTGTAATAACTAGATGACCAGAAATTATTACAAGAAGCCGATTTTGGTTACGCCGTTAAACAACAAATAAACCCATGTTTTGGCCTCCTCCCACATCTACGCCAATTTGCCTTTACCATCCCGTCAAAAATCGTCCAATCTGGTTAAGGTTAAGGTATC
Organism: Eristalinus sepulchralis; assembly: GCA_944738645.1. Taxonomy (NCBI): domain Eukaryota; kingdom Metazoa; phylum Arthropoda; class Insecta; order Diptera; family Syrphidae; genus Eristalinus; species Eristalinus sepulchralis. The sequence continues at coordinate 47,875,797 of OX122882.1, forward strand.
ATGCCCTGTTTGATGCGGTGCAGCAAAGTTATGTAGAGCCCATCATTACATGTGGCATTTATGTCAAGTGCTTCCTAGTTCACATTGGCCTTCCAGCTATAGGGCGTGTAGTAGATGTCAAAATCGCAAATCTTGAATCTTGCAAACCATTTTTGCATTGTGTACTCGTCAATGAAACCCGCACCGAATACATTGCAAGTCTCGCTGACATTTCTAAGTCTCAAAAGTAATAACAAATTACATTACCTAGAGCTTTGCCAAAATTTATGCAAAAAAAAAAAATTGAAAATATAAAAATGCTGCAAACTAACATCGCTAAACTGCTTCTATGTAAGTAAGTGCTTACGTATAAATTTATTTGTGGTTTACAATTCTGTTGTTATATCATTGCTGTTCCCAGAGGAAGCTGCTGTTGTAGAAATGTTATATTTTTTAAACAAGTTAGTATAAATCTGATATTGCATTCCAAAGGCACCCAGGCTCTTGTTGAAGACTTACGCCGAAAAAGTATTTGTCCAGAGAAAAATTAAAAAAAAAATACAACAAAAATTACAAATCTATTGAAAAATCGTACATAGATATACATATATTAAGCTGTCGATTTCAAAAATAGTTTAAGGGTTAAGAACAACTTCCGACATTGATACTCTTATAAACCATTCTTTCAAAAACTCGTATTTGAATAAAGAAAAGTTCAGAGAATAAATTTCACAGAAATACACTCTGTCGTAGGTTTACTCTGCAATATGTTTGAAATCAATGCAGTCAAATTGAGCTTTAGTAATATCAAAAAAATCTTGCTTTGTCGTAATTATTATTGGCCTTTTATGGTCAAGAATGCAGAACGTTCCCTCACTCTTCACTTAAATAACTTTTCTTTTACATGGTCGATTTATTTAGGGCAACAATTATGAACTGAGGCAGAAATTTGTTCAATTACGTTTTTTTGCTATCGCAACCGTTTTAAAGCTCCGTGGTAAAATGGCGCATGTTAATTTCTTTCCTCCTCCCCCAGATCACCGTTCATGATGTACATTTACATGTTGTACTGGAGATGCATACAGACACTCACAGACACTTGATGCTCACTTTAAAATTTCTACCTAAATATAATAATATACTTCCAATTGTAAAAGTATATACTTTTATTATCCCTTTCTTTGACGGTTTTTTTAAAATTAAAGGTAAAATTAAAATTATTTAAATTTCCAATTTTAGCCGAGATATACATAAAAATACAGAAGTTTATTTCTAACACTTATTTGAGTCCGGCAAAATTTGCCACTAATTTTCTTGCTTTAGTAAACATGATATTTTGTTCAGTTTTAGCCGCCGAAGGGGAGGACACTGTTGACTAAGACCTTTTACTGTCCGGCCACAAGCTGAAACTCCAACTCCCGAGATAATTTAAGACTTCACGTAAATTGCACCAATCTCTTCCTTTTGTAGTACATTCTCTTATTCTATTGTATTCAGAACAAACATTCTTGCTTTTGTGCATTCAATTATTTATTTGCCAATTTATAAATTTGTGAAAGGTTAACCTCGAGCCAACTTTTTTAATGTGCAATTTTATCAAAAAAAAAAAAAAAAAAACAAGAAAAAAATAATGAGCTGCAATAAAAAAAAAAACAAAGCATATTTTTACTTAATTTGAAATCAAAAAATCTTTAAAATTGAACGAGACCGTGTTATGAAGAGAGCAATAATAAAAACATATATTTTTGCAATTTCGAATTTCGGTAGTGAGCATAACCAAGTGTCGGAAAGTGTATCTGCAATCGATGGTTAAGCATAGGGTTAGAGGAGGAGGAAATAAACATCCTAGGCTACATGACAAAAATAATACGAACAGTGCAAATATGTAGGTCCTTGTTTACTACATATCTAAACAAGAAAACAGTTTATATTGTGATGATGAAAAATGTGTCGCTGTACCACACCAGATTAATAGTTTCTTGTTTCCACACATCGCTGGGTTTGACATGTGCATTGTTGTACCCATTTACGCAGTGCTTTTGCAAAACGTTGTCTTCTGTAACATTTTATATGAATTTCGAAGCGAATTTATTGTGGGGATATCTGGTGTGTGGAGGAGGGAGTTTTCCTTTTTCCTACAAGAGCAGTTGGATGTCATAGTTTTATAGAATTTCGTCCAGTGTAAGTTTTTTCTTCTTTTTAAGGCAACTTTTAACTTTGAAAAGAGATGAATATTTAGACAAGCCATTTGTTGTCTCATCTGATATTTGTACGTATATACGAGTATAATGTCAATTCACAGACATAAGAGCGTCTGAGCGTGCATCCGTTGTGTGTCGGATTTTGAAGGGAGATTAGTACAATTTGAGAGAGTCTTTCAGGAGACGCTGATTTTTTGGAAATCGGTCGATAAAGATTTCGTTTTAGAGAAGGCATTCAGGTGTATTTGTATAAACATTTTTAAAGATGAATGAAATCGATGTTCGTATGTTGCACTTAGTTAAGCTTTACAGAAAAATTGCACGCACGCATCTTTAGGAGATCTCGCTAATATTCGATGCTCAGCCATCAACTATAACTATGTAATCAAGCACTAACAGGAAAGTTTTTGAATTAGTTTTGCCAATCACATAAATGTCTGATGGAATCGCAAACTGCACGCTTTGAAGTTGGGGAGGCATAAGTACGAGATACTCAACATTGAGTTCCTTGCGCACTGCCATGTATTTCACTGTCGAGCAACTTAAACAAAAGCTTAAATAAAACTTATTTTGTACTTATATTTTTTTTTGTATTTATTTGTACTCTCGATTTTTTTCGTTCACCAATTTCTTGGCTGAGAAAGTTGAAAAGAATATTTTGCTTAACCCGGATAACTCGGTCTTGACATCAATTTAACCTCTTCCTGACCACATAGCTTGTTATCTGTTTTAAAATTGACACAAGATGGCTTTTTTTACAGGGAAGCTCAGTATAACTCCTCTTGTCACTTGTCTTTTGGCTATTTCCCTTTCAAATGCCATTCCTCTAGAATACAGTGAACATTGTACAGATGTTCTAGAAACAACCGTTACTTTGGATAAATTCACGTTTACCTTCATACAGACAGCAAAAATTCCGGAAGCTTAACCAGCGCTAGGGTCGTCGTAGTGGTCGCCGTGGCGCAGTGGTAAGTGCATCGACTGCGGCGCAGAAAGTCTGGGTTCGATTCCCGGACGGGACACCTAGCATATTATCACGGCACCACCTCTTTCGAGTTGCTGACAGCACTCAAAGAGTATTAATTGTCTATGGAAAGCTTCTCAAATCTCGCCGTTCGGAATCGGCAAAAAACTGTAGGTCCCTTCTACTCGTGAAGAACAATAGCATGCACAACACGAGTAGTTGTTGTAGAAGCTAGGCCCTGGTCCGTTATGGGCTGTAGTGCCAATCAATTATTATTATTATTAACCAGCGCTAGATTTTCATCTGAAAGCCTGCAGGGAGGAGATACTTTAGTCTTAAACCTTCACAGAGGACCACCTCGAAAAGTGTGATCGTATGCGTTGTTCAAACTTCAAAATTGTTTTTAAATCGTTTGGGTAACCTTCACAGCTACTCACTTCTGTTTTTCCCAAATCTCCAATTTTAATAAATAGAATTTTTTTTCGAGAATTCTCTCTATTCAAACAATTATTCTTTTAGTTTTGAAACAAAGATATGTTTGAAAGATTAACGTTTCTTATAATCACTTTAATGACCATGAGGCATGATTTAAAGGAACAGACAATACAACTCATGTCCCGATAGTGTTTGAATCCGATCCATTAGAACCATGCGACAGAGGAAATCCATGTATTCATGGGAGATAAATGCATTTGTTTATTTGATTTCACTTGGTGTCGAACCAAGTGACGACTATGATACTTTAGATTTATAAGTCAAGGGATTTAAGGATCAATTGGGAGTTAACCGAATAAGCGTAAATTTTATGGATGGATTTCAATTAGCCAAAATAAAAGCGTAAGGCGTTAATCATGCAATTCGATCAATTTTAGGGTCGTTAATTTCCATAATTTTATCAGCGTTATATTTTCGCCTTTGTAAAGATGATGCACCTTGGTTTACTGCTTTTGCAGTAGCTGCCACACCAACATAACCTTACTCAAGCTTATACAATATGTCACCGACATCGGTCGCTCTTCTCTCCTCTTCTCTCTCTCTAAATCTCCTTTCTAATTTTTTTTGTTTTGGCTTAACAGTCCAGGGTGCACCACGATCTCAATCACTTTACATAATTATATAGCATGGTCCTTCACCAGATGACTCTAATTTCGCACTGAAAGCTGATTAAGGGCAGCCTTCCCAGAGGATGTTGATTCGTTTTCGAAATGGGTCAAATTTAAGGATCCAAGAGCTGTTTTAGCGTACACTCTGCATGACTTAGTCATTTGATGCGTTGTATCGTTTAAGAAGCTTGATGTTGTCCTCAGGATAACGTTAATTTTGATATGATTCATTTTCTTCATATCTAATATATGATGATTTACCGACCTATGCGTCAATGCCCTTGTGTTAAAAACTACGGTGGCCATTTTAGCCTTTCGGCTTGACAAATGACACACTATGCTACCTTTGTTTGTTTTAGCGAGTTTGGTAAGAAAGTTAAAACTTATATGGCATCGTATAGCGCGTCTCTATGCAGGCTATTAAATGCAACCATTTCATTTAGATGATGGGTGATGAATTACCCCATTATAGTGTTCTTTAGCATGTCTTTCTGTAACCAACAAATATTTAATTACTTACAGTGTCCTTGCATCAGCTGCTGCCATATAACATTTTCAACTAAAAATTTCTGGTTAAAGAAATAAATATTCTGATCACTGATTATGATATTATGTTTCCATTGCAAAATGCAATAACACGCCAAAGGTAACTTTTGTGAAGCGCATTTCTTGTCGTTCGGTCGTAAAAATTTTCGAAAGACGAATAGAATTTCAATCGGACGAACTTCCGATAGGTTCAAGAAATGACCAAAATCCTGAAATGCTTGAGATATGGGTAAAAAGTTAACAACCCCAAGCTAAAAAGCTACAGGGGGCTGCATACACACTCATTTTTGGTACCACGGGTAATTAAAGTACAACCAGCGATGTCAAAAATGATCCATTTGTTCTGCCTCTAGGGCGTGCGACGACATCCCAGTTTCATGCAACTTGCTTAAACTATGCTACAAACGGCCAACAGCCGATCATATCTGTGGTGATTTTCTAAAGGAAATATAGCAGACTTCTGATGGAGTTAAACAATATAATTTATAATATAACTATTCAGCATTTGCCTCTTCTTTTCAAACGATTTTTTTAAATAGTGCATCTACACTGGTTCTGGGGTTTTTCAATAATGACAGATTTTTAAACATATAACAAATTAACTAGATTATTTTCTTGTTCACATTTAATGAAATACAGCACTAGCTTTTGCAACTTGTTTTTTATTTGATAAGATGCTCTCCGGTAGAAGGCCGTAACGTGACATAGACATGCGCTTTCATTTTGATCTGCGATGGCTTTAAACGATCACCTCCTATTTCATTATCATGACGTTCATAATACATTTGTATAAAGATACATTCATGTTATTTAATAATAATAATAATTGATTGGCACTACAGCCCATAACGGACCAGGGCCTAGCTTCTACAACAACTACTCGTGTTGTGCATGCTATTGTTCTTCACGAGTAGAAGGGACCTACAGTTTTTTGCCGATTCCGAACGGCGAGATTTGAAAAGCTTTCCATTCATGTTATTTGTTGTACATAATACTTACTTCGGGTACCTTTAAAATAGAGTACTCAGGAACAAGATTACTTAGTTTTTATTTTTCTCTTAAGGCTGATGTAGAACACTTTTAGCGTTTTTATTCCGTAAGTATTTTTAAATAATTTGTTTGTAAATAATTGAAACTCTTGTAAATAACAACAACCTTGAGTGATATTTGTTTGTTTCTGATCATTGTGTGGGTGTACGTAACAATCCCTAAGAAATAACTTCAGTTCAATAAGTAAAATCATTTTTTCCCATTTTCCCTAATCTCTTTGTAAAGTAGTCAACAATCAAAAATAACTAATCGTTTAAACAATTTACCACCCCGTCAGTGCAGTGAATAAATTGAATTAATTTGATGCGTTTTGTTTATTCTTTTCTTTATCGTTTACAGGAATAATCAATCAAAATCCAACCGTTTCCACCCCGCTTAAGCGTATTGTCGATGAAACACTGGGCGATGATGGTGTCTGGAAAATTCAAGGTCATTCCGAATGCAATGATTCAACAAGCTTAGACGCAAAAACACGTTATATACAAATAAATTCAGTTGACCAAACCGATAATCTAAAGGAGGTCTTTCAAGAAACAAAAATGGCGCCAATCTTACGTGAGACGACTGTCTAAAACTTAATCTTAACCTTAAACTTAACATCTAGTATATAATGGGCAGTCTTGTCCGAAGTTTATAGTGAAATTCTAGTCATTAGTTGTTATTGCAATACTAGGCAAATTTATTTATATTTTACTGTTCATACTTTAAGTGATTTCATTTAGAATTTGTAAGTTCTGGAAGCGTTGTAGTTTGAATAGCTGTGGAAGCTTTAAGGGCTATGTGAAGTGTTTTTCGAGGTTTATGTGATGTTTTGATTTAACCACATCAGTAATCGGAGTACAGGGTTCGTTTTAAAAAATAAAACAAAAACAGTATAGGATAAATCAAGGACATTATCATTTTACTACTGTCCCAAGTAGTAAATAGCGCACTTAAATAATCAGATCTATAGTTTTGTTACGTAAGTTGTTCGAATCATTTTTGTAAAGACTTTTTTCCTTTAACACGACTAGCAAGGGCGTGGAGAAATATTAAGTGAGATGTTGTCATTACTAATTTAAAGTATACACTGTTTTGAATGGCATTTAAATAAAAGCCGATTTCACAGTCGAAGCAATGCACTGCATCGACAAGCTTCCTTAATCCCATGGGGAAATGATATGATGCAACATGTTCTAAACTATAATTTGAAAGCATAAGTCAATATTCTCTTCTGCTTTATATTGTTACTACAAAAGCATTAAACAAATTCGTATTTGTGTGCGAATTTCTTGCGGAATATAGAAGTCTTCAGAAGAGTCAGCAATTTCCCACCCTACTTTTCTCAGTTGGATTATTCAAACTCTAACATTACGTCTGTTCGCGCATAAACACAGATTGGTCCTGCAATTTTGGGAGATTGGGAAAAAGAAGCAAAGGAACGAAATAGACTGGAATCAGTTTTTACAGATATCATAATCTTCAAGAGCTATCAGGAAATGGTTACGAAAAAGTCACAAAACCAAATCCTCACAGACTGGGGAAATTTATGACCCTCTCACGAGAGCTACCTTTTTGGAGCAATTGCCGTTTTAAGTGAACGCAAGGATAAGGACATTTTTTGTTAAGATCACGGTCTGGAGTTTGAGTTAAGGAACAAAATTTTTTAGTAGTGAGTTATCACCAGTTGCCAAGTCTGACTGTCAGTGCGTATTTTCTAGTTTGTGGAGCCGAAGAATTGGTCTGATTTTAATAATTTTTGATACATTCCCGCACTCTTTTCAATCACAGTAGAAAAGTTTTCGAATACCTTGAGATACTTAGTGACTGCGATGTTTAAAAATTTGATTTCATGTGTACTTCCGCCGAAAAGATTAAGGTTACACTTCCCATTGCAACGCCTCAAATGAGCAGTGTTGTTCACGCGAGGCGTAATCGTTGACTTTCAAGGACTCGGTCGATTGAACATTGCTTATCAACTTTAACCTTAAGAATTTAAGGTGCATTCCTAGATTTGTAGAGTACCTCGAGTTCCTTACTCTCAGTGACAATTCTGCAATTATGATTAATTATTAACTCTGCCGTTAATGGAGCATTGAGCTCCATGCCACAAAAAAAAAAAAATGCGGGCCACCCAATAAAGCAGTAACTCACTCAGACCTTCAGATCTGCGGAATTCTTGTTTTGAGGAAGACAATTTCCAATTACCATAAACTTGTAGTTGTTGAGGCTGTGTTCCAGGTAATGCTCGACGAACAGATTTTTGCTGGACAGCAATTTGTGTAAGACACACAGTGATCCGGTTTTACAACTTTATTAAAAATAAAAATAGGCGATAGTCAAGGAACAAGTCCATATTAAACGACTGCTGTAAAAGAAGGGAAGGACGATCTCAACACCTTTCCAAAAACGAAAGTAAGAGCTTCGTAGCGGAACATGAGAGAGTTGAGAGCAATTTTTTATTGGCAATGAAAACGATGCATCTTATTTTAGTCGAATCATATTTCATGTAATTCGGGCTAACAAATTAAAAACCTATGTCCGTATTGAATTTGAGTTTGAATTTCGAACATACTTACGATGCAACTGCCGTAAATACTACTAAACAAGACCAACAGTATTGGCAATTTTTAAGGGTAAAGTTCGCATAAACGAACGTGAGATACCCGTTTTGTTAATTTTCATTCAGTGGCCTAGTTGTTATTTCGCAAGTTATATCTGTCTACGTACGCAGACATTCAATTCAGTCCTTGTCACATGAGAGATTTATGATCAAATTTAGAGCCATTTAAATCCAGAGTCTATTTAGCGAACACATGTCGTTTGGCGTTGGATCAGTTGACTTCTGTACGGGAGGGAGTTCTAATCACAAAGCAAAATTATTATTGAACCAGATGATTCAAAGTTAGTTCTCCCGACAAGATGTTTGTGACGACAGTAAAATAGGCGAAGAGTGTGGTTTGTGACCTGAGCTAACTACGAAAAACATGTGCACATATGTTGAAATTTATACCCATCCACAGAGATTTGGGAAACCAAACTTAATACATTACAGTGTCACTTTAACAATGTGATTACCATCAACCACTCGTTCGGAAGTCGCCAATGGAAGACCATATATCTGTGGTTATACTTTCACAGTGAATTTAGTGCGACTGCCAATTTTAAATCTCGAACTCCTAACGAGAAATGGAATTCCTTTGCAACGGGCTATACTTATTGACGGCGTTGCTATACTTGGTTGACCCTTGTTGGATTTCCACGCAGTAAACACCACCCATATTCTTCAACCTGAATGAACTAATCGTTATTCCCTCTTAACTCGTAACTTTCTGTGAGTCCCGATAAGTTTGTTTGCCAAAAGCAAAAAATACGCTTAAAGAAAAACATATGAGCGACAGTAAAACTCATCTCAATCTTCCAAAAACAGTTATTGGCAATGACTAGTAATAAATCTGACTATGATCACGTTCCATCAGCTTGCTTGATATGTGACATGAGTTTAAGGGCGTAAATATCATTGGCATATGATCACTCAATCAATTTAAGCAACAGAGGCACTTACGTTAATTTTACTTACTCGAAAAGACTAATAACATACTTCAAATGAGGCAAAAAGGAAACAAAATATCACAAATTGATTGTTTTGTGTGCCAAATTGCGGTGACTCAAATAACCACACTCTGGTACGGCCGCAATAGTAGTTCAAAGGATGTCAACCCCGTGGTCATGCACCGCCTTCCAAAGCAAAACCAAAAACGAAAACTATCTACGCGAGTGGAATAAAATCTCCCATCCTTTTATTTTTGGTATAATTTTGTTTAACAAAAAAAAAAAAATAAAATTACACAAAGCGATATTTTCATATTTACAAGAAAACTTTGGAGAAGTTCACGATTGGTGGCTAGGTGAGCGATGAGCTTAGCTACAGGGTTAACGTGAAAGTCGAGCCGGTGGATGGTGGCATGCTTGTGGTTGCTCAAGTAGTTCGTCGAATTCGGCTGTTCTTGTTTATTCCTCAAACATCAACCAATTTGACACAAAGAAAATATGCCTTGGTGCGAATTTAAAAGAAAGGTAAAATAAAGTAAAAGGAATAATCTCTTATAAGCTTATAAGAAAAGAGTGGAAATCCATTGCCCAGCCAGATTGGCAGTTGGCATGAGGAATTAATTCTTAAATCATCCCAATTAATTTCTTCTATTTTACAAATAAGCTTACCCTAGGTGTATGCTATCTTTAAAAGACTTAGATTCACTCTCGCAATGAAACAATGTTCTTCTAGTGTTGTTTGTGGATAAGGGTTAGTCATAAACCCGATGGCGACTGCTGTTGTTGACAAAAAGTGCCAGTCAACTCCTTATGTCATTCAATATCTCTTTTGGCGCATTAAGGCGAGATACCAACTTTGGGATAAGAAATAACATCCCATTTGGAAAAGATAGGAATACGAAGTTTATGCAGAAAAGGGTATACCCTTCTTGTTATTCTTTTAAACTTCGTTGTGGCTTAAGTCCAAACGGAACTGCGAAAATCCATGTCGACGAAATAACCTGCCAATTAAAGGAATAAACGATTCACATGGCCCTTTGAAGCTTCCACGCATTCATTTAATAAGTGTAAATTCTGGTTACTTATCTTCGTTAAAATTGTCTATAGATATACTTAACCGCATCAACTTAAAGTTTACATAATAATTTTTCGTTACTTATGATTTCTGAAAATACGTATTTTGCGTTACGAGATTCAGAACTACATTTATTTTACATATCTACTTAATCTGTTACAGACATAAGGTAAGCTTCCGTCCAATTTATATAAGTTTCCTCCTCCCTGCCAGACGTGGGGGATTTCCTTCTATGTTATGTATTTAGTTCGCATCCCTACACTTCGAACGCAAATAAAGTTAACCAAAGATTATGAGAAAAACCAAAATATCAGCCATCAGCTTTATCAAAACCAATGATGTCAATCTAGGAGCTTAAGAGGGGATATAAATGTACGTGCATGTGTTTTAGTTTTAAGTCGACAACCAAGTGCAATAGAAAAGAACATACAATAACATATGTAAATGTTTTGATAGAAAAAAAAACATATCGTCCTCGTTGACCGTCTGAACGCTACCGCGCTCAACAAGGACGTCGAAGTAGAAAAATGTATTTTTAAAGCTTATACCATTTCGTCTGAGGCAAAAAAAAAAAAACATAATTTCGTCTTCTGTGGCATTTAAAATGTGTTTCATGGACTTTCAATCCAAATAGTTTTTGAGGCTCTATCTGTGTCTATGCGTGTACTTCACTTCACTTCTTAGAACATTTCAATGTTAACCTCTGTCAAACTCAAACTTTAAACTACTCGTACTTAAGGAGAATTTAACACATAGAACCCACCATTGAATGAAAACAAAACAAATAAATTACTATGAGCTTAATGTTAAGTTTATTAAATATTGAGTAACCGTACGTTTACATAAAAGTACCTTTTTGGATGAGGAAATATTGAAAGCAGAATAGTTTTTAAAGTTCAAAGTAGATGTCAATATTTATGTGTACGTGCGTAGTGCGACTGCTGCAGTTTGCGTTCTGCAAAACCAAAGAATTTGTTTTTTTCGTTTTTTGACGCAGAAGAATCAAAAAAAAAAAAAAAAATACATAAATGTTGTGTTTTTGTATTGCGGATATTATGATACATATACACAAGGTAAATTTGTTTTTTAGCCGAATTGCTGCATTGAAGAGTTTTGTGAGTGCTGTAGAAGTGAAATGAAAACGTATAATTGTTCCAAATATCGTAAATATTCTGATGTGATATATTCAAGAGAAACTAGAAATAAAGTGGGTATCAAAATTGATGTTGTTATTTATTTTGTAAGGTGAACTGGCTTTTAAGGACGTCTTTGTTTGCAACAGACGAACATGTATCTGTATATGGGATCAGAATCAGAAGAAAAAGTCCATGTTGGGTAAGGGCTGAATCTGAAGGCACTAAAGATGTACGAATGAAACTTAAATCAGTGGCGATTTATTTACAGCCACAAAGAGTAGGTACACCAGTACTCGGTCAGTCAGCAGTACATGGTCATATTCAATTGTCATATAACGGTGATGTGACTGATCTCATTTCGAACGTTATTGGTTAGTGATGTGTGGAATACAAAAGCCTGATGAAACTGAGAAAATAAGGATCTTCGTTGCTGTCCGACAGGGCCAGATGATGTGCTATCCTCCCTGCATCGGGAGAAGATGTTGTGTTTGGTATTTGAAAAGCTTGAGTAGTTGCTTTTCAAATACTACTTCAAATATTAGAGTTTCTCTAGGAAAATTATTCATACATACCAAGTCATCATGGTAGACGGGGTAAGCCATCAAGCAAAATCTTTTAAAGACCGATCGACAGGAATTTTTATCACACTCCGTTCCACTGCCTTGGTTGCTCTGGAAACACTATTGGCCTTTTATAAACATTTACGGGAAGAAAATAGCCATCCAGTCAGTTCCAGTAGACGGGGACTCCTGTTGGAATGATAGTCAAAGAGGACACCTTCAAAGTATGCGAAAAATAAAGCTTCCGAGTCATATTGACAACAGTGACCATGTGAGGACGTTGAAGTCAACAAAAAAAATCTTTTTCTAACCAGGAATGTGTAGGAAAAGGACTCCGAAACCCCGGCGGCTATGAAACTCTACACGGTTGGCACCAAAACGGAAGAGGGTACTGAAACAGGTGTTTATGCTATGACACCTAGCACTCTGTCTGCCAATGGCAGTGTTCTCAAAAAAAAAAGTTAAAGTTCTGAAAACACCATCAAACCGATCGAAGATGGTTAAACATTGCCAATTATATCTTAAGGAGAGAATAAATGCAACCTTACCTTACCTTCAGACAACATCCTTCCCCCCATAAAAAAAAATCTAAATTTTTTAGAGAGATCGACAGCCTAACAGTGACCGCAGATGGAATAAACTGGACGCGTGCTGCATTTAAAGACAGCTATAGCCAAACATTAGTCTTACACGGAAAAATAACATAATCATGTTTTGCGGAAGTGCTGTACGCCTGCTTACGGTGGTACTCACAGGCCATTTTCTGATGGGGAGCCATGCAAAAAGGCTACCTAGGCAATCTTTACTTAGAGACGAGGAAGAGATCATGCTTTCTAACCTCGAAAGCTGCCGTTTTTTTACAACTGTTACAAAGAAAAAAATTGGAGAATACTTACATATACAGCACCCTAGATGAATTAACTGATTGAAAAGTTAAAACATTCCTAAGGGAGACTAACTGATTCAATAAATATCTAAAGGTGGAATTAGAGAACTCCAATGGACTTGGGAACGCATTCTATTATTTATGTGATATCACTATGGTCCCACCAGTGTGCAATGTGCTAAGCAGTCACCTGCACGTTGCCTAAACTAACCTACACACCAAAGCATGGATTTTATTCAAGAACCTTAATAAAACTATGTGATGCGAAAAACAATGAAAGCTATGATTTTTAACTCAGTGCACAGTCTCCGTCTGACATTCAAAGTGACAACATCGTCTTGCCCTCCAGTGCGCGTTTTTTCATCGAAAGTTATTCCCGTTACTCATTCGCAGTTTCTTATATATACCCCTCTCTTTCCAACCCCCTTTCTTTTAATACACTTTAATATACATATATAACTGCAAAGAAGCAGCTAAGTGAATTCTCAATATGTCCCTCCGGGGCCATGAGCCTCCGGAAAATCGGTTCGCTAGCCTCGATTTAGAGTCGCTAGCAGAACCTAACGCTAGAAAAAAAAAGAAAATAAGTAAAATAAACAGCAGCTTCATTAAAGAGACATTCAACCCATTACCAACCACATCAAGTTCATCTGATCCCAAATTCATTACAGTTACCGCAAGCGATGAAAAAAAACCGCTTTCTACGTACAGTGTTTTTCTTCTAAAAAAAGGAATTGACAGCATCAGCACAGCATATGAATCCATCTCGCAACTCAGAGACGGAAGCCTATTAATTTTATGCAAGAACCAACGAGTTGCAGACATCTTTAAGTCTCAAAAAATGCTCTCCAACATCTGCCCCATCAACATAACACTCCATGATACACTCAACTCATCGAAAGGAACAGTCTACGCTCCTTGCCTAATTCAGGTACCAGAGGAGGAAATTGTCAGAGAAATGAAATCCCAGGGTGTAAGCGAAGTTTTCAAATTCACATCTAAACACAAAGATGGCACTGTATATACTACGGGGGTCATCCTTATGACCTTTGACCGTTTCCGCCCCCCAACTACGGTAAACATTGGCTGGTACAATGTACAAGTCCGAGAATACTTCCCGACGCCCATGCGGTGCAGAAATTGCCAACTCTTAGGCCACACGGCAAAAAGATGCAAAAATCCCTCTCGCTGTGACAACTGCAATCTACCCCCACACCATCCAGTTTCTTGCCTAACTACTACTTGCGCCAACTGCAAAGAAAATCACCCTGCATCATCTAAGGATTGCAAAGCTTTTATTCAACAAAAAGAAATTTTAAAAATCAAAACCATTAAAAAATGCTCACTAGCAGAGGCCAAACAAATCTATAATGCTCAAAATCCTAACAACTCCCTCCCCACAACTTTTGCGGCAGTTGCTAAAACCGCTCTCGCAGCGCAACCAGCGCTGACAACATCATCCCCCACTCAATCCGAACGTACAGCACCTCCACAACCAATCAACCAACAGGAAATTTCAACCAAACAAACTACCACCCAACAAAACACTATACCACCTAACACAGAATTACAAGACAAGCAGAATATATCAACTTCTCCTCACGATCATTCAACCCCAATCGTATCGATTGCAACAGGCTCTCAACAGATACAGCCTGAACGAATCGGCAATAGACCCGTATCGCCAATCTCATACATAACTCAAGATCTCATCAAAAACAACGAATACTTCACCCCCAACACTTCCACTCAACACACTCCCATACAAAAATCACAAAACAAGAACAAAAACTCCCAAAAAAAGATAAAGTTCACTCACAACATCAAATCAACCCCTGGACTCACACCTTCGGAACAAGATGAATCATCTTAACTCCCCAACAAATTCCACCGCCAACGACCCCGCTGTCCCCAAACCATCCGGTTTGTGCTCTCCAGTGGGCAAACACCATCCACAGGCTGGATGGCGGGGTCTCACCAATATCAACACAATATCACCCACCAAAAACCAAACACCACACATCATCCACGCTATGAAGATAATTCAATGGAACATGAAAGGCTATTTAAATAATTACAATGAATTATTAATTCTTATAAAATCCCTCTCTCCCAAAATTGTAGCCCTCCAAGAAACACACTTAACCTCTCCTAACAACATTCCTATCCCTGTCAACTACGTACTTATTGCCCAAAACCAATCCCTCAATCCTTATGGTGGAGTTGCCTTCCTCATCCACTCCTCTATACAATTTGTTCAGATCAACCTTATCAACGACTTCGAAGCCCTTGGCATATCAATTACTTCCAAATTCAAATTTTCTATTATAAATGCTTATATCCCTCCCACATATGACTTCAGCTTTCAAAATCTTAAAAATGTTTTGGATTCCCAACTTTCTCCAACTTTAGTAGTCGGAGACTTTAATGGCTGGAACTCCAGCTGGGGTTCCCCCAAAAACAATTCTCGCGGCACCATTATATCCAACTACATTACAAAATCTGACTACCAACTGTTAAATGACGGATCCCCTACCCACTTTAGCACCCATTCCACCCTTACCCACGTTGATCTTTCCTTCTGTACCCCTAATCTATCATTTGAGACCAACTGGTCTACTTTTGATGACCTCTGTGGCAGTGATCATTTCCCCATTATAATATCCATGTTTAACTCAATTTCCTCCTCTCCCAAAATCAAACCTAGATTCAAAATAGATCAAGCCCAATGGAGTCCCTTTCAAGAACTTCTAAATACATATAACATCAACCTGCCTATTAGCAGCAACATCAATAAAGAAGCAGCTAACATCCATAAAATTATTCTTCAAAGTGCCAATAGAGCTATTCCGCAAACTACAACTTCGACCAGTAAGCCCAGAGTTCCCTGGTGGAACAAAGAATTAGAGCAGCTAAAAAAAGAAAAAAACAAACTTTGGAATTCCCTCAAACGCAATATTTCGAACGAGACCGTTATTAAATACAAAAAAGCCAATGCCCAGTACAAAAGAAAAATTAAAATTTCCAAAACAGAATCCATACATAATCTCACTTCGGATATCAATCCACATACTTCTACTTCTAAAATCTGGTCTACTATCAGAAGATTCTGTGGCCTTAAATCTTTCTCTCCCATTCATTGTATTGCTCTTTCTAATACTTCCGATTCAAATCTCACTAATCCCCAAACCATAGCTAATAAATTTGCCGAATTTTGGTCTAAAGAATCCCATGACTCAAACTTTTCCCATCTATTCAACCAACATAAATTTATCACATCCCCATCTTTTACCTACCACCCTTCCAACAATGCAAAATTAATCGATGGCATCATCAGTCCCCTAGAACTCGATATAGCACTAAGCAAATTGAAAGGCAAAACCCCAGCTAATGATCGAATTTCTTATCCGATGATCAAAAATCTATCCATTCCCATGAAAACCAGACTTCTCAAATTCTACAATTCAATCCTGCAAAACCATATCCCACAAATCTACAAAAATAGCACCGTCATACCTATCCTCAAACCAAATTCCGATAAATCTGTTTTGCAATCCTACCGACCCATCTCTCTCAACCCTTGCTGTGCCAAAGTTCTCGACAAGATCATCGCAAATAGACTCTGGTGGTTTGTCACACGCAACAAACTGCTTAGCAGTCAACAAATAGGCTTCAAAAAAGGCAAATCAGTATCCGATTCCCTTCTCTACCTTGACAACCACATTATCAGCTCTCTCTCTAAGAAAAGCCACCTTTCCCTCATATCCCTCGACTTCACAAAAGCTTTTGACAGAATCGGAATTCATTCAATAATTGACCAGCTAAAAACTTGGAAAGTCGGCCCAAACATTATCAGGTACATATTCAACTTTTTGTGCAGTAGAAAAATCTCAGTCCGAGTTGGATCAACGTTATCATCCCCTTTACCCCTTTCTAACGGCATCCCCCAGGGATCCCCACTATCTGTCCCACTTTTCATTATAGCATTCAACAAACTCTCCCACACCCTGTCCCTTCACAAAGAAATACAATTCTCCGCTTACGTCGATGACTTCACCATCATTAAAAAACTAAACAAAAAATCGATTTCAACTGAAATTAATCTTAACCCAATTTTTATAGACATTTTATCCTGGTGCGATTATTCTGGAGCAAAATTATCCTTAACTAAGAGTAAACACTTACATATCTGCAGAAAACACCATTGCTCTTGTAAAATTTTGTCTAACATAATCAATTTAGAAATTGTTGATAAAATAAAAATTCTTGGCATCGTTTTCCAAAAAAATTACAGATGGAACGCTCATATAGACTACATCCTTCCCAATCTCAGTAAAAAACTTAACGTTATTAAATCCCTCTCTTTCAAAAAATTCAACTGCAACCCACTCTCCCTAACCTCAATAATACAGTCTACAATAGTCAGCAAAATTGAATACGGTCTTTTCCTTTACGGATACTCTCCGAAGTCCCAACTTAACAAAATTATAACTATTTATAATGCAGCAATTAGAAAAGCACTCAACGCATACCGAACAACCCCAATTAACCACCTCTTACTCGAAGCAAATATGCTACCCATCGAAAATCTGAGACAACAATCATCATTAAAACTGTACAAATGCACACTCTTTTCCAATGACTCTCCTCTCGGTGGTCTCATAAAAAAGAAACGAAAAACTAATAAAATAATATCCAGTTTAGAACGTTCCACAGATCTATGCAATGAATTTGATATCCCTAATCTACAAATCCCCTCCTATCCTTCAAACTCTCCTCCCTGGTGCTTTCACTCTTCTTCCATTATCTCTTCCTTAAGATCATTTAAAAAAACCGATACCCCCCCTGAAATTTTCAGATCTAACTTCATCGAGCTAAAATATAAATTACACAACTACCATTTCATTTATACAGACGGGTCTAAGACAGACAATAACGTAGGCTTCAGTGTCACCACCGAAAATAAGACCATTTACTCCTTTTTGCTACCTTCATATTCATCTATCTTTTCAGCCGAAATAATAGCCATTCTTCACGCACTGCAATATACAAATAATTTTAACAAAAAATTTGCCATCTGCACAGATTCTCTATCCTCCATTGACGCAATTCTCAACTACAATAATAACTCCTACTACCCTTCCTTAATCCGTAATCTCCTGTACCTTCAATCCCCGAACACAAAACTAATTTGGATCCCAGGGCATGTCCAAATTAAAGGAAATGAATTCGCCGACAAGGTTGCAAAAGAAGTTCTTAAAGCTCCATCTCTTTTCTCCACCAATTTCAACAACATCGACATTAACTATTTTATAAAAACAAAATCGGCTTCCCCCAATACCATAAGGGAAAAAGCCTCCCAATGGTACAAATCTGTTGACAAAAACAAGCTATCCATCAAAGACTATTCCAAACATGTAGTACCTTCCAAACTTTCGCGTTCAGATATATCCAAAATTATCAGACTCAGACTCGGTCATACCCGACTTACTCACGACCACTACATTAACAAAAACAAATATTCTACCTGTACATTCTGTAATCTATCACAAATCAGTATCCAACATATTTTCCTAGAATGTTCACAACTCCACAACCAAAGATCCCTCTCTCCAATCAATATTACCGATCTCCTTTCCAACCCCAATCCTACTAATATTTCAATCATAATAGATTATTTAAAAAAAGCCCAACTATACAAACTTATTTAATGTCAATATTTCTATCTATATTGCCTAAGGCCTTATGTTGCTCCGGCATTCCTATAACTACATTACAATTTTACATTGTATTGTATGTGCTTCATAAATAAATAAATAAATAAACTCAGTGCATTAACAAGTCCTCTGCGAAAATGCGAAAAAGTTTTTTTTTTGTCATTTTTTGTGTTGGCTGGAGACAACCGTAATACGGAAAGATGACATGTTTCGAGAAAGGAATAACTTCCATATTCGCAAATGGTTGGTGATATTTCAGAACATCTTAAACGACCGGAATAACGATTTTTCACATTAATTCTAATTGGCATGCCATTACACGACAGCCTGTATAGAGGCGATTATGAAAATTATTAACGGACGGTTGCATCTACTGTTCGAGATGTATCTAATGTCTTGAAAATGTTTGATTGATGTATTTATTATAGATACGTTTGTTTCAAATATATTTTTTGCTTTTCATTTTTACATCAATAATATTATAATGATCAAGTTAACACTGTGCATTTCCAAGCCGGCGGAAATAAGAGCTGTCACATTGAAGTTCCAAGGTGTTCGAGTTTACATTACCCTGCACGCGCGAATCAATAGGATGAAGCATAAAAACACTCCCTCACACACACACTCTGCAACAGCTGTTTTTAAACGCGTGTCACCACGTTCGGCGGATGTGGCATATGATTAAGTTAATTGTAAGAGCATTCTTAGAATAGAATAGAGTCGATGAGACCAGAACATGTGTGTCGAACGATTGGGGGGGGGGCTCTGTTCACGTAAGTTTTTTGAAGTCTTCATATGAGGGTTCGTAAATTCATCAATCTATAAATGTATGATGTAAACATTTTAAATTAGTAATAATACGGTGGCCCTCTCTCGAGGGATCAAGCTTGATCATCCCAGTCCTTCTTTATGACGCGGAAACCTGGACGTTACTAAAAGCGGATGAGGAAGCCCTTAGACTTTTCGAAAGAAAAGTTTTGCGTGCGTTGATGGCATCTGAAGAGCGATGCGACATGCGCCTCGTCAAGCGTCTTCGGATACAACGCTTAAGATGGCTAGGTCATATAGAGCGTATGGATACCACTGCTCAGGCCCGAAAAGTCTTCGAATCCGAATCATTGGGACAACGTAACAGAGAACGGCCTAGGCTAAGATGGCGCACACAAGTGGAGAAGAACCTGGACCCAGGCAGCTGGCGAGATATGTTGGTTGAGACCCAGGTCCACCCCGGACTGTAGCGCCACAATAAAAAGAAGAAGAATAATACGGTGGCGATGGTACTGGAACACACTTTATGTAAGTTGCTTAAGTGCCTGCCCAAGAAACTTCGTCATTTGTGCGATGACGCACAACTCTACAATTCAATTTGTTTTTTTTCAGGGCGTCCATGGCGTTAGTCGGACCATTGGCAAATGAAAACAAATTAGCAGAATTGGGGTTTCTTAGATTTTTATTTTCTCGGTGGTCGAAGATTTATATAGATCATCGTTAAGGGTTATATAGATCTCTCTCTTCACCACTGAGAACTCCTTTTGTGAGAAAACAATTAAAAACAGATCTTACTGTAGGCAAGTCTTCTTTTGCACACAGGACTCACCTCCGCCCGAATTTGAAAACAAAATGCAAATATTTCTAATTTCGTTCACAGACTGTATTTTTATATTTCAAGGCAAAGAATCATTTGTTATATGTGTAATTTATATAATAAAGATTTAGTAACATTTAACTTTATCCACGTGTGCGTAGGTTAAAACAAAACAGATATAAAATAGATTTGCAACAGTTTCCTCTGACTAGTAGGTCATCTCGAAAATAAAGAAAAAGCAAAAAATGCAGGTGTGTTTTGTTTCAAAGTTCCCAATTTCCTCGAAGTTAAACTGGAATTCTGTCTCTCAGGTAGGACATGATGGCATCGGTTCCCCTCTCCAAGATCTGATGGCGTGGCTGTCTAAAGCAATTCCCAACAATGTCTAATGTTCTGTGGATGTCAACTCTTAGATGGAAACATCTGTCAGCACTGAACGATGAATACTTACGTGATATTTTTTAAATTTCCAAGAGTGGGCGGAACCTGATCTATGTTGTTGTTTCTCAAATCTAGAGTTGCCAATCGACGAAGGGCACCCAAGCCGCTTTGTGAAGCGTCAATGTGCGCTATTTGATTCTCGCGAGCTAGGAGAATCTCTAGGCCCTCCAGGTTGTAGACGCAATCGGGAATCTTTTTGAATCTAAAATTAAAATAACAACTTGATGAAAACAAAAAGGGTGAGTGAGTCTGGTTACTGACTTGTTGTTGGCTATATTTAACTCCCGAAGCATGCTTAAGAGACCGAATTCTTTTGGCAAATCCGAGAGGTTATTACACGACAAGTCTACCCTGCCCAGTCGTGTGAACTGCGAAAGAAAGATCGGTATAGATGATATCTGATTGTGGGACAGAATCAACTCCGAGGCACAGTTGGCTAATTTGGAAAGTCTGTAATTGAATTGAAGAACATTTCATAGCATTGCTAGCGAAGTTTTCAAGTTGTTTACCCTTCAGGTACTGTTTCAAGGCGATTCTTGGAGAAGTCCACAATGGCGACATTCTCCTCCAGAGCGTCTTCGAAAACCTTTGCTGGAATTGATGTGACATTCTGCATTGCCACAACTAGACTGCGGGTTTTCCGAATCTTATATCTGAAACGGAGTGAAGAGGTCAGCCCAGTTGGTGAATGGCAAAACTGATTAACTTACTTATCGGGAAATACACAATTTTCTTCTCCAATCAATGCTGAATCTTTAACCTCCGGCATCGTGGCTGTATCTGTCTGACTGCGGTCGCGAAGTGTTTTCAGTATGCGGGCCGTCCCGCACTGCAATATATCACGACGAATCGATTTGATTGGGTTTCCCTCCACCTGCAGGCTGACTAGATGTGCCAATGTGTGCAAGGAATTGGGCAAACTGTTAATGGAGTTGTTCGACAGGTCCAAACGGATGAGACTCTGCAGGAGGGCGATTTCGTCGGGGAGTTTTTCAATTTTATTGTCGCGCAGATCGAGAATTTTCAAATGTGGCAACTTTGAGCAAAGGTCTCCTGGAACTTTCTGAAAAATTGCCAAGTGTACAGTAGACTCTGCTTCGTGATACTCGAAATGTGATGGCTCGGAATACCTTTATGAAATTATTGGCCAAGTAAAGTTCTTGCAGTTCGTCGCATCCATCAAAGTCTGGCAACTCCTTGATATCGTTGTGCTGAGCATAGAGACATTGTAGTTTTCTTAAGCTCCCCATGTCGCTGGGCAGGGACTCGAGGTCGTTATGTACTAGATCTAACTTTTGAAGTGCTGTAATTGGAATGCACACAGATTCAATGGATTGTGCTCTGATGTAGGGATAGTCATGTGGGAGGGAAGATTGAACTTACATCGCATATTCACCAGATCATCTGGCAGTTCTTTGAGATGATTGTATGAGCATAACAGCTGAGTTAGTCGTACTAGAAACCCAATGCCACCGGGAAGCGATTTAAGATTATTATTGGACACGTCCTTTTGGTTGTTTAATATTTGGGTTTGTTTACGCATTAAGAAGATGTTTACAAAGCAAAATGATATTGAAAGGGTAGAAGAAGCAATTAAAATTAATGTTAGCACAAATTTGTTTACAACTACTGTTTTTTTGTTTAGAAACTAAACTCTGCAACAGGTAAAAGAGTTAGATTGAATACTTTTAGAATCAACCATGTTTATTTAATCATTTTTTTAAGGATTTTAAGGCTTAAGTCTACGATATTTTCACAACTATAATAAAGGTAACAAATTGTATGAAATGTGGGGTTTATCTCGAGTTAATTCTAAAGACTTGCCCGATCACAATTAGGTGGACCAGACTAGAAGTGCCGAACAGATAATCCTTGTTTTTTCTCGTTGGTATCAATCGCTTTGTTGGCTATACTGTTTCTTTGGGTTCCTAAGTATTAAAGAAACTAGAAGCTTTCCAACTTTTCCGACAGAGTCTACTAAGAACTCGCTTCAAATTCGACGCTGCCTACACTAACTATAGAAAAAGACTGAAAACGTTGTCAAGAAGGCCTCAAAGAAGCTGCAGCTGATGTACTGGGTTTCACATCACCACCCAGAAGAAATCCATGTTTTGACGACGAGTGCAGACAAGCGTATGGAGCCAAACATGACGAGGGCCGTTCGTGAGCTTTACGAACAGAGAAGAAGGGAAGAAAATCGGCTTCTCAGAAGGTTCTTCCTTCTGAGAAGCCGGAGAGAACGTGATGGAGAGGTGATATTGCAGGAATGAAGTCCGAAAGTTCTACCGAAAAGTGAAACAGGACCAAAATGGACAGCTAGTGGTAGAGTCGAAATCGATGGCGAGAATCGAAAAGATAATTTCTGCCGACTTTTAAACGGCTACAACGACCCAAATCCCGCTGTTAGGCATAATGTTCCTCTCAATTTGGACGATCATAGGCAAGAATTCCGTCCCCCGACTTAGACGAGGTCAAGATAGCATCAAGACTGAAGTCGAACAAAGCTGCTGGACCGGATGCACTGTCCGCCGAATTGTTTAAAGCAGTTGGAGATGATTTGCATAAGCGCATGCACCAGCTCATCTGCAAGATATGGTCGGAGGAAAGTATGCCTGAAGAGTAAAAACTCAGCGTCGTTTGTCAAGTCCAGATTACACCGCGCACAAGATCCTCTGCCGTATTGTGTGAACGCCTGAAACCGTTCGGCAACAACCTGATAGGTCCCTACCATTAGGTTTGAGGCCAGGGAAGTCCACCATCGACCAAATCGTCACTTTACGGCAGATTCTGAAAAAGGCTCAAAAAGTGCAAATTGACACTCACCACTTATTCGTCGATTTAGAAACCCCAAATGACAGTGTGCATAGAGACGAGCTATACGGTTCCATGTCTAATTTTGGCATTCCTACCAAACTCGTCAGATTGTGTAGGATGACGATGGAGAACTCTCGCTGCTCCGTCAAGGTCGGTAACGAACTCACCGAAACCCTTGTTAAAAAAGGTTCCAGACAAGGCGACAAACTGTCATGTAACTTCTTTAACATCATTCTTACAAGTCAACACAAAAGGAAAGTCTTACAAAAGTCCGTTTGACTGCTAGCTTACGCCAATGACATTGACGTGATTGGACGAACACAGCGAGCCGTTAATGAGACGTTTGTTGGCATTGAAGCGGAAGGAGATAAGATGGGTTTGGCGATAAATTGGGGTAAGAAAAAGTATACGAGTATGCTGTCTCCAAGGAAGAACACACAATATAGACGTCTCGGACAGAGTGTCACACTAGGCAGCAAGAACTTCGAGGTAGTCAAGTACTTCGTCTACCTCGGCTCCCCGGTGTATAGGGACAACAACACCAGTACCGAAATCAAACGCAGAATCACTCTTGCCGATCCCTGTTTCTTTGGGCTCAAGAGGCAATTAAGTAATAAAGCCCTCTCTCGAAGGACTAAGCTTGCTTTATATAACACCTTAATCATCCCAAAAACAGAAACCTGAACGCTAATAAAAGCGGATGAGGAAGCCCATAGTCTTTTCAAGAGAAAATTTTTGCGTGCGATTTTTGGTCCTGTTTTTGTTGATGGCATCCGGAGGAGAAGATTTAATGACGAACTCTATGGGCTGTACAGGGACATGCGCCTAGTCAAGCGTCTTTGGATACAACGCTTAAGACGACTAGGCATGTAGAACGTATGGGCACCACTCCTCCAGCCAAAAAAATCTTCGAATCTGAGCCATTGGAACAACGCAACAGAGGACAGCCTAGGCTAAGGTGGCGAACACAAGTGGAGAAAGACCTCAATCCACTTGGTGTGCGCAATTGGAGGCAGCTGGCGAAAGGAAAAGAGTCATGTTGGTCGAGACCAAGGTCCACCAAGGACTGTAGCGCCACAAGAAGAAGAAGAAGCTTTCGAACAGTAGACAGAAAAGAATATACCGCGAACCCCTGGATTGAAAGGTTCCACGTAGAATGAGTATGAAAAGGGAACTAAAAAAGTAAAATCTTAAAAACCAATAACTTGAGAAACAAGGAACTTTAACTATTACAACTCAATCCACAAGGAAAATTCGAAGACAGAAGAACAGTAGGAAGCCAACGATTATCAGTGAATGACTAAACCACTCGACGACAGAAGTTTTGAGAAATGATGATTTCCAACCTCCGGAGCGGAGAGGAACCTCAAGAAAAAGATTCCATAGATAAACGAGAGTCCATACGTTCTCAACATAAAAAATATCTTTATTGCCGTCCAGATAGGAATACGAAAATCAAGAGAGCAACTGACTGAAGAAAAGAGCCCCTCTGTTAAATGTAATCCTAAAGGACGGCTAGCGTCTGATCGAAAAGAATCTCCACGAAAACTTTACGCTGACTACACTAACTAACGACGAAAAATGGACAAATTACCGAGAAGGCGTTGAAGTAAGTGAATGTCACCGATGTGCCGAGCTTTGTTATATCATCCATGGTCTAGTAACATAAGGCACAGACAATAAATCATGGAACTTACAAATCGACTCTATATGAACGACAATAGCTTCTACAAGTTTATAACAGAAATTGGGAAAAATCATGGTTGCTGATGACGTAGTCTGCGCGGTAAACTCGCTTCGCTTGTTTAGTGAATAGTTTGATTGAACTTAGATCCATAAGAATGGCAACTTTGAGGGGGTTATATAATTATAATGGAATAGATTGTGAATTCCCCATGCAGTGAGTGCGCGCGTTGACTCCGAAATGAACAAAATAAATGCAAACACTTTTCATAATTTTCCTGTCGCTTATACAATATTATTGTCTTGCACAAACTTTTCAAATTTTTGGTTTGGATTAGTTTGTGGGTTTTTCTAGTTATGAGAGAACAATAGCAAACACGACACGAGTGGTTGCTGAAGTAGCTAGCATCTAGTCCCTTGCGGACTGTAGCACCACTGACCATCCTATTCTCTCTATAAATTGTGACAAGTTCATTGCAAGGAGCAGCGTGTTTAAATTGAATTCATGACCATAAAAAAGTCACTGTACCAGGGGTAAAACTATGCGTTATAAGAATCCACTCCGAGAGCAACTAAGCGTGGATGATCCAAAAGAATAATGATTTAAAGGCATGTTAGCCGCGATAGAAATAAACTATGAGGTGCCGGTGTCTGGTTTTAAAATTACTATTAAGCTCATTAATTTGTGACGAAGATTGACTCTCAGTGTTCCATAAGGATTTCAAGGCAAATATGTTTTTAGACTAAGTGACGTGCCTTCTTGTGATTTTTCCAACACCGTATTGGAGATAATCGTGTGGAACTTATTTATTAATCCGTTCAGCTGCTAGCTTACGCGGACAATATTGATCTGATTGGACGCATACAGTCAGCCATCAGTTAGACGTAGTAGCGGAAGCTACACAAGACAATCTTGTTTTAAACGAGGGAACCACGAACTATATGCTTATATCGAGGAAGGACACAACTTCACAATGGGCAGCAAAATGGAATAGGGCTACCGTGGCTCCGCACTTTCTTGCGCTGTTTCTTAGGACTCTCTTGAAAGACCAAGCAAGCTTTGTGTATTGTCAATGCAACAGATGACGTTCTCACTGACAAAAGATGGATACGGCTGAAAAAGACTGAGGTCAAGATCCAATGTGATGCCAAAAGAAGCCGTGGCGTAGTACGTTGACTTGGACGCCGTGGTCACAGGCTCGATTTCCGGACTTAACATCTAGCATTTTTCCACGGCACCATATCTTTTAGTGAAAAGCTTCTCAAATCTCTGGCCGCCCGAAATCGGCAAGAACTGTAGATCCCCTCTACTCGTGAAAGAACAGTAGGACGCACAACATGAGTAGTTGCAGAAGAAGCTAGGCCCTAGACCCTCGTGGACTAAAGTGACAATTATTTATTTCGAAATCTAAATCTTAATGTAATTAATCAGAGAATGATGTCTATGGCAATGTGTAATTACATTTTGTTTGTTGTTTTCAGTCATTGATTTACACTTACCATGCCTAACGAAAGGCTCTCTAAAAAATCGTCAAAAATGTTGTCAGTTCTAAGAGTTCAAAATGTAATGTGTTAGGAAATATATGTGTAAGCATATCAACTTTATAGAAATTTACGATTACTTAGTGTGGCCATGTGTATGAGTGTTATGTTTGATTCTTTCTTGTAATCGGTCTTTTGATGATTACCCTTTCTCTACACAGGAGTCTTGGAAATACAACTTCATTTCAAACATACCAAAATCTCTAACATGTGCAAGTCGCTGACATCTGGGCTCAAGTCCTCGAAGCAATTGTGAGACAAATTCAAGTATTTTAGGTCACGAATGCGAAAGAATTCAGCCGGCAGGTCTCTTAGCTTGTTTCGACTCAGATTCACTCGAGTTAGTTTTTCCAGCTGACCGATTTCCTTTGGGATCGCCTCCAAGGCGTTGTCGTGCAACTGAAATTCATCCAGAGTGAGTCTCTGTTTGTCTGTTTTCTCTATGGCAACTTACACTCAAAACCGTCAGAGCATGAAGGTTGACAATTTTCGGTGAAAGACTGGTTAGTGTGTTCGAACTGAGATCCAGATTGGTCAGAGCTCTCTGATTCCACCAGGCGTCTTCTTCTTTCTCCATCAGTGTGTCCAGTGTCACTTCGACTTCCTTCTCGGGTTCGTGCAGATTCCATACTTTGTCCGGAACTGAAATGAAAAACAGAAAAACGAGAACAAATGATTTTTCATGTCTTCGAGGTACAGCCGCGGTACTTTTGGTTTCAATTTTCGGTGGGATGTCTTGCTGCTTAACGTCCTCCATCGACTTGCATTCGTTGCCACGGACTCTGAAATATCGGCGCTTCGGGTAGGGTGCATGCATGCACATGGAAACTAGTTTCTTCTTTGGGGACGCTATCTTGAGGGATTTAATTTTGACCGCGTTATGAAGTGCTTAATGTGATGGTTCAGAGTTAACTGAGTGATCAGCGTTTTGATACGAGGAATAAACAAAATCTAGTGCGTCTTTGGGAAATTACGAAATAACAGCTGAACCGTGAAATTCGATGTGGGGTGTGTACGCTAATCGGATGGAAAAGTCAATGTCAAGTTCAACGAAAGTATCAGCCGTCGGACCGGCGGTGAGTAATGTGTTTTTGTTTTGTACAACCGCAAAGAGTTGCGCAGAGAAGATTTGAATGCGTCTCTCCAGTTGAGTGGGCAATGTCGCTAATTGTCTATACAGTCATAAATATAACACGTTTCAGGCAGATTGTTCTAATTTTATGCGGTAACCCCTTATTTAAGTGCTAATGAAATACTTTTCGCTGAGATTGTTAATTAGTTTAGTTCCCATTGTTAGAAGTTTGGCATTGATAGCGGATGGGCACACAAACACTTTAGCGACGAGAATTACTAATTCGGTTCTGCACGGATGATGTTGTAGTGAAAGTGGGCTCATTAATTTTTTTTTGTGACAACTGGACAGTAAATGTAATCAAAAAGCCTTTTGTTTTAACTGAGCTAAAGTTATTAGTTTAAAAGGAGTATCTACTAATGGTAAGATAATCTTTGTTTTGTGCATTGTAAAGTTGATGTGTAGACAGTTCATTTCGGAACTGACCGGCGACTGAAAAGCTTTTTATTTGTGTGCAGTATACTAAACACAATTCAATGTCTGGGATGGCTAGAGCGTATGGACAACAGAGCTCCTGCCTATTGAGTCCTCGAATCGGAGTCAATGGTATAAAGCAATAAGAGACCTCTTATTCTAAGAAGGCGAACGCAATTGAAAGAAAACACCGAACAATCAATTAAAGGCAGTTGGTGAAAGCACGGGTCAGCTGGATTGGCATGTTGGGTGAGGCCAAGATTCACTGCGAACTTCAGCGAAATCTTAAGAAGAACAAAAACCTTCTACCATAGAAAGAAAACATTAATGGTTAAACAAGCATGTGGGATGCAGTTTTCCCATATCTATTTTTCCTTCGATCCTTTCTTACATTACATTGAAGTAGTAGGAGTTTTCGATTTTTCTCCACTGAAAAGAAGTACAATTTTTTAATCAGTTAAACTGCTAACACGGGAAATGCTTGAAATATTTCCTCTTTTTCGAAGATTTCTTGTCTACTTACTGTCAATTTAGTGTCCATATATAGTGTCGAACAAAACAATAGCGCTCAATGACAAGTTAAATTGCAAAACTTTATTAAATTGAAATGAACTTTATTTGTGGAACACAAATAGACTATAGACTCTAACACGCACAGTTTAGAAAATATAACTAAAAATAGAACAATTCAATAAACACAGCTGCGACAAAACTAAAGCACGCTTTTCTTTTAAGTTCTTAAACGTCTTTATTTCGTGGCGAATCCATCTGCTTCACATCTGCGGGGCATCAATTCAATTTCATTGTTTATAATTTCCGCAGATATACTTTTCCAAGCAACTTCCGTTTGGGCAAAAAGAGAATCCCTGCTATTGCTCTTTTCACGCTGACTCTGTCAATCTATAGGATTCAGGTCTGGTGATTGCGCTCGTCTTTTCAAAACTATGACTTTATTTTCTTAAAGCCAGTCTTGCTCAATTTTAGCGGTGTGCTTTGGATCGTTATTATGTTGATATATCCATTTAAAGGCATCTCTTCTTCAGTATATGCCAACGTGACGTTCTAAAGGATATCCTTGAACACGAAACGATCCTTTATTCCGTTTATTCTGTGAATCACTCCAATTCCTTGACTAGAAAAACATCCCCAGACCAAAATATTTCTTAGACTGTGCTTTATAATACTTATTCTTAGAATCAATTCAGATTCATCTGAGAATTAAACTGTTTTACATTTGGCAGTCGTCCAGCTAATTTGTGCCTTTGCAAAAGCAAGTCCTGTTCTTTGGTTTTTCGGTGAAATAAATGGTGTTTTTAGAGCCCGGTAAGAAAGAAAATGTGCTTCCACCACACTTCGCTCGATAGATCTGGTGAATATATCCAAGTCTAGTTCACTTCGTATCGCTCTTGCAGATATGAGTGGGTCCTTTTAACTACACGGACTATTGAGCGATCCACTCGTACGTTGGTTTTCCGAGATCTTTCGCCTTGATTGATTATGTCAAGGCATTCTGAATTGCGAAACCGGCTAATTATACGGGATATTACGGAATGATGTATCCCATATTTTATTGGCAATGCAGTTAACCGCTCCGTCTGCATGAAAATCGGCGGAGTGGTTACTTTTTATTTAACACTTTAAAAAAAAGTGCCACCTATAAATTGCAAATGAGAGAAGTTTGCAAAATCCCCGTCTGATAGAGTCGGCGTGATCTCTTCTGACTCTTCATCACCTATTGAAATTGTTGGGTCTTGTGCCAAAACAAATCTACGATGAATCCAACCAAATGCCTTTTTGTTTCTATTGCACAATAGGTCTTTTTTTTTTGAAGAAAACGCCTATAAAATGCCTTCTTTACTCCATGCCTCATTGGAGAAAATCCATTTTTTAAATCACACCGTCTTCTTCAAATAAAACTGATTCACCGTGAGGTTCGATTTAAAATGTTAAGTAAAACACATAAGTTTCAGAGTAAACTTTAAATGTTTATTATTAGTTTAAAGAACAATTTATAACATTTACTTTTTGAAAATGATATCATGTAAATGTTTGCCAAGACTTCGTCTGCGGTGGTCTATTCAGAAGGTTCAATTTCGGCAAACTCATTCAGGCATAGCGGCTGGTGTCTTGCGGATAACACAAGTATTGTTGGCTTTCAAGCGTCAAATGCAGCTTGCTTATTCCTGAAGGCCTGAGCCTTTGCATATCACCAGAGAAAATAGTTCAATTTATCATAGCAAAACGTGAAATGAAGTGCTCACTATTATGCTCCAGGCTCATAGTGTCGTCTTGTTGAAACCAGAGCTCACCGAGACCCGTCAACATGGCGCTACAGAGATTCCCATTGGCGGTAGCATTCAAATTTGCTTCATTTTGGACTCAGCTATAGCTATAGCCTCTTCACTGCATGTTGAATGTGGTCTGATTAGTCTAGTATTGCGAATTATGTTGGCAACATTGGTATCAGTAGGTCGATTTTGAACACAGTACGTCCCCTTGCTCCAATCGAAACACGAAAAACATTTCTCACGAAATGTTGGCCATACGGATGTGGTGTGAATACTTAGCAAATACTCATTAAACTTATTCAAGGCATTGTTTTATATTTCCAAAGAGTAATAAATAAAGACATTTGTGTGTAACGCATATTTTTAACGTTGATGGCGGTTTTAAATAGTTGTTTTTCAACTAAGAGGGTATGGGTCTGTACAACCAGGACAAATTTGTTGATTAATGCTAACAGTGATACCCATGAATCAACAGGTTAATTTGGCATAAAGCTTCCTTATGGCGCCCCTGGATGATTTCAACGGCAACCACAAGCAGTGGTTTCTGGTCCCTTGTCTCTAAGTTTAAGCCAGGATCTGGTTCTCGTGATTCGGAGGTTGCGCCTCGAATATGTGTTACCTTATCACTTTAAACCATTAGTCAATGACCTGTCCGTATCAGATCGTTTCTTGCTGGGAAAGTACAACATCGGCTAAATTTTTTACATTATGACAGATCCCAGAAGAAAGCAGATTGATACACAACCTATTCGTTAATCTCAAGGCTGCGGCTGACAGCGTGCATATACAACTTCAACCAAGACTTTGAGTGTTGATGGTTTTAAACAAGTCGACGCGCTTTTATGTGTCATTTGAACAAGATTTTTTTTTTTCAAAAAAGAAGATTGTCAACCACATACATACCCACACAAGACGGATGGTCTTCAAAAGTACGTACAGTTGTTAACGTGATTGGTCGTACACAGCAAACCGTTTATTAGGCATTTGTTTGTATTGTAAGGGAAAAAATGACACACAACATCGACGACTCGGCTAGACCGTCATCATAGACATCTTTAACTTCGAGATAATGAAAGACTTTGTTTATCTCGGTTCCAATATAAGAAATGAAGAGCCAAACATCAGCCGAGATCAGAAGCAATGTGAGATGACTAGGTCATGTAGAACATATAAAAGACACAGTCCTAACCCGGAGGGTTTTCAAATCCGAAGCACAACGCAACAGAGGACGCACAGACAGTCTAACTGGCGTGTATGTTGGTTGTGGCCCATTGTCGGTGGCGGACTGTAGAGTTACAAGAAGAAAACAAAGAAGAATTTGAGTTTCAAAAACTCTGCTAAATCTCGCGAATTTTTGTTGTCTCAAATAAAGAATGCATCATTTTATTGTACTAGTTCGTATATCTCTCTGTTATAGCCACTATGTCTTTGACTAAATTTGGTAATTTCCTTTCTTTAGGTTCCACTTATTGCGGTTTTTACCTTCTTTCCACATGTTTGTCCTTTTCTAATTTTGATATGCAATCTTAATTTTATTTCATTAAGTACGAGTATAGTATTTTAGTCTTCATTTATTCATTTTTTCTTCCTGTAAAATTGAGGTACTTTCGCTCGATTTCTCGATGCTTCCCTTCAAATCAGACCATACTCCGATAATGTCTTATACTCCATACATATATATTAATGGAACTGAAAGGTGACCATAAAGATTTTAAAAATACCATAAAAAAATCACATATACTTTAAATTGTCGCCTAATTCTTGGGTATCATAGGAGTAAATAAAAGGGAGGGAATAGCCTTGCCTTTAATACAAGTAGAAAACAAAATAATGATGAATGATTTAGGCAGAACATTGTACTAGTTTTATAATCTGAATGTTCGCTTTTCAAAACTTCTGACAAGACTTAGTTCGAGCGTGCAAGCCGCAAATTAAATAAATTACCAATTGGCAATATTTTAAGGCGGCCATGGTCAAAAATAAGTCTAACAACAACAACCACATCAGATATGGCAAAAACAGTTTACGTTTGTTTACAGACGTATTTGCTGAACATTGTCTTACAGGTTATGATAAAATTGAGAACTTCGTACGAACTTCTTGTCACCTAGACCAACTAGCTGATGCCAGCGTATGATAACGCTTCAAGAGTTTCATTTGAATTGAATAAAAATCAGGGAAGTTCCAATGGTAAAGAAACAGATTAATGCAGTCTGTGTTGAGAGAATGGAGTTTATAGAATTTTTAAGGACAAGTCCCACATATGGAATAAATAGGTTTTCGCTAGTTTGCGTTGGTATCTTGCTCTGACTAAAACTAAGACATTTCTCCCAATATGAAAATATACTAGAGTTCTTGATATCCGAGTAACCGGGTAATGTTCCGGGTACCCGCTTTACCTTGGATACCCGGTAAAAAAAAAACTAAACACCTGAGCTGTATAAAAAAATCCGCAAAGATGATTCGTTTATTCAGTTAAGAAGTGTGATCAGTTGAGTGATATGAAGGGATTACTCTTTTACAGTTCGTGATGGGTTCTTTGAGCTACGGCCGATATGGAAGGGGAATACGATTGTTCTTGTAATCATATCTTACATTTGAAATCTGTTATTGTCTGCTGCTGCTGTTGCAGTCTCCGGAACATATTTATGGAAATATTGCAAGTGGCTATTCATTGATGATGGTGAATTATTGCATGAAACTGTAGCACTACAAATATTGCACACAATGTCTTTTTTGTCTTCACTTAATTTTGAAAATTGTTTTATTATCATTTTTAACACTTGAAAATTTTAAAAAAGAAAACACTGGTGATGTAAAGAGAATAACGAGAGCTACACTTTTACAAACACTTTTACAACAACAAACAAACAGTAGTGTTGTCGATATTGTTTTGTTTTATTAAGCTTCCAGAATCAAATTATGCTGATACGATATATAAAACGACTAATAGCTTAAAACCTGAAAAGTATTCTCAGTTTAATTCATAATTTGTATGCTTACTTGAAGAATATATCTGTCGTTTATTATCCAACATCCGTCCTTAATGCCACCATCATAAAATTACCTCTTTGTTGTGATTTGGGTACCCACTATCCAATATGGCGGGTATCCATTTATTTACATGACCAGGTACCCGCAAACCTGGGAATTACCCGAGAATCTTGGGTACCCGGAAAATTGATAAATAATAATATTAATTCAGTGGCACTACAGCCCACAAGGGACTAGGGCCTAGCTTCTACAACAACCACTCATGTTGTGCGTGCTACTGTTCTCTCACTAGTAGAAGTGACCTACAGTTTTTTGCCGAATGGAGAGATTTGAGAAACTTTTTTCATGGACAATTGATACTCTTGGAGTGTTGTCAGGAGCTTGAAAGAGGTGGTGCCCTGAACAAATGTGAGGTGTTTCGTCCGGGAATCGAACCTAGACCTTCTGCGCGTGGGTTGACGCTTCGCCACGGCGACCACGATATAATGGGTATTACCCGGGTAAAATCAACTGCCCTAGCATATACATATATAAATATAAAGTAAAAAATAGGACGACTTTTGTCAAATTTAATTGTAGCATACGATACATAGATTAGGACAGATTCATGAAAACTTAGCCAAGGTTAGGTTAGAGCGGCTGGAAGTCAATAGGAAACCACACTTAGCCGCCATTGGACTCATAGTGACGCTACTATAGTTTTTAGTGATCTAGCTATGCAGTTATTGAGAGGTCCACCTAAGTTATCAAAGAAGTGCTTGGCAGTCGCAAAGACGGTTATAAATGGTTTCAAACACTTCATCGTTTATGCATCTTCTGCGGTAGTTATTGTGAGGTATGACGGGTCTGAAGACATGCAGTCCATGAGCGTAGGGCCCTGTAATGTTATATAACGTGTTTTGTCAAGCAGGCAAAGAAAGAACTTACAATTGACTTGGGGTCAAATTTCTTTGGTTGTAAAACAACAAATTTCGTTTTGTTCGTTCAATGTATGTTTACTACTGTAGCGAAGCGAATAGAAGGTAGGAGAGTTTGATCCCATACCTAGTAAATTCATCGGGTTCGCAATTCCCTTGGATTTCACAGAGTCCCAGCACCCATATCAAATGAAAATACTTCTACGGCACTTGAGTGTGGCATTTGAATAGACGTTGTGTCTTCCAAAGACTCGATTGGAAACTGGCTGTCTACACAGAATATTATTTTCCTTGTGATTATACATTGTGTTCATCGGCCATGACAGAGCCTCTTTTATTGAAATAATCTTTGCCTGAAAGACGGAGGTTTAGGTCCCTGAAGTAGACCCCAGTCCTCACTCCATCGAACATCTTTGACCCTGTGAATATACGGAGTGAGTTTTCCAGCGACTTGGATACAGAGTCGCTGTACGACCTATCCGGTATGTTCGTTGAGAATTCATTAATAGAGACTCTGCCATGATCAAAGATGGCGAGTCTGAGATCTGTGTTTTATCGGAGAAAGTGTTTTAGAATATTCGAAGTCTGATTGCCGTACGGGCTTATGGCGATTTTCTTTTGTAGAACACATAGAGAAGAAAGCTGGCAAATTTTCGCACTCGATTGAGTACCGTGCAGTATGTGCTTTTGTCTAGGTCTGTCCACCAAATTGCGATGCCATACAATAACATCGTTCGAACTACTGAAACGTGTAGCCAGTGTATTATGCAAGGTTACTTATCCTAAACATTCTGAATTATGGCTCTAGTTTTGCACTTAAATTTTGTAAAAACGTTTAGACATCAAGCTTAGAATAACGGTCTGCATTTGCGGTTTGCTCTCTATAAAGGAGTTTAGTACATTTAGAGTGCTCCGTACATTCATTCTATTCAACAAAATATAATACAATCAAGGAAAAAAGAACTTGTACTCATAGTTTCAAACACATACATATGTTTGTAATAACAGACTTTATTTCAAAGCGAGTACTCTATTTGTTTCCCTCTTATACTTCAGCCGACTATAAAAGTAAACCGAACACAATAATCCCAAACAAAATCGAGTAAAATGGAGTAAAAGTAATGGTTTGTATTTGTTGTCTAACATCGACCTCTCTCCGCCAAAAGACTCTTTCTGAGTTCTTTTCATTGTTCCTTTTAAGGCGATTTTGATTAAGAAGATGAATTCGGAGCATAAGTCATCATCATTTTGGGTACTCCATTCATCAGACGCATCATTCGTTTCGAATGATATAATAAGTATAATCCAAAAATGCTAACATTTTAAAACAGACTGCAACATGCAACAAAGAAGGAATACACACGATTATTTATCCACAGAACGTTTGATTGGAAATTAAAACGAAATAAACCAATTTATGAACTCGATAAATCACATTTCAGAATTCTTTAAGCCTGACTCATCCCATTAATCTATAGGAAACAATCTGCGCAAGTGTTTCACATTAAGAAAGACCATAAAACTGCTCATCCGTGCCTAGTACATACCGGCTTTGAGTTTTGATTTACACATGCGATAACCCACTTTAATCAGTTCACCTTATTTGCATTTGTATATTGATCCAAATTCAAGCTTAAACTTTCCCTTTAATTTGTATCGAATGAAGTCAGTCTTTAAGTCTATTTCATGCTGGCGTTTGTTGATGAATATTGTCGTCACCACTTAAAACAAAAAAAAAACCTCAACACCCACTTAGCGCACAAATTACTCGACTTTATGCATGTCAACAAAAAATTAAGTTATTATTCAAAATCCACACGCTCGGCAAATCTAATTATTGTCCATTCAATTAAAATTCCTTCGCTCAGTAATTGAGCCATATTTGTTTTAACAGGCAGACGACATTGGCTGGATTTTGTGTGCGCCCCGCTTCAAGTTGAATACGAACACTTGCTGGTCATGAAGCGGCGTAAATCTTCCTTATGCGTGCTCTATCAAGTTCAGATGAAACTGATCACCATTCACGGTTCCACTAGGCTCGACTCAAGTTCGAGGTAAACGTTCATCACATACCCGCATAGTTCACATGTATATCTCCGTGTACAGCAGTCGTATTGGAGTGAGGATAAAAATAGAACTCTAAAGGGAATTGACCGTAACAAGAAGCAAGTCCTTGGATGACATGTGGCGACTTTGTCTTCCCCCGGTAGAGCGCTTTCTGAGTGGGGAATTCGTTTACCAATAACGAATGCAGTACATATTGATTTTAAACCAAATTGCTGGAATTAAGTGAATGCTTGATGAAGTACCCCCTACCTGTGGCCAATCCCCTGCCGGAGAGATTCAGCACTCCCGACTTTCTGGCTTGCTTTATCATTGCCTGTGATAGTTCGTTGTTGTCCTCGGATTTGTCGCGTTTATGGAACACCGGATTGAGGTTCCGTAGATTCGGACGACGTGTTCTACTCGCCATAGTTCAAAGAATTGTATCACACTCGTTTATAGCGAATATAGTTAATTGTCACTAATTAATTGTGCGTCGGACACCAGTGCGGGGGTTGAGAAAATTCAACTTTACTAAGATTCGAAACAGAAAACAGAGATAAACAATAAACACGACTCAGGGCAAAAGAGTAATACTGTGTTGGCACTTTGGTCTTCTGAGTTGTACAACAAGACTGTGTTTGTGGTGGATGTAGTTTTTGTTTGGCACGAACAGCTGACTGTGGAGGCAAATGTCATTCTTGTTTTGATTTTTTTCTGTTTTCATGGTTTGGAATGCACTGGTGTTGCGTGATATGCGTTGTTTGTGTATTTGCTAACCGACTTAATTCCGTATAGATGGCGCTTTATTTGAACAAAAATGTTATTGTTTGGTGAACAATTAGTGGTGTGGTGGATATTGTACGGTGCCCTTGATATTAGCCACAAACTGTGAACTCGCTTGAAATGTACAGAAATGTGTACTCTAATTTATCAAATTTTTATGTTTCGTAAAGTTAGCATTGTATGTCTGTATCCAAGATCAGACGTAAATAGAACACATTCCTTTGCGACAACTTATTCCGGAGTTGAAAATTGGGCGCGCTAACTTGCCATTGATATTTTAAAAGGTGCTTTTTATTTTGCACCCTATTTTCACACACTTTTGGCACAAATATTGAGTCTCATGTGCCTCACAAACTCAAGCTGGAGGCTGTGAAATGTGTACCCTCTGGAAAAGCATTTCCTTCAAAATGAAGAGAACTTCTTTTAGGCGTATACATTTGGAGCAGTCGCCATTTTCTGCCGGTTCAAAGATTTGCTTAGAATTTGATTTGCCGAATTGCTAAGAACTTGCCTATTTAGATTGGTGTGTCTCCACTAGAGGTCTGACAGCAGTTTCAAGGCATTCATTCTATTTAGAGTATACTTCATTTCAGGTCATTATTCATACGTGACCTCTACAGGTATTTTTGAAGTTAAAAATGGTCTCCAACAGGATGCCGTTAATTCGCCGATCCTGTTCAACATTTACTTGAGCGTTTTATTAGTCCTCACCAGTACATAATTTTCTCTCTCGCAGGGTGACTTCGATTCATTCATGAGAGGTTGCGACGACTGGAAGTTGAAAAACAACTTCAAGAAGTCCGGAACCATTCTGTTGAGGACGTCGTTGTATAAGGCTTCGGCGGATACGAAAAATAAAATTGGCGAAAATTCTCAATTGTTGGACGAGACGGGCAACCACTTGGGCAAAGGACCGTAGTCAGATAGCTGGGGATCTGGCTAGATCAATATCTATATTTTAACAAACATGTAGATGCTGCTCTGGCCAGAGCCCGAGTCGCTTTTGGCCTTACCAAGAGACTGTTTTATAACAGCCAACTCGATGGGAAGGTGAAGGTGATCTGCTACATGGCCCTCATCCGGCCAATGCTCACCTATGGCTGTCCCGTATGGTTCAACGTGAGTGCAAGTTTGATGGAAAAGATACGGTTGTTTGAGAGGGCTTGTCTTAGGGCGTGCTTTCGCCTTTACAGAACACCTGAGTTCCAGTACATAAAATTCTATTACAATAAGGCTTAATACAACAGGGCGAATCTGATACAAGTGGACAATTTCATGGTGAAGTTGATTCGGGGACATATTCCGAGAGCGACGAACTCGACCAACAACTGGCTTACTACCCCAATCTCCAATACCACGAAAGGGTACTTCACAATGGCTTCGTCCTTTCAGAAGCCTTTCTCTATTCACACCAAAACAGACTGATAAAGGACATAAATGCGGTACCGCTCATCTTCCACATCGCCAGATCAACTGATGGGCGACTCAACCACGACCGTTCCGTCGCAAAATCAGCCGAGGAGGGTCTCCTCCGGTTCAGTACGGCGTAATCCAGTCGGGACGTTAGGGATGTTAAAATGCAACATCGAAAATTCTGATGGTTGGGGATAGAGGAAATTCCATCTTCCAATCCTTTAGACCCGAGTTAGTGCGTATCCCCTTATGGGGCGCAGTCGGTTGCTGTTTTGCATCGGATTAGGCTTAGGTCTAACTGCCGACTAACATACCTTAGGCTAGTTTTAAGTTAGATGAAAGCTGAAAATATATATAAAAAAAGTGCTATACGCGTACCCCAAGGTGCACCTATGTGTATACATTGTAAGTAGTAAGCACACATGTACATATATACATGTCTATTTTATTGTATATACGTGTGTATATGTACGTGTGTAAATTTAGGTTTAGGTAGTTTAAGTTATTTTAAGGTAGAAGATATAAGTAAGTTTTATAAGTTTTAATAAAACAGTTCAGTTATTAAGTTTTTCTTAAATTAGTTTTTCTTAATTTCATTAAATTCAATATTCATGTTTAGTGCAAATAGTTGTTAGTTTAGGTCGAAAGACATAGTATAAGTTCAGGTTTATTTCAGAGTGCCCATTAAGTTTCATTTATCATTTTTGTTCGTCTAACTAGTTTTAAGCCTTTTGTGTCTAGTATTAAAGCATTGCATGAAGTCAGAAATAGAAATAAATTAAAGAGAAAAGAGATACTTTATTTCTACACTGAAGGTTTGGAGAGTGAAATGACTAAATCGGCTTATATTTTAGGACTTTATGAGCATTGTATTCATTTGAAACCAACAGTAATATATTCATATGGATTACTTAGTAGTCTGAGGTTCTTGTTTTTATTGAGCATTATAAAGCAGGAAGAACAAATGACTCCATATGTTTCACTAAAGGGGTTTCGGGGGCAATGCACACAAGAGACCTGAATTGATCCTCCGCCATCGACTCAAGTTCATTAGGAGCTATTCCCAAGCGTAACCAGGCGAGATTATGGACTTGACTCAACCAACTCGCTATGGGCCTGTCGAGCGGTCGCTCTACCTGGTGGAATTACATCTAACGATGAACCCATATTATAAAGTGTGGTCGAACCATAATCCTATGTGAGTCACACCTTTACATCAAGTTCTTATCCCCAACATAATTTGAAATTGCTTTGTTACAGTGTTTGACAAATTCAATCAAAGAGAGGTACACAATTAATCAGTGCATCAAAATTCATTTCGTGATTTTGACAAGGCACACTTTCGCCACAGTGGATAAACAAGCAGAATTGACGCACTGAGGAAACTGAGACACCACGACTGATTGTTAAAAAGTCGATGCATCCACAAAGACTGGCTGTTTTATGAGGTTTAATGACGAGTGATATCCTTGAATCGGTAAGCAGTTACCGTGAATGGTGTTTTCTATAGCGAGATGATAACAAACTTTTTGTGGCCAGAAATTAAGGATATGGACCTGGACGAT
Source organism: Eristalinus sepulchralis (assembly GCA_944738645.1). Lineage (NCBI taxonomy): Eukaryota > Metazoa > Arthropoda > Insecta > Diptera > Syrphidae > Eristalinus > Eristalinus sepulchralis. The sequence goes on from OX122882.1 coordinate 47,916,162, forward strand.
ATGTGTTTCCAACAGGATGATGTTACACAGCCAACGAATCAATGCCTGTTTTGCGCGAGGAATTTAATGGTCGTGCAATCTCATGTTGTGGAGATGTTAAATGGCTGTTATGATCATGTGATTTGACTTCGTTGTACTTCTTTCTTTGGAGATATTTTAAAGAAATAGTTTACCTTAATAAATCAAGAACAATTCAGGGGCTGAAGGATGAGAAAATTAGGCACATATACGACATTAAACCTCAATTATGTCTCATCGTCATTGAAACTATGGACCATCGGAAGGAGGTATGCCACCGAAGACGTGACAAGCATTTGATATTTATTTCCTTTCACAAATCATTGTCGTAGATTCTTCTATCATAATAAAAAATGTTAAAATAATTCACTGAAAATTGTTTCTTTTATCTGCAATTAACGTGCGTTTTCTATGGAGCACTCTTTTCATTTAGGTACATGTTCATAGGTCCTCGTCTACAATTCCCTATGTCTTATTTCTTATTTCTAGGTTACTAGGTTACTTGTCTAATTTATTGATCTTAATTCTGAATTACTGAGTCTTAACAAGGCTCTAAGGTAGCCTATGATTATATTTCTCTATACATTTCGGCTTCTTTTATTATTTATGTGTGTTTTTTTTACTTCATTTATAATTGTAACTTTCAGTCAAGAAAACTAAAAAAAATTGATCAAATTTCGCCTGTGTAGAGGTATTACTCATATACAAAAATCATTTTCAAGTACGTCACGAAACGAGTGTTTAGTTTCTATTTTTCCATCTGTTTTTTCGACGTTTCGGCTATCCTTTAAATTTATTTAAAGTGTCAGGTGCCCTTTCCCAAAATAAAGATAGGTGAAATCTGTGTTTTGTATACAAATCATATAAAATATGGAGTACAGTCAACACCCCTCACGAAACCAATCATTGGCAGGAAAAGATGTTGTCCCGTCAAAATATAAAATTAAGCCCAAAACTCCGTTTTTCAGTATTTAAATCAATGTTTTCTCTCAAAATGTTCAAGCATTTATTTCCAACAAACTGAAAATGTTTGATTTGACTTATGTGTTTTACATTCATCCCATCATTAGGTGTCTATTTGAGGACATACTCGCATCTAAAAGCAAATCGTCTTTCCTTAATGAGTTGTATTCATGCATATTATTTTTAGCCTAATGCAGCTTGGATTTCGAAATCTATTTACACTTTTTTTCTTCCTGTGGCGCTACACTCCGAGCTGGACCTGGGCCTCAACCAACTTGCCTCTCCAGCCAGCACAATCTTTCGCCAGCTGTCTAGTGCTGCGCACTCCAAGTTGGTTGAGGTCCTTCTCCACTTGTGTGCGCCATCTTAACCTGGCCCATCCTATGTTGCGTTATCCCAATGGCTCAAATTCGAAGACTTTTCGGGCCGGAGCAGTGGTTTCCATTCGGTCTACATAGTCTAGCCATCTTAAGCCATCTTAAGACACTTGACCAGGAGCATGTCGCTGTAAAGCCCACAGAGTTCTTCGTTAAAACTTCTCCTCCAGATGCCATCAATGCAAACAGGACCAAAAATCGCACGCAGAACTTTTCTCTCGAAGAGACCAAGAGCTTCCTCATCCGCTTTTAGTAGCGTCCAGGTTTCTGCGCCGTAAAGCAGGACTGGGATGATCAAGGTGTTGTACAAAGTCACTTTGGTCGTTCGAGAGAGGGCTTTATTACTCAATTGCCTCTTCAGCCCAAAGAAACAGCGATTGGCAAGGTGATTCTGCGCTTGATTTCGGTACTGATGTTACTGTCCCTATTCACCGCGGAGCCGAGATAGACGAAGTCCTTAACTACCTCGAAATGTCTGCTGCCCATAGTGACGCTCTGTCCGAGACGTCGATGTTCTGCGTCCTTCTTTGATGACAGCATATACTTAGTTTTGCCCTCGTTTACAACCAGTCCCACTTTAGCCGCTTCCGCTTCGATGCTAGCAACGCCTCATTGACGGCTCGCTGAGTTCGGCCGATCACGTCAATGTCATCCGCATAAGCTAGCAGTTGAATGGACTTGTGGAAGATCGTGCCTCTGATGTTGACGTGTGAGTTACGCACGATCCCCAAAAGAATGATGTTAAAGAAGTCGCATGACAGCGCGTCGCCTTGTCTAAGTCCGCTCGAGATGAAATGAATGCATGAAATATTGGGCATGAGAGAGCTTTCTGTCTGATGGGTGTCTCGTTTGGTTACTCTAAAAGAACAAACTCAATCGTGGCACAACTTCAGGGCAAATATGGGATTACCTGTCTATAGAGCTTAACATAAAAATACTAATTGAGTGGTACTACAGCGCACAAGGGACAAGGGCCTAGCTTCTACGACAGCTAGTCGTGTTGTGCGTGGTACTGTTCTCTCACGAGTAGAAGGAACCTACAGATTTTTACCGATTCCAAACGGCGGTTTGAGAAACTTCTTAATAGACAGTTGATACTCTTTGAGTGTTTCGTGAAAAAAATGCGGCGTGTCCCGTCCCGAAATCGAACCTACGGGGACGGGGGGCATCGACGAACTTACCCACTACGCCACGGCGACCATGGGCTTAACGTAACCGGCAATAATTTTCCCGACATTCTTAAGTAACGCAAATCCTGATGCTAATTTATTCAAGTTCCAAATGAGATCATGTTTGAGGGACATTCACTCCAACTTGGCTTGGACCAAGACTTTTCCAGCACATCTGGGGTTCTATGGGTCACAGCACCCGGTTGCAAGGCAACTCGACACAGAGCCGGAAAAGTCTCTATAACCGCGTGGCCTGTGTGATTGGATGCACTTGTGTAGATCACTTGGGTCTGCCCACTATTTTGGATATTGAACCACTGCCAACACTACACTTCCACAAGAGGGCATTGCACAAAATCTGTTTGGAATGTATTCAAAGGGCTTATGATCATCCATGGCATCAAGATATAGCCTCTGGTCAAGCTGTCACTGCCTGTCAGCTTCCCTGAACATCTGGGTCTGGTGGCCGTTCTCGAATGAAACGGCCTTTGGCCAGTGATATCGTTGACTCTACGGATGTTGTTTTGATTCATGTAACTCAAAGAAAGTGTTTTTTCTGTTTCAGGGTATCTGATGTTGGATGTCCAATGCACCACAATAGACCAAGGAACAGTCGAAACAGTCCACTTCTCCCGGCGAACATGTTCTGAAGAAGGTTGAGAATATCCCAGCGGCCGGAAAGGCCATGGTTTACCTTTTCAGGAAGAGGGACAAAACGGTTACCGGGATATTGAAGATTATAAATATCTCTCATCTAGTACAGAACCTTCAACTCCGACTGCTTCACGACATCAGCTTTGATATCGTTTTCGAACTTATATAATGATTTATACAACCCTGGCTTGCAATTGTTTCTCTTATTCATTCATAGCAAGAATTGTTCAATTGACAGGTTAACACTTGTAGCAGCTTCAATATGCGTTTGCTGATATTAAGTTAAGAGGCAGCCAATTCACTAGAATGGAATCATCCCAAGAGGGCCAATTGATTCCTCATCCGCATATACACAATGTGAAACCATGGTGAGCTTACAGTTTACTGAACTGCTTATTTTCCTTGCTATCTACGTACTCTTTCCCCTGTCTTTTAAATCAGAAAAGTCTAATCCATTGTCGTCTCCAATAATTTTCTAACCACAGCATGGAAACAACGCAACCATCTATATATATGTAGCTGAAGATATATGTAGATTAACTCTCTTTCTGTTTCTGTTGTTTTGCTTGCGCATAGAAAAGGCATTCGACTGAGACCCCTTAAATTGATTTAAACAACTTTTCATCACTTGCCTATCAACGTCCTTTAATGGGTTCCTGACCTGAGCTGCCTGTGCACCTCTCTTTTGCAAGTCAGTACCCCCACACGGGCAGTGCTCTGTGAGGGAGGCATTCAATTGGCACCAATAAACAATTGAAGTACACTAATTGAGACAATCATGAGGTAATTCTAAATCCGCTCCTACCTTCCAGTGGGCCACTCACTCACGTACGCCGACATCTGTCGCCTGGCAATGACCGTACAACCGACTTCGTTGCAACCAACTGCGCGCCCTTAATTTGTCAAATCCAAGAGCTAAGTGCTCTTCAAGACCGTATTGAGTTCCACACGAAGATGCACCCGGAATCTAGTTCACGAGTGTGGTGAGCTCTGTCCCCATATCACTGTCGTCCACTGAATTGCGTCACTGCGTCTTAGATTTCATTTGCGCGCTTCAAGGTCGCTTCACCTAGACTCATAATCCATTTCCCACCTGCCCACTTTAGGAATTTGCGGAATGACTTGCATCAGCGGTCTGTGGCGAGATACCTCACGGCGGCATAGTTTAAGGGCTCACGGGTACACAAGAAACCCATAAAGTTGTGCCGGCATTGTTGCCGTTGCCATGATTGGCCGTGGACGAGTCACATTGTAATTGATTGCGTCGCAGAGTACTCGCAGTTATTAGCTTCGCTTCGCGAAAGCTTATTTTTACCCACCCCCGGGGGGACTCATTCACTTGCAGCACAAATCGCACTGCCCTTCCCCAACGGCGGCGGCGGGCCACTGTAATGCCTACAAGCTTTCCCGCCACCCGGCCTGTCGTTGCCGCCGATTCGCCCTCGATGGGATGGAGTTCACTTTTGGATTTCAGTTGACCGCTGCTCTGAATGGCAGCCAGTTGTGTTCGGGAAGATACGAATACATTGTACGGAACGCGAAACGTGACTGCTTTCAGTCAAAGTGAGCACGGTTAAGGGTGAAATCTTATCAAGGACACGACGACTGTGTGCCGTAAACTCCCAAATATGGGCGACGGGGTGCTGAAGAGTTTCATTCGGGATATTTTTGCGGTTTGTAGTTGCTCTTTTTAAATTTGGAATTTGTGCCTCTTTGGGTGGTTCTGTGCTTGTGGCTATGGTCCTGGTTGAGTGGAGATGAATATCTGAATCAGGCCAGGCTTTGAATTGGTCTCCTTTATGGGGCAGTGAAATGTTGTAAGCGGACTTAACTGACTGATGGATAGTGATTTTTTGTGAAACTAAAAGAGGGGGACTCGTGGGAATCGAACACATGGTCAGAGTCTATTGATTGCAACTGATTTATGGTGGGTCATAAGTAATGTAAACGCCTTCCATACGAACCTTGAATTTATTGAAAAATGACTTAAATGATCAATTCCGGTTTTGGTGCAACAAAACAAAAAAAAAAAATCGTTTGACTGAATTATGTTTTTGTAGATATTGTTGTCAGTACGTTGTGATCTACAGATGAGCTTGTAAAAATATAGTTTTCTATAGTTGCGTATAGTTTTTAAGCTGAGACACAGGACATTTCCCTGAAAATCTGATTTCTGATATCATGTGACTGTCAAACTGTCAGAAAAATTCTGCTCTTAAATAGCCCTTCGATTTAACAATAATTAAAATAATTCAGTGGTACAATTGCCCACAAGGACCGGGGCCTAGGTTCTTTCTGCAACTACTCGCGTTGTGCCTGCTATTGTTCTATCACGAGTAGAAAGGACCTACAGTTTTTTGCCGACTCCGAATGGCGAGATTTAAGAAGCTTTTCATAGGCAGTGAGTAGTCATTGAGTGCTGTTAGCAACTCGAAAGAGGCAGTGCCGTGAAAAGATCCAACGTGTTCAGGATCTAACTCACTACGCCACGGCGATCACAAGTTTAAATTTTGACATTTTTTTTTCAGATTACGGTTTATGGCTTTCATTGATTTTTTACGAACTGAATGTGGGAAAAATTGCAAGGTCTTTTAGTAAATGTTCCCTGTTTTTGAATTTAAATTAAAAAACGTGCGTGTGAGATGCCTTTTTTGAAAGGTATTTCGGTACCCTCATGTGTGGAATGTTCGTTCAAGTATCTATTGCGGATTGTGAACTGGCTGGCATGACTTAACGTTTTTTAAGGATCGCTTGCAACTTATGAACAAAGAAAACGGCTCGTCACGGCCGATCATCGACCTCGCTGGCCAGTTTTAAATATTCCCCCGTGAGATGTTCATGCCTCATGCAGTGCGTCAAATTTTGGATAAGCTATCTGCATGTGACATGTGACATCCCCCACTTCAAACCATAGGATGTCCAAACAATATAATTCAAGGGAAAAGGAGTTAGATGTAACATAGGTCTGGATAACGTTGTGTCTTAAGAAATTCTAGATTTTTACCTCTAAGTTGACTGCAAATCGTGTATTTTTGCGTGGATTGGACGTTTATTCATCTAATGTGGATTGGATTTTCCAAAATTTAGCAAAATATATTCAAAACATATGCCGACGGCTTCAGTGTTGGCTTTTTTGGCTTATTTGCGTCCCGAGGGCTATTGAATTTTGTGTGGAAAATGAGGATCGAAATCTTATATTCTTCTGCACGACTCTCTCAGACTTCTTCTTCTTGTGGCGGGATGGACCTGGGCTTCAATCAACATGCTCTTTCGCCAGCTGCCGCCAGTTGCGCACTCAAGTTGGTTGAGGTCCTTCTCCACTTGTGTGCGCCCAATGCGTTGTCCCAATGGCTCAGATTCGAACTCTTTCGGACGCTGCGGTATATTCAACAGGTATTGTATTACGTTGGCCTTTTGGCTTTAGTTTGATTAGTGAACTTAAATTTAGCCACGAAGAGCAAATAATCATCAAATAACGATGATCACTTATTTATCAGTTCGGCGACCTATAAGGGTTGTTAGCCTGGGAAATGCATGGGTCACGGTCCTGGTCACACTGCTTCTAGTCATCAGGACCAAGCTGTCTGTCTCCATGACCACACTCTCCTTCCCTAACCAGAAGGATCGGATTCGAAAAACTTCTTAGCTGGAGCGTTGGTGTCCGTGGTCTTGATGTAGCCCAGCAAGTACAGTCGAGGAATTTGCCTTCCGGATTACTTCCACATGCAGGTGCAGCTAGTAGAGTTCGCGGTTATGTCTTCTCCTCCATTTAACTTTTTCGCAGATTAGATCTTATATTTTCTTTAAAAGGCACCAAGAATCGGCTCCGCAATATTGTTTATCAGTCTTCGCTGCAGAACTGACAGAATAAGAATCTAATTAAAATTAATCCTTCAAACCACGCCTTGCCAAGGGCGGAGGATATTAATTGTGACGTCGCTTTATAAGTTAACATTTGTTTTTGACAAACAGTCAAACACGTTTATTATCTTGAAATTGTGACTGCCGATTGTGTTTAAGGTGGTGTGTAACGGAAACTGCAGTTTTATTCCATATCGGTTAAAGTTTATTTACATTTAATTTAATTTTGTTTATAATTGGTGATTATTTGTTACCCTTAGTAAGTGGAATAGTACGTCACAGCACCGACCGAAGGAAAAGAGGTGCACATTGCTTTTAGATGCCTGTTGATTGTTATGAGAGGAAAGGTTGGCCTGGAAAGAAAATTCCAAATTCGTGTGATGCTGCTAAAGAATGAGTCGCTAAACTCTGGTGGGCAAGACCTGTATTGTGGGAAGGGGAGGAAAGCGACTGGCAATTTCATTTGTGATGTTTGTTTGATTTGGTGTGTTGGGGCAAAGACGCGAAATTACTTCGATGATTTTACGAGTTAAATGTCAATTTTCTTTCATTTTTCAAATTCATTCGAATTTCTTACATGCTAGACTAAAAATACTTAGAACTAGCTTACTAATCAAATCTAATGATCTTATTTCAAACTTACTGACTCTCTACAAGTATTCTTAGTCAACCTAGGAATCTTTTTTCTAATGCCTTTCGGATTCGTTTAATATTTGAATTGAATGCTTAAACCAATATAAATATAATTATTATTTCTCCAAGAAAATTAAAAAAGAAAAACATGAACTTCTTGTTATTGTTACTTCTAAACCTTACTTTTTAACTTTACCTACTTGCCTACCTAAACTACCTAAACCTAGTCTGAAACTTATATCTACAATCTATAAAATTAATCTTCAACTGCTATATACATGAGGCTTAACTATGACCGTAAAACTATGGACGCGTGCACCAGGGCGTATGTGTTATTTATATGCTTTACTATGTATCTAATACGCCGTGATGGACCATTTAGAGTCAAATGACGTCGCAACTAACATATTCCCAATAACTCTTATCGCTTGCTGTTGAATTCTATCTAGCAGATGAAGGGAGGTCTTGGGAGCTCCAGTCCAGATGTGCGCATTGTACTCAAACCTTGTATATTGTAGCCCCATCAAAAGGGGTGATATATTTCTTGCATTACTTTTCGTTGCATTGGTCTTTCCAACTAAGTGTTGAGTTTATACACATACAGAGGATGAAAAGTCGTTCGGTGTCAACAACACTATAGAAATTCATGAACAGTAGCTGGTCATTTTGGGGACGATAATAATAATTGAATGGCACTACAGACCACAAGGGTCCAGAGCCGAGCTTCTACAACAACCACTCGTGTTGTGCGGGCTACTGTTCTCTCACAAGTAGAAGGGACCTACAGTTTTTTGCCGACTCTGAACGAATAGATTTGAGAAGCTTTTCATAGACAATTGATACTCTTTGAGTGTTGTCAGCAACTCGAAAGAGGTGGTGCCGTGAAAAATGCAAGGTGTCCCGTCCGGGAATCGAACCTAGACTTTCTGAGCGGCGGTCGACGAACTTACCACTACGCCACGGCGACCACTTTGAGAACGATAAGTAACATTAAATTCCAGTTTGTTCCTTTTAGCCAATCGATTATGCTGATCGGAATTTAATGTGCTAATGAGGGACTGTCATCAGGCAAGGGGTGGATTGGTTTAAAAATGAAATGCAAAAGTTCATTGTAAAAAGAGACAAGGACACAAAACGGAGCCCTGAGCCCACCATTAAGATGGTGCATATGAGGTTTGAACCCATCCCATACAAGTTATATTGAATATTTTGAAAGATAATTTCTAATTCACTGAAGAAGAGATTCGTTGACACCATAAGCATGGAATTTCGATAAGAGAGCCTGACGCCAAACCCTGTCAAATGCCTTTGAAATATCAAGGGCAACGATCTTTCTCCTACATTGTGCAAACATTGGTTTCATGTTTCAGAGGAAAAATTATATGAAATTTTATAGTTTATGCTTTAAATGGTTGCATTCTTTTTAAATATATAAATTCTTATTTTAATCTATAAAACATATTTTTCAAGAATTGTGGATGAAAATAAGAATTCAAGTGGGAGAGGTCCTGAATACCTTAACCTGGTGAATTCTTTATCAAAATCCAATTTTGGCCTCATTCGGGCAATCGAAAACTGTGTTCAGTTCGAACATGAAATTGTGAAATTTCTGAATTGTGTCATTCCATCCTAATTTTACTCAGTCAAGATTTTTGGTGTTGTTCTAATTCAGTTAATTTTTTCCAATAATTATGAATTACGATGTTTTTCTTTAAATGTGCGATTTTTCGGAGATTTTTTCCTGCAATGCTCGGTAGCGAATGAAAAAACAGTAAGAGGAAACATGTGACCTTACAATCCATTTCAAATTTGACTATCGAGTAACTTTCGTCATCCTTCGCAAGGCAAGTTCATGTTGTTGTAGGACTTATAGATGCATGCATCGCTTTAATTTTCTTCAGACACCATAAACGTATAACGCTGACCACTCCTTTGCGCCACAGCAAAACCTAGAAGATTATATAAACATTTGCTTTGTCCTCATTCAACGCCAGACCCGTTTAAGCCGCCTTTGTTTCTATCCCACCACATGTTTCGCTGATGAATCGTTGATGAAATGTCCTAAGAGAGAGCCTGACCTTTGATTAATATTTCTGAAACTTGTTGTCACATATAGACATCTTCTTACATATATAATGTTTTTTTTTAATATAAATTAGCTGGCAAGTATAAAAGTTAGAAGTATAAAGCAGATGGACCACGCTAATCAAATACCATGCGAATGTAATAAATCCACTTGGCGTTAGCTGATAATAGTCAGTTCGTTCAAGTCTTTAAAGTAGTAAACACTCATTTGAACTTCGAAAGGGGAGATGTGAGACGCTTTCTTCTTCTCTCTCATTCCTGCTATTCCCTAGCATTGCTATATTGGTAACATTTCAGCTAATGGCCCAATTCCCAATGATGACACCAGTGTGTTTTCTAATCGCTAATCTATTTAAAAAAACACACACTTGCGCTCGGTCTCCGGTGCGAGTAGCGGCGTTGGTTTTGTTAACAAACATGACATAATTTCACGAAGGACTAACGAACTTCGAATAATTAAAACAATAGGGATGTGTGGGCGCATTGCCCACCTAATAGAACACTACAATCAATACCGACATTAAAACTTAAAATCTTTTCATTTAGCTCATACAGTGTGTGAAAACTGAGATATCGTCGTGCTCATTAATAAAACAGGATACATCGGCAAACACGTGGTTCGAATTGTCTTGTGTATGAGTCGTTTCAGGGGCACCCACGGCTTAGTTTTAGTCTTTTGAAACATTAGTTTTGGTTTTTGTTGACGAACTCGCCAGGCTTTGCAACTTTAACGAATGCGAAGAGGATAAATATTATAGTAACTGATCATCTCGTTAAGTGAAATAAGACAATATTTCTTTTTCCTCAATCAATCAATCATCACTCCAACCTAAAATATGTTTCAACGTATTGGGAGGTTAAGTTGAGATTTCTTGAGTAGATACTAATTCCAAACCGTCCGTCATTGATCCATGTGTAAAAATTCGAAATGGATCGTCTGGCTATTGTTCAAGTCATAGTTATCTCATGCATGAGTTGTGCTTTATATTTGCAACGACCTTTCTTAAGCGAAATGCGTGACGTTTCGCTTAATAATTTTTTGCGATTTTAGGGGAAAAGCGTATATAAGTGTAGTGGCAGTGGTCGCCGTGGCGTAGTGGTAAGTGTCTAGGTTTGATTCCCGGACGGGGCACCCCGCATTCATTTACTGCACCACCTCTTTCGAGTTGCTGACAACACTCAAAGAGTACCAATTGTCTATGAAAAAGCTTCTCAAATTTGGCCGTTCGGAGTCGGGAAAAAACTGTAGGTCCCTTCTACTTGTGAGAGAACAGTATCACGCACAACACAAGTAGCTGTTGTAGAAGTTAGTGTAGTGGTAACTGGTGTGAGGCTTTCCATGACTTGCCAAACGCTATTAAAAACAAATAAAAAATAGTTTGATAGGAGTCCGAAGTTATCTTTTAAAAATAACCTACTGAAAATCAAACTTCACGATGAATCACACTTTTCTATTTATGTAGAACTTCTTCCTCGACTGAACTTCGAACTACACCATTTAAAGTGTTCTGCAGAGATCGATCGAAACTATGTATATGGTAAATACATCAGAACTCCTTTCGTTTCGTTGAGCTTATTAAGTATTTGAGCATTTTGGCGAAAGCATTGTTTAAAAGAAAATCGTTTCCTTTGCCCAATTGTAGCAATTTCGACTGAATTGCTTCCTGCACTCCTGTCCATTTTTGACAGAAGATTATAATGTAGAATTGTCTGCCAATCCCACCAGGCACGTACATAGCATTACGTTTCCTTTGCTTTGACACTTTTTGCGTAACTTCATCCAAAATGTTTTTTTTTTCTTCAATGGTCTTCTTATTAAATTGTAGATTTCTATTTTGTTCGGTTATAATATGTGATCACATATGGAACTTTGATTCATTCAATTTTGTACCCCTTCTTTGTGTAATCCAGAAATATCCAGAAATGAATGTACTGATTTGTCTGGATAAAAACGTCATGATTAATTTTGTTTGCCGATTTGATTATTTAAGTGATATAAACCCCAAACTCTGCAGCATGGGATTTAAGTGTATCACACGATCACACGATGATTAATCGTGTGACGTCAAATGTTCAAATTAAGTGTCTGGGACTTTTCTTGTGCAGATAAATTTCGCGGGTGGTTGCTATTGATGTTGATTTGCTATATTTTATTCTGAAACGGTGTTTATTAATATAAAAACAAAAATATTTTACAAAATGTGTGGTTGCCGTGACTTTCTGTAAAAATAATCTGAAGTGTTAAATTTTTATTGACTGAAATTTTGTTGTCAAGTAGAAATTGTTCAGAATGTGGACGACAATTATTGAACATTTTGCCCTATTCAACAAAAGATGTTTTAAATACGCAAATTGCAATAACGTGTTCGCGCTCTCATTTGTGACACTTTCAATAGAATATATGAAATGAGGAGTTGTCATTTCTTAGACCTTAATATCGTCCGACCTAGAAGGCCTAATCTCTACTCAGTCTGGAGTTTTGACGGCGGAGAAATATTTCTTTTTTAATATTTACTAGTGCATTTGAACTTATCGTCAGGTATGTTGACTATTGGTGTGAGCAGTATTTTTTCAAGTAACAACATTTGCAATTATTGTTGTCGTGGCGTAGTGGGTAAGTGGGTTGACTCTCACGCCGAAGGTCTACCTTTAATTCCCAAACTGAACACCTCGAATTTCAAATTTCGGTACAACATTTTTCGAGTTGCTGACAACACTCAAAGAGTATCAATTGTCTGTGAAAAGCTTCTCAAATCTTGCCATTCAGAGTTGGCAAAAAAATTTAGGTTCCTTCTACTCGTGAGAGAACAGTAGCACGCACACCACGAGTAGTTGCAGAAGAAGCTAAGCCTACGTCCCTTGTGAGTTGTAGTTCCACTCAATGATTAATTACAATTATTGCTGCAACATGTTTTTCAAAATGTGAATGACAACTGAGGAAGATGTAATAGCTTCTCCTTTAATCGGAAACAAGCGTACTAAAGCCTGTTAAAGCCCAGCGAAAACGCCTCGCCGTATCTAGGCAAGTTGTCACTCTTTAATGCTTTCTGTATTGGAATACTGTTGTCTAATATGTGATCCTTTATTTAATAATAGCACTTATCGTGTTGAGAGAATACAAACGGGATTTTCTAGGTTTACTCTTTCAAAGATTCCGTAGAATTCAAATATATCAGATTTTAAGGGTAGATCAGTGCCTTTTTGTCTCTTAGTCTATGACGCCATTACTATCCATATTGATTGCCCGGTTCTACTGTTTGGGTTGTGTTTGTACACCCTGTCTCGTTGTCTCAGCCCTAGACATTTATTTTATGTTTTTATTAATACAAGAAACTATAGCAAATATTTCAACAGTGTATAATGTTAATGATCTCAATATGAGTAGAGAGATTTGCAAAAAATATAATTTGAAAGTTTTTAAATAGCAATGTACTATAAATTAAATATAAATTGTATTTGATTTATTATCCCGCATCTTCCACTTATGGAGTCGCGGTGTTATCCACGCACGAGAGACCTCCAAGCTGCTCGGTCTTTCACCATCAACTTAAACTCAGGTTATATTCCCAGGCGTATGACTACAATCTGACCAATCCTACAAGCTTCTTGCTTCTCCCGTCACTTGTGAAAAAGACCCCGAAATATATTGCCTACCCTTCTCCACCCGTTTCAATGGACCTCCAATAACATTTAGAGTGCTTTGAACAAAGCTATGTATGTACTTGAAAGAAAACATTTGTGGCCTTAATTTTCCGTTGGTTTCGTTAATGCTGTTTTAAAACGTGCTTCGAAACTACAAGTAGTGAAACATTTCATACCAAATCGAAATTCAAGAAAATGACAGCTGGATTTAGCTTTAAAGTTAGAAACAGTGCAACTTTGAAATTTTCGAAGAAAATATCTTAAATAGAAAAGAAGTCATCATGAATGATGAATGGATTTTGAAGACACGATGACTGTCGGATGGATTGATTGAAGATTGAAGATTTCAAAAAAAAATATTTTTTCTCAAATCGTAAGAAAATGGAAGTTAGACAAAAGATCCTTAAAGCTAGCTTACCAATATAATCTACAGATCTTAATTCTAACTTACCTACTCTTCAGAAGTACTCTATGCTAACCTAAGGTTCTTTCCATAGGCCTATCGGCCTCTTTAAATGTTTTAATTTAGTGCGCAAACTTGTATAAATGTAATTGTTGTTCTTCCATGTAAATTACAAAACACTTGCATTCATTTATTGTTGTTGGTTCTTAACTTAAACTAACTTAAATAACCTATCTGCGCTACTGAAACCTAGATTAAAACTTTTATCTATAGAACATTGTACTTAACTAATTAAACTCAGATTAGCTATATCCGTAACACTATATGGTGCTATTTATATGCCATACGAGCTTTTTTTGTGCTTCACATACTCGGATATATCGAATACGCCGTGATCTGATGAATAAACATGCGAAAAGGATAAACATACACTGTTGGGGGAAATTATTCTTTATTATTCTGAAGCTCGCTTCGCTCGTTTCTTACAGCAATAAGGAATAAAACGATTAGGGACTACATCTAAAAGAGTCTAGTATAAACATTTTATATTTTAAAGAATTTAGAATAACATATTTATATGATATTTAAAAACATCTATGTGGCATTTAAGTGGTCTTATTCAGGGACCAATTGAAGGATTTTCGTATATTTTTTCCTTCCTCTAAATAAACGTTGACCAGGCGCCTGCTGCCGTACAGTCCATAGAGTCCGTCATTGAATCGTCACCTCCAGACGCCATCAACTTAAACAGGACCAACAAAATGTTGGTTTTGATTACTTAAAACTATTTTGAATTCTTTTAACTCTCTTCACTGAACTCTGTGCGGTTTCCAATGATTCCTTGAATTAAGTCTATATTTTAAATATATGTATCCTGTTTCTCTCACTCAACTATCTTTCAGTTCTAGTCCATCTATAAAGAAAGTAGGTAAATAGTTCCTATGTCTGACCCTAAAACGCATTACCCCTCAAAGAACATGAGACAACAATTCCAAATGTAATCCATCGCCAATTGGATAGGTTAAAGGAAACCTGTATCCACATGCGTTTTCTTCAATTTGACCCCAGAGTCTTAATATGCGTCACTTTCTACGGCTTCATCCCGAAGTTGACGTAAACATTTCCTACGCACTTTTTTGGTCAGAAATCGGATACACCAGTATACCAAAGCTGTCTTCCATCTCGAATGTCATCTTAAGGTTAAACTTTTAATTTAGTGTCCACTGTACATTGTCAGGGCTTCACTTCAGCTGGAAGCCTCTATAGATTCGCAAACCCCTCCCCTTCACTCCCAGAAATAATATCTTTCCGCTTCATAGTGTCAGCATAATGCCTCCATAATCGTCAATTCACAAGTCGTCTTACCTTGAATTTCACAATTCCCTAAGCCAATTGTGCGCGCTTATAAATTTCAAGTTCACTGTTCATTTCACACTTGACACACGCCGACTACGCTTGAATCACGCAATCACTTGTTGGGCGGACTTTCTCCACCCCCAGCCATCGGCAGAGACGCAAAGCGATTGACTCACTCATAGTCGCTGCACGTGCTCCCACATTACGCGGAAAGGGTGGCGGCGAATGTTACAGAATCATTTTCAAGGGTTGCTGGCCATGAGATGAGTTTGATTTGCCCACTTAATCGAGTGGAAGAGATAATCTCGTGGGCGAGGAGGGAAAATTTTTTTGTGTGGTACGTTAATCATTTTTGTATTCAATTCTAGGTGAAGTACGACGCAAAGCAGAACGACCCGGAATCTGTGCGCATTGATGGCAGTGGACGCTGTTACCCAAACTGTGCGTCCGATGTATGGCTAAGGTCATGCAAGAAGGAAGTCCTCGAGCCTCTGCACGGCAAGGTCAAAGGTAAGCACGTGGATCTCCATTAGAATCAACTGACATTTTCCCTTTCTAGGAGTCATCCCGAAGTGGTTAAACGGAACCCTGCTGCGAAATGGTCCGGGTAATTGGAACGTCGGAGACATGTCATTTCAACATCTCTTCGACTGTTCAGCTCTCTTGCACAGGTTTGCAATAAAAGACGGCACTGTCACCTATCAGAACAGATTCATTCAGACGGAGACGCTAAAGAAGAATACCCAGGCGCAGCGCATCGTTGTCACGGAATTCGGTACATCATCGGTTCCAGATCCGTGTCATTCGATATTTGACAAGTAAGTATGCGATGATGTTCTAGGTAGACTGAGATTTATTCGACTACGTTTATCTACAGAGTATCGGCAATATTCCATGCGGACAGCGGCTCCGACAACACAATGATCTCGGTGTATCCATTTGGAGATGAGTACTACACGTTCACTGAAGCTCCCTTCATACACAGGTATTGTATGAAATTAAAAAAAAAATAGAGTAAATAGAAAAAAAAATTTAACTTCACTTGGGCTCGTCCGGGATTTGAACCCGGGACCTCCCGCACCCTAAGCGGAAATCATACCCCTAGACCAACGAGCCAGTTGAGAAATTTTGTGTAAATTGTTGTTATATCGTTGTGATGACAGACAACTAGTGCCACGAAGCGAATTTGTGATTATAGTGAATTCTGGAATGTTGTCTAACATGTTACGTTTGCTGTTGGAGTTGACAGACAGACACTCACAACGTACTACACAGATAATTTGACTGTGGAACTCGTGTCAAATGTCTTTTCTTTGCACTGGTCAATATTTCCACATGAAATAAAATAGAAAATATGTAGATTGTTTCATTTGTTCAAATTCGTGAAACTTGTTGGCAAGTCCATTGAAGACTTGATAAACAATCTCACATATTAGCGTATTCATTCGATTTTTTTATAGGTTTTTAATGTGAATCATCGCAAATATATTTGGAATTAGCCTAGTTTTGGGACAGGTTAACAGGTGCAACTTCTATTAACTAAAAAAAATTAATTGCAAATTTGACTGATCCCTAGTTATCACTTATTCAATCGCGGCGGTAGATGAATGACCGTTTTCGGAAGGACTTTGCCAATATTTGATCAGCTCTCCAGCTATCGCCGGTTGTTGGTATTGGCATGACCAGTACGCAAACTCTAGTTATGTAGATTAGACCACAAATGATTTAAGGTTTGATTTATTTTGTCTGTTATTTTCGTGAAAGTAAAGCTCAATATGTTGGATGGGCAAAAATTATTGAAATCTGCATTGAGTAATTCAAAGAGAATGAGTCTAGGAATGTTTGTGTCCAACCACTAGGTGGTTCTCTTATTTCAGGAAGTGGAGATCAAGTGAACGCAAACAAATGTGAAAGTAACGATAAAATAGGATCACGGACATCCAGTCACTTTTCACAGATATTACAGTTTTAAATGGCAAACTCGGGCAGACACTAGTAGCCTCTTTTACCAGAAACTCTAATTTTTTTAGGTACACACTAAAAGTTTGAAAACAATTGTTGTGAACGCGGACGAATTTTCTGGGTACGGAAAAAAACCTGTTGCTGTTGAAATTGTGTTTTTGTGTCTCATTTCGAAAAACGGAAACAATTGCAAAATTCAAGTTAAGATCCTATGTAGACTAATTTGAATAAGCAAACTTAAATAATGGATTGGCGTGCATTCTTGATTAATTTTTAATTTATTTTATATGATCCATTTTTTCATGGTTTCAGGTTAGTAGCAATGGCATCTGATTTACGATGGATCGCTTATCAATCGAACATCGAGTTAAAATTATTTAAACTTACTACTCAACACAGGTACAAAAGCAAAATTTTGAAGAAATTTAAAGGGGGTGGAAGTCTTACTAATATCGTAAGGCCTGTGTATTATCATAATACTTGGTCAGTTCTCAATTTTCGAACTTTTTCTTCAACGTGAGACACATTTCTTACTCCTCATATCGGCTCAGAAAATCCACAACTGATCGAAAATAGAATAAACCACACGCAGTGTCTGTTGGGTATGCTGTCTATAAATGGGTGGTTACATTCGGACCCACATAAAAAGGGTGCTTTTTTAAAAGCTATAGGAAAGTTTTTTCCAAAAAACACATAAAATTCAGAAAAATGCATGAAATCTTTATTTAAATCGATAGTACGGTCCATACAATTTAATGTTTGAAGATTATTTCATGCAAATGTTGACCTTGACTGTGCCTGGTCCATCCGCTTAGTCAAATTTTGGCAAACTCTTTCCAACATTTCGGCCGGTATCTCACGAATAAATGCTTCAATGCTGTCTTCCACTGCGTCAATTGAAGCGGACTTGTCTGTATAGACATGAGCTTTAACATAGCCCCAAAAAAATGGTCTAGGCGGCCAATTGACCGGTCCCGAACGTGGAATAAAATGTTCACCGAAGTCGCCTCTCAATAAGTTCATTGTTGCGCGTGCTGTGTGGCATGTGGCACCGTCTTGTTGAAATCACATGTCATGCAAGTCAAGCTCTTGCTTTTTGGGCAAAAAAAGTTGGATATCATCTCAAGGTAGCGCTCACCATTCACCGTTACATTACGATTCGCATAATCTTCGAAGAAGTACGGTCCAATGATGCCACCAGCCCCTTAAAACGCACCAAACTGTCACTTTTTCTGGATGCATTGGTAGCTCTTGCAATGTTTCTGGCTGATACTCACTCCAAAATCGACATTTCTGCTTATTTACGTACCCATTGAGCCAAAAATGAACTGACCATAAAATGGAAGAAACGCGCGATGAACTTTCTTAACAGAGCACGCATTTTGATAATAAAATTCAATAATTTGCAAGCGTTATTCGTTTGTAAGACGATTCATGGTTAAATTGTAGACCAAACTGAAGATGTTTGACAGTGAAACAAAACACGAAACATGCGTCAGCTGTTTAAACCAGTGTTGCCGAAAAGATAATAGCTAAAAAAAAAGTTGCGACTATACGACCAATTGTGGCTTTAATGCCTTGCTCGATTTTTGGACGCCGAATTCCACTTATTGCCCAAGTCATTTGGGGAGCAAAATCATGCGATTCTTTTTTCCAAATTGGCGCTCTTAAACCTATATCCAGTTGCATCCCCCTCCACACACCGATTGATGGGGCACCTTCGCCACCATTGAGCACATTCTCTCGTGCGTTGTCCTCTGTGGGCTGAACGTGAATTTTTCATACGCTCTTCATAGCCTAGCCATCGTAAGCGTTGAACCATCTCTCTCAGGCTCAAGGTTTCTGTGTCATGGATCATGATAAGGATGATCAAGATTTTGTAGTGGCCAGTTTAGTTTCTTTTGAGGGAGAGAGAGAGAAAGAGAGGGCTGTATCACTCAGTTGCCTCTTCAACCCATTCAGCCCAAGGGACTGCCAAACGCGATTCTGTGCTTGATTTCGATACCTGAGATTGACGAAGTCCTTGACTTTCTCGCAACCATCCTTAGTATGTTCAGAAAAGAAACACAGTATTTTTCCATATCTGTTTTTAATTAAAGATGGTATGTCTGTCGCTTCGTCTGGTGTTAACTTCACTTTATTCTCCCTTGCAAATTCTAAGCTCCACATCAAAAGAAACTTTTTTAAGCTCCCTCGAAAACTAGAAGTGAAGATATTCCCCAAAACAAAGTAAAGTTATCGCTTTAATTATGTGGGAAATATCTTCACTTGAAGAAAGCGAAAAATTTTGGGAAACTAATTCTACAGAAGAACAATTATGGACCGAACTTCGTTTCCCCAAGATGAGCAAAAATCACGAAGTATGTGTTGTGGGGCCCACAGATAAAGTGCAGGATTGGGAGATTGTGGTTTCCATTACTTCCAAGTCGTATCTCACTTACCCGAGTTTATTTCCTAAGTGAAGTTCATACTAGCGAGGTTTTTGCCCGGCACCTTCCAAAGCAAACTTCATTAAAAATTATTTCTTCCTTGCAGAATAAATCCTGTTACATTAGCCACAGAAGCACGTCTTTGTCTCACCGACTTTGTTGGCATTGTCAGCCATACGTCTCACCCGCATGTGATGGCAGACAAAACGGTCTACAATTTGGGAATGTCCGCCGGCAGGGCCGGTCCCACTTACAACGTGATCTGCTTTCCCAGTGGCGACAGTATGTTCCAAGATGCTTATGTCGTGGCCTCAATTCCTTGCAGATGGATCCTGAATCCTGGATACATGCACACATTTGGTAAGTCAACGCCCTCGAAATTGAGACGTTTGCATTGTCAACTGACTTCCTTCCTAGGAATCACTGAGAATTACTTTATCATCGTGGAGCAGCCGCTCTCCGTGTCGCTCACAGAGTTTGTCAAATCTCATCTCAACAGCCAGAACTTCTCATCCTGCCTCAAGTGGTTCGAGAACAAAAGTACACACTTCTATGTGGTGGAGCGCAAGACTGGAAAGTTGATGTACACGTTCCGCTCGGAGGCTTTCTTCTACCTGCACATCATTAACCAGTACGAGGAGGACAATCACGTGGTGATAGACATCTGCTGCTACAAGGATCCCTCGATGATCAACTGCATGTACCTGGACAGCATGATGAACATGCAAACCAACCCGAACTATGCCGCCATGTTCAGGGGACGGCCGCTTCGGTTCGTGTTGCCCTTGGGGGCAGCAGTACCGCAGCGGCGAGGACTGATGAAATCCTTTTCTCTGGGCGGTATAAGCTCGAGGTTCCAGCAGACAAAGGTCGAACATCAGTTCAAGCGGTCGGAGTCCCAGTACGACGACATAACCAACCTAGCCACCAACAATTGTGATTCTGTGAAGAGCAATGAGGTTCGCTTCGAGAGCCTGGTGAACCTGGTCAAGCTGGAGGGCACCAAAGCAGAAGCCTATCAGATGCCGGATAAGACCTTTTTAGTACGACCGGAACTGCTCGCCGACCTGGGCTGCGAAACGCCGCGCATCAACTACGACAAGTACCTGGGCAGGAAGTATCGATACTTTTACGCGATAAGCTCCGATGTTGATGCGGAGAATCCTGGAACGGTAAGTTGGCTCCCTCTCTCGCTCTGGAAATTCATTTTTTTCGTGCTCTAGTTGATAAAGGTGGACGTAGTGTCGAAGTGCACAAAGACGTGGTGTGAGGCAAATTGTTATCCCAGTGAGCCGATATTTGTGCCAGCTCCAGATGCAGTGGTAAGTAGTTTCCCAGTTACTGGAGTTCTCGTGGCACTAGGGCAATGTATTTATTTGCAGGATGAGGACGACGGAGTGGTTTTGGCTGCGATGGTCTGGGGTGGAGTAAACGACAATCACGTTGGCTTGCTGGTGCTGTGCGCCAAGACTTGGACCGAAATGGGACGATGTGAGTTCCACTCAAGTGGACCCGTTCCGAAGTGCCTCCACGGATGGTTTGCTCCGAATATTGTCTAGATGATGTGAGATTTGTTTTGTGGAACTGCTTGTAAAGTGTTGGATAGTAAAGAGTTGTTGTATTTTGTAACAGACGGTTTGATCTTCTGTTTCGTTTTTTTTTTCTGAGGAATGGATTTTGTTGTTTGTTTGAAAAATGTTTGAAACGGAAAGATTGCTGAGTGCACGTATATTTTCTGTCAAACTGCCCTGAAGAGGAAAGATCTGCAAGACACTGGTCAATTCGAGGATAAACTAAGTTGAGAAGACTGGCTGTCGTCCATAACTCTGTCATAGGCTTTGCCCTTTGCCACGCGGCAAGACAGTGGACAAACTTTGGTTCAAGTTCATGGAAGTTGCCTTTACCTACGTAGACTAGAATGAGCAAGCTCTTCTGGAGTGGTGCAGGTTTATTTGTAGTCAAAAACAGCTCCAAGGAATTTTTATACATTTCGGATATACTCCTCAATAACTAACAATGCAAAATGACCTAAAGTGAGATCAGTTACCTCCTCACCCGTTTTGTTTTGAGTGTCGGGTGACAATCCACTTTAAAAGTACTGAGATCGGACGGCTGCGTCCCCGGAGACTATCGTTAGCATTTGCTTACAGTTTGATGACAAGATTGGTGTTTTCGTAGGCTATGTGCAGAATGAGGTTTCTTATACTTGACAGAAGTGGGTCATCATCTTAATGATAGGTATGCGGATGCAACAATGAACTGGACCTGTACTTGCTGTCCCGTATTGACACGCTGATATTATTATTGCTGAAAAAATAGGAGAATAAGAAGGAAAGGGTGTCCCAACAAGAACACAAGATTTAAATTTTAAATAAACGCAGATATTTAAAAAAAATGTGAATTCTTTATTATATCGTAAAGTAGACAGGATGATGTTATGTGTGGAATAACACAACGGCCAGATGGCCGCCGTGGCTTTGCTGTCACATACGCGATCTTTTAATGAAGTTTCCAATGACCGTTTTGCATAAATGCTGCGGTATTTCATTGATGCAGCGTCCAATTTCCTCTTTTTAGGCTAAAGTCGTCGTCGGCTTATTCGCATCGACAACCATCGACTTCAAAAAACCCCAAAGAAAACAGTCCAATGGTGTTAAATCGCACGATTTAGGCGACCATTCTGGTCTCCAAGACGCAAAATAACACGACCGGGAAATTACTGATGCAGCAATTGAATTGTTTCTCTGGCTGTATGATATGTGGCGCCATCGTGTTGAAACCACATCCCCTCTACATTCATTTTTTCAATTCTAGGCACAAAAAAATTGGTCATCATTTCACGATACCGAACACCATTGACTGTTTGCGCTTGCCCTGACTCATTTTCATAAAAAAGGTCCAATGATTCCTCCAGCCTAAAATTCACACCACATAATGACACTTTGAGGATGGATGCATTTGGTTTTCGTGAATCACTCGAGGATTGTCCTCGCCCCAAATGCGACAATTCTGCCTATTGACGAAGCCATCAAGATGGAAATGGGCCTCGTCACTAAAGATGAGTTTATCGGCAAAATCAGCATTTTCATGTTGTATTGTAAACTTGTATGCATGAAGATGCAAATCTTTCGTCAAAATTCGCTGCATAGTGGATTTGGTAACACCAATTTGCTGAGATCGGTGTCGAATTGAGGTGGATGGAGTTTGAGCGACATCATCACGTACTGCTGCGATATTTTCGGTCGATCGATCTGGTCGAAGGCGCGTTGTTGTCTTTACATTAGTTACAGGCCCAGTTTCAGCAAATTTTTCCATTAATCGGTTTACAGTTGTCTCTTCTGGAGCATTATTGTAACCCCAAAGTGATCGCAATTTGCGAACTGTAGCCGCAAAACTGTCACCACTTTGGTAAAACAATTTCCCAATGAGTATGCGTTGTTCATTTGTGTAGCGCTCCATTTTTATAAACCTTATACCTTCTACTAACAAACAATAGAATGGCGCCAAATTTAAATCTTACATTCTTATTGCGACACCCTTTACATGGCAGGTCGAATGTTATATACTAAGGATTAAGGATTCTATTAGTCAAATCAAGATCGTGGTCACCGTGGCGTAGTGGGTAAGTGCGCCGAATCACGCGCTGATGTCCAGGTTCGATTCCCGGACTGAACACCTCTCATTTTTCACGGCAACACCTCTTTCGAGTTACTGACAACACTCAAGGAGCACGTAATGTCTATGAAAAACTTTCCAAAGCTCACCGTTCGGATTTCGGAAAAAACAGCAGGTCCCCTCTACTGGTTAGAAAACAGTAGCACAACACGAGTAGTTGTTGTAGAAGCTAGACCTTGGTCAATTTTGGGCTGTAGTGTCACTCAGTTATTATTATTATCATTGAGATCTTAAGCATAGTATGTACAAAAATGTAGTCCATCATCGAGTTTGATTAATAATGTAAGTTAATGCACATAAATTGAAAGTGAACTTAAAATTTGTATTATGGGTTAGAAGAACAATTCACGGCATTAACTAACTTAGAACTGGAAATATGACGCAAATTCAAGTGGCCTGACTTCAACTTTTCCACTTGCCAATACGCCAAGCTAAGCTGCTGAAAACGACAACGAATCGCTTCTTCATGTCATTCGCGTACACTTTCATCTACAGCTGTTAAAGTCTGGTCCCTATGTGCTGGATATGGTCTAACCGCACGAGTATCATGATTTTATCTACATTCTCTTTCCTCAAAACGTAGAAAAACGCCAATTTACGTAATACCACTCAAAAATTTGCAGACGCTGTTATTGTCTCAGTCTTTTTACTATGACTTGCGGAATGATGCTGAAGAAGAATGAGAACGCAGTTTGATAGGAGTCCTATGTGATCTGTCCAAAATTGCGTATTGAAAAGCAAACCTCACAATGAATCATTCTTTTAATATTTTCAATTATGTTATTAAGGAACATACATTTATTTGAACATACATTATTTATTGCTTGGGACAGTGGGACACAATGCAATTTATGTATGACCGCTTTGATGGCTTTGTGTTTCTAACCTAGATGATGATTTATGAATATCGTCATGCAAAATTGGGCTTAAATGTTAAGGAACTTCACTATTAGTGGCAGCCTGATCAGGGGCTACAGTCTGATGCCATGGGAGATCAGGGGACCCTGAACCTTACTTTCAGCCTGACTGTTCTGTAGATTCCCTTGTACCAATATCATGATGGCAGTTGTACGAATATAAGCAGATTTAACTTATAAAGGGAGATTTTTTAGTTATTACCTTTTCGGCAACACTGACGTTTCGTGTTTTGTTCCACTGTCAAACATCTTCAGTTTGGTCTATAATTTAACCATGAATCGTTTTACAAACGATCAACGCTTGCAAATTATTGAATTTTATTATCAAAATGCGTGCTCTGTTAAGCAAGTTCACTGGGTACGTAAATAAGCAGAATTGTCGATTTTGTATTGACTTTCAGTCAGAAGCATTGCAAGAGCTACCAATGCATTCAGAAAAAGTCACAATTTGGTGCGGTTTATGGGCTGGTGGCATCATTGGATGGTACTTCTTCAAAGATGATGCGAATCGTAACGTAACTGTGAATGGTGAGCGCTAGCGTGAGATGATATCCAACTTTTTTTTGCCCAAAATGGAAGAACTTGACTTGCATCACGTGTGGTTTCAACAAGACGGTGTCACATGCCATACAGCACGCGCAACAATGGACTGAGTGAGAAGCAAGTTCAGTGAACATTTTATTTCACGTTCGGGTCCGGTCAATTGGCCGCCTAGATCGTGTGATTTAACGCCTTTGGACTATTTTTGTGTTGCTATGTTAAAGCTCATGTCTATACAGACAAGCCTTCAATTGATGCATTGGAATACAACATTGAAGCATTTATTCGTGAGATACCGGCCGAAATGTTGGAAAGAGTATGCCAAAATTGGACTAAGCGGATGGACCATTTGAGGCGCAGTCAAGGTCAACATTTGCATGAAATAGTCTTCAAACATTAAATTGTATGGACCGTACTATCGATTCAAAAAAAGATTTCATGCATTTTTCAGAATGTTATGTGTTTTTCTTTTTTACGAACTTTCCTATAGCTTTTAAAAAATCAACCTTTTCAACAGATGGTCTTTATATCAGGAAGCGTTAGTTCAGATGGTTATGCGAATCTTACTCATAAGTCAGTGAGGAATGACACTGCAATTAGTTGCTGTGAAGATGTGTTGGAATGACTTCGCTTTCTTTAAGAGTAGTGCCTGTATCGAAAGACAAGATTCCATTTTGTTCTTCTCGTGCGTTATCTTTGACCCCGTCAATAATATTAGGCAGAAATACACAGTGTCTTTTGACTTGGAAAAGGCATTCGACACCGTCTGGTTAGAAGGCCTCTTCCTCAAGTTGACGAGGTTAGGTATAAGCAAAGAACTACTTTACACGATCTACAATATGGTCACAGGTAGAAAGTTTGTTGTTAAGAGTGGCAACAAGGTTTCTACTAATGTCTTTTACATTAAAAATGGGCTCCAGCAGGGTGCAGTGAATTCACCAATTCTTTTCACTGTTTTCACCAGTGAATTAATTGGCTCCATGCAGTACCTGATCGCGTACGCTGACGATTTGATCGCGTACAGGACGGCACCGAAGATTGAGATCATTAATATCCTCTTGCAGCGTGACTTCGAGAAAATCCAGCGATTTTGCGACGACTGGAAGTTGAAGATCAACTACCAGAAGTGTGAAACCATCCTGTTCCGAACTCCGTTGTGCAGGGCTTCAAGAGATACGAGTAAAAACTGGCGTAAGTTCGGCATTTTGGACCCGCAGGGGCAGCCATTAGCTGTGAGGAGTGTAGTGCGATATTTGGGCATTATGTTGGACCAGTTTCTGTATGGTAATATTCATGCAGCAACGGGTCTGGCAAAAGCCAGAAAAGCCTTCGCTATGGCAAGTAGGCTGTTTTATAGCAGCCAACTTGATTCCAGAGTGAAGATTATCTGCTACACGGCCCTAATACGGCCAATCATGGTGTATGGTTGTCCGGTGTGGTTCAACTTGAGTCCTTCCCAGATGGAAAAGATGAGGGTGTTCGAAAGGCAATGTCTTCGAGCTTGTCTTAAGATGTACAGAACCCCAGAGTCTGAGTACAAGAAGTTCTATGCTAATGAAATCTTGTACAACGCAGCAAACGTGAATAGGCTGGATAATTTTATTATTAAGCTGATTCGAAGGCACGTTGCACGAGCAATGACTTCAGAAAACGAGCTGATATTCGGAGCTTACTACCCGAACGACGCATATCATGAGAGCGCACGCCGAAGTGGATTCATTCCACCGGAAGCGTTCTTGTATCTGGATCGCATTGGCTTGGTCCAGGATGCGGAGGGATGTCCACTTCTCTACCACGTAGTAAGACGAACGGTGGACAAGCGTCTGCTCTACGAGAGCAATGTACGAAGCGTAAGGCCGGGTGATCTCCGCTTCAGCACATCCATCCCTATTCGCGACATCAAAGATCGGGAAAAGGATAGGCAATTTTATTGGTGGCTAGAGCCACATCTGGTGGCCCAGCTGCCGTCAGCTGAAACAGAAATTGGTCCCCCTACGGACAACTTACATATAGTATAAGTTAGATTAAGATTAAGTTAGTGTAGTATATATATAGCCCATAAAAAAAAAAAAAAAAAAAAATAATTAGTGGTAGTTAGGTTAAGTTTGTTTAGTTAGGTTAGATAATAATAATTTAAAAATAATTTTATTAGATTGCTAAGTTTTTCCAGAACATTTTCTTAGTATTAAGTATCACATAATTTAGTTCTTTACTTGAACATACCTACAAAAACTGAAAGGCTGAAAGGCAATTATAAAAAATTCATAGATTAACTTAGAGTGCTCGCATGGAGCCAGTAAGATAGTTTTAATTAAAATAAAAGTTATTATAGCTAGTTTAAGTATTTTATATCTAGATTTAATGCAAATGAAACTCAAAATAAAAAAATACATTTTTAAACTTAAACTTAAACTTACACAGTGTCTTTAATTGTAACTTTTGTAAACTGTAAAATATTTAACACCCAATTCGTTTCTAGCTTACACTCGACTTTAAAAACTGTTGTACACAATGATAAGGTCCCTCAATTTTAACAATAACGCAACTTCATACCCCTTCTAATTGAATAATTAATTTAAAGGATATGCTGTTCTGTAGAGAATCCCGAAGATTTAGTTTTCTTTTGTAACAGCCATCCCATCAGAACCCTGTTACTCTGTGAATAAATATCCAATCATTTCAATATCTCTACGTCCTGTAACTTGTTTGTGTGTATGTAAATGACGATTATCGATTTCCTATTATATTCCTTTTTCCATTTCACTTGTAGCAGCAGTTATCTTAGTCGAGGTTAACGCTGGACACTTTTTTAACCTTGTTCTTCATTCTGCATGTAATACGCAGCAAAAATAGATTCTGTTAAACCTCGTTACTTCTAATATTTACTCAACCTGTTGCATTCACTAGGAAATACATACAGTGTAGCAGGAAAGTTGTGGAACTGGAGGTGAAATAAAAATAAGCGAACGACTTCGTTTATTCCTTTATTGATAACACCAGTTAAATACACATTCAGGCTGTGGAAGCACTAAATGAAAACAATAATTCTTTCCTTATAAACAAATGCCATGGATTATTTCTTTAGAGTTCCATGCATGATGCGCTTGGTCTTAAGACTTTTCTGAATTTAAATTAATCATAGGTAGAGCCCTCCTAATAGGGCTTGCATTGCATGAGTACTTAAAAAGATAAATAAAGATAAAGAACAGAGACAAATTAACATGAAATTTACTTTATTCAAATGATAATCTTTTGGCATATGACCGCCAACGCTGGCTCGGAGGTTGTCTTATTTAAAGTTTCAATTTCATGAGTTATTCCAATATTTGCGGCCGTATACCGGCAATAACGAGGCGAATGTTCTACTCCAAGTTGTCACTCATTTCGGGCTAAACGGCGAAAATTCACATATTCCCACAGAAAATACCCAAGCGGCATTAAATTACACGATCATGGAGGCCAATGTACGGGTCTGGAACGTATAACTATGGGGTTACCAAACGTTTCCTAAAACAAATCAATTATCGCACAAAGTGTGTGACATTTTGCGAAGTTGTTGAAACTATAGCTCCAGCACATCATACTTGTTCAATTGATAACTTAAGTAATCATGGCTCTATAGGAATCATTATGACTGTACCATTATGACCAAAATCGTTTTTAAAAGGTACGAACAAATTTTCCCACCAACCCACAAGTCAAACCAAGCAGTTAGTTTTTGTGGATGTAACGGTGTTTCAACATACACTTGAATATTATTCCCACTGCAAATATGACAATTATGTTTAGTATCCATTTACTAAAAGAGGGCTTGTGAAAATTGGATCAACGGCTTGTTTTGTGCCAAATTTGCTCAACTTGCAAACGATGTTCAGACATCAGTGTATCCATGTTGAAATGCCCATTGACAGCATGGCCGTCAGTTAAAATAGTGTTGCCTTGATGTGAAACCTGCTACGACATTTCCTCATATTGTGTATATTCTCTCATCCCCTGAAACAAGTTATGAAATGAGACACTTATACTTTACTAATCTCTATCGGCAAACAGACAAAATCCCAAATAAAATTCCAAATTCCGAATTCTTACTTGCCAGGAAAGTTGTGAGGAGCTGCATATCGTTTAATACGTACTCCACCGTGATTTCTTTTCGTGATTCTGCTTTTAGCAACTTTGTTTTCTCAGGAATTTGGGTTTATTGTCCTTAACTTCCGGTCATAAATGGCGTTCAATATATTCTCGGTATCGATATGAAAGAAAATGCGAATTCAATTTAAATTGTATTTATTTTTCAATATAATCTCTCCTTACATCAATGCATTTGTTACATCTTGAGAGAAGCTTGTTTAAGCCCTCAAAAAAATATATTTTCTCTTTCTCTGCAAAATATCCATT
Source organism: Eristalinus sepulchralis (assembly GCA_944738645.1). NCBI lineage: Eukaryota > Metazoa > Arthropoda > Insecta > Diptera > Syrphidae > Eristalinus > Eristalinus sepulchralis. The sequence continues at coordinate 47,945,241 of OX122882.1, forward strand.
TATTGCCGATTTGAGTTCTTCATCATCCGTAAATCTTTTTCCACGAAGACATTTTTTTAAATCCGGAAACAGGATAATATCACTATGGGGAAGGTCTGGACTATAGGGCGGGTGTTGGATTTCTTCGAAGCCACAATCTCGCGCAGCTGCCTTGGAAACTCGCGCCGTGTGAACAGGAGCGTTGTAATGAAAAAGCAACACACCCGCTGCGAGTTTACCCCGTCTTTTTCTTTTTAAGTTCCTCCCGCAAATTAGGCAAAGTGGAAGCGAAGGATGTGGCGTTAATGGTTTCACCATTTTTTTGTACTCAATGAGCAAGATTCCCTTTGAGTCCCAAAAAATGTGCCCATGAGCTTCCCGGTGGAAGGAGTGACTTTGAACTTCTTCGGGGGGTCTGTTCCTTTTGTATGCCTCTGCATGGACTCTTATTTGCTTCCAGGGTCATAGTGGTGAATCCATGTTTCGTCCCCAGTAACAATTCGATCCCAAACACCGTCCGCGTTCTCACTACACATCTACAAAAGCGCTCTACAGCATGTGATTCTTAGTTTTTTCTGAGGCGCTGTGAGCATTCCCTGCACCCACCTTGCACTGACCTTTGAAAGATGGTCATGAAGAGTGGTGTGAATGGTACCAATTGAAAGCTTGGTGATCTCTGCCATCATTTTCACCTTTATTCGGCATCCTCAAGAACATGTTTTTTGACTTATTTGATGCTTTCTCCCGTACAAGCAGCGGGGGTCGTCTTCAATGCCTCTCTTAAACTCAATTGACCACTTTTGCACAGCCACCATATTTTTTTTTGTCTTTTTCCTTGCTTAGTGAGAAATTTAATTACAGCGCGATGCTCAATTTCAATTTTCAAGGAAAGCATTTGAAACGAAGACCGTGTTAACGTCTAATTATGTACATATGTATGTCGAACAAAGCTTTATTTTAAGCCTTTTTATATTATTTATTAAGCCTTATTATGCCACTATTGGAAAAAAAATCATGTAGTAGAAGTTATCTGTCAATTTCAACTGAATTCTAGCTTTTTCCGTGGATTTAGGAAAAAAGGAAAAAGAGGACAACTGCTCAGCAATTTGATTTTTTTTTTAGTTTTTAGTTTTTAAAAAAGATTTCACGCAGTGAAATCAAAGAGCGCCTGATGGTGTGCACAGTGACTCTTCTTCTTCGACGACGATTGTAAAAAATCGGTTTAACAAGTTTCATAATGGTTGTATGTTGATTGAGGTTTTTTTTAAAAATAACCACCAATGTGGACTGAGTTGTCAAAAATCCCTTGGTACCACCGATTAAAGGGGCATAAAACAGCTGATACAGCAGACGACGTGGGTTGTGTCCTGCAAAAAATATACATCGTAAGTTTAAGCGCAATCCGAAGGAATTTTGTTTGTAAGCGGCGATGAATGATCCACCCACTGATATAAACCAGAGATGACGGAACAGCCGAAACGTTGGATTTCAACGGGCGAGTGCGTTTTCAAGAAGGCGAAGACTTGTCTCAGGCCGTTTTGTGGGATTCGCAAAAAGAGATCTACATCGACTACCTGAAGAAGGGCAAATCCGTCACAAAATTTACAGATTCAACACAGAAATGCAGAAACCCTTGGAGAAGAAAATAAATACATTTGGAGAAGAAAAAAATCTTTACCACGCACCGGCTTACACCTCCGCCGTCGCCACGGCTGGAGCTCCACCAAGTGTTCGAAGAAATGTCGTTTCGCAAAAGCAGTCCGTAATTGTTTAATATTCTACGCATATTGCATAGAATAGAAACCAAACGTGTGCCCAGAATCAATCGTTATCGCCATACAGGCACCCATTACCCAGCAGGTGCTGTTCTAGCAGCAAGTAACATAAGTAACAAGCAATTTAATTGTAAGATTCTTATTGTGAATACAATAAACTCTCAAAGAGCCAAATAATAACTAATGATTTATGCTACAGTTTTTGTGCACAATTCCAGCTAAAACCACTTAATAGGGATGTGGCGCTACGATGACCAGGATATATTACTACTTACATTTTATGTCACTCTTACTATGGGTGTAAACTTCAATGTGCCTCACTTCTATTAATAATTGATATATGTGTATGTTCGACCTCCTCTGAGCCAACTTCAACTTTTGTTGGCACCCAATAACATTGTGAAGCGCCTTTTTATTTTTGAGGCCGCAGTCGGAGTAGACCTACTCACCACTGCCCTTTTACCTTCACGTCTATTTAGGGACACCATCCTAACGTTACAACGCTTGAGATGGCTAGGCCATGTAGAGCACGTGGACACCACTGCTCCGGCCCGAAAAGTCTTCGAATCTGAGCCATTGAGACAACGCAACAGAGGACGGCCTAGGCTAAGGTGGCGCACACAAGTTGAGAAGGACCTCAACCAACTTGAAGTGCCCAACTGGCGAAAGATCGTGCTAGCTGGAGAGGCATGTTGGTTGAGGCCCAGGTCCACCCCGGACTGTGGCGCCACAAAAAGATGAAGAAGAAGTCCTAACTGAGCACGTCGTTTGTTGGAGTATTTTAATAGATCCAAAGACTTTCCAGAACGGAAATGAGTTTTCCATCTGTGGGCATTTCTTAAGCGTTATATCCACTCATGATTATTCAGACTTATGTTGCTGTCTTATTGTGCAGTCTTCTCCTCCAGACGCCAGCAAGGTTAGCAAGCCTAAATGCTTTCTTCCAGTAGTTGATACTTTTTTTTTCAAAACAGCAAGTACGTTTAAGCGAGGCTGGATTTATCACTGTGTTAAATACAGAATTGATCTTTTGGTTGATGGCACGTTCATTCTGAGAAACAGCTGCTAGTTAGCACAAGGCTGCATTTGTTGTCAGACTGTGTGTACGCTGATTTTAAAATTTTAGTATTGTTTTATGCCTGCGCTTTTGACTAAATGTGGCAAGAACTTTTGTTCCGATAAAGCAAACTGTTTAGGACTCATTATATTAACTCTTTTATTTGTTCTAAATTCTCAAGTCTTACGTCATACATTACTTTAATAATTTATACTTTCACTCACTGTAATGGTCAAAGGAGTCGTGCTCTTAAATGTTTCCTTGACAACGACAATATGGGTTAGCCTTAGCATTGAAAATCGTGAAATATCTCGTTCACTTGGATCTCGACAACCTATAGCACCACACCTTTGGCCAGCGATAGATAAGTACCAACAATAAATGTATTTGATTTCAATTCTTATTTGAAGTATTGGTGTTTTAATTTATTGGTTTCATTTATTTGGCAAATTCATTTTCTTGTGTGGTGCTTTCCAAGACATATTGGTCCTTCGAGCCGGATTCATTTTTTTTTTGTTGCTACCTTTGTTAAAATTCGTTAAATAATTGTTTCTTCATTGAAGTACCACGTGTGCTGGTGAAAAAGAAAACTCTATGCAATAATTCTTCGTCGGTTGGATTTTGTGCTATTTCTGGAAGGAACTTTCTAGTTTGCTGTTCATAATGAGTGCGAAGCAAAAACGCGGTATCGCAAAAATGTGTTTAACACGTGCAGTTGAATTCGTGTCCACAATAAACTCAAACATAACTGTAGAAATGCTCGAAATTCGTTTAAGACGAGTTGAAGACGCGTGGGGCGAATTTTGTTCGAATCATTATGATTGTCTCAAAGAAATAGAAGAAGATTTGTTGCAGCCCTTTAACGATGAATTCAGTGTTTATGAGACAAAGTACTTTGAAGCACACGCGGGTTTGAAAACGGCTATTCGAGCAAAGCAAGCGACGGGCACTTCAACGACCGATCTTAACAACTCAGTTCTTGAAAAAATTGCGAATCAGCAAAGTGACTTCTTAAAAGGACTAGATTCAACATCTAAAGTGTGCGAAAAGATTAATCTGCCCCCTATCGTGATTCCAAAATTTTCAGGTGACTATAAAGATTGGCCTTCTTTTCGCGACTCGTTCTTAGGCTCGGTAGATAGAAACAAAACTTTGTCACCAACGCATAAATTTCATTATCTGAAATCGTTTTTAAGTGGAACCGCGGCGGATCTTATTCAACATATTCAAGTTTCAGACGCGAATTACACCGAAGCATGGGATCGACTTGAAAGGCGATTTGACCGCGGTAATTTAATCGTACAGTCATTTGTGCAAACGTTTTTGTCACTTCCGTCGATAACTATAACAAATGCATCGATGCTTCGTAAAATTACCGATGGAGCCGATGAGGTAATACGTGGTCTAAATGCTTTGGAAAAAAATAGCCGCGACCCTTGGCTAATACACATTCTACTCGGTAAACTCGATAGTGACACGAAGCACGCGTGGGCGAAAGAAGTCGGTACTCGGGAAGATAGTTCTATACAGCAGCTTGTTGACTTCTTAGAGACTCGGTGTAACGCATTAGAAGCATGTCTACCCCTGAATCGTTTGAGTACAACGCGTGGAAAACAAACTGGTCAGATCAGAGCTCTTGTAGCCAAACATTCAGAAATAGATTCGCAATGCCGTTTATGCAAGGGATCACACCAACTTTATCAATGTGCTAAATTTCTGGAATTAGACATCTCATCGCGTCGAAATTTTACAAAAACTAACTCAATTTGTTACTGCTGTCTCCGACCGGGTCATTCGTCAAACAAATGTAAATCATCGTATCGTTGCCACATTTGCAAGGCTCGGCACCATCGCCTTGTTCATCAGGATGAGCCTCCGATTTCTACAACTGCACCTGCATCGGCATTACCAAATTTACCTTCAACTTCGTCGTCGAGTTGTGGACTTGATCCCTCTGCTGTTGCCCCACTGGTTAGTAACCATTCGTTGGAATTAAACACTCATGTGCAAACGGTTTTACCAACCATTCTTGCAAAAATTAAAAACAAGTGGGGTCAGCTGATTGATATTCGTGCATTGTTAGATACGGGGTCACAGTCGTCGTTCATATCCGAAGATTGTGCACAGAAACTCGGGCTTTCTCGTACTCACGCGCGCATTCCAGTAACGGGATTAGGATCAGCACAAGCGGGATACACCAAGGGCCATGTTTCTATTCTTCTCTTATCTCGCTATGATTCTTCGCAATTACCAGTTGATGCCTTTGTGTTGGGAAAATTAACATCTAATTTACCTTCAAATTCCTTTGATGCATCAACCTGGGAATATATTAGGCATTTGGAACTGGCAGATCCAACCTTCAATGTCTCTAATGCAGTTGATATTATTCTGGGAGCTGGTAAGGTTTGGTCTCTGTTGAAATCAGAACGAGTTTTTGGACCACATGGGAAACCGATTGCTCAGAATACTTCATTTGGATGGGTGATTTCCGGCGAGCTGATTGGTTCAGAGTTGCAGAATGGACTTTCCGCTTTTCATTCTTCTGTGGATTTGGATGCTCTTCTACAACGATTTTGGCAGTTGGAAGAAGTTCCACCTCAAGATTCGGGTACTATTTTGAACGATCCAGCGGAGAAACATTTCGTGGAAACCTTCTCTCGGGCAGCGGACGGAAAATATATTGTGCGTCTACCGTTTCAAACATCTGAGCCCAAGTTCGCAGGCACACTGCAGTCGGCGGTATTACGACTGCATTCGATGGAGCGTCGGTTCCGAAACAATCCTGAACTTAAACGCAATTATGCCAAATTTATAGATGAATATCTCGATCTTGGTCATATGGAACCAATCCCTCGCGACAAAATCTATAAGAACCCTTCGCGTCAATATTACCTTCCCCACCATGCTGTTTTTAAACCAGACAGCTCGACAACCAAATTTCGCGTCGTGTTTGATGGCTCGGTGAAAGACTTAGACGGTAAATCGTTGAATAGTCAATTATGGATCGGTCCGGCAATACAGCGTGATCTAATTGGGGTGTGCTTACGCTTTCGGCAATATTTGTTTGTTTTTACATCGGATATCGTCAAAATGTTCCGTCAAATATGGGTTGCAGATCAAGATTTGGATTATCAACGTATTGTGTGGCGTCAATCTCCAAATCAGGAAATTAAACACTATCGGCTAAAAACGGTTACTTATGGTACTGCTTCAGCTCCATTCTTATCGGTTAGAGTTTTGCAACAGATCGCGAGTGATTACCAAGAAGAATATCCCAACGCTAGCAGAGTTTTGCTTAACGATGTCTATGTGGACGACATAATGACGGGCGCGAATTCAGTTGAACATTTGTTGCAATTAAAGTCGGATCTTGTTATGCTACTTTCGAAAGCTGGACTAAACCTTCGCAAATGGAGTTCGAATTGTTGGGTTCTTCTTGCACAAGAAAAGGCGGATGACTGCGAATACTCTTTTGTCGATCCGGAGCGATCACAGGCCCTTATCAAAGTGTTAGGTATGTTTTGGAACCCTGCTGCGGATGTATTTTCCTATCGTTTAACTTTGACTAAACCGTGCCCCCCACTTACGCGAAGAACCTTGCTTTCCGAGATATCAAGAATTTTTGATCCGTTGGGACTACTTGCTCCCTCAATTGTGCTCTTCAAAATAATGTTTCAGAAGCTGTGGTCTGCGGAGTTAAATTTGGGTTGGGATGATCCCCTTCCCGTGGAACTTTCTGCAGAATGGGAAAATTATCGCGACCAATTGCCCTACTTCGAACGAATTCAAGTTCCGCGAAATATTTATTCGTACGAAGGCGGGATCGAGCTACACGGATTTTGCGACGCGTCGTCACTTGCTTACGCTGCCGTAATTTATGCCCGTTTAAAGTCCAACAATGGTGAAACAAGGATGACAATAATTGTTGCTAAAACTAAGGTAGCTCCTGTTAAACCGATTTCTATTCCGCGTCTTGAATTGTGCGGTGCTTTGCTATTAGTTCGGTTGATAGCATTAGTGCGATCATCGTTAACGATCGAAATTAATCGAATTTTCGCGTGGTGCGACTCAGAAATTGTCCTTCATTGGTTATCGTCACCACCACGGCGCTGGACAACTTTTGTAGCGAACCGGACAGCTGCAATTTTGGAAACGGTTCCAAGACATTGTTGGCGTTACGTACCATCAAAATCAAACCCAGCTGATTGCGCGTCACGTGGTGTGCCTCCTTCGAATCTATTTTCGCATTCCCTCTGGTGGTCAGGTCCAAATTGGTTATCTCAATCTGAGGAACAATGGCCCAACTCTAATCTATCTTCAAATTTAGCCGAAGAAGAATGTGTTAAACGCGAAGAACGGTCAGTTCCAATACGTGTACTTGTCACATCGTGTGAAGGTCACATTGTTGATGAGTTGATTGAAAAGATTTCATCTTGGTTTCGATTGCAACGTGTTGCGGCTTACGTTTTAAAGTTTGTGCTTAATTTGAAATCGTCAACACCCCGTCAACCATCGTATGGACTTACAAGTACAGAACTACGCAAAGCAAAGGTGACTATTTTAAGGCGGGTGCAGCAATCGTTTTTTGGCGATGACATTCGCTATTTAAGTACAACACACCAGCTTCCTCCTAAATCAAAGTTCCTGAAGTACTCGGCATTTCTGGACGAAGACGGACTCCTACGCATTGGTGGTCGGCTAAAACATGCTTGTGTTTCATTTAATATAAAGCATCCAATAATTTTACCCAAAAACAGCCCTGTATCTAAGCTCATCATTACAGACATCCATCAACGCTATATGCATGCGGGTGTGTCAGAAACATTTGCATTTGTCCGGCAAGAATTTTGGATAATGGGGAGTCGCAATCTCATTCGCCGAATCGTACATGAGTGCAAACGATGTTTCATGCAGAGAAGGATCACAACGCAACAGATTATGGGGGATCTACCATCTCATCGCATCGAATCAAGCCGGCCATTTTCCAACTCTGGGTGTGATTACGCTGGCCCACTCACTATAAAATTGTCCCGTTGTCGTAATGCCAAAACTTCTAAGGCATACATTGCCTTGTTTGTTTGCCTGTCGACTAAAGCAATACACCTGGAGTTGGTGGGCGATCTTACCACAGATTCATTCATCGCAGCCTTGCGCCGTTTCGTATCCCGTCGGGGCAAATGTACAAACATATACAGTGACAATGGCACAAATTTTCAGGGCGCTCGTCGATGTCTTACAGAAATGCACAAATTAGTAATGGGACAAACTCATAATGACGTCATCACTGCTGCTCTCGCCAAGGACGGTATAAATTGGCACTTCATACCCCCTTCCTCGCCACACTTTGGTGGTTTATGGGAGGCCGGTGTGAAGTCAGTTAAGCTTCATTTGCGTCGTGTTGTAGGCAATGCAATTCTTACTTTTGAAGAACTTTGCACTGTACTCACACAAATAGAAGCCATTCTTAATTCTCGTCCTCTGTGTGCAATATCTGATGTTGACTTGAATCCATTAACTTCTTCTTCTTCTTGTGGCGCTACAGTCCGGGGTGGACCTGGGCCTCAACCAACATGCCTCTCCAGCCAGCACGATCTTTCGCCAGCTGCCGCCAGTTGCGCACTCCAAGCTGGTTGAGGTCCTTCTCCACTTGTGTGCGCCACCTTATCCTGGGCCGTCCTCTGTTGCGTTGTCCCAATGGCTCAGATTCGAAGACTTTTCGGGCCGGAGCAGTGGTGTCCATACGCTCTACATGGCCTAGCCATCTTAAGCGTTGTATCCGTAGACGCTTGACTAGGCTCATGCCGCTGTACAGCCCATACAGTTCGTGGTTGAATCTTCTCCTCCAGATGCCATCAACGCAAACAGGACCAAAAATCGCGCGCAGAACTTTTCTCTCGAAGAGACCAAGGGCATCCTCATCCGCTTTAAGTAGTGTCCAAGTTTCCGCGCCATAAAGTAGGACTGGGATGATTAAGGTGTTATATAAAGCAAGCTTAGTCTTTCGAGAGAGGGCTTTATTACTCAATTGCCTCTTGAGCCCAAAGAAACAGCGATTGGCAAGAGTGATTCTGCGTTTGATTTCGGTACTGGTGTTATTGTCCCTGTTTACTGCGGAGCCGAGGTAGACGAAGTCCTTGACTACCTCGAAGTTTCTGCTGCCTAGTGTGACGCTCTGTCCGAGACGCCGATGTTGAGTGTCCTTCCTTGATGACAGCATGTACTTCGTTTTGCCCTCATTTACCACCAGACCCATTTTAGCCGCTTCCGCTTCAATGCCAGCAAACGCATCATTGACGGCTCGCTGTGTTCGACCAATCACGCCAATGTCGTCGGCGTAAGCTAGCAATTGAGCTGACTTTTGGAAGATCGTACCTCTGGTGTTGACCTGTGAGTTACGCACGATCTTCTCCAGGATGATGTTAAAAAAGTCACATGACAGTGCGTCGCCTTGTCTAAAACCTTTTTTGACATTGAAGGTCTCGGTGAGTTCGTTCCCGACCTTGACGGAGCAGCGAGAGTTCTCCATCGTCATCCTACACAATCTGACGAGTTTGGTAGGAATGTCAAAACTAGACATGGCACTGTATAGCTCGTCTCTATGCACACTGTCATACGCGGCCTTGAAATCGACGAATAGGTGGTGAGTGTCGATTTGCATTTCTTGGGTCTTTTCCAGGATCTGCCGTAGTGTGAAGATTTGGTCGATGGTGGACTTCCCTGGCCTGAAACCACACTGATAAGGACCAATCAGGTTGTTGACAAACGGTTTCAGGCGTTCACACAATACGGCAGAGAGGATCTTGTATGCGATGTTAAGGAGACTTATCCCTCGATAGTTGGCGCAGTCGAAGGGGTCTCCTTTCTTGTGGACCGGACAGACGACGCTGAGATTCCACTCATCGGGCATGCTTTCCTCCGACCATATCTTACAGATGAGCTGGTGCATGCGCCCAACCAGGTCATCCCCAGCCGCTTTGAACAGTTCTGCGGACAGTCCATCCGCTCCAGCAGCTTTATTTGACTTCAGTCTCGATATTGCTATCTTGACCTCGTCTAAGTCGGGGGGACGGAATTCTTGTCTATCATCGTCCAAATTAAGTGGAACATTCTGCCTAACAGCGGGATTTGGGCCGTCATCGCCGTTTAAGAGTCTGCAGAAATGATCTTTCCAGATTCTCAGAATCGATTGCGACTCTACTACTAAGTTTCCGTTTTGGTCCCGGCAGGCTTCGGTCCGAACCCTGTATCCACCGGATAGCTGTTTCACCTTTCGGTAAAACTTTCGGACTTCATTCCTGCCATAACATCTCTCCATCTCTTCGACCGCGCGCTTCTCATGCTCTCTCTTTTTCCTTCTGAGAAGCCGGTTCTCTTCCCTTCTTTTCTGTTCGTAGAGCTCACGAATCCATTAACCCCAGCACATTTTCTCATAGGTGAGCCATTGACTGCCGTTCCAGAACCAGCCAACATTCATGTTCCAATCAACCGTCTCTCACGATGGAATCATGTGCAAAAAATGGTACAAGGATTCTGGCAGAGATGGCACAGCGAGTACCTTTCGACGCTACAGGAAAGACCGAAATGGCAAAAACGAACAACCAACTTCAAGCCTGGGGATCTAGTCGTCATCAAAGAACCCAACACACCTCCAACAAAATGGATTTTAGGCCGCATCGATTCAGTCAACCCAGGTGCTGATAATATAGTTCGAGTCGTATCCGTTCGGACAGCAACGGGTACCTTTGTCCGACCAATAACAAAACTGGCTCTTCTACCGATGTCCTGAAACTTGTTCCAGGGGTGGCGGGATGTTTAGGACTCATTATATTAACTCTTTTATTTGTTCTAAATTCTCAAGTCTTACGTCATACATTACTTTAATAATTTATACTTTCACTCACTGTAATGGTCAAAGGAGTCGTGCTCTTAAATGTTTCCTTGACAACGACAATATGGGTTAGCCTTAGCATTGAAAATCGTGAAATATCTCGTTCACTTGGATCTCGACAACCTATAGCACCACACCTTTGGCCAGCGATAGATAAGTACCAACAATAAATGTATTTGATTTCAATTCTTATTTGAAGTATTGGTGTTTTAATTTATTGGTTTCATTTATTTGGCAAATTCATTTTCTTGTGTGGTGCTTTCCAAGACACAAACAATTCAGGCGCACTCAGCAAAGAGGAGTCACATGCTCATATTTTCGAGAACGAAGTTGAACCTGTAAAAAAGACTAAACCAAGGAATTTGTAAACGATCCCGAAGCAGAGGAATTTGTAGTTGTAGACGGAATCCACAATTCAGGAGGATGGACTTGATTCATTAGGCATATTCCAATCGAAAAAAATAAATACATTTAAGGGGTTTTGTTACACTAACTGCCTTCCTCCATGTAATTTGATCGAAATTCGGGAAAAAATCGTACTCCTTAAAAACAATTTAAGAAAGTTTAATTGTTATGTACAACGCAGGTTTTTAAAAAAGTGCTCTTATTACTGGAGTTCTTCATTCTCTTGGGCTTTGTACCCCTACTACCTCTTTACGTTGCTATAACTATTCAGAGAGTGCTCTATGTTCATGGCGTGTTCATCTTCAATTAAACACTGCAGTTATTTGCGGCTCCGATCGAACTACAGTCTGCGTATTACATACATTACATTGTACATGATAATTTCCTCTTATCATTTCCTCTTACCATTTGATTTTATCAACACCTCATCCGAAGCAATCCTTTTCAGCCACAATGTCAAGAGCGAAGCAAAATCAGATTTCCCCTCATCATGCACATAATTGGTAAATGTCAACGTCAGCTAATGTCACACTGACCTGAACTTGACAAGTTCACACACAGAAAAACGAAAAGATACCGACCCACCGAGGAGGTGTTTATGTTTATGATTGCACGAGTGCACGAGTACAGCGATGCTCAGCTCACCCTCGAACAGCATCGGTATCATCGCGGACCACCAGCTGGACGGTAGCTTCGCTTTTGTTTTTGTAGTCGCTCTTAATTTCTACGCCCGATTGTGCGACATCATCACGACAAAATCCTCGTCGAGCTCAGTCGAGTACGCGATTTCAGAATTGACGGATTGCACTTGGACTACTCCCCGATCAGAGACTAATCACAGTCCTCAGTAATCAATTGTGTCGAAGTCTCGAAGTGTCAATGTGATTTTTGAAAACAGACGCATAAAAGTGAAGCGAAAACATTATCAGACGGATTAGAGACGTGACGCACTGCGAAAGATGCATAGAGCAGCACTTGCGGTCTGCTTGGTCGCGGTCAACTTGTTAATGGCATGTGCACTGGAAAAGTTGGAGTTGTGTAAGTACGGAATACCCTTGGATCCGGTTGTTGGATGTTGATGTAGTTCATTGTAGATGCTGTTATTTGCTGAGTTTTTTTTTTGCGTTTGCGTTTGTGATTTCTACTAGTTGAGGGTTGCAACCCCCATGAGCAATGAATTGAGATGATTGCTTAAGTTTTAGTTGGGTTGTTGATGTTGTTAGTGTTTGTATCTAGATGTTTAGAGCTAACTAACCCCCAGCGTTTGTCGCCAGTGCATAAGAATTCAATTCTGAATGTTTACTTTCAGGTGGATTTACGAAAAAATGGGGTAATGTATGCAATTTATTCTTTTTAATATTTGGTGGAATGTGTGCGTTCGAGTGCTGAAATTTACCTTTTGAGAAGACGAAGTGGAAAAGGGAGTGTTGTACGGCTGTTGTAGAGTGGGTTTTCGGGACTTAAGACTTTGGGCTGGCGGGAGTGTGAGCTAGAACCGAAGAAATTAATACAGGGGTATTCATTTCTTGGTTTCGATAGTAAAGCTCAAGTCTGAAGACAATGTTATTCATATGGATGCCTTGGGAAACGTGTTTTTCAATATATTTAATTTAAAATATGAAAATATGAATATATGAAGATGCGGTTTCCGACGTTAAACCGTTTTGGCCTATCTCGCCTCCGTTGCTCTCTCGCCTCTCACGCCTCGGAATGAATGGACATCGAGAATGTTGGAGGAGTGTCTGACGTCGATCGCAACGTGATCAATCTGGTTGACGGTTAATTGATTGGGGGATCGCCAGGTTCCTTTATGGATGTTGAGATGTGGGAACCGCCCACTGCTCACAGAGAGGTTTCGCTCCGCGGCGAAGTCTAATAGCCTGAATCCGTTTCCGGAGGTCGTGTCGTGCAGACTGTGTTTCCCGATGCAGCCAGCAAAGATGTCCTCTTTTCCCATGTGAGCATTGAAATCTCCTAGAAGGATCTTGGTGTCATAGCTGGGGCATCGATCGTATGTTCTTTCTAGGAGATCATAGAAATCATCCTTGCTGTTGTCATCCTTCCCCTCTGTCGGGGCGTGAGCGCAAATCAGGCTGATGTTCCCGAATTTAGCCTTAATGCGGATTGTCAGGTGGCATTTGCTTACGGGATCGTAGCTTAAGACTTTTTGCCTAAGTCTGCCTTAAATCCGCAACCGAATAAGCGCTGCCTTATCTCCCTGTAGCAGTCGTTGTAGTAGATTTCGCAGTTCTTCATCTTCATTTTGCCCGACCCATCCCACCGCACTGCCTGGATGGCGGTCATATCTGCTTTGTAGCAGTCAAGAGCCTCCGCAAGTTAATCGGCTGCACGTGGTTTCTTAAGGGATCTCACATTCAAAGTGCACAATCGAAAAACCACGCATTCCACGTGCAGAACCGAAAATTTTTGTCCTTTATTCGTCTGCTGGGGTCGTCTGCTGGGGTCTATTAACTCGGTTTCTTTTTTTTTTTTGTGATGAGGGAGTTAGCCTCACGCACAACCAACCAACTAACAACATAATTATTACCCAAAGGCAGTTATTTTTGACGAAATTGTCTATAATCGTCCCATTGGTATCTGAGAAGAAATACGATTCAATGGCACAAGTCGCACATAGAGTGCATGAAACGTCTCTTCAGAACTTGCAGGTTTCCTGAGCCCACCGAGTGAGAAACGAGAGATCAGTGTTTATCATCTGATGTTATACATGGTCAGCGGGCTTTAATTGCTGCTTAAGTTGAACTTTAAGAGTAGATGCAAATCGAAATGCAAAATTAGCCATAGTGAGTTGTACGACGCGTTCAATTGCTGCGAACGCCTCGAAATCGATAAATTTAGATTTTCTTGCACTTGCACTTAAAGCAGTAAAACGGTCGAGTGACGGTGCATTACAATGCTGCACAGGCCTTACGACATCATTAGTTCTTCCACTCTCTTCAAATTTCTTCACAATTTCTCCATTTGCTTGCATAGTTGGCTGATTATGACGACCACACTCATCGTGTAAATGGCTAATTTTGTATTGTAGGTTAAACGATCCGTTATCGTAAATCGCAAGTACACAGCTAATATTAAAACAAATTACAGCTGAGGTTGAAACCATGAAATCAATTATCTCACATTTTTCATTGGCATACACTTGCTCACAAAATTAACCGCACAAGACACTTTCAGCCATTTAGACTTCATTCGTTTAATATACGAAATAAAAGTATATATTCTTGTGCTTACTCTGATCGTTGTATCTTATCTTAATGAACCCAAAGGTTGTATCTTATCTTAATGAACCCAAAGGTACTTTTTCACCCTTCTTTTTAAAAATGATACAAAAAAGAGGACACAAAATTATCCGCACAAGGGATAGCGATGTTTTGTAAGTTGAATTCATTCTGTGGAAAGACCTCATTTGGATAACCTCCATTGAGCGTAGACTATTCGGAGCAAACAAATTAAGAAAAAAAAAAAAAATAAAAAAACGCAATATACAAAAAAAAAGAAATTTCACTGGAAGAGCGAAAGTTTATCCTTAAGCTAGTTTGCGAGGGTAAAACATATCGAGATACAGGCAAACTTGTTGTCAGATCGTTCTCTGTAGCAAGAGATATAGTTAACAAGTTCAGAAATGAAGGAAATTTGGAAAATAAACCAGGTAGAGGACGAAAGAAAATATTATCGGCAGCTAATGAAAGGTATATTCTGAAAAAAACCCGAAAACACCTCTCAAATTATTGACATCAGAGATGTCAGGAATAATTCAGAAGACACTCTCCGTCGAAACTGTAAGACGAGCTTTACGTTCGAATGATTTACAGGGTAGAGTTGCACGGCGCAAGCCTTTTATATCGGACGTAAATAAACCAAAAAGATTTGCTTTTGCTTAAGAGTATATAAACAAAAGTCCCGAGTTTTGGGAAGTCTGTCATTTTTAGCGACGAAAGCAAATTTAATTTGTTTGGCAATGATGGAAGGCAGATAGTTAAATACGGCGGAGGTAACATTTATAACTCCCATTTTCAAAGCCGGTGCCCGGCAAAAAGTTAAAAATTATCGTGGAATATCTAAACAATCAGCCATACCGAAACTATTCGAGTCAATAGTTACGAAAAAGCTTTATTTCAGAATCAAGGAACTAATATCATTGTGTCAGCATGGATTTGTAACAGGAAGATCGACGTAAACCAATTTGACGCTGTTTACAAAATATCTCTTTGATTCTGTGGAATCCGGTTTTCAAGTTGACGTAATTTTTACTGATTTTAAGAAGGCCTTTGACACAGTTTGTCATATTACCCTTTTAAAAAAAATAAAGTCATTTGGTATCCATTTGATTCTACTTAAGTGGATTTCGAGTTACTTGGCAAATAGAAAACAGTATGTTGAAATTGTTAGTTCTCAATCTAGGCTCATTGAGGTCACATCAGGTGTCCCCCAAGGTAGTCACCTTGGGCCATTGCTCTTTAATATTTTTATTAATGATATTCCTTCATTACTTAATCATGCTAAATGTTTGATGTATGCCGATGACCTAAAGATCTTTTTGCGGGTGAAAAGTTTATACGATTGTGAAAACCTTCAAAATGACTTAAATAAAATAGTCCACTGGTAATGAGTGTAATAATCATACAAAAATGTCACTCTTTCTCTGCCTACCATGCATTAATACCTGTTGCTTATGACTACACAATCTCCAGGGACATTCTTTATCGAAAAACAGAAGCAAAAGATCTAGGTGTGATTTTTGACATGAAACTTTCATTCTCACTTCAGGTTGATTATATTATTGCTGAAGCAAATTCAATGCTCTTAAATCTGTTCATATGTCCTTACTGAGACCCTATCTTGAATATTGCTCCATAGTCTGGTGTCCAACTCATATACATTCTTCAAAACGAATTGAAAAGGTACAAAAGTCCTTTACAAGATTTGTTGTAAAACAAATAAAATGGAATCTCCAATCTATGCCATGTTATACAACAAGATGTGCTTTAATTGGACTTGATTTCTTAGAAAAAAGAAGAAATGTTCATTGTATACTGTTTATTCATGACGTGGTTTCTTATCGTATTGTATGTCCTGATATACTTCAAAGTTTGAAAATCTATGCACCAAAACGAATTCTTCGCACACGAAATTTTTTATTAAACCCAAGACACTTTTTTAATTATGGTCTTAATGAACGAATAACTAAATGTATAAATTGTTTTAATTCCCATTGTACGGAAATAGACTTATGCGATGATAGGGTTAACCTTAAACTTTCATTATTGAATAATGTTATGTTCTGAGATATAATCATGGAATTTAGTAAGATTAATATTAACACACATTGAAATATTGTAATATATCTGAAATCTGTTAGAGTTAAGCTCGGTAGATGAATAAACTAAACTAAACTAAATTTATGATGTGGGTGTGCATGGCTGCAAGCGAGGTAGGACAAATGGAATTTATTGACTATAAAATGGATCAATATGGGTACTTAAATATTCTAAAGCGAAATTTAGAACAAAGTGCCACCAAATTGGGTTTAGGGTCAAATTACGTTTTCCAACAAGATAATGACCCTAAGCATACCGCACATAATGTTAGAATGTGACTCCTTTTTAATACCCCGTCCCAGCTGAAAACATCCCCATCCCGGAATTCACAAATAAACTTGTCGACATGCCAAAACGCTTGCAAGCTTTAATTAAGGCAAAAGTTGGTTCCACAAATTATTAATAATTTTCCATTCCTTAAATGTGTATATTTTATGTCTGGAACTAGTTTTGCGCGGATAATTTTGTGCTACATTTTAATGCAGTTTGTTTGTTGTTTTCTTCTCTACCCTTATGAATTAATTTTTTTTCGTTTTTAGATTTTTGGTTCCATTATGATTATGAAGTCAATTTTAGTTTTCCATCATTACATTTTTAATTTAAACTGAGGAATATGATTAAGTTCCCATTTATTTGTCAACGACAATCTTGTGCGGATAATTTTGTGAGCAAGTGTATGCCAGTAATTAAACTTGTGCTAAGTTAATCTTATTGGGTGCATCTATCAGCTCACCGCTAACAAAAGGGGGCAATTATTGAAAATCCAACTATGTTTGAGAATGCTTTTCCGTAATAAATTTAGTATAAACATTTGAGATACATTAATAACATGCGGTTGTTTACATGACATATATGCTGTTATCAGTTATCGCGAACTGAACGCCAGGCGACAGGAGGTTTTTACAAATCACTTTTGAAATGCTTAAATTGAGTTCGTGTACCTTTTCTCGACAGATTGCTGATCTGGTCTGGAGAAGCCGGACATGTATCCGCCGGCGATGCATTTCTCTCACGCGAAACCACTGAACCGGCAGAGTGAAATGTTTCGAATAATTCAGAAGATGCTAAAGGGCACCCTGTTCTGTCTTTTACTTAGTGAAGATGATAGGTACTGCTGTCACTTCAATTCATATTTCTCCAAGATTATAAATGAAAATATGTTTTTAAACACAAACACACACAAGGCGTGCAAGTAATAATATCTTCTTTTCGAATTCGGCGCACATTTGTATCATATGTTTAGATTGTTTGACTTTCAAGAGATGTTCTCCAACAATGGTTGAAGAAAAGTGTAACAACAAGAAATCTGGAGCGCCAATACCGTCAAGTCATTTCGATTTGAAATTTTAGGGAATTTTTGTTATTCCTCTCTATCTTTTTTCATAACAGAAGAAATGTCATAGTGTCTCATTTCAGGGGCATATTAAAAATTGAAGTGGATACATCAATGTAAACATTGAATGATATTTGGGTTCTTGTTGCGGATATCGAAGAAGTAATCATCGCAAATGTTGGTAGAGTCTGTGAATAAAGTGACTAATTTGAGGCGGTATCACTGTTTCTCATAAGGGACTGCCACCCGTGCAAAAAGTCTAATTTACATTTTGTAGTTAACCATCACGATGTAACATTGTTGCTACGTTCGGCTATGCACACAACTCTAGTTTCCCTTCCTGCATTGGATAGCATCTATCTTCAATATCGCCATTTGCATTTAGCTATTAACGTTCACTTTCCATGCGAGAACACAATAACACACACTCTCAACATAAGTACACCTAACTCTGTTGTTTGCACGGTTTCTCTTTACACGGAAGTTACACGGTTGAAAAAAAAAACACAAGGTTGTTCTGGATAAAAATTCTTTGCAGAACTTTTATAGCAAAATCCGAAAAAATTGCTAGTGGTTTCAAATTGCTAAAGACCGGGATGAGGAAGCCCTTAGTCTTTTCGAGAGAAAAGTTTTGCGTGCGAATTTTGGTCCTGTTTGCGTTGATGGCATCTGGAGAAGAAGATTCAACAACGAACTCTATGGGCTGTACAGCGACATGCGCCAAGACAAGCGTCTTCGGATACAACGCTTAAAATGGCTAGGCCATGTAGAGCGGATGGACACCACTGCTCCGGTCCGAAAAGTCTTCGAATCTGAGCCATTGGAACAACGCAACAGAGGACGGCCCAGGATAAGGTGGCGCACACAAGTGGAGAAGGACCTCAACCAATTTGGAGTGTGCAACTGGCGGCAGCTGGCGAAGGACCGTGCTGGCTTGAGAGGCATGTTGGTTGAGACCCTGGTCCACCCCGGATTGTAGCGCCACAAGAAGAAGAATTGTGTGGCAACGCTTCTGGTGATAAAATTTTAAAGCCTCTTTTAATTAACCGATAATTAAGGCCAAGTGCTTTGAGAGGAAAAAACATTCCAATGTCCGGCTCATCGGAAGGCGAATGAAAGACCTATGGAACAGCAATTTCTTGATTTTAAAGTGCATTTGCTCGTAGATAATGCGCCAAGTCATCCCGTTTAAGAACATCTAAATGTTCAAGTAATACCTTTGCCACCTAATACCACTTCCCTGATTCAACCATAAGATCAGGGTATAATTGCTACGTTTAAGCTTTATTTTATTCGACGAGCATTCCAACATATTTTAGATGCAATAGAGAAGGACAACCTTACGATCATTGATGCATGGAAAAAATATTCTTTTTTGGATTGCACTAGAGAGGGTGTTCCAACAAGAAAGCAAGATTTAAATTTTAAATAAAACGCAAAAATCGTGAATTCTTTTTTAAATCGTCAAGTAGATAGGATGAGGTTATGTGTTGAACATCACATCGGCCAGATGGCCGCCGCGGCTTTGCTGGCCCATACGCGATCTTTTAATGAAATTTTCAATGACCGTTTTGCATAAATGTTGCGGTATTTCATTAATGCAGCGTCCAATTTCCTTTTTTAAGGCTTGAGTTGTCGTCGGCTTATTCGCATAAGCCATCGACTTCAAAAAACCCCAAAGAAAACAGTCCAATGGTGTTAAATCGCATGATCTAGGCGGCCAATTCTGGTCTCCAAGACGCGAAATAACACGACCGGGAAATGACTGATGCAGCAATTGAATTGTTTCTCTGGCTGTATGATATGTGGCGCTGTCTTGTTGAACCACATCCCCCCCACATTCATTTCTGCAATTCTAGGCACGAATAAATTGGTTATCATTTCACGATACCGAACACCATCGACTGTTTACGCTTGACCTGGCTCATTTTCATGAAAACAAGGTCCAATGATTCCTCCAGCCCAAAATCCACACCACATAGTGACACTTTGAGGATGCATTTGCTTCTCGTGAATTACTCGAGGGTTTTTCTCGCCCCAAATGCGACAATTCTGCCTATTGACGAAGCCATCAAGATGGAAATGGGCCTCGTCACTAAAGATAATTTTGTCGGCAAAATCAGCATTTTCATGTTGTCTCTCCAATACCCAATTAACGAACTCCCTTCGCTGTGCATGGTCAGCTGGCTTCAGTTCCTGAGTCAATTGAACTTTGTATGCATGAAGATGTAAATCTTTCGTCAAAATTCGCTGCATAGTGGATTTGGAAAGAGCAATTTGCTGAGCTCGGTGTCGAATTGAGGTGGATGTAGTTTGAGCGACATCATCACGTACTGCTGCGATATTTTCGGTCGATCGACCTGGTCGAAGGCGCGTTTTTGTCTCTACATCAGTTAGAGACCCAGTTTCAGCAAATTTTTCCATTAATCGCTTTACAGTTGACTCTTTTAGAGCATTATTGTAAACCCAAATTGATCGCAATTTCCGAACTGTAGCCGCAAAAACTTTCACCATTTTGGTAAAACAATTTCACAATGAGAATGCGTTGTTCATTCGTGTAGCGCTCCATTTTTATTAACAAACAATAATAATTGCTCAAATGTCAAGCAATGACAATTCGAGTGACGCCAAATTTAAATCTTGCGTTCTTGTTGGGACACCCTTTAAGGGTTAAGGGTTTCAAAACTTAATTCCTGCAGGAATGCACTTTGGCCAGAATGCGTCAAGAGTGGTATCTCAGTGCCCAAGCATCGATGGAGACTTCTGAAATTATAGCTTTGGCACACGCAATCGGAGGAGAAGGACTTGAGGATTTACAAATTGAAGATGTCGACGAATTAATCACCCCGATTCCGGGAGTCATCTCATTTTAGTGACTATTGTCATTTTGAAAGGCATCTCATTTTTTCATCGGCATTCCGAAACTAAAATGACTTGTGGAATATGTTCCACAACAAAAGCCGCCTGTCAAATGCAAAATGTCATATGCTTACACTTTGTTTATATTTTGAATTCTTCAATAAAATAACTTTTAAATAATCTTTAAGTGTTTTATTTGAAAACATGGACAGCATAGCTCTGTTTGTAAATATAGAGAACAAAATTAAAGAAGAAGAAATAAGAAAAATAACTATAATATACTTGAGGGAAGGAGGTCTTTTAAACCGTCTTTTAAAGTCATCTCAATATTTCTGGGAGATTCCTTCACATCTTTGTGAAAACTTTCTTGGGCGTCCATTTGTTTTCTTAATAACGACTTCATTTCGTCTCTAGCGTTTTGGGATCCGGTAGATCTCACTGATCTCATTGTCTAATAATGCATTGCTGACTCCACGTTGATGAGTTTCTTTAAACTCGACAACTCTTCCAGGTGTGGCCACTGCCTCATGCATTGACAGAAGTTTGGCCACCGTTTCGTCCAGCTCCGTTAAAAATTTTTGTTTAAAGGGTCCTCCTCCGTTTGCCTGAGATTTCCTTTAGTTGTGCGTCAATTTTTTTAACTTTTAACTTTAAATCGAAGCAAACCTATGAAGTATTTCAAAGCAAAAAATTTAAATGTTCGTATGTACAAATATGTATAGTCAATTGCACATACCTTCTGCCATTCTTTTTCATTGAGCACAGCTGGTCCTAAACTGTTTAATATTGCCACAACATCCTTTAAGCCAATTCTTATGTCCTTACTTTGAGAAACGCCTCTTTTGAAATTTTTGGCAAGAGTCACGTTCTCTTCCATGAGTCCCACCAAGCGAATGATTTGCGAAGGTGTTGATACCTTTAACCTTTGGAAACCATAAATAATAAGCAAATACATATCAAGAAACACAAAAATAAGAAAAAAACAAAAGAAACTTACTCTATAGACATTTTTAGTTTTATGTCGTGTGCTAATTTCAAATCGACTGTTTTTATCACTTTTCCTGTCGTTTAGTGACTACGGGAATACCAAAAAATGAGACATGTCGAGTGGTAAATGCGTTCCACAGGAGCTGACAGGAGCAAAATGACTAGTGTCATTTTATGAATTCTTAAATGACTTTGGGAATACCGATTTCTCATACTCATAAAGTTACATGTCACTGAACGACTGCCGGAATAGGGGTGAATGATAGGTAAATTTCTAGATGATGATTGTCTGATTGAATTAAAAACAGATGACAGCAAAACTGGGAGCCATAATGGCGATAACGACGAGGAGACAATTTAATCGCTAGTTTCATTGATGGTGATGTTTCATTTCTTTAAAAATGATCCTAATATAGAACGTGCCCTGAAATTCGAACGAGATATTAATAATTGTGTTGCTGGGTATAAAAAGTTGTATAAAGAACTTAAAAAACCAAAAGTTAAACTTTCTATAAAAAATTGTTTAATAAAAAAGTCGACGACGCAAGACCTTTCGGAAAGTAGTCCAACAGTTCAAAACTCTATTACCAGACGAAAGTCACCATTTTACAATGGATGGATGGATATCTCAAACAATTGCGCTTGTTATCAAGTAGCGATGAATAATTATGTAGCTATGTAAATATATTTTCTTTATTTCTATTCTAATTTATCTGTTCTTAATTCTGGATTAACAGATTTTTTTTTGTTTCTAGCCTGCTCTACCAATTTTTCGTCTGTATGAATTATGTATTTAAAGTTTTTATGCTCAATAAAATGCTATATGAACATACAATTTGTATGCATATCTGAAATGGTATAGTTTTCAACATTTTTTACGCGGTTTTTCGAAGTAAATGTAGTTCTTTATTTTATCTTACACGGTTTTCAAATGACATGGAACGTATCCCCCATTTTACTATACAAACGCCTCTTTTTTACACAGATTTCTGAGGAACGTTTCTACCGTGTAAAAAAACAATTGGGTGTAGTTACAGAAGAAACTAGGTGCTGGTCTCTTTTGATCGACTGTCGCCGATTTATTTTTATTTACTGTGATAGGTGATCTACAATTCTCATCCCTTAAAAATAGGTTAGAGACACAAGTTATGTGTCTACGTGTCCATTTCAGCCAACGAACCATTCAAAAGCACACAGTGCATAGACCAATTCAGGGATATCTATTAATTTTATATTTTGTTTTCATTTTTCAATCCGCGATCACGATACAAATACGCAATCATTTAAAAGTGAACCTTTATGATAAAATATAAGGTTGTCTCACTTCCGCCTTTTTGTCTCTCGAATTTTCCTGCTATGTACCAAGCGCTCCAGTGCTCGTATCTGGCAATACTATACATCATTTGAAAGGTCTTGACATAACCCACAAAACGAAGCATAATGCATGATAAGTTTGGATATTGCGTTCAACAGTTATAGACGTGTACACATGGAGTTCACTAACGCCGAAATTCGCGCTATTTTAAAGTTTTCCTTCGTTAAAGCCAAATCCGCTAGAGAAACGTTCCGTGAGATTAATGGTGTTTTGGGAGATGATACTCTATCACTTCGAACCGCGGAGGAAAGGTTTCGACGATTCAGAGCCGGAGAAAACGACATCATGAATAAGCCAGCCGGCGGAAGACCTGAGACGACGAATACCGATCGAATCATGGAAATCATCTAGTTAGACCGGCATGTGGCATCTCGTGACATCGCCCAGGAGGTGGGAGTTAGTCACCAAACCATTTTAAACCATCTGCAGAAGACTGGATAGAAATAAAATAGTTTGATGTTTGGGTGCCTATTTGACGCAAAAAAAACCTTCTGGACCGAATCAACGCCTGCGATATGCTGCTGAAACGGAACGAACCCGATCCATTTTTGAAGCGGATGGTGACTGGTGACCAAAAGTGGATCACATACGACAATATCAAGCAAAAACGGTAATGGTTGAAGGCCCAAACAGTGGCCAAGCCGGGATTGACGGCCAGGAAGGTTTTGCTGTGTGTTTGGTGGGATTGGAAGGGAATTATCTATTATGAGCTGCTCCCATATAGCCAGATGGTTAATTCCGCCATCTATTGCGAACAACTGGAAGCAGGCGATCGACCAGAAGAGTCAAGAATTGGCCAACAGGAAGGGTGTAGTGTTCCACCAGGACAACGCCAAACCACACCCTTTGTTGAGCTACGGGAGCTCGGATGGAAGGTTTTATCGCATCCACCATATAGCCGGAGCCCGGACATAGGGCCAAGTGATTACCGCCTGTTCCTATCCATGGTGAACGCCCTTGGTGGTGTGAAGTTGAACTCAAAAGAGGCTTATGAAAAGTGTCTGTCCGAGTTCTTCGCAAGTAAGGAGGGGGCTTCTACGAGGGGGGAATTGTGAAGTTGCCCTCTAGATGGAAAAAGATTATCAAACAAAACGGCAAACTAAATCCGATCACTGTAACTTCCTATGAAGCATTGAATGAAGAGCAAAAAAGGGGAAGGGAGATATTTGACAACCTTATATTAATCTAAAATTTGCTTTTGGTTTGTGTTCGTTAGTTCGATCCAGGACCTCATTATAAGGCTTGGCTCTGACATCAACCATTCGTGTTGTAAATCCCATTGTCCTGTAAAAAATTGAAATAACTATCAGTTAAATGTCGTTTTCGTGTAGGGATATTAACCATATTTAGATGGAGTGGACACACATAAACGTCTTTCTATGTCATGTTGCATTTTTTGTTCTTAAGTTCATAAATTCCATAAGTTTCAAGGGAACAAGTCTCCAAATTGAATAAATCACTTGTCAGTTCAATACATTGACGTCCATAACTTGCCAAACCTGCACCCTTGAGAACAAAAATACACTGACCTTAAACTAAACAATCATCTGGCAGAGTGACGCAACAGACTTCTTCATTTAACGTCGCAAGTGAGTAGAAACAATTCCCAAATGTGTTGATTGCTCCATTAGAAGCCTCGTCTCGCCATATCAGCGGTAAAGGCGGTCTCGAAAACAATTTGACAGCAATTTCCCTAACAAACGAGTGACTAATCGGTTTACTTTGCATTTACAGCCTACGACTCTGTGCGCGAGAAGATCATGGAGGCGGAACGGCTTTCGGCGACGGGCGGCAATTTGTGGCTGTCGCCCAAGGAGGAGAAGGCCAATTCAATCTTGATGAACGCCAAGCGGCAGGAGGTTTATACAAATCACTTTTGAAATGCTCAAATTGAGGTCGTGTACCTTTTCTCGACAGATTGCCGAAGGTCTTAAAAAGCCCGACATGTATCCGCCGGCGATGCACTTTTTTCACGCGAAACCACTGATCCGGCAGAGTGAAGTGTTTCGGATAATTCAGAAGATGCCAAAGGGCGCCCTGTTACACGGACACAACAAGGGAATTGTCTCGTCCAAGTGGGTCATCAAGAACCTCACGTCGAAGTATAACGTATACACGTGCCGGGACGAACGAGGCGTCATGCTGTTCACGCTGCAGAACATTACACAGTGCTCGGGAGAGCTGAAGAACGTGTGTGTTGAGCGGTTGAATACCGACGACCGCAGGCAGTTTGACCGCCAGCTGGAGAAGCACATCAACATGTACACCATGCATCCGGAATGTAGGTGAAGGCAGGACAATAGTGTACTAAATCTTGAAGTTTTTATATTCCAGCTCTAATCACGGAGCCCCAGAAACTATGGCGGCGCTTCGAGGATATTTTCGACTCGTTGTCCAATTTCTACAAGTATCTGCCGACCTTCCGCTCTTACCACCGCCGGCTAATGGAGGAGCTCTACGAGGACAACATCATTTACGCTGAGCTCCGGACTTCCCTATCCGATGTAAGTATGTTGGCTGGAGACTTACAAAAGTTTGATGAGGTCTTGTACATTTTTCAGCTCTATGGGGACAATAATGCGACGTACGACTCCCTTCAAGTGGCAGACGAACTGGAGAGGCTGGTGAACGACTACAAAGCTACAAATCCGGATTTTGTTGGTTTGAAGGTGATCTATGCGAAACGGAACAAAGGCACAGTAGACGAGATGGCGGCGAGGATACTTAAATTTAAAAAGTTGCAGTAAGAAGAGATTTTCTATGTGGGAGTCATGGGTTTTCTGGTCCTCGAGCAAGCTTGGATTTGTTTTTACATCCGAGCCAATAACTTTCTTAATCGTTTGAATAGGGAATATTTTGAATGTTGTCCTTTTTTTCAAGCACTGCCAAACCGAATTTCATCATCGGCTTCGACCTGGTGGGTCAGGAGGACGCTGGCGACACTCTCCACAAATTCGTGAACGAACTGTCAAACCTCCCGGTTGGTGCGCATTTCTTCTTCCACGCCGGAGAAACAAGTCAGTCACATCTTCACCTATCCTACACCGCCCTCACGACCAATTCTTCATTTCAGAGTGGTACGGCAAGACAGATTGGAATCTCATGGACGCCATTCTGCTTAACACGCATCGCATCGGGCACGGTTATGCCTTGTGGAAGCACCCACAGCTGTGGCAGACAGTGAAAAACCGCGGCATCGGCATCGAAGTGAGTCCAATTTCGAATCAAGTCCTCGGCCTGGTATGGGATCTAAGGAACCATCCGGCGTCGTTCTTCATTGCTGAGGACCTGCCTATCATCATAACATCCGACGATCCGGGACTGTGGAACGCCAAAGGTCTGAGTTATGACTTCTACTATGCCTTCATGAGTTTTGCTCCAGTTGAGGCTGACTTGCGGGTCCTGAAGCAGTTCGCTTTGAATTCTATCAAGTGAGTTGTGACATCTTTTGGGACGCGTACTGAGATTTATTCTTCCAGGTACTCAGTGCTGACAAGTGATGAGCGGCGCAACATCAACAGGATCTTCAGAAGGAAATGGGATGAGTTTATTGATGATGTCACGAATCTAAGATTTTGAAGAGACAGGACATGGATTAAGTTATGTAATCGTACTTATACTTAAGCAATGGAACTATGTGTTGTAGTCCAATAAGCAGATATTCTAAAGTAGCCAAATAACAGGGAATGCTTTACTTGTGTTCATTGAATATACGCCTTGAGTGAGTCAGGCAAACGAGTTCCAAAAACAAACTACCAAAGCGCAAAATCTTCATACGTCGAGTTGGTTGGTTATATAAAGTATTTCTTATCGAAGCTTCGGAGTATTATTTTTGGAGGTTTTTCAAAACATGGGGAGTTTTATTTGCGCATTTTATGCTGAAGTATTTTGTGTGTTTTCCTTTTTCTCTTTTTGTACAACTCAACGGCTGTGGAAAGAATACCGGTATATAGAAAGACTACATTTTAGGAGCTGTGAAAGAACAATTTCTTAACCAGCCTTCAATTTCGTAATTTCCAGAAAACAAGGTTGTTGATAATGATGTCTTCAGTAATAGTTAGCTATCCGGAAAGATTTGTATTTTACCGTCCCTAATATCCTTGGGAAGATTATATCAAACGCAGACCACAGGCTTATTATGCTAACCCTCGTACAGGGGGGATCTTGTTAGAGGAGTTGCACTCTAGTCCGGGGTAGACCTGATCTTTAAAGAAAATGCCTCTGAAGCTGATACTCTAATTTCGCACTCCAAGTTGGTTGTGGTCTTTCTCCACTTGAGTGCGCATCTCAGACGAAATTGTCCTCAGTTGCGTTGTCCCAATGAAGCCGACCTTCGCAACAGTGTTATCAATCATATCTAGATAATCTTGAGCGTTAAATTCGTAGACCCTGGATAGGCTACGCTTGACTAGACAGCGCTCGGGCACTGAGCATGCGAGCCTGTGTTTCAGGAGATCGCTGCGAGATAAAGGCCTGACTTATGGATTCATCGGGTAGACAATGTTGGGAACTGTGTAAGGTGATACGAGTGGTCAGTGCTAGATGCTTGTCTCGGCGACGCTTGGCTAGCAACGTTAGACTAGGCGAAGCTTGGTTAGGTGGCACTCGATAAGATAACGCTTTACTAGGCGACTAAGCGAGGCTTAACTAGCGACGCGTGAGTCAACACATGCCGTCGTACGGCCTGTAGACTTCGTAGTTTTCATCAGATACCATCAACGCATATAGGATCAAAAGGTTTTCGTCATCCGGTTAAATAAAGTGTCGACTGTGCGAACGACAATCATACTCCACTCGTCTGGCACGCACCTGATATACCTACCTACCTGACTTAACTGGTGACTGACTGAATTGACGGCATCGACATCTACCTACTGTTCAACGTCCCACGTGGTATATTAATGCATATTCTTCTTGGAAGGACATCCTGTACTCGATCTGTCGAATATTACCGTATTTAAAAATCGAGGTCCTCGTGGCGTAGTGAGCAAGTGCGTCGACTCACACGCCAAAGGTCTTAGTTCGATTCCCGGACTGAATACCTCGAATTTTACAAGGCACCACCTCATTCGAGTTGCTGACAACACTCAAAGAGTACCAATTTTGAATGAAAAATCTCCTCAAATCTCGCGGTCCAGAATCGGCACAAAACTGTACGTCCCTTCTACTCGTAAGAGAACAAGACACTGACAAGTCTCTGGTCCCCTGTGGCCCGTAGTGCCACTCAATTATAATTGTTATTATAATTAAAAAACCTCACGCGGAATAAAGACACTCTTTCAAGTTTTCTTATGGAAAACATAAACCGGGTAATATGTACCAAATTTTAGTTAATTTTTTCAGGCCATGCCACTCGTAACATTCTTTCGAATCAGATTTACAATGAAATTAGTCACATTGCTCGGCCTTGTTATACAAAAAAAAAAATTGGGATAGAATTTCTTGAGGCCAGGCTATGTGGTTGTGAAGTTCTTGAGACAGACATTGTGTCTCGAACGTCCTCATCTTTTCCATCTGGAAATAACTCAAGTTGAACCACACCAGGGTAGCCCTACACCAACAAATAATGAAACACGACGTCAAACGATTAATTCAGAAAAGCATTGACTTTGCCCCACCAGTAGTAAGGTGGTACAAAAACTGATCGAAAATGACGCCACTTCTAGTGGTTGCCTCAGTAGGTCCAAGATGTCGACATTGCGCCAGTTTTTATTCAGGCTCCGAAAAAGAATGGTTTTCAACTTCCAATTGCCGCAAAAGGCTGAATCTTCTCAAAGTCAGGCTGCAAGAGGATGTTGACCATTTCGACCTTCGGCTCTGCTCTGTACGCGACAAATCGCTGGTGTACGCAATCAAGTGATGTATGGAGTCTACCATATCTCTTCTAACTGTCTTGAACATGATTGGTAAGACCTTACTACACCCTGCCCATGTTTTGTATTAAAGGGTTATAGTACGAGTAGAAGTCATGTTATCGATCATGTAAGGCAGTAACTTACTCATACCAATCATTGTTAACTTTAGGAAGAAGCCGTCTAACAAGACGGTATCGAATGCCTTTTTAAGTCAACCAGATCGAATGCCGTACATTGTTTTTGTTTTGTTCCTTTTGTTTGACTTAGTTTAGTACACCAACTTTGTTGCGGAACCGAGGTAAAAGCACTCAAGTTTTGATTGCGACTAAGCATCCCTTGTGGTTTCCAAGAGAGAAACATCCTCGCAATATTCGTTTCCGGTTAACGTAGCGTGTGGTCTATCCAGTTCCACTTACAATCTAAGATCACTGCTGAAATGCGTTTTTTGTGAAGATCTTCGCAGTAAGTCTTCGTTCGTTATCCATTCCGGTCAGTAGACCTTCATGATTCAAGCATTTACTGACGAAAACCTAAACGAAAGCTTGCGAACAATAATGGTAATTGTTTTCTAAGTCTCGCACCTTCATAACAGTAAGCGTTTTACATTGGAATTGAATATGAAAAACTGCCTGAACATGCCGACGTTTCTAAGCGAGACAAGCATCAACTGTCAAGGTAGCAGAATTTGTTGACAAATTGGATTGGGTTCCCACTAAGTAGCAGAGGTGACTTGCATCTTGAGCTGATTCTCAGTAGCTTGTCTTGGTAACGTTTATTTTCAGACCAGCTTTTCTGGCATTGAGGTCCAGCGCGCTAATTCTTCCCTGAGCACCGACTAAGGAGTTGAATAATAAGCAAAAAATGTCACCGGCGTAATCGAGGTCATACAGTTTCTATGTCAGGGGCCAGTGTATTCTTTTGGAAGCGGCGATGATTTTACAATCTAAAATAAGATTAAGGATAAACAGCTGGGGAGATTGAAAACATCCTTTCCCTACTCCTCTGGTGTTGCAGAAAGAAAATATCGGTAAGTCGATATTCATTGTCGTTTCACTCATCATGCAGCCTGTGAAGGCCAGAAAGGACCTGCAGATCGTCGTGTTTGCCTACATTGAGACTGATCAGACAATTCTCAAGCTGGTCGCAGAACATTCGTTATCAAATTATTTCGGTATGTTTTTCAAAGGTGGCACCACGTAACATAAGAGTTGTGGCTAATTTTGGAACTGATTTCGTGGGCCCTCGGCTTGGGACTTTTAAAGAAATTGAAGAATGAATCAATAATTGGACGGTTACCATGGGGAGGGGATTATTTTATAGGGATGGTATTCAAAAAGTAGCAGAGAGATACAAAAAAGTAAATGCCTCCGATGGACAATACTTTCAGTAACGTTTTACTGAACGTGTGACTTATCCGGCCAACGAAAAGCCCCCAGAAACATATGAGGATCTTATGGTTAGGATAACATTTCCCGAGCGGTCGTTGACACCAGTTTCTGGCCGCACACCTTTGGTGAACGGACGCTAGTTATGCTGTTTACCCAGGATCTAGTACGCTTACACATCCAGCCAATACATGATTGAACATGATCCTTCACTGATTAGTCACCAACCCACAATCACACAGGGGTTAAATTTCCCGTATCTTCGCGGGTTTTCTCATCGTCTAAGGTGTATAATGTGGAGGTACGGAGCCCATTTATACCACAATTTTCATATGTTTTTAGAGAAACATGCTGTCATGCCTTTCTCTATGGAATTTTTGCCAAGGATAAAGCCAAATCACTGTGCTTATACTTTCCTAAGATTCAAAACAAAGGCATTGTATCATCAGTAAACATACATAACTAGTTCTTGAAATCCCAATGAAAAACATGCTACAGGGATAATTAAAGACAAAAACCGCCTAAATCTGGTTCCCTAAAAAGCAGTATCAGTAAAGAACTTTTGAAACATCTACGAATACAGGCTGCAGAAATGATATTTTTCCGTACCGCTGCGGGAGTTACTCGCCAGGATAGGCTGAAAAACACGACACTGCGGGGGTAGCTGAGATACTTCCTTGGACAGAAAAGACTCTGTTTCGTTGGCTTGGCCACGGATGTCCCCTTTTTCACGACTTCCGAGGCGTGCCTTAAATGCAGTTCCATTAGGTAGACGAACGCTCGACAAACCCAGGGCGAGATGGTTGCATCAAGTCAAACTTGCCTGGTTGCGCTTGGGAATAGCTCCTGATGCGTTGCAGTCGATGACGGGGAATCGAGCGACCTGGAGGTCCCTCTTGCGTGTATTACCCCGCGACCCTTTGAGTGGAAAATGCGGGTTAATGAAGATAATGATGATTACTTGATCACTATGGTCAAATTAATAGTGTCAGATGACACGTTCCCTGACCTTCAGTTCAATATTTCACTCTGCAACTAAAACATCTTCACAAAGGAAAATTTTGACTGAATCACAAGCATTTTAGGGGACTTTGTTGTCGCATGTTTGTTCTTCGTACCAAAGTCCATCTTATTTAAAGTAGAGCTCATGCGAGGCGGTGAGCAAGGTTCGCCATAATTCACCACAGAAACATCACCGAATAGAATGACAGTCAGAAAAGGATTCTTTCAAACATCATTCCTCATGTTTCGTACTGGACATCACGATCAGACCTTAAGCCTAAAATTGCTTCGTGAAAGTGAGTGGAATGTAAAAGACAACTAAAATCTGCGTGACCGCTTTGAGAGAAATAAATCAACGTAAGATTGAGCTTCTGACCGAAATTTCAATTAATTTCTTCAAAATTCTGCGAAAACATCGGCCCTTGCCACAAATTCCGGAGATAATCTTCCAGCCTCAGGTCCAGACGCACACAATTCGCTGTCTCATCACCGCCAATTGAAGAAAAATAGCAAATTTTAACTTTGATTGCGTTCATTTAGGCAAGAATTATTTGCAATTATCATCCATCCGTCACATCGCCTTGCCGCACCGCACCGCACCGATGAACCGGCATTTGCGCACCCTCCCAACTACTAACTGTAAATTGATCGATCTCTGTCATTGTGAGTCCCACTCCCTATCCCCAGAATTTACTTGAAATACAAAGCACATATTTACGTGCCTAGGTTAAGAACCTTTTTTCGGATAGGCGAAGCTTCCTCCCCCCACCCCCGGGAGACCGGTTCATTAACAATTTTCGTCACAAAGTTCGTCGCGTTCCACAAGACAGCAAGACGATCATCGTATTTTGCTGATAGACGATATCACTTGCACGAGTAACTCAGTCTTCCAGGCACTGTCGAAACGGAAGAGTGTATCTTAGTACAGCAGAGATATTCGCGTAGAGCAGTTCGACGGTGGTCTTGCCTCGACTAGGTACCCAGTACCGGTGTGTGATAGTGAATTTGCGACAGAGTGCTGCAAAATACAGTCATTCCTAGCGTCTAATTGAAATTGTAAACAATTTACTGTGTTAAATGAATTACTGACTCGTTAGCTGTGTTCCGTAGAAGTGAGTATCGCTGTGGGTCGACGCATAGACACGCTCACAGATGGGGGGAGCATTTATTTTTTGGGGCATCTTTTGAACTCGTGTTCATTCATCATGTTGTTTAGCGTTAAAATTTGTGAATCTTCCATTAAAGCACGGTCGGTAGTTGAGCCAAGTGTTCGCATCTTAAGCGTTGAAAAAGTTGTAAAAGACCGAAATACCAGCGGAATGGATATTCAATCGAATAAGACATTTCTAAAGCGACACTCAAGTGCGTCAGTAGTGAAAGTGAAGTGCTCTGTGGAATAGATAAAACGGCTCTTCTTCGGTGATAAGCTTTCTAACTGAAAACCATTCAGAAAAAGACGAAATTCTTAAAAGTGAAATTTGTCAAATGATTGTGCTTGTGACCTAATAAACGGACGAACCCTTATCTGTAGTCAGCGCGGCGATCTTGTATTCAGATGCGATGCGATTAGGGCCTATTTGGGCTATCAATTGTCGATCGTTGCCGCGATAGTATGAAATCAGAGATCTTGTCGCACTTCACTTCTTCTGTTCTCTTCCCCCACTCGTTTCTGATCTTTGTGGTACTGCATTAGATTCTCTTCAATTCGGTTTTGATGTGCTGTTTGGAATGCAATGCATTTACGGTGTCACGTGGAAAAGTACGCACTGGTCTTAAAAAAAAACGCCGTTCTTGGGTTTGTGATTTAAATATCTCTGTGGTTTATTGCTGTTAAGTTGAAGTATGTCCAATATGACTTGGGAGTATCTGTGGGGTTTTGTAAGTTTTAGTTCTGGGTTTCGTCTTCATTTGCACTTCATTAAGGAGAACTTCGGTGAAAACCAATTTTAGTGCGTCAACAGGTGGTTGGTGGACAGGTGTTCATATTAGAGTTCATCTATCTCTAATTGTTAAAAGTGTGAAGCGGAAATTGTGCAGTCTCTCGAAAGATCAGGAAATCTAAACAGTCTGGAAGTGTTGTATCCTTATTTTAATTGTCGGGTTATTTTTGCACACTGTTTTTACAGGTATTGTGTCATGTTTCTTTTTAACTTGTGAGTCGGGGTATTGTCTTCTTCTTCTTGTGGCGCTACAGTCCGGGGTGGACCTGGGCCTAAACCAACATGCCTCTCCAGCCAGCACGATCTTTCGCCAGCTGCCGCCAGTTGCGCACTCCAAGTTGGTTGAGGTCCTTCTTCACTTGTGTGTGCCACCTTTTCCTGGGCCGTCCTCTGTTGCGTTGTCCCAATGGCTCAGATTCGAAGACTTTTCGGGCCGGAGCAGTGGTGTCCATACGCTCTGCATGGCCTAGCCATCTTAAGTGTTGTATCCGTAGACGCTTGACTAGGTTCATGCCGCCGTACAGCCCATACAGTTCGTGGTTGAATCTTCTCCTCCAGATGCCATCATTCTCTCGAAGAGACCAAGGGCTTCCTCATCCGCTTTTAGTAGCGTCCAGGTTTCTGCGCCGTAAAGCAGGACAGTGATGATCAAGGTGTTTATTACTCAATTGCCTCTTAAGCCCAAAGAAACAGCGATTGGCAAGAGTGATTCTGCGCCCTTGACTACCTCGAAACGTCTGCTGCCCATAGTAACGCTCTGTTCGAGACGTCGATGTTCTGCGTCCTTCTTTGATGACAGCATATACTTCGTTTTGCCCTCGTTTACCACCAGTCCCATTTTAGCCGCTTCTGCTTCAATGCCAGCAAACGCGTCATTGACGGCTCGCTGTGTTCGTCTAATCACGTCAATGTCGTCGGCGTAAGCTAGCAATTGAGCTGACTTTTGGAAGATCGTACCTCTGGTGTTGACTTGTAAGTTACGCACGATCCTCTCAAGGATAATGTTAAAGAAGTCGCATGACAGCGCGTCGCCTTGTCTAAATCATTTTTTGACATCGAAGGTCTCGGTGAGTTCGTTCCCGACCTTGACGGAGCAGTGAGAGTTCTCCATCGTCATCCTACACAATCTGACGAGTTTGGTAGGAATGTCAAACTAGACATGACACTGTATAGCTCGTCTCTATGCTCACTGTCATATTGCGCCTTGAAATCGACGAATAGGTGGTGAGTGTCGATTTGGATTTCTTGGGTCTTTTCCAGGATTTGCCGTAGTGTGAAGATTTGGTCGATGGTGGACTTCCCTGGCTTGAAACCACACTGATAAGGACCAATCAGGTTGTTGACGAACTGTTTCAGGCGTTCACACAACAGGGTAGAGATGATCTTGTGTGCGATGTTAAGGAGACCAATCCCTCTATAGTTGGCGCAGTCGAAGGGGTCTCCTTTCTTGTGGACCGGACATACGACGCTGAGATTCCACTCGTCGGGCATGCTTTCCTCTGACCATATCTTACAGATGAGCTGGTGCATGTGCCCAACCAGGTCATCTCCAGCTGCTTTAAACAGTTCTGAGTCCATCTGATCCAGCAGCTTTGTTCGACTTCAGTCTCGATATTGCTATCTTGACCTCATCTAAGTCGGGGGGACGGAATTCTCTCCTGGTAGGCGTCCTGTTTAGCTGCATGCGCCTGCCTGCACTCGTCTTCAAACCATGGGTGGCTGCACATCAGCGGCAGCTTCTTTGATGGCTTTTTGACAACGTTTCCGTTCACATCAGTGATGTTCTTGAGATGTTCTGTACGACAGTGTGTCAAGACTGACGGCTCTTCTGTGGACAACATTGCTGTTGCAATGTTGTTGCACAAACTGGGTTTGCTTTGCCGAAATTTGCGAACAATTCTAAGGATTTCGGTCACATTTTGTCGCCAATGCTCAACAAAAAAAAACACACAAATGCATTTTGATTTGAACGCCTATTTTCACAAGAGGCTACAACAGGGTTGAATTTGAAAATCCCACATTAAGTTAGGCACAAAAACTTGACGTTTAAGTGTGACTCATTCTTAACATCGTGTATTATGGTTGGACTACCCTTTACTTACGCAGATGCCCGCATTTGTTCCTTGTACGTGTTCTGAGATTTCATTAAATACTCCATAAAATCTGCAGGGAACTCCTTTTGCTGAATTTTCGTATGTATTGCACAGCCCTGAAAGACATTTATTTTATGCAGAGACGGACACAATGCTGAAGCCCATCATGCCGAAAAGGCATAACACTTGAATAATCAGTGAGAAAGTTACATTGTGTCTGCTAAGAAGTCGCCACTCAAGTGATTGATAATTGCATCAGCCGGTTGGAAGGCATATGGCAATTGTTGCTAAATTAATGATCACCTCTTAAGAAAGCGCAATCTTGTGTGTGCAAAAATCCTTAAGTGAAAAGCAGCTACTGCACATAAAACACTTTAGTTGCGTCAATGTCAAGATTTGTGGTGAAGTTTTTTACGCAAGAAATAGCGTCAGAAATTAACACTTTAACGCACAGCCGATTTTATTTGACAGTAGGTTAAAATTCGATTTCCTTTGGTCTATACAGGAGAACGGTCTAAAAGTTATTGTGTCAAAATGTCTTTTTTTTTTATAGTTGGCGCGCGCTAAAGGGGTTGCGACTATCCTTAAGTGACCGGATTTAAGTCACAGCACGGGCCGAAGGTATAGAGGAAGAGAGGGAGAGGAGGTACCGGTGTACATTGGTTTTAAATGTCTGTGGATTGTAATGAGAGGGAAATATTGAGCCGGGAAGAGCATTCCATATTCGTGTTGTGTGGCTAAAGAACGAGTCTCTGAACTTTACTGTACGCCCGAAGGTGGGCTTAAGGTTGAACTGATGAGCACTCGTAGCGAGGCGTGTATTGCGGGTGAATTCTTGAAGGGGAGGAATGCAGTTGGCTAATTCGTTTGAGCATTTCTTGTTGAAATAGCGATAAAACAGTGACAGAGACGCAACACTCGCAATATTGTTAACTCCTATAAGTGTTATTGCTCGGAATCTATCCAGTAGGTGCAGAGGGTTCTTGGCACCAGACCAGATAGGAGCGTCATACTCGAGCTTAGGGCGGATGTAGGCCTTGTAAATTGTAGCCAGATCCGACGGGGTAAAGTATTTTTTGCATCGTTTTAGGTAACCTAGATATTTCGCAGCATCTTTGGCGACCTCAAGTATGTGATTGTTCCAATTAAGTGTTGAGTTGATACACATACCGAGGATGGAAAGTTGTTCGGTTTCAACAACGCAGGTGTCGTCCATGGACAATGGCTGGTTATTATGGGCACGCTTGAGTGACAGTTGACAGCTCTGAGTCTCGGAAGCATTAAATTCCACTCTACCCCAAACGATTATGCTGTCAAGGTAGAAATTTAATGTGCTTAACATACGCTGCCGTTTCAAGTCTACAGCCGAAATGCAGGAACGTGAGCCAAGAAACGAATATGAGAAGCTAAGGGGACTGTCATTAGCGAAGGAGTGAATAGGATTAGAAGTAGCAGACAAGAGATCATTTATGAAAATGAGAAAGAGTGTCGGAGACAGAACGGAGCCCTGGGGAACATCAGCATTAATATGAGTTAGTCTCCAGATGAGTTAGTGGATTCACTAATGTGCTTACATAGTCAGTCAATAAGAGGAAAACCAAAAGTCGATTTTAGGTTTGGCCTTTAAACAAGGGTCGAGAGGAGCACGGGTTTTCGTGCGGCAAACTTTTAAAAAATTTGCAAGAAAATTAAACGATTTCCCTGCTTCGATTTACTTTCCTCTATTGACAGTAAAAACTGCACACTAGAAATTTGTATTGTATGTCAAATTATAATTTTCAAGGCTGGAGTTGAGAGAAAAATTAACTATGGCGTCCGTGACGGCGTTGGTTTATGTGTCGACTCCCATAAGAACGTATGCACTACATATCGTATATATCCAGCTACGGTAAAAATATAGCATCAGTACGGGATCCAAATTTCGTTATGAAATAAAATTTTTAGAAATAAATCCAACGATATTGCAAATATGAACCTTGATATTAAGTTAAAACAACATGTTTAAAAATTATTTTTAATTTTCATTCATAAGCTTTTTAAGAAAACATACAATTTCTTTAACAAATTCAACAAAGAGCGCGAAAAAATACCACCATTGCTTCATTGTTTAACTTAAAACTGGACTATCGTAAAAATCGAAAATCTTCTTGCATGATGTTTAATTAATCAAAATTAGTATTTCGTCGCATGGCCTTTGTTGACTATAATGGCTTCGCAACGTCTGGTCATTGAGTTTTCCAACTTTTGACACCTTTCAACTGGAGTTTTCTCCTAAGACGCTTAGCTGCAGCCCAAGTGCTTAGTTGCTGGTCGGTTATACGAGGGCTGTCTGATAAATAACCGACCTAACCATGATGCACGCGACTTTTTCAAAAATTTTTTTTTATTTTTCTACATAGTCTCCTTGTAACTCCACACACTTCTCCCAGCGATGCTCCCATCTCTGCAACCCTTCCAAATAGTACTTGGCATCTTTGTCTGCAAAACACGAGTTCACGAAAGAGATTGCCTCCTCATTTGATGAAAATCTCTGGCCGCCGAGCGCAGTTTTAAGTTGAGGAAACAAAAAAAAGTCGCTTCGTGCTAGTTTTAAGTTGAGGAAACAAAAAAAAGTCGCTTGGTGCTAGATCCGGTGAATAAGGTGGATGGTCAAGCAGTTCGAACCGCAATTCGTGGATTTTCGCCATGGCGACTGTTGAGGTGTGAGATGGTGCGTTGTCTTGGTGGAACAAGACTTTCTGTTTTTGCAAATGTGGCCGATTTTTCGAAATTTCTTCCTTTAGCTTGTCCAATAATGATGCGTAGTATGCTCCAAGTTTCGTTTACAGTTATCAATCGGCGCCAAAACTCGGTCTTATTGCCTCCAAACTGAGCCAACAGAGCGCTGGAAATGTTCATGCGCGCACGTTTGTGGTCTAGCGTAAGCAAACGCGGCACCCAACGCGCGGACAGCTTTCTCATGCCCAAATCTTGGCTTAATATATGGCAAACACGTTCTTTTGACATCTTCATAATCTCAGCTATTTCTCTAACTTTAATCCGGCGGTCGTCTAGTACCAATTGATGAACTTTAGCGATGATATCGTTAGTGGTTACAGTTTTTGGACGCCCAGGACGTTCATCATCTTCCAAGCTCCTGCGACCACGTTTAAATTCAGCTGCCCAAAATTTTACGGTGGTAAACGATGGTGCAGAGTCACTATACACAGAGTCCAACTCATCTTTGATTTGTGAAGGCGTATTGACTTTCAAAAATAAAAATTTAATTACAGCTCGATATTCAATTTTTTCCATTTTGGGGGAATCACCGAAATACACTCACAAAAACGACTGTCAACAGATAATGGTGCAAGCTAAATTTCTGAAATTTTGGCGAGTAGCTATTATTGTGCCGCTAGCTTCACGTTGAGGTCGGTTATTTATCAGACAGCCCTCGCATATGCTAAATTATTGCTGATGCTGACGATAACGCAACTAACGTATTCTATGAAATGTGTGTGCTGAAGCCTTAAGTGCGTCGACCCACAGATCGAAGATCGCAAGTTCGATTTCCAAAATCCTACATTTATCTTGTATTTTTCCACGGCACTACCTCCTTGGAGTTGCTAGCAACATTTAAAGTGTCAGCCGTTAGAGTCAGTAATAAATTGTAGAACACAACAGGACGAGTAAAAGAGTAAACGCCAGTTCAAGAAGCTCAACCCTTGTCCCTTGTGGATTGTCCATTTTATTTACTTTAAATAAGAGCTAAACATTTGAGCCAAAATCATCCGTTCTTCCCTTCTTATTCCTCTATCATCTGATCAATTTAAATAATTTTCCGAATGATTTTAATTTTCTGTATACTTTTTCACTTAACATTTTTGTATGTGTTCCTCTTGTTGTATTTGATTGGCCCACTTAAAATCCACAACTCAATTCACGGAAACCTGAATGTGAAACATATTAATGCTCATATATAACACATATTTATTTACACATATTGACTGTAAACTTTACCCATAATAACTATAATTAAAACCATCTGCTGCATATAGTATGTGTGTAACAAATTGGAAACATTATTTGTTTAATTCAAATATTCACGCCTATTAATGCTCAAAAGCTGATAAGCAAATAAACAAATTATTAAAGGTAAAAATTTATTTTAAATTTGCCGCTAAATCATGTTAACAGATACAATTTACACCAAATACTAATTGCACACAGAATTACGTGCAAATTGTTGTCCTAAAAAATTATGTAGTCAAACATTTTGGAATACAGTGGAGTCTCGTTAACTTTTGTTAAAGTTACTAAAATCAATAATAATAATAATTGAGTGGCAATACAGCCCACAAGGGACCAGGGCCTAGCTTCTACAACAACTACTCGAATTGTGCGTGCTACTGTTCTG
The DNA here is from genome assembly GCA_944738645.1 of Eristalinus sepulchralis. Taxonomy (NCBI): domain Eukaryota; kingdom Metazoa; phylum Arthropoda; class Insecta; order Diptera; family Syrphidae; genus Eristalinus; species Eristalinus sepulchralis. The sequence goes on from OX122882.1 coordinate 47,984,909, forward strand.
TCACGAGTGAGATTTAAGAAGTTTTTCATAGACAATTAGTACTTTTTGAGTGTTTTGAGTGTGTTTGAGTCAGGATCTCGAAAGAGGTGGTGCCGAGAAAAATGCGAGTTGTTGGAATCGAACCTGGAAAATTGGCGTGTGAATCGACGCACTTACCTACGCTACGACAGCCACGTCCCTATTTAACAAAACCCTTTAAATACTTCCATCCTTCAGACTCTCACACTCTCTTTGTAGCAAGACCCTTCTGGCTTTCAAATCTCAGACAAACTGTTTTGTTCCCACATCGAAACAGTATTCAATCAACGGACAACAAAGTCGACAAAACCAATCGAATAGAACGTAGACCTTCTGCATGTGTGTCGACGCACTTACTCACTACGCCACGGCGACCACAAAGTTACCTAAAGAAAACAAAATAGTAGAGAATATTGCCGATATTGAAGCATTTGCCAAACAATTAGTGTAAGGAGCGAGTTATATGGTGGATGTGTTAAAATTTCTCAACCACGCTGTATTAATGTCATTAATGTTCAGTTTTGTGACATGTTTGTAACATTTCATCGATTTTGTGAGTGACAAGGCGACCAGTGTGAACAAAACGCCATTGATTCTGGCATTTACTCACCGCATTCCCAACGTAAACTGCATAAAACGTTGGTATGTTTTGCAGAGGTTATTTCTCTTTTTATATAGTAAAAGTGCATCACATAACGTATCCCTTGAGATATCACATTTTTAAGTCAGTACGAGTTCGTATAACTTTGAACACAAGCAACGAAATTCATAGCTGTTTTGATACGTTCTCTCTGAGCACAGTCAGATCAGCGTTTCCAAATATATGGAATTAAATAACATCTTCTTCTTCTGGGCTGGACCGTTATGAAGATATGTATCCAATCAGCGTAATTTTTGTGTGCGCAAATCAATTTGGTTGGTGCCCTTCTCCACTTGTGTGCGCCATTTCATTCAAGGACGTCCTCTATTCCGTTGGAATCAAAGACTCTTCGCGCCGGACTTGTGGTGTCTATTTCCTCCATACGATCTAGCCATATGTGCTTGGTGTCGTATCGTGTCGCCGCCGTACAGATCTATTCAAGAGGGTGAGTGCCTCTGTATTGCCCGTACAGTTCGTGGTTGAATCAAACTCATGCGGAAGAAGTAAGAAATACCATCTGCTGCCAAAAACCTGCGAAGCTTTTGATATTACCTAGTACCTTCTTCTGTTTCTTTTACTGTCGCTGCAGTCCGGCGTGAACCTGGCCTTCAACCAACATTCCTCTCCAGCTAGCACGATTTCTCGCCAGCTACCTCCAATTGCACACTCCAAGCTAGTTGAGGTTCTTCTCCACTTTTGTGCGCCATCTCAACCTAGGTCGTTTTCTGTTGCGTTGTCCCAATGCCTCAGATTCGAAAACTTTTCGGGCCGGAGCAGTGGTGTAGTGGTGTCCATACGCTCTACATGGCCTAACCATCTTAGGCGTTGTATCCGAAGACGCTTGACCAGGCGCATGCCGCTGTACAGTCTATAGAGTTCGTCGTCGAAATTTTCTCCTCAAACTCAACTAGGACCAACAATTTCACACAGAACTCTTCTCACGAAAGTCTAAGGGCTTCCTTATTTGCTTTTAATAACGTGCAAGTTTCCTTGACTTAAAAGAGGGCTGGGGTGGTTAAGCTGTTGTACAAAGCCAATTTAGTCCTTCGGGAGCCGACTCTCTTACTCAATTGCCTCTTGAACCTAAAAAAAAAGCGATTGGCAAGAGTGATTCTGCGTTTAATTTCGAAACTGAACAGATTTATAGATAAGTCATTTAGTTAAATAGTTATTTTTTCATTTAAAATAATAAGACACAAATAAGTTTTTTAATTTGAAAAAAGTAAATATTAAAAATTGCTTGACCCTGCGCAATACGTTTTGTAAATCTTGAATGTTCTCTTGCTTCGATGGATCCGTACATTAACAGAAATTACCAGAAGTAAATTCACTTTCAGACTCAATGTCTTCAACAGAATAAAACAGTCCATCTGTCACATTTTTCGCATTTCCTGTCATTGTTTGCTTTGTATTGAAGTTCAACTTTAGGCATCCAAAACGAAAATTTAGAAAACCACAAATGTATTTATACAGAAAAACCACATTTTATACAAACACATTTATAATATTTCATGGTATAAATAACTGCAATGCAACGTGAACTATTATTGCCTGTCTGAACCTCGTTCCCATAAGTTATGACAATGCACAATAATCCCACTGAATAGTGACATAGTCACAAGTTATGAAAGCGTGCGAATATTTGTCACTTAAACAGCGTATTAACGTCAATCGATGAATTATAGTTATCGATACTCGTTTGTTGAACTGTGAGTTTCATACTTACAGCTTAAGTAGCTGCAGAGAAGTTCGGAAAAGTTGACTCATAGAAAGACTTACCGTATAGCAAAGTTTACCAAATTTTAGGTCCCATACGCTGCCTTAAAAAATTTACATTTGATAAACATTTCTGTGCACTTTCTTTTGCTTGCATTCGGTTTCAAATGATGGAAAGTACATTACACAGCAGCTTCGCATTCCGAAGATATTTTTCATACATACGTTTCCATTGCAGCTGCGTGGCAGTTAACGTTGTTTGAGTTCTTGTTTTGCTATCGAGTAGATATATAGATAGTTTTATTTCGCTCAAAAAGTAATATATTACCATATAGTATCACGCATTTTACAGAGATTTGAAAAATTATATCTTTCTTCTGAAATGTTATTTTAAGTTTGTTGATAAGATTTATGAAGAAAAAAGACATATTTTTGCAATCGAGTAATTAACTAAAATACCCATTAAATTTAATTGAGGAAACTTAACAACGCCTTGACACTACACTAGTTGTTTGACAATCGAATATGTTGTCACAAAGCAGGCAGTTTTAACAATTAAACAAAATCTATAAACAATATTCTTAGTACAAGACGCCAATTTTGTATTTAAATTTTGAACAAGATAAATCATAAACCAAACACACATTTTCTGCAGATTTTGAACAATGTCCCAAGCTGACTTTTGAAGAGTTTACAAGCTCTTGGACATTTCCATCAACTTTTTCGAGCTTTCACTGTCCGTTTCTGTTGCCTCCAGTGAATTTCGTCGTCGAATCGGTAGTATTTACTATCCTTTCAGTGTCCATTTGTCTATTTGTCCCACTGTGAAAAATTTCAGACATTTGTCTGAACCACAAGCCACCACACAATCTGATTTTAATGGGAAATGAAAAATATAAACGATGGTATCACCATAGAAGACTCAGAATTGTCTGTTGATCAGATGATTCTGGTATTACTAGAAAGTCAACCATGCAAAACTCTGCTGATGCATATTGCATACCGACAACAGACAGCTAGGCGACAGAAATGTTGGCTGGCGTCTTGGGTCTTACCCCAAAGGTTACATTTGGTTTGTGAGACCTCTGCAGGAGGTGCTTAATCAAAGAAAAGGAAGAAATACCCTTGCACATAATTAGTTACTTCCCTGCATTAGCCTTCATTAAGAACAACAAAGCACATTTTAATTGCTAAACAGCCATATCCGAAAGGGGCTCAGAGAGATCTGATTCATTTAAAAAGGCAATTGTTTCAGGATTAACGTATGATGGTAGTCCAGCCCGTGAAAAGGACGCCACAACCAGTCCACCTTAAATTGAATTTAAATCCCTGCCACACTGGAAATGTTTATTGGCGAGTCTAAAAAATAGAAGGGAACGGACTCTGAAGTTTTGCCTCCTCACCCAATATATAATATTTTGAACACTCCGCCTACCCTCCAATTGAACTGCCTTCCAGGGTGAAACTAAGGCTAATAAGGAGGCTGAACGGTTTCTATCAATGAAGGAGATAAAGATAAATGGTAGATCTATTGTAACGAACATAGACAGCCAGGCGGTCGTAAAGCCTCTGCCTATGCCGTCGACGAAATCCCTCATGGTTAAACGTCTGTTTCTAAGGAGATAGTCTTTAGATTCAAACAAACCTTTTACTGGCTTCGTGGGCGTAAGGATAACCTGTGTAATGAAAGACCAAATAAATTAGTAAGAAAGGAAATATCTGCTGCTGGTGGTTAATCATGAAATACCCTTCCTTCAAATTGATGTAGTAGAAAGAAAATTCCTGAAGGAAGTGATAGCATGAAAATGGAATAAGCTAGATACCTGCAGTATACTAATTCAGCTATGCCTAAATACTAGTCTTTCAAGGATAAGAGACCTCAACGGACTAGGTGAAAGTCTTTACTAGTCAATGTATGATGAGTAACCATGCAAAAAGGTTAAGTATCACACATAATGACTTCAGTGCAGGTTGCTGAGTTGAGGTTGACGAAGAGATCACTTTTGACTACCAAACCGGGTAGCTTCTCTTATGCAACAGCAGGAAAAACTACGATCGAAAAATTGATCTAGAAAAGTCTAGACGAATGATATTTGCGTGGCAAAGATCAATTAAATCTTAAGATCAGCAATCTCTAGTAGGAAATTAAAGAATGGGCATTTTCACCAAGATAACCAGGAAAACGACAATAATACCTTTTAAAATAATTTAGTCTATTTTGGGTTTAAGCAGCATAAGCTCTTACTGCGAGAGCCTTAGCCTTAGCTTATCAAAGTCAACTTTCTGTTGCAGCAGGATATCTTTGTAGGTTGGTAGGGCTGCGATTTGTTTTTTATTGATAACGAAGGACAATCAAGAGGAAATCGCTATATCCTAAAGGAATGTAAGACAGCCAGGCTGCAATGAAAATCTTTTAAAACCACCGTTTCTATTCAAGTACCTCCCTCAAATGCCACCAGTCTCCCAAATTGGCCAAGTACTTTAAAGTAATATTGGTACAGAGACACAATGAAATCTAGTTAAACGACGAACCCGATGGACTTGCTAGGTATGCCGCCAATTCCTTAATTTCGCCTTAAGGTGACATGTCCCGTCGTTACAGTAAAACACATAAATTTAACAAACGTAGCAAAAGGTGGTCAGAGAGACTCAATTGTCTTACAAGCAAGGCAGTTTGGCCACAGCTCAATTCTAAACGCTCTCTCTGCATCATCCGATTAGACAAAATGAGTCTCGCACCATAAAGGGCTTTATAACAGGCCAATGTGAAATTGGAACACACTCCTCCAAGCACGGCGTCCCCCATACTGAAATCTGCTGGAGCTGCCGAGACGAGGAGGAGGTAGAACCCATCTCTCACCAAATCTGCGACTGTCAGTCCCTTGCGAAAACAGAAACATCTAGGGAAATACTTTTTTGACTACTTAGGTGTACTAACTGTAGCGCCACTAGAAGAAGAAGAAGGTGAACGAAGCGACATTAGCGTGGAACACATGACTAGCTAGGTACATAGTTAGTTCACACCGCTCTTAAAGGACAATAAGGGAACTATCCGCGCGGCTTCACAAAGAGTTCAATGACGGCCTAAGTGTGGTTAAACAATGACAACCAACCGCTCTTAACTAACCCAACCTTACCCTCCTTGACTACATACAATCGACAACTGAGGTCCACTATTGACAGACGTCTAAGCTTGCTCAGTATCGATTTCGATATTCGCGTTGTTACTTAGAATTAGTCCTTATTATACAAATTGTTTTGACAGAACGTATTTTTGGTTTTTAGCAATTAGTAGACTGAAGACCCATAACTCAGGAATTGATAACCAAAAATCCTTTAATTTGCTCTAGTTGGTATATGCGTCCATTCTGGTTACTCTTACAAGTTGTTTCTTAATTTCCACTCAAATAGATCCAATTTGAATTTTTTCAGAGACATACCCGCGTTTCCTAGAATGACGTGCTTATCAGTAATTTGCTTCCTAGCCTCAATGTCCACAGCATTCGCCATGGGCTTGTTCAAAGGCGAACTTGGGAAAGCCGATTTCTTAAGTGAGTACGTGCAGGACTTCAACGTCTTGTCTCCCTCGTACAATCAAGCCTTTCTCTTCGCAGGCTTTAAAGACGCACGCAATGCGGTGATGGACGCAGAGGACCTCCTTTCCACCGGCGGCCGTGTGATCTTGTCCAAAAAGGAGGAGCTAGTCAACAGGCAATTTATGGTTCAAAAGCTTGCCGAGCTGTCTGGTGGCTTCACAGACTCCGATAACCATGCGCCCGGCATGCACTTTTTCAAGGCGAAGGAGTTGATTGAGAACAGCAAGGTGTATCGCTTCCTTCGCGCTATGCCCAAGGGTGCCCTGCTTCATGCTCACAACAGCGCCTTGGTCTCCTCCGACTGGGTGATAAAGAACCTGACGTACATGCCGGGCTTGATGCGGTGCTTCGACCACAGTGGCGTGACTCTGTTTTCCTTCCGAAGATCTTCCGATCATGGCTGTTACTCTCCGTACGCCATCATCAGTGAAATCCGAAAGAAGTCGTGGAATAAGCCGGTCTTTGACAGACAGCTAGAGCGCACGGTCAACCTGTACACCCCCCTGCCTGAATGTAAGTTCACACTCGGCTGAAATTTTGGGTAAAATTCACTTCATAGACACTTTCAGTGGAGTACTCGACGCTGAACAAGGTCTGGGCTAAATTCCAAAACTGCTTTGGGACAATGTCGGACATTCTGAAATACCTGCCCGCGTTTCGCGCCTATCACTGGCGCATGTTGGAGGAGCTGTACGACGACGGGATCATGTACGTGGAACTGAGAATGGAGTTTAAGCAGGTAAGGTGACTGACTGCAGTGCTTGGCATGAGCTGACCAAGTTCTTCCATGTTTCAGCTGTACGATGAGGACGGCAGAGAATATCCGCCGGAGACCGCAGTCAATGAGCTGATCGACATAATCAACCGCTTTCGTGCACAGCACCCAGACTTCCTCGGGGTCAAGGTCATTTACGCCACGAACAGGAAGGTCGACAAAAAGGGTGTTGCTAACAAAATTGACACATTTAGAGGACTCCAGTAAGTTTTCCATTTCCACAAGTCATCCAAATTGTATTTGAAATTGGAATGTTTCCTTGCAGCAAAGCCTACCCAGACTTCATAATCGGATTCGACTTAGTCGGCCAGGAGGACTTGGGCAATCCCCTCTTCAACTTCATAGACGAGTTGAAGTCACTGCCGTCGACGGCAAAGTATTTCTTCCATGCCGGCGAGACGAGTAAGCATTCACACTTCAATCTTGTCCCAATCTCATTCTTACCTTCCTGCAGATTGGTACGGAGCTTCAACGGACTTCAACCTCCTCGATGCGATCCTCCTGAACACCACCAGAATCGGCCACGGATTCGCCCTTATGAAGCATCCCGTTCTCTGGAACGCTGTTAAGAAGCGAAATATCGCTGTCGAAGTGAGCCCCATCTCGAACCAGGTCCTCCACCTCGTCTCGGACCTGAGAAACCATCCAGCGGCGTTTTTCATGTCGGAGAACATTCCTATGGTGATAACCAACGACGATCCGGGGTTTTGGAATGCGAAGGGTCTGAGTTATGACTTCTACTACGCCATCATGAGCTTCGCACCGAACCATGCCGGGCTTAGAACGCTCAAGGATTTGGTTTGGAATTCAGTGAAGTGAGTATGAATGATTTTGTGTGGGTGGGAGTGGACTGACTGATGATTTCTTCTTTGCTGCAGGTACTCAGTGCTGGAGGAGGCGGAGCGCAAAGAGGCTTATAAGCTGCTCGAGGTGGCTTGGGATAAGTTTTTAGATCGAGTCATCAATGGAGATGTGATATAAATAAAATAAAGAGTGTAGTCAGTAGTTTTCTTTTTGCGATTTTTTGTTTGAAGTGGTTAAAGGTTGTCCATTCTAAGGTTGTAGAAGAAAACACAGCAATTGTTACCAGGGTCAATCAAGCATTTAGGAAGAATTGGCTTCTAAGATACAATTTTAGAAAATGGTGGAGTATTCAGGGACGCAATGAAGATTAGAGAGAGCTTTGGTGGAGTTGTAAGGGACGGACTGTTTGCGTTGATGGCGTCTGCAGGAGAATATTCAATGGTGGCATGTGCCTGGTCAATCATCTTCGAATACAAGGCTTAAGGCGTATGGACACCATTGCTCCGGCCCGAAAAGTTTTCGAATCCGAGCCATTGGGAGAACGCAACAGAGGACGGCCAAGGTTGAGATGGCGCACACAGACCTCCAAAAATTGGAGTGTCCAATTGGAGGAAGCTGGCGAAAGACCGTGCTAGCTGGATAGGCATGTCGGTTGAGACCGAGGTCCACCCTAGACAGTAGCGCCAGTGAAAAAAGAAGATTAGAGATCGATTCGGCGCATCTTCGCTTTATTTACTGAAGGTTATAGCTAATAAGCAACGTCCGTAGTCATGTGTTGATAACTTAAGCAACGTTGAGCTTGTATAAACGAACACCTGGAAACTATTTCAATCAAGGCTATATTCCCCGAAATAAACATCATATGTGCCTACGCCCCTACAAAAGTGAAAGTTGACGCAACCAAAGACTGCTTCTGCAAGGTCCTTGCCCTAACCTACAAGAATGGTACTAACTTTGAAGACAAGATAGTCTTAAGTGAATTTAGTGGAGAGCTGGGCAAGGAGGGAATCTTTAGAAGCGCAGTCGACAACGCAATTAGAATAATCGACTTTGCCGCTAGACGCAACACGGTTCCCGCACATTCACATTCACAAGAGTCATGGCGGACTACAGATCAATCTACCGTATCTTGCGGTTGACGCAAAGTTGACGCAACACACTCAGCAGATTTTTGGACACTCAGCAGATTTTTTGGATAAAGATCAGTAGTGAAATTACAGTCAGTGCTGGGAATATAAAAATATCCCATAAATGAAGACCAAACTACCGCTGATAGGCTGAATAACCCATCGTCCATCAGGTGATGATTTACGAAAATTTTGCCGTCCCGCCTTGAGAGTTAAGGCAGCTAAATTAAAGCACAACATGCTGCAACTCATCTATAAGAGTTGATTGGATAAAAGCATGCCCGACACAAAGAATCTGAGAGTCGTATGCCCGGTCCTAAAGAAAGGAGGCTTTCTAAACTGTGACAACTTTAGATGGATAAGTCTCCTAAATATAGTATACGTTTTGTCCGCTGTCTTTGAAATCCTGATTGGTCAATCAAAGTACGGATTCAGGTCAGCTAAACCCATTATTCACCGAATATGCACATTACGGTAGATCTTGGGAAAGTCCTGGGAGTTTTAATCAGATACTCACTACTGATCGGCGAGTTTCAAGTCGATAACCACCACAAGTGGCCGACTTTAACGACGTGTACTTAAAGAGGCGCATCTTTGCAAATATACCCTCCGACTTTGTAGAATGGCGATGGAAAATGGCCGTTCCTTTATTAAAGTCGGTTAGGATTGTTTTACCGAAACCTTTGAAAAGGAAGGGATTAAGACAAGGTGCACGCTGTCATGCGATTTCTATACACCATTCTGGAGAAGACAGTACGGAACTCAAATTACAACAACAGAGACAGAGGTTTCTTTTAAAATCTGCGTTGGCATCATTGGAAGAACACACCGATTAATCAGTGAGACATTCGTGAGCATTGAGAAGGAACCGGTTAAGACGGTTCTTGCGGTCAATGAGGACAAGACAAGGGGTTTGGTGTTTACAAAATCGACACTAAAAGCGAAAGTTTTAAGAGAACATGATTGTGGAGAGTTATAGCTTTAAAGTAGTAAAAGACTTTGTCTAACTAGGATTGGAAGTGAACGCAAGGAATGACACCACTTCGGAGAGAAATCGATAAAACACGCTTGTTTTTGTAAGGCCAATGAGGGAGAAGTCCCTTACTCTAAGAACCAAGATATCTGTATATAAGAGACTGATGAGTTCCAGTCCTGTTGTATGACTCGGAACCATGGACACAAACCAAAGCGGACGTGAAGATCCTTATTCGCTTCGAGAGAAAAGTCCTACGAATTTTCTTTGGTATTGTATGTACTGATAGTAGCTGGGGGAGGATACTTAAATGCAAGCTGTAGAGCAACATCGATCTGGTCAAAGAATTCCAGTCTTTCGCCTCAGATGACTAGGTCAGGCAGACTGAATGGATTGTTTCAACCCGGAAAGTCTGAGACTCCAACCAGAGGGGCAATGTGTTAAAGTCCTCAACTCTAGTGGCGCAGGCTGCTGGGAAGCAACCTAAATATGTTGCACGTGCGTGGTTGGAAGCAGAACAAGGCTCTGTTGGTGGCAACAGAGTGACAGCGTCTTGTATTAAAACTATAGTCAATTGTTTTCCGCTTTCCCCGTTTGCTCTAATTTAAATAATTTCAGTGTACAATGTGGATATTTTTTTATAAACTGGGCAAATTCGAGTTACACTCACGTGAAGAGGGTTTCGTTTCTCGGATACGCTTCCAATCAATCCGAATTGAGTCAAATATTGAGTTGTACACTTTTATTATAAAATAAGATTATTAGGGGTGGTGGCTGTCCCTTACAAAGACCGCATAGGTCCATGCACCTTCGCAAGAATAAATATTTGTATTCTTACTCTGTACTCCATCCTGCCTTTAGTGCCAACATTTTCTTCTTCTTCTTGTGGCGCTACGGTCCCGTGTGGACCTGGGCCTCAACCAACATGACTCTATAGCCAGCACCATTTTTCCAACATCACTTCACTCAAATGCAATTCTTTTTAATCCAACAGTGTGTAAGTATGTGGTTTGAACTCTGAAATCAAAGTATGACACATGCAACTTGATTCATTCACCCTCTTAAGAATTTCAATGTGTCCAAAACTGTTCGACGGGTTTTAATGCAAGCCGTTCACGCTATTCTGATCGGTTGATTTTGGACACTTTTTCTGTCGTTTAGTGACAATCGGAATAGAGAGCTCCCATGCTCATTAAGTGGCATTTTACTAAATGAAAACACAGTGCAAGCCTCGAAATGAGTTGGGTGCACGATAAAAGAGATTATTTAAAGTCTGAAGAGCGGCGTCGTTCGCCCAAATTTATTCTGATTCATTGCCGTCGACGGCAAAGTACTCCTTCCATTCACACTTCAATCTCCTCCCAATCTCACTCCTATTCTCCCGCAGACTGCTATGGAGCTTTAACGGACTTCAACCTCCTCAATGCGATCCCCCTTCCTTATTATTTAATGTCAAAGACGCGTGGTTGATTTAATCATGGAACATTTTAAGACGTTTTTGTAAAAGTACAACCATCCGTGTCGCTAATGAGTTCAAGGTGGAAGAGATTATAGAGCTAAATGCATGTGTCGAGACCAGTGATGAAATGAATGAATGATTCGCAAACACCAATTAAAAGCGTCAAAATTGTTGGAATTGGAAGTGTCATTGAGTCGTGTCCCAAACTAGTTTTGAGGAAAGAACAACTTTTTCTTTTTTGATTACAGGACTAAGAGGAAACTGTCTACTTCTAGTGGTTAAAACGATTAATTTGCTACTTCATTGAAATCAATTCCAAGGAAATAAATGTAATTTTTGAATGAAAATGTATGATCTTTAAACTCGACTACAAACTTGAAGTTTATAGGAGTGTGATTAGGAAATTTAGATACATCCACATATGACGTCTTTTGATTATTTATTCCTAAAACATAACGAAACTGGTGACGAAATTAAGCTGCTTTCAAAGAGAAGCCTATAAAGCTGAATTTTCCTTGACCAGGGACCACAATGGTTTTTCGCGAAGGCTCTGTTCGATGACTGAGTTTTAAATAAAAAAAGAAGGCTAAGGCCTAATATTTTGTTCTAAATATTTGGATTATATTTATAAAAAACTTTATTTTTTAATACAATATACAATAAGCTTAAATGATTAATTGAACTCCTGCACAAGTTAACACATTATCACAACTAAAAATTAAACTATTGTATAGCAAAAATTATAAAAAAAAGGTAAAAAGCATGGTTTTTATTGAGAACTATTGAGGTGATCTTGTGATTCTAATTTAAGCTTAAGGAAATTGACCAAACTCGGGTAAATTTGATCGTAACACCGACGAAATCCGCCAATTCCTTTTTCCTAAAAAAATAAGAGAAAAAATCATCCTTAAAGATATCTAGAAAATAAATTGTATGTACAACTGTATAGAACGAATAGATGTAAAAAATAGACTTTTCACTGTCATATGGTTATGGTTTCTTTCAAAAATTAAAAAAAGATCAACTGTGTAAACAGATTTTCAAATTTTAACGATCCCACTCAACCATGTAAGCCCATTTAATCTGTGAATGCAGCCATTAGGATGACTCTTTATCAGACACCAACATTGGACCATATCATTTCAAGGTGAAAACCCCGATATCATGTGATGAACAGAGTCAAGACAGTATAACACATGAAATCAACAATTTCAACTGACCGCTTGAACATTTTCCCGAAGAGACTCCCGTTATGAAACTTTGACGTAAAAATGAAAAGGTTGCCATAGAGCCATGAAAGAAGTTCCCCACACATATGCTTGCTGCTAAGCTACGAAGATCATATCCATTTTTTCACAAAAAGTTCAGAGCTACACTACATACGAGAACTCTACGTATTGAAATGAAAAAGAGCATTTATTTCTCACGGAAAAAAAAAAAAACATCCGAAATGCTGTTGTGGAAGTGGAGAGATGTTATAAATTTCACAATAGGACAAACATTCACATTGCGGCAGGTTTTGAAAAAGACCCATAAATGCAAATCGACAACCACTGCCAATTCGCAACCGTTGTTGGCCCTCTTTCCGTTAATTGCATTTCGAGAAGATTCAACGAACAACTTTTAGCAATACAGTAGTAGCCAAACATCGACGGATGCATAGATTCCTAAGTCCAACCAAATTGTTGTGCGAAATTGGAGGCAGTGTTGGTTGAAGCCAAGTATTGACAAGACTGCAAATTTAAACGCACTTTCCAACTTGAATCTGAAGTGCATTGACCAATAACCTACAAGTACCACACCATCACCACAATACATACGAAATATGGGTCCGTTATGATTTGGTCTTCCGTCCGCCCGATGTACGTGCCCAGCAGTTCAAGTTTAGCCTTGTGGTTGCGCGGCGCACGCTCTTGAAGTTCCTTTAAATTGGCCTCATCCATCCCAAAGATGTAATCAAACAACTGATAGTCCTCTTCTTGAAGCTAAAATCGAACAAAAATATATCAAATGTCAGGCAATGCATAAAAATGCCAACTTCTCGCCCCAAATGCTTGATTTTTATGCCGTTCTCAGCGAGAACTCGAATACAACGGTCTTCCGGCAGATATCCCACATTCCACGACCGTAGCCCAGCGCTGTCAATTTCCCAGTCAAGATTACGTTTGGCAACAAGATGACGCATGATCCCCTCAGCCATTGGGGATCGACATGTGTTTCCTAGACAAAGTCGACGGAAAAGAAATGCAGATTCGAACACAAATTTAGCATTTAGCCACCTACCCAAACAAACAAAAAGTATCTTCATGGCGCCGCTCTCAACAAACAGCAACAGACAGACGAACTGATGTAAAGTTATAAAAATACCCAACCAAGAATGCACACAGTTTAGAGAGCACTAACAAGTTAATTTATTATTATCGACTAAACAAAAATACAAACAGAATCACTATTCAATCACTAGGCTTTGTTTTTGGTCCCGATTTAGACTTTTCCTGCAAGAGCTGCCTTGAGGAAAGCGTCGCAAGCAACGACACACTGTTGGTATGCTTTCTCGAAAGCAGCATCGCCCCTCAGCTGAAAAATGACACAAACCAAGTATTTGCAGACGTCATGACAGGTACTTTGAATTATTTACATAATACGGGTCTTTGATGATCCTGTCGGTCTTGTCGAGACCGAAATCTCCCAGCATAAGCAGTTTCGCCTTGGAATCCTTCGGTGCGAGTCGCCGCAAGTCACTCATATTCTCCTCGTCCATGCCGAAAATATAGTCAAACTCCAGAAAGTCTTTATTGCGAATTTGTCGCGCACGATTCTTGTAGTCGAGACCGTGGTTCTTCATTATGTGCAGGGCACGTGAATCCGGTGAATTGCCAACGTGCCAGTCACCAATCGCTGCACTATCCACTTTCCAGTCATTGGAGACACCGGCCTTCTCTATGGTGTCCTGCAACACTCGCTCAGCGATGGGAGAGCGGCAGATGTTCCCTGCAATGGGAATATTTAGAGGAAAAGGAAGATTTATTTGTGCCATCTCTACCCAGACAGATCATTAGCACTTTTTTCGGCATTGTTTCACTGATTTGCTTTATCCCAAGTGAGGCAATTTGAAATTGGAGAACAAAATTTGTATATTTTGAAACCGAATGTTTAGCAGTTGAACAAGGTCGAATTTTGACAGTTGAATACTTTGCTTCAAGTTTCTTACGTCACGTTAAGAGACTGAGTGTGTTCAATGCATGAGTTACATCAAACTTAGAAGGAAGCTATTCAACTAATTCGAGAGGGTTGTACATATGTTGTACAACCCACATATGTTGTAAATTGGAAAGTATCACAAGGACAAAAAAACAGAAATGTTAAGTTAGAAATGTTATGGCATATTAGTTGTTTTTTAAATAATTTTGTTATAACCGGCATCAAAAACCCGTAAGGAATTGGTCTCTGACAGGCATATGGTGATGTCATTGCGAATTAAACATACCTACCAATTAGGTTTTCTTAACATCCACCTTCAGAACATGATAGTCAACTTTGCCGTGGTGGTCATTTCAATATATTCTTAACGATTCTCAATCTCTCAATTAGGAGTCAGAAGAATACAATTTTCTTTTGAAAAAAATTCAAATTATACTTTTTTCATAGGTTTGAGTGGTTTTTGTTTTCCGAAAAAAAACCTTTCGGACATCACTGTATTTTTGAACACTCGCAAGAAATTTTCATATCTATGGTGAAAAAAAAACATATGCGGATGACATCTGTCACTTGAAATAATTCGATCTGCCGAAAAATAAGTACTTCATGTTGTTCTGCGTTGGCGACTACAAAATTTAAAATATTTGTTTAAAAAACACAAAATCGAAAAAAAAAACAAAATTACGTTAAGAATGTCAGAGAAAGCGGTTAAAGCTTCATATTCAGAAGATGAATTCGGACGCAAATTGGATAGATGCCTCACGGACACAATTATTAAAGCAAGTGAGTGTTTAATTTCCCAATCA
Source organism: Eristalinus sepulchralis (assembly GCA_944738645.1). NCBI lineage: Eukaryota > Metazoa > Arthropoda > Insecta > Diptera > Syrphidae > Eristalinus > Eristalinus sepulchralis. The sequence goes on from OX122882.1 coordinate 48,000,021, forward strand.
TCCGTCTGCAAATTACATAATTATTTTTATTTCTGTTTAAAAATACAATACATCGATGAAGATGACTTCACACCACCAGAAGCCTATCTAACAGATCATCGATTTTGTATTCATATTAAATTAGCAACTGCAAAATTCCTGTGACCATGTGAATTTTAACTTTTTTTTTTAATTTCAGGCGGTGGCTTAGCGCTGGGTTCATTGTTTTCACTGCTCTTCTTTAAGAGGAGAGCATGGCCCTTGACAATGGGAACCGGCTTTGGAGTTGGCGTCGCGTATAGGTCATGCGAGAGAGACTTAAATTCTTAAAGATGCATTCATAACGTAATGAGCTCATTTATTCCTTTTTGTTTTATTTAATTTAAAAAAAATGGCAAACAACAAACGAAGCGATATAAATTAAAAAAAAAAAACTGTAAATGAATGTATTTGACTTGTCTGAGGAATCAATTGCAACCTGTTAGCTCTGGAGTTGCATTAGACTCTTGTTTCGATGAAAGACGGTGTAATTGTGAAATTCCTTCAAAGTATCATAATTAAACTGTTGAATTATACAATATCTTTGTTTTTGTTGCCTTCCCACGACCGACGCTAATAGTTCCTGATTTAAGACCAGAGGTGCTTCGTAAATCTAGTGTTTCCTAATTTAGTTTCCGATTCTTGTGAAGAGCCATGGATGAGTAGTGAAATAAAGTGATCATCAAAAGCGCATGGATTTTATTTGCTTCACATTGTTGCACATGACATGTATTTGCATTTGTTGTACTTGATGCCAGCCAGAGACCAGACTTCCTTATTGGTTTCTGATGCCAACAAAGCGGCGATTTAGTCAGACGTTCACTGCTTCATTCGTTTTTTCTTGAAATGTCAGAACTTCACTGAACTTTTCAACTGCGTTCAGAACATTTCAATTTTGCGTCAGGGAAGGTGAGCTGAGAGCATAACACAAATAACGTCTCTGCACCATTTGAAACATTGAAGACTGAGATGTTTAAGCGAGCAATCTGCAGGACTTCTGAGAGGCGGAGACGCCTAAGTGCACACTCATACACAAACATTGTCGAAAGAGGACCATGTGAAAACCACGCCGATCATTGGTATAACGAAGAAAAATCTAAGCAACCTTGAAGGTGTTCCTAGAGGACACGGCGCAATGACTTTTGCAGCAGGTGTCATTCAAGGGAACGAAGAAGTGAGTGGGAAACCCCGGCATACCTTCCCCACAACTGCAGCTCCATTACGAATCAAATTCTGGAAGAATTCTACATCAATGGGCATATTTCCTGTGTACCTCAATCTAATCAGGGCCATCAACCAAAGAATTACATCCGTTCAGGAGTAACGGCGGAACACCGGCTCTGTGCCAGTGAACTTAACACTGGCTTAAGTGAATTCGATATTTTTTCGTCGGTAACCACCAGACCTACCTATTTAAGGAAGCTCTTCTGGTCTGCGGGTTATTACGAAGAGCAGTTAAGTATCTATAAAGCAACGTGGCGATTCCCAGATCAGTCAAGCGTCAATCAGATTGACGTCAGACACTCCCCCACTGTTCTCCATGTCCGAACATTCCGAGGCGCAAACATCGACTAGGATCTTTTCCTTATTGTAGCCGAAGGAAGAAACCGGATATCGACAGATCAACGGAGTCGAGATAGGTCAAAACGGCGACTAAGACGAAGTCAAGATAGTAATACGGAGACTGAAGTCGAACAGGAGCTGCTGGAGCCGATAGACTGTCCACTGAACTGTTTAAAGCAGCTGGAGATGACCTGGTTGAGCGCATCAGAGGTTCTTATATAGCAATTCCAACTACAAGGGTGCACAAAATATTTACTAAGCATCAGGCGTGCTCTAAAACAACAGTAAAAAAAATTAAAACTTACATTCTCCAATCAGAGCAGAATATTTCAGTGGCATCTTAGGAGATTTTAGAAAATAAAGGGTAAGTTACGTCTTAAACCTTTGAAAATGCGTAGATCTTCTTCTAATATTTTCGCCACGGACTGTTGCATAAACGAATGGTGGTAATGGGTACGTAAGATAGGAAATTGCACGAGTTGTTGTGATCTGCTAGAGTGTATCCCACTCTTGTAGTCTCGTAAGAGGGTAAGAGGTTTGGCGAAGTCCTTGACTTGTGATGCTCTGTCCGAGACATGGTTTTGTACTCCCTTTCTTGATAACAACATACAAATTAAACTAAATTATTATTATTTGAGTTTTTAAAAAAAACTTTATTTTCCAACTGCTCTCTTTGAGCGATACTTCAGAACTAAACTTAAAACTAACTTATTGTTACCAAGTCAACGATGCTGCTATGCGGGATCATGAGTTGATGGCATGGAGTTTTCCTACGTGCCGGAATGTGCAATATCATAATTCGTGCAACGGATAAGGTGTCGCATTCGAGCGATGCTTGTCCAGCGGTGTCAGATGAAGAAGTTGTTTTGCATGTGTTCCCATGCAAGAATTAGCTTTGCTTGCAATTTTGAGACGTGTAGACAATGCTCTCGGTGGTGCAGACAGCGTACTCGGTGTTAACTTACACTTTTTTGCCATTTTAACCGTTAAACCCATTTAAGTCGCTTTCGTTTCAGTTTCGTTTAAAACCTCTTCAGTGAAAGAGTACACATACGTGGACTCAGAAAGATCCTCGCTCTATTCTAAATGTGTTTAAGGGATTTTTTAATTGTATTATTATAATTGTTAATTTCAGTTTTTAGGAGTTATTTTTATGTAAACAGTGAGTACACATACGTATACTTCGGGTGTTTGAACTAAAAAAAGCTTCCACCGCCTAATTTAGCTTAATCCACCTTTGTGTATTTTGGATGTTTCGTCATATAAAATTGTCATCTATATCACATTATTTTTTTATAGCTACGCTTCAGTTTGTTACTTGCAAATTTCAATTTGAATGCGTAGATCTTACCAAAAAGCTCACTTATGCAGAGCTGGAACAATATTTCAACGGCAGTGATGCAGATCTCTCTGACAATGACGATGACTATTTCGATTGCATATTAAATGAAGTATTGGAAAATGAAGATGATGATGTACAAAGTCAAGATATCAACGATATCGAAGAAACTTTGGAGCCATCACTTGGAAATTCAGCAATAGAAATACCGGCTGAGGAACTTGAATATGATCCTTTACGACGGAGAAATATGAAATGGCTAAAGAAAGGGTAAAACTAGAACAAAAAAGGTATTGGTTCCTTATTAGTTTTGTTCTTGTTACTCTTAGATTTCACCTCCGAGATATTGTTCAAGATCAATTAATACCCGATGAGAACACATCCGAAGGCATTTTAGATAAATTCTTCCAATACCTTGATTCACCATTCTGGGAAAAAACAGTGCACGTAACAAACTGTTCGGCTTTTCAAAAACGTAATCACCGTTCCCTAGGCACATCAACGGACGAAATTATACATTTAACTGGCATTCATATCTTGATGGGTTGCCTAGGATTGCCACAGTTACAAATGTACTTGTCAAACGACTTCCGGGTGTCCAAAATAGCTGAGTGCATGAGCAGAAATCACTCTTGTGAACTTCGAAGGTTTTTACGATTTACCGAATGCAAAAGCGGAAATCAAACAGACCGATTGTGGAAGGTCCGACCATTTATTGATCCTATCCTCAAAAAATGTTTGACTTTGCCGATTCCATACAATACAGCCATAGATGAGCAAATGATTCCTTTTTCTGGACGTTGCGGTTTTCGTCAGTACATTCCCGCAAAGCCAAATCCACTGGGCTTGAAAAATTTCATTCTTGCAGCTAGCGATGGCTTAGTCTTGAATTTCCACATCTATACCGGAAAAGGTTCTGTTGGGGAAGCAGATATGAAAGAGTTTGGATTGGGAGCCTCTATAGTAAAGCTTTTGACCAACGTTGTAACAGAAGGAGGTTGTGTGTACACAGATCGTTTTTTTTACCAGTGTCAAGTGTGTCGATGCACTCAGAGAGAAAAATATTTATCAAACCGGCACTGTTATGAAGAACCGCATTGGACCTGTAGTTAAAAAGTTCAAGGAGGATAAAAAAATGAATAGAGGTGAGTGGGAGGAATGGTTTCGAGAAGATGGTGGTGTAACAGCTGTTAAGTGGAAGGACAACAAAGGAGTGCTTCTTTTATCATCTTATGTTGGAGCTCAACCCGAAACGATATGTCAATGGTGGTCCAAGGAGCAGGCTTGTAAGCTTGCATTACCCCAACCTTCCATTGTTAATATTTACAACCAATACATGGGTGGCGTTGATCTCTGCGACCGCTACATCTCACTATATCGTTGCTATGTCCGATCTAATAAATGGACCATTAGAGCATTTAACCATTTTGTAGATCTGGTTATTGTCAACTGCTGGATAATGCACAAAAGACAGCAAAATGTATGTGAAGAAAAGAAAATTACACTTCTGGAGTTCAAAGTGTATGTTGCAAAAGCTTTAATAGAATTTTCCAAAGCCAAAGAAGTGGTCGCTAAGAATCCGTCTAACGTACTACTCAACTCGAACTCCGAATCAACCAAATTACCAGAAACATCCAATTTTGCAAAAAGGAGAAAAGTGAGGCCTCAACCAACATGCCTCTCCAGCCAGCACGATCTTTCGCCAGCTGCCGCCAGTTGCGCACTCCAAGTTAATTGAGGTCCTTCTTCACTTGTGTGCGCCACCTTATTCTGGGCCGTCCTCTGTTGCGTTGTCCCAATGGCTCAGATTCGAAGACTTTTCGGGCCGGAGCAGTGGTGTCCATACGCTCTACATGACCTAGCCATCTTAAGCGTTGTATCCGTAGACGCTTGACTAGGCTCATGCCGCTGTACAGCCCATACAGTTCGTGGTTGAATCTTCTCCTCCAGATGCCATCAACGCAAGGGCAAGGGCATCCTCATCCGCTTTTAGTAGTGTCCAAGTTTTCGCTCCATAAAGTAGGGCTGGGATGATCAAGGTGTTATATAAAGCAAGCTTAGTCTTTCGAGAGAGGGCTTTATTATTCAATTGCCTCTTGAGCCCAAAGAAACAGCGATTAGCAAATATGATTCTGCGTTTGATTTCGATACTGGTGTTGTTGTCCCTATTTACCGCGGTGCTGAGGTAGACGAAGTCCTTGACTACCTCGAAGTTTCTGCTGCCTAGTGTGACGCTCTGTCTGAGACGTCGATCTTGTGTGTCCTTCCTTGATGACAGCATGTACTTCGTTTTGCCCTCATTAATCAGATAAGCCCATTTGAGCCGCTTCCGCTTCAATTCCAGCAAACGCGTCATTGACGGCTCGCTATGTTTGTCTAAACACGTCGATGTCGTCGGCATAAGCTAGCAATTGAACTGACTTTTTGAAGATCGTGCCTCTGTTGCTGACTTGTGAGTTGTGTGAGAACGATCTTCTCAAGGATGATGTTAAAGAAGTTACATGACATGTGCGTCGCCTTGTCTAAAACCTTTTTTTGACATTGAAGGTCCCGGTGATTTCGTTTCCGACCTTGACGGAGCAGCGAGAGTTATCCATCATCATCCTACACAATCTGACGAGTTTGGTAGGAATGCCAAAACTAGACATGGCACTGTATAGCTCGTCTCTATGCACACTGTCATATGCGGCCTTGAAATCGACGCAATTTTCTTGACAAAATTAAACCAAGTGCCAATGAATGCTATTGTTTTGTCCGACACTGTATATTCATCTATTCTGTACCGAAATCTGCTTCTTGGGGTTCAAGATCGCAATTGAATAATAGAGTCGTCTCCCGAAGGATTAAATTGGTTTTGTACAAAAGCTTAACCTCCCCGGCCCTCCTTTAAGTCGCGGAAACTTGAACGTTAGTAAAAGCAAATAAGGAAGCCCTTAGACTTTTTGAGAGAAAGAGTTCTTAACGAACCCCTGGAAGGCCTTTGTCTCATAGTAGGGTGAAGCTAGGTAGTTTTAAGTTAGTATAGTTCTAGAGTGGGCTTAGTTTAAGGAAAAGAAGATTAGTTAAGGTTTAAGATAGGATAGTCAGCTTACTTCCGCGAATAACCTTCCGGCCTTGCTTAGTGGTAAGGGCATAGGCCTAGGACACCTTTCTTTTCTATCCGTCCCCTCTTTTCCTTTTGTCCGTCTGCTGTCAAGTTAGGGTATTGGGCTTTCTTATTCTTCACAACCTTTTCCTTCTCTTCCCTTCTATCATCCATTAGCCCGTTTAGGCATGAGTTTTTTTGTGTGCAATGAGGGCGACAAGAACCACCCCATCCGACTAGCTGAGCCAAGCAACCACAAGCGTGTCGCCGTCCTCCTCCACCTTATCAAAGCTGCCCCCGTGGCTAACACTTCTGCAACAGATTCCACGACGAATTTTATAGGCTGTATGCCAGCAAGCCCCCTGGTCAAGCGTCCAGATACAACGCTTAAGATGGCTTGGCCATGTACAGCGCGTAGGCCCCACTGCTCCGGTCCGAAAAGTCTCTGAATCCGAGCTATAAGGAGAACGCAAAAGAGGACTGCCTGGGTTGAGACTGCGCATAAAAGTGGAAAAGCACCTCAACCAAGTTGGAGTGCGCAGCTGGCGAAAGATTGTGCTAGCTGGAGAGAAATGTTGGTTGACGCTCGAGTCTAGCCCGGACTGTAGCGCCAGTAAAGAAGAAGAAGAAAATAATATTTGTGATCGTATAAGCGGCGGCACTTACGTCACGATCGAAGTAGCACTGTGATCAGTTAAAGTTCTATTGAGTCGTCTGCCCGATGCTAAAGACGCAAATTACAGGTGACTTAGCGCTGACTATCACTTAAGTCCCAATAGAATTACAAGTTATGTACAGACCAAGTAATATTCAAACTTGTTTTCTCCTCCGCCCGACAGCTTCAGCAGCTGCATTCACAAATCATGCCTCGTGCAGTGCCGCATCTTCGCACGTGACAACTCTTTCGATTTCACGCCTGACTGCATATCGTCACAACTGCCTTGAACAAAAAAAACCCCTTTCGCTACCATTCCACGAGCGTGTCAACATCTTCCCCCGGACAGCAAATTACTTCTCGTTAAGACGTGTGAAATGAAACATTGCCCAGTCGATGAATTCTAATGAAGCTATGAGAAGAGACGCGAGAACCAGAAGCACAAGCGAAACATACCCACGAAGTGGCACTCCATTACGGATGTGTGCAGCGAATAACTACGAGTGTCAAATCATAGACCAGAGTCACTGAACGCAATTAGGTTCTTCCGGTGCTGATTGCTCCCCATACACGGCCCATCTCCAGCCACCGTGGCTCGACAATGGGACCCTAATGCGGGCCAACGCGTTTACAAAGAATTCATTACCAGGCCGCATGTAGCCGGCCGCGTCGGGCGAGAACCATTGACTCCAGTGTGTGCGTCCAACGGATGCGTGTCGTGACGGCCAGCAGCAGTCGTCTGAAGGACTCTCACACCATCTCGAACTACGAGCACTGCTCATCTAAGGCAGCAGGCGGGCGTAGTGGCAGAGCAAATACAACAAAATAAATCGAAATTAATTATCAAGCGAACGTGAAATTGAAATTAATCAAACATCTGTCTCCGGAGTGCGGAATCGATTGTGAAGTGCCCTTGTGTTTGCCGGCGCTGCGATTGCATCGGAACGAGGCGTAGTGCGCTTGTTTTTTTGTTTTTCGAAAGTGAAGAAGATTTGCATTCTCGCTGGGGAGGCACGGCTTCGCCGACAAGCGCCCCTCCGAGCTCGGCTTCAGTAGGATTTTTGAAGTTGTCGGATGCGCTGTGAAACGATATTGCTGCAAGTTTTAAGCTACAAACCTACAGAGCGGACTGCAAGGGTCCGCGAATTTTTGTGTGCGGTTTTTGTATTTTGCTGTGACGTGACGTGGTAAGTGTTTGATTTTTGAGTTTGAACTCTCCCCTCGGGGGGTTTGTTTCGGATTAAAGAGACCGAGAAGTTTGGGAATCAATTTGCTGCTCTTATTGATATTCAATCAGTGTCGTGTCTTGTGTTTGGTTTACGTCAGTTGTCGGTTGATTGGGAGATGATTTTGAAGATGGTTTCACGCGAGGTCAGCCTGAGTAAGTGGAAAACCCCTGTGAATAGATTAGAGTGGACGTTGGAGTACTGTTTTCTATTTGTTTTCAAGGCCTTGGTGTTTTTTGTTGTTGAAAGTGTTAAGAGGCACTTTAGAACAGGATTTATCGTGCGTTATCAATTGAAGGCGAGGAGGGGGGGGGGGGGGGGTAAACAAATTCTGATCTTCGTTCTGGTATTGCGGATTCTTGCTAAGTTCGCACAAACGAACACTTGTGGTTGGAAGTATGTGCCTCCTAAGCACTTTTGTAATAAGATGTGAAATTTTGACAGAAGATAGTTTCGCTGGTAGTCAGTTGTGGAGGAAATCGAAAATTTGGAAAACCAAAAAAGTCAAAATAATAATAATTATAATTGAGTGGCACTACAGCCCATAACGGACCAGGGCCTAGCTTCTACAACAACTGCTCGTGTTGTGCATGCTATTATTCTTCACGAGTAGAAGGGACCTACAGTTTTTTGCCGATTCCGAACGGCGAGATTTGAGAAGCTTTCCATAGACAATTTATACTCTTTGAGTGTTGTCAGCAACTCGAAAGAGGTGGTGCCGTGAAAAAATGCTAGGTGTCCCGTCCGGGGATCGAACCCAGACTTTCTGCGCCGCAGTCGATACACTTACCACTGCGCCACGGCGACCAAAAAAATAGTCAGTCAGTCAAAATAAACAATGAAATAATATAAAAACTCCTAAAGGGGTACATATAAAGGGTGATTCATTCCTAGGCTTCAAAAGAAAAGCTCAACAAAACACACAAAGGGATATACAGTATTGAACAAAACTAAAGCACCCCCCTTGAGGAAATAGCATATAACAAAATTGTTCGACTTATAACAAATAACAGGCTTAAGCTATAAGAATGAAGTCTTTTTTCCTGATTTTCTATTCTTTTAACTTTATTTAGCAAACCAAAAAAGTGAACATAACATCTATTTGTAACAACAAAAAACTAAAGTAACATTTATTTGAAATAAAATGTCCAAATTTCAGTTGGACAAAACTAAAGCACCCCCTAATAAAACGATACAAAATATGAAAAAATAAATATAAAAAGAACATAGAACATATTAATATTTCGTTGCGAACCCTTTTGCCTCTATGACAGCAATACATCTTTTTGGCATTGAGTTAATTAGGCTGTCTATTACACTCATAGGAACACTTTGCCATGCATCCTCTACCGCCATGTACAGTTGATCCAAATTGTTGCACTGGTCCCGGTTTATTCGCCTGTTAACTATTTCCCACAAATTTTCTATACGGTTAAGGTCTGGGGACTGTGCCGGCCAATCCAGAACTTATATTTTGTTGTCATTAAACCAACTTTTCACAACTTTGCTAGTATGTTTTGGATCGTTGTCTTGTTGGTATGTCCACTTCAACGGCATTTCTTCTTCTGCATATGGTAACATCACTGTTCTTAGTATTTCCAAATATTTGAAGCGATCCATAATACCATTTATTCTATGGATTGACCCGATCCCCCAACCAGAAAAGCATCCCCAGACGAGCATATTCCCTCCACCGAATTTGACTATTGGGATGCAGTATTTCGGATCCAATCTTTTTCCTCGCGGTCTCCTTATTCGAGTGATGCCATCTGAATTTGATTTATTAAATTTAGATTCATCTGAAAAAAGGACTGTTTTCATTGTACATACATACAAACAATGGTGGAAAGATAGATAGCACCCAGTCTTAGTACGAAAAAGACTAAGATTATAAAAATATTTTTATTTATATTTATTTATATTTAATTTAAACATTTCATATCTCCTTGATTTAAATTAATATTTGCTAAAGAAAAATAAGGAACTAAGAAGCAAATTGCAATGAGTGCTTAAAAAATGGTCAGAAATACACACTGTGCGAAAAAATAGCAACATGTTCGACTTTGTCACTATTTTGCGAATAACTTTTTCCGTCATGTAAAGACATCATATTTACTGCACAACATCCTGATTCCATCAGTAATAAAACCCATAAACGAGATAAGAAAAAAAAGTGCATTCTGAACTTAGAAAAGCTCCGTCATGCGGAATGACACTGAATTTCGGATTGTGAAAAATAATAGCACCAAGTGCATAAATTCATTAATATGAAGTAATGGAATAGAATAGTTAAGTTTTTTGTTTTTATTTTCATTATTGGGTTAGCACTTGGTCGTATAAACCCTTTTTTTAATTACAGCGTCACAACGTTGTGGCATAAAGTCGTTTAAGGCCTGACATCGCTGAACAGGGATATTCTTCCACGCAATCTGCACAACATCCCATGGATGTATTGTATTTTTGGGTTTTGCTTCATATACAGCCTTCTTTACGTCTGTCGAAAGGTTTTCAATGGGATTCAGGTCCGGAAACTGAGGCGGCTACTCCATAACTTTAACTCCACTGCTTTTTTGAAAAATTCTTTGGCCACTTTGTTCGTATGTTTGGGGTAATTGTCTTGCTGTAGAATCCTTCTATTCGGCATATTTCACTCTGCGTAAGGTAGCATGGTGGCTCTCATTATGCTGAAATAAACTCCGGCGGTCATCATCGGTTTTATTCAAAAAATGGGACTAGTTCCATACTAGGAAATTTATTTAATTTTTGCTCTGCCGTGCTTAACAGTCTTGATAGTACACTCTGATTCAAACTCTTCTTTTTTTTCACCTGCAAACAAATGTCCTGTTCCCAGGAGTACCAATAAAACAATTTTGGATTCGTCAGCCCATAATACATTGCGCCATTTAGAAGGTTCATTCTGGTAAGTTGATTTTTGAAAGTGGTGGTATTTTTCTGTGAGTTCTGGCAGCTTTCTTTTTATTGTTGATGTCGCCAGGAGTAAATTCAACTTCTCTTTTATATTTCTAGCGTTCATAAACGGGTTACTTTTGTCTAATCTTACTATTTGTCATTTATCGACTATTATTTTCGGCTTTCTTCCTCTTTTTTCTTCCTTTTGAACGTATTTTTTGGCATTGGCAATCATTTTATTTGAACACCCAACAATTTCACTCATAAATTTGTAAGTTTTACCCTCAGAAAACAATTTTTTTTATTAGGCACGTTTCTCGAGAGTACAACGCAACACCCCGATCTATTTTACTTTGCTAACATCGCTGCACTTTTGAAATATTATCTTTTATTAACTACGATATGTGCGTAAATATAGCTTAAAGCCAAAAGAAAATTAGAAATACTGGTGTACACTTCGAAAATGCACATCAGAATGACGTGGTGCTATTATTTTGCACAATTTAAATTCGGTTGCATTTCCGGTAATGGGACATTTTTTAATGACAAGATGGAATTTTTTTCTTATGGGTTTTATGACTGCTGTAACAGAGATGTTTTGCAATAAACATGAGGCGCCTGTCTGACCATAGAAAAAAGTTATTAGCATAATAGTGACAAAGTCGAACATAGTGCTATAATTTTCACAGTGTTAAATATAAATATCTCTCTAAGTAAAAATTAAGAAAAAGTAATATTAGTGAGTGCCTTCTACAGTTTAGGGTGTTACTTAATAGTTGGTAGGATAATTCTTACTTGATAACACTGCCCTTAATTGGTTCGGTAAAATTTCATGCAGTTTCTGGTGCATATCAGACCTCTTGAGTGGCTGTCCATAAGTTGTCCAGATTTTTGCATAATTTTTGTTTCAGAAACAAGTCGACATTCTTCCATAAGTTCTCAATTGGATTGAGGTCTGGACTTTATGGAGGCCAGCTGAAAACTTGCACTTTCATTTTCTCGAAGCCACTGTTTTACTGACTTAGCAGTATGTTTCGGGTCATTGTCATGGACAAACCTACAGATTATTGGCAGATTCTCTAATGCAAATGGTTCCATATGTGACTGATGTTTTTATATTGGCCAATTTTACCGAATGTGGTCGCCGCGGCGTAGTGGCTAAGTTCTTCCAACACGCAGAAGGTCTTGCTCTGGGTTCGATTCTCGAAATGAACATCACGCATTTTTCACGGCTCCACCTGACAACAACCAAAGCAAATCATTGTCTATGAAAAGACTCCCAAATTTCGCCGTTCATAGTCGGCATAAAACTGCACGTCCCTTCTGCCCGTGAGAGAACAGTAGCACGCATAACACGAATAGTTGCTCTAGAAGTTAGGCCTTGGTCCCTTGTGATTGTAGTGCCACTTAATTAATTAAATTGATTTTACAGGATGTCTCTGCAACAGGCCCAACACCATGTCAAGAAAATGCAGCCTAAACCATGGTACAACAGTTTTTATATCCGTGTCTATTTGACTGCGCTACATAAAAGTCTGCATTGATAAAGCGTATGACAAGCTGTCTTTGTAAAAAACTCTTTTACCGTCTTTTAGTTGATCACAATAACCGCTCACTGAGTTGTGGATACTATTTGCATTTATTTTTTCTTCCCAATCTATTGACCATTTGCAGTTGTCTCTTCTTGGTGAAAACACGCTGATTCTGGAAGCACTTTATGTTTTATTTTTAAAGAAACATATCTAAACTGTATAATTAAACTTAGAAGAAGATAGAATTTAAGATGAGTGTTATTGATTTGAGAGAGTAGGTATAACTTTTGATTCACCTTCCAAATTTCGAAACACAACGATTTAATTTTAAATTTCTTCTTCGAATCGATTCCCGACCAGGCCTCACCAAGTACTTAAAGCCTTCTGGTCCCTTATTCTGAACATTAATAATTTTTTACTACATCATTCACATTCCCATCTATTTCTGCATATTCCCTTGTAAACCCTTCAGACGATAATTCGTGGCGCAATGTCCCAATGGCATAACTCCTGCAAGTAGCAACTGCTTAGCGGTTCAGATGTATTTACATTTCGTTTTGGTTAATGATATCCCGATGCAATGTCCAACCATGCCATTTCATAGCAACAATGGTTTGTCTTTTATTTTCCTTTGTAGAAAAGTCGAGGAATTAGATCCTTCAACAGCATATTATTCCAACTTGGTCAACTTCCTAACATATATGCGCATTGTTCACATAAGGTAGAACCAAGGTTTTTTCTTTAAAGATCACGTCCACTCTCTTATTATTTAGAATTTCCAGTTGAACCTGGTGCCGAGCTTAGCGTTTCCGTTTTCAATATACAACACCTTCTATTTATACAACTTAACTACACTAAGATGACTTTAAGGTTTGAATATGAGAGTTTCCGACAAGTATTCTGGTTGACAGATATGGCGTCATTACATACCGAAATTCAACCGCTTCTGCAGTAATTTTTAAATATATCGGTATATAGAATTATCCTCCTCCTCCCTCCTCCTCTTTCCCTGCACGGATTGCAGAGAAGGTTTTATCAACTTTTTAGGACTTTCTACTTATATCACTAGAAAAGGTAGAAAAGGCTTATGGTATGACTTCTGCTGTTGTTTGGGATAAGAATTTAATTAAAAAATAAAACTAATAAGGAAAACAATGGACCAAACAAATTAATTTCCTTTCTCTTGCGAAAACAATCCAATGGCTGTTTTGTTTTTCAACCAAAGGCTTGCCTAAAGCACATCCATAGAGTCAAAAAACGATGGCTTGGTGTTAGAGACCAAAAGGAAAAATTTTTACCTCTATATTCCAAAAATGAAATGACTTACTTATGAGTCTTACTCAGAATTTTGAGTTGTATAGTTTATTGTCGAACAGGTACATATCTCGAAATAAAGGACTGGTTCAGTTTAATATTTAATTTGTGCGAGTGAGCAATCTAATTCCTAGAGCAGCACAATGAAATCTTGACTGAGAATTGTTTGCTCATAATGGGAGAAATCCGTCAAAAGGACACATTTGGCCGACGGTCTATTTACATTAAACACCTTTGAGTGGATGAAGGGTGGGTGACAAAATAAATAAACCCGTTTGAGACAAAGGGGACAAATCTACAATAATGGAGCACAAATCTATCTATAACCTTTTGTAATAGGAAAGTTATTAAATCTGTTTTGTCCTGAGTGCTTGAGAATTTTAATTTTTATTCATATTCAAACAAAAGGAAAGATTTTTTTTGCAACTTAATTTTTTAATGCAACTTAATAATCCTAACGAATTTAAACGTGAGTTTATACATAAAATTTACATATTAACATATGTATCTAAGAAATATGCATTTGATGCCTTCGCCTGTGTAACATTGTCGCAGTTTGTACTTGGAGGTTACAGATTACCCTCGACAAGCTTAAAAAATGGATTTTCGAAAGCATTTTAAATGCACACTTTTGCCAATCAGTTCAGCGACCGTACTTAACAATTTTATCTTGTTCAGAAAAATGCAGTTCTGATCTGAGTTCAAAGTGTTGAATCTTTGCAAGTTGTTTTGAGATGTTTAAATGTACTTCACGTCGCTTTAATGAAATTCACGATGAATTTTTGTGTCGGTAATTCGTGCGGTTTGCTAAGAGATGTTGTAACTTACATTATTCCAGCTGCTTTTAAACGTGTTTAAAAGACTGCTTGATTTACGCCCAAGGATTCTGGGGCTCTTCTTGTGTCTGGCAACAATCTTCATAGACTTTTGGCTGCCCAGGACATTCATCGTGTTCCAAGCCAAAATCGCCACTTATAAATCATGCAAGCTACTTTTGGCACGTTCGCTCAGTAAGCGCATGATAACCATTAATTTCCATCAAAATACGATGACTTTTGGCAGCGGTTTTTTTTCTACATATTAAAGTAATGAAGAAGAACTCCCCGCAAAAACACTTTTTCGTTCGTTCGACATATTTGCGTGAAAAACAATGATTGTTGTTTACGTTTCAAATGAATAACGAAATGACGTACAATGACAGTACTTTTCCAACGCATGTTCCAATCCATCTCTTAATCGTATCTTAGCAAACGGTATGAATTAAGTTAGAGGCCGAATATAGCAAGAGCCATAACATACCAAAATCCAAACCACACAAAATGTTCAGTCGAAAATTCCACCCCAAGCTTATTTTTCGTTCCCAAAATCATTTCAAATCTTTCTTCCTTTGCGAAAGTCGCCCTTAGAAAAATCGTACGTTTTGGAAGACTGTAGGGACAAGAAGCCCACAAGGGACAAGGGCCTAGCTTCTACAACAACTACTCGTTTAGTGCATGCTACTGTTTTCTCACGAGTAGAAGGGACCTACAGTTTTTTGCCGACTCCGAACGTCGAGATTTGAGAAGCTTTTCATAGACAATTGATACTGAGTGTTGTCAGAGGTGATGCCGTGAAAAAATGAGAGGTGTCCCGTCCGGGAAGCCAACCTAGACTTCCTGCGTCGCGGTCGACGCACTTACCGCAACGCCACGGCAACCAAAGTGTAGTGAGAAGCTAAGACTAATTAGGTCGCTTTTATAAATTTCAAACATGAAAAGGGTGATTTACTTAAATTAACTTTTTAAACGATATTTTAAATTGATTTCTTTTTTTTTCGGAGGCGACAGAAAGAATGAAATACTTCACTCTGTGCGTAAGAGCTCCAATTAAGATGCAAAGACATGTACTGGCATATTGGAAAATATTCCAAGCTAAGAATTGACAACAAATTGCTTATCTGGACGTATGGTATACAACTATGGGATTGTACCAAAGAATGTAATAGAAACATACTACAAACATCTCAAAATAAAGTGCTAAGGGCATTCGTCAACGCACCCTGGTATATACGAAACAGCGACATCCACAGTGATCTTGGAATTCCATCAGTCCATGATGAAATTACGAATTTTGCTCGTAAGCATAAGCGTGGAAGAGCACATAAACTATGCTGTCCTTCCGATTCTCGACCAAAACAACGCTTTCCGCCGTCTGCAAAGGACCAAACCCGTTGACCTAGCACGGTGAATTCAAACCGCGCTTAGCTGCGGTGACAGCAAGAACTCTCAATGGAGAATTTCTTGCCAAATGCGCCTAAACCAAGAAAGTAAAACTGCTGGATAAGTGGCAGACTTAGTTGTAGGGGAAATAGAATTTATTTGAAGGGAGGTGTTTTTACTGGGTAAAAATCCCTTTCGCTATGTGGGAACGGTTCCCATAGTGAAAAAAAAACCTCTGTGCGTAATGTATTTTTATCGAGCCACGCAATGTATGTTACACGCTGTTATATATAGTGGAGTAACGGGAGAAATTTACAAGCAGGATTCAAGAACCTTAGTAGCCGACTGCTTATTTACTATAAAAAAAATAAAAACTACAGTAGCTGCATGAATTAAAAGTTGGCGTTAAGCAAGTAGCACATTTCTGTAAATCGCCTACATTTTTGAATTCGTTTGGAAGACTGAATTCCTAGCTGGCTTTAAATAAATACAATTTAGTATCCGAAATTTTAGAAGAACGACTTTTAAGCTGTATTTGTCTTAGCTTTTAAATACGTATGTATGTGGGGTGGATCTGGGCCTCAGGCAACAAGCCTCCTCAGCTGGCACGTTCTTTAGAAAGCTGTCTCCAATTTCGAACCAAAACTTGGTTGAGGTCCTTCTCCACTTTTGTGCGCTATCGATTACATAGGCGCCATCTGTTGCTTTTTCCCACTGGTTCAGAGTTGAAGAGTCTTCGGCCTGAAGCAATGTTGTCCTTGCACTCTTAAGCATTAACGCCTGGCTGTGCCATTGTCTCTGTACAGCCCGTTCATCACCGCAAAAGATTGAAAGCATTGAAATCTCTTCTTCATCTCTCTTTGAGATTGTCCAGGCTTAAAAGTATAAGTTCTGTATCTTGTAGACAGCCAACTAGCTTATTAAGGGTCAGTTCGACGATATTTCCTAGGGTAAAGGAGATAATTTTTTCAAAGTTTTCAAAGACCAGCCCACAAGGGACCAGGGCGTAGCTTCTACAATCACTACTGGTGTTGTGCGTGCTAGTGTTCCCTCACCAGCAGAAGGGACCTACAGTTTTTTGCCGACTTTGAACGGCGAGATTTGAGAAGCTTTTCATAAACAGTTTGTACTCTTTCTGTTTTGTCAGTAACTCGAAAGAGCTGATTCAAGTACAAGGTGCGCTTCCTTCGTCGTTGTTTCTTTGGCTTCTAAAGGGTGATTTTTTAGCTATTATCTTTTTGGCGACACTGGTTTAAACAGTTGACGCACGTTTCGTGTTTTGTTTCACTGCCAAACATCTTCAGTTTGGTATTTAGCTTAACCATGAATCGTCTTACAAACGAACAATTTTATTATCAAAATGTTAAGAAAGTTAATCGCGCGCTTCTTCCACTTTTTTATCGAAAAATTGCGTTCAGCGACGCATGAAATAATCTTCAAACATTTAATTATATAGACCGTACTATTGATTCAAAAAAAGATTTCATGCATTTTTCTGAATTTTATGTGTTTTTTTTTTAAAACTCTCCTATAGGTTTTTAAAAATCGCCCTTTAGAATCGGCTAAATGACCGCTTCAGATTGTTGGGGTAGGGTAAAACTTTTCATTACGCTAGCGTATAAATTAAACGCATTTTGATGACGTGGATAAGTTTGGATTTATGGAATACTGTGGTTGTCGCATAAATCTGAACCTTAAGCAACTCCTACAGAAAAAAGGTTAAACACGACCTCGCCATCACCTCCACGTGGGATGGCTATGCTTTTAAGTCGATTTCGCAGAATATCGAACACTTTATCGATATTCATGTCGTTAATGTCTACAACATCTCATTTAGGCCAGAAGAACTTGTCAACCTTTAGCACTCGCTGTTGATAGGAACGGTCTGGTGAACGTCATACCGCATGAAATGCACCGATGGCCTCATCACAAAGACTTGTTTTGTAAGCATTAGACGCATTTGGATCTCATGTCTATTAGTATCGTTGCAAATCCGACCTAAAAATGCATCCAGAAACGGCACACATCCATTCCGAATGCGCAAGAGTCCATTCAGAAAACACACATCGTTGTCTAGGATCATTTACTCTTAGTTCAAGTCACGACACCAAAATGTCATAGGCAAAGGACACGTGAGTGACGGGAAGTCTATTGTCTTGAATACACTCTCACCGACAGCGATGATGTTCTCGGGAGATAAAGGGTGTAGTCAATGGATGTGTCTTGAACATCCCTATCGCACACTGCCAATAGTCATTTCTTTCGAACGCTCACGACGTCTGTCACAGAGCACAAAATGTTGTCCGAATAAAACACTCAATTTGATAAAATAATTTTATTTTTTGCACGTGTTGTTAAATGCTACATTCGTTAACTCTAATTTGGCCAATATAATCTAAATACATGACAGATGGCAGTCTAATCTTCTTCTTCTTCAGATGGCGCTACAGTGCGGGGTGGACCTGGGCCTCAACCAGCATGCCTCTCCAGCTAGCACGATCTTTTGCCAGCTGCTTCCAATTGCGCACTCCAAGTTGGTTGAGGTCCTTTTCCACTTGTGTGCGCCATCTCAGTCTAGGACGTCCTCTGTTGGGTTGTCCCTGTGGTTCGGATTCGAAGACTCTTCGGGCCGGAGCAGTGTTGTCCATCTGTTCTACATGGCCTAGCCACCTTAAGCGTTGCATCCGTAGATGCTTGACTAGGTTCATGCCGCCGTACAGCCCATACAGTTCGTGGTTGGAGAGGGCTTTATTACTCAATTGCCTCTTAAGCCCAAAGAAACAGCGATTGGCAAGTGTGATTCTGCGCTGGATTTCGGTACTGATATTGTTGTCCCTATTTACCACGGAGCCGAGGTAGACGAAGTCCTTGACTACCTCGAAACGTCTGCTGCCCATAGTGACGCTCTGTCCGAGACGTCGATGTTCTGCGTCCTTCTTTGATGACAGCATATACTTTGTTTCGCCCTCGTTTACCACCAGTCCCACTTAAGCCGCTTCTGCTTCGATGCTAGCAAACGCCTCATTGACGGCTCGCTGAGTTCTGCCGGTCCTCCAGGTTGGGAGTGTGCGTCGGGCTAACTGCCCGGCCACATTAAAAAATAATAGTTACGAACCAACCGAATGCCTCGGATACGGATGGATGGCAGCCTAATAGTTTTTCAAAATATTTCCCCATTAAGATCTATACACTTTTGCATGCGCTTGAAACTATTGTCGAAGCACTTTTGCCACTCTGATTGAGGTATCTCCAAAACATGCGTTCTGAACGCATCAACCGCTTTTTCAGGTGTCGAAAAACGTTGATCTCTCATTTTATTTTTTACGTTATTCACGTACGTGAAGTCATTTGGTGCCAAGTCAGGACTATACAGCGGATGACTCATCAAAGCGATGTTTTGAGTGCTCAAAAATGCAGTTTTTTGAGCCGATGTGTGAGAGCTCGGATTGTCTTGGTGAAGAGTGATCCGGCTTTGGCGGTTGGTTTTCCTGATTTCTTGGAAGACAACTGACAAACAAATGGTTATGTACCACTCAGAATTGACTGTTCTGCGATGTTCTAATGGTATGGCTGCGACATGTCCAGTTTTTCTGAAAACACAGGCGACCATTTGCTTGGAAGTGCTTCGTGCGCGAGCAATTTTTGTTAGATTTGGCTCATTCTTTAGACCAATCGACACGAGCCTTTTTTTGAGCGGTTGACACATTATGTGGGATCCAACGCAAACAAATTTGTTTGACGGTCAAATGTTCATGCAATATTGAATGTATGCTGGTCTCACTAATGCCTAAGGTTGTCTCGATCTCAAGATAGGTCACATGACGATCTTGCAATCTCAGTTGGCATCAATGGTTTCCGGAACAACAACTGATTTTGGATGACCTTTACGAAATTCGTCTTGGAGTGAACTACGACCTGGGTTGAATTCACCATACCATCGATAAACACTGGTCCTTGATGGAGCTTCATCGCCAAAAAATTTAATGAAGTTCATCGATGCACTGTTGTTGAGTTAATCCACATCGAAAGTTGTAAAAAACAATCTCACGAACATTTTCACGATTTAATTCAATTTTTTGGGCGAGATGAATCTTTTAAGTTACTGTAAACACCACAAATAGCGCTCGTATGTCAAAACGTTCTGAGTACGTATAACCTCAAAAATGTCAAACTTTACAATAGAGCTGGCAGTTGCCAGTTTGCACTACTAGGGTTGCCCAATCCCGAAATATAAAAGGCAACCTTCGTAATACCGCTGATGGCATCTGCGCCTATATGAAGATCCGATATTCCGTTCTAAATATTTTGTATAAAAAATTGTCGACGAAGAAATGGCTGGGAACCGTCTTGGGAGTGTTGGCAAAACAATTCTTTTAAACTAACTGCCTAATTTGAGCTTCCTAGGCGGGCAAATGTTCTACAATTCTATGACAGAGAGCAGAGTTTTCTTACCAACACTATCATACAAAATGAGAGCTCTGTGCGACAGTGGATTATTGTGGACCGTTTAGGTTTCCCTTTGATTACATTGACTTTAGTCATCACAGCAATGAACTTAAGCATTGCCTTTATCACCCTCAATGCCAACTCAAATGGTACTCAATGCTCCTACCCTGGTTACGTATTTTATCCAAGTCATGGCAATACACAGAATGTTGATCTTAGCTAATCGGGCCGTCTTAATCTATCCAAACAGCCTGCCATCATCACTTTGTGATCACCACTGGCAAGTGTTTACTGATAAATTGTATAAAAACCAAAACTAGTTGCCCAGTAAAATCAACCTTAAATCTGAGAATGACCATGTGCTGCATACGCCACTCCGCCATGCATTGACTCCTCTTCAATTGTCAAGCAAGTACTGGTGCACACAAAGCGGAGTCGTCTTTGGACCCGATCCATCTTCACTTTATGCGTAGATTGAAGCACGTCATCAATTGAAGTCAAGTGCTTAACGTCATAACACCGTTTCGAAACAAAACCAAGTCGACAACCCCCTAAGGTCGACCCAACGCTCGCATTCCCATGAGAGGCAGAATAAAATGCGCCCACAATCAGCTCCGCTCAATAGCTTGTCATGGTTCCCTCGCGTGACCTTTACCCAAGATTTACACAACAAAACTACGCACTCTACCCCGTTTTGCTGCCCCGGCACACAGCATCAGACGACAGATACGATCCGCTTGGGTAGCCTAAAAACTTATGTGTGTACTCGGTGGGAATTAAGTTAAATTGGTTCAACGAGTTCAAATTTGTTTTCGTTTAGACGCTGCTTGTGCGGTGCTGCCGTCTGCCGCTCTATGAAAGTCGAGCGCAGATCCACAGATTCATTATGCCCGCATGCGAGACCTGAATGGACTCATGACAATCGGCCACGACCGCGCGATGGACATGAGAGACATCTGCCATCGTGTGCCCATTTGCCATTTGCGAGGAACGAGAGAAAAAAATTCGCGCACTGATTTCTGGCTCAGTATGGAAAACGCGCGCGGCCACGTCAGCCACGATCGGCGATCTTTGCTTTGGTTTCCAGTGCGTTCAGAAGGGAGTATCGGCGTCGTTGGTTTCGAATCTAGTTGGATAATTAGGGACAGAGCCACGCAAGGGGATGCAATTGAATATCAATAAGGGCAGCGACAGCGACTCGGTGAGCATCGATCAGTGCATCTGCAAGCTCGGCGTGAATCAGAAGACTGGTCGTGTTCAGTGGTGTCCTGGGTTCACGTGCTGTAAGTTTTTTGTCATTCTTCCAGTGATCATGCTGCCGGTTACGTTGGTGCTGATACTGCTTATGCGGATGGACGGCATGATGTACGCGCTGAGCCTGCAGAAGACCATTGACAGCCGGCAGGCGCTGGATGACAGTTTTATGCTGCAAACCGAGATGGATGAAGTTGAGCGGGTGTCACGGTGCATGTCACTGAGGTTTGGGCTGAGTGAGGCGCAAGACATCGAGGAGAGAGACATCATGAAGGACGCCCGGACGTCGTTCATCCCCAAAGACACGTCGGCCATTCCGAGGGAGTGCATCGACTTCGGCAGCGGGCAGTACACTATGAGCCGTTCGAGACGAACGGCAAATTTCAGCAAGGCGCAGCTGTCCCCGGCTGTAAGAAGCCCCGGTGTCGGGACGAAGGATCAGTCGTCTTTGGGCCTACACTTTATTTGGCAGGCGGAGGACAACAAGGAGGCCATTCGGCGAGCACAGGCAGAGACCATGAAGCGCTACATGGACACAAGTGTCGATCCCTGTACAGACTTCTACAAGTACGCCTGCGGCTTCTGGGAGAAAATCAACCCCATTCCGAGAGACAAGGCTGGCTTTGACACGTTCGAGATGCTGCGCGAGAACCTTGACGTTGTGCTTGAGCAGCTCCTACAGGAGCCTACGTTGAAGCCAGAAGTCGTGTCTGTAAACAACAACTTCTACCAGGATCCTGAGGCCAAGTCGGACATCACGTCTCCAAATATCGACCCGAGAGGTGTCCTGAGTGAGGCGCTCAAGGCCAGCCGGCTGCGGAGACACATCATCAAGCGGAAAAGAGTCCTTGGGACCCTCCTTGATCGGTACAAACGAGGTACTCTCCGTATCTCACAGACGCAAGCCCGTAGACTCATCAGGGAGGCTCCACATGAAGGAGAGAGCGACGCAGAGGTAAAGGCCAAGTTACTGTACCGCTCTTGTACCAACAGCAAGCTGCTGGAACAGCGCGGCGTGAAGCCGTTACTAGATCTTATCAGGTCCCTCGGCGGCTGGCCCGTCCTCGACAACCACTGGGATCCGGACAACTTTGACTGGCTGAACTTGACCGCCCAGTTGCGGCTGTACAACAACGACATCCTCATCGTTCAGTGGGTGGGACCCGACCTGAAGAACTCCAACCAGAACATTATCCACCTCGACCAAACAAGCCTGGGTCTTCCAACAAGGGGCTACTTCCTGGAGGAAAGCAACGAGAAGTACCTAAAGGCATATAAGGACTTTATGCGGACCGTCATGCACCTGTTGGGCGCTAGCCAAAAGGACGCCGCCCGAACAGCTGACGAGCTCATCGCCTTCGAGGCCCAGCTGGCAGGAATCACTTCCCCGGCCGAAGAGCGAGTGAATGTCACAAAGCTTTACAAGAAGATGACAGTGGCGGAGCTCAGCCAGGCCGTACCGGACATCAACTGGAGAATGTACCTCAGCACCATACAAGAGCGGCCCGTAGATGACTCCGAGAGCATTGTTATCTTCGCACTAGACTTCATGAATGACTTGGTCGGACTATTGAACGAAGTCGAGCCGCGAATTGTGGCGAACTATCTGATCTGGCGATTCATACGCCATCGCATCAACAACGTGGATGACCGCTTCGAGGCATCCAAGCAGAAGTTCTTCCACGCGCTGTTCGGTCGCGAGGAGAGTCCGTCCCGATGGAAGGTGTGCATCGCGCAGGTCAACTCCAATATGGGGATGGCGCTGGGCGCCATGTTTGTGCGGAAGTACTTCGACGAGAACAGCAAGCGCGACACTCTGCGAATGACACACGAGCTGCAGCAGGCCTTCCGCGACATCCTCCACACCACCAACTGGATCGACCCCACCACCAAGCAGCTGGCCGAGGAAAAGGTCAACGCAATGTCCCTCAAAATCGGATATCCCGACTTCATCCTTATCCCGCGGGAGCTGAACGAGAAGTACAAAGGCATCGACATCCACCCCGACAAGTACTTCGAGAACACGCTGAATGTGCTGCGGCACACTGCGCGCACCGAGCAGCAAAAAATGCAGGAGCCCGTCAACAAGACCCTTTGGCAGACGCCGCCGGCGATCGTGAACGCCTACTACAGTCGCAACAAGAACCAGATCATGTTCCCGGCGGGCATTCTTCAGCCGCCTTTCTATCACCGACATTTTCCGCGCTCGCTCAACTTTGGCGGCATCGGTGTGGTCATAGGTCACGAGCTGACGCACGGCTTCGACGACAAGGGCCGGCTTTTCGACAGCAGCGGCAGCATTCACAAGTGGTGGACCGATTCCTCGATTCAGAACTTTGACGAGCGAGCCCGCTGCCTAGTGGCGCAGTACAGCAACTACACCGTTAGTGAGGTGGGCATCGCCCTCAACGGAGAGAACACACAAGGCGAGAACATCGCGGACAATGGCGGCATAAGGCAGGCCTTCCACGCCTACCAAAACTGGCTGCTCCACAACCCTGAGAAGCGTCGAAGCGAGACACTGCCGGGACTAAACATGACGGGCAATCAACTCTTCTTCCTGAACTTCGCCCAAGTATGGTGCGGCGCCATGCGACCGGAAGCGACACGCAACAAGCTGAATACCGCCATCCACAGTCCGGGCCGGTTCCGCGTCATCGGAACCCTATCCAACTCAGAGGATTTCGCCAAAGAGTTCCGCTGTGCGAAGGGCACACCCATGAATCCGGTGGAAAAGTGCGGCGTGTGGTGAGCGCGATGACGAGGGTGAGGAGGCGCTCGTGAAATGGGATGCGCGCCATCGATGTTATCATTGCCGTTGTCTGGTTGTCTTTGTCATAGCTGCTGATGGCGTCGTCGCCGTTGTTGTTGTTGTCGTCGTCGTCGCTGTCCCCCCGTTTTATTGGAGTTAATTGAATCAATGCGTGGTGACGTCCAACGGTAAGTGTTGACTGTCATTTTGTGCCATTAAACGTTGTTGTGTTGTTGCAGTGCAATTTTCATTTAATCTTCGATGGCAGTAGTGATGGGGTAACGACATGCACTCATTCCCCGCGAGCTTTTTTTTTCTGTTCCTTCCTCCTCCCAGCTAGGCTGTCAGTTGTGATGTGCTAGGAGGCTTGGCGCTGAAAGGAACACACGCCTAGGCTGACGAGGGGACGATGTGAGTTTCAATTAACAGTTTCGATGATGATGAATTGATTGTTTGTCGTGGTGTGCGTGCAAGCACTTAATTAACTTTGACAGCTGTCACTGGCAATGCGAAAAGCAGCCATATTTACGGCGAACAGCTGAGTGAGAGAAAAGCGATGACACTGTGCGCTGTGTAATTAAAAACCGGCAAAACTGTCGGATGTGTCATTTTGCTGCGGGCATGATTGAATGCTAATTGGATTTATTAGTCAGCGCTGCTTTCAGGCTGTATGTGACGCCGTATGAGCGGTGGAGTGTTAATAGTCGGTGTTTAGAAATATGTGGGTGCAGTTGGGAGTACGTCAAGTTTCTTGGAAGATTCCCAAAAGGATAGCAGCCTGTCGGGCGATGTTTTGAGTTTATTATGGTAATTTTCTCCTTTCATGTGTATTCCGTGTATAGTCACCAGAGTGATGGGTGTGTATTTAAGGACTCCTTTGAACTGAACAGTGAACGTGCATATGTCAGCGGTTATGCTTCCGCCGTCATTTCTTATGAAAACCCATACAGTGGAGCCGATTTTAGAACTCCAATGCAAATTGAACGGAGTCAAGCTTAACCCTCAATTTTGGTTGACAATTTTGCTGTTTTCGTAAGCAAGACATTGCAGTTATTAACTTGTGTAAGAATTAAATGAGCACACGCTGCTAAAGTTCCTTAATGACTTGTTTTTTTATGTGATGTTAATGCTGCCAGGGCTGTAAGACATTTTTGTAATCTTCGCCCTCGATGTCGTAATTTGGCCATTTTGACTTCGATCTTGCCCTGTGATCCCATTTCAATGGCGGTGTAAGACGGCGAAGTTTTAAATTAAAAGCAAATTAGCTACCATCCTTTTAATTCGCGTTGCTCCCCAATCGTCACAAAAGTTCCCGCAACAAACACATCTGCTGCCCTCCTGTAGGGGATGATAAAAATTAGATCATCTTGATAAAATTTTGGTAATCCCTTTAAAAGGCCGTAAGCCATCTTGAAACCCAGGGTAACAAAGAAAGCTAGACAACGCTTGCCTACATTATGCAAATTGTCTTATCAGTTGTCCCACATTAGGGATTAATTTCAAAAATCAGAGCGACCTTAAGCAAAGGTTGCTGAGGATCCCCAAGATGTTTAAGGTAGACATTGAATTCGATTAGGTCATATTTCAGTATTTTTCAAATTTTAAGATTTCAAGGCATTTTAAGATTTTGAGTTTTTAGGATTTTCAACTTCTTAAGGTTTGTAGATTGATCTGTTGAAGATATTGGTCGAAGTTTAACCACCTTAATTTTACAGTGTTCTTAATTCTGCTTAACGGCTGTACGTCAACCGTTTTCATTGTCAGGCATTCAAAGCTTTTATGGATATTCCCAACATTTGTTTTTGAACAGTTTGCTGTTTCATTTAAATTATGATGGATTTATGAATCATTTGATTTAAAATCACATTCGTAGCACTTTGATTAGTGTATACGGAATCACTGATGGAGCCAAAGTCTGTATGGGGGGGGGGGGGGGAGTGAATGGCGTCTACCAAACCCTTCTCTTTAGCAACCTGTCTGTTAGTGACAGCTTGATCAGAGGCTACTTTCTGGTGAAACGGGAGGTCAAGAACCCTTGGAACTTCGGTTTCAGCCTGACCGTGAGGTAGGCCCCCTTGTGGGAGTATCGTGGTGGCTTAAAACAAAATATCGTCGGCAGATTCGAGGTTGGTGTACTGTAATTAGGTTGCTCACCCTACTGATTCAGGTGGTTAGGGGACCTTGCCGGCTCAGTGTGGAGTTCTCAACCGGGTGCTGCGACCCATAGAGAGCCAGGGATTTTAGAAAGGCTTCGCTCCATACCAAGGTCTTGTGATTGTCCCTCAAGCATGATCTCGCGTCTAGTCCCATTAGCCATTTTGATCATTTCGTTTCGGAAGCGTTTCACTTATGGTTATTCGGTCAATACAATATCTTTCCATTTATTTATGTGAAACCCAGACATCCAACTTCTTTGAGTAGTCTGGCCATTTAAAGTAATTCCAAACAGTCATGCGGTTGATGTTTAGTACCTCCGCGATGCGCTAATAGCTTCCTAATAGCTTTTATCATTTTCGAGGCTTAGATCTGTCAAATGGACTTATCAAACCAGATCAATTCCGAATGATTCTTTTATTTACCGTTATATTATCAAATGCGTCATTTGTGTTCTGACTGCCCTCGACGCAGTATGTCCCAAATTTAACTTGTAAAGCAAAAGAGTACAAATTTCCACCATCGACTTTTTAATTTGAAAATTCTGAAGAGGAAAACAGTTGTACTTGCAAGAGATTCCCAAGTTTGTTGTACAAATGTTCATTTGACAGATTACTTACTTAAAGTGGCGCTACAGTCCGGGGTGGACCTGGGCCTCAACTAACAAGCGTCTCCAGCCAGTTCGATCTGTAGCTAGCTGTCTCCAGTTTCGCACGCATAGTTGATTGAGGTCTCTTTCCACTTGCGTGTGCCACCTGAGCCGCGTTCCTCCTCTACTGCGCCGTCCCTCGGAGGTGGGTTCTAAGACTTTTCGAACCGGAACATTGGTTTCCATTCGCTCTACATGACCTAGCTATCTTAATCGTTGGATATTCACTCTTCACTCGCTCGATGTTGCTGAACAGCCCGTATTGTTCGTCATTATATCTCCTCCTCCACTCATCATCTATGCAGATGGGTCCGAAAATCACACGAAGAATTTTCCTCTCGAAGCAAGCAAGAGCAGCTTCATCCGCTTTTGACAAAGTCCATGCCTCCGCGCCATATAGCAGGACTGGGACGATTAAGGTCTTGTAAGGCGTTACCTTGGTTGTTCGAAAGAGGGCTTTGCTTACCAATTGCTTTCTTAGCCCAAAGAAGCAGCGATTGGCAAGAGTTATTCTTTGTTTGACTTCAGTGCTGGCGTCATTGTTTGAATTGTAACGGTGCCTACGTAGACAAAGTTTTGACTACCTCAAAGTCATTTCTGTCTGCTGGTATTGGTGTTTGGGTTTTGAACAATTCTTTCAAGAACGATGTTGAAAAAGTCGCATGACAGCGCGTTGCTTTGTCTGAATCCTTTTTTGACAACAAAGGTCTCGGTTAGGTTTTTACCGGCCTTGATGGAGCAGCGTTCATTCTCCATCGTCATCCTACACAAAGGGACGAGTTTGTTAGGGATGCCAAGACTAGACATTGCTCTGTATAGTTCGTCTCTATAGATGCTATCATACACTGCCTTAAAATCGATGAAAAGGGGGTGGATATCGATTTGATGCTCCTGAGTTTTCTCATAAATCTGCCGTAGTATGAATATTTGGTCGATAGTGGATTTTCCTGGTCTAAAGCCACACTGGTATGGACTGACCAAGTTGTTGACGAATGACTTTAGGCGTTCACACAGTATGGTAGATAAGATTTTGTATGCGATACTTAGGAGACTGAAGCCTCTGTAGTTGGCGCAGCTCAAAGGGTCTCCTTTTTTATTGATCGGGCAAACAATTTTGAGGTTCCATTCATCGGGCATGTTTTCCTCCGACCATATTTTACAGATGAGTTGGTGCATGCTCCTTGCCAAATCATCGCCTGCGGCTTTGAAAAACTCGGCGGGTAGGCCGTCAGCTCCCGCAGCCTTGTTGGATTTCAGTTAAGATATGGCAATCCTCACTTCATCCGGGTCGGGTGGGCGGAATTGTTAATATTCATCATCGCTTTCATTTGGGTTAAATGGTTTGTTTTGAATGACAGCGGGATTTGGTTCTTCGTCGCCGTTATACAGAATGCAGAAATGGCTTCTCCACATCCTCGGCATCGATTGTGACTCTACTTTGATGTTCCCTTGATCATCCTTACAGGCGTTGGCTCCGACTTTATAACTTTGACTGGATAACTTTACTCTTCCTTAGCTCATTCCTGCAGTAATATCCCTCTTTTCTGCCGATAACGCGTTTCTCATGCTCCTTCTTTTTTCTCCTGAGAAGCCGGTTCGTTTTTCCTCTTCTGATGCTCCTTGCTTGGCTGCATTCGCCTGCCGACACTCGTTGTCAAACAAGGGGTTTCGTTGTGGTGGCGGATTACAACCCAGCACATCAGAGGCGGCATCTCTGATGGGTTTTTGGCAATACTGCCACTGGTGTTCAATACTTGATGTTGGCGGCGTAGAATTTCTAAAGAGGTATGCGAGACACGATCGGAAAAGGATTTGGCAATCTCTTCCGATTGTAGCCGGCTGATGTTGAACTTCCTCACGGTATTTCTTTGTCTTGGCGGTGTTCGGAATATCCAACAGATTCCTAATGAGGACTAAACGAAGATGCAAACTTTGCACGAGGAATAATCTTATACGACACTTGGCTTCGTGAAATGTGTATCCAAACAATTCCACAATCCCTACGTCATTGATTCCTTTTTCGTCGCCTATACTCGCCCAATACTACAATATTCTAGACAATTACCATCCGCGCTTATCGAAGCTGTTTCAAGGACTGACAAGCGCTGTCCTTCATTTTTTCTTCTCGGTGGTCCCATTTGAGCCTAGGTAGGCAAAGTCTTTCACGAGTTCAAAGTTATAGCTGCCTACAGTGACGTTTTGTCGATGCTGGTGTTGGAGGACCGTAGAATATATTAAGAAAGAAGATATGAATGTTGTCATTCTTCATTGACCACAAGACCCATCTTAGCCTTTTTTTTCTCGATGCCCATAAACGCCCCAATGAGAGTTCGTTGCACTCTGTCTGCCTATGATGTCAATGTTGTCGGCGAATGCCAGCAGTCGCACAGATTTGTAGATGATCGTGCCTCTGATGTTGACATTTGACTATCGGGCGATCTTATCGAGAATGATTTAAAGAAATCGCATGACAGTGCGTCGGCTAGTCGAAACCCTTTTTTGAAATCAAAGGTCTCGGTTAATTTTTCACCAACCTTGAGGAGCAAAGAGCATTGTCATTCTACAAAGACGGATGATTTTCGCAGGGATGCCGAAACTGAACAATCGACTGTATAGGTCGCCTCTATAAACACTGTCATTTACGACCATTAACTCGATGAATTGTGGGTACCGACTTAAGACTCCTGGGTTTTTTCAAAATCTGCGATAATGTGAATGTTTGGTCAATAGTGGATTTCGCTGACTGGATTCCATACTTATATTAATGTGGGATTCGGGAAATAAAACTCACTTTTAATACTTCAAATTAACAGAGTGTATTTAATTATAAGTAATCGTTTTGCGTTTGGTGACGACTGACGTGTTCGACGGTTCAACTACTACTCCTTGTTCTCATTTTACTATTCTCCCTTTTATCTTCAGAATCAGCCGTTTTGGGAAAGCTGGGCAGACAGTTGTTAGGCACCAGTAACCATGTTGGACTTTAGACTGGATATTGATGCCGTAAATTCGGTCAGGTCGGGAGGGCGTGTACTTGGCCATTATCGCCTGACAACTGCAGCTTGGTTGTCATCGCGGTGATACAGTCTGCAGAAGTGGTCCTTCCATATTACCCGCACCTATTGCAAATCCTCTACTAAGTTCTCGTCCTGAGAACGGAGAAGGTTCTATTTTAGCAAACTAGACACGTTCTTTTCATTTCATTCACTTTACCTTAATTACATTAAATTGTAATATCTTTCCATTTATTTATTTTGCAGATTTCCACGTCTCGCCATAACCATCACATTTCAAGACATCGTACACCATCGGATATTAAAGCTTCATTCCTTCATCTCTATCCAACAGTTGTGATAATCAGCCGCCTTGAAGAACCGCAAGTCATCAGCCTACACACGCCCAATGTG
Organism: Eristalinus sepulchralis; assembly: GCA_944738645.1. Lineage (NCBI taxonomy): Eukaryota > Metazoa > Arthropoda > Insecta > Diptera > Syrphidae > Eristalinus > Eristalinus sepulchralis. The sequence continues at coordinate 48,030,523 of OX122882.1, forward strand.
TGTAGTTTTGTGTATATTTTATACCTTGTATTTTTAGTTATATTTAGTACAATACATTTACGTATTATATGTTTAAATGAAATTCTTGTGTGCACTTAGTTAATGGCTCAGTCAATTAAATTTACATATCTATTTAATGTTGTATGAAGCTGGGAGCGTTTGTTTGTTAAAATTAGGTGCATGATTGTGTAATATTTGGATGAAGGGTCATATCCATGGTCAGGACAACGCTTTGGGAGCTATCCCATGTACAAATGAGCTTCTGTTTGAAGGGATACCCTCTTCAAATTGGTATAAAGCGAGACCTTTTTAACACCTCTGCTGTCTTGTAGGTCACAGCACCTGGCTGAATGAACCTCTACGTCGTGTTAGAAGTTAAGTGTGACCTGAGACAGCGCCAATGCCAATTGGTAAATCAGATCGAATAGTACTATTAATTACAGCCTGCTCTTCTCGCGATTTAGGTTTGGCCACAACCACCACGATGCTTCCACAAAGGGACCAACCGCACGTTGAGGCTGTGATTCAGGGGCCCAGACCTGTAAAGTAAGGTGCTGGTTGTATGCGCGTGCCTTGATGTATACAACGAATCAAGAGATTCGTAAGCAACGCAAGACTAGACACCTCAGTTATCCAAGTTTCAACTAAGTTCATGGTTGATGGACAATCACTTCGGCTTGGTGTGGAGCAATACTTTCCTCATATCTCTGACGCTCACTGGGTCCCAGCACCTGGTTGCAATGCAACCTCATACTGAAAAGGGAAATTCCCCCCAACCAACTAGTTTGATCAGTAGGAAAACGATCGAAGTCAGGCCAGTCAGCCTGGTCAAGTTGCCACTCCCAGTAAGGTAATCTCCTTCAACTGTGTTAACTATCGAGTAATAAGTCTCCTAAACATCGCGTACAAGAACCTCGCACAAATCATTGATGAACAATGTGGTAGGGTTGTATCCGTGGAGTCCACCACTGATAGGGTTTTTAAAATGCGACAGATCCTGCATTCGATCGACTTTAAGGCGGCATAGGGCAGCATGCATAGAAATCAGCTACATATACAGTGTCATGTCTGAAAAATACTGTATATGCTACCATCAAGGAAGAAAGTACAACATCGATGTCTCGGACAAAGCATCACAATGGGCAGTAAAATTATGAGGTAATCATGGAATTCATCAACCTCTTTTCCGTATATAAGAACAATAACATCAGTTCCGAAATGAAGAGTAGAAGCACTCCTACCAACCGTTGTTTCTTTGGGCTTACAAACTCTAGAAGCTGAACCGACTCATACGTCTTGTCAAGCCTCTACGAATACAACGCTAAACATGGCTAGGTTATGTAGAGCCGATGAATATCACTGCTTTGCAATAGAGGGCGACCATGTCTGAGAAGACGCACGTAAGTGGAAGAAGATAAAACCCACTTCCGGTGTGTACTTGAAAGAAGCTGACAATGTTGTTTAAGGCTCAGGTCTGCCCCGGATTGTAATGCCACTCAAAGATCAAGGTGGCGAATTGTCAAGCTTCCAGTGACAATGGTTGACACAACTAAGCCAACCGAAGGAACTGACAAAGCACCACAGCCAGCCGAGGTGGTGGAAGTTATAGACAAACAAACCAAACCCGGTAGCCAACTAAAGCTTTCCGGCCGTCTCTACGCCAAGGTCATCTTCAGTGGAAAAAAGTGTGGTCAAGAAACTGACTATTGTGAAGAAAATTCGGAATTGTGTATCCTTTTGAAGAATGTTCACAATAGTAAAAAGTAAGATTAAAATATGAAGAAAAAAAAATCCCCTTTGATGTCCCGTGAGTAAGTTTACATGTATTGTAATATGCAAAACCAGTTTATTGAATGTCCTTTATATTTTAAATGGTGATTAATTGAAAGGTATGATTTTCAATAGACTTTTTTGACACTTTACGCATGATTCCTATTAAACTGCGTTTCCATTTTTTGTTCAGTATCATTTGGCAAGATGTTCGCCCTGGTGTTGTGGGTAAGTGCGTCGAGGTTCGCCGTTCGATTGCCGGACGTAAAACCTAGAGTTTTTTCACGATACCACTTTGAATTGCTGACAACACCCAAAGAGTATCAATTGTCTATGAAAAGCTTCTCAAATCTCGCCGTTCGGAGTCGGCAAAAAACTGTAGTTCCCTTCTACTCGTGAGAGAACAGCATCATGCACAAAACGAGTAGTTGTTGTAGAAGCCAACGCTGTGGTCTCATGTGGGCTATAGTGCCACTAAATTATTATTATCATTTGGTAAGTCGTCAGGAGAGGAGTCGTCAAGTCAGCGACTCCAAATCGTTCAGCTGCATTACGTTTATCAGTGTTCTGCGAGAAATATTTTTAGTTCGATTCGAAAAAACTTGCGATGTGTAATCGACTTACTGAAACCAGTATTGAAAAGGCTGCAGCATATGTAGCTAAGAATGTACGCGAGGACATTGAGGAATCGATTCGCGTTGTTAGCAGCTTGGAAACGATAACGAACTATGTGGTTATGGATGGACACCTTTGGACTATTTTTTCTCCCAATATGTAGCATCTCAGGTATCAAGGAATAAGCGAGCTACAATTGACGCTGTAAAAGCCAACGTTACTCCTGTTATTTGCGAGATACCAGTCGTTATGTCGAAACAGACATAGTCATGGCTGACAGTTACATGATACAATTTTTTAAATGTAAATGCCATAAATTATGCTTTTAGTCGTTAGCATAAATTGCAGGCTCACTTTTAAATTTATGTATTTTATTTTACTTAATTTATCAAAACCCGCGCCGAATCACCCTTTATAACTGTCTTCATTCTATCAGGCATAGAATCAACAAGTCGCTGGCATGCCTCCAGATTTATTGACTTTTAATCCATTCACACCGATTGGCATAAATTTTTTTTGTCTGGTATATCTGTGGAATCAACAACACTTGTTTTCATATTTCTCTTATATGATTTATTTCCGGTGACTGAGCATTGCACTTCAAAAGAGCAACACTATTGACGGTAAATCATACTTTAATTGCTTTAGCTGTGGGCTTTGGATCGTTATCTTCTTGAAACGTCCATACCTAGCTATGTGCCTACATTATGTTCTGCCTTATATTCGTACATTCGTCCCCAGTATCAATTTTTCACAAATACGTTCTAAATTCTCACTATAGAGCCACAAGAACTCTCTATCAGACGCGATTCGTACTCTCTTCTGAGGCGCTGTGAGTTGTCATCGCGCCCAACTTGCACTGACTCTTGAACTCTGTTTTATCAGTTATGAGGCTCCGATGAATGTCGTTTTGCGGGGAGAGGAAGAAAAAGGTCTTTAAATAAAACTGCCCCACCATGTAGAGCTTTGTAGTGTGGGGTGTTATGGGGTCAAATAGGGTTGGGAAATTGGTTTCTATCGAATAAATTTGACTATTTACAAATGTCGATATCGAAATCGGGCCTCAGAGTTGAATATGTTTTCGTTTATGTTAACGTTTATGTTATCATAAAAGAATGATTGTTTTATAGTTCTTCCACGCCCTCCCCAAGGCCTGGATATTAACCCTTATTGAATATTTGGTCGTACACATGGGAAGAAAATTGCGAGAAAGACATATCCATAATCAAAAACGAGTTACAAGAAGCCTTACAGGATATCTGGAAAAATGTTCCAGTGTTTCGTTTTATGAAAAAGAGATACGAAGCTGTAAAGGGCCACCACACAAAATGTAATTTATGGAATTTTATCATATAAAGGGTTCTCCAATGGAGACATAACAACTTTGAATTGAATTTGTGAATGCACTCTTTCACTAGTCATCAAACTGTCACTTTCAGATTATTCAGTCAAATCAACACTTTCACCATGGAAAAGAACACGAACGGTGCACACAACAATAAGTCGTTACCTCAAATTTTCAGTCGTAATTATCGCCCTAATATAAAAAATCCAATGGTGTTAAATCGCACGATCTAGGCGGCCAATTCTGGTCCGGGAAATGACTGCTGCAGCAAATGAATTGTTTCTCTGGCTGCATGAGATGTGGCGCCGTCTTGCTGAAACCACATCCCCTCCACATTCATTTCTTCAATTCTAGGCACGAAAAAATTGGTTATCATTTCACGATACAGAACACCTTTGACTGTTTGCGCTTGACGTGACTCATTTTCATAAAAAAAGATCCAATGATTCCTCCAGCCCAAAATCCACACCACACAGTGACACGTTGAGGATGCATTTGCTTCTCGTGTATCATTCGACGATTTTCCTCGCCCCAAATGCGACAATTCTACCTATTGACGAAGCCAGCAAGATGGAAATGGGCCTCGTCACTAAAGATGATTTTATCGGCAAAATAAGCAATTTCATGTTGTCTCTCCAAAACCCAATTAACGAACTCCCATCGCTATGCATGGTCAGCTGGCTTCAGTTCCTGAATCAATTGAACTTTGTATGCATGAAGATGCAAATCTTTCGTCGAAATTCGCGGCATAGTGGATTTGGAAACACCAATTTGCTGAGCTCGGAGTCGAATTGAGGTGGATGGAGTTTGAACGACATCATCACGTACTGCTGCGATATTTTCGGTAGATCGACCTGGTCGAAGGTGCGTTGTTGTCTTTACATCAGTTACAGGCCCAGTTTCAGCAAATTTTTCCAATAATCGCTTTACAGTTAACTCGCAATTTGTGACCTGTAGCCGCAAAACTTTCACAATTTCACAATGAGAATGCGTTGTTCATTTGTGTAGCGCTCCATTTTTATTGACCCTATACCTTCCACTAACAAACAATAATAATTGTTCAAATGTCAAACAATGACAATTCGAATGGCGCCAAATTTAAATCTTGCGTTCTTTTTGGGATGTTGGGACACATATTCATTGTGTGATGTTGTCGTGTCAGTCAGACAACAGGTTGGACGAAATTTCATAAATATCGTTGTCATTCAGATGTCTATAGCAAATAATCGAAATCAGTCAATGAACATCGTACAGACTTGCGTAAGACGTACTTTGCGTTAGGATCTTGGTTAACATCCATACAATATGAAGCTGAATCCAGAATTGAAGCCGGTAAACCATTTGAGGCAATGTGTGTTCTCCGACTGGGTTCTGGAGAAAATGCGGCAAAATGATGAATTTCATCAGGTAATTATCTCTGAGGAAGCTAATTTTTTGCTCAATGTGTTTGTCAATAAACAATGTATGCGTCCACATGTGCTTCGTAAATCACCACTTCATCTGCAAAATGTGGCTTTTTAGTGCCTTTTGCATGAGAGCGTTATTGGGCATTATTTTTTCGTCGATGATAACGATCGTCACGCTACTGTGAATGGACATCATTACCGACGATTTTTGACCCGATTTGGAAGACATTGACTTGGGGGTCATGTGGTTTCAACAGGGGGCGCCACAAATCACACGGCACATGTTTCAACCGATTTGTTGGAGAGTAAGTATGGTGAGCGTGTTATACCTCTTCGCCTCATTCGTGCGAAATTCTTTCATTTTATTTTGTTTTTCAGTTGAATAATCGGTTCTATTATTTTACAAAGCATTAAAAAGGATCTTTCATTTTCAATATCTTTCTTTCAAAATTTCTTAATAGCTTGGAAGATAAATATTTTGGGGAGAATGAGTGGTCCAGTAGTGGCTGGGTGATGTGGGAATAGGGTAGGCACTGATTGGTATCAACCTGGCGATGCCCAGCTGTTGCAACTGCTTTTCCACACATCAACTGTGCTTATAGTACCTCCACGTTGGTAGCCACCGGGTACTGGTTGTTGTTCATCTGAACTCAACTTGCTAAGTCTATAAGTGCGACCTCCACCCAAGAAGCGGAAGCGGCTAAAGTGGGGCTGGTGGTAAACGAGGGCAAAAGGAAGTATATGCTGTCATCGAAGAAGTACGCAGAACATCGACGTCTCGGACAGAGCGTCACTATGGGCAGCAGACATTTCGAGGTAGTTGAGGACTTCGTCTATCTCGGCTCCGAGGTGAATAGGGGCAACAACATCAGTACAGAAATCAAGCGCAGAATCACTCTTGCCAATCGCTGTTTCTTTGGGCTTACGAGGCAATTGAATAATAAAGCCCTCTCTATTTCACCAGAATCGAACTCATAGTTTTCAAATAAAGTGGAAATAAATTGTCACTTTTACAAAATGTTGATTTTTCTTTTGTACGCGAAATACTTATCGAATCGGCCAGCGGTGCCTCTTGCCACCATCCTTCTATTTCTTGAGTGAACTCATAGAAACTTACCCTTCCTGAACTGTTCCAAATGGCTTCCTCTAAAAGTGGACCAGACTTCTCGATATTAGGCCATGATTTGTCAGTTCAAGGCTGCTTCTGGGAAAAAGTGTCTAACCTAACCTAGGTAAACTAAGATACACACCCTCAGCTGATTTCCGTCTATAAACGGTCTGGAGGTGTCAAATGAAGTCACCTTACGTACGCTAAGCGATAACACCTGCTTTGGCGGCATAGTGAATATCCGAGCCACTCCTACCGAGCTACCGTCTTTCTTGATACAGTTGGAAGAAGGGTGATCGACCACAGCATCCTGCACTTAAAGACAACCCTAAAATTTCCCCCATTAAAATTCACCAAACTAGCACACCAACTCCATTGGAAGTATTCATAAAGATCCCGCCTGCCGAGTGAAAAAATAACAAATGGGATCCGTTGAAGCTTTCTCGTTTCCTGTGCGGAATTACACAATCATTCCGCGATTGCATATTCAATAGGCCGCCACCTCCCGTAACGTGTCGCGGAAAACCCCAGACTCTATGGGATACGAAACCGCATTCACGACCACTCACGTCCCCACTGCGACATAGCGCGCGAATTGTAAGCCGCGCCGAGAACGTCTAATTATTCAACTCGACCGAAAGAACCATGTTCTCCCTCGAACAATCTCCACAGACCGCCAAGAAGTCACCAGAGACGGCATACGACTTCAGTGCCTCAGATGGATTTTCACCTGACAAAGCTCAGTGCTTGGGTAAAATTTAATTAATATCCATCCACGGACGGCTCTGAGTTTCGTGCCACCGACCAATTAAAGAGGAAACACAGTCCGCAAGGTGACAAACCGACGGCCACCCGACCAGTCGGTCAGCCGACCTCGACTCCTGGCGTATGCAAATCATCATAATGCGGCCTGGATGAGTGCGAATTAATGTAGCAGACTCATGTCAGCTTAATCAGATTATGGCAAGTAGATGTTACCTTTTGAAATATTACACCGAGCGAAGTTAATTAATTAGTAAAGCGACTAAAAGGACATTAAGTGCTCACCTTAGTGCGGGCCTCCCCTTGCGTCGGCCGGAATGAAAGTCGAAGGCGTACAGAGCGCCTCGCAGGCGGAGCGTGGGCAGACATCAAGATGAATGGGAAATAGAATGTGTTGCGACGAGGATTGTTAATGATTTCGGAGGTGAGTGAGTGAGAACGAAAGCCCTTGGGATGCCGCCTTGCATGATTTGGGCATGACAAAGCAGAGTGATTACCAGGAAGAGTTAAGTCGGTTGGATGTGGCCATAATTAGTGGTAATTCTAGCTGCTAAATGTCTCAGGCAAGTTAACTGGATGATTCAACTGAGCAGAAGAGCAATGGAATAAGCCAGTGCTGAGATGTTTGTCTGACGGTGGGTAATCCTATGATGTACATAATTCAGACATCTGAGTTGGTTGTTGGGTGCAGTGAAGAAAGACGTGAAGAAATTGGTAATGAAATTCTTGTTTAGGTCATAAATGCAGCAGGGATATTAATTGAAAGATAAGGCGTTGGTACAGTCATATTCGCAAATTAAAACTAGGACTTCAATACAAAATGGGTTTCATTTGGTCCATAAAATATTAATTGAATGGCCTTAAAGTCCACGGGGGATCTTCGCCAACTATTCCTGTAGTGCGTGCTATTGATTTCTCACGAGTAGAGGGGACCTTTATTGCCGACATGAAACGGCGAAATTTGAACAGTTTTTCATACGCAATGAGTGTTGTTAGCAACTCAAAGGAGGTGGTGTAGTGTAAACATACGATTCCAGTGTAGCCAATTCCTGAAATTGTGTAGGCTGGGGTGAGATTATTCAACATTTTTCTTCCTCTTCGCTTCTATCTCCCCTTAGCTAAGTTAGCCACGATTTTTTTGATATGTGCAATGGGTGATATATCAGTGAGGGGGACAAGAACCAGCCCGTTCGACGAGCTAGGCTAAGCAACCACAAGCGCTCAGATCTTAGATCTTCCTCAGAGCTGCCCCTGACGCTAATCCACCTGCAACAGAATCGAACATGACAGACCTTTGGCGTGTTAATCGAAGCACTTACCCACTAGGCCACGGCGATTACGAGTGAGTCCATGCTTCCTGTTAATACTAGTCAACACAATTTCTTATCAAATTCGTCTTACTATCTCTCTGTATGATGACAGAATGAACCGGAGACTTAATTAAAACACGTTCCCAAAATTAGCTTTCACTAGCTGTCCCCACGTACGTTGCATTTCTTACTCACAAACCTGGGCCTGTGCACACAAGGCAACGAAGAACGTCGCTTACAAGATCCTTTCTGCCGTATTGTGTGAACGCCTGAAACCGTTCGTCAACAACCAGCCCAGGAAAGTCTATAATAGGCCAGATCTTCACTTCACGGCAGATCCTGGAAAAGCCCATCGACACTAATCACCTATTCGTCGATTTCAAGGTCGCATATGACAGCGTCCATAGAAAAGAGCTATACAGTGCCATGTCTACTTTTGCATTCCTACCAAACTCGTCAGATTGTGTAGGATGACGACTGAGAACTCTCGCTGCTCCGTCAAGGTCAGGAATGAACTCACCGAGACCTTCAATGTCAAAAAAGGTGAGGCGCTGTCATGTGCCTTTTTTAATATCATTCTTGAAAAAATCATCAGTAGCTCATAAGTCAACACCAGAGGCACGTTCTTCGGAAATTCCGTTCAACTGCTAGCTTACTTTGACTTTGGATTGGATTGGACGAATATAGCGAGCCGGTAATGAGGCGTTTGTTGACATTGCAGCGGATGCATTTGGGCTTGGCAATAATTGAGGGCAAGATGAGGTATATTATGTCATCAAGAAAGGACACATATCATCGACGTCTCGGACAAAGCGTCACATTAGTCAGCAGAAAATTGCCTTTTGAGCCCAAAGAAACAACGATTGGCAAAAGTGATTCTGCGTTTGATTTCGGTACTGGTGTAATTGTCCCTGTTTACCGCGGAGCCGAGGTAGACGAAGTCCTTGACTACCTCGAAGTTTCTGCTGCCTAGTGTGACGCTCTGTCCGAGACGCCGATGTTGTGCGTCCTTCCTTGATTACAGCATGTACTTCGTTTTGCCCTCATTTACCAGCAGACCCATTTTAGCCGCTTCCGCTTCAATGCCAGCAAACGCGTCTTTGACGGCTCGCTGTGTTAGTCCAATCACGTCAATGTCGTCGGCGTAAGCTAGCAATACAATGGCGAGGCCATGTAGAGCCTGGAGCTTCGAATCCGAGCTAATTGGAGAATGGAAGAGAGAACGACCTAGAATGAAATGGCGCAGACAAGTTGAGAAGGACCTCATCCAACTGGGAGTGTGCAAGTGGAGGCAGCTGGCGAGAGATCGTACTAGCTGGATAGGCATGTTGGCTGAGGCCCAGGTTCACCCCGGATTGTAGTGCCATGGAAGGAACTAGTAGATGGTCCTTAATGCGTCTAAGGATTTGCTGCTGTGTAAACTGTTTTTTGGTGCACCAGCTTGCTAAATGAGCAAGCTTAATGTCTACGCGGGCTTACGTTGAAATTCTCATTAAGTTTGGCTTACAGGCTCCGTCCTTCGTTGTGCGCTTAGAGCGCTATACAATTCGCTCTCACTGTGTTAGTGAGTAATGACGCTGTCATCCATGTAAGCTAGCAGTTGAACGGTTTTTTGTTAGATCGGGTCTCTGGTGTATAATTTTAATTTTGATTTGATTTCGCAGGATTTTCTCAACAATGATGTTGATTAGGTCACATGACTCCCTTTCAAAAGCTATTTTGACTTGGAAGGTCTCGGTGTGTTTGTAGCCTACATTGGGGCAGCACGCAAAGATTTTTATCATGTTCTTGCATTTTATCGAGTTTTGTAATAATAATAATAATAATAATTGAGTGGCACTACAGCCCACAACGGACCAGGACCTAGCTTCTACAACAGCTACTAGTGTTGTGTGTACTAATGTTCTTTCAGGAGTAGAAGGGACCTACAGTTTTTTGACGACTCCGAACGGCTAGATTTGAGAAGCTTTTCATAGACAATTGATACTCTTTGAGTGTTGTCAGCAACTCGAAAGAGGTGGTGCCGTGAAAAAATGCAAGGTGTCCCCGTCGGGGAATCGAAACTTTCTGTGCGGCGGTCGACGCACTTACCACTACGCCACGGCGACCATGCAAGTTTTGTATAGAAGTTAAAATGGTACTGTAAACTGTGTTCCTTCAAGGGTTTTTTGTTAATCATAAGGGACATTGACAGTTGTGTCCCACTCGAAATCTTGACAGAAATCAGTAGCTGTGGAGGTTTTTGGAGCTTAAGTCAGCTTTTGGTGATCTCACGATCGTTCATTCCCATGAACCGAATGGATAAGAATTTGAACTTTCGAAACAATCAAAAATAGTCCAATTCCTGTTCACAGAGTCCTTGAATTCGTTATATTTTGTTATCCTAAATACCCCGAGGAATAATGACAGTTGAATATAGGGAGCATAGTTTCTATTTGAACATCAGTTGTCACTAGAAAGAAAAAATGGCGCCCAATGCAGGGTTTTTAAGATCACATAGCTATCAGTGGTGCACTTGCATTTATCATTTTACCAAGTGGTGTAACGTTTGATCCATCTCGGTCTTCTATGAGCGGGTTTTTACTTCGGTGGCTCTGCCGTACGGCAACTGCACCAGAAGGATATCAGGTGGTCATCGATAAGAAAAGGCCTCCCATGCCAATCATAAAGAGTGCCGGAGCTAGTCTATACTGGACCACCAACCAACTCTTTTTCCTGAGTTTTGCGCAACTCTGATGCGGTGATATACGACAGAATAGAGGCGATAAACTTATCTATGCAATCCACAACAAAGGACGTTTCATCTCATCAAAACCATGTCTAGCTTTCTTACCCGTTGTCTTGTCGTCTTTCTCTCATAGTTGTTGTTACCGTCATTAGTGTACCCCCCTCAATGCATGGTGACGTCCAACGGTAAGTGTTGACTGTCATTTTGTGCCATTAAACGTTATTGTGTTGTTGCAGTGCAATTTTTATTTAATCTTCGATGGCAGTAGTGATGGGGTAACAACATGCATTCATCCCCCCTGCGTTTTTTTTCTGTTCCTTGCTCCTCCCAGCTAGAAGCTGTCAGTTGTGATGTACTGGGAGGCAAATATTTAAAAAACACACAACTGTTTCAATTAACGGTTTCGATGATGATAAATTGATTGTTTTTCATTGTGCTCATGGGAGCGCTAAATTAACTTTGACAGCTGTCACTGGCAATGCAAAAAGCAGCAATATTTGCACCGAAAAGTTGATTGAAAGGAGGCGTTGTTGTGTACGTAATTAAAAATTGGCAAAACTGCCGTCTGATTGAATGCAAATTTCGTTAGCAATTTGTTATTTGTTAGCGCAGCCTTAGCGATGCATGGAAGAACACACCTGTTCATGTGCAATATAAGATCCACATATATCACGCAAACTATAATCAATCAAGCTTTTTATAGGGTTTTCTAAACGTCAATATTTCAATAAGAAAATGCTTGACAAAGAAATGGGCTTGAAGAAATCTTAACAATTCTAAGCTTTCATTCGACGTTTATCTATGTTCTAAGCCCTTAACAAATCATTCAGGTCAACGTTAGTCCTTCTCTCTGCCGGCCCTTCAAATTCTGCTTTTTCGGCTCTGAAATGCGGTGTCCTGCACCTTCTTCGCCTTTGTGTGAGCCTTTTTCTGAATAGCTAATTGTTTTCCTAAATTCGTATGCCTCGTAATGCCTAGCCATCTTAAGCGTTGTATCCGAAGACGCTTGACTAGGCTCAAGCCGCCGTACAGCCCATACAGTTCGCGGTTGAATCTTTTCCTCCAGATGCCATCAATGCAAACAGGACCAAACAATTTTTATTTGTTACTTTAATTCAATGCATTGGAACCTTTTCTCGGGAGACTTTTTTATTTTGCCCCTCGATGCCACAACTTGGTCTCAGAGACTTGAGCTCACTTTTGAAAGCAAATCTTCCATCGTAATTGACGTCAATGGAAGTCTCACAATTAACACTTATGGACACCACGCATCAGTGTTAATTCATTTAGATTCAATCGAGTCGCTGTTGGTACCAAACTCCTGTTCCCTGGAATCTTCTAGCGATACAAGTAAATGACGAAGATGCAAGTCCGACGAACCCGGGCAAGCACATTCCATCGCTAAGATAAGGAACACTTGCTGTTGACAACGTGTGAGTCTGTAGGAGGAGACGAAAGGCACTTGACACCACGACATTTCAGCAACCCACGAGATGGAACATGAACCGATGCAGGTCTAGCTAGCACTAGGGCACAGGTATCGTTGTAAGTAAAGAAATAATTGTGAGTTCAGTTTTAAGTTTGAAGTGAAATAATAAAGAGGCTTAAGCCTCCGAAAAAATATTTTTTTCAAAAATTAATAAAATTAAAATGTAACTTACATGTTCCTTGATGCAGCTGCATGTCTTGCCTGTTTCGTCTTACCGTCGTCTCTGCATTTTCTCTTCATGTTACAGTTTTCATCCGTTTTCGTCAGTTATTCAAGTTCTTCGTATTCTCCAATGAATAGACCACCATTTCAATTTTCGTTTCTTTGACAGATTTTAGAAAAGCTTCTAACCATCGAGTTCCGTGTATTTCGACACCCAGTTGCCAAAAGTAACACCACCTTGGCTAGATGCGGTTCGTCTTTTAAAGGGATTTTTGACATTTTGCCATGGATTCGGAAAGCGAAATATAATTCCGATCATAACCTGGTCTGTAAGCTAGACCAATAACTTACTTTCAATTAGCGGCGCATGTGGTTGGTTCGCTACAGGAAGATAGGAATACTTCGTTTCGTGGAAGGTATAGGCCCTTTAAAATCATAGTGCAGCGTATGAACTTGAAGAGACTTTGAAGGAATATATTCCTACTAATCAGGAAATGCAACTGAATGCTCGAGGTCAAAGTCAAATGAAAAACTGCGATCTTAACAAAGATTGCTTCAGAGATGGAGGAAAAGCATCGCTAAATTGAACATAGACAAAACGTTTTCAATTTGGATTCATACGAGGAAGAGAAACCATATCAAGACTAGTCTTAATTGCGTCAGCACCCTTCAATGGAGTAATAGCTTTTATAATCTCCTAGAAAACTTGCAGCTTCCACACTAAGGAGTTTTACAGCAGGGTAAAGATAAAATATTCTAGGATCGTCCGAAAGCGGATATTTAAAAAAAAACGTGGTTCCCCCACCTTCATAATTCAACTATCTTCATCACATTTGTGTTCGTTAGACACACGATGTCCGAATCCTCAGAGGTGCATCCACTGATCCTGATCGGATCGTTGCCTTGTTCACCAAGTGCGAAAATTGTACATCGAGAGATGAATGGAGTCGAGGAAAATATTGGAAGCTACAAACGCAACAGAGTGCTACGATCTTTGTCTACCGAGTCTCTCTGAAACCTCCTTAAAGGTTTACGCTGCCATATATAATAATGGAATACAGATAGAAACGTCGTCAAGAAGCCATAAAGGAAGCTTACACTGAATAAAAAAACACAGAAATAAAAAAAAAACACTGCTTTGCGCAAATGGTCACCTCATAGCTTCTAAATGAGGACGGACTATTAAGAGTACAGAAGTACTTACCGGAATACAGTGTCATGGTTAAATGTTCCAGAAGGTTAGACGTCCGAATATAATTACTTCTGCAGGGTTTTTTTTGTTGAAGCTTGGGAAACACTGCACTAAAGCGCACAAACTCGAAAACTGGTCCATTGTACTACCAGGCAGCAAACTACTTTAATGTAATTTCTTGGTCTTCCGAAGGAAAAGCAGCAAGCGCTTTTGTGATAGAGAGAGTCTAGGTTTTCAGCTCCCGTCAGCGCCAAACAGCCGCCTGATACGAGTAAAGGAGCGACATTGAAAGGGAAGTGCTCTGAGGTGTCTTCACCTTCTCTACAGGCGCCGCAAAGCGTGTTTTCCCTAAGCCCAAGTAGACTTAAATGTTTACCGAAGGAGAAGTGTTCCGTTTGTACACTAACAAGTCGTCTGCAGTCGTTTCTACCTAGAGACAACAGAGAAGCCGCGGATTTCCTGCTGATGTTTGCGAGCATGCACTTGGTCAGCCTGCATCCCGGAGAGTCATGTCATCTCTGATTAGGTAGTTGAAAACCCAACAGTCGACGGAAGCCCTAACCAATGGCGCGGGTAGTCCCAAGTTGGGTTCGGGTCCTACGAATGGCTCTTTTGATCCTTGTTCATTTCATCGGCAATTGTTTCCAGCGATTCCTGTACTATTTTGGAAGTGGTTAAATGGTAGAGTAGGGCGTTAAGCACAGCTTGGCTGTCGCTGCGAACGCAGACACATCGCTCCTTCTATCTCTTGTTCAAAATATAGTTTGTGGCCATTAGAATCGCAAACGTTTCCGCCTGTAAGAGCGATGCGAAATGACCTAAGGAGGTGTGAAGTCTAATGTTGTCGTTTTCCACGAAAGCCAGATCTCCAAATCCCTCCATCGTCTTATAGCCGACCGTAAAAGTCCGACTACATTCAGTTTCCGGTTCAGTTTCTGACCAGAGCCAGTCCTGAACGCAGGGAAAGTCGACTTTATATAAGCGACGCAGCTGGATTGTTGTAGACCCCGCATCAGAAGCCATGTTCATAAGACTAGAGTCATAGTCATAGTCACGTACTTGAGCGAAAGCTCATTCCACCAAACAACTGATGCGTAGGAGTTCTGTAGGGCTTGCCGTAATGAGGCTGAAGAATAGACACTTGCTCCCTAAAATCTACTCTTTCAAAAGTTATGAAAATAACGATTGGGACTACCTTCTCAAAAATTAAAAAAAAGGAAACTATTTCTGAAAAGAATATTAAGGATTTTAGAGTCCATAAATCGTGAACCCTTCAATGCTCCCTTTTATGGGCTTAGTAAATCTCGTCACCCATTCCCTACCCTAAATCTAGTTGGCATCAGGTTGCAACCCCACCACACATTCAACTTGAAATTTTTCAAAATCATCATTCTCAACACAAATTATATGCACTCCCAAGTACCGTCAAAAGAATCCTTTAGTCGCCCCATAAATGTTACGACTCTCAAGATGAATACGTTCCCTTTCCCATTGAACTTGTCCTCTCCAAGTACATTTCGTTTCCCATTGAGCACACACACGTCCTCTAACGAACATCATTTGTCGAATATCTGCCATTCAGCACACAATTCTACGCGTGCTTCCACACACACACACCACAGCAGCAGAATTACGCCCTTCTTCGTGGGGGAAAATTGTGCCAGTCAAATTTGCATAATCTTACAATAGTCAACTAAAAGGCGCCATGACGTGCTTTCGCACGATTCACACTCACTTTCAGTCATCAAACCGCAAGCAGCTGCCGTCCGCACGACTTGTCACTCGACGGTGACTTACGCCTGCCACCTGGTGGCCGTCGTCGTCCCGAGGGTGGGGTTTGAAAGTTTTATCGTCCCCCTGACATTCATAAATTTCGCAATAAGTGTCTCCAGCGGCGGTCAGCGATCAACTCCATCTTAGATTTGAATGCGCGCCAAACCGTGCACCGCATGCCAAGGCAAGCGGATTAAGCCATAACTTAGCGGCCATTAGTGTGCCTGAGCCTTAGCCGTTCAGCACACAATTCACGCCGGCTTTTACCCGGCCACGACCATTGATTGCAATAAAATTCTTTATTGGCTTCATTTGTGTCAAAGCACGCACGCAGCCGGCTCCCTGGCCGGCCGCCCGGTGATCGATAACTTCATTAGAGAAACAAATTGCCATTGCGACGGAGGACGGCGGAGGAGCCTGCGACCTTAAATTTGATGCCGGCAGAGAGGTGACAGCTGTCACGGACGGGGGCTGGGGCATGTATGTAGGTCTAATTTCTTGGACTATTTACTGTCAGTCGGCAGGGGGGTGGGGGTTCTGATTTGGGACGTGGGGGCCTCAATCTGCGAGCAATTGTTGACTGCCCCATCCGAGCACATGTGCCGCCCGCCCCAGGCACGGCAGATGGAGGGTTGCGGGCGAGTTCACCTGAATGATTTGAAATCACTGGAACAATTGGATCCGGGATGTGAGGTGAATTCAAATGTGTTTACCTTTGAGCGACAGAGGATACCGGAAAATTCGGTTACCTGCCATCGTTGCGAATCATATTTTTCACCAGCGAGCGTGGAGGGGTGGGGATGGGGCAAACGGTTTGCTACATATTTGCGGTGTTTTCGTTTCATTTGGTATGCAACGGAAATATGAGGAGGAGCGACTCAAAAGCGGAGCACGTGTGTTTATTTTTTGGGCGCTGGGACATGCCCGAGAGGATTTTTGTTTTTTCGCTCCTCGAGTTGAGCTTTGTTTTGCGTCTAACCACGGAATGATGGTTGCAACTTCAGCTGGAAGCGAGTATGCGGGAGGGGAACGGGAAAAAATGGCTTATGCAAATATGTCTGGTTGAAGGTTGTTGTGTGCAAATATGTCTGGTTGGTAAGGGCTCGCCAGAAGCAACATTGATGACAGTTCGTTTCAAATGGCAAATGCAAACACGCCGTTTTAAGGATTCCATAAACAAAAATTCATCAACCATCGCACTCCACACAAAGTGCTCGTGTTTTGTAGATGCACAGATTGGTGCAGCTTTGGGTCTTTGTTTTCGACGGTATCTGTGAGTGAAATGTGAAATTTGAAGGTATGCTTTGACATGGGATATCGATACTTTGGCTTGGAAACTGGATTCCGAAAAGTTACTACAAGATGTGATCTAATATCGCACTTAAACACCTCAGTACTCTGAACTATTTTGTTCTTTTTTTGTTCTTTAAGAACGTATCGCTTGGGACCTCAGTTCTTGGTTAGACAGCCAGCTAGGATTCCTAAGAAATTTAAAAACTTGAAGCTAGTCAACCTTCTTGCAGAGACTTTGCGAATGTTGCTCTACTATTGGCTTAGATATTATATTTTTAAAAGTTAAAGCTCGGATGTATCTTGTGAGGTCTTGAATTTGCTTTCGTTCTTAAGGTTTCCTTACTATCGATACAAACTTACACATCTGTTTAAATAGAGCGTATCTTATGCATTGGGCAACCATTCCCGAGTCATACATGCTTTAAATTGCCGGTAGAGAGCCAGACTAGAGCGTGAGCGAGTAGCGATCAAACCATCAAATGATTCTTAAACGCAACACTCGTCTTCGCCGCTCTGGCCGTTCTTCCGAAGAATTAAGAAACTCTGGCCTAGGATTGTCAGGCATGATGGAATACTATTCCCTTTCTATTGGTGAGTTCCTGTAGCCTTTTATGATTGTATCGGTGGATTTATGCTCAGTTTTAAGACATTCTAGCATCTCCAGGTAGAAAATTCCTTCTCAATCCCATCCATCACTCAACCTAACCTTGTTTGACGTTAATATACTTGAAACCATCTGTGCTTGCTCACTGGGTTTGGCCATGTGTATAAAGGGTGGTATCTTGCCTACTATCTTTTTGGCAACACTGGTTTAAACAGCTGATGCACGGCTCGTGTTTTGTTTCACTGTCAAACATCTTCAGTTTGGTCTATAATTTAACCATGAATCGTCATACAAACGAACAGCGCTTGCAAATCATTGAATTTTATTATCAAAATGCGTGCTCTGTTAAGAGAGTTCATCGCGCGCTTCTTCCATTTTATGGTCAGATCATTTTTGGCTCAATGGGTACGGAAATAAGCAGAATTGTTGATTTTGGAGTGAATATCAGCCAGAAGCATTGAAAGACCTACCAATGCATACAGAAAAAGTCACAGCTTGGTGCGGTTTATGGGCTGGAAGCATCATTGGACCGTACTTCTTCAAAGATGATGCAAATCGTAACGTAGCTGTGAATGGTGAGAGCTACCGTGAGATGATATCCAACATGCAAGAGCTTGACTTGCATGGCATGTGGTTTCAACAAGACGGTGTCACATGCCACACAGCACGCGCAACTATGGACTTAGTGAGAAGCGAGTTCAGTGAACATTTTATTTCACATTCGGGACCGGTCAATTGGCCGCCTAGATCGTGCGATTTTACGTCTTTAGACTTTTTATTGTGGGGCTATGTTAAAGCTCATGTCCAAACAGACAAGCTCATTCAATTGACGCATTGAAAGACAACATTGAAGCATTTATTCGTGAGATACCGGCCGAAATGTTGGAAGGAGTATGCCAAAACTGGACGAAGCGGATGGACCACTTGAGACGCTGTCAAGGTCAACATTTGCATGAAATAATCTTCAAATGTACTATCGATTCAAAAAAAGATTTTAAGCATTTTTCTGAAATTTATGTGTTTTTTAACAAAATGCTCCAAAAATACTTTCACTGATAAGTTGCGCCGCTAACTCCTTAAACGCAGTATTGCTTCATCAGTCGTAAGATTTAGTCCACTTTTTAGTAACAGACAGAGAAGTGCGAAGTGCAAACATCCAAACTTCCGAAACGAAGTCAAACAAATCATTCGTGGGCACGGTGTTCACTCACAGTGTTTTCACAGGAAACTGCAAAAGTTTGTTAGCAAGTTTTTTCATGGTTTGTTTGTAATTTTAATTTCTTTACGGTATAAGCCACAGGAGTGGCTTTAATGCGGAGGAGGAAAACAGTTGTACGCTTCAGGTTGCACGGCATAGTTCATGTCAACCGTTACATGAGGTATGTTCTGGAGGCATGTGCTAGCAACAAGTCCTTACGGGGAAAAAACCCTAATCCATAAACAATGGCATGTGTAAAAAATGAAAATATTAAACAGAATTTCCTTTGAGTCTAGTTCTAAATGGCAAGGCATATGGACGTATTGAGTACTCTACCATTTGGAGAAATCTTTAAGAAAGCTTGTGATCTAAAGATCACCATACAATAACGATGACCCACATCAGAACAGAACATCTCTGTTAATATTCTGTCAGGGGTATGTTGTATTAGAACAGACTTAGCCGCGTCCAACATCTTCTTTCCCTACCTTTCACCTGAATTCCGGAAACAGATTGGTCCACCACTATAACTTAGCACTGGCCTTAAATTAAAATCGAACTCCAAACTTTAAACACAGACTCTCAGTGTACTCGTCAAATCTTTGGGGAAATATCGTGGCGGCGATCGGAATTTTCGCCAGAGATGAAATTTCACTTTTATTATTATATTGTTTGGAATAATTTTTGGCTTAGTTCACGTAATAAGGAGGCTCTGTCTTATGATTAGAAGTAAAAGACATATCACCACTGTTCCCAGCGCCATTCCAGAAAAATATGATGTTTGTTTCCAACTTGAAGTCTATCCTGAATTGCTGCCTCCCTTATAGCTCACATTCGAAAAATCTTCGGGCCGGAGCAATGGTGTCCATACACTCTACAGGGCATAACCATCTTAAACGTTGTTTGCGAAGACGCTTGACTAGGCGCATGTCGCTGTACAGCCCATTACAGCCCATAGAGTTCGTCGTTGAATCTTCTTCCAGATGCCATCAACGCAAAAAGGACCAAAAATCGCACACAGAACTTTTCTCTGGAAAAGACTATGGGCTTCCTCGTCCGCTTTTAGTAATGTCCAGGTTTCCGCGCCGTAAAGCAGGACTGGGATGATTAAGGTGTTATATAAAGCAAACTTAGTCCTTCGAGAGAGGGCCTCATTACTTAATTGCCTCTTGAGCACAAAGAAACAGCGATTGGCAAGAGTGATTCTGCGTTTGATTTCGGTACTGGTGTTATTGTTCCTGTTTACCGCGGGGGCCGAGGATGACGAAGTCTTTGACTACTTCGAAGTTTCTGCTGCCTAGTGTGACGCTCTGTCTGTGTGTCCTTCCATGATGACAGCATGTACTTCGTTTTGCCCTCGTTAACCAGCAGGCCCATTTTAGCCGCTTCCGCTTCAATGCCAGCAAACGCCTCATTGACGGCTCGCTGTGTTCGTCCAATCTCATCAATGTCGTCGGCTTAAGTTAGCGGTTGAACGGACTTTTGGAAGATCGTGCCTCTGGTGTTGACTTGTGAGTTACGCACGATCGTCTCAAGGACGATGTTGAAGAAGTCACATTACAGTGCGTCGCCTTGTTTACAACCTTTTTTGACATCGAAGGTCTCGGTGAGTTCGTTCCCGACGTTGACGGAGCAGCGAGAGTTTTCCATCGTCATCCTACACAGTCTGAAGAGTTGTGCAGGAATGCCAAAACTAGATATGGCACTGTATAGCTCGTATCTGTGCAGACTGTCATATGCGGCCTTAGGAGGGGTCATAAAGTAAAGATCTGATCTATTGTGAACTTCCCTGGCCTGCAACCACACTGATAAGGACCAATCAGGTTGTTGACGAACGGTTTCAGGTGTTCACACAATACGGCAGCGAGGATCTTGTACGCGATTATAAGGAAACTATCCCCTCGGTAGTTGGCGCAGTCGAAATGGTCTCCTTTCTTGTGGACCGGACTGGCGACGCTGAGATTCCACTCATAGGACATGCTTTCCTTCGACCATATCTTACAGAAAGCTGGTGCATGTGCCCAATCAGGTCATCTCCAGCTGCTTTACGTTCTACAGACAGTCCAGCAACTTTGTTTGGGGGACGGAATTCTTGCCTATCATCGTCCAAATTGAGAGGAACATTCTGCTTCACAGCGGGAATTGGGTCGTAACCGCGGTTTAAAAGTCTGCGGAAATGATATTTCCAGATTCTCAGCATCGATTGCGACTTTACTACTGGAGCCTCCCTCTTTATGAGGTGTAAATGTTCGCCTTATGTGTCAGACAAAAGTTCCAAAGAACATAAATTCACTTCAAGCGACACGTTCTTTCTTTCTAACCTTGCACATACTCGTAAGTAGCGATGTATGGTGAAAGAAGAAAGAGAAGGTGAAATTCTTGAAAAAATATTTTTAAAAGGAGTAAGTACTGAGATTTGAAGGGTTCTGTCTTGAGTGGAATCTCTCTAGGCTATGAGGCAAGTTAAGAAAGGTGCAGCCATTCTCTAGATTTGAAGATTTCGGAAATTTTGGTCTTTTTGGGGTTTCTGCCTCTCTGAGCTTTTGAGATTTTCAATTCCGAACTTGTGACCAACTCTCCAACCAGCTGGATTAAACTTGGACCTTGTGGTTATCTTGAGCCGATGGTTTCAAATCCTTATCTTTCATATTTTGGCCTTTATGAGTGATAAATTGACTACAAGACAATGATGCCTTTCATCCCTATAGGAATCGAATCGATATAGGTATAGGAATTACTTGTTGATGAAACCCCTATATAATTTTTTCGAAAACTTAGACCAATATTTTATCATGGAATTTAAGCAGTATAATGATCCAACCTTCGTGGCGGTTTCTTCTAAAAAATAGTTTTCCGGCAGATATATTCTATTTATGTCAAGCACATTCCCTAGACTTGAACACACAGCTTATGTGATATTTTAGCATGTACGTTGGGGGACGGCAACTTAAAACGTTCCCGAACTGAAAAAATCGACTATTTAGTAACCCTAATGTCAAACAGTTGGTCGCCGTGGTGTAGAGGGTAAGTGCATTGACCCACATGCCAAAGGTCTCAGGTTCGATTCCCAGATTGAATATCTAGTATTTTTCACGGCACCACTTCTTTCGAGTTCCCGACAACACTCAAAGCTTCTCAAATCTCGTCGTTCGGAGTCGGCAAAAGACTGTAGGTCCTCTCTACTCCTGAGAGTAGAATGCACTACACGGGTAGTTGATGCATAACCTAGACCCTCAACTCAGTCTAATGTTACTTAATTATTATTATTAATTCCAAACAGATTGTGTGACACAATTTCCAAAAAAGGAAGTCTTCATCGCGCAAAATATAAATTCAACTAGTGTCATCATCATTTTGGGACAGACTTTAGACGGTAAACTTTACTTTCTTAATTTCAACGTCTCTATCGTGTTGGCACACACCTTATGCGCCTTATGCATGCCCATTCCTAGCATTCCGGACTACATCTACATCTGGCTTTAGAATCTGTTCTCTCCCATTCACAGGATCAAATGACGTAGCAAAGAAAATTTGCCAAGAATCACCGACTCCCCACAGCAAGGATTTTCTATGAAATTCTGTCCTTCGAGTCGAGTACCTTACAGCCCAATAGCCAATGCACTATGCACGTGCGCCTCAACTCCGTCACAAAAAGCACCGGGGATAATCTCCGTCTCTGAAAAAGTTTCTTCAGCCGTGCTCTTCAATTTCAACCAGATTCGATAACTTTGGTCTCGACAGAACTTGGCTTTGCCAACGCATGCCCTCCCAGTGAATCCGACGCCTCAAAAGAATTCAAAAGAAACGCAACACTTAGAGTAATTGCACTGGCCGAAGTTGCTCCTTTGCAAATGCACTGAGCACAGACCACCCTTCAGGATACGGCACACCCTACCCACACAGCTGTCTATGGAATGGGAGCAAATTCTCGAACTATGCCCAAGTAACTCAATCCAAGTCATTTCGTGTGCAATTTGCCATGCCCTGCATACAGGCTCGTGTGCGCTCACTTGTTAGCACTGCGTCCGTTCAGCAACTCCAAGGAGCAAGTCGGTCTTTGGCAATCAATCTCACAGCACCCCCTCGTTTGTTGCATTCCACGGATCCCAAGTAGCCCAGGCAGTGAGGCACGCTGGAAGCGTGTGTAACTCACGTCCGCACACGAGGTGTGCGGGTGTGTTCCGAATGTTTTGACAGCGACTGCGACGCGACGCCAAGCGGCAACCGTAACCGCTCACAGATCCGCACCAACCATTGCCGGGAGTAACCGGTGCGTGTAATCACCGAATGTTCATCTACATGCATCTGCATCCGAGCACAAATGCCAGCGAACAGACGCAAATTATCTGCTGCTGGGCTTTATTGTTCGCCGGCGGTGTCCGTAAATGGCGGCTCAGTCATCCGTGACGGCAGTGCCGGAGCCTCATAGTCAAAACAAAAATCTAATTTGAATGGAATTCAACTGGCGGTTGCGGCAGGGCAGCGGCACAGCGACTCTATCGCGCAATCGCTTGGGTCCGTTCAAAGTGGCAGCCTGGGGCGGTGGTTGCGCTGCATGTTGTTAGTGTGAATGGGACTTAACGCTACACTATTGAGCATATTTGGCAGTGATTGCCGGACGACCTTTGTGCGACAGATTCGCCGGTTTCCGGGTAATTAGCCGCAAACTTAACTGGTGTGCACAGCGATGGTGGTGCGTCCGGAGAATCGCGGATATGTTGATTTAGCTTGCATTAAGAGGCGGTATTTTCGAAAATAACAGAGTTGCAATGATTTGGCAGATGGACTAGATTTTCGGGCGGATAGCGGATGTAATTGGGCTTCAAACGGTCTGCCCACCCTGAACCAATTTCAGGAAGATTAATTGTGCGCTTGGGCATCGGAGTTTGAAGCTTGTCCAAATTGTGAACTGATGTGCATGGCATTTGAAATAATCAAGCAAATGAAAACCCCTTAGGGTTGAGAGGAGATGCAGACAATACACCCTGCATTGGGAGGTTGAATTCCAGGGATACATTCTCAGTTGCAGTAGATCTCGTACGCTCATCAAGTGCTTGTCGTACGAGGACGTTGTGCAAGTTCTGTGGGAATGCAATGAGTAATTTTGTTGATGGATGGTATCATCGGTATTTTCTTGTTCCATTGTTTCAGTGCCATTGGTAGTTTCTACAGATTGGATGTAAATTGGGTGCAATTTCTGTCAGTCTATCGTAAATGTTTGAAGTTGATATGAGATTGAGGGTTAGGCATTTTTATTCTCTCATTATTAGGAGAAGCTCCACACAACGCTGACCTCCTTTTAGAGGGGGTGGGTGGGTAACAATTTTGGTGAGAGCTAACCGAAGCGCACCACTCCCCACAACGAGAAAATCGAAAGCCTCGGATACCGCCTACATTGGCGTGCCAGTCCCCATTTGGAGCCATGGTCAAATTTTGAGTCAGACCAATTTGGAGCCAGGTGTAGATGGTGGCAGTATGCGAGGGTCTGGTTGCCGACCTGCCTTGCCCGGCACCTGGTCTGTGTAAAAAAATGTTCTGGTTAACCAATCACTAACTCAGAAGTACTAAATTCAACTTCAATGGAGAAGTTAATTCCAAAGATAGTTTGCTTCTTTCCAATGAGGTGGACATCTTGTGGAAATGGAGTGAACACTTTTCGGAGCTGCTCAACTCCGAACAGGGTACTGAAGGTCACAAACCATTGTCTTGAGTGAAGCGGAGAATAGACCAATGGTGGAGGAAGTTACTTTGGCGATTGAATCTACAAAAGTAGGCAAGTCAGCCGTTGCGAATAAGAACCGTTGAGAAATGCTTAAGGCAATAGGTAAAAAGGGAGTCTTGTGGCTCTTTCGTGCCATTAAAATGGCCTGAATGGAGTGATTGTTCCTGTTTTTGAAAGGGGACAAGAGAGACTGCTCCAATTACGGGGGCATATGCATTTTCAGTCCCCCGGTCCACGCAAGAATGTTGAGCCTAGTTTGGGGGCGAACAATGCGGCTTTTGTCCCGGCAAACATACAACCGTCCAACTTTTTACTTTAAGAATGATACTTGCCAAGGCTTAGGAGTATGCTAAACTTATCTACAGTTGTCTTGAAGATTTGGAAAAGGCATTCGACTAAGTCCCTCGAGGTAAACGCTGTTCTACAGGAGAATGGATTTGTTGATCCCCTGTTGAGTGCCATTCCAATACCTTTATATAAGGTTGTCAAAATCTCCCATCTTTTTTTTATATGCCAGAGGTTCAGTATTCCTCTTCTTCTCGAACCTGGATTGTGACATTCGAAGCCATTTTTAGCTGAGGCATTGTAGTCCTTTAGCTCAATATGGGCAAGCCAATTCTGCCAATTTCCTTCACACAAAACCATGATGACAAGCTATGCACGTGGTGACACATCGAAATACTCGCGGTTTTGTCGTAGTCAAGAAATGACACACAAAGTGAAGTGTCACCTGCATGTGAAAATGTTTGTTTTTCTTTTTTTTTCTTTTATATCTATAAAACTTAAAACTAAACTAAACTTAACTTAGGGCTAAAATACTAAAAGCTGGCCACAGACTGTATAGCTGCCAAGACTACACAAGTTAACGGCGGCAGGGGCCGAATAAACACAACCACCAGTACAGGTGAAGTTCTTTTTCAGACTCCCTCCTGTCTCAGATGGAGATCGCTTTACTGAACCGAAGAGGGATCATCACGGCTGCGAGCGACATTCGGTTCGTACATGAGTCGCCGGTCCACTGTTCGGCGTGCTACGTGGAATATTATAGGGCATCCCTCCCTGTCCTGTACGGGACCCATCTTATCTGAATATAGGAATGCCTCGGGTGGGATAAAGTCATTCCGCCGTAACTTCTCAAAATACAGAATATTGGGGTAATAAGCCCCAAAGATCAAGCTGTTGGGAGAAGTCAATGCCCGTGCAACGTGCCTTCGAATCAGTTTTATTATGAAATTATCAATCCTTATCAGGTTTGCCTCGTTGTACAGAACCTCGTTGGGATAGAATTTCTTGTACTCGGATTCGTGGGCTCGATACAGCCTGAGACAGGTCCGGAGACGCTGTCTCTCAAACAGCCTCATCCTTTCCATCTGGGAAGGACTCACGTTAAACCACACAGGACAAGCGTACACCATCATCGGCCGGATGAGTGCCATATAGCAAATTACATTCACCCTGGTATCAAGTTGGCTGCTGTAAAACTTGTGTGAAAATGGTCCCGTCAAAAACCTGATTAAAAAACAATTTAAAAGACATTGGATGGTGCGTGATGCTTTCCGTTGAACGGCTCGTTAGCCAGTTGCGCAGCTGTTGTTATTTAAGATCAATATGACGATGAGTTGCTTATAATTTCAAATAATCAAAAATATGTCGAGTTTATAATTCAGTTTCAATAGCGTCACACCCTGCGAAGCACCGGCACAACTGAAGAACACTCTATTCAAAGTGACTTTTTATATACTCCCGTTGTATTCGCTGTCTCTTAGGTCTACAACCATCCATCTCAATTTTGAAGGCAGTGATCATCTTCATATCCGACACTTTAATTCTCTTATTTAGAATGCAGTTCGGACGGAAAGGCTTTCTGGATATTTTGAGTGATTTTTCACATGTTAAACGTTGTCTGCACCTGTATAAGGCAAATAGCATAATAACTTACTTTTCTTTAGAGATTTTTTCCCATTCCTATCATCACACTTTTAATCTTGAAGTAGAAGCACACGCCCTCACCCAACTTTGGTGGCACTCAACTTCAAATTATTCCAACAGATTACTTCTGACAGGCACTAAAATGCTAGACACTTAGAACACTGCACACAGTTCCTGTCTACACGACCTATACGCAAGAGTCGTCTGCAAGCCTTTCAAGCAAATGCCCAAGTGTTTATCGCACAACATGCCTCAAGTTCACATAAAATCTGAAAATTATGTGCCCAGCATATGTCCAGCCTAGAATTTGTCACGTCTTGTCACTTGTTTGCATACACACCGCAATCGGTTGTCTGACAACTCGTGACACTACGCGCTGCAGATATAATATGAACTGGATGTTGCAGCGCAGCCGGAGCGATGCATTTTTCACATTTAGAGATTTGAGCGTAACTCATCTACTTTTCACAGGTGACTTAGTTGTTCTTACATTTACCAAGACGGAACTGAAGCGAACGCTTGATAGGTTTTTTGCCATGTGTGCTGATGCTGGAATGGAGGTGAACGTGGAAAAGTCCGAAGTAATGGTAATTTTCAAAACGCCTGTCAAACGCACTCCACATGTACATGGAGTCCTATTAAAGCAGGTGAGGTAGTTAAGGTCTTGTGTAACTCACAAGTCAACACCAGAGGCACGATCTTCCAAAAGTCAGCTCAATTGCTAGCTTACGCCGACCACATTGACGTGATTGGTCGAACACAGCGAGCCGTCAATGATGCGTTTGCTGGCATTGAAGCGGAAGCGGCTAAAATGGGTCTGGTGGTAAATGAGGGCAAAACGAAGTACATGCTGTCATCAAGGAAGGACACACAACATCGGCGTCTCGGACAGAGCGTCACACTAGGTAGCAGAAACTTCGAGGTAGTCAAGGACTTCGTCTACCTCGGCTCAGCGGTAAATTGGGACAATAACACCAGTACCGAAATCAAACCCATAATCTCTCTTGTCAATCGGTACTTCTTTGAGCTCAAGAAGAGTTCTCTCGGAGGAAAAAGCTTGCTTTGTATAACACCTTAATCATCCCAGTCCTACGGAAACCTGGACGCACCTAAGAGCGGATGAGGAAGCCCTTAGTTTATTCGAGAGAAAAGTTTTGCGTGCGATTTTTGGTCCTGTTTGCGGTGATGGCATCTGGAGTAGAAGATTTACCGATGAACTTTATGGGCTGTACAGCGACATGCGTCTAGTAAAGCGTTTAGTTTAAAAAGTATTTTTTTTATTTTGAGTTTCATTTGCATTAAATCTAGATATAAAATACTTAAACTAGCTATAATAACTTTTATTTTAATTAAAACTATCTTACTGGCTCCATGCGAGCACTCTAAGTTAATCTATGAATTTTTTATAATTGCCTTTCAGCTTCTGTATCTAGTAAAGCGTCTTCGGATACAACGCTTAAGATGGCTAGGCCATGTAGAGCGTATTGATACCACTGCTCCGGCCCGAAAAGTCTTCAAATCTGAGCCATTGGGACAACGTAACAGAGAACGGCCTAGGCTGAGGTGGCGCACACAAGTGGAAAAGGACCTCAACCAACTTGGAGTGCGCAACAAAAGATAGTACTGGCTGGAGAGGTGTTTGTGGAGACCCAGGTCCACTCTGGACTGTAGCGCCACAGAAAGAAGAAGAAGAAGAGGTGGTTAATGTATGCTGGAGTATTTTTCGCGAGCAACGGGACTTTTCTTGCAGGATTGACTTAGCTAAACTACTTAAAAAGCTGCTCGGAAAATCAATTATAAAGAAGGACGAACTTGGCGTCAAAGCCGAGTT
This sequence comes from Eristalinus sepulchralis, assembly GCA_944738645.1. NCBI lineage: Eukaryota > Metazoa > Arthropoda > Insecta > Diptera > Syrphidae > Eristalinus > Eristalinus sepulchralis. The sequence goes on from OX122882.1 coordinate 48,058,760, forward strand.
ATAATTTTTTCTCTCAGTGTCTGTTCCAACTCTCACCTATGGTTTTGAAATTTGGGTAATGACTGAAAGAATAAGATCACGAATACAAGCTGATGAGATGCGAGATCTCTGAGCTGTAGCTGTAGTACCTCCGTACTTGCGGGGATAGGATAAGAAACGCGGCAGTGCGGAAGACACTGCATGTTGGGAAGCTACTTTTTCGGACTGGAAGAACTATGCTTCGGTGGCTTGGTTACATGGTGCAGATGTCCAAGGCTTGCCTTGCAATTTAATCAGATAGGCGACCACTGTGCAGACTCAGGTCCAGGTGGTTGGATCGATTCAATAAATTCGCCTAGTTACTCTTCGGAAGAGCTCCTGTTAAGTTACAGTCGATGGCGGAGGTTCGAGCCGGCTGAAGGTCTCTCGCGCGACCCCTTTATTGGAACTTCGGGTGATAATGATGGTGACTGACATAGCAACCTAGAGTCCTTCCGAAGAGGCTATTAATTTTATTATTAAGGCATCAACAAAGTCTGTGAAGTGGAATACTCTTCCCTTTCAGAAGGAGCAAAATATTTCTTAACCGTTTTGAGAAACTGGTTGGGAGCATGCGCCAGCTCATCTTAGATATGGTCGGAGAAAAGTTTGTCCGATATGTTGAATTTCTGCCTTGTCTGTCTGGTCCACAAAAAAGGTGACCTTCTTGACTGCGCTAGCTACTGAGGGATCAGTCTCCTTGAAAACACATACAAGACCCTCACTGTCAGTTTGTGCGAACAACTGAAACCATTCGTCAATAATCTTGACCAAATCCCACCCACCAACTACGAGTAATTGTTGAGTTCAAGGTTGCACATGCATAGAGACGATGCCTAGCTTTGACATTCCGATGACGATGGAGAATACTCGCTGCTCAGAATTTCAGAGGCGACACGCTGTCACGTGATTAATATTTTACTTTATTTTACAGAGGCACGCTTTTCCAAAAGTCAGTTCAATTGCTAGCTTACGCCGACGACATTGACGTGAATGCTGGTATTGAAGCGGAAGCGGCTTAAATGGTTCTGATGGTTAATGAGGGCAAAACCATTGACGTGATTGGACATTGACAGCGAGCCAGCTTTAAAGCCAAAGCAGCTAAAATGGGTCTTAAGGTGAACAAGACAAAACAAAGTACATTCTGTCATCACGAAAGAATGCACAACATCGACGTCTAGGACAGAGTGTCAAAATCGAAAGGAGAAACTTTGAGGTGGTCAAGGATTTCACCCATTCCGGCTCTGAAATAAACCACGACAATAACACCAGAACCGGGATCCGAGATTGCTCTTGACAATCACTGCTTTGGGCTCAAGGGGCAATAGAGTTACAAGCCCATCTTTTGAAACCCCAAGCATACTCCATACAGAACTATGATCTTCCCTGTCCTGCTCTATGGCGCAGGAACTGTTCAAAGTCGATGAACAAGTCCTTGGTTGTCTGTAGAGAAAAGTATCGGTTCCGATACTCGGTCCTGTTTGTGTCTGTGGCGTCTTAGGGAGAATATTCATTCATGAACCCTTCGCTGTAAAGCGACATGCAACAAGTTAAGGGTCATAGGATTCAAAGCTTAAGATGGTTGGGTTCGATGAGTCTGAACGAATTGACGCACTCAAGCGGAGAAACACATCAACCAACTTGGTGTGCACAACGAGAGGCAGCTGGTGAAAGGCCGTTCTGCCTTGATAGGCTGGGTGGTTGAGTCCTAGATTCACCCCAAATTGTAGCTCTCAACAAAGAAATAGAAAAAAACCTTTCAACTTCCACGACGAAAGTTGGTAATACATGCGTCAATCAGAATGTACAAAATCCCACTACCTCGCCAGACATCTTTATCCAAATTCAAAGTATTTACTTGACATACATCGCAATGTTCCACGTTCCATGTAAATTTCAAAGAATTGAATTCAGAATAGGACGAAACCGCTTAAACCCCACAATAACATTAGAACAACTTACACAAACAAAAACATCGTTCATCGTCACCGTTGACACTTAAAGCGCTGTCGCTGAAATCTGAATCCTAATGAGCTTATTGTGTCTCCCTGGAGAACGACACTTAAGCTAGCAACCATCGACCGACTACCGCTATTCCATTCATCAATCTTATCCTAAATCGACTCCTGCATCGTTTGCGCAGTCCCTAAAGTCCCCAAAGAAGGTTTACCCGCCCGCCCGGTCGAAGTCACGGCATTACTCATGTCAACAAGGTTAACTGACACAGTTAAGTACTGCCCCCATTCGGGCCAAATCCATGTCATATCACACCCGTCACCGAGTAAGACAAAAACGATAACTTTCCCCAACTATAAGAGCCGGAGAAGTTTCACAACTTTCGCCAGAGCTATTACCAGATACAAGTGTGCTCCAGAAACTTGGATCTCCCCGAAGCCATGCCCCGTCCCACTCACATTGCAACCGTAAAATGCACAAGCATCCCCACCACGCGAACATTCCCGCCCACACAAAGGACACAGCAGCGGCAAAAGGGGACAACGAAATGCGAAAACTTCCTTAAGTTGAATATACGGCGAAGAGTATACAAGTTTTCAACCGAAAGTAACTCCGGCCCAAGTTGCGCGCCCCAACCCGTTGATTTATTCCAAAAGTTGTGCCAGCACAGCAAGCACGTTGGAAACTTTCGACGACGACGCCTCAACAGGATGCGAGCGGCATGTGGAAGTCCGCCTCCACGTGATAAGTGCCGGCTTCGTGCGACTGCGGGATTTGCGATAAGGATTTTAATTGAAATTAAACGCAATGCCTGTTGTGCGCCATTTAGATACACACATAACCACGGGGTGGCCCCAACCCAGACCCGGATGTGTGCGATGTGAAAAGTTTGAATGTCCCATTTCGTGGCTAATTAATTGTTTCGCTTGGGAGACTGTTCAACCGCCGCAGTATCGTTTGGTTGGATGTGGACCGCGGTGGAGGACGATTCCCCACCCATGACTGTCATGCGTATGTGACTGGAAGTGGAGGCTGGCTAAACATCTCAATCGAGCAAACAAGAAGTCAATCAGGGAGTTTTGATTTAATTTGCCGGATAGATCGTACGTCGGTTGAATGACTGTGATGATGTCCTTGTCGGCTCTGTGACAAATGTTCGCAGCTCTTTGATTTTCAAAAGGGGGCTTGTGTGTGCCGTAGAAGTGGAAAAAAATTCAACTTAATTGAGTTGCGATGGTTTTCATGGTACTCTACCGTCACTACAGGTTCCTGCCAACGCAGTGGGTGGACATTGAGTTGAGAAGTCCCGTATTTGAAAATAAAGCAGCTTCTCACTTCTGGCGCAGGAAATAATTGGATGACTAGAGGAGACATGATTTTATACTTCTGGGAAAATATATGTTATTATGCGTTCCAGAGGCTATATACCTCATTACATAAGGATTTGATGACGCTTGTCACTGGGTACGCTTGTGATTCTGAGAAACTACGCGGAATTTAATCCTCCCAACCAGGAAACAGGAAAATTAATTAACAGTTCAAAGGTTAGTGCAGGAAATGCTTGCTCTTATGACTTATGACAAAACAAAGTACATTTTAATCACCTCTAAGAGAGTAGAATACTAAGAGCTCCATCTTAGACGAGAGCAAGTTCTTCTGAAATCCTCCGTAAAGAAGGTAGAAACTGCTTGCGGAAAATATACGAGTTCTTATGATTGCACAAAGTCCTTGTAGGAAAATAGGATTTTCGAGAATTTTGACAATGTTCAGTAAAGAGGACCATATTAAAATTTCCTGTCTCAAAGAAAGAAAATTCTGAAAACACTTCTTTAGAAACAGATTTCACTGAATGGGTGATGTGAATAAAAATTTAGAGTGTGCGCTCCCTTAGCATTTGAGAGGGAACAGTCAATTATTATTATTATTTTAATGCCTTTTTATTTATATAACTTACATGCTAGACAAAAATACTTATAACTAGCTTACTAAAATAATCTACTGATTTAAATTCTTATTTGCTCACTTTCCACGAGTACTCTTAGCTAATATAGGATTTATTTATATTTTTAAATTCATTATCAAACCTACATACATTTTTTTTGTTCCTCGGAGAAAAACAAGAACAACTCCTGTGTTGTTATTTGTTCTTAACCTAACTTAAATATCTATCTTAACTACTGCTTAAAACCTAACTACTATGTACAATTATGTTAACCTAAACTAAACTTAACTTAACTCAACTTAATTTAACTACTTAAATGTTTATATTAAACTTAACCATGTTTATGGACTATACGGACGTGTGCACCAGGGCGTATGTGTTATTTAAATGCTTAACATATACATAAACATATCTAATACGCCGCGATGCACCTTTTTTTCTTTTGTGTTTTTTTGATGTTTTTTTTATATAATTTTTAAAACTACCCTAAGTCAACTTCCCCGTCTATGTGCCTGAGAAGTTAACAGAATCAAATGGTGTTACCACCAGTGAAAATGCCGTTCTCTGACAGAAACTGCTCTGTGACGGGCAGAGATCACTCTACTGAACCGTAGGAGATCCTCGTGGGTGCGAGCGACGTCTGGCTCGTATTGAAGTTGCCTTTCTACTATTCGTCGTGCGACATGGAAGATAATAGGGCAGACTTCCCTATCTTATATCAAGCCTTTAGCGTCCAAATAGAGAAAAGCTTCAGGCGGAACGAAGCTATTAAGATGTACCCTTTCTTGGTACATTTCATTTGGGTAGTAAATCCCAAAGATCAGACTGTTGGTTAAAGCAATGCCTCGACCAGTGTGGCCCCGTATCAACTTAATAATAAAATTACAAATCCTTATAAGGTTTTCCTCGTTATACAGAACCTCGTTGGGGTAGAATTTCTTCTGCTGGGATTCTGGTATAGACGAAGACAGGCCCGAAGATACTGCCTCTCGAGCACCCTCATCTATTCCATCTGGGAAGGACTCATGTTGAACCACACAGGGCAACCATACACCATAATTGGCCGTATGAGGGCCATGTAGCAGATGACCTTCACTCTGGTATCAAGTTGACTGCTGTAAAGCAGCCCTCTTGCCATAGCGAAGGTCTTCTTAGCCCTGGTCAGAGCTTTATCTATGCGCAAACAACCATATAAAGGGTGTCCTAACAAGAACGCAAGATTTAAAATTTAAATAAAATGCAGATATTTAAAAAAATGAGTTCCTTAATTTATCGTAAAGTAAACAGGATGAGGTTATTTGTGGAATAACACATCGGCCAGATGGCCATCGCGGCTTTGCTGGAACATATGCGATTTTTTAATGAAATTTTCAATGACCGTTTTGCATCCATGCTCCGGCATTTCATTAATACAGCATCCAATTTCCTCTTTTAAGGCTTGAGTCGTCGTCGGCTTATTCGCATAAACCACCGACTTCAAAAAACCGCAAAGAAAAAAGTCCAATGGTGTTAAATTGCACGATCTAGGCGGCTAATTCTGGTCTCCAAAACGCGAAATAGCACGACCGGGATATGACTGATGCAGCAATTGAATTGTTTCTCTGGCTGTATGAGATCTGGCGCCGTCTTGTTGAAACCACATCCCCTCCACATTCATTTCTTCAATTCTAGGCGCGATAATATTTGTTGTCATTTCACCATACCGAAGACCATTGAACGTTTGCGCTTGACCTGACTCATTTTCATAAAAAAAGGTCCAATGATTCCTCCAGCCCAAAATCCACACCACACAGTGACACGTTGACGATGCATTTGCTTCTCGTGAATCACTCGAGGATTTTCCTCGCCCCAAATGCAACAATGCGACTGCCTATTGACGAAGCCATCAAGGTGGAAATGGGCCTCGTCACTAAAGATGATTTTATCGGCAAAATCAGCATTTTCATGTTGTCTTTCCAAAACCCAATTAACGAACTCCCTTCGCTGTGCATGGTCAGCTGGCTTCAGTTCCTGAGTCAATTGAACTTTGTATGCATGAAGATGCAAATCTTTCGTCGAAATTCGCGGCATAGTGGATTTGGAAACACCAATTTGCTGCGATCGGTGTCGAATTAAGGTGGATGGAGTTTGAGCGACATCATCACGTACTGCTGCGATATTTTCGGTCGATCGACCTGGTCGAAGTTTTAGAAAATGTTTCCATTAATCGCTTTACAGTCGATTCTTTTGGAGCATTTTTGTAACCCCAAATTTATCGCAATTTGCGAACTGTAGCCGTAAAACTTTCACCAATTTGGTAAAACAATTTCACAATGAGAATGCGTTGTTCATTCGTGTAGCGCTCCATTTTTATTAACCGTGTAACTTCTACTAACAAACAAAAATAATTGTTCAAACGTCAAACAACGACAATTCGAATGGCGCAAAATTTTCTTCGTTCTTGTTGGGACACCCTTTATTAGGCATAGCACCTATGAGGTCACTAGTGAATATAGTGAACAAGATCGGCGAACCAACAGCCCCTTGTTGCAACCCATTTTTTATTTGGAACACTGTTGTCGAAATTTCGTTCCCATTTTTCACAACAAACTTCCTGTCTGTGACCATGTAACAGACGAGCTTGACCAACTTAAGAAATAGACTGCCTCTTCCATGTTAATCAGGAAGGCGTCTGTGCACTGTGTTTTGTTTCTATTCCATTGTATGTCGGAAACCAATTTAGACGCGGCGTTAAAGAATCAGGCTTGCAATCAATGAAGGGTCTGAGCCTGAGATATAGCTGCCTTCCGTTCTGGACGGTCTCGGGTACTTCCAGTTGTCAAAACCAAGCTCTCTTACGTCCGCAATCACTTGGTCTCTATGAAGGAGTTTCGGCCTACTTCTTCTTCTCGAACCCGAAGACTGGGATTCGAAGAACCTGTTAAACATTATTTTCGTTATGTTAAACCCTTTGAACTTCTTTGCGCCGCATTTGGCACAGTTCTTATTTTAGGAATAAATCCGTTCGCATTCGGCGCATTTGCGACAGTGTTGTTTATCTCAGTCAGTGGTTTTAATTTTTATGTATTAAAATATATTTATGCTTGCGTTACAGTTGCGCACTCATAGTTGGTTGAGGTTCTTTTTCACTTGTGTGCACCATCTCAGTCTCCTCCTCTGTTGCGTTGTCCCTGTGGTTCGGATTCGAAGACTCTTCGGGCCGGAGCAGTGTTGTCCATCCGCTCTACATGGCCTTGTCACCTTAAGCGTTGTATCCGTAGTCAGTTGACTAGGCTCATGCCGCCGTACAGCCCATACAGTTCGTGGTTGAATCTTCTCCTTCAGATGCCGTCAACGCAAACAGGACCAAAAATCGCACGCAGAACTTTTCTCTCGAACAGACAAAGGGCTTCCTCATCCGCTTTTAGTAGCGTCCAGGTTTCTGCGCCGTAAAGCAGGACAGGGATGATCAAGGTGTTGTACAAAGTTACTTTGGTCGTTCGGGAGAGGGATTTATTACTCAATTGCCTCTTAAGCCCAAAGAAACAGCGATTGGCAAGAGTGATTCTGCGCATCATAATTCCTACTATTGCTTATTTGGTTAGAGTGCAAAGGGTTTGATAATTTTAGCGTTAAAGACAAAGTGCGTCTTGAACATCCCAAAAAGTTTTAAGATTAGGAATTGCAGTCTTTACTGGATTAAGATATATCGCAGAATCTTTGGGACTGATTCAGTAAACTAATTCTGTACGTTTGAAGAAATTCGTATTTATGCAAAATTGAGTGCCGTACGACTTAAAACCCACAGATGTCGAAAAGCGATTTTTCACCTCAGAACTGCTTCAAGAAAGACATCAAGGGAACATAACTTTACTGGTGATGAAAAGTGGATTCACTACGATAACCCGAAGAAGAGGGTTCACAAAGCTTGATGAACTCTTTCCATCAAAAGTCATGCTCTGTATATGATGGGACTACTGCAGCAACATCTGCATAAGCTGATCTAAAAAGCTAGCTCGTAATGGTTGAAAAGACAATAAGTGAACTATACTTGCAGCTCCAAGCAAGGTCTTAGTGCACTGTAAACTTGTTGCCCTAACCTAACCAAACTTAATTTCTTTGCTTTTTTTACAAAATATGACAATTAATTTTATCACAGGATCAAACAGCTTTTCCCTCATCTGTCATTTCAAAAAGTAATTTAAAGGACTCGGAATTGGCCAAAATGTAGAACGCAGATATTCAAATTAATTGAAATGAAAATTTGTTTTTAAATTCATTTCAATCGGAATGCAGAGCGTGGGCGTGAAATTCGACATGAGCAACGCGAGTCCACTGTCTGCTTGCCTCTGACTCTGTTTGGAAAGCATTTGTAAGTCAAAAACCTTCTGAGATCAATGCACAATTGGCTTGTTCTGACGCTCAAAGGAATGATTGAGGAAAGGGAATATTGCCAAGCCCATTTCGAAATTCTTTCCCTCCATGAATTTCATTAAATTTCAACACACTCATGCGATGAATTCCCATTGCAGTGAATGAAAAAAAAACAAACACTGAGATATGTTCACAAAGCCCACTGCCAATGATACACGACCAGACGCAAAAATTTGTGCAATCGCATACCGCTCCAACAACCGAATCCGACCCCATTCCTTGGAAAATCTGCAAACCAAATCACAGCCTTAATTGAAACCCACCCCCTCATCAGAACCAGGGCGAACTCGCGCCACTCACATCCACCAGCGAAGGCGGGCTTTGTTTTCGCTCCTTCTCGTTTAAATGGAATGCCTCCAGGCATCCGCATTTCTTGCTGAACGCATTCCTCCAGAGGAATGCCCCCACCACCGGGGACTAAACCCCATGCGCGACACCTGCTGCAGCAGTCTCTCTCAAATCAATCAACGATGCCCACGGGCCAGATGCATTCCGCAGGCAGTCCCCACAGATAACGTGGAAGCTACCCCGAATCAGCACGCGCGCCGCCGGGCTTAACACAGATATTAGGAGTAATTAATTCGTGTTATTACCCAGCCATGTGTGCGCTGGCTCTTCGTGCAGGCTGGGCGGTGCAGCGATCGGCGCCCGGGACGGAATGGAAATTAGGTGGTGTTTACCATACACTCATGAAACATTAATTAAAGTGTTTCCAGTCGGTCGTGAGCGTTTACCTTGGCGACGGTGATGGGGGACGCAGGTGGGGCGGGCATGTGTGAATTAATTGAGATTCACAGAGGAGCACCCTCGGGTGAGGTTTATTCAGTTGTGCTGGAGGTAAACCGTGAACTCCTCGATGCATCTTGAGTTTGTATCGTTAGTGCCTGTGGATTGTGGTTCGTTACTGAAAACCACACGGCAACTCCTCTTGGCTCGTGTGCGGTACGGATTGTTACACTCTTCGAGTGAGTTTCGCATTTCGCCCCGCAGCGAGTGAATAATGTGAAAAGTAATCTGTGTGAAGGGAACGCCGGCATCATTTGACAGAATGGAACAAATCAACGTTTTCGGGGTTAATGAATCCCGCAAATGATATAGGATGTAAAGGACTTGCAAAGTGGAGGCACTTTACGCTGTTGGAGATCGTCGGTGGATTTGCAAGGTTGCCCGTTGTGGAGTGGTTTGTTTTAACAGTACCAAGTGCGGTTGAGTTTGTCTTTCAGTTTTTTTTTTTCATTTTTGAACTTAGCCTCCAACGTTTTCTAATAGCTTAAGGAGACAATCGACGAATCTAGCTCGTAGACTTTGTGGTTGAATCTATCGCTCCAATCACCCAAAGTGAGGGTTGTCTGAAAAGTTTTCGACCACAATGTAAGGATAGTGGCATTCGTCAATAAAAGCAAGTGAATGGTAGTCGTGCACCCTTTCCCAGTCAATCACTTAAGTTTTAGCCATTTTGGAAGCGCTGTTTTTAGTTGGCAGTCGTTTGAGTGAGTCGATCTGAGTTTGTTTTTGGGAGGCAATACGCTTACTCAAATCAAGGATTAGTTGAGCGCTACGTTTGGGGCTTAGGCATTATCGTTTACCACGTTTTAGTTAGAAGAATTTTAACGTGTCTATAAGAGCTTGGAAGATGAACTTTCAGAACGTCCAAGAACTGCGACTACTGTCTGATAACATAAAGTTCTAAATGGTGCTGGATGACCGCCGAATTAAAGTGAAAGGGTTGCCAGAGGTTATCAAAACACCAAAGGATGCGTTTCTTTCAAATTAAAACAAGAAGGCATGAGCAGACTGTCCGCATACCCGGTAAGGCTTTTGCTCACGTTATCCTATAAATGCATTCGATGTAATAGTTCCAACGCTTTGTTGGCGTAAGTTTGACGAAATAAGTCCGAGTCTTGGCGCCGATTAATTACTGAAGGCGAAACTTGGGTACACTTTTATGCGCCCAAAACAAAAATACAAACAGTGGACTACCAAGGGCAAGGCGACCCCAAAAAGAGAAAAGTTTTGGAAAGTTATATGAGTAACGAAAAGGAAAGACAATTAAAGCAGCGCATTACGCATCATTACTTGCCAAACTCAAGACAGGCAACATTTGCATAGAACTGAAAATTCTGTTTCGACAAGACAGAGTATTATATCAAACCTTAACAGATGTCATGGCAAAAAATCCACAAATTACGGTTTGGACTGCTTGACCATTCGCCTTACTCAACACATCTAGCCCCATCTAGCGCTTAGGGTGCTCATATAAAAATTGTCTTCGGAGGACAGAGATTTTTTTCAAATGAGGATGTAATCACTTTCGTGAACAACAATCTTGCAGAGAAAAACGGCAAGCCATTTGGACGGGTAAGAGAGGTGGGAGTATCGCATAGGGGAAGTGTGTTGAGTTGTCGTATTTGCTGATTAGGGCTTAGTGCACCGCGACCCCTTTTCAATGCCCTGTGAATTTGAAAATACCCTTTTATTTATTCCTTTCCAGGGTTCATTGAGGGTTTTTATCTCTTACTGTACACGGATAAAGGATATCTATAGAACAGGTGTAGGGGTCTCAGCGAAGCAGATAAGCGGATGAGTGAAAAAAGGCCAATGGTCTGTTGGTGTTTCGACTTTATTTAGAGGGCTCAGCTGTACATTCTCTGCTTTATTTTTTTTTAATTCCAAAAAATGCATAAAATCTTTATTTGAATCGATAGTACGGTCCATATAATTTAATGTTTGAAGATTACTTCATGCAAATGTTGACCTTGACTGCGCCTCAAATGGTCTATCCGCTTAGTCCAATTTTGGAATACTCTTTCCAACATTTCGGCCGGTATCTTACGAATAAATGCTTCGATGTTGTCTTTCAATGCCGCAATTGAAGCAGGTTTGTCTGTATAGACATGAGCTTTAACAGAGCCCCACAAAAAATAGTCTAAAGGCCTTAAATTGCACGATCTAGGCGGCCAATTGACCGGTCCCGAACGTGAAATAAAATGTTCACCGAACTCGCCTCTCAATAAGTCCATTATTGCGCGTGCTGTGTGGCATGTGGCACCGTCTTGTTGAAACCACATGTCATGCAAATCAAGCTCTTGCACTTTGGGCAAAAAACAGTTGGATATCATCTAACCGTGGCGCTCACCTTTCACAGTTTCGTTGCGGTTCGCATCATCTTTGAAGAAGTACTGTCCAATGATGCCACCAACCCATAAACCGCACCAAACTGTGACTTTTTCTGGTTGCATTGGTAGCTCTTGCAATGCTTCTGGCTGATATTTACTCCAAAATCGACTATTCTATCTGTTTGAGCAAATAATGAACTAACCAAAAAATAGAAGAAGCGCGCGATGAACTTTCTTAGCAGAGCATGCATTTTGATAATAAATTTCAATAGTTTGCAAGCGTTGTTCGTTTGTAAGACGATTCATGGTTATTATAGACCAAACTGAAGATGTTTGACAGTGAAACATCACACGAAACGTGCGTCAACTGCTTAAACCAGTGTTGCCAGAAAGATAATAGCTAAAGAATCACCCTTTACGTTCATGCTTAGTACTAAAATTAATGCTGTTAACTGATTTGGAGACATTTCGGGTGAATCCTACGATCAGATGACAAAAGAAAAGATAGATAGGGCGAACAACAACATACAGTCTGGCTAAAAGTATAGTATTTAATAAAATATTTAGCTTTTGACTACAACAGAATACTCTTTATTCCGGTTTCTTTTAAGAATCTGTGAAAGAGAAACAATTCTAGTAACTTCATTTCCCATCTGTCAGTATTTATCAACTGAGGCATTTCTGCCGTTTATACGCTAGTGCCTTACAGGTTCCCAGAATGTGCCCCAAGACTTCTTGCGACTGTCGACAAGATCTTCAGCAGTCTTCATCAGATAATCTTTGTTTCCTCAGACCCTCTCTAAGTTTGCAGTAACCTGTAAGGAAGCTCTTTGAGATACGAAGGCTTTTCTTAATCAATTTGCTGCATGCTTAAGACTTTCTCCGGTTATATTGACCTAGAAGTCTATTCGCATTGCTGCAGATTACTGACCGGATGCTTCTTGGAATTCCCCTGACTTTTTCTTTGAGGATGTTATCTCCTACAGCACAAAATGGTTCAAGACCAATGAAGGTTTCTGATGCACCTTTTCATGGCAGGGAATCGGCCAACTCATTGCCAACTGTCCATTTATGGCCATTAATCCAGCACTCTGTTACTTCTGCTTAACTCCTTTAGCATTTGCAGGCATTCCCACACAAGCTTGAACTCAATAATGTAGGAATTACAAGCCATGGTGAAGGAGCGACTATCTAACAATATCGTTATGTTGCAGATTGTTTACTTCTTCTCAAGGCGTACATTTTTGCTTGGAAGATTCTGGTGCTCCTGCCCATAGGCTCGTAGTATATCACTCTTGGTCCCAATTCCGGGTCGTTTTATAGTACCGTTGCTTAGCCTTTGGATCGTGCATTAATTGCTAGACGCACATTTGGTGCTGAGCTTACAGAAGTCAAATTTCCGGCCAGTAATGGGAGTTCTTTTGCCAAGTGTATCGAATTGTTTTGATGTTATGCACTTGCCTTTGCATATTCGCCCTTGGACATCCTCACGATTGTTTTCTTTGGCAACTCACCACCAAGTCCATAGGAGTGAGCTCCAGTAGCACCTCCTCGGCAGCTGTCGTGTAAGTTCTCATAGTTTCTACAAGCAGAGACATGAATGTGTAAATCTGCAATCTATGTAGAAACTAAACTGAAAATTTGTCGTGGTCTAAAAAGTTTCCTACAGAATAATGGGACATTTTAGTATCATTGTTCGGTCCGAAAAATTTCTGTCAAAGACACATTTGCTGTGTGGTCGCAAACAGGGACAAGGACAAGGAACTGGCATATGAATGTGTAGTGCTGCGCGGAGTGAGTGGAAATTTCATCAGGCTTTTCTAGTCACTGAGGTTATTCTTAGTATAACTGTCCATTCAATATAACGTTAAGTAGAAATGATCTATCTGATAACTAGATCCGTTCTTCTTAGTGTGGTGCTACAGCCCAAGGGTGAACTTGAGTCTCATTAAAAATGCCTCCCCAGCTATCGTAGTCTTTCGCCACTGTCTCCTGTTGGCCGCGCCATGTTAGTCGAGGTGCTTTGTACCTTATGTACAATAAAAGGAGAAGGCAGAAGACTAGACTAATGTATAAAGGGTTTTCCAAAAGAAGCTTGACAACTTTGAATTTAATTTGTGAGTGCACTCTTTCACAAATCATCAAATTGGCACTGTCAATTTATTCAGTAAAATCCAACAATTTCGAAAAAGGGAACGTCTTCAAGTAACAAAAACTTTCTACTGAAATTCGGAGTCAGTAGCCTCACCTTCCACACATTCACACCCGGGGGTAGTAATATTTAACAAAAAAAATTGTTTTTAATAACATTTTTTATTTCAAAAGGTAAAAGTTAAGATATTCAAGAAAATTCAGGCTTGATGTTAGTAAGGTGTACCTTTTATAGTACAACGGGGTATTGCATACCCATTTCATTTTTCTGTCACAAATTTGAGGGGCATGGGTCTATGGCCATGAGGATCGCACTCAACATGGCGTTCTGCTAACGCTATCCTCGTCTGTGCACGGGTCAAGTTGACATACAGCCTCCCAGTGGCGCCTCCTGGATAGCTATTACAACATTCGTTGAGTGGTGAACCAATGTATGCAGCGAATTCTCTGCCCGAAGGTTAAATAATAGGCCTGGCCTACCAGTCTGTAGCTTGTGCGTGAGGCTAACTTCCTCACCGCATAAAAAGAACCCAGTTCAGAGACAGCAACATGCATCGGATATAGACGGATCTAATGTTCGAGGTAGTCAAGGACTTCGTCTACCTCGGTTCCCCGGTAAATAGAGACAACAACAACAGTGCCGAAATCGAACACAGAATCGATCTTGTCAATCGTTGTTTCTTTGGCCTCAAGAGGCAATTGAATAATAAAGCCCTTCCCGAAGGACTAAGCTTGCTTTGTATAACACCTTAATCATCCCAGTCCTACTCTATGGCGCGTAAACCTGGACGCTACTAAAAGCGGATGAGGAAGCCATTAATATTTTTGCGAGATTTTTAGTCCTGTTTGCGTCGATGGCAGTTTTAATGACGAGCTACATGGGCTGAACAGTGACATGCGCCTAGTAAAGCGTCTTCAGATAGAACTCTTAAGATGGCTACGCCATGTAGAGCGTATGGACACCACTGCTCCGGCCCGAAAAGTCTTCGAATCTAAGCCATTGGGACAACGCAACAGAGGAAGGCCTAAGCTAAAGTGACGCACACTAGTGGATAAGGAGCTCAACCAACTTGGAGTGCGGAAATGGCTAACGAAAGACCGTGCTGGCTGGAGAGGCATGTTGGTTGAGACCCAGGTCCACTCCGGACTGTAGTGCCACAAGAAAAAGAAGAACTCTTCAAGTTCCTGATGATTAGGATGAGTTCCCGTTTCTTGTAGCTGCTTCTTCAATAATTGCATCACCGACTGTTGCAGGGAGATGAGGCGCGCTTTTTCATAGACATTCTTATTGCTGTGATGATGAATAAAGTCCATCCGATCCTTGTGGTTGATGAGACGGCCTCAGATGCTTCCTTTTGAAGTTTGACAGTCCCTTCAGACATGCTGTGCCACAAAGGGAAGTCATACGCTATGAGAGGCCATATGAGCTGCTTGCATTGTAATAGCATCGTCTTCTGGGTCACTCCGTTCTCACGTCGCATCAATGTGCACAAGTGATGGAGAGCGAAACTGGCCTTTTGAAAGGCCACTTAGGAGCGAGAAGTTCACTCGCCTTGTCTGTTGTTCCGCATTGTGACATTAGTTTGACACTCCGGCATATTCCGGCTCTTAGGAAGTATCGTCTTGTCAGTTTTCTTTTTCATCCGCAAGTCCCACGTCCGGTAGCAAAAGTAGAGCTTCTCAATTTGTTGTTAGACCCACCGCGCTGAAATCTGGCGTGAACGTCAATACAATCGCGAACAGAAAACCATAGACAGATGGGGATAATGGAGGTTGATCTGCGGTGTACATGTTAAAAAGAATCGGTCCCAGTCGCAATCTAATTCCTCTTGTCTTCACACAGAATTCCCTTTCGTGAAGAGAAATATGAATGATTATGATTGGGTTAGAGGGACATCTCTTCAAGTTGATTTGAAAATGAGTTCCTTTATCCAAATCGCGTCGAAGACATTCTCGAGAAATTCTCAAAGAAGCACGCCACATCGACTTTGTGGTTGTGCGAGTCCGTCACAACATCGTAATAGAACTTCATCAGGAAATGCAAAGTCGCATGTTTTTCTCGGAATTCGAATTGAATGTCCGGGACGATGTTCAATCTTTTCAATATTGTGCTATTTTCTGTACTAACAGCTTTTCCAGGATTTTGCTTATATTGCTCAGAAGCGATATGTCCTATCAGCGTCCGTTTTCTAGGAATTGCAACATCCTCCGTCGTCTATCTGACTGGCAAATACCAGTTATTGATACAATGGCTTATGACTATGGGCAGTTGTGTTGTGGGTCATTCACTTGAAATCCGCTTAATTTCTTGGCTGCACTTTCATGGATGATCCCTTCGATTTCTGCTGACGTTGCGAGCTTTTGGTTGTCAGATGCGTCATCAGTTGGCTTGTCTTCCCTAAAGGCAATTGTTAATGTGAGGGGGTAGAATAGACGTGTCTCTGATATTGTCCTAACTGCCAAGAAGGTGAACGAGAAAACATAACAGCAGTCTGTATCGTGCTGTGGGCGTCGGGTAATGTGGAACTAGGGACGATAAGATCCATCGACTGCATCGGCTTGAGTGGACAATGATGATCCGCCTAAGAGGGTTGTTGAGAATTCCATTGAATAGGGTTTTCTTAGCTTGAACAACTAATGTCGCCTTTTTCAGCATCCGATGCTACAAGCAACCTCATCGGCTCTGAATGGTTCCACCATGTGGTGTTACTGAGCCAAAAAAAAAACACCATCTCCATTGAAAAATGCATTATTTTTCGGAATTAATGCTTAACCCTGTCTTCAAGTCAAGCTTAAGGTTCAAAGCAAAATATCCTACATTTCAGTTTTTTTCAAATTTTTGCAACCGTTCACCAGATGACTCATCTCAAACGTCCATGCTATGATGGATTAGCTCATCACTTGTTCAGCGTTTGTGTGTGAATTCTCAGCACCTTCAACATGAACGTCAACTCTTCACTTCCTGCATATCATCGCACGGCCTCTCTCTTCTGTCTTCGCACAAAACCACGGCGAACCGAATTGATTGATGTCTTCGACCACAAAAACCTGCTCCATCTCCCAGGCACACATGCACTTCACTTTGCCCACTGACACGCTGCCTCAAATCCAATTTTGTAATCCAGATCCAGTCGAGATTTGCATGACAAATCGCGATGATTAATGAGCGAAATGCAAATCGCACTGAATTCCATTTGGGCATCCAAGGTCCGCGCACAGAAACAACGGCTTCCATCCAGCTCGCTGGCGCGGACAGTGCATCTCATAAAAAGCACACTTTACTGCGACTGACTTTAATGGCTATTTACGGTCAGTGCGGCCGATCGGCGCTGATAAATTAATCCAGCCGGCAGTTATCAGTGGGAGCGCTCTCTCGGTTCTGTAGCAGTGCCAGTGGAGGCAATTAAGCCAGCAACTGCGAAAACATAGTCGAATGCAAATGCTCCGCGCCGTCAGCGCTGCAGAGGGAACGCATTCGGAGGCATTTAACATTTCAATTAAAATCCGTGACAGAGCTGCATTCGAAGAGGGACCTCCTGCGGCGCTCGGCAGCATGTGGGTGAGCTTAACTGTAGCCTTAATCCACGCATTAATTACCGCTGCGTTTGGAACTCTTAAGTGGTGGCGAGCTGCTGAAACTGGTTGAAATTAATTGGTCGGGTCGAGTAGCCGATAGCGGCGACCACATGCAGGAATTTAATTTGGAACCCAACAACTGTTTCATTAAATCGATTGATTGCTCGCCTTCCCAAAAGTTCGTCCACACAAAAAATTCCCCCCACGACGTGTAACCTTTCATGAACTTTGACTTGTCGATTAGGATGTGGTTGCACGCCGGCATCGGTATTTTGCTTCATGTTGTAAATTTACACCAGAGAGGATTTTCTTCCCTTGTTAGTCATTCCTGTGGCTTGTAGCTGGCGAATGTTTGCACAGAAACTTCGTCGTGACGTGAGTGGGATGCCGGTCGGTCCTGCAATCAATATCTTTTAAGGGAGCAAATTGAGATATCGACCTCCCACCACCCCTTGTGTGCTGGTGCAGCATATGGTGGCTGATTTGATCCCGGCCATTGTACAGCCGGGTTGTGTGTGCCGCCGCACTCAAGGTGAATTTAAATTTCACTTGCCTTTCGGAGCCTCTCTCGGCAAGGATGTACGTACAGAAATTTATTCAGGAAATGCATGCCTAACGAAGGCATCGTACAGCCTCTGGTGCATGGGTGTGTTCTGTGACTTTACACTTTCCTTGACACAGTAATCAATGTCGTACTTTGATTTATGTTTACTGTAGGCCTTTGTGCGGTTCTGTCGTCCTTTCTTTGCGATCTGCGAGGACCTCTCTAGGCTTTTGCATATAATCTGATCTGCCTGAATTTCTGATTGCATTCAACACTCTAGAGGACTGATGGCACAGCATCTCATTGATGCACAGGCGCTACAAACCCACTTCCCCAAGCCAGAGTGTTGTTTGCGCCAACAACTGGCTTTTAGAAAATCAACAACTCTTTGTCAAAAATGTGGTCCTCCTGTCTTATGATGCAGTCCAGACTGGCCCTCACAAGAACCTCTTCTCCTTCTCCCACCAAGATAGCTCCCAAAATTATTTTTAACAACTACTTTTCCGCTCTTGAGCTGTACCTTCCGATTTCAGATTACCATTTGGCTTTGGCTGATGTCCTCTGAGCTGTTTTTCCATGGCAATGATCTTTTACAGAATGCTTTTGAAATTGTCGGATTTGACGGAGGTGGTGTCTGATGAGCCTGACGAACCGGGACATTGCGACTAGACTGTTGAAGAAGCTGAGACGGCAGTGCGTCGCCTTGATGGAGGCCTTTTATGAGGCTTTGCAATCACTTTTCCGCATATTCTCTGATAAGCCTCTCCTGGGTGTTAACATATTTCTTAGTAGTTGGAGGGCTAAGGAGAATATCTGAAATTTGCCCGAGGTCCGACCCAAACTGGCGAGAAGGTTCTAAAACTTTGTGTCGTCGTTCTGTTTGGTCCAAGTCGAAGGGATAGCCTCTAGTTGAGCAAACCAGAGGGATGCTCTCTTGCGTCAAAACAGAAACAACCTGTCTACAATAGAAAGTCTATAGCCTCTTATCGGAGCGTCCATCAAAGAGACGTCTCTAACTGCGCTTTTCGCTTCGTCCGGCAGACCTATGTATGTCTCAGGGCGGAATAACTGATTGATTGAGGTTACAATTGAGGTCATATCTGGTTTATGGCAGGATGATCCCATTTGATGAATTTATTTCTGCGTCCTATTGGAATACCCGGTAGAGGTCACTGGATACCTTTGCTTTAATTGGGGTGATCGTGGCAGTGTATAGACCGAAGATGGCAGTGAGACGAAGGTCCAGGTTCGATACCCCGACTGACTTCTCAAATCTCGCCGTTCGGAATCTGGTATGACAGACCACCACACTTTCTTCTCCACTTTTAAACACCACTCCAAAGGACATTAGTTTGTTTGAAAGACCCTCCATGATATATCATTTTCACACAACTTCTAACAAACCTAGTAGTAGAGTCGCAATCGATGCTGCGAATCTGGAAAGATCATTTCTGCAGACATTTAAACGGCAACGACGGCCAAAGTCCAGCGTTTAGGCAGAATGTTCCACTCAATTTGGACGATGATAAGGAGGAATTCCGTGCCCCCGAATTAGACGGGCTAAAGATAGCAATATCGAGACTGAAGTCAAACAAAGCTGCTGGAGCGGATGGACTGTCCGCAGAACTGTTCAAAGCAGCTGGAGATGACCTGGTTGGGCGCATGCACGAGCTCATCTGTAAGATATTTTCGGAGGAAAGCATGCCCGATGAGTGGAATCTCAGCGTCGTCTGTACGGTCCACAAGAAAGGAGACCCCTTCGACTGCACCAACTATCGAGGTATCAGTCTCCTTAACATCGCGTATAAGATGCTCTCCGCCCGATTGTGTGAACACCTGAAACCGTTCGTCAACAATCTGATAGTTCCTTGTCAGTGTATTTTCAGGCCAGGGACGTCCACCATCGACCAAATCTTCACACTACGGCAGATCCCCGAAAAGATACAAGAAGTGCAAATCGACACTCACCACCTATTCGTCGATTTCAAGGCCGCATATGACAGCGTGCATAGAGACGAGCTATACAGTGCCATGTCTAGTTTTGACATTCCTACCAAACTTGTCAGATTGTGTAGGATGACGATGAAGAACTCTTGCTGCTCCGTCAAGGTCGGTAGCGAACTCACCGAGACCTTCGATGTCAAAAAAGGATTTAGACAAGGCGACGCACTGTCATGTGACTTTTTTAACATCATCCTTGAGAAGATCGTGCGCAACTCACAAGTCAACACCAGAGGTACAATGTTCCATACGTCAGTTCAATTACTAGCTTACGCCGACGACACTGACTCCATTGTACGAATACAGCGAGCCGTCAATGATGTGATCGGAATCTGGTGGGTCTGGTGGTTAATGAGTGCACAACGAAGTACATGCTGTCATCAACAGCGTCGTCTCGGACAGAGCGTCACACTAGGCAGCAGAAACTTCGAGGTAGACAAGAAGTTCGTCTAACTCGGCACCGCGGTAAACAGGGACAACAACACCAGAACCGAAATAAAGAAACGCAGAATCACTCTTGCCAATCGCTGTTTCTTTTGGCTGAAGAGGCAATTGAGTAATTAAGCCCTCACTCGAATGACTAGGCTTACTTTATATAACAGCTTCATCATCCCAACCCTACTTTACGGCGCGGAAACCTGGGCGTTGCTAAAGCGGATGAGGAAGCCCTTAGTCTTTTTAAGAGACTACTTTTGCGTGCGAATTTTGGTCCTGTTTTGCGTTGATGGCATCTGGAGAAGAAGATTTAACGACGAACTCTATGGGCTGTACACCGACATGCGCCTAGTCAAGTGTCTTCGGATACAACGCTTAAGATGGCTAGGCCATGTAGAGCGCATGGAACCCACGGCTACGGCCCGAAAAGTCTTCGAATCTGAGTTTGAGATTGAATCTAGCACCTAACGCTTCGAACTGGCATGTGCAGGTAAAAGCACTTTCTGTCGATATCCCACTCCATGATGGAATGCATAACTCCGGAGTATTCGCAGGTCAGAGAAGCTGATGTTACCTACACTGAGTCCAAACTCGAACGAATCTTACGGCTTACAGAGACTTCCTATCCCTGAGGGTAGGGGTAAATACAATAAGCAGAGACTTATCTAGCAACAGATGTTGCTACCAAATAGGCGGTAGCGTTTTTTGATGTATTCAAGTTACGAGGTACCGAGGGATTTTGTGTAGCTTTTCTGAAATATGGCTTTAACAGATTCTAGCGGCTCTGACCATTATTCTATTGGTCTATTGAAGAGCACCACGTGATAGATTTGTGGCGCTGATATTTCGAATGCTTGGTGCCAATGTTGTGAAATCCTTGTCAAAGAAGCGCCAGTATGGATTCCTTTGGAGGACAAAAAAACTAACGTAGGGCTACTTTACATTCATCGTGAGTTTGATATGTAATGTAAAGAAAAAACACATAAATTTCCATGTAAATGTTAGCCACGACTCCGTCTGAGGTGGTCCCTTCGGAAGGTAGGATTTCGGACGAATCGTTCGAGCACAGCAACTGGTTCTTTTTACATACATATATATATGATGAGTACTGTTTACGGCAATCGTAGATGGCTGTATTTGAAGACTGAAGACCTGCAATTTTACATATCACCACAGTTAAAATTTACCGAAGTAAACCAAAATGATTTCTGAACAAGTCCATTGCTTCACCCGATATATGGAGCGTAGCGTCATCCTGTTGAGATCAGAACTCAAACCTGTACTCTTCGGGTTGCACATCAGCCCAAATACGGCAACTTTTTGGAGACGTTTATTAGCGTATACATTGAGCCCCAAATGGTTTTTATCTTGTTTACTTGGTACTTGGGTGGACCTGGACCTCAACCAACAAGTGTCTCCAGCCAGCCTGGAGCTGGCTGTCTCCAGTTTCGAACGAATAGTTGGTTAAGGTCACTTTCCACTTGCGTGCGCCACCTGAGTCGCGGTCTTCCTCTACTGCGCCGTTCCTCGGGCATTGGTTTCCATCCGCTCTCCATGAGGGCTTCGTTTACTAATTTCTTTCTTAGCCAAAGATGCAGCAAGATTGGCAAGATTTTTTCTTCGTTTGATTTCATTGCTGGTATCATTTTCATTGTCTGAACTGATAGCGGTGCCTAGGTGCCTCAAAGTTATATCTATCTGCTCTGACGTTCTGACCGAGACGTCGGTGTTGGGTGTCCCTTCTCGCTGAAAGCATTACTTGGTCTTACCCTCGCTGAAAGCATAAGCCCATCTTCGCGGTCTTCGTTGCAATACCCACAAAAGCGCCATTGACATCACGCTGTGATCTTCCGATTATGTCAATATCGTCGGCATATGCGAGTGAACGGACTTCTGAAAGATTGGTTTTTCGTCAGAGAACAAAATTTCACCATTTTTTCCACAGCCCAATCAAGCATAAAAAGAGACTTGAGTTCAAGCTTTAATTCTTGTGTAAGTTCAGTTTTGTCCGCCTTTAGTCTGAGATGTGCGGGTAAAATACGTCACGTTGTGGGATACACCAAGCCAAACTGTTGAATATGAAGACGACTAGAAACCCTCATCTGAAGCTGCTAAAGTCTCTTTAGAGTGTGCTGAATGTGGTCTAACCGATCGAGTATCACCCACTAGTGTAAGGTGGGACTCATTTTTGGGGCTGGTGTTGGCAGTAGTTGTTTCAGGAGCTCAGTTACTGAAAGAAGAACTTTTCTCTAAGGACGCTGATTTTCGTAGCGCCGCTAATCATTTTGGAGAAGCTGCCAGGGTGTGAATCTTTCCATGATGACTTGGCGAACCATAGCGAACACCAATGGCGAAACATTTTGACGCGGAGTCACTCGGGGTCTTTCGAGAAAACCTATTGGAAATGAAACCTAACGGCGAAAAATCATGCACATGCATACATCAACACCGTGACAGCCAAACAATCAGAGTCTATGCACAATTCAGCTCAACTAAGGATAGCAGTACAACCAATCTTTCTCGCAGTCAGTACGCCATCGCGTACACCACGCCCAACAAATCAAACTGACGCCGACATTGATGAGGGCAGGTTAGCCTTTTCCGTCACGGCCCGACATGTGGTGCTGCTTATTAGGGACTCCACCGCTGACAGCCGATACCGCATTTAATGGCTTATGACAGTCGCCACCTGTGGCGCAATAACAGGAGAACAAGCAAAATGTAGCGCCCTCACACTGAAGGACGCCAGGTTATCCAAGATTCGATGCACTTGTGACATCTGCGCACAATTGGCATCTACCGCAAGAACAGAACGCGACTTCGACCAGAATACGTGCCGGAATGTGAAATCACTCATTCAGATGACATTCCAACATGTAGACAGATTGTCACAGACACTGGCGCTGATTGACATAACAGACCACGACGCACACCATTGTCACCGACATGACAAAGAGGGCGATAACTCGTAAATTATCGCGATTTACACACGCCAACCGGACCGGCAAGGTGTGGTCCCGCCGCAGAACGATTTACTGGCGCTTTTGTCATAATTCGCCGCGCGTCAAATGCGCCAATAAATCGCCGCCACTCGGGGAAAAGCCAACGCCATTTCGATTTGATCTATAAAAAACCAATCGCCAGTAAAAAACCATTTTTCTGAAATTATAATTGACTTTGCCGTCTCACCCGGTGTGTGTCAATCCGGTGGTGGATTCAGACTCCCGCAATTACCGTTAGAGTATGCATAAATGCCAGTCGCACTGGTTATCGGAATCCGATTTACAGAAACATTTGTCTGTCAGTCAGCTGGGAACGTTTTAATCCGATTGTTCTCCCCCTTCCTCCGGTCAGCGGCTGATTGCCGGGTGGTGGAGAGCACTTATTGCACGCCGCCATCCGTTCTCTGGCACATGGCGCAGGTTCGCAGACGTTAATTTGTCGAAAGAATTTCAAGTCCCGTACGCGCCGCACTCAGCTCGTTAAGTGGCGACTAATTAAGTGGTTTTATGAGCCACCCATCCCACCCCAAGGGGGATGAGGTGCTTTGGCCACGAAAATAAACACTGCCAGCAGAGGTCGACTGGAGAAGTCGTCGACGGTCGCCTCGGTCGTACCCGGGAACTGCATGTTTTTATGTAACCGACTGACAGTTAAGCTGTTAATTGTTTTCGGTGCATTAACACCAGTTTACGACGGGGAGCGACACGACTGATTGTTCGATCTGTCTAATGCGAAGGTTGCACAGCGTTTCCACGGGCGGGGGGAGGGAGGGCGGCACAGTGCGAAACGGTCATGCAGAAGCAATAAAATGCACTAGGGTGGTTCACATCCGCCAGCGGAGGGCCATGCTGTTGAGGATTTAAAGGTCACCTACGAGTCGGGTGTATCCGCATTGATTTACGATTTGATTTGCTCTTTGCGCTCGGTTTATGGGGTTATAGTGATTTCGCGTTCCGATCATTAACTGAGGAAACGACACCGATTATGACACGCAGGAGGTCGGCAAAGTGGCTCACAAAAATATTATGCTTTCTCGTTGTACGTAACGGCTTGTAGATTTTTAATAAAACGCTTAACGATGCAGCTGTGAGTGCTTCAGAAAGTCAAAGACTGAGTACCGCAAAGGTGGGCAAATTGGAATTGACAAAATTTTATGGGGATTATCGATTTCTGATTGGCAATGGGTCTCTTGAATAAATTATTGCGCAGGTATGCTGACTTTGAGGAGTGCAGACTTTCTGGAGAATCATCCTTTCATATAGGTAAAGACAGACCAGTATCCAGTTTTCTTCTTCAATTGACTCCGATATAGTAGGAAAATACGTTCATCCTTATTGAAATGCATCCAATAGGCCAGGTTGTTCTCCATCCTCTCCTAGCGCTTTAGTGCGGGGTGGACATCTGTATTGTAGGTCTTAAGCAACATGCATCTTCAGCTAGAATTGTTGTCGCCAGTGCCTCGAAGCCCGCACACCAAATTCATTGATTTCCTTCTCCTCTATGATGCGTCACCCAAAGCTAGAATGCTAACATATGTTGTTTCAATGGCTTAGGATCTAAAAGCCATGCACTGAATCTAGTCACCTTATTCAATCCACTCAAATCGGCTATATGATCTGTTGTGGGCTATTTCCCTCCAAGTGCAGCAACGAAAGAAAGAGGAAAAAGCTCAGCCTTGAAATAGCAGGAGTATCCTCCTCCGGTTCGAAATGACTCATGAATCGTGATCAAGAAAACCAAACCCTCGCTATCACCTCTTGAGCCCACATGACAGTGTTTAGCGAAAGTGACTTTGCGCTTGATCCCCAAACTGCCGTTATAAATAAAATTGACTGGAACTACTCAATCTCACAAGTGCCTTGCTTTTTTAGCGACAGCATGTAATGGGTCTTGGGTGTAGAGGAGACCTACAGATAAGGACCGACTAGAGCTGCGAAATTTAGGAAGGCAATAAGCACTCTTTCTGTGCTGCCAGCAACTCGGAATAGGTGATGATGTGAAAAACTGTGAAGTGTTCATTTTGAAAATTGAACCTAGGATCTCATTTACCCACTACGCCGCGCCGGGCACTGGACAGCCGTTGCTGATGCTGATGTCTACTGGAGTTTTTGGTCGTCTCAAAGTTTCCTTTGTTTGCTGTTACGTTCTACATCAAATTTCAATAATACGCGTACACAAGGGACCAAAGCCTAGCTTCTTCAGCACCTACTCGCGTTGTGCGTGCAACTGTTCTCTCACGAGTAGAGGAGACTACATTTTTTGCCGACTCCGACCAGCGAGATTTGAGAAGCTTCCATAGGCAATACGTACTTTTTGAGTGCTGCAAAGAACTTGAAAGGGGTGGTGCTGTGAAAAATTCGAGGTGCTCAGTTTGGAAAGCGAACCTGGACCTTCGGCGCAATTAGCCACTACTCCACAGCGGTCTTTTTCTTCTTCTTCTTGTGGCGCTACAGGGTGGACTTTGGCCTCAACCAACATGCCTCTCCAGCCAGCACGGTCTTTCGCCAGCTGCCGCCAGTTGCGCACTCCAAGTAGGTTGAGGTTGAGGACCAAAAATCGCACACAGAACTTTTCTCTCGAAGAGACCAAGAGTATCCTCATTTGCTTTTAGTAGTGTCCAGGTTTCCGCGCCATAAAGTAGGACTGAGATGATCAAGGTATTATATAAAGCAAGCCTCTTGAGTCAAAAGAAACAGCGATTGGCAAGAGTGATTCTGCGTTTTATTTCGGTACTGGTGTTGTTGTCCCTATTTACCGCGGAGCCGAGGCGGACGAAGTCCTTGACTACCTCGAAGTTTCTGCTGCCTAGTGTGATGCTCTGTCCGAGACACCGATGTTGTTCGTCCTTCTTTGATGACAGCATGTTCGTTTTGCCCTCATTAACCACCAGCCCCATGTCAGCCGCTTCTGCTTCAATGCCAGCAAACGCCTCATTGACAGCTAGCTGTTCTTGTCCAATCACGTCAATGTCGTCGGCTTAATTTAGCAGTTGAACGGACTTTTGGAAGATCGTGCCTCTGGTGTTGACTTGTGAGTTACGCACGATCTTCTCAAGGATGATGTTAAAGAAGCCACATTACAGCCTTGTCCAATACCGTTTTTTGAAGGTCTCGGTGAGTGAGTGTGAAAATTTGGTCGATGGTGAACTTCCCTGGCCTGAAACCACATCGATAAGGACCAATCAGGTTGTTGACAAACGGTTTTAGGCGTTCACTCTCCACAGCGGTCACATAAATATAAATTCCTTGATTAAAATCCCCAAAACAAAAAGTTCAACGGTGTGAAATTACATGATTATGGATGCCAGTTAATATCACCACGACATGAGACACGGCACGGCCATTGAATTTCTTAAGCAAAGGATTTACTGTTTCGTTGGCTGTTGGCTGAACATGGGCCCTTATCCTCAATTTCTATCCGCAAGACCTTCGTTATCATTTCTCGACAGCAAATGCCATGAACTGTGACTACTTGGCCGACCTTATTTTCGAAGACATACGGCCCGATTGCTCTGCCCCTAAAACGGTCCCAGACAGGCACTCACTGTGGGTGCGTTGGCTTTTCAACAATCAGACGTGAATTTTTTTTTGCCAACATGCGGCAATTATACTTGTTAACGAATCTACTGAGGTGGAAGTGAGCCAAGTCGGCGAGGCTGATTTTCTTTCTGAAGTCACCTTTGACTTCTGTCTGTTCAACCAACCATTCCTCGTATCGACGGCGATTGAAATACTCAATTGGCTTCAGCTCTTCAGTGAATTGAACCTTGTAAGCGTGCAAATTAAAATCTTTATTCAAAATTCGCATCACTGATGTTCTCGAAATGTCCAATTGTTGGGTGGGATGATGAATCTACACTGACGACTTTTCTGCCACTCTGTCTCAAACAATGAACTGGACAGGCACCTAGAGGCGATTTCACATTTGGTACGGATCCTGTTTTCCGAAATTTGAGCACAATTCAACCGATTGTGGACATATTTGGTCGATTATGATGACCAAAAAAAATCATGTTTTTTGAACGCCCATTTTCATAAAAGGCTACAGCAATCTTAACGCGAGTTATGTGTTAACTCTTTAGAGTAACACGTCTTAACTAAAATTAGATAATTAAACACGAATGTTCTTCGGAACAGAAAGGTCTTTATTGAGCTAATTGAAAATCAAGACTGAATTACTTAGAGTAAAATGTACAATACAAAGGTACAATACAAACTTTAATGTGCAGTCGGTGCAAAAGCCAAACGTGGGAATGAAGAAAAGGTGTTAAGCGGAAAATGTGAAATGGGAGATTAGTGGGAGACAAGCAAGGTAAATTGAAAAATTACGGGGAATATTTAAAGAAAGATGATCTTCGGGACGGATGTGAAGATTCGGGTTGCGTCTGGGACGTAACACGCGCAGCTAATTGGTGTACCTGCCCATGGTTGGCTGTGTGAAACGATGATACAAGGAAATGTCAAATTAAGTCGGGGAAGCAAAACTTCACATTATGCTCTGACTCACAATTAACTTCGCGTCTTATATTTGGACCACTTCGTTACAGAGGTCTCTTTTGCATCTCAAGACTCAAAAATTTTGAGTTTGAACAGTAAAATATGGTCATCCCTTTTCGGTTTTGAAAGCAAAGCTTAATAGGACACACGGCGATAAATTTTTGATATTTTAAGGGGAGGTGGTGCCGTGAAAAAATGCGAGGTGTCTCTTTCGGGAATCGAATCTAGACCTTCTGTGTGTGGGTCGACGCACATACCCACTGCGCCTCGGTATCTAACCAATAACATGAGTAATTTTGGTTTTTTAAGAGACTAGAAATCTATCGAATTATCAGCGTTTGCAAAACTCAACAGGACAAAATCTATAGTTGTCAAATCTCATGACGTCGTTGGCCGATTGACGTCGCCAAGACGGGAAATTACTCAACCACGCAATAAGTCCATAACTTATCGCCTTGAGGGAGCCTTTTGCCCCGTTTTATTGAAACAGCATATCGGCCAAGTCATAATCTCCAATCGCCGGCCAAAACCAAAGTCGGTTCTAAATCGATCATATAGCTCCAAATCTACTGTATTCGTAACAGGCTGATGACAATTGGCATCTTCGAAGAAATAAAGACTCTTCCATCCTGCATACAAACTAAACTGTAATAATCCATTATTGTTTTGTTTTTTTTTGCTTCTATGAATTGGGGCAAATACTCAAGCCAATCATAACGTTCTTCCACTGTAAGTTGTAGATTCACCTTTATCCCTTTTGCAGACTTAGAAGTTTTAGGTAGGCTAGCTGACTTTGACCTGCCTGCCGGGACCAAAACGGAGACCTAGTAATAGAGTCGCAATCGATGCTGAGAATCTGGAAAGATCATTCCTGCAGATTTTTAACCGGCGATGACGACCCAAGTCAGCTCATCTCTAAGATATGGTCGGAGGAAAGCATGCCCAATGAGTGGAATCTCAGCGTCGTCTGTCCGTGCCACAAGAAAGGAGACCCCTTCGACTGCGCCAACTACCGAGGGATTAGTCTCCTTAACATCGCGTATTGTGTGAACGTCTGAAACCGTTCGTCAACAACCTGATTGGTCCTTCTCAGTGTGGTTTCAGGCCAGGGAAGTCCACCATCGACCAAATCTTCACACTATGGCGGATTCTGGAAAAGACCCAAGAGGTGCAAATCGACACTCACCACCTATTCGTCGATTTCAAGGCCGCATATGACAGTGTACATAGAGACGAGCTATACAGTGCCATGTCTAGTTTTGGCATCCCTACCAAACTCGTCAGATTGTGTAGGATGACGATGAAGAACTCTCGCTGCTCCGTCAAGGTCAGGAACGATCTCCCCGAGACCTTCAATGACAAAAAAGGTTGTAGACAAGGCGACGCACTGTCATGTGACTTCTTTAACATCATTCTTAAGAAGATCGTGCGTAACTCATAAGTCAACACCAGAGCACGATCTTCCAAAAGTCCGTTCAATTGCTAGCTTACGCCGACGACATTGGCGGGATTGGACAAACACAGCTAGCCGTCAATGAGGCGTTTGGTGGCATTGAAGCAGAAGCGGCTTAAATGGGTCTGGTGGTTAATGAGGGCAAAACGAAGTATGTACATGCTGTTACCACAGAAGGTCGCACAACATCGGCGTCTCGGACAGAACGTCACACAAGGCAGCAGAAACTTCTAGGTAGTCAAGGACTTCGTCTACCTCGGCTCCGCGATAAAAGTGGGACAACAACACCAGCACCGAAATCAAACCCAGAATCTCTCTTGCCAATCGCTGTTTCTTTGGGCTCAAGAGGCAATTGAGTAATAGAGCCCTCTCTTGAAGGACTAAGCTTGCTTTATATAACAGCTTCATCATCCCAATCCTACTTTACGGCGCGGAAACCTGAACGTTGCTAAAAGCGGATGAGGAAGCCTTAGTCTTTTCGAAAATTTTGCGTTTGATTTTCGGTCCTGTTTGCGTTGATGGCATCTGGAGAAGAAGATTCAACGACGAACTCTATGGGCTGTACAGCGACATGCGCCTGGTCAAGCGTCTTCGTATACAACTCTTAAGATGGCTAGGCCATGTAGAGCGTATGGACACCACTGCTCCGGCCCGAAATGTCTTCGAATCTGAGCCATTGGGATAACGCAAGAGAGGACGGCCTAGGCTAAAGTGCATACACAAGTAGAGAAGGACCTCAACCAATTTGGAGTGCGCAACTGGCGGCAGCTGCCGAACGACCGTGCTGGCTGGAGGGGCATGTTGGGTGAGGCCGAGGTCCACCCCGGACCGTAGCGCCACAAGAAGAACAAGAAGAAGAATAGTCATCGTCATTATCGTGAGTTCTGCATCGCTGACGTTCAAAAATTGTTCCAGCTCCTTAGTGAGCTTTTTGAAAAGATCTACTCATTCAGATTAAAATTTGGAAGTGACAAATTGAAGTGCAGATATAAAAAATTGATCCATTGAAAATACACATATGGACGAGGACTAATCAAAATTAGGTGGTTGAAGCTTTTTTTGTCCAAAAACCTACAAGTGTGCCTAATAACTGAAAAAAAAATGTTTATTGTCTCTTGTTAAAACGCCTAAGAAGCGTTGTGACTTGTCAACAGGCTTCAGTTGTTTTGTAAGTGAAACCTTTTACGATGGCGCTGCAAATCCAAATGCAAAATAAAGCAAAGAGAGGTGTACGAGATGCTTAAGTGATGCGAACGCCAAAAAGACGATAGATTAAAAAAATGGAATCATCAGCGACGCTTACTGCTACCACAGCAATATCTTCGACTGACTGTGCAGTACTATGATGTGCAGTAAGTAACGCTTCCATTCTCTCCAAATGTCTTCACAGTTTCACCGGCTACTTGAGCAGGCAGTCGATTATGAGGGGCATTTTCAATGGAGAATGCGTGGAAAGTGGTTAGGTTTGAGTTAGTTTCGATGACTAACTGCATTGCTATCCGATTCATTATCACATATGGCAAGCATTTAACTAATATTTTGTCATTTCAAATGTCAGTTTCGTTTTGGCAGCTGTCAGATGTCAACGCAACCAACATGAACCATGAAATGAATGAATATTTTAGCAAGTACATTAGAATACGTCAATCTGATTTAGTTCATTAGAAAATTGATTTCCCAAAAACAGTTGTAAGTAAATCAGCCAGGGAAGTCAAGTCTGTCATCATTGCAATTGACACAGAAATCATTAGTGCACACCAAAGCACTCTACATTCTAAGCCCCTTTGGATTTAGACCAATTTAATTATAGATTTGTGTATTGAACAACAAACATGGCAAGTGTCCTCGAGATACGAATACCAACCCCCATCATCCAAAGCAAATCCCAGTTCAGGGCGACGTCTTCAGGGTGGTTGTGTGTTCGGATTGTCATCGTTATGGCAGACTTCCTTCATATTGTTCACATCGCAGAGCATCATCCACTGTAGTTGTAGATGCTCATGTCTACCTGACTTTGTAAGTGTTATTAATGAACACAATTTCGGGCAGGAAAACAGAAATTCTGTTGCTTGTGCGAGATGACAGGACTCATCCCGCGGAATCTGTGCTATCATGTTTTTGGTTATTCGGCACGTATTGCTTTCAAGAACACTCTCATTATTCGTATGAGTAGAGGGAAATACTGAAAATTAATTCAATTGTTGTTGGGCTTGTTGGATTGATTAATGTAGTTTAAGCTCTTCATTGTCTGATGCTTTCGGTCAGGGTGAGTGTGGCTGTACTGCATTTTGTTGCGTTTTACATGGACTTGTGGAAGTCTTCTTCTCTGAAGTGGTTATTTAATTTTAATTAATTTTTCCTTGTTTCGTTCAAATTGTCTGCAGAGCCATAGTGAGATAATTTGGTTCATAATGCTGGTAGCTGAAAGGTCCCATAGGTAGTCGGTTCAGGCACTCATATTCTTTGCTTCAGGACAACCACCAAAAAATTGTTCTTGTATGCTAAATTATTACAGAAGAGGGAACTCTTTGAGAGAGTGAGCAATTCTCCGTCCCCTCTATTATCTGCTAGGCCTTTTCATTTCGATATATTGCATTGAGTTCTAACCAGGTGTCATATCTGACAGCCAGTGAATTGACTAGTTTTTGTGAACGCAGTGTGCTTCGAAATTCATATGATTTTATGCAATTTCTAACATAATTTAGTCCAATCAACAAAGAATTGTA
Source organism: Eristalinus sepulchralis (assembly GCA_944738645.1). Classification (NCBI taxonomy): domain Eukaryota; kingdom Metazoa; phylum Arthropoda; class Insecta; order Diptera; family Syrphidae; genus Eristalinus; species Eristalinus sepulchralis. The sequence continues at coordinate 48,090,590 of OX122882.1, forward strand.
GAGAGTAGAAGTTCTTGAACAGACCGAAAGATCGTCAAACGCTCTTTGAAAACCGGTTGATGAAGAAACGCACATATCGGCAACTTTTTCAGTTTCTACTAAAGTATTTCAAGAGGAAAATATAAGTGATACCATGACAGCCCATTGAGGAATTTATTGCAGGTTTTTCAGGAAACTAAATATCTCACGAACAATACGGCACAACTTCTTTCGAGTTGCTCACAACACTCAAAGATTTGTCTATGTAAAAGCTTCTGAAAATATCGCCGATCGCAGTCGACAAAAAACTGTAGGTCCCTTCTACTCGTGGGCTGTAGTCCAGAGTGGACCTGGGCCTCAACCAACGTGCCTCTCCAGTCAGCACGATCTTTCGTTAGCGGCTTCCAGCTGGGCACTCCAAGTTGGTTGAGGTCCTTCTCCACTTGTGTGCGCCTCCTTAGCCTAGGGCGTCCTCTGTTGCGTTGTCCCAGTGGCTCAGATTCGAAGACTTTTCGGGCCGGAGCAGTGGTGTCCATACGCTCTACACGGGCTAGCCATTCTAAGCGTTGTATCCGAAGAAGCTTAACCAGAAGCATGTCGCTGTACAGTCCATAGAGTTAGTCGTCAAATCTTCTCCTTTAAAAGCCTTTAATCGAAAAGACTAAGGGCTTCCTCAGCCGCTTTTAGTAACGTCCGGATTTCCGCGCCATAGAGTAGTACTTGGAGAACAAACTGTTATTAAAAGCAAGTTTAGTCCTTCGAGAGAGGGCTTGAGCCCAAAGAAGCAGCGATTGACAAGAGTGATTCTCCGTTCAATTTCTGTACTGGTGTTGTTGTCCTTATTTATGAAGTCCTTGACTACCTCGAACATTAGAACCGTCCATATCCGATGCATGTTGCTGTCTCTAAACTGGGTTCTTTTTATGTGGTGAGCAAGTTAGCCTCAAGCACAACCTACAGACTGGTAGGCCAGGCCCATTATTTAACCTTCGGGCAGAGAAGTTCGCTGCATGCATTGGTTCGCCACACAACGGATGCTGTAATAGCTAACCAGGGGCGCCACGGGGAGGCTGTTTATCAACTTGACCTATGCACACACGAGGATAGCGGTGGCAGCTCGCCATGTTGAGTGCGATCAACGACGTTGCCTCGTGTGCATAGGCCCATGCCCCTCAAACTTGAAGAGTTCAGTTGCCGCATATTGATTAACTTTTTTCGGACATTCAGTGAATGCGAATCGTTTTGCTTCTACACCAATACGGATACAAATCATCATCGAAACGGGCAAAAGAAAACCATAAACGAACACTTCCATGTAGAGAAGGGAAATCACACAGAAATCAAGTAAAACAATGAATTAGACGGAATTTCATCAGGCAGGCGACCGTTCAGCAGATCCAGAGCGAGGTGGTTGGATCAAGTCCATAAACTCTCCTGATACTCTCCTGATGAGTTAGAGTCGATGGCAGAAAATCGGCTATTTTTCTAGTGTCAGATAAGCGCTCTAATTGATAACTAATGAATTAATTTATTCCAATCTTTATCTGTTAGATAACTTGTGTGAGTTTTTCAAGTAGAAAATAACAGGTAGGTAGTCATTTGAAGGGATTTTGCAGTTTTGCTGACATCAACTATGACAAACTTCCCATGAGCATCTGGACACCAAAAAAAATTTTCAAAAAATAGTTTAATTAATAAAGGGTGATTTTTTAAAAGCTATAGGAAAGTTTTTCAAAAAAAACACATGAAATTCGGAAAATGCACGAAATCTTTATTTGAATTGGTAGTACGATACGGTCCATGTAATTTAATGTTTGAAGATTATTTCATGCAAATGTTGTTGAGACTTTGATTGCGCCTCAAATGATCCATCCGCTTAGTCCAATTTTGGCATACTCTTTCCAACATTTCGACCGTTATCTCGCGAATAAATGCTTCAATGTTGTCTTCTAATGCTTCAATTGAAGCGAGATTGTCTGTATAGACATAAGCTGTAACATAGCCCCAGAAAAAATAGTCTAAAGGCGTTAAATCGCACGATCTAGGCGGCCAATTGACCGGTCCCGAACGTGAAATAAAATGTTCACCGAACTCGCCTCTCAATAAGTATAATGTTGTGCGTGCTGTGTGGCATGTGGCACCGTCTTGTTGAAACCACATCTCATGCAAGTCAAGCTCTTGCATTTTGGGCAAAAAAAAAGTTGGATATCATCTCACAGTAGCGCTCACCATTCACAGTTACGTTACGATTCGCATAATTTTGGAAGAAGTACGGTCCAATGATGCCACCACCCCAAAACCGCACCAAACTGTGACTTTTTCTGGATGCATTGGTAGCTCTTGCAATGCTTCTGGCTGAAATTAACTCCAAAATCGACAATTCTGCCATTGAGCCAAAATTGCGCTTCGTCGTTGAACACAATTTTTTGGTAGAAAAGTGGATTTTCGGCCAACTTTCCAAGAGCCCATTTACCAAAAAATTTTACGTTATGGTAAGTCGTTCGGCTTCAATTCTTGCACCAGCTGTAGTTTGAAAGGCATCACACCTAAATCCTTCCGCAAAATTGTCCACGTTGTTGAGTAACAGGGACCCAATTGCTGCGAACGGCGACGAAGCGATAATTGATGGTCATCATTAGCACTGGCCAATACAGCTGTGATATATGCAACTTCAGTTCTATGTAAGCGTGTTGGTGGTTTAATGGAATGTGCGAAATTTAGTCAGAATAGCCCGAATAGCCGCTTCAGTGGGTCGATTAAACTGACCATAAGATGGTAGAAGCGCGCGATGAACTTTCTTAACAGAACACGCATTTTGATGATAAAATTCAATAATTTGCAAGCGTTGTTCGCTTGTAAGACGATTCATGCTTAAATTATGGACCAAAGTAAAGATGTTTGACAGTGAAACAAAACACGAGCCGTGCAACAGCTGTTTAAACCAGTCTTGCCAAAAAGATAGTAGCTAAAAAATCACCCTTTATTTCCAGGCTTGCTCCACTTCGATGATACTGGGGTTTGTCTTTACTTTGAGAGTATCAGGTGTGCGGTGGACTATGTGAACTGTGTTATGGGCCATATAGAGCATGCAACAGAAATGATCTCGGATGAAGTGGTGTCTTGTCTTGCTTTTGTGCACATCATCAGACGTGCAAGTAGGCTATTGCCGTGATACCGAGGTTCTTCCTTATTTCTGAGCATGAGAGTGAAAAGATACTTCTACATGTGACATGTGCACTCCCAAACAAAGTAATTATGAACCCTTTGATTTCCGAACCAACAACTGAAGATTTACCCTGCCAACATCGTAACGTGGTCGCTGTGGTGTAGTGGGTGGGTGCGTCGACCCACACGCAGAAGGTTTAGGTTCAATTCCCGGAAGGAAGACCACGCATTTTTTTCACGGCACCAACTCTTTCGAGTTGCTGACAACACTCAAAGAGTATCAATTGTCTTTGAAAAGCTCCTCAAATCTCGCCGTTCGGAGACGGCAAAGAATGGTAGGTCCCATCTACTCGTGAGAGAACAGTAGCGGGCATAACATGAGTAGTTGTTGTAGAAGCTAGGTTCTGTTCCTTTATGGGCTGTAGTGCCACACAATTTTTATCAACGTTGAAGACAATTTAAAGAGGACAAACCACAAAGCCTTGTCAAATTCCTATTTCGACGGAAAAATGATCTGACATGATAATGCTATCCTACACTGTTTCAAAATTTGTTTTGTGAGCTCTTTGTAGACTCTCATGACGTTGGCTTAGAGTGCCAGAATAGATAACTAGAACAGCAAGGAAGCCCGGCTAGCTCAGTCGGTAGAACATGAGAGTCTTCTGTCTGTAGCCGCTTTAAAGTCCTTTCCTTCGGTGTCCGTATGCCTAGACAAGCAGTCAGTCAGTCACTTGCAATTCATTTTCAGCCTCCATTGTTCAATAGAATGAACAATTTGTGTTCTTTTTTGTAATTGTGTAACAGCTTGACATCCCTGTCCTTCTCTTTGGCGCTGAAACTTGAACGTAACTGGTGAAAGCAATTCACGGATCCCTTCTTGTCTGGAGGAGAAAATTCAACTTTGAACTCTATTGGGTGGTGACATGCGCCTCCTCATTTGTCTACAGACACAACGGTTAAGATGACTAGCCCATGCAGAGCTGGACAACACAGCTTCGAGTCTTCACACAAATTTCATGTAGACTCCGAAACAGAGGACATCAGTAAAGTAAGGTTAAGATATGACCACATTGTTTGGTTTCAAAGGGACAATGCTTTTTCAACTATAGATGTCTTTTTACCCTTTCATAATTCCCTACTATCTTTCTTTGGAAGTGAATACCAAGTTTTCTAAGAAGACCAAGAGTAAAATCCCTCACAGAGTGCCGCTTATGACTTTGAAATGAGTACACAGTCTCTTCCTTTCTGGAAAATGTTAAACCAAGAGTTTGACTTTGAAACTAACGACTAACTCTTGTTCAATTGAGCTCTAGCCAACGACACAAAACACAGTGATCACGGTGTCCACTCGCCGCAAATCGTTTCATATCACATGGCTTAACTAGTAAGCACTCCCAATTCCTCGAATCTAACCTTTAGGCAACATCATGCTCCCTGTTTCCCATGACGCACGAGAACTTACAATCCCCTGGTCAGAGTGTTCGGTCGTTCGAAATGTTTCCCCACGTGTGAGCACATTCATCTAGAGGTCGGTTCACACTCGGGTGAAGAATCCCAGACAAGGCATCAAGCAAAACACGTCTCCGAACGAGTTCATTCAAATCCCTTACGTACATTGTGTGCAGCACACTTTAAACTTTCCTCATCCCGGAACATTGTATTTCGCAGATGACTTGAGGTTAACGGTGAGAACTGACCCCACACACCCACCAATCCTCCGCAACGCACTCATGGGCAAGGAATGTAAAGTGCTCACAGGATTCTCCTGTAAATGTTTCAGATTCCGATGAAATTGGTTTTCGCTTCCATGGAATTGCTGGAAATCCAATTCTAATTTCTTGGTCGGATTCCTTTCCAAAGTGCTCGGAATTTCCTCTAATTGAGTTGGAATTTCGTTTTGAATTATTCCCTTGTTGGCGTGGTCCCATTGTCTTGGTGTTTTTCTCTTTGCCTGAGTGGCTTCGGTTTGTGGGTGTTATGATTTGATTCTGTCATTTGCTTTGGATTGCAGTTAGAAGAGATTTGTAGATTATGCAGGTTTCATGTGGTTTGTTTCTTAGAACGAGTCTTTTATTTTTGGTCACTACGGAAAAACGGTGACAGAGAAATCGCTCAGACCTGCTTCTGTGTTGCTGATACCAGTCTTCTTGGTCCAATTTTTTGCAAAAACGTCGAAGAAAAAGTTTTCACTGACGATTTTTCGATATTTTTTAAGCTTGCTTACAGCTTTCGTGCCATCATTTCGTGACTTGCAGCTTCATCTCACAAAACGAAGTTTCCACACGGAGCCTTCCCGCCCTAAGCTGGACACACTTTTCGGCATGTTTTTGCAGTTTTATTTGTTTGTTGATATTTTTCGCACTCTCCAATCATAGTCAAATCATTATATCTCTTAACACGAGCTGCATACTGAACAGCTTTTTCTTCTTTTTGTGGCGCTATAGTCCGGGGTTTACCTTGGCCTCAACCAACATGCCTCTTCAGCCTGCACGATCTTTCGTTAGCTACCTCCAGCTGTGCACCCCAAGTTGGTTGCGATCCTTCTCCACTTGTGTGCGCCACCTTAGCCTAGGCCGTCGTCTGTTGCGTTGTCCTAATGGTTCAGATTTGAAGACTTTTCGGGCCGGAGCAGTGATGTCCATACGCTCTCCACGGGCTAGCCATCTTAAGCGTTGTATCCAAAGACACTTAACCAGGCGCATGTCGCTGTACAGCCCACAGAGCTTATCTTTAAATCTTCTTCTCCAGATGCTATCAACGCAAACGAAACTTTTCTCTCGAAAAGATTAAGGGCTTCTTAACCCGCTTTTAGTAACGTCCAGGTTTCCACGCCATAGAGTAGGACTGGGATGATCAAGGTGTTATATAAAACAAGCAAGCAGTCCTTCGAGAGAGGGCTCTATTACTCAATTGCCTCTTGAGCCCAAAGACGCAGTGATTGGCAAGAGCGAGTCTACGTTTGATTTCGGTACTGGTGTTATCATACGTATTAACTGCGGATCCGAGATAGACGACATACTTCACCACCTTGAAATTTCTGCTGGCTAGTGGTACGCTCTGTCCAAGACGTCGATGTTGTGTGTCCTTCCTAGATGATAGCATGTACTTCGTTTTGCCCTCATTTACCATCAGACCCATTTTAGCCACTTCCGCTTCAATGCCAGCAAACGCGTCATTGACGGCTAGCTGTGTTTGTCCAATCCCGCCAATGTCGTCGGCGTAAGCTACCAATTGAACGGACTTTTGGAAGATCGTACCTCTGGTGTTGACCTGTGAGTTACGCACGATCTTCTCAAGGATGATGTTAAAGAAGTCACATGACAGTACGTCGCCTTGTCTAAAACCTTTTTTTGTCATAGAAGGTCTCAGGGAGATCGTTCCTGACCTTGACGGAGCAGCGAGAGTTCTTCATCGTCATCCTACACAATCTGATGAGTTTGATAGGGATGCCAAAACTAGACATTGCACTGTATAGCTCGTCTCTATGCACACTGTCGTATGCGGCTTTAAAATCGACGAATAGGTGGTGAGTGTCGATTTGCACTTCTTGTGTCTTTTCCAGGATCTGCCGTAGTGTGAAAATTTGGTCAATAATGGACGTCCTTGGCCTGAAACCGCACTGATAAGGACCTATCAGGCTGTTGACGGTAAATAGGATCTTGTACGCGATGTTAAGAACACTAATCCCTCGATAGCGCAGTCGATGGGCCTCCTTTCTTGTGGAACGGACAGACGACGCTAAGATTCCACTCATGGGGCATGCTTTCCTCTGACCATATCTTACAGATGAGCTGGTGTATGCGCCCAACCAGGTCATCTCCAGCTCCTTTAAACAGTTCTGCGGACAGTCGGTCCGCGCCAGCAGATTTATTCGACTTCAGTCTTGATGCTGTTTTGACCTCGTCTAAGTTGCGGGGTTGGAATTCTTGCTTATCATCGTCCAAATGGAGAGGAACATTGTGCCTAACAGCGGGATTTGGGCCGTTGTTCATCGTCGGCTTGTTGAGAATTCTAATTTTTTTAGCACTTAACTCGATTCGGGGATCATGCGATATCACACCTTTGAACTATTTCCTCTGAGGATATGTAAAGCCTCAGATTTAAAGGAGTAAGCCAGTCAGCCAGAATTGCCGCTTTGAAAGCCAATAATGCTCGTCATGCTACTTCGCACGAGTCACCCAAAATTTTGATTTTCCGAATAATCACCACAGACGTAGTCTGGATCAATATTTAAGTGATATCATTTTCGAAAAGTAAATGCCATGATTTTGCGTCTAACTGATACTAAATCTTTTAAGTTTACTTTCTAATTTATGTGCTTTTTTTTGCATTATAAATCATTTGTATGTTTTTAGTTTTAGTTTAAAAGGCATTTTTTTATTATTTATCTAATGGTATTTTAAAACTAGGTATAAAACGCTTAACCTAGGTACGACAGAAAAATCTTATAACTACTTACTGGCTCTATGCGGGCGCTTTAAGCTAAGCTATTGATATATTTGTTTTGGTTTTGCCTTTCGGCGTCATTGCTAGTTATTTTTTTTTTTAATAAAACCTATTATTTATTTTGTGAAACTAAGAAAACATTTTTTTAAAAAACTTAGTTATCTATGGAATTTCTATGGAATTTTCTACAAAAATATCTTAATCTACCTTAATATATCCTATTCTAACTTAAAAATACTTACGGCAAACTTTTTTTTTTTTTTTTTTTTTTTTTTATATTTATGTACAGTTTTTTTTGTAATCTTAATTACTAACTTAACCTAACTTATACTAAATGTGAGTTGGCCGTGGGGGACCAACCCTAACCTACCAGGCTGACGACAGCTGGGGTTCCTGGTTAGGCTCTAACCACCAGTAGAACCCCCGGTCCTTATCCGTGTCCATCCTATCCCGGATGGAGATGGATGTGCTGAACCGGAGAGCATCCCGACTAACGATGTTGGCGTCGTGCAACAGTCGCCTGTCCACTGTCCTTCTCACCACGTGGTAGATAAGTGGACATGCCTCCGCATCCTGGATCAGTCCAATGCGGTCAAGATACAAGAACGCTTCCGGTGGAAGAAAACCCTTTCGGCGAGCGTTCTCGTGGTACTCGTCATTTGGGTAGTAGGCCCCAAATATGAGATCATTCTCAGAAGTCATGGCTCGTGCAACATGCCTCCGAATCAGCTTATTAAAAAAATTATCAACCCTGTTCACGTTTGCTTCGTTATACAAGACTTCATTAGGATAGAACTTCTTGTAGTCAGATTCCGGGGTTCTGTACTTCTTCAGACATGCGCGAAGACATTGTCTCTTGAATACCCTCATGATTGGCCGGATGAGGGCCGTGTAGCAGATTCGCTTCACTTTGGCGTTAAGTTGGCTGCTGTAAAACAACCCCCTTGCCATAGCGAAACCTTTTTTAGCTTTCGTCAGAGCTGTATCTATATGGATACCTCCATACAGATACTGATCCAACATAATGCCAAGATATCGCACTACACTCTTTAGGGCTAGTGGCTGACCCCGTGGGTCCAATATGCTGAACTTGCGCCAATTCTTTTTCGTATCTCTTGAGGCCCTGTATAACGGAGTCCGGAAGAGGATTGTTTCACACTTCTGGAGGTTGATTTTCAACTTCCAGTCGTCGCAAAATTGCTGGACTTTTTCGAAGTCACGTTGCAGGAGCGTGTTAATGACTTCTATCTTTGGTGCCGTCCGGTATGCGACCCAATCGTCGGCGAACGCAATCAAGTTGTGCATGGAGCCAATCAGTTCGCTGGTGAAAATAGTGAAGAGGATTGGTGAGTTCACTGCACCCTGTTGGAGCCCATTTTTTATTTGGAAAACGTTGGTGGAAACTTTGTTGCCACTTTTGACAACAAAACTCCTACCCGTTACCATGTTATAGATCGTGTATAGCAGCGGTTTGCTTATATCCATCCTCGTCAACTTAAGGAAGAGGCCTTCCAACCATACGGTGTCGAATGCCTTTTCCAAGTCAACGAGACAGGCCCCGGTGCACTGTGTTTTGTGGTTGTTCCACTGAATGTCCGAAACCAGTTTTGACGCGGCATGTACAGTATCATGCCTCGCTCTAAATCCAAACTGGTTGTTCGGTATAATTTTATTGTCGTCAGTCCACTGGATCAGGACCCTGTTAACAATCTTTTCGAAAACCTTGCTTATGCAGGGGAGGAGGCTTATCGACCGAAGATTTTTCGAAAGCGAGGAATCTTTGTCCTTTTTGGGGAGAGGTTGCACTACCGCCGTCTTCCAATGCGCTGGGTAATGAATCATTTGTATGTCCTCCAGTCCTTGTTTGCGTTTTTAACAGGGATAGAGCTCTGTAGACTGCGTATAGTCTCCTGCCTTACAAAATTAAATTTCTGACGGAGAATTGCAAGGTTTCCACCAACCAACTCCATGTGCCACAACATCTCCCAGCTCCAGGAAAGAAACTGCTTTTGCAATACTCTTTTCCTGAAATTAATAATATTTCATCATATGAGAATAGCACGCATTGGAGCACCTAAACGCATTTACGGAACTGTACACGTTTCAGTCGAAGAGGTAATATAAGCAAATTTAACCAAACGCAGTCCGGATACTTCCAACCGTCAGAGAATTCTGAGAAATTGCCATCCATGCCAGTGATGCATAAAGTACTCGCACATGCTTCCCGGTATCGGATTATTCTGTTTTTCTTCCCCTGAATTCCTGGAGAACCTATGAGCAGCATTGACTGCACTCAAATGGCCTTTCGAGTAATCAGTGCTTCCTGTGTTCGTCTAAATTGCAGATTTTAGTTTTAACCTTTATCATGTTTCACGGCAAATCGATCAATCAGTGAACTATGAAAGTTCTGTTCGACTTTCACTTAACCGGAATCGGTGCAGAAGAATGAATCGTGTCCCAGTGGCAGCAAACGTGGCCTTTCGAGGTGTGTACTCTTCACGAGTATTTCAGAAATTTTGGGATTTGACCAACTAGAGGAGTGCTCTAGCTATATATGGGAGTTGGGAATTAAGGGTGAACTATTTCATGTGTCAGACTAATCTGACTCTGTTGCATTCTCCCCACATACCCCCGAAGAGTAAACAACTTTCTTCTCCTTCTTTCAACGTCCCGTAGTCCACTGCCAAAAATCATAAGTCACCCGATACTCGATAACCTATACAAGACACAATCGCACATGTCTCCAAAGTGGCTCAAATTGGATTTAGCCACCTCAGTCCCCACGAGAGATCCGAAATGAAGCAGATAAAATCCCATTACATTTGGCTTTCCCCACACGTCCTCTACGTGGACAATCAAATGTGCCACACGCCATTTGGCTGATTCGCCCCACGACTCACCCTCGACTCGCCTACAAGTCGCCCTCGATTCGCCATCGAATCATCAGAATCAAGTGGACGTTGGCTTTCGTATTGTTTAACATATTCCATCCCAACCACAGCATGCACTAGTGCACTTGACTTGCTCGAGGGCGCCTGTACCTCTTGCATCACACCACTGCGCGACGTCGGTAGCGGCCACTGATGGAGTTCCAGGCGGCTCCCACCTGTTGCTCGGTGTATGCCCCCCTGTAAGGGCTTGCCGCATGAATTTAAATTAAGGCATTATGACTTGTGTTGTACTGGCTTGGGGTTATTGGTAATTGGAGCGTTGTTCGACACGAAATTATGTTAATATCTCAGGTCGTTTGCTGCAGGACACGAACGGAGGACAACAGCCTGCAGGTGGGTGTGTGCAGAACACACTGAGGATGTACGAGCACCCCTTGGGAGGCGTTTAGAATTTTCCGGCAGCTTTGTATACAGGGGCAATCAATCGCCTTTGTGTCGCAAAGGAGTCTCTTTACACAAACCGGCTGCATTCATGAGAAGTTGATTACTGTCGGCCCAGGATCTGTTTCCTTGCCAGCGCTGTCACACTGGACAGGAGCAATTCAATTAAAATTTCAATTAGACGAAATCCCACAAACGGACAGACGAACGCACTGGAATTCAAAATTGATACATAAACTCGTATGAAGGGATTTGGATTGAACAAAGGGAGAATGGGCGGTCATCGTCGACCTCTCCGTGGGATTGTCGCTGCAGATATCAAAAAGGGACCGAAATCTGCCGTCATTACGGAAATTACACGAAAGTTGACCCCGCCTGATGACTTGAGGAGAATGTGCTCTTTCACGATATCTGTGTTCACCCACCCATGGCAGCTTTCATTCGTGTCCTTTTCAAAGGGATGTCCACACTGTGGGGAGTGATTTGAGAAAAGATCATTTTCCCAGTTGTACATATGAATAGAGGATTAAAGGGGTACTGTGGAGCCCAAGTTTTTTTTTTATACTCATGGCCCCATCGTTGTACACTGCGCACAGGTGCGAATGTGACTGCTCTGGCCAAGAGTGTGAGACTCAATTCAATCAACTCGCAATCGATCTCAGAAGCTCAAGATTTCAGATTAATCTCGTTTCGGGTTCCATTGGCTCAGCAATTGCAATTTGAAATTTAGGGCTTGAAATCGGCAATCATCTTTTCTGACGATGAGCATTTTCATCTTTGCGGCTACGTTTGCAAAGAAAATTGTCGAAATTTGTCATTTTTTGACACCCCACTGTGCATACTGTGCATACGGGAGACACTCCTTAATTTTCCTCAATTTTGAATTTTCATTTCCAAATAGTGCTTGCATCGTATTCCCAAGGTTCATGCAAAAGAAAAGATTCAGTGTCAAGAATTGAAGGCACGGAAAGCTGTCACGAGCCGTTTACAAAATCCTTCTTGAGATGCTTGCATGAAACGCACAAGTTAACACTAGAGGGCACGACTTTCCAAAAATCCGAGCAGCAGCTGCCGTGCGCATTAACTTAATAAAGTGAAAAAAGCGAGCCATAAATGGCAGGCATTAAAATGAAGGTAATGAAGCAACGGAGTCAAGATAGGACACAGAATTCAGAGTCGGAAAACTACAAACGCAATCGGTCGATGGGATCGTTGGTGACAGTCTTCTTGAAACTCTTTAAAATGTTGACGCTGCCTGCACTGACAACAGAAGAAGAATGGAAACGTACTCAAGAATTGATGGAATTGAAGCTGCCGCTGATGTGCTAGATTTCACGCCACTATCCCGAAGGGACCCATGGTTTGACGACGAGTGCAGGCAGCCACATGCAGTTCGACAGGAGGCCTACATGGCAACGCTAAATCAGACAACGAGAGCTGTTCTCGAGCTGTAAGAACAGAAAAGAAGACAAGGGCGTGGTTAAACAGTTAGAGAGGTGCTATAATAAAATATAGAAATATAAAGAAAGTCTCACCGAAAGATGAAACAGCTGTCCAGTGGATAAAGGGGTCCGGACCAAAGCCTGTCGGGACCAAGACAAAGACCTAGTAGTAGAGTCGCAATCGATGCTGAGAATCTGGAAGGATCATTTCTACAGACTTTTAAATGGTGATAACGGCCCAAATCCCGCTGCTAGGCAGAATGTTCCTCTCAATTTGGACGATGATAGGTAAGAATTCCGTCCGCCCGACTAAGACTAGGTCAAGTTAGCAATATCGAGACTGAAGTCGAATAAAGTTGCTGGAGCGGATGGACTGTCCGCAGAACTGTTCAAAGCCGCTGGAGATGACCTGATAGGGCACATGGTCGGAGAAAAGAATGTCCGATGACTGGCATCTACAAGAAAGGAGACATCTTCGACTGCGCCAACTATCGAGGGATTAGTCTCCTTAACATCGTCTACAAGATCATCTCTGCCGTATTGTGTGAACGCCTGAAACCGTTCGTCAACAATTTGATAGTTTCTTGTCAATGTATTTTCAGGCCAAGGACGTCCACCATCGACCAAATCTTCACACTACGGCAGATCCTGGAAAAGATCCAAGAAGTGCAAATCGACACTCATCACCTATTCGTCGATTTCAAGGCGGCATATGACAGTGTGCATAGAGCCTAGCTATACAGTGCCATGTCTAGTTTTGACATTCCTACCAAATTCGTCAGATTGTGTAGGATGACGATGAAAAACTCTTGCTACTCCGACAAGCTCACCGAGACCTTCAATGTCAAAAAAGGTTTTAGACAAAGCGCAGAACCTTTCTCTCGAAGAGACCAAGGGCATCCTCATCCGCTTCTAGTAGTGTCCAGGTTTCCGCGCCATAAGGTAGGACTGTAATGATCAAGGTGCAAGCTTCTTGAGCCCATAGAAACAGCGATTGGTAAGAGTGATTCTACGTTTCATTTCGGTACTGGTGTTGTTGTCCCTATTTTCCGCGGAGCCGAGATAGACGAAGTCCTTAACTACCTCGAAATGTCTGCTGCCCATAGTGACGCTCTATCCGAGACGTCGATGTTCTGCGTCCTTCTTCGATGACAGCATACACTTAGTTTTGCCCTCGTTTACCACCAGTCCCACTTTAGCCGCTTCCGCTTCGAAGCTAGCAAACGCGTCATTGACAGCTCGCTGTGTTCGTCCAATCACGTAAAACTCGTCGGTGAAAGCTAGCAATTGAACGGACTTGTGGAAGATCGTGCTTCTAATGTTGACGTGTGAGTTACACACGATCCCTTCAAGAATGATGTTTAGGAAGTCGCATGACAGCGCGTCGCGTTGTCTAAATCCTTTTTTGACATCGAAGGTCTCGGTGAGTTCGCTACCGACCTTGACGGAGCAGCGAGAGTTCTCCATCGTCATCCTACACAATCTGCCGAGTTCGGAAGGAATGCCAAAACTGGACATGGCACTGTATAGCTCGTCTCTATGTACGTTGTCATACGCGGCCTTAAAATCGACGAATAGATGGTGGGTGTCGATTTGTACTTCTTAAGACTTCTCCAGGATTTTTCGCAGTGTGAAGATCTGGTCGATTGTGGACTTCCCTGGCCTGAGACAACATTGATAAGGACCTATCAGGTTGTTGACGAACGGTTTCAGGCGCTCACACAATACGGCAGAGAAAATCCTTTATGCGATGTTAAGGAGACTGATCCCTCGGTAGTTGGCGCAGTCGTCTTGTGGACCTAGCGGACATATGATGCTGAGATTCCACTCGTAACTGCACCTACACTACATAAAAACTTTACTGCACCAGGTAGACTAGGACCACCGATAGTGTAACATTTAACTAAAGGGCTATGGCTGCGTACATTGCTTCGCCAAGCAACGACTTTTGTGATGCTTATACAGGGCGCTACGATGACCCTGTCTTACAGAGTTGAGGATAGAGACCCTAGTACCGCTCAAAGGGATGAATGACATGAGTAAGAAAGCACAAGGAGTTTGAGTGCACTCAAAGACAAACGCATATCGGCGTTTCCCCTCATCTTACGCTCTGTTTCGCAGTGATATTGTAGTCCCGTGTTTGCCGACTGGTTGACTTTTGTGGTTACACTGGGTACACGTGCCCAACCACAAGCCAATTTATAAGCTTCTGAGAGATTGATTGTCTTGTCGACGATCTGCTACATTCAAAAGCAAGTGCTTCGCCAGGATCAACACCTCCACCACTGCTCTAAGGCCACCCTAACCCGTACAACTTTAGAATTTTGCCAGTCTCCAAGTCACACACTTGAAGTGTTGCGGATCAATCCGTTAGTTAGCACAGATAAAAGTCACCACTTCCACCTTACGAGTATGTCAGCAGGCAAGGCACTCAAGTTGATTAATCTCTTCATAACCCCTACAACGCATTCAAGTCAAAGCTGAACGCTGATTGCTTACGATATTCCTTTGAAATTAGCCGCGATCCCCAATGACACGGTTTACCGAACATAAATCTCCCCTGTACGCCCGTGCGCCAATATCGACGACACATCGTGCACGCAATTAATCAATCCATGCCCGCACGACAGCCGCAACAGTGTCGCTGTCGCATTATCCACGAGGCACTCGGGCTAATCCACTCGACGAGCTGAGACTAATTACTCAATCAAAATCCAAATTCAATTAACGTCACTTCCGTCGAAGATTCCCCACGAGCGGTGTCAGCCAGGACATCTCTCGACATCCCAGGCCTGTCGCAGTGGGAATCGCGCGGAGAATGAGGAAGCGCTGCCGCCGGCAATTGTGTGTCAATGTCTAGGCCACGCATACGCACTGAATGAGAGCGCACGACAGGCACCTTCGCTGTCGATGCGGTGGCAATCGTTCGAAGCGTGCGGAGCTGTCCATTTCAATCGGATTAGAGAGTTCCACTTGGGTAGGCCCGGCTGACTGGACTGGCGGCCCATTACCTCACCAATATTCACTTTCGCAACTCAGGCAACCACCTGGCGGTGGGTTCCGATCCCAGCTCCACTTGGCTATCAGCACGTAGCCATCAGAGAGTGTGGGAAGGCAACAGGCATCACATTCAAAACCAAGTCATACTCCAATTACCTGCACCGCTGCTGGCGTATCGATTCTGATTAAATGGCCTAAACGACTGCAGCCAGCCAGCGAAGGTGTGTGTTTTGTGGTGGGCCCGGCTCTCGTGTCCGTCCGCCCGCCGATATGCAAACAAGAAAACCGAGCGGCGGCGGTGGAGCGGAGGCCACCTTGGCCGACCGGCGGGTAGGTCGGTGACTGGACGTTCAACGAACGACCGCGCCACGAATGCGGTTGATCTGTCTTAAGCGTGTGCAGGTGACTAAGTTCATTAGAGCCCGACGCGGTGGCCGCAGCGGGCAAAACACTCCGTTCTCGTTGCTCGCCTGAGAGTTTTGACATTTGGACAGTTGGCCAACGCCGGCAATTGGAATGCTTCGTGGTATTTTAATGGCATTCCCCGGCATTGGGCAATGGCTCGGTGGACAGTTTAGTTCGGCTCTTGTTTTTCGGTTTTGTCTCTGGAATAGGTCACCGGGTGAATGTGAGTGCTGCGGTGGCGAGCGGTGGGGCGCTGAGGTCGTGACAAGGAAATTACCTCATGCGGCGAATGCAGAGCATGTTGCTTTTGACATTAATTCCGTTTTTGTTTTAGTTTTGTTTCACTGCTATCTGCGATACGGGCAGGCCGGATTGTGATGTGTCCCACCTGCCAGCAGGAAGCTGTGAAGGTCTGTGAGTTGGATTAAGGGGAACTCTTTGGCAATTGAATGTGGGACTTAAAAATGCCAATCAATGGGCGCATAAAATGATTGTCTAATGCAGGGGCTTTGAATGAGTGACAGGAACACTCTTATGGAATGTTTTGAGTGCTGGTGACAAACACTTTAATGGACGTCAGTGAATGTTGTGGATATAATGCAACTTTCAAAGTGGATTTCAGTTTTCATACTGCAGCAAGCTTTAAGGGGTTATGAGGAAAGTGGAAAAGAGGAGAGGGTAAGAAAGTACGTATACGGTTAACGGAGAAATGTTGGTGTTTGAACAATAATAGACATACCTGCATATACGGGCCTTCTTCTTCCTTATATGGCGCTACAGTGAAGGGTGGACCTGGTCCTCAACCAAAAAGCCTCTCCAGCTACTCGAAGTTGGCTAAGATTATCTCCACTTGTGTGTGTCATCCGGTCCGTAAGCGTTCCTTATTGCGTTGTTCCACTAGTTCGGAGTTGTACCTGCTCAAGCCATCTTTGGCTTGAATCCGTAGGCACCTGGCTAGATTCATGTCGTTGTAAAGAATCTTCTTCTCCAAAAAACAATCAACGGAAACAGGGTCAAAGATTGCACTCAGAACCTTTCTTTAAAAAAGACTCGTCTGCTCTTGAGATTGTCCAGGCCTTTACGCCAAAGAGCAGGACAGGGTTGATCGAAGTGTTATATAATGTCAACTGTCAACTTAGTCCTTCGAGAGAGGGCTCTAATACTCAATTGGATCTTAAGCCCAAAGAAACAGCTGCTGGCAAGACACGAATTGTTAACCTCGATACTGGTGTTGTCTGCAATGTTTGCTTGATAGCCGTCATAGCCCATGTTTTACACTAAGTCATAAATAAAGGTGCCGGATGAGGCATTCTGGTCGAGTCGTCGATGTTGTGCGGCTTTCCTCAATGACAGCATATGCTTACTTTTGCCTCCCCTTCACCGCTTAGCTCATTTTGGAATACCTTCGCTTCGAAATCCATTAACGCTTCATTGTCCGCTCGTTGTGTTCGCCAAATCACGGGATTGTCGTCTGCCTCTTGTACTGGCGATTGAGTTTTACACAAGCTTCTCAGGACGATGTTGAAAAAGTTACACGACAGTGCGTCGCCTTGTCCAAAATCATTTTTGACATTTAAGGTCTCGGTGAGTTCGTTTCCGACCTTGACGGAGCAGCGAGAGTTCTCCATCGTCATTCTACACAATCTGAAGAGTTTGGTAGGAATGCCAAAACTAGACATGGCACTGTATAGCTCGTCTCTATGCACACTGTCATATGCGGCCTTGAAATCGACGAATAGGTGATGAGTGTCGATTTGCACTTCTTGGATCTTTTCCAGGATCTGCCGTAGTGTGAAGATTTGGTCGACGGTGGACTTCCCTGGCCTGAGACAACATTGATAAGGACCTATCAGGTTGTTCACGATCGGACTTAAACGTTCACACAATACGGCAGAGAGAATCTTGTACGCGATGTTTAGTAGACTAATCCCTCGAAAGTTGGCGCAGAACGGCCCTCCTTTCTTGTGGACTGGACAGACGACGCTGAGCATGCTTTCCTCCGACCATATCTTACAGATGCGCTGGTGGATGCGCCCAACCAGGTCATCTCCAACTGATTTAAGCAGTTCTGTAGGCATTCCGTCCGCTCTAGCTCTAGTGCTGTCACTCAAGGCTTGGAAGTCATTTGTGTTCGGTCGTCGGCCTTTGACCTGCATCGCTTGCCTTTTATCTATTTGTCATCGCCCGTCATGAATCACTTCCAAAATGGTTCCATTTCGTTACGTTTCAGCGGCGTCTAGTCACGGTTATCCGGTCAATTTAATTTCTTTGCATTAACTCATGCGGCACCCAAACATAGAGCTTCTATGAGTGGCTCGAGTTCGGAGGAGTTTTAGTGCTGACAGCTTTCATGGCGGTCTACCTTCATCAGTTGAAGTATTTCATCTACTTTTTCAGTGACAGGCCGACCAGTACGAGGTTTATATTCAGCATTCAACTTGCAGGAACAAACCACTCCTGAGCAGAGTCCACAACACTCCCACCACAATCTGATTATTAGCCCATTTAGTGACGATAAGCCTTGGCGTTTTGGGACTCACACGTCAAAGGTCCCAAGTTCGAGTTCTGGACTGTTCATTTTGAATTTTTTCGTAACACCATATCTTACAACTTGCTGACAGTCTTCACCGGTGTACTTATTTCCTCTTTAATCTCGCTGTTCGGAATCGATAACAAACTGTAGATCCCCTCTACTCGAGAGCACGCACAACACGAGTTGCTGTAGAAGGTAACCCCTGGTCCCTTGTGCGCAGTAATGCCACAATTCCTTCTTAAAATTAGAAAAAAGGTAAATGCAATAAAAACATCATTCCGTCCTCCACTCAGTCGAACTTAAAGTTAAATACAGACAAGAAATTAAAGAATCCCAACGCACCAATGCAGGTGCTCCAAATGTTCTCCGAACCGGATGATGAACACACACAAAATTTCCACAGACAACCAACAAAGCGGGCGAAAAACAAAGCCCTCCCCACCGGAACTTCGTTGCGGAATCACCCACCTCGCACACCAGTTCGAAATCAGAGCTCAATTTCCCATTCATCCCTGCTCCGTCGCAGAGCGCTTCCCGTGTACCACCGGCACTGCGAAGCATTTAAAAAAGTCTCCTCCCAGTTTATTCATTTCAATTTTTAACTCCAATAAAAGTCCATTTGCATAAATCCGCAAACTGCCTGAGTTGGGATCATAAATTCGCCATTTATTAGTTTTTCCATTCCGTCGACGGTCTGAAATGAGAGTCAGCCGAAAAAAACAAACCACCCCCTCCTCAGCCGGTGCGGAATCGAAAGCGATAAAAAAGACGGAACTACTATTCATTGAAATTTTGCAGAGGGAAAACGAGGCGAATTGAATGGCTCTTGCTGCGCAGTTTTGTGTTCAGCCTCCCTCCGCTCGTCAACGCGGGTACTTCTGCCAAAACTTGACTCTCAATTGATCCCATAAAAACTACAACAGACATCGTGGCTCCTGCACAGCCGTAACGGATGGAATGAATGAGCATTCATCGTGGCAACGCACAAGGCGCACACAAGCTACGTTCGCCGAGAAGTCAGCGTTCCACCTCCATCGTCGGCAGCTGACAAGTGAAAGGCACCTCATTTCCAGGCAGCACTCTCCCCTTCGAACAGTTCTCTAAAGAGCGGCCTCTCAGTCAAGTTGAAGCCGTTACACGCGGCCTATACCCACTCCGGGGGTCAGAGATCATGGCGACTTGGATTCTTCCAGGATGATTATAAATTTCCCAGTTAAATGCCTTTCGTGTTGCGTAACACGCATTGACTCAGCACAGCGGCTCACAATCGCCCGCGGAAAGCGTAGGCAAGGTAGGCAAGCCCACCCACCAGCCACCCACCCACCTTTGTATCCCCCCCCCGAACAATTGCTTCATTCATGGTAATGAAATCAGATTTCATGGTGCCAGGATGTCTGAACGAGTGTAACAGTTGGAGGTGAGGAATCACGCTGACACACACACGCACACAGACGCCGTCATGCGTGCGTGACTTCGATGAATCCATAACTAAGCGGGGCACGGGAGGATTCCCCGTTGACACATGCACGCGGCTGTGTGTGTGCGCCCCTGAGTGTTCTTGTTAATCCGAAAGGAAGACACTTAAGCCCACACATCTGACATTTGGAATAATTTATGCATAACGCCAGCGGGACGATGGCAGTGCTACTCGTTTCGGGCATGTTATTGTCTTCATCGGTGGCGGTGGCAGCTGGAGTTGGAGCCCGGAGCACCTCCTCGCCGCAGCCTGTTAATTTATCCTGCGCACAGGATTCCATGCTTTTGTGGTGATTAGCTTTTCATAAGCCGAATTGCCTCAGTGTGCCCGTTTTGGGCTGGGGGTGAAATCGATTTTCCGGATGGCACACATTCCGAGCGAAGCGCTGGAATGCGGCTTGTTGTTACGTTGGATCGGATGTTTGAACGGGGATTCAGAGGCCATCCGTATGAGTTGTGGTTTGAGTGCATCAGATTGTGGTCAAATGGGGGGGAGAGGTGGACAAACTACGGAGCTATTCGAGAGATAATCCTAGAGGACCACAGGAATTGATGGGATATCCAGCAGCGTCCGAGGAACAATCGATAATGGAGATCTGGGCACGATTTAGTGAAAGCAATTGTGTGTGTGACCTGCACGGCCAGAAGGTTAATTTTGCCTGCAGGGCGGATTGCTGCTGAATGAGAGAATTGATGCTTCCATCAAAAATGGACGACTTTCATGGACGTTTGTCCATTCGGAAAGCGAAGGGAATCGATCACTTTTGTTTGGATTTCTTCTTTTCTTCTCCACGGATGCTTGGATGAAAGGAAAATTTTGTCAATTGATTGCCTGTCTCGAGGGTTAGGGCATGGGCTAGATGTTTGGATGGAGTTTGAGTGACACTTCCATTAAAGTCCTAAAAACTCCAAGTCCTAAAAACTCCAAGTCCTAAAAACTTCTCAATTCGAACTCTTGTCTTTTGCAACCTTCAGGAATGCGACATTCATGGTTCAAAGAGATTACTTGTTTCGTTGTTGGTCAAGCGCAATTTCTTATAACTCTGTACATGGCCATAACGTTCTTGTGTCCTTGTGTACCTTGACCGGAGTTTTTCCCTTGCCAAGCCATCAGAAGAGTGTCCGGAGAGACATAGGAAGCCGGAATCATGTCGGAAACCCCAGGATCTAGCCTGAACTTCTTCCTTGAGTTACATTGGTCCTAAGCCAACGTGCCTCGATCGTGCCAGTAAGCACGATCTCTTACCAGCTGGCTTCTGGGATTTCATGCGTCATCTTAGACGCCGCGTCCTCTATTGCGTTGTCTCAATTGGAAGGATTCAAAGACCTTTTGTGCAGAAGGAGTGCTATCTATCCTCTCTGCGTGGTCTTCCCATCTTAAGTAATATATCTTGACAAGGCCCATGCCTCTTTACAAACTACACCCTGACTGATGCGAACTGTAACAAACTTCAGACTGCTATAATTTCCAAGCCTTCAGATCAAATTTTGACACATGACACATATTTTTATTGTCTACAAGGCCTTTCAACAATCTGCGTCTCAGTTTTGTTGAGAACTGTTCAGCCGCGATGAAAATGAAGCGTTATACGAGTACTGTGGTTGCTTTATGTTTGGATGGAAAACCACAAGAAGATACCGTTAGGGTCCTCCTGCACCTTAAAGTGAATTAGTAATTTGTGCCTCGAACCATACCTTGTTATCTTGATAGTCGCAGCGTTGAAAACGTCATGGTCATAAAAAAACAACAAAATCAGCAGAAATATTGCGGAAAGCGAAGGCTCGAATTGAGCGGAATCCGCAACAAAGTGAAAGAATAATAGCTTTTGAGCTCAACATATCGTCGAAACGGGTGCAACACAGACTGAAATTGAAGTCATGTCATTGTAGATCCAGAAAGGACAAGATCTTACCCCACGACAGAAAAAAGTAAGAGTCGAAAGAACGAAGGAGTTGCTATACTTGTTGATGAAATTGAATCGGAGGAGGACAAACTACTACTACGCCTCGGAAGTCGCGATGACGGGGACATCAGTACCACGTGGCCAAATCAACGAAATAAAGCCCTTTCCGTCTGAAGAAGTATCTGCTTAACATTGAGCTCCCCCAGCACCAACGCATTTCTTAGAATATAAAAATCTCCCTTCCGCGTTTTTGTCTTTTGAATTTTCCGGATATGTACAAAGCGCTACAGAGCTCATATCTGGCAATACTATACATCATTTGAAAGGTCTTGACATAACCTACAAAACGACGATATTCATGATTGCGTTCAACAGTTATAGACGTATAAACATGGAGTTCACTAACGCCGAAATTCGCGCCATTTTAAATTTTTTCTTCGTAAAAGGCAAACCCGCTAAGGAAACGTTCCGTGAGATTAAAGGTGTTTTAGAAGATGGTATTCTATCACTTCCAACCCCGGAGGAATGGTTTCGACGATTCAGAGCTGGTAAAAACGGCACCATGAATAAGCCAGCCGGCGGAAGACCTGTGACGACGAATACCAATCGAATCATGAAAATCATCGAGACCGACATGTGGCATCCCGTGACATCGCCCAGGAGATAGGGGTTAGTCACCAAACCATTTTAAACAATCTGCTACATACAAAAAAAGCTTGATGTTTGGGTGCCGCAAGATTTGACGCAAAAAAAAACCCTTCTGGACCAAATTAACGCCTGCGATATGCTGCTGAAACGTGCATGTGATTGGCGGCGAAAAATTTATCACATACGACAATATCAAGTGTAAACGGTCGTGGTTGAAGGGTGGTGAATCTTCCCAACAGTGGCTAAGCCGGAATTGACCGCCAGGAAGGTTTTGCTGTGTGATTGGTGGGATTGGAAGGGAATCATACATTATGAGCTGCTCCCATATGGCCAGACGCTTTATTCTACCGTCTACTGCGAACAACTGGACCGCTTGAAGCAGCTGCTCGACCAGAAGTGTCCAGAATTGGCCAACAGGAAGGGTGTAGTGTTCCACCAGGACATCACCAGACCAAACACTGCGTTGATGACTCGGCAGAAGCCACGTGAGCTTGGATGGGAGGTTTTATAGCATTCGCCCTATAGCCCGGACATGATGACCACCTGTTCCTGTCCATGGCGAATGCCCTTGGTGGTTTGAAGTCGAACTCAAAAGAGGCTTGTGAAAAGGGGCTTCTACGATGGGGGTATTAGGAAGTTGTCGTCTAGATGGAAACAGATTATCGAACAAAACGTCGCATATTTGACCTAAATCCAATCACTGTAACACTTTTTATGAAGCATCGAATGAAGAGCAAAGCGGGCAGCCTTATATAATAGCAAGTAACTTCCACAACGGTGAAATCTCATCTCAGCAGCATGTATTGGCGATTTTGGTCTTCCTGTCGTTAACCAAATTTCATGACCATACGTGAGAGTTGGAATAAGAACTGACTTAAAAACCGATTTTGACATCAAGTTTGGCCTTCCACATTACTGATCTACCAAGCTGCTTCAAAATTGACTGGCCATTCCTACAAGACGTCTCAGTGTTGCTCCTCCCATCACTCGAAAAAAAGACTCCGAGATGCTTAACTTGTCCAACTACTTCAATGGGACTCCACTGACATGTAGAATGCCACTTCAGACTTGTCCACGTTCACCTTCATTCCAGAATCAGTACATGCGGCCACAAACCTATCGCGCACGGGCTGAAGTTCCGTCTGGGAGTACGTGAGGACAACTAAGTCATCTGTGAAAGGAAGATGACCTACCCTCAGCTCTCATAATGTGAAGCATAGCTCGCCTCGGCTGCGCAGCCGCATCCAGTCCATATATACAATGAAATGCAGAAATGACAAGACGCACCGTTGTAGAAGCACAGCGCACACGGTTTACCTGAACACGCAGGCTACAGTTGGTGCAAAGAGATTGAACGGCACTCAACAGGGGACCATCAATCCCATACTGCTGTAGAATGATCCAGAGCTAGTTATCAAACCAAAGGTGTCCTTCGAAAATTACACCTTCGAACGACCATCAGAAAGGAGCCAGCACTGATGCGGCTTGCGCCTCCATGACCGCCGATGGTAGCTCGTATTTCTGGACCGTGGCGTCAAAATAAATGCAACAGTGTACCGTGAATATGCCTTAGAATCAGTACTGGAGCATTGGGCAAACAACAATTTCATCTGAGACCGTGGACATTTCAACAAGATTTGGCACCGTCTCACAACGCAACAGGGGAAAATGTTTTGTATAAAATGCCAGCTCTTTCGAGGGAGATGTTGTTGTCCTTATTCAATGCGGAGTCGAGGTAAACGAAGTTCTTGCCTACCCCTAATTCTTTTCTTCGCAGTACGACGTTCTGTCCGAATTGTCAGATCCACTTAAACCGCTTTCGTTTTCATCGCAGTAAACGTTTCATTGATGGCTCACTGTTTTCGTTAATTTACTTCAATGTGTTCTGCATAAGCTGAAGGAACTTTTGAAGAAGAAGTTGCCTGCCCACATGTCCAAATTCTGCAGGTAGTTCACACTTGTCCAGTATTTTTTTCCTTTCGCGACTGCATGTATTTTCCACCATTCACCGATCGACCAGCATACATTTACAAGATCTGGGAACAGGACAGGGCTTAAATGAATGATAAACGGAGCTCTTTCATTGATTCATCACCTTGCAGGCGAGTAGGAAAGATGATGGAAAGCACACTTTATTGACATGGAGTTTTAAGGAACAATTTTTGTTTTAAGGAAAAGTACGCGTGATGTACAAAACTCCTTCATAGGCAGAAACTTTCGTTTGAATTAAAGAAATAAGGTTCTCCTTCAACCATTTCCCAATAAATCCCCTGTGCCAACAATATTTCCGTCGTCTACAGGAGGGCATCTCATTCCATCTTCAGACAAAGCATTGAATGCACACAAGTGCCCTTAAATCTGTCTTCTTCATAAAGCCAATTCAATGATGTCCGTCTGCAGGGCCACTGCAAACGACACACACACACACCCAGACATCCACTCAAGAATTAGATTCCCCACACCAGAAATTTAAATCTTAAGTGATTCGTTGACAAATTATTGAAAAAGGTTTACGGACCTCAACAGGCAATTGGTGGGTCACCCCTAGTAGCGTAGAACCCTTCCGCCCGCACGCCACACTCTTGACCTCTTTATGGAGAATGAAAAGGGATTTCACCGATTTGTCGAAACCAAATTGGCAGAAGTCCGCAAATGGTGATGGGAGGACAAGCAAAAATCTCATCCCCCACAGAAAGGACACACGGCCATCGGGAGGAGGTGGCTGAAAAACTGTAGGCAAATCAAAGGTTGCGCTTATTTATTTAAAATTTCCCCCCATAATCAGAAGTGATTCAAATTGGGGATTAACCCCTTTGCTCAACCTTTGCGGAGGCAGGCGCCAGAAGGGACGCAACTTTTCTCAGCAAAATTGAAAATGAACCAGGGATTCACGAAATCGAATAATCTCCTCCCACCTAGCCCGGCGGGGTTGTCACAGAAATTGATTTTTTCTTTCGCATTTTCATTTTTCCCCACGCGATTGAGTTCTAGCCGGGGGCAAGAAAAACACAGTACTCACCCGTGAGGGGCTCAGAACGCGATTCAATTGTGTGTTTAGATTTTTTTTGTGATTCAGCGAGTAGCTGAATATTGATAAGGGCATACGGAGGCCGAGCACAGCGCCCACATGCATTTGTTGTTTCAGTGCTTCGAGCGCGGCTGCGGCTGAACCGGTAAATATTTTCGCAATGGATCATGCAGAATGTAAAAACAAACCGGGAAACGGGAAATTATCATAATTTGAGGTGTCCTTGGGTGCCGTGGAGTCTCCGACTGCGAAGAGGATTCAATTACAAATTTAAATGACTTATTAATTAATATCCGCGGTGGTCGGCAGCGCGTGGCTGAAGCGGGTCTGCAAGCGATCCTTCGTTTATGCTAATGACATGTAAATACATTATGAATGACGTCTCGTTGTTGTTTGTTGTTGTTTTTGTTTGTCTTCATCGGCTAATGGCGCGTGGGATATGATTTGTGGATGAAGTTGAGAGCGCTGCTGCCCACACAGAGGCGAACATTTGAGAGGACGTCCATTGGAAGGGTGGCCATCGATCTAATGGAAAGGGGAAGGGGATGAGTAGTATTCTCGTCCTTTTCTGCCTCCAAATTGAATTCATAAATTAACTTCCACTCAGTTTTCCATTCATCATTTCAACAAGTGGTTCGATGAGGAAGTCGGGCATTATCCAGCGAGAGGGCTGTTCAAACATCTGTGCTTAGGACGCGGAAGTGTGTCTTCGATTTATCATAAGGAATTGAAAAAAAAAAAAGATTCGACTATATCCTTATTTAGATTTATGTGATTTTCCTTTTTCACTCACTCGGAGAAATGCCTTTCCTTGTCAATCATGCCAAATGTCTTTCGCAACCGCTTCTGTCAGCCTGAGAATTTTATGTTCGATTGTAAGGAAGTTTATTTTATTCGTCATTAGACCCTTGGATTTACTTAAAGTTGTGTATTTGCATATCCCTTCACTCATGGACACCTCCATTTAGTTTTAAGTCTGCGATATCCGTGTTCTCAGGAAGTTTCTATTTATGTCTTGAGAAACTATTTATAGGGGTCTGCGCCAGTAAATCTGAATCCTTTGAGTTTTCGCTTCTGCGTGCTCTCGTCGACTACAATCTCGAATTAAGGAAAATTGTTCTGATGGTGTGTTTGGCGAATTGCCATCTGTAAGAGACTGCGGACTACGTTACTATTTTGACAATTTGGACAGTTCATTGCCACTCTTAGAAACACAACTCAGCTATTTACTAATCTGAGGATTGGAGTAATTCCTGCGGCCTCAGATCTTAGAACCTTTTAGGAAAATAAAGATTTCGTACACTGACACTGACACAAGTGGTCTTTCACTGATTCCATCTCTTCGTCATCCCAACATCCCTTACGAAAATCGTTGAAAGGAAGGTCTAATCTTTTTGTCAGTTCTTTCCCAGTTGTAAATCGTACTTATGCAGTAGAATATGACGCGGCTTAAGTGGCGCCGCAGCTATCCCCTTATAAAATTTTTTGACTGAGCTAGAGAGATGATGAATGACGTTGTCAGCCAATTCTGCACTTGAGCCTTAACCAGTCCATGCTAGTTTATTTGCCTTTTTGCACCACTAATGACGCAATGTCCAGACGCCCAGCAGAATACAATTATGTGGCATTTAATTTTCTGTCTGCAGTCTTTTATAGATTGATGAGAGAGAGTTGCGATTTTAATTCCTTCAGGGCTTGACTGTCTGTACAAATGTCCGGAATGTCTATTTGTTGCACAATCTGCTCGGCTCTCTCATGCACACGACTTGTAACTGCAATGGAAGAAAAAAAGCATATCCACTGTTCATGGCAGGTGGTGCGATAAGCCCTTGCGTGCAGGGACGTTGCGTTGCAAATGGTGTGGTAACTCTTGTGTAGGTTGGAATCGGGTAAATGGCAAAGATTTCTATATGACAGAGACCGAAATAGTCAGTAAGCCCAAAGCCCTTACTTATACGAGTATTTAGAGTGTCTGCCATCGATCCACATGTGAAGTTGGGAGAACCTTAAACAAAAGTAGACTTTTCCCAATTGGTCTGATTGGCAAAAAGGTCGGTTTTTTCATAGTCTGCGACTCGATATTCTGAACTTTAACGGAGCATTAGAGCAAAACGTTCTTGATATCACTAACAGGAGTCTCAGTTGGGGAGGAGAAAATTTAACGCGAACTCTATGGGCTGTACAGCGACATGCGCCTAGTCAAGCGTCTCCGGATACAACGCTTCAGATGGCTAGGCCATGTAGAACGTATGGACACCACTGCTGCGGCCCATAAAGTCTTCGAATCTGAGCCATTGGGACAACGCAACAGAGGACGGCCTAGGCTAAGGTGGCGCACAGAAGTGTGAAGGACCTGAACCAACTTGGAGAGCGCAACTGGCGGCAGTTGACGAACGACCGTGCTGGCTGAAGAGACATTTTGGTTAAGGCCCAGGACTGTATCGCCACAAGAAGAAGCAGAAGAGAACGTCAGTTGGAATCACACCCAACAAAAGCGGTGCATGAACTCCTTAAGAGCTTCTTATTGGTGAAGGAAAGCTATTTGACAGATGATAGGTTTTAGGGCCTAAACTGCTTTGCAGAGTCTCTTTATAGACGAACGTTTAGGATAGACTGAAGATCATAATGCCATCAGCGATGTGGTCCACTGCGTTGTTGGCTCGTTAAAAAGTGTCTTGAAAATGAAAATCTTCACTTGTGAAGGTGTTTTCTTAAATTTCCTTTTCGCTTTACGCACGTCATGTATTTCTTAATTAAACAAGCCGCCGTTAATTCGTTCCTGAGGTTTATGAACACTGCACGCGAATTTGTCCCGGTATAAAAAATATATAATGCACAGGGTCTGTTTTTTTTTTTGTTTGTCGATCTGCAACACTTGTCTCTTATAGATCTAGAAAACATATGAGTTGGGGCACGCACTTCGGTTCGACTTATGTCACTTCCTCTATGGGTATCTTCAATTTGAGTGCTCCTAAGTTTAGAAGCTTGTCAAGTTAGCTGCCCTCCACGCATGAGGAGACAAGTGCACGCTCAACACGAGTGATTGTAAGGAAACCCAATTCATCCCTTATAGCACAACCTAATTGTTTTAAAAATATAATAAATTGGGTTACACTACAATCCCCAAGGGAGCAAGACCTAACTTCATTAGCAACTACTGCAAAATCGTGTGATCAACAGTAAGAAGAGGTTTGAAAAGCTTTTCATTGAGAATAAGTACTCATTGAATGCTGTCAGCGACTCGAAAGAGGTGATGCCGTAGAAAAAATGGCATATGTTCGGCCTACGACGCCCTTAGCCACTATGCCTTGGCAACCACAAACAATGAATTTTATCAAGCTGACGTGCCTGTCTCATAACAAGATGGCTGAGTACTGCAACATTTACCTGTTTACCTTCTTGTATGGTTTGCCACCAGACAGTGCTTAAACGTAAATCAATCTTGCCTAGTCTGTTTAAGTCTTGAAAGTTTGAAGTCTTGGCACAAATTTCCTTCCACGTATTCAGTTCATTTCATCTGCAGAAACGTTGTTTTTGCAACTTGAATGGGGGGGGGGGAGTGCTATCTGCTCAGGTCCCGGCTCTATCGGAGCCCAGAATAGGTCCTCAGCCTAGGAGTATGGCATATAACCGCTCCCTTATGGCAAAGTTGAGCCTTGGAGTTAGTCTATGGAGCTAACAACGCCTCAATGATTGCTTTAAAATCTATCACCTTTCCATTTACTCTCGGTTTCATTTAAAAAAAAATGAGCAGGCTCATGCATAGCCTGGCTGGAAAATACTGCAAGGAAGGTGGAGTGCACAGGATATACTACGTTACTAGGCAGAGACTCCAGAGTTCTTTCCACCCTTCAGTTTTGGACACATCCTTGTGAATTTAAAGAGCATCGGGGTTTTGTAACTCAATCCTTACCCACAGGTTTCTGGTTACAATTTTGCCTTCCTGCGTTCAGGTTTTTTTTTGTTTGAGGTTGGGATACACTGCAATGAAGCGCGCAGGCTCAAAAAAAGGCTATTATACTACCAGGAAGTAACCTTCATTTTATGTAGTTTCTTGATTTCCGAAGAAAAGCCAGCAAGCGCTTCTATCAGCGCTTCACGTCAGCGCCAAACATCCATCACTTGATACGAGCAGAGGTGGGCTATTAACAGAGAGAGTGCTCTGAAGTGTCTTAACCTTCTTCACGGCCATCGAAGACAAACTTAGCAGGGCTTAAAATAAACGCGGGAGTATTCTGTACTTCTTTCTTCTAATTGCACGAAACCCTTTCTGTGCAAGTATACCTCGAATATGGCCACATCTCCTGCTACTTTTCCACTTTTCTATTCCAGCCTATACGGCGCGTAGAGCATGTAGAAAAACTTTGACCGACGTTAAGTGATCAACTTAGTCAACTATTTCCCACATTAATCAATATAAATCACGTCGAGTTGTCGAATGAATTATGATGCCGGACCTTGGGGGCATCGATAAATCTGAAGTTCTTTCCCCTTCGAACTTCCACTGGCGCTCACTAATTGAATTTTATGTATTCCGGTCTGGCTCGGTGGATGTTTGTGCGCGTCCAACACGAATCCGGAGAACGATGGACTGCGGAACACGGACACAAACTTGGTTTGGAGTTAATTGCAAAGCTCTTGGAAAACCATGTCATTTGCTGATAGCGTTTCACTTTGGGTCAAGTTAAAACGTTCACAATTTAAGTTTCAGGGAAACTTGATGTCGACGTCTGATGTCACGGCACGTGGTTTGAGGAAAGCTAAGAGGGGGTGCAATTAATTGCCGATATTTAAAAATTCACAGAAAACGGTAGTGCGTGTTCTATAATTGACCTCATATTCTGAAAAATTGTTCTGTAAGCTTAGGAAAAAAATGAACTCGCTACAAAGTGTGGGTCATCTAGTGAATTTGCTTTAAGTCACAGCTTATTCAATCACATTGACAGCTGTCCCGCTGGAATTTTTGACAGACGCTTGACAGATCATACTTTTACGGAACGAGCTGAATCGCCTTGTGATTGAACAACCTTGGGAGCTGTGGCGAAAGGATTTCCGGACGGAACACCTCGCATTTTTTCCTGACAAAACCTGTTTCGAGTTGCTGACAGCACTCAAACAAAACATACTGTCAATGGAAAGCTTCTAAAATCTTGCCCTTCGAAGTCGGCAAAAAACTGTATGTCCTTCTACTTGTAAGAGAACAGTAGCACGCACAAAACGAGTAGTTGTTGTAGAAGCTAGATTCTGATTTCTTCTGCACTGTAGTGTCTCTGAATTTATGTTATTATAATGGACCTTCACAGCTAACACATTTTAGCCAAATTTTGCACAAAGTTAACACTAAGAAGGTACACGACTATCCACGTCGTTATCGCATCGGAGTTTGTTCCTTAAAGCTGCTTGAATTGGAGAACGAGCACATTTTCATAGCGCAGCTACTGCCAAGGACTTATGTGTACGGGCCAAGGTTGCTGACTGCACCCTACCTGGTAGGATGCCAGCGCGCACTCTGCTTATTCATATGGCGGCCCCTGAATGGCCATCATATGGCGGCCCCTGAATGGCCATTGGTTGAGGTCCTTTTCCACTTGTGTGCGCCACCTTAGCCTGGGCGTTGTCCCAATTCGAAGAATTTTCGGGCCGGAGCAGTGCTGTCCATCCGCTCTACATGGCCTAGCCACCTTAAGCGTTGTATTTGTAGACGCTTGACTAGGCTCATGCCGCCGTACAGCCCATACAGTTCGTGGTTGAATTTTCTCCTCCATCAACGCAAACAGGACCAAAAATCGCACGCAGAACTTTCCTCTCGAAGAAACCAAGGGCATCCTCATCCGCTTTTAGTAGTGTCCAGGTTTCCGCGCCATAAAATAGGACTGGGATGATCAAGGTGTTATATAAAGCAAGTTTAGTCTTTCGAGAGACGGCTTTATTACTCAATTGCCTCTTGAGCCCAAAGAAACAGCGATTGGCAAGAGTGTGATTTTGGTGATTTTGGTACTTGTGTTGTTGTCAGTATTTACCTAGTGTGAAGCTCTGTCCGACACGCCGATGTTGTGCGTCCTTCCTTGATGACAGCATGTTCGTTTTGCCCTCATTTACCACCAGACCCATTTTGACCGCTTCCGCTTCAATGCCAACAAACGCCTCATTGACGGCTCGCTGTGTTCGTCCAATCACGTCAATGTCATCGGCGTAAGCTAGCAATTGAACCGACTTTTGGAAGATCGTGCCTCTGGTGTTGACTTGTGAGTTACGCACGATCTTCTCAAGGACGCTATTGAAGAAGTCACATGGCAGTGCGTCGCCTTGTCGAAAACCATTGAAAAAGTATGACATTGAAGGTCTCTGTGAGTTCGTTCCCGACCTTGACGGAGCAGCGAGAATTCTCCATCGTCATCCCACAAAATCTGACGAGTTTGGTAGGAATGCCAAAGCTAGACATGGCACTGTATAGCTCGTCTCTATGCACGCTGTCATATGCGGCCTTGAAATCGACGAATAGGTGGTGAGTGTCGATTTGCATTTCTTGGGTCTTTTCCATGATAAGAGCGTGTGCTCTAAGCTAACCTAATTAAAAGAAAAAAATTTCTACTTAACTGCCTTTCGGCCTCTCTGATATTTTTTTCTTTCTTGTGGAACCTTATTCTAAACTTAAATAATGCTAAGAAAACTGTAATGACTTAGCTACATGTCCTTTTTTTTCTTACATCCTACTATTAACTATATCCGTTCGCAGTCCGGACGCGTGCACCAGGGCTCATTAGTTATTTATATGCCTAACATATACGGTCTATACGCCGTGGTGTACGACGTATACTGAATCGCTCTACTAAACCGAAGCAGATCTTCACGGCTGTGAGCGACAAGCGTACGCCATCATCGGCCGGATGAGTGCCATATAGCATATCACATTCAACCTGGTATCAAGTTGGCTGATGTAAAACAACCTCCTTGCCACAGCAAAGGCTTTCTTGGCTTTCTTAAGAGCAGCATCTATATGTTTATCAAAGTAGAGATACTGGTCGAACCAAACGTCTAATTATCTCACCAAGCCTTTTAAGGCTAGCAGATCTCCCCGTAGGTCAGCAATGCGCAACTCACGCCAGTGTAACTTTGTGTCCCTTGAGGCTCTGGACAGCGGGGTCCCGAATAGGATAGTCTTGGACTTTTTGAAATTAGTTATTAATTTCAAGCTAAATCCCTCTTTTCAATCGTTGCTTCTGTGGGTTCCTAGAGGCAGTTAAGTAACAGGGCCATCTCTCGCAACACCAAGTTGACTTTATATAAGACTTTGATCCCCGTCCTGCTGTATGGCTCAGAGACTCTATTGAAAGTGGAGGAAGAAGTAGTGAACAAAAAGTTCTGCGTGCGATCTTAGGTCCTGTTTGCGTTGATGGCATTAAGAGCAGAGAATTCAATCAAGACCTGTATGAGCTGTACAGCGGCATGCACTTAGTGAACGGTCTCCAGATCCATCGCTTAAGATGGTCATGTAGAGCGAATGGAGACCATAGCTCCAGTCCAAGGAGTCTTCGATTCCAAATCATTGGAGCAGTGAATAAGAGGATGTCCTTGAACAAAATGCGGCACACAAGTGGAGAAGGACCTCACCCAGATTGGTGTTCCCAACTGGAGGCAACTGACGAAAGATTGTGCTTGCTGAAGAGGTCTATTGTTTGAGACCTAGGTCCACCCCGAACTAAAGTGCCAAACGAAGAAGAAGGAACTAAAGCATCTCGAGGGAGTGAGAGTTTTGTGCGGAATGTAAATGTAAGATGATGCTTTCTGATGTTCCAAAGCTATATCAACAGTTTCGAAACGATTAAAGTACAAAGAACAACGATGGTCCAACAAGCCCATGGAATACAGTCCGAATCAACAAGGTATCGGAAAATTGGGGTGACACAAGGCTCTATTGTGAAACCAGCCGGAACAACGTTGTAGTCCATAACTGATAGAAAAACTTATATTCTTTTCATTGCCTTAACCCACCCTGTAGAACCACTCCTTGAACGAATATCAGATGTATGAATATAGGACCGAAAATTGAGCCTAACCTCAAAATAAAATCAAACATAAGTCCGAAGCGCCGTGGCGTAGTGGTAAGTGCGTCGACCGACGCGCCGAAAGTCTGGATTCGATTCCCGGACGGGACACCTAGCATTTTTTCAAGGCACCACCTCTTTCGAGTTGCTGACAACACTCAAAGATTATTAATTTTCTATGAAAAAGCTTCTCAAGTCCCGCCGTTCGGAGTCGGCAAAAAACTGCAGGTCCCTTCTACTTGTGAAGAACAGTAGCACGCACAACACGAGTAGTTGTTGTGGAACCTAGGCCCTGGTCCGTTGCGGGCTGTAGTGCCACTCAATTGTTATTATTATAAGTCCGAATGTAGACTTGCAATTCCCGCCCACTACACCACGGCTCGGAAATGTGACTCACCCCATCGGGAGAGACATCTGCTCCTGAAGCTACTTGTCAGGTATTTCTGTCTTATGACCAACTAAGTGCTGGGGAGATTGACAGATTACTTCCTTCCCCTGTGAGGCACCTGCAACTTTCTCACCCGCACATTCTGGGCTGAAAGATAAGCTATCCTGGCCAAGTCAGTGGGCGTATTACCGGTTCGCTGTGTGTCGTGTGAGATGGTTGATGTGTCATCTTTCACATCATTGGTGTCATGTTTGCCTCGGTGTTGTTGATCACAACAGGTAGGAATTTCACAAATAAACGTGACACTTTATAGCTCGTCATTATGCACGCTGGCATATGGCATCTTGAAATCTTACACTAGGTGGTGACAACCTGCTGCTGAATGTCATGATTTCAAAACATCCTCGTTCTTCCCTTTTGTACATCCTTGACGGGTTTACATGTGTATATGCAGAGGGAGATAAAATAAAAAAAAATCCAACAAAAAAGAAACGAAACATTGTGCAAAAAAAAAAAATCAACTCATGTTCGTGACAGTCGCACCACCACACCCCACGGACGACCTCAATTTCGTATCGATAAAAAGAGAATTTCGTGCGATTTCCATCTCATCCATCAGACACTGGATCAGACCTTCATCAAATGAGGAGCGCATCTTCTGTCTGTCGATTCATTGAACACCCGTCGCTTAACACTTCACCACCCATTGCTGGCAATTAGTCCTCGCATTCGAGACAAATTCGTGGAATCGTCGGCAAATGATAGTGAAATGATTTTAATTGCAGGACCAGAAGAGAGACCGACCACGAACAACACCGGCCCCGGTAGCCATCCACACACCAACTCCGATTAATTGAATTCAGAAACGTTTAATCAATTTAAATCGGGATGCGAGCGCCATTGAGTCGATAATTAATTGCAAATTGCGGATTTCAATGGTGATTGCTGGGCGGCATTAAGCGATTATCAACACAACCGATTGGCCCGATTAATGGCCCTGTGCGCGCTCATTGGGGACGCAGTACGCATAATTAACTGCCCTAGAGGGTGTGCTTTGTGCTGGTTCACTTGTGTTTTAATGAGAGTTATCGGACACAGATTATCGTGTCGTTTGTGTTCAGTGTTTGAATGTTTCCCCAGAGGAGCTATCTAATTCTTGAGTATCATATCGATTTCGGAAAACAAAAACTGTATTCCACTGAGTAAACAACTGTTTGGGTTTTTAGACTGGTTTGAGTTTGAATGGAGTTTGGAGCGATTTGTTTCAGTTGCTTAGGTTGACAGCTCGGAACAAGGAATTTATTGTTTTACTACATGTGTGTATGTAGAAATGGCTAATGCCGTTGTCGTGTTAGGGGTGAGTTACTCTTTTACCGCCCCTCGTCAAACTTTGAACATCTTTCTTAAGTTTCGTTGACCTAGAAGCAACCCGTTTAGGTATGAATCTCAGGATGTCCTTCATCTTTGTGAATGTCAGATTATTTAATTCCTTGCAGAAGAGGTTCGACCAAGGCACGACAATTGCTAAACAAATACTAAACAAAATACTTAACTTAACTTTATATCCTTACCGCTCCTTCAAAAGCTGCTGTGCGGAATGTCCATCCGATGGTACTTTGTTCAAAAATGAATTTTTGAATTGTGAATTTTTAAATTTTGGGGCTGCATACATTCGATTATCGATGTTTTTTATTTTGTTATGTTGGTATACTCGTATCGAACAAATGTTTGCATATAGCATATTTACTTTGTTTGTGTTAAACGTGTCCTGCGTGTTTGGCGATTTCCTGCTGCCGAAAAGAATGGATCAACGAATTTGCATTAAATTTTGTGTGTAATGAATTGCTCAAAAACACTTGAAATGTGGACAGTGGCATACGGTGAGCGTACTCTGAGTTAAAAAAAATGCTAATAAGTGGTACAAGCCTTTGAAAGAAGGTCGAGAAGATGTGAATTACGTCGTTCGCCCTACACGCCTCAGCACGCCAATATCCAATGAAAATATTAGGGAAGTGAAGAAAATTGTTCTGGCTCTAAGTCATCTACCAAATTGACATTAAAATATTCAAGTGGCTCTTTAAGTCAACTAAAATACATAGAATTTCATTTGGAAACATTTCCTTCTATAATGTGATTTCTAGCTGTACAATAAATCCTTTCCCTCTGTCACCGCCGTTTAGTGCGCTTATCGCTTCTCCTAGCTGAAGAATCTTCGATCCTGACAACTGTTTAAGGAATTCTTTTAGTAAAGGACATATTCCAATGGAATGGAGCAAGTCTTCTCGTTTCTTAAGGCTTCCAAGTCTGGTATGTAGTCCAATTCTTTTAGCTTCCCTCTTATTTTAAAATTGATCTTACCATATCCAATGTGTTTCTGGCCAAAAAAAAACGCCTTCCAATTTATGGTTCAATTTGCTGTAACACTGTCGACGACTGCTCTTCGTTTATAAACTGTTGGTACAAAATTTGGCCATTGAATAGCAAGTTGTTGAATTTTTCTTTCAGAGACATACGCTTTTCGTTTGGTGCAACTATTAAACTAAAACGGCTAATCGATGCAAAATTACTTCATTCTTGCACACTTCCGTGCTCGGCGTGGTGTAGTGGGTAAGGTTCCAGGTTTCATTCCCTGACGGAACACCTCGCATTCACGGCACCACCTTTTTCGAGTTACTGATAACACTCAAGGAGTATCAATTGTGTATGAAAAGCTTCTCAAATCTCGCCGTTGGGAGTCAGTGAAAAAACTGTAGGTGCCTTCAACACTTGAGAGAACAGTAGCACACATATTTGTTGTAGAAGGGACCATCGCCTGCCTTTTGGGCCGTGCGCCACTCGGTTATTGTTCACATCTACCCCCATAAAGTAAAATCTGCGACAGCACCAACTTCAGTAACCTTTTGTGATCCATTGTCACTACTTTCATCACAAAATCAGGATGGAGCTTGTGGGTATCCAGGAACAGTGGTGCAATTACGGCCTCCAATTGCAGCATGTAATTGAGTGAGCTGCTTAGAAGTTTAATCACTCGCTTTATGAAGTAGCGCATAGACTTTTCTTTACCACCGCAAGCAGCCGAGGCATATGTAGTTCTTAGTCCGCTGACTCATACACTGATATACAGAATGAATAACTCGAACTTTAACTTTTTTTAAATCTTATTTAAAAAGAAGAAAATACATAAATTTTTCAAATTGTTACAATAGTTTTCATTATGTCTACCTTTGACTCACAAAATGACCGTGGGACGCCCGAAAATAGCATCACACGATGCACGCAAGGGGCTCTACGGTTCTTTGGTCAATTCCTGGCGAAGCGTTTGTTTAAGGAAATAATTTAAAATGAGTCACGCCACAGCTTCCGGTGATTCCAAAGCCTACAAAACAGATGAGGAAAGCTTAAAATAAATTCCAGCGACATTCCCCTCAATAGCATTATTCAAGTTTCCCCACAATTCGTAAAATGTAAAATCAAAACCTCCACCTCGTTAAGAAAGCTCCGGGTAATGACAGCATTTTAAACAGGATTATTAAACAATTGTCTAGACTCCTTATCAAAATCTTACCAGTTTTGTCTCAATAATGGATTTTTTTTAAAAAATGGAAGTCATACCCGTACCTACACCGAGAAAACCACTTGATAGAGTTTCCAGCTTTCGACCCATAAGTCTAGTTAGCTGTGTAGGCAAAGTTTTTGAGAAACACATCCGTAGTGAACTAATGCTTTTTTCTGCAGTTGACACTTGATTCGTCTTAGCATCAGACAACGTAGCTATAATGCACAACTTGCAATTTGCTCTATCGGGAGCTGAGTCTTTTGTGGAAAGTTAGTCGAATTTTATTCAAACCCTTTAAGAGTTAAACTAAGGCTTATTTGAGGTCGTCTATACATTCGTATTTCGTAGTGCCAACATTCGCCTGCAAAAGACCCCAGACAAAGAAAGCCCTAATTTATAATCCATTGTGTCAATAAAATGAAGTGTGGAGCTTTGTTACACGGTGCTGAGTCTTTTTGAGATGGCCACGGTCTCCGACTGAATTGCTACAATGCTTCAATACTACCTCTAACACAATTCTTCTATACGTGGTCGCATTAATTTTTACACTGTTCTTCTTCTTGTTGCGCTATAGTCCGGGGTGGACTTGGGCCATAACCAACATGCCTCTTCAGCCAGCATGGTCTTATGCCAGTTGCCGCCAGTTGCGCACTCCAAGTTGGTTGAGGCACTTCTCCACTTGTGTGCGCCACCTTAGCCTAGGCCGTCCTCTGTTGCGTTTCCCAATGGCTCAGATTCGAAGACTTTTCGCCTCGGAACAGTGATGTCCATGCGCTCTACATGGCCCAGCCATCTTAAGCGTTGTATCTGAGGAGGCTTGACTAGGCGCATGTCGCTGTATAGCCCATTGAGTTCGTCGTTAAATCTTCTCCTTCAGATGCGATCAACGCAAACAGGACCGAAAATCGCACGCAAAATTTTCGAAAAGACTAAGGGCTTCCTCATCCGCTTTTAGTAACGTCAGGGTTTCCGTGCCGTAAAGGTGGTCCGAGATGATCAAAATGATGTACAAAACCAGTTTAGTCCTTGGAGAGAGGGCTTTGTTACTCAATTGCCTCTTGAGCCCAAAGAAACAGCGATTGGCAAGAGTGATTCTGCGTTTGATTCCGGTACAAGTGATATTGTCCCTGTTTATCGCGGAGCCGAGGTAGACGAAGTCCTTGACTACCACGAGGTTTTTGTTATCTAGTGTGACGCTCCGTTCGTCCTTGATGACAGCATGTACTTCGTTTTGCCATCATTAACCACCAGATCCATTTTAGCCTTATTGACATCTCGCTGTGTTATTTAATTTGTAATTAATTAATTTTTTCACAACGGTCCAAAACTACAAGCGAGGAGCGACCATCAGCGGTTATGGCAGCACAAACCATAATCATTGGTGCTGCCTGCTTTCTGGTGGCCGTCCGAAGGTGTACATTTTCGAAGGACATCTCTGGCAAGTAAACTCGATCACTTTCTTTGTTGCATACATACTCGATAAACAAATGGCGGCTGATCGAAATAAAAACAAATTCGGCAATTCACCACTCTACTTTTATTTCCTTTACAATATTTTACGGTGCAATGGTGTGAGCCCAACCTTATTTTTCAGTGTGTGTTTCACCCATTCCTACGATTTGTTGGGTTCACGAGCAACTTTGCTTAAACTTCGACACGGATTTCACTCAATTCGAACCTTCGCTTTACGAATAATTTCTGTCGATGTTGCTATTTTTTGTGACCATTCCCATGACGTTTTGCAACACTGCCCGTAAACCGGTAACGAGATATGGTTTGAAACTTTCTTTGATTTGCTGGAGGGCTCTAACGATACCCACTTGTGGTTTTTTTAGGCAAATTTAAGGAAATCACGCTACCACTTTTAATTTCCATTGCGAAAAAAAATTGTTCACAGAATCTGAGAC
Organism: Eristalinus sepulchralis; assembly: GCA_944738645.1. NCBI lineage: Eukaryota > Metazoa > Arthropoda > Insecta > Diptera > Syrphidae > Eristalinus > Eristalinus sepulchralis. The sequence continues at coordinate 48,129,844 of OX122882.1, forward strand.
GTAAAGCGTTTTAAAGATTTGTAAACAATGAAATTATTTTTTTAAGTTTTCTGTGAGTTCGTTCGCGACCTTGACGGAGCAGCGATAGTTCTCCATCGTCATCCTACATAACCTGACGAGTTTGGTAGGAATACAAAAACTAGACATGGCACTGTATCATCCCTAAGAAGATCGTTCGAAACATACAAGTCAACATCAGAGGCACGATCTTTTAAAAGTCTGTTCAATTGCTAACTTACGCCGACGACATTGACGTGATTGGACGAACACAGTGAGCCGTCAATGACGCGTTTGCTGGCGTTGAACGGAAGCGGCTAAAATGGGTCTGGTGGTTAATGAGGGCAAAACGAAGTACATGTTGTCATCAAGGAAGCATACACAACATCGACGACTGTGACAGAGCGTCACACTAGGCAGCAGAAACTTCGAGGTAGTCAAGGACTTCGTCTACCTCGGCTCCGCGGTGAATAGGGACAATAACATCAGTACCGAAATCAAACGCAGAATTACTCTTGCCAATCGCTGCTTCTTTGGGCTCAAGAGGCAATTGAGTTATACAGCCCTCTATCGGAGGACTAAACTGGTTTTAAATAAAAGGTTAATCATCACAGTCCTTCACTGTGAGGAAGCCCTAAGTCTTTTCAAAAGAAAAGGTCAACGGGCGGATGATGTCGTCTGCAGGAAGCTTCGACGACGAACTCTATAGGCTGTACGACGACATGCGCCTAAAAGAGCGTCTTCGGATACAACGCTTAAGGTGTAGGCCATGGACACCACTGCTCCGGTCCGAAAAGTCTTTGAATCTAAGCCATTGGGACAACGCAACAGAGGACGGCCTAGGCTAAGGTGGCGCACACAAGTGGAGAAGGGCCTCAACCAATTTGCAGTGCGCAACTGGCGGCAGGTGGCGAAAGATCGTGCTGGCTGGAGGGGCATGTTGGTTGAGGCACAGGTCCACCCCGGACCAGCGCCGCAAGAAAAAGAACAAACAATGAAATTATCTGGCATGTGTTCAAATTTTAGTTTATTTTTAGGAACGGAACAGGAACAGGCAGATTGTATGATCTGATCTTTTTCATATTTATGCTAGGCTGTTCGATAATTGTCTGCCATATTCACGGAAATCTCATGATTTCATCTCTCATAGAAGCCCTGGTCCTTTTAAGCGAACAAAGAACTGTAGAAACGTAAATCTCCCTAAAAGCGAATTCATCATGGTCATTTTTCATAGATAGAAACAGATAGTAATTAGTTTGTCCTAAGTCTGTACTGCATCGTGGACGCATAAGAACTGCTAAAATGAACTTCAAGAGCTTTTGACGAGTAGCTACTGACGTGATTGCCTTGGTGTTATCCTGATGAAAGACAAATCAAATCCTATTGGCAAAAGAGGGCTGCATCGGAGCGATTGCTACCTTTAGACGGTCTGATTGTCGAAAGTACAAGGTCGAATTATTAGTTTGGCCATAGTGAAGTTGCTGTTTCCTTGTGACATAGTAAACTCCTTCTGCCAGTCAATCCTTGCTTGGACACCGTTCGAGCTGGCTAATTGCCAATCGACCGTCACCACGTTTTCACTTGTGGTTGGAGGTTGGAAAACACTACACTGGGACGCTCAGACTCATAAACTGGTCCATTTTACAGTAAATACCTTAGTGCCAGGTAGTAACCGTCGTTTACTGTAGTTTTCTGGTTTTCCGAAGAAAGACCAGCAGGCGCTTCTGCGATAAGGAGCTTAAGTTTTTAGCTCCCACTACAACGCCAAACAGCCGCCACCTGATATGAGCAAAGGCGGTACATTGACAGAGAAAGTGCTCTAAGGTGTCTTCACCTTCTCCACAGTCGTCGCAGAGGGTATCATCACTAAGCCCAAGCACTCTTTTCTGTCTAGAGATAACAGAAAAGCCGCGGATTTCTTGCTAACGTTCGGAAGCATGCACTGGGTCAGCCTTCATCCTCATACCCGTGATATCCCGGGACCCAGACAAGTCTTAGCGAATTCAGTCTTCCGACAAAATGAAGGAAGGGCTTGCATTGAAGGACTATTTTGGAAGTGGTTAAAGGCTTGAGAAAGGCCTTCAACACAGATTGGCTGTCGCTGCAGACGCAGATACTTCGCCCCTTCCACCTGTTCTTCACGATACCAATGGTTTCGAGGTTTGCGGCCTAATTTCTTAATCGTAGCTATATGGATGAAAAACACACATACACATACATACACGTGAGTTGAATATCCAATAATAGGATTTTGAACTCATGTCTAAAGCAAAAAAAATTCAATCTGCTTGTTGATTTTGTGACCATTAAGCCTCACTGACGTTTGTAATAAAATTCAAACGACGTATTTCAACATCATCATGTTCATGTTTGTGAAGCATATCTGTGAAGTTGGGAATTCAAATTTCTTTTATCCCTTTCAGAATATCATGTGCATTCCTATCGCAGCGAAAAACTTATCACGGGAAATTCCGCTTAGCTCCTCTGGGAACCATCACAACAACTAAGCACCACATCCTCTAGTGTGTCTCATTGCCCCAACGGACACGAGAACGCGTTCGTCCTTCAGAAACTCATTTCAAAAATCGACTTCGCTCTCGAGCCACGTAGGGAATGCTGCACATCATCGATTCTCGGATTAGAATGCAATTTTAATTAAGCGCCATGCAATAAAATCACACACCTCCTCCAATCTGCTGCAATTCAAAGCAGCGCGTTGCCTCGGCAACAGCTTCCTCTGTCCTTTGTGAGAACGAAAAAAAAAACGCTCTCGCATGTACAAGGCAATAAATAGCATGGCACATTTCCCCAGAACGCTTCTACCTAATGAACCGGGATGTGTGCACACCGTATTCATTAGCCATATGGATCCGGATTGCTATCCCCGTGGAAATGCCTCTTTCGTGTTGCACTCTTAACAAGATGAGATATATGTATGTGTGTGTATGTGCGTGGCATACTGATCCACTCCCCTTCATTACCAATTCAGAAAAACACTCTGCTTGGGGTGGCTGGGGGTGTACGGGGAGGTTTTCACAAAAACAAAAAAAAGACGGAATTCATTTCGAAAATCGATCGAAATGCGGCTATAAATAAACGCCCCACCAGAGAACGACATGAAAGTCACACTCGCTGAATCTGCAAAGAACCGCAGACGGACCTACCAGGCCCTCGTTTCCCCCAGCGGCGGCTGCTGCGGCGTCGACAACAATGCGGCTCCCTAATGGGAGTCAATTTTGCAAATATTTTCGAGAATAATTTCAATCATTTCAATCAATTAGAGTGTAATTAAGAAACCCGAGATCGTGGACCGATATCGGGTCGACGCGGGCGCACTGCACGAGCTTGTTATTAACCTCTAATGGGTCATTAGTGGGGAACATGTGTTTGCGGTGGCAACGCCTCGCGACTTGATTCGCAGTTGTCGACTGGCGAATGCTAATTGAAATGTGTCAGAGCGATTGACTGCGGATTAGCGCAAAGTGTCAACAAAAGTCTCAGGTTCTCGCCCGCCAATGGTTGGGGGCGATTAATTGAATTTGACTCAAATCCGTTTTAAGGTCAGTGTTGAAAGGAATTCGCTTCTGCCGTGTCCGGCGAGAGCGACGTGGGTGTGGGCACGGGGTCGGCGATAGTTTACGACCACGGCGGCGCAGAGTTGCCGTAAATTTAATTGATATCTGCGGCGCGGAGTGCCATAATTTATTCATTGGATCCCAAGATACGAGTTGTCAGACATCCGATTGCGGTGTGTATGCAAACAAGTGACAAGACGTGACAAATTCTAGGCTGGACATATGCCGGGCACATAATTTTCAGATTTTATGTGAACTTGAGGCATGTTGTGCGATAAACACTTGGGTATTTGCTTGAGAGGCGGTCAGGCGACTGTTGCGTACAGGTCGTGTAGACAGGAACTGTGTGCAGCGCATTGGGGGTTCTTGAGTGTCTGGCGTTTTATTGCCTGTCAGAAGTAATCTGTTGCCACAAATGTTGGGTGAGGGGGTGTGCTTGTACTTTAAGATTACAAGTGTGATGATAGGAGTGGGAAAAAATCTCTAGAGAAAATTAAATGCCTTGCACAGGTGCAGACAACGTTTGACATGTGGAAAATCACTCAAAATATCCAGAAAGCATTTCCGTCCTAACTGCATTCTAAACAAGAGAGTTAAAGTGTACAATATAAAGATGCTCAGTGCCTTCGAAATTGGGATGGATGGCTGTAGACTTAAGACACAACGCGTGTCTTAAAAACTTTGTCTGGCCTGCTGGACTCTGTACTGGATATTTTGCAATTGGAGATAATTTTCCTGATGAAATTTTTGAGTTATGGTAAGTATATGCTACTCATCGTCATACTAGTCTAAAAGAACAACAGATGCGCAACTGGCTAGTGAGCCATGCAAGGGAAAGCATCACACACCATATGGAGTTATCCGGAAAACTGAACTGGATCCAATATCTATCGATCGAATAGAAATTTATCTAGAGTCAAAAATAACCAAACTCAAGGTTAACATCGGACCACCCAAGCGCTGCTCCTTTTTAACAATAACATCAAGCGTCATCAACCAACGCTTTATCAGAAGGAAAGTCACTAGCAAGCCACTCGCTCCTGCATCGTAAAAGGTTGTCAAATATCTGTTTTGCTTTTCATTCAATGCTTCATAAAAAAGTGTTACAGTGATCCGATCTAGTTCAAGTATGGGCCGTTTTGTTCGATAATCTGTTTCGCCAGTAGACGGCAACATCATAATACCCCCCTCGAGCGACCCCCCCCCCACATTATTTGCGAAGAACTCGGACAGCGAATTTTCACAGGGGCATTCACCATGGACAGGAACAGGTGGTTATCACTCGGCTCTATGTCCGGGCTATATGGTGGATGCGATAAAACCTCCCATCCGAGCTCCCGTAGCTTCTGTCGAGTCATCAGCGAAGGGTGTGGTCGTGCGTTGTCCTGATGGAATTTTACACCATTCCTGTTGGCCAATTCTGGACGCTTCTGGTCGATCGACTGCTTCATGCGGTCCAGTTGTTCGCAGTAGACGGTAGAATTAAGCGTCTGGCCATATGGGAGCAGCTCATAGTGGATGATTCCCTTCCTGGCCGTCAATCCCGGCTTGGCCACTGTTTGGGACGATTCACTGGCCTTCAACCACGACCGTTTTCGCTTGATATTGTCGTATGTGGTAAATTTCTCGTCGCCAGTTGCCATCCGCTTCAAAAATGGGTCGAGTTCGTTCCGTTTCAGCAGCATATCGCAGGCGTCAAATCATGCGGCACTCAAACATCAAGCTTTTTTTGTATCCAGATTTCTGCAGGTGGTTTAAAATGGTTTGGTGACTAATTCCCATCCCCTGGGCGATGTCACGAGACACATGCCGGTCTTACTTTATGATTTAAATGATTCGATCGGTATTCGTCGTCGCTGGTCTTCCGCCGGCTGGCTTATCCATGGTGTCGTTTTCACCGGCTCTGAATCGTCGAAACCATTCCTCCGCGGTTTGAAGTGATAGAATACCATCCCCCAAAACACCTTTAATCTCACGGAATGTTTCTCTAGCGGATTTGCCTTTAACGAAAGAAAACTTTAAAATACCACGAATTTCGGCGTTAGTGAACTCCATGTTTACACGTCTATAACTGTTGAACGCAATATCCAAACTAATCATGCATAGCGTCGTTTTGTAGGTTATGTCATGACCTTTCAAATGATGCCAACCTTATTACCCAACCCACTTAACCACTCAGCAAGGATATATACCCACATGCACCCACGAACGCATATGGGACTGCAACGCGGAAGTGCACCACGCTCCGGCGCATTAATGCTGGTGGTGAATATTGGGAGGCTTGTAGATCCTTGTGGATCGTAGGGACTTCGGTTTGAATCTGATTTTGATTTTCTGATGGATAAGATGATCACTTAGGTGTTTGACGCGAATCCTGATACAAGGTATTCTTTGTTTATCAATTTACCATTTTTTTCTTGTTTTTTTTTCTCTTGATTTTTGGGTGAAAATCCTTTCCCCTCTTTGTTCTTAATAAACTCTTTCGTTTCCCCTTTCGCTTTAAAACAGTAGGCTTTGAAAAGTAGTGTCTTGGGTTTCATTTCACTTGGTAAGCAAGCTGAGGGAAAGATGATTGTGAATCAAAGACACCAGCACGGCATACTAGACTCGTGGACACCAATGGATTAAGCTTTAGTTTGTTAGGAGCTGTCCATTCTACAATATTATTGAGATCCTCATTCATTCCCGTGATACAGTCCTCATTTAATCCTATGGGGCGTGGCAGATATATTAAGACATGTTCAGCGTTAAAGTGAACCTCGCAGCTTTTAATTACCAAGGGGAGTTCATTGTTAATGGTGTTAGACGAAAACGAGATTGCTGATGAACTAGCTAGGCAAGGTTCGAAAGAGACATTCGTTGGGATTACCTGCGTCCTTGGTTAGGGCCTCCGTCGATGGTTGTGTCTCCTGACAGCACAAACAGAGATGACATGACTCTTCAGGATGCAGGATCAAGTGTATTCTCCCAAACGTATGCCAGAAATCCCCGGCTCTTCTTTTGTCTCTAGACAGAAAAGACTGCAGTCGACTTGTTGGCATACAAACGGGACACTTCACCTTCGCTTAGCACTAAGTGTGCTTGGGCTTAGTGATGGTCCCCTTTACGATGCCAGTGGAGTAGGTGAAGACACTTCAAAGCACCTTCTCTGTCAATGTCCCACCTTTGCTTGCATCAGTTTGTTCGGATACTACTTATGACTCTTTTGACAATTGCTTAGTTAATTCATCGGCAATCTCGCTTCCTGTGATCCCGTGATGTCCCGGGACCCTATCTCCATTCTGGTAATGCTGTTGTCCCTCTCTACTGGTGATATGTCAGAACCATTACCATTTATGTCTCTTAATCTGAATTGTAAGTAGTTCCAACAATGTCATTCCCAAGACATGTTGTTCCATGTTACCGCCGGTGTTTGGACAGAGTTCTTGACATATGGTATGAGAACATTAGTGGTCGTCGTGGCCTAGTAGGTAGGTGCGTCTACTCACACGCCGAAGGTCTAGTTTCAATTCCCGGACGTGACACCTCGCACCACCTCCTTCGAGTTGCTGACTGCACTCAAAGAGTGTCAATTGTCTATGAAAAGCTCAATCTCGCCGTTCAGATTCGGCAAAAAACGTTGGTCCCTTCTACTCATGAGAGCAACATTTGTTGATGAATACCTGAAGTTTCAGTATGCTTTTTGAAATTAACTCGGTTTCGCTTACATATGTCAGTATAGACTTGGCACATGATTTTAACATTCTAAGCTTCGTGGTTTTAGAAATCTGGGAAGTCCTCTATTTAAACCAAATGCTGCTTCAAGTCTTCTTCTGCGTCGCCATCTGTTGTTGTATAGGAGCTATATAGCAGAAGTCATGTTGGTAATGTCTTCTTTGCTAGAAGTGTTGACTCATGTGCTCATGTGCTCAGAACACATCGTGCTAATCTTGTAGGCTGGTCCAGTTTAGTTTGGCTGTTGCTCAGCTTATGTGATGGGAGACAAAAATTGTTCGCCGTATCCTTGAGTTGCCGTGTGAGACCAGATCAGATCATTTTTCCACACTGAGATCTTGAATAATTCTCAAGAAGTGCATGTTTATATTGCACCGTACGCAGGGACTCATTTTCTGGCATTCCTATCAAACTTGTCAGATTGTATAGGATGACGGTGGAGAGCTCTCGTTGTTGCATCAAGGTTGGTCATAAACTGAGAAAGACTTACAAGTTTCAAACTTCACAACTGAGGATAACATTAACGTGACTGAACGAACACAGGCACACGTTTGGTTACATAGAGGCGGATATAACGTGGAGGAATGTTTTGAAAACAAAGCAGTCATACGTCTTGGGAATACAGCGCATGTATTCAACACGCATTTTGTGTCAATTGCGAAGCTCTTATCCCATAAAAATACAAAAGATGCATTTGCCAAGTGCGTTGGCATCTTCTATCACGTCTACGACAAGTTGTGTGCCCCTATTGAAACTACATGCCGTTCGCATCATTCAAGTCATATTTGGTTTAGAAGCACTTACATACTCCGATATACAATCCTACGTACAAGGAAGGAAAACGAAGGAGAAGATACCGCGAACTCTACCTGATGTATTGAGATATGCAGAAAGCAAAATACCGGTGACTACACTGGCTCGGCCATACCAAACAAAAGGACAGCAAAAATAATAATAGATAATAATTGAGTGGCACTTCAGCCCACATGGGATCAGGGCCTAACTTCTACAGCAAATACTCGTTTTGTATGTGCTACTGCTCCCTCACGAGTTGAAGGGACCAACAGTTTTTTGCCAACTCCGAGCGGCTAGATTTGAAAAACTTTTCATAGAGAAATAGTACTCGTTGAGTGTTGTCAGCAACTCGAAAGAGTTGGTGTCGTAAAAAATGTGAGGTGTCGCGTTCAGGAATCGAACCTACACGTTCGGCGTGTGAGTCGACGCACTTACGTACTACACCACGGCGACCACATTACCGGACAGCAATGCCCCGGCTAAGAGGATCTTCGAATGTCGGCCTCCAGGTTCGAGAAGAAGAGGAATACTGGACATCTGGCGTATAAAAAAAGGAACTTGGTGTGGACGACGGAAAATAGTGTGCCCGGGACTTCTACGAATGGAGGGCAACATTAGCTCAGCCTTTGACACTACTTGAGTTGCCGGTCTGATAGGTACGTTTAAAAGTAAATAGTTAAGTCGCGCTGTTTCGCCACTGACAGTAGTGGCAAAGGGACTATCCGTGAATATATGTACAAATAGAATTTTTCAAGTCCGATGACCCTTTTTCATGCGGTTTGAGAGTCCTTTTTCGATGATAGAACTTGTCGGGCAACTAAGGAAATATTCTCTCCCTCAAGATTATGCCCCTTTCATCCTTGATTATGTTTAACAAATTAGGCGGAACATATAGATTCCTTAAAGCAGTAAGTGCCCAGGAAGTCCGCAGTGTACAGTCGAGTTTTTCATCATTCCATCGATTTGTTTTCTAATTTGCGGTCCCTTGACCAGTACACTTTATTTGTTTGTATTTACCGTGAGAAAAACATCAAACGGATAAGGACATGTTTCTCCGGATTAAAGTGGCCGCCCTAAGCTCATATCCATTCTGTTAAATTTTTAACACGGAAACTGTAACCTGCCATGTCGTCTTTCGCACACTTTTACGTTTGCTACTGATAAGTTTTTCCATATCAATGGACACAGATACCATTCACTAAATATTTCTTCATGAATTTATGTCACCGATACTGCCTGTGTGCGTGACTTTCAACTAATTCACGTCATCCTACGTAACCACATTTGAGTTGTATAGTGTGCAACCGATAAGTTCAAGTCAAGCCGAACTTGAATGTCTAAGCTCAGTATCAGCAACTGGCCCGAAGTAATTTATCAATTCGTGAGCAACAAGCAATGGGGGGAGGTTATGAAAAAAAATCTCAAGAATGATATATGTTTGTGCAAATATTCCCTTTAGAATCAATCCAATCAGGAATAAACAGCTGCATTCCCGTCCTCCACATTTCTTCATTCGAAGATGTCTCTGGGGCGCGACATCCCGGAAGGACCGTGTTTCCCGGCCAATAATAACCTTTGTTTGCAGGCAAACAACCCCACAATTCGAGACATTCGGAAATCAGATTCTTGAATATTTTCCGGGGTGGGGGTAGAGCAGAAACGAAAATGCTGGCAGCCGCCGTCTTTAAGATTAAATAATTCTGAACTGTAGCACAGACATCCATATTTCATGTCGCTCTGTCGATGGCCGGACGCAAAGTAAGAGCCCCCCCTCTCAGGTCACATAATCTGGGTCACTAATGGATTTTTTTTCACACCACAAAGCACAGAATACACTTTGCGTTCGTGACAAAGTGTTCTGGTCAGTGTCGCTTATATTCCAAAAATACTTTTACTCGGTCAGTGATGTTGGTGAAGAGGGGGATGGGGATGGAGGGGGAACAGGAAGTGATGTGCTTGCATGTCCTACTGAACTGTGCTCTAGGTGTCACTTGTGACGGAAGCCAGCTGATGTCCGTAAGTGAAAATTAGAAGGAATTTGATAAGGAACATGGAAGCGTGTAATGGCGGGGGACTTGGAGAGTCCTTGGAGGATGAATGTAAGAGGTTAAACGAATTTGTTAAAAAAGTTTATCAAATTATCTGCCTTTTAAGTTGTTTGTGGTAATGGACGGGTAAGACTTCTTGACTTTTTCACATTTTCTTTTTTGTAACACATACAAAATATAGGTTCCATTCAATTCAAATCAAACTAAATAAGTATAGTGTACATTTCCTGTAGTGACATAAGATCTTTAGTATTGAGCCATACTGACACTTTGCTAATCATTGTTCGAACTTGTTCTCGCTGGCAGATCCGATACTTTTGTAGCGTACTTACGGGTCTGTATTAATTTTTTAAGCCCAATGATTTCACCAGTAGATTATAGGAACTCTTTCCTTTCAGTGCGGAGTAACGTTGCAACTAACAAACTATACAGTGTGACTTATAAAACGGCAAAGGTGTTAAAACAGGCCTCACTCCCTACCAAGGTAGAGAGATAGTCTCTTAGAGATTGTCTCTCAGGCATGAACTCAGTTTGGTCCTTTGGTTAAAAAGGTAATATTAATAATAGTAATAATTGAGTGGCACTACAGCCCACAAGGGACCAGAGCCTAGTGTCTATAACAACTACTCGTGTTGTGCGTGCTACTGTTCTTTCATGGGTAGAAGGGACCTACAGTTTTTTGCCTACTCCGAACGGCGAAATTTGAGAAGCTTATCATAGACAAGTGATACTCTTTGAGTGTTGTCAGCAACTCAAGGTGGTGCCGTAAAAACATGCGAGGTGTCCCGTCCAGGAATGTAGGCTATTGCAATGTTAGCCTACTTCTCCTACGGGTAATAAGTTGTAGCTCCAACCGGCTGCAAAGCGATTACACAGACATACAGACCTCCAAGCAGAGTTACCGTCAACCGATTTTAGTCACAATTTGAACCTTTTTTGATGCCAAGAGGCCGTCACACAAATTTTTCGAAAAACACTTGTACTCCAGACCTTCGATTAATATCTGGTGGTATTTTCTCTATAATATTATATCATGATGGATTACAGCATCGTCCCCCTTGAGTTATGTGTCCGACTCCACATTAGGGAAATTTCCCACATGAAACTTTCCCTAATTTTCTTCTTCTTCCTAGGGGCTATAGTCCCAGGTAGACCTGGACTCCAACCAAAAACTATCTTCAGCTACCACGATCTTTAACCAGCTGCATCCCATTCCACACTCCAAGTTGGTAGAGGTTCTTCTCCACTTGTAAGCGCCAACGAGTCCGTGGGCGTCCTCTTTTGCTTTGCTCCACTTGATCGGAATCGAAAATTCCTTGGGCTTTGGCGGATTTATCCGTGCGCTCTACATAACCTGGCCATCTTAAGCGTTCCATCCGTTGACGCCTAGCTAGGGTCATGTCTCTGTACGTCCCATACAGTTCATGGTTCAATCATCAAGTCGTCGATGTTGTGCGCCCTTGATGACGGCACTTACTTCGTTTTACACTCCGTTTATCCCATTTTGACCAGTTCAGAAAAAAGTATGAACTTTGTAGAAAAGGGGACGAGAAAAAGGGAAAAGACGGCGCTGTTGAGGAAGATCAGAAGTTAAAGTGGTCCTCAACCAACTATGCGTTCAAAAGTGGAGGCAGCTAGCCAAAGACGGGACTAGCTAAGAACGCTTGTTGGTGCAGTCCCAGGTCCACCTGGGAGACCGAGATCCATCTCGGAGCCCGAGGTCCACCTCGGAGGCCTTGGTACACCTCATCGTCATAGGAGTCCCCGAAACTTTGTGTCAGTCTAAGACCCTCTTGTGCGATTGCAGTGGTGGCTGTGGCTTAATATACGAAATCGCTGGCATAGCCGAGGTAAGAGTGCTGCCCGTGATTGGTCTGATAAGGCTTGTTTACCCTACAGACTCAGACCAGGCGAATACTGGTGCTTTTCAGACTCAGTTTGGAATTGCATTGCGACCGCATACTGTGACCTATGGACTCGCAGCGGTTCTACAAAGGCCTTGCTTCCTAACAAGGTGGTGTGATTGTGCCTCAATCGTGAATTCAGTTGGAACTTGGGCGTACAGTCTTGTATTCCTTACGACTCATTGATAGAAGGCTGTAAAGACATTTAATTACGTAAGTCTCCGTCCCTCTCTGCAAAAATCTTTCTTGAGGTTCCAAGTATGAAGGTGCTTGGAGGGGCAGAAAAGTGCATTTTTAGGAATTCATTAATGTTCTCACAAGTGAAAGAATAAAGAAGTCACACGGCTCTCTTGATGACTTATTTTGGTCAGACTACAGTTTCTCCAAACACACACCACGATTCAAACATTTCTTAATTTTCAAAAACACTTCAAGGGCGCTCAGTGCTGCAACTATCTTGCGATGCTTTTGAGGCAAGGCATGTAATTAGAGAAGTGGTTCCTATTCACGTTTGTCCCTTTGGCGAGAGAGAACCTTAAAAGAAACCACTCCCAGCCAACAGAGATGAGTTTTCACTCGATTGCATTCGCCCCCTTATGTCTGCAGCAGCGGCAATGGACATGCACACTTTCATCTATTTAATCACATTCCCAGGCGCATTCATCAATAAATTCCAATTAAATTAAAGCCCTTCCCACTCCACGCAAGCCGTCAATAAATGAAATTCATGAATAAGGGATGTGATTCGAGGAATGTGGACCATCTGGGCGATGATGGGAATGCGAACACCCATCGTGTACCTTGTACCGACCACAAATAAAATCATTCACTTTCGAAGCCACCACCCACATACACACTGTTGCGGCCGCCAGTGCCGATGGGACGCAATTCCAGTGAAGTGCTTTAATTTAAAATGATTTCTATGTCTTTCGATGAGTCCACTCGTGTGGGGTGTTTTTGGTGCTGAGGCGAGGTTGTTGGCGTTGAAAAACAGACATTGACATGGGGAATCCATTTGTTTGCTTTGGACTTCGATTTGAAATTTTCTCATGTTTCGGAATTTTTGTATTTGTCGTCCAGCTGACATGCTTTGAAAACTTTTGCACTTTTCAGAGATTCCAAAGGTCACCACGAAACAACAGCGCAGCGTGGTACTTCGAAAGAAAACACCAACCAAATGTCACTGACCAAATGCGACCCGAAACCGTAAAGCGCCACATCCTGCTGTCCGCCCAGCTATCACTGAATGCCCACAGAAAGGCGGGAGACTGGCTGTGCCCCGATTTTCGACAAAATATTTTCAAGTGGCAACCCAACCCCCGAAACCAACAATGGCTCACTTTGTCCAAAACACAGCCCACACTCGTCGACGTGACCAATCCACCTTCACATTTCCAAATCAACTGCAGGTATGCCAGTTCACCACCAGGCACTGGAGCGCGTGCACCTTTAGTTTCGCTTGTCTGTTTCCTTTTTTTTTTTTGGTTTTCTGTGCACATAAACAAAATTTCAAGGTATGTCCGATACCGATGCCCGAATTTCCACACGCCACAGCGGTGGCGGTGGCGGTGGCGGCGTCGACGGCAAACACCGCAGCCAGATAGTTTTGGCCAGAGACCGTTCGGAAAGATTGCAGGTATTAATTTAATTTCATGCGCTTTCCGTAGACATTCTTGGCCAGCCCCAGTGCGACGCAATCCCCTGGCATCTGAATTGAGTGCACTGTACCAGTGGCACGATCACAGTTGACTGGGTTGAGGCGAGCGCACTCGCGTTCGCGCTCTCGATCACCCCCACAATGGTAACGTCTGTTGTCTGCGTCGTTGTCGTCGGCGCACCGCAGCGCCTCAATTACACGAAGCACACACAAAACAAAAAGCAGAACAACTGAAATGGAAAAGAAATAGAAAAATAAAATCGAAGAGAGAAACAAAAGCATTAGGAGCGAAGCATACACATATCGACGTTGTCGTCCGGCCGTCCGTCCGTTCGTCCGATGGCTGCCTTCATTGTCGACAACGATTGCTACACTATGTGCGATCCAGTCCATTGATTAGGCGCTGCAACGCCCAACAAATTGCCCACATCGGAGTTAGTCGATTAAAGCAAGACCGTGTGTCTGTGTTGATTTAGAGACATTAAAAAAAAGCCTCCACCACTGGCAGATTCAAAGGCGGAACGATAGCTGAGCGAAAGAATGACAAAAACCTATTCAGATGCTGTGTGTGTACAGTGAGGCAATTGTTGCTTTATAATTTTTTTTGGTGCGTGTTGAGCGCTTTCATGAAAAATTTAAATGAAAAACTTAGATGGGTGCTGTAAGAACTTCCCCTCAGATGAAAAGGTCTAGGGGGACTTTATACACTTTGTATGAAATTTAATGGAACTCAATGAAAAAAATCATGGACATCCACATCGTGAGATGCATATTTGCCATCTTCCGACTAAAAAGAACTGCTCAACTCGCACTGGAGCTTTGATGACCTCGCGCACCGTATCTTCTGTGGCACAAGTCTCATGGACATGCCGTCTGATGCGGGTTCACCAACCATCCAGCTGAGCCACTCATACAAAGACGACTTTCCCTGCGTCTAGTACTGGCTCTGGCCAGAAAGAAAGCCAGGAATAGAATATACTCGGATTTTCACGGGCGGCTTCAAGATGAAGGATACATTTCGAGCCTCTTTAGGTAACTACGCTTTGATTTTCCTGGAAACCCTTGCGATCCTAATGGCCACAAACTATATTGTGATCAACAGGTGGAAGGGAGTACCTGGGTCTATAGCGATAGACAAGCTATGCTTACTTAACGCTCTAACTACTTACAAGATAGTACAGGAATGCAATTCTTAACTTAATTTGGTCGACAGATAAAAATCGTCAAGAATTGTCTGCGTTTCCAGATTAAATTGAAGATGAACTTGGAAGGTGTGGATCAAAAGAGGTATTCATAGGGCCCCAACGGACTTTTTGGATTGTCCGCTTCCTTGGGTAGGGCCTCCATCTACAATTGGGCCTCCCTACAGTACAACCAGAGGTGGAATGACTCTCCAGGATGCAGGCTGACTAAGAGCATACTCCGAAGCGTCAGTAAGAGATCCGCAGCAATTTTGTTATTACTAGGCAGAAAATTTGTAGACGGGAGGAACACTTCGCTAAGCACTTAAGTAGGTTAAGACATAGTAATGAAACTCTCTGCGACGCCTATTGAGAATGTGAAGACACTGCAGAGCACTTCTCCTTCGTCAGTGTCCCGTCATTGCTTGGATTAGGTGGCGCAAATGTGGTACTGATGTTAGCTGAAATTCCTCCGGAAGACCAGGAAATGAGAGTATATGCAGGTTACTGCCTGGTAGAACAGCGGACCAGACTTCGATTCTGTACGCTCCAGAGCAGTGTTGCCCAAACTCCACGAAAAAAAACAAAACATCGTCGATATTGAACAAATTTTCTCGACAAAGATTGCAGGCATCAGCATAAACTGAAGCAAGCAGTTTAAAAAGCGCCGCTGAGGAGAAAGAAGAGTGTGGTTCCTGAGCTCTGCGAACTGAAAAGAAGGGAAGAGCACCGGTTTCTCAAAAGAAGAAGAAAATAGATCGCTGAAATTGAGGGGTTGTACGAGAGGAGTAATATCCGTAAGTTGAACCAACTTACGTCCATCCAATGTAGTACAACGTAGAAATTAAACACATGTTTTCAAAGTGAGTGCTGTGTAAATTTGAAAAACTGTTTAGGCCTAAATGAAGCACCCACCGCGGTGACTGTTTGTGCAAGTTTGTGCAAAAAGTGGTGTGATGATGAACAGTTGTCATGATCACTGTTGTTGCAAGAATGAAAATGTTGCTACTGTGGCTAAGAGCAGGAAACACAGTTTGCTATCATCAACTCGCCATCTATCGCAAGAGATCAGTATTTCACGCATGATACAATTTTGCAAAAATATCTCCGATAGTTCCCATAAAACAAGATCATCAGTTGGAGTTGTGTGGCCATCCACTTTCTTATCGCTTGACAGCTTGGGATCTATAGCAGGACAACAATTTGCGTGCAAAAATGTGTTCATTTTGACGGCTTCGCTAAACAAACAAACCACGCTCTATCTACACTTTGAAAACACGCATGTTACTGTACAGAAGTGGAGTCTGGGCATCATTGCCACACTCACAGCTCTTTGAGTTGTCGTCCAATGCCCATTCCTCTTCGAACTGACGCCAGGAACAACTCTTCAATCAACGGTAACTAGAAATACCGATTCTTCTTACAACTCAATTTAAGACATGGGCTCGTATGGTCTTTGGCTCATGCAGGAAAGCACATTATGACACTGTCCATGACAGATTCGAAATTTTTGCGCGCCAAATTCCAAATCGTGTTATCAGCCATCTTGGCGATGTCAATTGGCCACTTCGGAACTGCGATCTGGCCCTCTAATTATACACGAAACCATACGCAAGTTTTTTAGGGAGTTGAGGTAATTGGTTGCTCAAATTCCACGCCAACCCCAGCCCCTTCAACCACTTTACATTTTAACATTAAATAGGCATGGTTGTCTTTACTGTGGCCCCCTTGAAGTAGTGAGTAAGTGCGTCGACCCGCACGCAGAATGTCTAAGTTCGATTCCCGAACGGGACACCTCGCATTTTTTCACGGCACCACCTCTTTCGAATTGCTAACAACACTCAAAGAGTATCCATTGTCTATGAAAAGCTTCTCAAATCTCGCCGTTAGGAGTCGGCAAAAAACTGTAGATCCCCGCACAACACAAGTAGTTGCTGTAGAAGTTAGACCCTGGTCCCTTGTGGGCTGTAGTGCCACTCAATTATTATTATGATTAGCTTTACTAACGGTGCCATAATATGTACACAGTCTACATTTCTTTAGATGAATGTATTTTTAACAAGAAGTTATGAAAAGAAAATTTGTTTTTGGTTTACCCTGTGTATGAATTTTGTCCATGTTTTCCAAGATTCAATGCTTTATTCGGTATTGCGAGTATTTTCTGGCAAGCTCTAAAATCAGAGCTCAACGAGGTCGAATTATAGGAAGCACATAGTACAGTACCATAGAGAACTACAAGGCTTCGTCACGGTCTGGTATACGCTGCTCCAGCTCCTAAAGTCTCTTCATTTCGTGCTGGATGTGACCTAACAGGTTGACGATCATCCACCATTGTAAGCTGGAACTCAAGTTTGCGAATGGTTGTAGTGGGTCGATTATGCGCACCATTAGTTCCTCGAATCGCACAAAAAACATTCCTCACAGAAGCTAATTTTCGTAATACAGCTGAACAATTTGGAGACGCTGTTGCAGTGTGAATTTTTCTGTGAAAACTTGCCAAACGATACTGAACTGAAAAACTAAGCTTGTCTGGTAGGAGTCACGTATAAGCTGTCAAAGAAATCCCATTCAAAATCAAACCCCAGGATGAATCATTCGATATGTTAAATATTCCACACGAAATTTCGATGGCGCCTCGCATGTTCTGTTTTAATTCAATGAGAGATTTTCGATCTCCATATTCAAAAAGAAATACATTCGAATGGAGTTTCAAGTGGCAGCAATACAGAACCTGTGTGCAGCCATCCATGTCATAGCAAAACCAAAATTTGAGTAAGGACAAGCACCTCCCAATCAATCTCGGCACCCACAGGAAATGCATTGGCCGATTATCGAAAAGGGTAAATTTATGGTAACATATCAAATTGCAGAGAACGACAACAAATCATCGGTCACTAAAGCCCACATTACTGTTCATGGTTTCCGAGGGCGTGTTTTTTTTTTTTTTGTATTCATTTCTTTGCGGGCTTTTTATGGGAATTTCTCTGGGGTATTGTTACATCGACCATCAATCATTCTCATCGATTAGGGAGTACAACTGCGGGCGTCAGGAGACAGCAACAAATATTGATGGATACGGAATTTTCCTTCATCACAGCAAATTTCAAAAATAACTCGATCCACTGGATGTGACAGCTCCCTTAGGGAATTCAGTTTCATTCCACCAAAGGAGTAATACATACAGTCAATTTTGGGTCAGAGGCGAACGGCAATACTTTTTATTTGGAAGTTTTTGAATTGTGTATCCTTTCGGTTGTTAGGTACAAATTTGTCACGATATCAATTCATTAATCATACTATACCCGTTTGAGCTAAGTAAAATCTAGGACATTCTGAACGATTGTACATTGTGCTGTACTGTGTGAGAAAATTGGAAAATATTTTAAGATTGAAAACCTGTGGTTTTGAGTCGTATCAGTAGCAAAATGCAGATACGGCGCGGGAGTGTAAAACGTTCCAACCTCTCTGTCAATTCAAAATTCTCCACCTTCATTTAAATAAACTTTCGCAAACACCAGGACACCAAACTGGGTATTCTGCAAGAAAATGAAGAACAACTTCCCTGGTGTTCGTGTTACAAAGTTCGCTGAGTATTCACAGACTGGCTCACCTCTCATTCCGATTCTGTCTGCAAAATAAGAGTTCAGGCCGTATTGGAAGAATAAATTAATTCGGTTCCTTTTCAAAAGATGGCGCCACCTGCAAGTTGTGGCTAATCATCGAAGCGATTACCATCTTCACTGGAAGGGTGTGACATTTGTCAGTAATAATTAGTGCCCATCAGCGTCTGTTTTAGATAACACCATTGTTTTTCGCCTCTTCGAAATTCCCAGTTTTGATTTTCTCTTTTAATTGGAAGAGAAGTGCAGCTCAAGCCCATTGAGTGCTTATACAAGTTTATGGGGGGTGCTTCAAGAATGGTAATCTTATCGTTGAAGACAAAAGCCTCTTAATAATTTTTTTTTGCCTCCTCCGAACGGCGAGATTTGAGAAGCTTTCTATAGACAATTTATACTCTTTGAGTGTTGTCAGCAATTCGAAAGAAGTGGTGAAAAAATGCGAGGTGTCCCGTCCGGGAATCGAATCCAGACTTTCTGCACCGCAGCCGATGCACTTACCACTACACCACGGCGATCACGTTGTATACATACTCAGTTAAAAAAAACAATCAATCAAGTTGAAATTGAAGCCCAAAAAGAAGACGAAGAACTAGAGGCATTACTGGATCACGATCCGTGCCAAGGGCAAAACTGGCAGAGTCATTGGGAGTGATTCAGGGAACAATTTTCGGTTGGTTGAAGAAATTATTCAAAAACAAGAAAATTAGTTGTCCTACGAGTTGTAACAAGACACGATGTCGGAAGGAAATTTTTCACCTCGGAACTGCTTCTTGAAAGTCATCAAAGGAAGGAAGGATTGTGACTGGAAAAGTGTGCATATATTTATAATCGAGTAAGACCGGCATGTGGCATCCCGTGACATCGCTCAGGAGATGGGAGCTAGTCACCAAACCATTTTAAACCATCTTCAGAAAATGATGAAATGGAACGAACGCGACCTATTTTTGGAGCGAATGGTGACTGGCGACGAAAAATGGATCGCATACGATAATATCAAGTGAAAACGGTCGTGGTTGAAGGCCGGTGAATCATCCCAAACAGTCGCCAAGCCTGGATTGACGGCCAGGAAGATTTTGCTGTGTGTTTGGTGGGATTGGAAAATTGAAGCAGTCGATCGATCGCAGGATGTAGTCTTGAACTAGGATAACGCCAGACCACAAACTTCGTTGATGACTCGTCAGAAGCTACGGGAGCTCGGATGGGAGGTTTAATCGCATCCACCATATAGCCCAGACATAGAGCTAAGTGATGACCACCTGTTCCTGTTCATGGCGAACGCCCTTGGTTGTGGGAAGTTGAACTCAAAAGTGGTTTGTGAAAAGTGGCTGTCCAAGTTCTTTACAAATAAGGAGGGGGGCTTCTACGAGGGAGGTATTATAAAGTTTCCGTCTAGATGGAAACTGATTATCGAACAAAACGGTTCATACTTGAACTAGATCCGATCACTGTAGCACTTTTTATGAAGCATTGAATGAAGAGCCGAAAAGCGGGAGAAGGGTGATATTTGACCACTTTATACTACGATAACCCCAAGAAGAAAAAATTCTATGTAAAGCCTGCTGAACCCGTTCAATCATTGTATATATCGAAGCCAAAGAAAGACATTCACGGTTCAAGGGTGATGCTCTGCTCTGGTGCTATGGTGGAACCAGACGGATGTAGTGAACTATGAGCTGTTAAAGTCGGATGACACCATTAACAATAATCGTTGCCGACTACAACTAATGCGCCGTCCATTGCTTATAAAAACGGCCAGCAACGACCGAAAGGCATGACAAGGCAATTCTTTAAAATGCTTACGCTCAGCTCCATGTGGCTGTACTGGCCTGAAAGTACCTTGAAACGCTGAAATGGGAAGCCTTTACCCACACGCTGTATTCTGCAGATCTCACTTCTTTCAACTACTAGCTTTTTCGACGGATGCAAAATGATTTGGGGTCTCACCGGCTCGAATCTCAGGAAGAAATTGAAGAGTGGTTCAGTGATTGACTCGATACCAGACAAAAATCTAGACCTTCTGCATGTAGGTCGACGCACTTCCCCACTACGCCACGGCGATGGTATTCGAAAATTATGAAAGAGATGGGGGATAGCTAGTCGTTTCTGATTGAGTGATGCATTTTAGAAAAAAATTTTCGGAACACAAAAAGCGGGTAGAATATAATTTGTACTCCCAACAAGCATTTCCATTTAGACTTTGGTCCAGTTTGCTGTGAATTTTCCTCTACAATGAACCTCCTTCATTTTCAGTAAACTTTTTGTAAGTGATTTAATTGAAAATCTCTAAGAGCGAATTAAGTTTCTCTCTTAAAGATGTACGTTGTTCATCAGTCTGTCTGTCTAGGTCCAACCCACAGTCTGTTGCAATTTCCTTCCATTCACTGCAAGTACCTCCGTTTGTTCCTTTCACGTTTTTCAATCTTAAGTTTTGTATCCTTCAACATTTACCCCCCACTACTTTTGTTAAATAATTGAAGTGCATTCGCAAAATGTGTACGGAGATAGGCGGGGTACCCGTTTCTGAATGGAACATATAATGTGGCGTGTTTGTCGGAACATCAGCTTTAAAAATGATCGAAGGCTTGTTACGTGAGCTCTACAAAAAGGATTCATGCAGCAGTAAAAATACGCGCTATGTGAAATGAAATTATTTCAAGTGCAATTCTGGCAAATCAAGCGCAATTCATGCAATGCCAACAGTGTGTGTTATTTTAGGGATGGAAAAAAAATGTGTGAGACTTCTTTACATTCAACTTAATTCGATGGCCTATTTCGAAATATATTGTGTCAAGAACATAAGCCTGCGAGTTCAGAAAAATCCATAAACCAATTCGTCACGTTCTAACTAAACACTTTGCATAACCTTGATTGCCTTCAATCCGGTATGGAAAGTAGTAAATGAAGTGAAGTGAAATAGTAATTTTCGTCCTTTGACCATGAATTCATTATATTCTCAACGAATTTCTGCGAAAATAGTTTTGTTACGTTTCCGCATCGTTTCACTGATTGTTATTTGTTTATATCACCCGAACTTTAAACTTTTTTTTAGTAAAGTGTTAATATTTAGTACCTTGGCTATCGCTCCTCAGCTTCGGGGCCAGTTTCGCTTCGAAAATTTCAAAATTCTTTCAAACAATTTACATATTCACAAATCGACCAGTAAGCTGATCATATAGTAAGCTGATCGGATTTTTTTAAAAAGGCCCTTGGAGAAAATTCTCAAGTACTTCTTAAACTTAAAGAGCATTGGCAGAATTGACTGAACTTTGGGAGTTTCGCCTACTTTGTAAACATCAAAACTTTTGCTACCTATTGTGCTGCTTTATTCGAAATGTCGATATTGTACACTCTTCGCCAACTATTCGCTTCCACTTCGATTCCACAGCAAAAAGGATGCGTGATTTTAACAAAGAAACAAAGCAATCCTCCTAGGTGATGTTGTAGTACCAAGCACAACAGAGGCAGTTCCGAGGCTTCAACATTCTCATTGTGGTCCCGTCTGTAAGAATAGGCAGCGTCGAACTTTTTTCGACGACTCGGCTACGTTTCTATCGGTCAGTTGCAATTACAACTTTTTGAAGTCAAAGCCTTGTATTCTTAACCAACTCCAATGTTTGGTCAATGTACAGTTTTTTTTTCAGTGTCTAAAACCAGGTATTTC
Source organism: Eristalinus sepulchralis (assembly GCA_944738645.1). NCBI lineage: Eukaryota > Metazoa > Arthropoda > Insecta > Diptera > Syrphidae > Eristalinus > Eristalinus sepulchralis. Next base: position 48,151,996 of record OX122882.1, read on the forward strand.
ATGTGGATGTGAATGATAGAAAATATGGAGAATGTTGACAGTCAGGGACTAGAGCATAATTTGAAACCGGCAATTCTTCAAATTGAAAATTGCGTACAAGCTGTATTCTTATTACTCTAGCAAGGATATTGTCAAGAATGATTTAAGCATCGTAGACGTAGCCAGCTCGTTGTTGGTATGTTCCTTCTAGTGGCGCTTACGCCTCAAGAAGCCTGATGCCATTTTTCTTCTCTGTCCGACCTGAGGGTAAAATCAGGCGGATATACCCAAATCTAACCTTGACATGAATTGTTACTAGGTGCTCACTTGATCCTTAAGAGGAAGCCTAGAAATAACCTCAAATTTACCAAAAAAAAAAATAGGGGCTCTCTGCCAACCTTAGTAAAATTAATATAAAGAAATAGGCAAAGGAACAAACCAGTATCCAAAATCAATGACTGGTTTCTTGAATTGAAGTTTCTGGAGTTATATCACTACAGGAAGAGATGCAATTTGTGACCATAACATTGAACCGTAAACGACCCATGAAAACTCGTCGGAAGAGCATGAAGCCTAAAGCCAAAAATTAGTCGGTGGATCTATAATCAAATTATAAAAGCCACCGTACTCTGGACGTTATTAAAAGCGGCCGAGGAAGCCCTTAGTCTTTTCTAGAGAAAAGTTTTGCGAGCGATTTTTGGTCCTTTTTTGCGTTAAAGGCGTCTGAAGGAGAAGTTTCAACGACGATCTCTATGGGCTCTACAGCGACATGCACCTAGTCAACTGTCTTTGGATGCAACGCTTAAGATGGCTGGGCCATGTAGAGCGTATGTACGCCACTGCTCTGGCCCGAAAAGTCTTCGAATCTGAGCCATTGGGACAACGCAACAGAGGATGGTCTAGGCTAAGGTGGAGAAGGACATCAACCAACTTGGAGTGCGATACTGGCGGCAGCTGGCGAAAGATCGTGCTGGCTAGAGGCAAGTTCGTTGAGGCCCAGGTCCACCTCGGACTGTAGGGCCACAAGAAGAAGAAGAAGACTCTATGGCGGTGCTATGTGGTTGAGAAAATGTGATCGAAACTAAGGCTAGGACAATAAGAACAACGCCTACTGCAGGAATAGAAGCAATTCTAAATGTCTCACAACTACACACTGTTATAAGAGCTAAGGCCGCAAGGCAAGTCTTAACCTAACAGAGAACTTACAACAATAAAGAAGGGAAGATTGGGGGAAATATTGAAGTTCTAAAAGGAAGTTTACAATATCTAGGAGCTTACTCGTGCAAGTGACCAAATTCCCCAGTGTTAGACGTTCGAAATGTTATAACAAAATAATTCCAAGTAGAAGAGGGTGAGACAACTCCGCCAACTGGCTAAATTATTGCGCCCAAAAATGATACATCCACGCGGCGAAATCAGACAATAAAGTAGGAGCTGCGGTAACAGCACCTGAATATAGCCTCTTTTTTGAAAAAACAATATTCCCAACTCAATTGTTTGTAATCAATGAAGCTGCAGATGGCGCATACTGATACAAATCCAAACAGCATACAAAATTATACATTTACAGATAGTTAACCGTTCTTCTTCTGCTTGTGGCTACAGTCCGGGGTGGAGCTGGGACTTGTTAGAAGCGCTAAAGACACATACAAGCTTAAGGCTATTTAGGAAAGTAACAAGCCTCTAAACACATTGGCAAAAAGAAACAGGCTAGAGCTAGTTTGGATGCTAGGACATGGCATGGACCCGCAAAGACTACACGCCAGAGCAGGGGCTTCGATATCCTTCAATCTCCTATCACCTCTGTTCGAGTTCAATAGAAGGGTTATACATCTTCATTTGCGTTAATGAATTTTCAAACATAGAACCGTCAAGGGAGTATGAAACACACTTAAATTTGTATGATCTAAGACCTCAACTGGAAAAGAGCACATAAAGGGTGATGTTATAGCGATTATCTTTATGGCAACACTGGTTTAAACAGCTGACGCACGTTTCGTGTTTTGTTTCACTGTCAAACATCTTCAGTTTGGTCTTTAATTTAAACATGAATCATCTTAAAAACGAACAACGTTTGCAAATTATTGAATTAAGAAAGATCATCGCGCGCTTCTTCCCAGCGTTAATAATGACCATCAATTATTGATTCGTTACCGTTCGTAGCAATTGGGCCTCTGTTACTCAACAATGTGCATGTGATGCCTTTCGAAATACGACCTACCGCAACGTTAAATTTTTTATGAATGGGCTCTTGGAAAGTTGGCCGAAGATCCACTTTTTCACCGAAAAATTTCGTTCAGCAACGAAGCTCATTTTTGCCTTAATGGCAGAATTGTCTATTTTAGAGTGAATATAAGCCAGAACCATTGAACGAGATACCAATGCATCCAGAAAAAGTCACAGTTTGGTGCGGTTTATGGGCTGGTGGCATCATTGGACCGAACTTCTTCAAATATGATGCGAATCGTAACAAAGCTGTGAATGGTGAGTGCTACCGTGAGATGATATCCAACTTTTTTTGCCCAAAATGCAAGAGCTTGACTTGCATGACATGTGGTTTCAACAGACGGTGCCACATGCCACACGCCACGCGCAACAATGAACTTATTGAGAGGCGAATTCGGTGAACATTTTATTTCACTTTCGGGACCGGTCAATTGACCTCCTCGATCGTGCGATTAAACGCTTTAAGACTATTTTTTTGTGGGGCTATGTAAAAGCTCATGTTTATACAGACAAGCCCGCTTCAATTGACGCATTCGAAGACAACGTTGAAGCATTTATTCCTGAGAAACCGGCCGAAATGTTGGAAAGAGTATGCCAAAATTGGACTAAGCGGATGGACCATTTGAGGAGCAGTCTAGGTCTCAACAACATTTGCATGAAATAATCTTCAAAACATTAAATAATATGGACCGTACTATCGATTCAAATAAAGATTTCATGCATTTTTCTGAATTTTATGAGTTTTTGTTTTTGAAAAACTTTGCTATAGCTCTTAAGAAATCACCTTTTAGAACTAAAGTAAGAGTTCTATGTGAAGCACTTACAGAACCCGGATTATGCATTAATAATAATAATAATTAAGCTACAGCCCACAAGGGACCAGGGACTAGCTTCTACAACAACTACTCGTGTTGTGCGTGCTATTGTTCTCTCACGAGTAGAAGGGACCTACAGTTTATCCCGACTCCGAACTTCGAGATTTGAAAAGCTTTTCATAGACAATTGATTCCCTTTGAGTGTTGTCAGCAACTGGACAGAGGTGGTGCCGGGAATCGAACCCAGACTTTCTGCTCCGCGGTCGATGCACTTACCACTACTCCACGGCCACCACCACAGATTATGCATTACGTAGATTTAATTGATACAGATATCTGAAAACTTTGCCGGAAGGCAAAAGAGTCGAACAACACATCCTACTCGATTGCCCAAGCATTGACAGAGAATTACTTTAAGTACTCAAATACATACCAACATACCAGGGTTACACATCCCAGAGTTGTTCTCAAATTTATGAAGGTCACTCTTTCATGCTAGGTCAAAGAAGGGGTCGCTGTGTAAGTGACTCTACTATTCACACGCCGTATCCTTCAATTCAAATTCCAATTATTTGCATGCAGAATAGAGAAGCATTGAGTTTTAGTCTTTTGCTTCTTAGGGGTTTTCCAATAGGCACTTGAGGACTTTGCATTTGTTCGCAGCAGCAATAGCCATCACGTGAAGATCTCTACACTCAAATACGCATACAACATTTATTCTCACTCATTTTTTTTTGTCTCACTTTTCTTATGCTATTTAAGCTCATGAGCTGTACATTTTTTGACACTTCCAAAGCGATCGCGAATAAACATTGTTCTCTTTATTCGAGTGTTTTTCTTCATTTCGAACAATAGGTGGGGCAAATCAGCACCTCCTCAAAACATTTGGTGACCCCGACGTGATTTGGTTGGAAGTTTTGTGTTGTATCAATTCGGATATCAAAAAAAAAAATTATTAAAATAATATTTCGCATTAATTTCGTTTATCAATTTGTCGCGCATATCTACTCATTTCAAACTCGTTACGCGATCACACCATTTTTCCCGCTATCACAATGACAGAAAATAGTACCGGTGCATCAAATAATACCGATACTAGCGGTATCCCAATTTCATCGAATAATCGCGAGCCCAATTCATTTTCCAAAAAAAAGACCATGGCTTTAAAAGTTCAATTAGTTGAGCTGAACAAGTTTCTCACCGTTGAACGGCTAGGTGAACTTGATGAAGCTGAACTCTCTGTTCGAATGGAGTTTGTCGACCACGTGCATCACGATTTCGAAAGAATTCAATCAGCGCTTGAAGAAGCCGACCCGCGCGAGTTAGAGGATACCACACGAGCCGATTTCCTACAGGTATATTTCGAAGTGAAAGCCAAGCTCTCGCGTGGGCTTTCGCGCTGGAAAGCAACGGGACAGCACTCTTCAACACTGCGTTTCAATCCGGAAGAACTACAGTCCACCTTTATGGTACCCACGCGCAAACCCCGCTTGCCAGAGCTGAAGATACCAACATTCTCAGGAGCATACACAGAGTGGCCGAATTTCTTTGCTATGTTCAACAGCGTCGTGCACATGGATTCTGAATTAAGTAAAATTGAAAAGTTTCAGTACCTTCGAGCAAACCTACAAAGCGCCGCTCTAGATACGATAAGCTCACTTGAACTCAATGAGGAAAATTACGACAAGGCTCTAGATTTATTGAAAAAACGATTTGATAATAAATTACTTATTTTTCAGGAGCACATCAAAACAATGTTCGGGCTTAAGGGCGTCGAGATGAGTTCCGCAAGTAGTTTACGGACGCTCAATGATAAATTCAATTCACATCTTCGTGCCCTACGCACACTAGCCTCAACTCAAGAACTTGCTGATGGACTGCTTATATACTTAATTACTCGCAAACTTGACCAAAGAACACAGGAGAAATGGGAGGAAGACTTACCAATTCATGTGCTACCGAGATGGACGACTATGTCATCATTCCTGGAAAAAAGATGTCGGATGATGGAGAATTTGGAAAACGCTATGGTAACACAAACACCTAGCAACCAGGTGGGAAAGCATTCAAATAATATAAAAACCAATAGAAACGTTTTGGTTGCATCATCTAGTGGGCATAATGCATGCACATTCTGTGATTCAAAAAAGCATTTTATTACCAGCTGTTCCCCTTTTATAAATTTGTCCCCAAATTTACGCTTCAAAGAAGCCAAGCGATTGCATCTTTGCCTAAACTGCCTTCGAAAGGGTCATAATCTGCAGCAGTGTAAATCCGGTCATTGTCGTCACTGCTCAGCAAAACATCATTCGTTGCTTCACATGAGCCCTACTCCTCCTTCCGCTCCTTTATCATCGTTTACGCATTCTAAAGAAGCTGTCGACGAATCCTCATACACCCCTATAAACATTTCGCAATCAACACTTGTATCGTCATCATCAACAAGCCATACACCTAAATCTTCAATATCAACAACTAGCAACAACGTGCTGCTAGCTACAGTCATTCTCTTCGTAAAAAATCGCTCGGGAACCGCCGTTCCTTGTCGTGCCATACTCGACTCAGCATCTCAAATTAATTTTATAACAGCTCGATTGGCAAATCAGTTACAGCTTCCATCGCAAAGGTCTCAAATAGCTATTTCCGGCATAGGGGAATCTAATTTTGTAGTCGACAAATCGGTCAACATTTTGGCACAGTCGCAGGATGGCGATTACACCACTTCATTTACAGCTGTCGTAGTACCAAATATAACAGACTATCAGCCAAATTTCAATGTTAATACTTCTGGCTGGAATATCCCACAAAATATTAAATTAGCCGATCCTCATTTTTTCAATCCACAACGCATTGATATTTTGATTGGTGCTGGAATATTTTTTGACTTAATGTGCGTCGGTCAAATTCGTATAGCAGATAATCTACCAACGTTGCAAAAAACTCGTTTTGGTTGGGTTGTTGCGGGCGGAGTATCATACTCGGTTAAAACTTCATCAACCCTAGCCACCTTTAGCAAAAACTTAACTCCTATCGCTGAAGATACTTCTTTGAATGACTTAGTGAAAAGGTTTTGGGAAGTTGAAAATTGCTCTGACTCAGCTTCATCTTTATCACAAGAGGATATTTGGTGTGAAGAACATTTTAAAAAAAACTTTACTCGCCTTCCGTCTGGAGCCTTTTCGGTTAAATTGCCCACACGAGAAAATATCAGTGCATTGGGTGACTCATTCGATCGAGCTCTCCGTAGATTTAAAAGCTTGGAAAGGAAACTACATAATAATTCTGATTTGAGAGCTGAGTACATTTCGTTCATGAATGAATATAAGTCGCTGGGTCACATGTCATTAGCAGATACCCACATAAATACACCAACGTATTTTCTACCACACCACTGTGTACTAAAACTTGACAGTACAACGACAAAGCTACGAGTCGTATTTGATGGCTCTGCCAAAACTACTTCGGGTTATTCTTTAAATGATCTTCTTTTAGCGGGGCCAAACATACAACAAAAACTGTTCAACACTCTACTACGGTTTCGGTTTCATAAGGTTGCCTTATGCGGAGACATCTGTAAAATGTATCGTTGCGTCCGTATCTCACACCCAGACGAATATCTACAATGCATTTTATGGCGTGACCATCCAAGAGAAAAAATCAAAATCTACAAATTAGACACCGTGACATATGGTACAAAACCGGCAGCCTTCTTGGCAATTCGTGCCATGCATCAATTGTCATTGGATGAGGAACAGGCTTTTCCTTTAGGCGCCAAAATCGTTCGTCAAGACTTCTATGTAGACGATCTGATTTCCGGAGGGAATACTATAGAAGAGGTTGTCACAATCAGGCAGCAGGTGAAGCACCTTCTTCATCGAGGAAATTTTGAAATTCGAAAATGGTGCTCTAATGAACCAAAGGCCCTCTCCGGAGTTGCTGATTCAGATTGCGAGAAGTTTCTTAAGTTCCACGATGGTACCGATGTAACCAAAACACTTGGCCTCGTATGGGATCCTCACACCGACAAATTTTTATTTGCTTTTACTCCAGCTACAAACCAAAAGCGCATAACGAAACGTTCAGTTCTTTCTACGGTCGCTCGATTTTATGATCCGCTTGGATTAATCTCACCTGTAATCACCAGAGCTAAAATTTTTCTTCAATCTCTATGGAAGGAGAAGCTGCATTGGGATGAGAGCTTACCCCAAACTCTTCAGACCCTGTGGACTAACATATGTGCCCAATTTGATCTTGTAAGCAGTTTAAAATTTTCTCGATTCATACTTATTCCTCAATCTACATGGGAGATGCATGCATTCTGCGACGCAAGCTTGACAGCCTTTGGTGCTTGCGTGTATATTCGATCCGAATATGAGGGGCTCATAAAATCATCTTTATTGTGCGCAAAATCAAGAGTAGCGCCTCTAAAAACATTGACCGTTCCCAAATTGGAATTATCTGCGGCATTACTACTTGCGGAGTTAGTGGCATCAATATCACAAAGTGTAAAACAACCCTGTAAGGTCCACTGTTGGTCAGATTCGATGGTAACCCTGTCTTGGCTTCGTGAGCAGCCATCAAATTTTAATATATTTGTTTCTAACAGAGTTCAAAAGATACAAACGCTCACCAGTGGTATGACCTGGCATCATGTACCAACTTCATTAAACCCGGCAGATATCCTTTCAAGAGGATGCACTCCAAAGGAGCTGTTTCATTCTGAACTGTGGAAACAAGGACCACCATTTTTAGAAAAAGATTGTTCACACTGGCCTAAAAGTAGGGAGTTTCTAGCTGACCTGCCAGAACGACGTCGTAAAGTCCTTTTCGTCTCATCGCAGCAGGATGTATCGCTTAATTGCAAATTTCACAATTCATTCGAAAAGCTGCAACGAGTTTTCGCCTACGTTTACCACTTTGGCCTATCCAAACGGAGACTCACCACGCATAGCACAAATCCTTTGACACCACAAAGCATAAAAATGGGTACACACTTGTTAATTCGAAATGTACAGCAAATTCACTTCGCATCTGAGTTCAAGGCGCTAAGATTTGAGAAACAGCTTGACGCATCAAGCAAACTTCATTCTTTAAATCCTTTCATCGACTCGTACGGGCTGCTCCGTGTTGGAGGTCGATTGCAAAATTCATCTTTGGACTTTGAAGCAAAGCACCCACTCTTACTACCAAGAAATCATCCAGTCACTAACGCGATTATCAATCACTTTCACAGAAAATATTTACATGCTGGACCGCAAAGTTTACTAGCGTCAATCCGGCAACAATATTGGCCTATCGGTGGTCGGAAAGCAGTGTCAAGCGTGATAAGCAAATGCATAAGGTGTTTTCGTCTCAAGCCGAAGATTTTCGAGCATATCATGGGTAACCTGCCAGCTGAAAGAGTGCAGAGTAACAGAACATTTTTTACAACCGGCATCGACTTCTGCGGACCCTTCTATTATAAATCCGAAATTCGAAATCGACCTCCAATTTGTATGCTTTTCAACGAAAGCATCTCATTTGGAACTAGTCAAGGACTTATCTACTTCATCATTTTTAGCAGCGCTTAAACGCTTTGTGTGTACAAGAGGCAAACCACAAACGATTTGGTCAGATAATGCCACCAACTTCGTCGGCGCGAAAAACGAATTGGCGGAACTAAAGCAATTGTTTTTGAGCGAAGCACACAATTCTTTGGTATCGCATCAATGTTTAGCAGATGGTATTAGTTGGAGATTTATCCCACCTCGGTCGCCACATTTCGGTGGCCTTTGGGAGGCAGCTGTGAAATTAGCGAAATCGCATTTTCTGCGCACTGTTGGACTCTCAACATTAACCTTTGAGGAACTTCGCACCCTTGTCTGTGAAATCTCAGCAATAATTAATTCTCGTCCACTTTGTCCAATTACAGAGAATCCCGCTGATTTGGAGGTACTTACGCCTGCTCATTTTTTAATCGGCGCACCTCTCACAGGTATCATCGAACCAGACGTCACACATCTTAATATCAACCGCTTGGATCGATGGCAACGTGTTTGCTACTTGCAGCAAGTATTTTGGAAGAAATGGAGCTCATCGTATTTGTCACTACTTCAAGAGCGAGGAAAATGGCGGACACAAACTTCGGCCATTCGTGTGGGTTCGTTGGTTCTTGTAAAGGACGAGAATCTTCCACCCCTTAAGTGGCAACTTGGACGTGTGGAAAATTCAATATGTGGGGAAGATGGCGTGCCTCGCGTCGTCATCATTCGTACAGCTAATGGATCAATTAAGCGAGCTGTAAGAAAGATTGCTGTGCTACCCGTGGAAACTACAACAGTTGAAAACCTGCACTTTTCAACGGGGGGAGAATGTTCGCAGCAGCAATAGCCATCACGTGAAGATCTCTACACTCAAATACGCATACAACATTTATTCTCACTCATTTTTTTTTGTCTCACTTTTCTTATGCTATTTAAGCTCATGAGCTGTACATTTTTTGACACTTCCAAAGCGATCGCGAATAAACATTGTTCTCTTTATTCGAGTGTTTTTCTTCATTTCGAACAATAGGTGGGGCAAATCAGCACCTCCTCAAAACAGCATTTAATTTGTAAATTCACTCTGCCAGTAATCATCTAGGTGTCAGTTTATTCTGCGAGCTCAAAACTTTCATCGTGGTAAAGTGCACCAATGAGCAACGTGTAACGAAATTTGGACTCGGTGACTGCAACTCTAAGAGTGCTGCCGTTACCAATTTTCGGTCGTGATTCTCGCACTAGTAGCCACGTTACTGTGAATAGTCAGCGTTATAGCGCCACGATTGCCGACTCTTTTTGACCTAAATTGAAAGATATGACTTGGACGACATGTGGTTTCAACAGGATAGTGCCACAAACCACACAGCCCCCAGTCGGTTTATTGAAGAGTAAGTATGGTGAACGTGTTATCTTAAGAAATGGTACATTCGATTGTACTCCTCTTTTGTGCGATTAAACTCCGCTTTGTTATTTTCTGTAGTTCTACGTTAAGTCATTGGTATCTGCCAATAAACTGAAGACGTTGGAAGAGCTCAGAACTAACTAACGGCCGAAATGTGTGGCCGAGTGGTTTAAAATTGTGTCCAACGAATGCAGATGCACCAGCGATGGCCATATAAACGAAGGCGAGTTTCATTCATTATTTTTTATATTGTACTTGCGGTTTACATTAAAAAAAAGTTCTTATTGGAAAACAAACAATAAACGAGTAATGTCGTCCCACGGAGCCCATTTCCAAGCCCTTGCCCATGCATGCACTTAAACAACGTTCAAAACTGTCTCCCACTATAACGACATGCGATATCCCTAAACCCATTTTCAACCCACCAAAAAAACTCTCTTCAACTCAAACAATTTTTTCTCTTACTCACTGTACACCGCGAAGTCTTCAATCACCGAATGCGCGCATGTGTGGTACGAGATTCAAGTTTAGTTCCTTTATGTCGTCAGAAATTGCTGTTTAATGCACAAAAAGCAGCCGCACATGTAATACACCTTACTGGCGCGATGATTGAATGTTCCAGAAACAAATGGCGGAAGAGGGAGTGATGGAAACAAGCGCAACTGCGACGGCGCAAACACAGAACGCTCTCGCGAAAGCAAGGTCATGGGTTGATCGCGTTCAATTGTGTGGAAGTGCGCGAACGCGCATTGAGGAATTTTTATTGTATCTCCAGCATGCCTGTGTCTTGCTTTTGGGCCACGCCAACGTGCACCGCTACGTCCTCCCTTCCAAGACACATCACAGCTTTACCACGCACCGAGTGCATTGAAATTCCAAAAAAAGTGCAGGCAAGGTAGCTCCACACATAGAGCGAACAAGTGGACTCAGCCTTACTCTAGTTCCCCGGTGGGGTTAGCGGCTCAGCAAACCACCACCACCACCAAGACCACCACCACCGCCGCCGCCACCAGCACCAGCACCATGACAGCGCAGCGCACCACCTTCTGCGTCTGGGGGAAACAATTCGTATTCTTCGGCGGCGCTTGTATCTTGCTCGTATATATTGGGGCCCCTCTCAGGCGATCGGCACAGTTCGTTAACAGTCCTAGTCGATTCTAGGAGGTTCAACAAATTCCGATCTCGTGCAAGTCGATTCCCACAAGTGTGCTGGAGCGGTGAAAACATCTCTTCTCTGCGTCCCCAAGAACAACCATCAGCCAACAGAATGAGACCATTCGTAAGTATTCCCTCGCGTACATCCCGCATCCTTGCCAGGTGTCACAGGACAGTGAGGAGAGTGTGAGTCCGGCGAGGGTCAAGCCCTGGGGTCAGGGGGTGTGTCGTCTTTTGTTCCGCTGTCGCCGAGTTATTGTCCGCAAGTGTGGCGCTTGCGAAAGCGCAACGTTACGTGGTTGAGTGAGCTCGTTATCAAATTACATCGTTCGGTGAAAGACACTCGTGCAATCTGTATCGACTGCCCGTAGATACGGTTCAGGCAGCCCGTGGATACGAGGAAGGCAGACCCCTGCCAGGCGCAAAGCGTTGCACCATACGCTTACGAAACTTTTCCGCTGCCTGTTTTTGTTGTGGTGCACAATTTTGCATGGCATGACTTTGGCTAACCGCATTTGTTGCGAATCCTTCGGACACACGCTCTGGTGTTGTGTCATGCTTGTCCAGGCTGCCCATGGGGGCCGCGGGCCTTTGATACGTTTTGGTTTTGTGTGTAATCCGGTTGACCGCTAATGGACGGTTGTTAAATGCTGATTAGCAACTTTGTGTGTGTCGGTGTGTGGGGGGACGTTTGTGGTTGAAAAGCGAAAACTGATTCCAATTTGATACATTATCACCTTTAGGGCGAAAGGGGAGCTGAAGATGGTCGTGAGATTGTAGCTGGAGTAGGTCATCAACAGTGGAGTGCGTCAGTTGTACTTGTCCTTCGATACAAGAACGAATTGTAGGACAAATTTGTCTTTGAAATCGTCGTATGTCCTTCTTGAGAGGGGTTTGAAGTACTCTTTCTAAAGACTTACATTTCAGAGGTGTTTTTGAATATTTAACTTCACTTGCAATTAGGTACAGGCATCAGGTTCTAAGAAGTTTTCTTTTGCCGTGTCGGTTAAGGATAAGTCATGACTTCCCTTCGGTTGAAAGCACCTTCGAAAATTTCAATGGAACTTACATCGAGTTTCCGAAGATCGTTTTGCAGACCTTAGTAATCCTCTCCTTTTTTTTCGTTTTTTTCCGTACCATCACTTGTCCAGTCAGCTGACGTACATTCAACTTGATGGAAAGAGTACGTGGAGCACCTCGTGCCTGAACTTCGTTTTTGTAAATGTGGTTCACTCGGTCATATTGGATAATCGTACGTCAGTCTGAAGATCATTTTGTTTCCTTGATCACTACCTCTACAGTGATGATGGGTTTTGCATACGTTAGTCCGCATGTGCGTTCATATTTTCCGCCGACTTTCCCCTTTCATTTCTATTCCCATTTGCATAAGACATAATTACCGCTACTGATCGCTTTCGCTTTGATCGATCGACATTGTGAAACAATTTAAAAGCGTTCACATGACTGTGGGAACCTGTTGGCATTTGTTGCGTAGCAGAAGCCGTTGTATTTGTTTTGTGATAAATGCGAGGGCTTGGAAATATGAGATCAGCGATCGTTTTGATCAGAAATATCAACCGGGGGGTTAAAAAAATCAATTTGGATTTTTTTAACGCTTCTTGCTGTGATTGTTATGGATTTGGATGTTTCTTTGTTGATGATCTCTGATCTTGATGGCAATGATGACCGACTAACTCGATCTTAATCGTTCTCCATGTCCGTCATTCATTCAATTCGGTTGTGTTGCTCTTAGTTCAACATTCTTCTTCTTCTGTCTCTCTTTCTTTTACATTTTCTTCTTCCTTTTCTTGTTTTAATTTTTTTCTTTCTTTCTATTATCCTTTTTCATCTTTTTCTTCCTCTCTTAGTCGTCTTTTTTCATCATCTTCTTTGTATTTAGTCTCTTCTCTCTTTTGACTTCTTCCGTTCATCTTTTTCTTCTTCGTAGTCTTTCTCTTCTTTCTCATCTTCCTCTTCTTCTTCGTTTTCCCCTTCTTCTTCTTGTTCTTAACTCTTTGGGAGCCCCAATACTTCCTGATGCCCCTTAACCTAACTCAAACTTGGTTCTTAGCTTTAGATGTCATTACATGTATGCTGCGCACATAGAAGCTCCTCTTCAACTGTCCCTAGTCTTAGCAAAGGACAGCCTTATAGATTCCAATCAGAATACAGCATCGTTCTATCGTTATTGTGTTTCCTTAGTATAAGTTTGATGTGGAGCGAAAAATACAAAATAAGTTCTACAATCGACGACGCACATCCATAGGATCGATGTCGGAAACTTTTCCTATTGTGTTATTATTCTCCCACGAATAGAGGGGACCTACAGTTTATTTACGACTCCATGTCGGTACATTTTGAGGAGCGTGAAAGTGTTGTCAGCAACTGGAAAGAGGTGTTGCGGCCACGATCCAAGTTACGTTTTGAGAGGGAAGTTTGTATTCAAACTCTAACTGATTGTTAAGTTTCACATCCATAGGACCGATGTAACATTGAAGTTTAGGTAACGAAATTTTAGGGGACAGGATACATACGATGCAACGTATTACTCTAGTCCGCTAACGGCTGAGTTTTAAGCTAGTTTTGGGAGTTCGTCCGCCGGAAAGTATGTCTCTGTTCTGACACCCTTCTGGCTTTATCCTCGAGAGACATTTGATAGTTGGTTGCCGTTCTTTAATTTGAAGATTTGAATGTCTCTAGTTGATAGAATATCGGTGCGTCTTTTATTGCTTAGTTGGCATACAAAGCTGTGATGTGGAAAAAGTGTAGACGTATTCAATTTTTAGCCACCCCGTCCTTTTGCAGATGTCTGTGAAAGTTTTCACTTTGAAACAAGTGGAGCATTAGGCTTGTGCTGTGGAAAGACAACATATAATTTGCAACTTGTCGTAGTGCTAAAGTTTAGTCTCTTCATGCTCAATTCGGACCAAGAACCCTTGCCAGATTGAAAGCTGATTTGCTGAAAGCACTTATGTTGACATAGATCGTTGTTTATTATACAAATGGGTCTAAAAATGTCCGACCGAGCAAATAATACAAGAAAGTTTTTAATATGAACTCTTTTGTCTAAAGTGAGTTAACCCGCCACCTAACTCGCGGACAGTGCCTCAATTTTAATTTATGTTACAACTACGTTTTTAGAACATTCTCATAACCTCTGCTATCTCTGTCGATTTAGTTTGATGGTAGGCTTTATGGCCTTAAATTCAGCAGCCCGAAATTTCTCTGTGATAAATGATGGTGCAGAGTCCCCATAATGACTGTAAATTTGGCAAATAACTGTCGAAAGGTACGCAACAAGTATTCACTAACTTTTATTCAAGAGTCCCCCTTTCATTACGTTTTGGTCGGAACCTTTTCAGACAATCCTCTATATCACTATCTAGGAAGTTGAAAGCAGCTGACGGAAGACTGTGATAGTTGCAGAGTGACGCTCTATGAAGCCCATCCCGGACAGTAATGCCATCCTAAGAAGTAGGTGCCACAATTTCGTTTTGGCCATTTCGGTTACCGAAAAGGAAAACCAAAGAATGTCTGACCATTTAACGCTTCTAGCCAGAGATCTTGAAAATCCTCTACACTGTAGAAAGTTGTGGTTTACTTTTTGACAGATAATTTGGAAATTTAAAATAGTGAGTCAACACAATTAAGTTGCTGATATTGTCCCAGTCCTACTCCAAGGCAGGGAACGTTGGACGTTGCTAAAAGTGGATGAGGAAGCTCTTAGTCTTTTCGAGTGCCATTTTTGGTCCTGTTTGCGTTGACGGCATTTGCAGGAGAAGATTTAGCGACGAACTCTATGGGCTGTACATGCGCCTAGTCAAGCCCCTTCGGATACAATGTTTAAGTTGGCTAGTCCATGTAGAGCGTATCGACACCACTGCCTCGGCCCGAAAAATCTTCGATTCTGAGCCATTGGGACAACGCAACAGAGGACGGCCTAGGCTAAGGTGGCGCACACAAGTGGAGATGGACCTCAACCAACAGGTGGAGGCAGCTAGCGAAAGATCTTGCTGGCTGGAGAGGCATGTTAATTGAGGCCCAGGTCCTACAAGAAGAAGAGTTGTGCTAAGGAGTTTCCTATCTCAAGATTTTAGTCCCAACCCACATCTCGTTGTGCAAAAATTGGCCACTAGTTCTGGGCAAACTCTTACCCAATGTTGTGCCCATCTCGTGACCTAATCTCCTAACTCAAAGTGATCGAAAACAATCAACAACAAAACAAATCTTTGCACAAGTTCTTTTAAATATCTGCATCACAAATATACTTCCAAGCCCCCATCCGTTCATTTCTCATTCTGTCAACTTTAATAATTTGTTAAGACCAACGGTCGATTTTTTTTGCACATTCTTGTGAACGGTGTGGTTCCATTGAATGACACGATCACTGATCAACAGAGGTCAGTTACAATTTATGAATGATGAGAACTTCTTAACCTACCTCGAAGTGATCACCGTGATCGTGACAGTTTCATCATAGAATGGTTTGCAAAGGCGGAGGAGATAAAAAATTTATACGAAGAAACAAGAAATTTGATACAGCATTCAGCGGGTTGTGATTTTTTCCCACGTACCGATCGTGATCGACGCGTTCGCATTACACTTCATAGCCTACAGCGAGTGAACTTCAAATGTGGCTTTCTGTTCCAGTTAAGTCCACATTGGGTGAGACTGGTTTACATTGGATCGCTGATGGTGATCTTAATACGATCGTGGTGATTTTGACATTTAATTGATCTTATGCGCATGGTTTTGACTGACATTGAAAGTAGGGATCTTTTACATTTTCCATCATTTATTTCTTGGTATCAGAATCCTAGAACTCGCTTTCAATTATTGCATTGTGCAATTGAAATTTATTCCTAATATGTGACAGATTGCACCGCTTAAGCAAACGTAAACGCTTCAGGAACCCTTAATGAACTTGACTTTATTTTGCATTTCTTTCTCTGCAATCGCTGTGTTCGTCCTGAACCTTGTAACATTTGTAATCCATGCAAGCAATCCTCTCTCACTCGTAACACACTACATCTTCGTTTTGGTAATTACTTTGCCATTGGCGAGATAACCAGCTTTGATGTGAGAGCTCATTAATTTCCATATTCCATGTTCATTGTTTCTTCATGAAAAGTTAACAAGAAAAAATGCAAAAATTGCACTTTTAAGAGCTCATTCAGCTCATTCAGGAGTTAATAACAACAGCCCGCATAAACTTTCAAATCATGTGAAATATTCATTCGTCGTATTCGTTGTTCATTGCGATGAATGAATGGCTTGTGTGGGCGGGGAATGGAATTGAATTGATGGAGCTATGACTGCCCAATGAATTTGAATACGTTTGAAAGCAAGATATGAGATAAGAAGCAAAAAAGAGTCACCTGCGGAGGAACAAAGGACACATCTGAGTGCTTTGTGGGAACGTTACTTTTATGAGTGCACTTTTATCCAGGATCCATGAAATCAAAGAAATCAACTTTTGCAAGCAGGAGATGTTTCCTATTAATCTTCATGGAAAGGGATGCATTTAAAGAGTCTACTCTACTTGTTCGGTTTTCGAACCAATTTCAGAGATTAATAGAGATAGATGTCTTTTATTGGAAAGTACCCTTCTTCTTCTTCGGATGGCGCTACAGTCCGGGGTGGACCTGGCCTTCCACCAACATGCCTCTCCAGCTAGCAAGATCTCTCCCCAGCTTTCTCCAATTGTGCACTCCAAGGTGGTTGAGGTTCTTCTACACTTGTGTTCACCATCTTAACCTAGGCCGTCCATTATTGCGTTGACACAATGGCTCAGCTTCTAACACTCTTCGGGCCTGAGCAGTGCTGTCCATCCGCTCTACATGGCCTAGTCATCTTAAGTGTTGTATCCGTAGACGCTTGACTAGGTTCATGCCGCCGCACAGCCCATACAGTTCGTGGTTGAATCTTCTCCTCCAGATGCCATCAACGCAAACGGGACCAAAAATCGCACGCAGAACTTTTTTCTCGAAGAGGTCCAAGGGCTTCCTCAACCGCTTTTAGTAGCGTCCAGGTTTCTGCGCCGTAAAGCAGGACAGGGATGATCAAGGTGTTGTACAAAGTCACTTTGGTCGTTCGGGAGAGGGCTTTATTACTCAACTGCCTCTTAAGCCCAAAGAAACAGCGATTGGCAAGAGTAATTCTGCGCTTGATTTCGGTACTGATGTTATTGTCCCCATTCACCGCGGAGCCGAGGTAGACGAAGTCCTTGACTACCTCGAAACGTCTGCTGCCCATAGTGACGCTCTGTCCGAGACGTCGATGTTCTGCTTCCTTCTTTGATGACAGCATATACTTTGTTTAGCCCTCGTTTACCACCAGTTCCACTTTAGCCGCTTCCGCTTCGATGATAGCAAACGCCTCAATGAAGGTCTCGGTGAGTTCATATCAAATCTCTTATAGAACCTGCAACAGGGGCACTATAGCTTAACAGGCGTCTATAACTCTGAACTGAAAGTATCTTTCACAAAAACAAACTTTGGCTGTACCTAAAGATTGTGAGACCCATCCACGAACAAGTTCATGGTTTGATGGCTTAAAACTCTCAAAAAGTCAATGGCGAACAAAATTGCAAAACGAACAGACTTTCCATAACAGGTGCCCTGCACATTTGATCCACAGCATCGCTAGAAACTATCGCTGGGCTTACATCCATACCAATCTTCATAAAATAGACGGCTTCTAGCTTTGTCAGTAGACTACTGCTTGAAGCGACACAGTGGTTCACCTCAGATCACTAGTCAGCAAAGACACTAGTTTGCCGTTCATTGCGCTTATGCAAACCTTGACCAAAAAAACCTTATTTTGTACACAGGTCAGTCAAAAATTGATCCCTAAGAGGCAATCCTTGTATTCCTAAAGCAATGTGCTGCCTGTGCTAGTCATAACTTTGTTTATGATATCAAGGGCATCAAGGCCATCAAGGGTATCAAGGCCATCAAGGGCTATAGAATACAAATCCTTCAAACTGACAAGTTTCGCTTAGGGTCTTATCGTCAAACATTGTAAGCCGTTCAGTGCACAATCGATGGACTGCAACTCCTTGCCAAGTACAATAAAGTGAAACTCTGTTCGGTCCTTGGACTGAAGGTAATAACTTTGGAGACTTCTCAATGAAACGCTCTTTACACCCGATTACATCCAACTTGACATAGAAGAAATTTAAGCATTTGCCTCGATCTCCGTCAGCTTATAGTTCCAGGCTTCTGCAACTTCCTATTGCCTTGTTCTATATTTCATGGTGTGGCGGCAATGGGTCAGAACATCAATTTAGCACCATAAACCACATTCCATTCCGCTGCATCCCCCTTCTTCGCAAATAACGTTCTGAGAATGCAAAGCTCTAGGAGAAGTCCCTTACATACGCAGTTCCTTTTAAAAATCGTAAGCTTGTAGAAAACAAGAAAGGACAATATAGTCTTCTTTCTCTTTGCCCTGCATGAGTTCATCCAAAAGAACCACAAAAGTTGTCGTTGCATCGCCCCAAGAGACAGTTTCCAACTTCTTTAGTCATTCCTAAATGATTTCATCTATGAAGCCCACCCCCCAAATCCACCCAAATTGAGACCGCCTTAGGGAAGTTCTCCCTAAATTGAGTCACATATTTCAAATCATCCTCCAAGCATCGCCATTAAACGAATCAAACAACCAAAAGGCTTCCTTATCAACTACCCCCCATCAAGTTGTTTAGCAATTAATCAACCAGCAGCCCAGAACGAAATCGCACAATCTCTCTTCACCCACAAGGCTATTAATTGCATTGAAAATCGCAGGTTAACTCATAAAATTTTGTATTCAAGATTTTATCGCCACCATCAGCGAAGCGTCATGCCCCCGATCCAATTCGAACGCGCCACCTAATAGAGCCATAACCAGACTCCGATCTATAAATTTGCAGTCAATACATGGCTGGCAGTCATTTGCATCAATATTGGGTTACTGTTATTGTCGGCTTTATATGAATTTGATGGGGGCTATAAAATTGTTGAAACTCGTAAATATCGCATGCTGAAGACATAAGGAGTGCGCCACACATATCGTTCCTTTTGTGTGTTCGACGATATTAGCTGGCAAAATGATGCAATGACTCTTAACAGGGGATTCACCCTGTCGACCCAGTTGGGAGGGGTTTTCATTGGCTGGTGGAGTAAATTATGTGATGGCAGTGGCGGGGGAGGATTATTCGCTCCTTGGGTGAATCTTTAAAACATTTGAATTTGATTTAAATTGTATCACAGTGCTTCAGATGCTTTAATGTTACATTAAAATTCTGTTTTTAGACGTCCATTAAACTCTCACAGTGGCAGCCCTATTTCTGTAAGTTAAGATGCTTGAAGGACCTTGCAGGCAGCAGTTGATGAATCTTTTATTTTAGTCCTGAATTCTAATGCCATATTTTTTAAAATCCTCTCCAGAGCTCGCCACCCCGGTCTCCTTTAATAAATCGGATGTGTTGCCACTTTTATCAAATAGGCCAACAGTTCAAGTTATCCTAGAGTTCGAGTTATGCTGCATTTTCCTGGCTCCAAATTTGTGTCTCCTTCTCTTTCTTTTTCTCTCGCTTTCCCCCGAACTTTCCCCAAAGTTCTATTCGCCAAATTCTTTTCCCTTCCTGCCTCTCCCCCACAATCGCTCTTTCTCTCTCTCTTTCTCTATCTCTCTCTCTGTTTATGTTTCTCTCTCTGTCTCTCTTTCCTCAAACTCTTCCAATTCACTTCAAACAAACTTTTCCCTCTTTTCAGATTATTTTAACCACCCTGCTGGTATCCACATGTTCAGCCTCCCTGTACGGTGCCCTTTCGACCCAGTACCATACACAGGACCAACTGGGACAGTACTCGTACGGCTACGCTGATCCCAACTCACAGAAGAACGAAATCCGCCTGCATGACGGTGTCACTCGAGGATCGTACTCCTACGTGGACGCCAATGGCAAAGTTCAGTCCGTGTCGTATGTAGCTGATCCCCACACCGGATTCCAGGCTGTCGGAACAAACTTCCCACAAGGTCCAGCTCCCGCCATCGCCCACGGTGCACCGCTGTCGTACGCCGTTGCAGCTCCAGCCCCAGTTGCCCTGCACAATGGCGTCCCAGTTGACACACCTGAGGTCCAACTCGCCAAAGCTGCTCATTTGGCTGCCCATGCCGCCGCCCGTGCCGGCCATCATCTCTACAAGCGATCTCTGTACGCTGGACCCTGGGCCTATGCACCACAGCACGTGCCAGTCATCGTCAATGGCGTTCCCGTAGACACTCCCGAAGTACAACACGCAAAGGCTGCTCACTTGGCTGCTCACGCTCAGGCTCGTGGCTACCTCCCATCCAATGGTGCTCCAATTGATACTCCAGAAGTTCAGCATGCCAAGGCCGCCCACTTCGCTGCACACGCTGCCGCCCGTGCCGGTCTGCCAGTTGTGCCACAATCCTACCACGTGCCAGTCATCCAGAACGGAGTTCCCGTAGACACCCCCGAAGTGCAGCACGCCAGATCAGCCCACTTAGCCGCCCTTGCCGCAGCGTCTGCCCGTGCTGGTGCTGGCCCCGTCAACTACGCCCCCACCTATAACCACGGCCCCATCCACATCCCCGTCATCCGAAACGGAGTGCCCGTCGATACCCCCGAAGTGCAGCACGCTCGCGCTGCCCACCTCAACGCCCTGGCCGCCGCCAGCCACGGCGGCTACCAAGAAGATGACGGCCAATACCGCAACCACTACAACCAATGGTAACCGACCACAGCGAGCATCGACCCGCAAACTGCCACCACAGGAGAGGACCCGACCCGCCCGCCGGTGTCTTGCCTGGACTTTGCCTCTTCACCACTCCACTTACCCCCCTTCTCGAGAAATTACGACTCTAACGACATCGAATTTTCACTTATTCTTAGTCACCAGGCTACACCCCGTGTACATACAATGTAACCCTATATACGAGCAAATGAAATAAAAAGATTCATACAAAACCAAGTCCGTCGCCGTTCAGTGTTTTACTCGCAGTCCGTCGCTCGCATGTGGCCGGATGTGCCATCAAATCAGATCCGGAAGCCTCAGACCGCTCTGGCGACTCATGCAGCCGACAGCGGTGGAGCTGCAGGAGGTGTGAGCGTATGCAGATTAGACGCAATTACTTAGCCATAATTAATTATTTTAATTTATTCATTTGACTAAAGCACACACACACAAAAACACTCACAGTGCGCCACGCACGCCTGTTGCTCTGTTGTGGGCTGGCTCCATCAGAGTGCCCGAGGTGGGGGTTTGGGGGTTGCGCCGCACTTGTGATTATTCTGACGTTTCATTTATTCAGATGGATGTGGTGAGATTATGAATTTTCGAAAAACAAACATTCCCGGGTTTTAAAGCAAATATTTGGTGTGCTGGAGTGGCCACTCCTCTGTTTTAGTTGATGCGGATTAAAGCATGGGCTGTGGAGTGCGGAAAATTATGTTAAAAGGACGCCCTTGGGGTTAATTCATAAAATGTGGATCACTGCAGAGGTCGAATATGACATTTGATGTTTAAAGGTTTAACATCTCTTTCAGTTCAGTGAAAATTCTGATGACTTGCTAAATACGGCAAATATGTGGGTTCTCATTTATTTTGCTAAGAACGAGGTATTCGAAACGAGGTAATAGGAAAAAGTAAATTTTTGGGCTTTTTGTTGTCTGACAATACCTACCTACGTTCTCCGTTTTGGCTATAGTTTCAGTTCTATGTGGAGCTGAGTCAACATACCCCAATTAGCACAGCCAATCGACTTCTTCTTTGGCTGCCGCTTCAGCTGGGTATGTGATTGGACTTCAGTCAACATGGCTCTCCTTGCACTAGAGGCCTCTACTTTCATACACCCAGCTAATTAAGGCCAATCTCCCGCTGTTTACGCCATCGGAGGCAAGATCCTACTCTACTGCATTGTCCCTCTGGGTGTGGCTCGAAGACTTTCCAAGCCGGAGTGTAAGTGACCGGCCTCTCTACATGACCTACCCATCTGAGTCCAGTCAATTGAAATCGTTTGACTAGGCCAATGTCTTCGTACAGCAGCTTCCCCTCTTCTCTCCTTATTGGGAACCTCTCCTCTTCGCCGGAATAGTTTTTATCGCTCTCAATTTGATTCCGCAAAAGGTAATTTAAGAAAAGAGTGGAAAAGAGTCAATAGCCTACTTAACAAGAATGTAATGAATCAAATGCCTAGCGTCTTATGTTCTGAAGGTTTAGAAATAAAAGATGAATGTGATATTGCTGACGCTTTTAATAGATACTTTTCTAATGTTGGACACAGCCTATGTGATCAAACGGTACAGTGTTGTTCTCATTTCCAAGATATTTGCCCAATACAAAAAATAGCTTCTAACAATTCTAACAAATAACTCCGTTAGAAATATTGAAAACTATTAGTAGCTTATATAACTCTGACTCGTGTGGTGTCGATAATTTGTCTAATGTAGTACCAAAAAGAATTGCATGTTTTATAGTAGATGTCTTGGCAGTAATATTTAATCGTAGCGTGTCTTCCGGAGTTTTCCCTGAAGATCTTAAATGGGCTGAAGTGGTTCCTTTATTCAAAAAGGGTCCTACAATGGAAATAGGCAACTACCAACCAATTTTACTACTCCCACCAATAAGTAAGGTTTTTGAAAATCTAATAAAAAACAGAATATTGAGCTTTTTTAAAAAAAATAAGTTTTTCAGCCCGTTTCAGTTCGGATTTCAAAAAAGGAAAGTCAACAGAAGATGCTCTCGTAGAGTTTTACTCGTATATGATGTGTCACCTCGATGACAAAAAATGCACAGCTGCTGTATTCGTCGACATAACGAAAGCTTTCGACATGGTTGACCATAACTTACTAATGAGTAAACTTGAAAAGGCAGGTATTCGCGGATTTATGTTAGATTAGTTTGAGTCATATCTTAAAAAAAAGATCGCAAAAGTAAAACTAAACGAAATGAGAAGCGAAGTTAGATTTCTAAATCTCGGTGTACCTCAGGGCTCCATTTTGGGGCCAATATTATTTCTAATTTATACGAGGGCTGTCTGATAAATAACCGACCTAACCATGAAGAAACGCGACTTTTTCAACATTTTTTTTTTTCGTCTACAGTTATCAATCGGCGCCAAAACTCGGTCTTATTGTCTCTAAACTGAGCCAACAGAGCGCTGGAAATGTTCATGCGCGCACGTTTGTGGTCTAGCGTAAGCAAACGCGGCACCCAACGCGCGGACAGCTTTCTCATGCACAAATCTTGGTTTAATATATGGCAAACACGTTCTTTTTTTTACAACGCTTAAGATGGCTAGGCCATGTAGAGCGTATGAACACCACTGCTCCGGCCCGAAAAGTCTTCGAATCTGAGCCATTGGGACAACGCAACAGAGGACGGCCCAGGATAAGGTGGCGCACACAAGTGGAGAAGGACCTCAACCAACTTGGAGTGCGCAACTGGCGGCAGCTGGCGAAAGATCGTGCTGGCTGAAGAGGCATGTTGGTTGAGGCCCAGGTCCACCCCGGACTGTAGCGCCATAAGAAGAAGAAGAAACACGTTCTTTTGACATCTTCATGATCTCAGCTATTTCTCTAACTTTAATCCGGCGGTCGTCTAGTACCAATTGATGAACTTTAGCGATGTTATCGTTAGTGGTTACAGTTTTTGGACGCCCAGGACGTTCATCATCTTCCAAGCTCCTGCAACCACGTTTAAATTCAGCTGCCCAAAATTTTACGGTGGTAAACGATGGTGCAGAGTCACCATACACAGAGTCCAACTCATCTTTGATTTGTGAAGGCGTATTGCATTTCAAAAATAAAAATTTAATTACAGTTCGATATTCAATTTTTTCCATTTTGGAGGAATCACCGAAATACACTCACAAAAACGACTGTCAACAGATAATGGTGCAAGATAAATTTCTGAAATTTTGGCGAGTAACTATTATAATATGCACAATTTGAAGTAGAAACTTTTTTTCACTTGTGCCGCTAGCTTCACGTATCAGACAACCCTCGTATAAACCCACTTTTTGAACTAGACTTTAAAGGCACACCAGCTGCTTTTGCCGATGATGTTGGGTTATTTTATGGATCAAATAGCCCCTTGGAGTTAATCTTAAATTTAAATTGGTAAAAAGTTCCAAAACAAAATTGATGTTTTTTAACTTCTCGCCCGCCCAAAAACCGACGGTTGATATCTACTTTCATGCTCCAAACTGCCAAAGATTTCAACTGTCAAATTGCATGTATTGCCTCGATCCTTCTCGTTCCACTTTTTGTAGTAGCCAAAACTGTAATGGAAAGTGTTTTCTGATACAGACTGTCAATGATTTCAAATATTTAGGGCTCATTTCGGATTCCGGTATGAAATTCTCAAACCACGAAAATGAATTGCGGAAATATTTCCGTTTCACTCTTCGATGTTTTTCTTATTTACGTAGTGTATGTTCACCAAAGCTTTTAACGACTATTTACTATGACATATTTCATTCCAAACTCCAATATATAGTAACTCTTTGGGGTGGTGGAAATTATTCTAAAATAAAACCATTACTTATACTACAAAAGTACATTGTACGTATAATTTTTATAAACATCGTAGACATCCCAGCTTTCCTTTGTACTGTGTTTTAAGAATTCTTCCTGTTCGTCATTTATATTGTCATAAAGTATTGAAAGTGTTTTTATGAGGTCTGGCAATCGTAATGTTCGTATAAATACAATCTAGAAAATGCGTGGAAACTTTTCAAACATGTTCACTGTACCTAAATTTCGTACCAATGCCTTTCAAAACTTCTGTTCTGTCACATGTATTCGCTTATTTAATAAACTCCCGGAAACAATTAAAACTAAAGTAATACTCAGCAAATTCTTAAAATCCCTAAAAAATTGCTTATTTAACCTCAACTATGATAAGATTGAGTCACTTTTTCACATCTGATATTTTGGTCTATTTGTTATATTGTTTAAGTCTTTCTGTTTTATTTATTTATTATTTTATTGATTATTTATTCTAAGACTTAAATGATTTCTATTACTGCTCCGGTTCTCTATATTTATTAACATTTGGCCATATTCCCTCATCTTTACGTTTGCCCCACATAAAAATAATAACAAATTAAAATGACATTCAACTCTATTATAGAATGTCATCATGAATGCAATGATATAAAACAATGTAAACAATTTTTAATATATGTACTAACAATAAATTTAAACTAAAGACTGAAACTAAACTAATGAAACTGCATCTAATCTGAAGTATTTCCCCCTTGACCAGCGATTCCGTTACAGCAGGTTCAATATTTACTCGTAAATAACTTGATATTCTTCCATAAAGAGCTCTAGTTTTCGATTGCTAGTTTAACAGAAAAAAATGTTTTGAAATTTTTGTTTTCAGAAACGACGTTGTCAATACTTACTTTTTCAATATTCCCCTACTTGGCTATCGCGTTTGTTCAGTGGGAGCCTGAGTCAACATTTATCTTGAACTAGCCACGCCTTGGGCTTGACGCCTTCAGTTCACTCATCCAACCGTCTTCTTCTTTGTCTAGCCTTACAGCTGAGTATGGAACTTGAGCTCAGTCATGGCTGTTTTGCACTAGGTGCCTCCACTTTCGTCCACCCAGCTGATTTATGTTAATCAGCTGGTTACGCCATCGGGGGCAAGATCTTCTTCAGTTGCGTTGTCCCACTGTGTTGGACTCGAAGGCTTTCCAAGTCGTTGCTTAAGTGTCCAACTTGTCTACATGACTAAGCCATGTGGGGCAAGACAGTTGAATTAAATTGACTGGGCTAATGTCTCTGTACCGCAGCTTTATCTCTTAACACCTTCGGAAATAAAACCGCTTACATTTCTGCTTCATGCAGCTGAAAATTTTAATGTCTTCTTCTTCTTCTTCTATTCGACGAGGTTATGCTCCAACTTTAGTTCTCCTATTTTACTGCACTCCTACTGGTCTGCCTGTGGGGTTCCCCAAATCGACCTCAAGAAATATTGACATCCCTGTCTCGGAACCAAAGCTGAGTGGTGCGTTCATACATTCATATACTCCAATTGCATTTCTGTGCGCTGCGGCTGGCGGTGGCCAGGACGTTAAGGTGGGCAGCGCGGGCTTGCAGAAACTTCAGGAGCATAAACGGGCATTCCATTTCGGATCACGGGGATGAAGTTGGAGCCGTGGTTGTAGGGTATTTGACGGGGCCAGCGCCAGCACGGGCAGAGCTGCAGCTAGAAAAAGTCGGTTTTGAGCTCATAAAGGAAAAGAGAATGAATTTCAACCGTCGACAGCATGAAACCCAAAATTCCTTAAACCAAATTACTCTGTTTTCAACGGATAGTGAAAGTCGCAAGAACACATACGAGTATTCCAATTGATCACATATTCCAAAATGACTGTGTTGTACAAATGTCCCAAGGTAGTCTCTAATTGAGGACATGTTACAGATGTTACAACCATGTTCATGACCTTGAAGTCTTTCCAGCAAAGTTTACCTAAACACGCACTTATACAAAACAGACTAAAATCACGTTTACTGCCGCGCCCATGCACACTTGAATACGTAGGTGCGTATGCAATCAGCCACGCACAGCAGGAGTCAACTTAAAATAGCAGCTAGATACCTTGCAGCAGGCACTGCGGGATTTAGTAAATGCATTAAAGTGAAGCAAAGCAACGTTCTTACGTTGAAGCCGATATAGGAGCATGAGGCACTGTCCACATTAAAGTTCACCCGTTCCCACAGGTCATGTGGCCATGAATTCTGAGAACTGTGTCCACAAAAAGCCATCCACAAAGAACACAATTCTTTGAGCAGTGGATGTACAGACAGACCATCGCTGTCGAAGAACTACAAAGAGCTGTGAAAGGGGACCAAAAAGCCGCCGAAAGCAGATGGTATTCCAAAACCAAAGCACTTAAAGCTGCTGTCAAAATAAAAGCAAGTACGTTCTTTGCAACGGTTAAAAAAAAACCTAGCGGAAGTCGTGTTCCTTGTGAAAGTGATTTTGCCAAAAGGAAAACAAAGCATCCTGAGAGCCATCGTCATATCGCTCAATCTGTCTGCTGGATACAATTAGAGAAGAGAAGAGCCTTGTCACATCACCAGTTTGGTCTGCCGTTGCAATTAACACCGCTGTCGACACAGTCGCTGAACGTCAATCCAGGAGGTGAGCTACAAAGAAATATTGCATTACAGTCATGTTGGACGTTAAAAAAGGTTTCGACTCTGTGTGCCAAATAAGGAGATTGTTGGTACAGATGGAGACTGCCCAAAACCTGCTGCGGATTGTGTTCAGCTAATTCGAAGGCAATCAACGAAGGTGTGAGACAGAGATACAGGGTGGGCCAGCTTCTGGTTTTTTTTTTATAAATCATTGATTATTTGGAAGCCGACAGGATCGCCCTACGCGGAGGAAAGAAGTCGCTTTAAATCAACACTGTTGGAAAATATTGAAAAGTTGCTACAACTGTTTCCGCAAGCGCAGCCTGTATGGTGAAGTACTTCAATAGTGACCTGGTATGGGTGACGAGATACAGTAAATTGCGAAGCTGACGAGCTCGCCAGGCTTGGTTATAAATCCGAAGGTGATATGTCTTTCATTCCTACCCCCAATACAAACACTGAGCGATGAAAGCAGGAAATGGTCTTATAGCCAAAGCCGTGTGGTTACACGTCAATACCAAACTCTATCCCTGCTTTGTCAGCTTAGAAAAACGCATCAATTGACCATAATAGGTCTTGCAACAGATACCTTTACTATATGTCTCCTGGCTAGGCACCCCTCGAAAATAACTTTTGCAGGAGCTGCAGTGAGGAGGAAGAGTCAAACAAACTTCTCACCTCCTCTGCGAACACCCAAGGAAGTACTTCTTGGCAAGGTTAACTGAACTCAGCGACCTTAGTGTGGGACACCTCAATATGATATGGTCGGAGGAAAGCATGCCCGATGAGTGGAATCTCAGCGTCGTCTGTTCGGTCCACAAGAAAGAAGACCCCTTCGACTGCACCAACTATCGAGGGATTAGTCTCCTTAACATAGCGTACAAGGTCCTCTCTACTGTATTGTGTGAATGCCTGAAACCGTTCGTCAACAACCTGATAGAGCCTTGTCAGTGTGGTTTCAGGCCAGGGAAGTCTACCACCAACTGGCAGATACTGCAAACCGACACTTACCTTTCAGCATGATTCTTGAGAAGATCGTGCGTTACTCACAAGTCAAAACCACAGGCTTGATCTTCTAAAAGTCAGCTCAATTGCTAGCTTATGTCGACGATATTGACGTGATTGGTCGAACACAGCGAGCCGTCAATGATGCGTTTGCTGGCATTGAAGCGGAAGCGGCTAAAATGGGTCTGGTGGTAAATGAGGGCAAAACGAAGTTCATGCTGCCTTCAAGGAAGGACGCAAAACCGCGGCGTCTCGGACAGAGCGTCACACTAGGCAGCAGAATCTTCGAGGTAGTCAAGGACTTCGTCTACCTCGTCGCTGTTTCTTTGGGCTCAAGAGACAATTGAGTAATAAAGGCCTCTCTTGAAAGACTAGGCTTGCTATATACTCGTATAACACCTTAATCATCCCACTCCAACTTTATGGCGCGGAAACTTGGACACTACTAAAAGCGGATGAGAATACCCTGGTCTCTTCGAGAGAAAAGTTCTGCGTGCGATTTTTGGTCCTGTTTCCCTTGATGGCATCTGGAGGAGAAGATTTAACGACGAATTCTATGGGCTGTTCAGCGACATGCGCCTGGTCAAGCGCCTTCGGATACAACGCTTAAGGTGGCTAGGCCATGTAGAGCGTATGGACGCCACTGCTCCGACCCAAAAAGTCTTTAAGTCTGAGCCATGAGCAACAGAAGACGGCCCAGGATAAGGTGGCGCACACAAGTGGAGAAGGACCTTAACCAACTTGGAGTGCGCAACTGGCGGCAGCTAGCGAAAGATCATGCTGGCTGGAGAGGCATGTTGGTTGAGGCCCAGGTCCACCCCGGACTGTAGCGCCATAAGAAGAAGAAGAAGAAGTGTACCGGTACCTCCTTTCCCTCTCTTCCTCTATACCTTCGACCCGTGATGTGACTTAATTCCGGCCACTTAAGGATACTCAACGATCCCTCTATCTCGCGCCAAGTATAAAAACGAATATATATCCGAATTTGTGTGAAAATCGCTTCTCTAGCTCAGGAGGTATGAGGAGTGTGACTGACATGACGGAGAGTCGGATGAAACGATAAATTAGATATGATTTACAAAAACTGATCAGACTTGCAGGACATGAAGCTCCAATGTGATCGCCTAAACCGGGTCTGCTCATTATAGGGATTTACTTCTATTGAACTATCTGCACCGAGATGTAGTCCGTGGTTATTGTTTTTCATCAGCAGCCCTTCCATTCAGTTCGACGGACCATGTTAACGCCGATATAGCTGTTGGAATTAGAGGTGTTGCTAAAATACGTACTTTTTCAAATTCCAAAATCCTTTTTTCAAGGACCCTTGAAGGTTTTCATATGAATTCCATATCCATAATCTGTTCCGAACTATCCTCAGTTCACTTTCAAAATAAATTTATTTCAAAGCATCCCTCATCAGCTCAAAGTGGGCGATGGATCATCTTTTTGTCAATTCCCACTATTTCTTCAGAAATCATCTCTTCGAACTTGTGGCGAAGATTTTCGTCGCCTTCTTTGACCTAGCTGTTGCACTCCTAGGTTTGAAAAGTCTCACCCATACAGATGCTCCCTTCTCTTGGTTGTGCGTCCTGTAATCACCTAGGAAGGCAGTGTCCCTTTTCTTGCTGAACGACAAACCCTTTCTCTGCAACATGCCAAAGCGGGATTTCCATATCAAACAAACTGTCAGACGACTTATGTCAGATCCCAGCAACACAAGTCGTCAAAGTTCTTTTTCGGTTGCGTCTCGTACATCATTAAGTCTCCGACTCCAGTTGGGGATTGCTCACCATAATCCCGCTCGGGAATAAAGATGTAGTTCACTTGAGGTCACACATCTCGCCGCATCAAAACACACAAATAAGATTGCTTTCCACAAAAGTCTGCCCCTGCCGCCAAAGTGCACGTGTTGAAAAACACAGGCACTTGTTGTGCCTCCCCGGCAGCCAGAGAAATGCTAAAGCATGCCACCACCACCACCTCACCTCGCACCCAGGACGGCATGCAAATCACAGTCGAAAAAGAATCCAACAGAAATACCAGCACCATCCACACAGAACCCTGACACAAAGCCCAGCCACCCCCTGCGGAGGGGCGGAGGGACCCAGGGCCAATACAACGGCACCCGTGATGAGATTCCTGAAATATTCAAAGTCAGCTGCGAATTACCTAAGCGAACACAATTTTCCAGCCAGTCTGCCGCGAGCGTTTCTTCATAAATTCCTTTCAATTCGAAATTACATGTCACTCACTTCGTAATTCCGCATCCTGTCTTCATCTGGTCTCGCAGACGCAGACGTCTCCGCTCGCACGCCGGCTTCCTGTACATGAACGAATGCCTTCTGGCCTGGAGCGAAGGAAATAAAAATTAAATTCATTCACAGGTCCCGATCATCCAGGGTGTCGTATCCTTAATTCCCTCGTGTGTATTTGAAGAACGGTTAAATAAATTATTTGCATTGCTGGTCACCGGAAGGGTGTCCTCGCCCACGCTCCACCCGAAAGGGACACGAGTGTGGAATGACAGCCCAAGGATTGACATTTCCATTTATGCAATGACAAATGAAGAGGGGCGGGACGAGTTGTCGAAATACGTACATGTCTCGTGGCGGGGGATAATCCCTAGGCAAGGGTCGAAGGGACAGGGCCCACGGGGCTGCCGGATGAGCCGACATCCCGTGGGGTTAGGCGCAGTGCTTCGAGATGGTTTTGTGTTTTTCGAATTTATCCGGCTGATAGCGATGGATGTGTGGAACTGAAATGGGATTTTTTCAGTCGGTACCTGGATTGGATTGGCTCGGCACGTTCGCATTCGGCCTTCGGTGGAAGGTAGACACGGTAGTCAGATATGGGATTTATGGAGAATTACAGCGGACGTGTCGTTTTGATAAAAGTTTGCGAAGAAAACAAGTTTGCACGGCTCCGATGGAGTAGATATCGATTTGGATTTATGCGAAGAACAATGCCGTGGATGGTGGTATCGCCGGAGTAGCCAATCTCACTTAAGTTTTGTGTGTGTGCAAGGGGGGAGTGCTGAGCAGGATTAAGATGGTCAGGAGGCAAAATCGGTCGTGTTCAATGTGCTGGTGCTTTGTGTGGGCGATGGGTGCTGAATTAGAAGTGATTGGGGAACTGGAGGCTTACATTAAATGTTGAGCTTGGAAACTCTGAAATGCAGTTCTCTGAGTTTGCACTTGCATAACTACCTCCCAAGGAAGGGGTGCTTCAAGAGAATGACAGTTTAGACGAAGTTTAACCAGAATTTTGAACTTTCGCCAACAAAAATAAAACTCCTTAAGCTAGTTTCACATATTTAGTTAGTGTACACAGAGCATGACGCAACTCTATCGTGAGTCGCCCTGCATTTACATCTTCATTCGCATTTCGTCGCATTTGCAACTTCACCATAAGCGTAAGCATGTAAACCTGCTGATTGGACGCAACATGATGTCACTAGAGATAGCACCAGCGAAGCAGCCACTCAAAAGGGATGACCACAAGATATTATCATCACCATTTTCATTCCGAAATACTCCACTAAATTATTCCCGGAGGCAATGCACGCACGAAAGACCCCCAGACTGTGATCTTGATGCAACCACCTCGCCGTCGGATCGGTCTGGCGGTTGCCTAAATGATGTAATGCGCATTTTGAAGTCATGAGGAAGGGGATATCGGTAACTTGTGGTGAAATCATCGAAGAATGTTATAGCCCTTTCGTCCGAAGAAGTATTTGTGGCCAGAATTAAGTCACAGCGTCGAGTAACTGGAGATTAACTCAATTTTTCGATGAGATATGTGATCAGATCACCAGTGGACCTGTTTTCCACTTACGCGGATGGTAGCAAAAAATAGAGAATAGATATATAATGCTTAACTTAAACTTACGCTGTTCTTACCCTATCCTGATGAGAAACTGACGTAATCGAAAATTTGGCATCCCTTTCAAATGATGTATCTGCTTCGTGTGCTCTATAGTCGAAAGTTGTCATTGTTCTTCTTTTGCCTGGTAAAAACCAATCTTTGCACAATGTAGGAGAAAGCATGATCATTGCGCTATATATTTCAAAGACATTGGACAGAATCGGGCACCAGGCTCCCTTGTCGAAAATGCTTGCTTAAGGTGTCGCTAAATCCCATCTTTAATGAATTAGGAACTACCTTTCGAAGCGTTCAATACAAATTGTATTGGATGTGTTCAAGTCTGATATTCACTGTATTAATCCTATCATTTGACACTGTTCCTCATTTCTTAAAATTAACTCTTGTCTGCCACTCATAGTCCTATGCAATCCAAACCTTCGCTAACGCCAGTACCCTCAGTTTTTTATACTTGTTCTAGCTGTCGCTTCTCCTATTTGGCCATTGGCTTGGAACGATATATGTAGAGCTCATTAAATTCCGATCTTGACAGAATAATCGGTTGTGGCAACAAAAAAATTGAGTAAAACTGTCTGTCAAGCGATCTCAAGATAGCCAAAAATCTCCATGCAACTTCCTCTTCTCCTTTTCCTACAGGCGCTATATAAAGCAAGCTTACTCCTTCGAGAGAGGACTTTTTTACTCAAATGCGTCGTGAGCCCAAAGAAACAGCGATTTGCAAGAATAATTCTAAGTTTGACTTTGGAATGTCCTTATTTTCGACGGAGCCCAGGTAAGCCGGAAGTTCTTGACTACCCACAAATTTCAACTTCCTAGTAGAACACTCTGTCCGAGGCATCAATTTTTTTGTCCTTCCTTGATGACAACATATACTTCGTTTTGCCGTCATTTATCGCTAAACCCAGCCGTTTCTGTTTCAATGCCAAAGCAACCTATTTGCACCCCGAATAAACCCATACCCTGTGTTGTGGTTGTTTCGATTTCTGTCAATCCTTCGCACCCTCTTTCTTTGTTCTTTCTCTTCCTTCTTAAAGACTAAGTCCAAGTGTAGATTTCAGATCTAATTTTGTACTTTGAATTCGGCTAAAAAAAGGCGTGGATAGATGTTTCCCCTTGCTAAATAGGAGTCGCTTGATCACTTGTCCGGTTTTTTACCGGTAGATAGACCTCCTCTCTACCTCCCCCATGGCACGTTCCTCATGCTCGTTGCCCCTTTTTTCGCCTTGTCAATCGTTTACAAATTACTTCATTTATTTTTATGGTCGTCGGGACATTTCATTACGCCCGTACACCCATATTTTCTCTTAACTTAAGACACATTTAAATTTATTCTATCAGTGGTCTCAATTAGCCAACACTCTCTATTTCGCGCAATAAATGATATTCACTGCAAGGTGAGCGTCTCAATGAAGTTGTGTTTAATTTATTGCTCATCAAGATAATTGAAAAACAAGCGCGAAGTGCATTCCACTGCACTTCAGCTGCTCTACAAAATGTATACAAGTCTTAATTGCGCAACATTGTCACCGGTTAGAGACATTTGTGCGCAAATTGAGATATGATTGAGAGTTCAATTGAGAATATGGGAATAAAATCAGTTTTTGCACGCAATAACCGTTAAATGTACGTACAAATAGGAAATTGAAGTGAATGTTGTATTGTGACTGACTAAAATCAATAAATTGTAGGCAATGGCAAAATTCAAGGGGACCGACTTAAGACTGGCAGTTTGAAAGGAAGCTTTATATCCAACTTGAAGCGCAGTTTAATGGAAGTTTTCATCGGATATGTTGCAGCCGTGGCGTAGAGGGTAAGCGCGTCGATTTACACTTTGAAGGTTTACGGTACAGTTCCGGGACTGAATAGCTTCTCAAATCTCGCCTTTAATAAAGGGTGATTTTAAAAGCTTCCTTTAGCTTTTAAAATCACCCAGTTTTGAAAGTTAAAAAAAAAACCATAAAATTTAGAAAAATGCTTAAAATCTTTATTTGAATCGATAGTACTGTCCATATAATTTAATGTTTGAAGATTATTTTATGCAAATGTTGACCTTGACTGCGCCTCAAATGGTCCATCCGCTTAGTCCAATTTTGGCATACTCTTTCCAACATTTCGGCCGGTTTCTCAGGAATAAATGCTTCAATGTTGTCTTCCAATGCGTCAATTGAAGCGTGCTTATCGTATAGGCATGACAAAGCCCCACAAAAAATAGTCTAAAGGCGTTAAATCGCACGATCTAGGCGGCCAATTGACCGGTCCCGAACGTGAAATAAAATGTTCACCGAACTCGCCTCTCAATAAGTCCATTGTTGCGCGTGCTGTGTGGCATGTTGCACCGTCTTGTTGAAACCACATGCCATGGAAGTCAAGCTCTTGCATTTTGAGGAAAAGAAGTTGGATATCATCTCACCGTGTCGCTCACCATTCACAGTTACGTTCCGATTCGCATCATCTTTGAAGAAGTACGGTCCAATGATGCCATCAGCCCAAAACCGCACCAAACTTTTTCTGGATGCATTGGTAGCTCTTGCAATGCTTCTGGCACTGGAGCCAAAAATGAACGGACCATAAAATGGATGAAGCGCGCGATGAACCTTCTTAACAGAGCAAGCATTTTGATAATAAAATTCAATAAATAGCAAGCGTTGTTCGTTTGTAAGACGATTCATGGTTTAATTCTGGACCAAGCTGAAGAAGTTTGACTGTGAAACAAAACACGAAACGTGCGTCAGCTGTTTAAACCAGTGTTGCCAAAAAGATAATAACTTAAAAATCACCCTTTAGTTCTTCTAACCTGTGATAGAAAAACTAAAGGCACATCATGTGTACTTTCTGCTTAAACTAGACAAAGGTACTCTCTGGAATGCAGTTACACCCAATTTGGTCTTAGAATAACTCACACGTATAATTGATGGCCCAAAGTGAATTAACGCAATTTGGTTTGAGAAGTTATTGCGCATCCACAGTATAGCCGGGATCTTGCACCCTCTGATTATCATTTCCTTTGATCTCCAAAGGGGTCTCCTGATTGACCTGAAATCACTTCTTTATTTTTAATTGCTGATCCACCACAGGCATTCGTATGTAGGCTGTTGTGCTCGCCCAGTTAATTTTGATTCCCTAGACATACAAACTTATTTTCTGTTAATATTCGTTCAAGGTACTGTAAGCAGTTCTCTGACTTCATCTGATCAACTAACACATCACTCAATATGTCGCGGTACTAACCGATAGAAACAAGTTTTCAAGACAAAATTCGACTTTATCCATCAACATACGAGTTTCCTTCAAGAGTTACGCAATCAGTCTAACGCCGCTCTAACATTTCGATACATTTTTTAAAGAACGATTTATCTTTGCCCTCAAAATAGGCTTCAGTTTCGGTGATCACCTCCTCACTCGAGCCATATTTTTTCCGGCGAGCACTTTTTGGGGTCTGAAAAGAGGTAGAAGGTGCTGGGGGGCAGATCTGGAGAATACGATTCCTGGGGATGCAATTTCGTTTAATTTGGCCAACGACTTGTTACAGGGTGCACTGTTTTGGTGGAAGAGATTATTTTTCTTTTTCATATGGGACCCTTTTTTTTTTTTTGCAATCTCTCCCCCTGAACGCACCAATAATGCGATGTCGTATTCGCTGTTGATCCCTTTACCTTTCACAAGAGAGGTAATAAATAAAATTACGTGCACATTCCAAAAAACGGATGCAATAACCTTGCTAGTCGAAATTTGTTTTTTTGAACGCTATGGGCGTGGTTCACCAGCGGCTGTATACTCCGCTGACTGCCGACGTGACTCTGGAGTGTAGGGTGGGTCCACGTTTCTTCAATTGTGACATGCCGATGCAAAAAACAGCTCACGGAGTCAACGATCCGTTGTTGTTTCTGGTTCATTGTGAGCAAACTCGACAACCATTTCAAAAACAGCTTTCTTATGGACAAACGCTTCTGCAAAATAGTGTATACATTGCCTTCTGATATCTTTAAGATGTCAGCTATCTCACGCAATTTCACTTTGCAGTTTACCAAAACGATTTTGTGTACTCTTTTGACGTTTACAGCTATGACCAACTCAATTGGCCTCCCAGAGCGCTCAGCATCGTTAGTGTATGTAAATTGACCTAAAGGAACCAAACGGCAGCTTATTTAAATGATGACAACTGGGACATTCGATGAGACTCTAACCTCATATTAAATTGGGATCCATTCTATCGATATTAGAGATGAATGCTGAGCCTCCTCGTAAAAGAACCTCTCAATCTGGATTAAGTCAATCCGGACAAGGTATAAGAATTCTGACAGCGGAATAGATCCAATTCGATGTGCAATCCCGTGGAGGTAAAAGGCTCCAAATATAATATTTTTTTAAGTTATAGGTCATGCAACCTGGCTTCGAATTGACTTCATAATGAGTATATCCACCCTGTTTACTTCCTTGTGTTGGACTTAGACTGACGTTGAATCATATTGGACAGCCCACCCTCCCAGTTTAGGAACGAATGGCAGATTACCTTCACTTTCGGGTGAATTTGGCTGATGTAAAACAACCTGCCAAGTTTTCTTTCCTATTGTCAGAGTTATATCTGAATATCTCTATATATGTTCCATCCATAAATAAGGCGATCCTAGCTCATGCAAGAACTATAGAGGTATCTCCCTGTTGAATGTCGGCTTCAAGATCCTGTCCAGCATACTGTGTGAACGTCTAAATCCGTTTGGCACAGCAGGTATCAGCACGTACCAGTGCGGTTTCCAGCTCGGCAGATCCACTACATCCCAAATTCTTACACTCGATACATGCACCACCTATTTATCGATTTTAAAGCCCAATACGAGAGTTCACCGCAAATAACTTTTTGATACGATGGCCGAATTCGGGATATCGAGGAAACTGATAAGGTTGTGTCGCACAACGCTAACACAAACTCGATGCACCGGACAGTTTGGTTCGAGAACCTCAGAAAAATTCCAAAACTGCACCGGATTTCGGTAAGAGATGCGCTGTGTGTAACTTCTTTAACATTGCTAGAGAGGATCACGCGGAGGGATCGTGTGAATACATTGGGATATGCTGAAGACATCGATATCATCGCACGTTCCCATCAAGCCGTTGTAGATGTTCTTGTTGTTGAGTGGCAATACAACCCACAAGGGACCGGGGCTTAGCTTCTACAACAACTACTCGTGTTGTGCGTGCTAGTGTTCTCTTACGAGTAGAAGGAACCTACAGTTTTGTGCCGACTCCGAACGGCCAGATTTGAGAAGTTTTTTATAGACAATTGATACTCTTTGAGTGTTGTCAGTAACTCAAAAGAGGTGGTACCGTGAAAAAAATGCGAGGTGTCCCGTTCGGGAGTCGAACCTAGACTTTCTGCGTGGCGGTCAACGCACTAACCACTACTTATCTATATTCACGTTTATTGAAGAGCAGGCGACTGGTCTTAGAGTCAACAAGATTAAGCAAAAATATATGCTGTCAACAAAGAATCGACCCGTCAAACGACACCTCGGTGGTAATGTGACAATTGAGAGCTTCAACTTTGAGATAGTAAAAGAGTTTGTCTATCTCGAGGAAAACGTGAACTCATAAACGACACCTTAGTAGAGATTCGGCGCAGAATCATCATTGGCAACTGGTGTTATTTCGGTTTGTCAAAACAGCTGGGGTCGAAACTTTTGACTCGAAGGACTAAATTAATGCTCTACAAGACGCTTATCCCACCCGTACTCTATATTGAGCCGAGTGCTAAAAGAATGCAATGCCGAATGCCGAATGCAAAAACGGGACGAACAGATTCTTGTTTCATTTAAAGGAACAAAGTCTTCAACGAATGTATGGCCCTGTCTGTGAGGAATGCGAATGGAAGAGAACACATAACCGCGAATTCTATGTGCTGTACCAAAATGTAGATGTAGTTCGAAAGGCAAAAATACGTCGAATAAAGTGGCTTGATACATTGTCCATTTCAACAACGCTCAACCTAAAAGGGTCTTCAAATCTCAGCCTCCTTCTCCACTTGTGTGCGCCATCTCAACCTAACCCATCCTATGTTGCGTTGTCCCAATGGCTCAGATTCAAAGACTTTTCGGGCCGGAGCAGTGGTGTCCGCGTGCTCTACATGGCCTTGCCATCTTAAGCGTTGTATCCAAAGACGCTTGACTAGGTGCATGTCGCTGTACAGCCCATAGAGTTCGTCGTTAAATCTTCTCCTCCATATGCTATCAACGACAACAGGACCAAAAATCGCACGCAAAACTTTTTTCTCAAAAAGACTAAGGACTTCCCAATCCGCTTTTAGTGACGTCCAAGAGGGCTTTTTTACTCAATTGCCTGTTGAGCCCAAAGAAAAACCGTTTGATTTCGGTACTGATGTTGTCTTCCCATTTACGGCGAAGCCGAGATAGACAAAGTCTTTGACTACTTCGAAGTTTCTGCTGCCTAGTGTGACACTCTGTCTGAGACGTCGATGTTGTGTGTCGTTCCTTGATGACAGCATGAACTTCGTTTCACCGTCATTAACC
The DNA here is from genome assembly GCA_944738645.1 of Eristalinus sepulchralis. Taxonomy (NCBI): domain Eukaryota; kingdom Metazoa; phylum Arthropoda; class Insecta; order Diptera; family Syrphidae; genus Eristalinus; species Eristalinus sepulchralis. Next base: position 48,190,668 of record OX122882.1, read on the forward strand.
ACCAGACCCGTTTTAGCCGCTTGCGCTTAAATGCCAGCAAACGTTTCATTGACGGCTCGATGTGTTCGTTCAAACACGTCAATGGCGTAAGCTAGCAATTGAATTGATTTTTGGAAGATCGAGCCTCTGGTGTTAACTTGTGAGTTACGCACGATCTTCTCAAGAATGATGTCAAAGAAGTCACATGACAGTGCGTCGCCCTGTCTAAAACCTTTTTCCTGTCATTGAAGGTCTCGGTGAGTTCGTTACCGATAAAATGACGTACGTGTTACAAATTATAAACCAACTTCGAGGTGGCGGCGGACTTTTCGTTTATTTCTTGATTTTCGACGTATTGACCTTTACCCTGAGGAAGTCAATCACCCAATTGACCATTGACGATCCGTTACACAGAAACGGTACAAAGATCAAGCTCTGAAATATCCCACTATCACACCTACATCCCCTCCTACCAATTCCCATCACACATCCCCGGAGGAGGCTGACAAATACAGTTTGCCACTTGAACCAGGTGACATGAATTTGTGTCGAACTCTGACACCAGTTGGAGGAGAGTCCCAGCCAGAAAAGTTTTCCCATTGAAATGCCGTGTGTCTCCCAACCACCCAGCGGGAAACTCCCACTAATGGCCCCTATTGTGCTCTCCCCTGGCACACAGTCTTGTCGCAGTGCCAGCAAACAAAATGAATGCCATCTGGGATGATTGACGGTTATCGTAATAAATTTCATTCAACTGGTGTGTGTGTGGGGAGCTGTTCTTCGGAAGGGTTCTGGCGGTGAAAACTGCTAAAAGAGAAAAAATCCAACAAATTGATCACTTGGTCGTCGTTTCAACCTCACAAAACCATCGCCCAGGCAACTAAACCCGTCAATCCCCGTTCAAGGTCTCCAATTACCGCCAACAATTGCCGTCTCTTATGCAATCGCCGTTAGAACCATAATCTGGATTGTCGGACTCTTGCATTATTCATCCCCCCTGCACCACAGCCCCGCTCGCCAGTCATAATCAATTAAAAGTGATTCATTTCCTCGGCGGCCACTACATCAAGATTAATTGGCGCAACCCCAGCAATTCATTTCTATTAACATTCGCGGTAATTAAACGCGGCCAACACATTCCGCTGTTTTCTTTGCGGCGGGGGCCGGGGCAGTAATTGAACCAATTACCGTCATCAATCGACTGTGGCACCTTCTTGGTGGAAAAATGATGAAGGGAAATGCAAATCAGAGTGCAAATCCCATCCCATGGATCCCATTAATCATCGTGGCTATGTATCGGTTTCAGTTACAGCCCGTGACATCGGTACAACGGTGCTCCTAGACCACGCCTGGGCGGCTCGGGCCTTTTATGGTGATGTGATGTGATGCTTGGGAATGACCTTGACGTTACCACACAACCGGTACGTGTGCTTGTCAGCCTCCGCTGCCAGTCCAAGATCAATGTTACTCCGTCAAGAACTGGTTGTGGCCGGGCCGCACACATGGCTGGGGATGACGAAATGTCGGTCGTCGTAGTATCGCTCCTTTGCAGTCGTTCTGGTTTTTGCGCGCCTCTGCACATTGACACCTGCATTGACAGCATCGCGGAATTTTCGCCGGCGGTGCGGGGTGTTCTGGGAAAGTGCGTCGAAGTGGATTACGAAATGCTGTGGTTTACCGCCGGGTAATGGACACCTGTGTCGTGCGGTCGTTGATGGTGGGGGCATGTGTGCCAAGGGGACGGGTGATCATTTATTTCACCGCAGTGAGTTCGATTGGATCGACGCGTATCTCCGCCGCAATCAGGACAAATATTTGTCTTTCGTTTGATGAGCTCCAGATTGTTGCATTGAGTGTGTGTTGGCTTTCGATTTGCATGTGTACACACCCGATAAACAGGGTTTTTCGGTTCTCCTTCTGCATGCAGGAGCCGCAAGGATTCTGCTTGTGACTTTGATGTGGAGAGTTGTATGCAAATATTGTCTTGTCCTTTGAAGTCGAATATTATCGAGATGACGGCGGGGAGGGTGTGGGGGAAATGTCGAAGGGGTGCATGGGGCAAATGATTTCGATTACGTTATGAGATATTGATATGCAGTTCACTGAAAGAATGACGACTGAGTGGAGTACCAATGCACCTCCCTTTTGAAATACTGTTTGGGAGATTTCTCATTCTCTTCAAAAGCATTACTTTCTGAGTGATTGTAGAAACGCTTATTGCGGCAACTGTGTTTATTGTATCCGGCATTGGGGACTGTCTTTTTCGGTTTCGAAAGGAAAGCTTAAGAAAACGTACACCACGATAGATTTTTGACGGAAATGTTGATCCTTTGTAATGATGGGGCTTTGCCATTCAGTGTAAAAAACAAACATCACACAACTTGACGCCTTGAAGCGATTCACAGCATGCGAAAATTTTGAGGTAATACTTAGCCAGTTCAGCCATTCCAGGGGTTATTTCAGCCATAATTTTAGCTATGTTGCCTGTCTAGAGTTCGGGAATTATTCAGATGAACACAATCTCTTGAGAAGCACACAACACAAAATCTAGCAGCGGCAAGTCACATGACTGTGGTTCTACATAAGGATGGAGATGCAAGTACAAATACAAAATGAGCCATAGCGAGGTGTATGACACGAACGTAGGGAAATAGATAAATCCGGAACATCAGCAACACTTCTTTTTCTCCTTTTTCATAACGCGGTGCAGTGCTGGGTAAACCCCGAAATCAACCAACAAGTCTTTCCAGCTGCCGCGACCTTTGACCGGCTGACTCCAGTTGAGTACACCAAGTTAGATGAAGTTCTTCTTCACTTGTGGGCGTCATTTGGACCGTCGGCGTTCTCAAATGCGTTGTCACAATGGTTCGTAGTAGAAGACTCTTTTGGATGGAGCAGTGTTGCCTCTACATGGTTCAGCCTTCTTAAGCATTAAATCAATAGGTACCTGGCTGGGCTCATGTCGCTGCACAACCCGTACAGCGTTCCTCCCGAAAAGAATTCCTCATCTACTCCTGCGATTGTCCAGGCTCCTGCGCCACAGACCAGAAGAGGGATAGTCGAAGTGTTATATAAGGTTTAAGAAAGGGTTCTCCTACTCAATTGCCTCTAGAGACTAAAGAAACAGCGATTGGCAAATGTTATTCTGCGTTTACTGACTGGTATTGACGTTGTTCGTCGTGTTTACTTGGAAGCCGAGGTTGACGGAGTCCTTCATTACCTCAAGGTTTCGCTGCTTAATAAAAGACATTCTGCCCAAGTTGTGGATGTTGTGCGTGCTTCCACGATGACAGTTTATACTTTGCTTTCTCCTATTTTGCCATTAAACCAGTTTTTGCTGCCTCCGCTTCGATACCAGCAAACGCTTCACTCACGGATGGCTGTGTTCGACCAATCAAGTAATCGTCGTTCGCATTAACCATGAATCGTCTTACAAACGAACAACGCTTCAAATTATTGAATTTTGTTATCAAACTGCGTGCTCTGTTAAGTAAGTTCAACGCGCGCTTCATCCATCTTAGGGTCAGTTTATTTTTGGCTCAATTGGTACGTAAATAAGCAGTATTGTCGATTTTGGAGTGAATATAAGCCAGACGCATTGCAAGAGCCGTACTTCTTCAAAGATGATGCGAACCGTAACGTAACTGTCAATGGTGAGCGCTACGGTGAGATGATATCCAACTTGTTTTGCCCATATAGCAAAAGCTTAATTTGTATGACATGTGGTTTCAACGACGGTGACACATGCCACACAGCACGCGCAACAATGGACTTATTGAGAGGCGAGTTCGGTGAACATTTTATTTCACGTTCGAGACCGGTCAAGTGGCCCCCTAGATCGTACGATTTAACGCCTTTAGAATATTTTTTTGTGGGGCTTTGTCATGCCTATACACACAAGCCCGCTTTAATTGACGCATTGGAAGACAACGTTGAAGCATTTATTCGTGAGATGCCGGCCGAAATGTTGGAAAGAGTATGCCAAAATTGGACTATGTGGATGGACCATTTGAGGCTCAGTCAAGGCCATCATTTGCATGAAATAATCTTCAAACATTAAACTATATGGACCGTACTATCGATTCAAATAAAGACTTCATGCAGTTTTCTATAGTTTATGTGTTTTTTTTGAAAACTTTCCTATAGCTTTTTAAAAAATCCACCTTTAATTTGGAGGTTAAAGCAAGGAGTACAACAAAAACAACACTGCCTATCCATCCAGAGAGGAAAAAAACAAGATGCAACAGAAGTGCATGGAAAAAATGAATTAAAAGTAGATATTGCAAAGCAAGGAACTGTTGCTAATGATGGTAATACTTCTCGAAGATTTTTCGAGAACCCTTCATCAACATCAGAAAGAGGTGGAACATGTAAAAAAGATTCAGCGTCATCCTAGAGATAATTACTAGATTGACGCGAAGAAATTTTGAGTTTTTTGCCGGGGAAACTGGCAAGTATAATAAGCCAGCAATGATTCATAGAATTCTATTCCACGGAGCAGATATAATATCATCAGCAGGGTTGCCCGTCGTATCACTGTCAGAGAAAGCCCAAGAAAATCGCAATAAGGATTATAGGGACTACCGAATTTATTTATATTTTTTAGCAGACAATTTTCTCGTTCGGCGACGAGTGAAGATGGAATTCATCAAATACTGATTCATCCGATTCCTAGATAACATATTTGAGGCCCGAACCAGAAATAAATGATTCACTCCCACTATAAAGTGAAGCGCAAGCCTTATTAAACTAAATTCCGACTTTACAATTTTTTACAACGAAAGTGTGTCAGTAAAAAGTATTGAATGTAATTTCTCTGAATCCTAGCTTTGTTTAAAGTCCAAATTCATTGTCGTAAATTGTTACTAACTAAATTTTTATGCAATTAAACAAAAAAGTGCGTTTTGTTTTCAATTTTTTAAAGTTAAAATTACTTCGTTATCCTTCACGCTATATGAATCACTTTAAGACAGCAGGAGGATCTTATGCCACTGATTGTATATTCTTAATTTCATATGTAAGGTTGTCTGCATTAACGCATTGAACATATTCGCAATGCCTATTTTTAATGTGCTACTGGCCCTCCCACCCTGTGCTATGTCATACTTACTTAATGATCACTAAGTCACAAATCAGTGTACGTATTAGAGAAGAAAACAACTTCGCGATCGGATGTTGAAGTTTCGTTAAGACAACATTATCTTGTTATGTACAAATATGATTCAGTTATTTTTGATAATCTCTTCTCAAATGTCTTGGCATGAAACCATTGTAATGTCACAGTTTCAATAAAGTCTTTGTGAGTGACGGCTCGATCTTTTAATGTTTCCTTTCACTAAGACTCCTACACATAAAGACCAGTCAACGAGTTCAAAAGCTACAGATTTATTTCGCCGTTCCCCAAACAAGGGTACCACTCTGAGCCGTCGACTTTAAGTCATTACTAGTTATTCCCAAACACAACCAAATAAGTTTGTGGACATGACCTGAGTCGACTGAGAGGTCTTTAAAAACGTACCGAACATATTTGAGGCACCCGTGTTAAGTTGAACGCCTGTAACCATTCGAGAAAAATGTGATAGATCCTTATAAGGCTGATTTCGGACCAGGGAAGATCTTGAAAAAGATTCATGAATTACAAAAAGACGACAACAACCTTTGTTGGGATTTTAAGGGCGCATATAACAGCGTTCATAGAAATGATCTTAACAACGCCAAATTGCATTTTGGCATTTTTAGGAAAATGGTTAGATTGTGGATGATGACGATGGAGAGCTCTCTGTGTAACGAACTCACCGAGACCTTCAATGTCAAAAAAAAGTTCTAGATAAGGCTACGAGCTGTCATTTCAATATCGTGTGAAACTTCGAAGTCAACACCGGCGGCACTGTCTCCCACAGTCCGTTCAGCTGCTGCCTAACGCGGCTAGTATTGACGTGACTGAACGAATACAGTGATGTGTCAATAAGGCGTTTGAAGGAATTGAAATGGAAGCGCCTCAAATGAACCATTTTGGCGGCAAACGAGGGGAAACACACTTCCTTTGTTATCAGCATCGACGTTTCGAACAGAAAGTCACAATGGGCAGCAAAACCTTTAAGGTAGTCCGGGACTTCTTCTACCTCGGCCAAGTATTAAATAAAGATAATAACGTTGATGATGAGTAGTAACAAAATCTTGGATAGAAACACTTTTGACAAACCTCGTCCGATCAAGAAGAAATTGAGTAACAAAGCTCTCCCTTGAACGATAAGCCAGGCTTTGTATAACTCTTTAATCATCCCTCTCCTGCTTTAATGTGCGGATGTTGCTGTTATTAAAATAAGGAAGCCCCTGTCTCTTGTAGAGGAAAGTTTTTGGTGCTGTCCTCTTTGATGAAATTTGAAGGAGAAGAACTAACGATGAACTCTATAGGCTGCACAAGTCAAGCATCTATGGATAAAACGCCCAAGATGGCTAGGTCGTATAGATAGCTCTGCTCCGACCTAAAAAGTCCTTGGGACAACATAACAGAGGATGACTTTCTCTGAGATGGTTCACACAAGTGGAGAAGGACAAGTGGAGTCTGGAGACAGTCGGAAAATGACCGTGCTGGTTGGAGAAGAATGTCTTTTCCAATGTGGGTTCCAGTGCCATTTGAAATCAGACTCTAAAGATCTTGGAAAAAAAAGTACAGTGGTCTTGTTTCTGAGCCTGTGTACAAACGAGGCCAAGAGGGGTATAAAATCCGGCTGGCAATGAACCTTCGGCTGCACTAGATCGGCACCGATAATAGAAGTTCAGCTTAGAACATCTTATGAAAGTGAGTCTCAGCGTTCAAGAAAAAAAAAACAAGACAGACGACAAAGCGGCCAAATGAAGAAGGTATTCAGGAAACTTTGTTTTGACGAATCAAAGAAGTGTGCTCGGCACCTCTAAGTATGAAGGGCTGCATTAGCTCAGCCTCTGAATGAAAAAACAAATTTCCTTTAACTTGATTCAATGGAAAATATTTCAAGCTCAACCCCACCATAAGATTCGTACTTATTTCACATTTAGCCTCCATCACGGCGGCAAAGTGCACCCGCCACTTGTGGATGCATGAGCAATAAATCGCCCATAATCGAATGCATTCGAGACGACCCATCCTCCGACCTCATTCGCTTGCGGTCGACAAGTGGTAGTAGGATCTAGTGCGGTTGCCATGCGTCCCATTCGTACAACCAGAAGCACTCCCCGAAAACCGCCAAGCAACCCCTCCCAACGCGTTCATCCACTTGAACGTAATTATGGCCACGATATCGGATTTTCTCATGCCGGCTGCAATTTCTAAGAAATTTATTGTTATTATTGTTTCCCAATCGGAAAATGTTTGCGCGTCGTGTGTAGCTGGGTACGTGGCTGCGATGGTGGCTTGGAGCAGAAAGCCAACGAAAGAGGTGTGTCGCTCTGAATATGACGCCGCCACCGATGGCGACGATGATTTAGAGGACTTCGCTGCTGGCGCTGATGACGGCGATGATGTATGCGCGGTTATGCTGTCGGCCAGGGAAACTTTCACCGGCTCCCGCCAGGTGAACCAATTTGCGGCGAATTGATATTGCTTTAGCGCTCCACCTCGGCCATTGTATTGATTTGCTTAACGGCAAGCCGTATATCGGTTGCGTGATTGTTGACTCTAGCGACCACATCAAATGGGTCGTCAGGTTATTTTCGGTTCACTGCACAGCTGGGAAATGGGAAATCGATAGCCATTTGGTTATAACGCCATCGAGCGCTCTGGCTGGGGGTGCGTACATATGGAATGTCCGGTGATTAGGTAATGGATCGGCGTTCAGGGGGTATGGTCTTTTTATTTGCATTCCTTTGCTTTTGCCACTGCCACAGGTCGATTAGCTGGTCTTTGGAGGATGGGTGCTTTTGTTAATTCACAAGAGATGCCGATGCGGGAGCAGGGAATGGGTGATAACAAATGTTGACTTCACGATGCCGTGCGTGAATTCCTTCGGGCGCATTGGCAAATTGAACCGATAAAAAGGTGAGTCTGTTCGTTTCTGAGGCTGTAAATGAGTGCTTGAGGCGTCTGCTAACCTTTGCATGTTCAACAAGACTTCATCTTTTAATCGAGGGCAGATGCAGATGCTGACTGTCGGGGGTTGTCGAACTTTGACACGCAGGAGGAGTGCTTCAATGATCCACCCTGAAGCACTCAGAATTCGATGAAGTTCGTCACTTAGAATTCACAATTACACAAGGAGAGCGCATGTACTAGGCGTGTTGTTGTCAACAGGCAAAATGAGGAATATTTTTAGGCACAATCAAATTCACTCCGATATCGTTGTCAGGCGGCATGTGAAACAATCGATTTATTGATTGACTTCCCACGTCACTGTATTCGACATTGAACTTCTGTTCTGTTCGGTTATCTGATTCATTTTTTTTTTTGTATTTGTTTCAGAGGGAGGAAGAGAATTCTGATTTTCATTACAGTATTGTATGCCAAATTATTCATAAGACAATGTGTATGTCTCAAGGAATGGGTTGGTAAGGAGCTAAAATTCCATCACGATAATGACCTCAAATACAATTGGAAAGGTTGCTATTCAATGACATGACGGTGCAAAGGCTTAACCTGCAGGTTGGGGGTTGGGCACAACAATGTCCAGCACTTACTGAGTAAATTGTGGTGTTATCGAAAATTTAGCAGTCTTAGACATGTAGCGGCTATGTGACGACTGTTACTCGAATAACAACTCCAAGACTACTGCTTAGGTTTCTATTCAGGGTTGTGGTATTTCAGAATGGACTGCTGGAATCTATGTGACTCCAGATGATGTGACTGGATCACTTCACATCCAAAATCACATCCGTAACTCTATTATTAGTGTCAACGGAAGCACTGATGGAGTCAACCGGAGTGCGACGATATCTGATGGAGTCAACCTCCATTTTTTGGCGGAATGGCGGCTATCAGACCCAAGTGTTGAGGGAACCAGACTGGTTGTGGCAGCTATATCAGAAGCTGCCACAAGGCTATATCCTGGTACCACCGACGGTCAGGAGCTCCTGAAACTTCGGTTTCAGACTGACCTTCCGGTAGACCCACTTGTTTGAGTATCGTGGTGGCTGTGGCTTTTGGTTGGTGTACTGAGCTGAATGGTCTGAATCAGGTTCTTCACCCTACAGACTCCAACCAGACGGTCAGGGGACTTTCCCGGCTCAATGTAGAGTTGCGATCTAAACCAGGTACTGGGACCCAGAGAGACCCGTCAGAGGTTTCAGAAAGGCCTCACTCCAAACCAAGGTGGGGAGTTATACTTCTGGGTGCCAAACTAATCCTTAAGCAGCCAAAGTTTTAGATTTTACTGTTTTTAGATTTAACAATTGTAAAGGGTGTTCCAACAAGAACGAAGATTTGAATTTATAATTGTAGGACTTTTAAAGCAATCGAAATAAAAAATAAAAATATTGCTCAAAGCGCCACCCTTTACTCATCGTGTACGTGCACATAATCACATTCATATTTCTTATGTACTATTGTAACATTACTCCCGAATGATGTCAAATTTCGTTAAGATAACATTATTGTCATGCTATGTAAGTGTTATACATGTTCAATGGTATGCTATGTGCGATCGTCGTGAATGACATATCAGTCAGTTGCAATAAAGCCATCAACACTTGTGTTTCGTTCTTTTCTTTGTGGTTACCTTACATCTTATCAGAAGTGGGATCGCGTGTCATATTTTAAATTGAAAAAATGAACACCCGTGCTAGTAATTTTGTTCAAATTGCAACTGTGCCACAATTAAAGGAAAAGTTAAACGAAATTGGCCTATCAACATGTGGAACAAAGCCAACGTTGAAGGTGCGCTTGGAAGAAGCCGTATCCCAATTTACCGATCAGCAGTTGGAGCAGTATTTTCCTCCGAGTGTTCTGGAAGATCTTAGTGCGAGTGATAATTCTGATTCTGAAGCGGAGAACAGAATAGCAACGCAGGAGCTCGAACGTTTGAGAGCTATGGTCAAGATGAAGGAGGAGATACGATCTTTGCAGAAAAGACTGGCGGAGCTGAACAATTCTGGAGATACAACTGAATCGAGGTATTCTTTCAAAGATATAGAGGAATCATTACACACGTTTTCTAGCGACGACAATTACCCCGTTACAAAGTGGATCAAATGTATAGAAGACTCAAAAACCTTCTACAATTTGGATGAATCCAGATGTTTTATTTATGCGCAGCGTATGTTAAAAGGTACCGCAAAGTTATTTTTACGCTCAATCTCGTGCAAATCGTGGGACGAATTGAAAGCAGCCTTGCTAAAGGAATTTCACCAACACGCTACAGCAACAGATGTGCACAATTCCCTTCGAAGCCGGAGAAAGCAAAAGGACGAGAATCTGCAGCAATACGTGCTAATTATGCAGGAGATCGCGAGTGCAGCAGACATTGAAGAGACCGACGTGGTAAACTACATAATCAAGGGGATTCCTGATTCCAGTTTCAATAAGCAGATTTTGCTGACCGCAAACAACATATGCGAATTGAAGTGTCTTCTGCGGAGGTATGAAAAACTAAAGTCAGAGCCGAATCAACCAAACCGAAATGTGTTTCAACCAAAGAATGTTACGTTGCAAGAAAGTAGACGGCATAGGCTGAAGTGTTTTAACTGTGATGGTGAAGGTCACATTTCCAGTCAGTGTCCAAAACCCAGAAGAGAACGTGGGACATGTTTTCGGTGCGGACAAAAAGGCCACATGGTGAAAAATTGTCCACAAACAACGGCAGTGATGGTGTTGCAAGAAGCTGAGCCAGCGAAGACTACATTCCTGCGAGACTTCCATGGAGAGTTCGAATTCCATTTCAACAATGACCAACCCGAAGCTATTCACACAACGATGACTGCAAGAACCATGATTGATACCGGCAGCCCAATTAGTTTCGTGCAGCAAAAGTATATCCCCTCCTACCTGATGACATCTTTAGGATCTTCAATGGATGAATTCGTAGGTATTAATAATAGCAAGCTTGTTGTATTTGGAAAAGTGTTTTGTAATGTAAAAATATGTAATGATGTTGTTAATATATGTTTGTATGTAGTTAAAAACGAAACAATGAAAAATGTAATAGTTTTAGGAAGAGATTTCCTTCAGAAAACAAATATAAAATTAACATTAGAAGATAAAGAAAAGATTAACGATATTGTTAATGAAAAAGAAGTTGATAGTGACGAAGTGAATGATATTTTAAACATCGATACGTGTAATGACCGCGATGAAAACTTAAATTTAAAAATTAATGAAAAATTGAGTTATACTGAGAAAGTTGATTTACGTGATTTAGTTAGCCGGAGTATTACGAATATTAATTCATTTGACGGAATTTCTGATTGTGAAATGAAGATTACCCTTACTAAACCGAACAGTACTTTTAGTTGCGCGCCGCGAAGATTGCCATACTCTCATAAACTAGAGTTACAAAAAATATTAGACGATCTTCTGAAAAAAAACGTAATTCGCGAAAGCAACTCACCTTATGCATCGCCTGTTGTTTTAGTGAGAAAGAAAACAGGAGAATTGCGGTTATGTATAGATTTTCGTGAGTTAAATAAGATCACGGTGAAAGATAATTTTCCTCTTCCATTAATTGAGGATCACCTAGATAGATTACGTGGTAAAAAGTATTTCTCAATGCTAGATCTAAAAAGTGGTTTCCACCATGTTAAGATGTCGAAAGAATCGATACCACTTACATCATTTGTAACGCCGCTAGGACAATTTGAATATTTACGCATGCCATTTGGGCTGAAAAATGCCCCTTCCGTGTTTCAGCGCTACGTAAACTCCGTTTTTAAACTCCTAATAAGTTCAGGAAAGATATTGGTCTACATTGATGACTTGCTAATTGCAACGGAAACAAAGGAGGAACATTTTTTGATCTTGCAGGAAGTTATGGATATAGTGATAAAGAATAATTTAGAATTGCGTTTGGATAAATGTGTGTTTATGTACGAAAAAATCACTTATTTAGGATATGAGGTTTCTGCAGATGGAATTGGTCCTAGTGAGAACGGTATTAAAGCAGTGAAGAATTTCCCCATACCTATAAGTATCAAACATGTTCACTCTTTCTTGGGCTTATGCTCATATTTCCGTAAGTTCATTAGGGATTTCTCAATTATCTCAAAACCTTTATATGATCTGTTGAAAAAGGATGCTGAGTTTACCTTTGGTGAAAAGGAATTATCTGTTTTCGAAGAGCTAAAAAACAAATTAATAAGAGCACCGTTGTTAAGCATTTATAACCCAACAGCAGACACCGAATTGCACTGCGATGCCAGTAGTCTAGGATTTGGTGCAGTTTTATTTCAACGCCAAGAAGATAAATCTCTCCACCCTATCTTTTTTTTCTCAAAACGTGCCACTTTTCAAGAGTCAAAATACCATTCCTATGAATTGGAAACTTTGGCAATTATTTACGCACTTAGACGCTTCCGCATTTACCTTACAGGTCTAAAATTTAAGATTGTTACTGACTGCAAGTCGTTGACTCTGACTCTCAATAAAAAATTATTGAATCCCAGAATCTCGCGTTGGGCACTCGAACTGCAAGACTATGATTACGTAATCGAGCACAGAGATAGTAAGCGCATGAACCATGTTGATGCACTTAGTCGGTGTCACAACATTTTAGTCATTGAGCCTGAGTCATTCGAACATGTGCTAGCTGCCTCTCAGCAGTCAGACCCAATAGTAAAACAGTTAGTTGAGATCCTAGAGAAAAGAGGGAGTCCGTCTTACGAGTTGATCAATGGCCTTGTGTACAGAAAAATTAAAGATAAGGTTTTCTTCTATGTGCCATCTCGAATGGAACGCAATGTTATTCAAACACATCATGAGGCTTTGTGTCATGTTGGTGTTGAGAAATGTTACGAGTTTCTGAGAAGTACTTATTGGTTCCCTTCCATGAAGGCAAAGATCAAGACCTATATCGATAGCTGCTTGAAATGCATACACTTCTCAGTCCCATCTGGTCGAAAAGAAGGCATTTTGCACAGCATTCCAAAAGGTGACAAGCCTTTTGAGACGGTTCATGTTGATCATTATGGACCTTTACCATCTAGTGTGCGAAACTTAAAGAAGCACGTCTTTCTAGTAGTTGATGGGTTTTCAAAGTTCACGAAACTTTTTGCAGTGAGAACTACAAGTACCAAAGAAGTTATAACATGTCTTGAGGCTTATTTCCGAATGTACAGCAAACCTAACCGCATAATTTCTGATAGAGGAAGTTGTTTTACCTCCGAAGACTTTGCCACTTTTTGTTGTGAGTACAACATACAACACGTTAAAATTGCCACGAGTTCGCCTCAATCCAATGGCCAGGTAGAACGCGTAAATCGTAGTCTTACAGCTATGTTGGCCAAAGAAAGTGAAACAGAACCAGGTGATTGGACAAAACATTTGCCTAAAGTAGAGTTTGCGCTTAACAACGTCGTGAATAAGAGTACGGGCTTTAGTCCAAGTGTGTTGCTTTTCGGAGTTGTTCAGAAGGGTCAGGTGTGTGATAAAATCCGAGAATACTTGGAACAAAATGTTGTTATAGAAGAAGCAAGAGATTTAAATGTAATTCGAGAAAAAGCAAATGAAAGAACTGTTCGAAGTCAAGAAACTAATAAAATTTACTTTGATAAACATCATAAAAAACCTCATTCATATAGTATTGGTGACTATGTGATGATAAAAAATATCGTAAATACTCCAGGCATTAATAAGAAACTAATTTCTAAATATAAAGGGCCGTTTGAAGTAGTTAAAGTACTACCAAACGACAGATACTTGATAAAAGATCTTGAAAACCTTCAGGTTTCACGAATTCCTTACGAAGGAGTCGCATCTCCTGAAAACATGAAGCCCTATATATTCTAATTTATTGATTACCCGTATCGAATCATATTTTGTTAGAATTTTGTTTGAATTTATCTTTACTTTCAGCATTTTATCTAGATGTTCAATATTTCTATTATATACTATTGTATTTTCATATAATGTTTAAGGGACAATTCGACAGAAATTTGAAAAGAGACTAATGAAATGAATGTTCTTATGCTTTAAGTTTGTAAACTTGTCGAAGTTATATGCACTTGATACTGATATTATGTAATGATTCATGTGAATGTATTCGGTGGTAAATCTGGGGCGATTTACGGTCAGGATGATCGAGATGTAGGACTTTTAAAGCAATCGAAATAAAAAATAAAAATATTGCTCAAAGCGCCACCCTTTACTCATCGTGTACGTGCACATAATCACATTCATATTTCTTATGTACTATTGTAACATTACTCCCGAATGATGTCAAATTTCGTTAAGATAACATTATTGTCATGCTATGTAAGTGTTATACATGTTCAATGGTATGCTATGTGCGATCGTCGTGAATGACATATCAGTCAGTTGCAATAAAGCCATCAACACTTGTGTTTCGTTCTTTTCTTTGTGGTTACCTTACATAATAAAACGCAGATATTTAAAAAAAAGTCGTGAATTCCTTACTATATCGTAAGGTAGACAGGAATAACGCGGAAACCTGGACGTTACTAAAAGCGGATGAGGAAGCCCTTAGTCTTTTCGAGAGAAAAGTTTTGCGAGCGATTTTTGGTCCTGTTTGCGTTGACCGCATCTTTAGGAGAAGATTCAACCACGAACTGTATGGGCTGTACGGCGGCATGAACCTAGTCAAGCGTCATCGGATACAACGCTTAAGATGGATCACTGCTGCGGCCCGAAAAGTCCTCGAATCTGAACCATTGGGAAAACGCAACAGAGGACGGCCCAGGATAAAGTGGCGCACAAAAGTGGAGAAGGGGGGGAGCAGTGTTGTCCATCCGCTCTACATGGCTTAGCCACCTTAAGCATTGTATCCGTAGAAGCTTGACTAAGCTCATGCCGCTGTACGGCCCATACAGTTCGTGGTTAAATCTTCTCCTCCAGAAGCCATCAACGCAAACAGGACCAAAAATCGCACGCAGAACTTTTCTCTCAAAGAGACCAAGGGCATCCTCATCCGCTTTTAGTAGTGTCCAAGTTTTCGCGCCATAAAGTAGGACTGGGATGATTAAGGTGTTATATAAAGCAAGCTTAGTCTTTCGAGAGAGGGCTTTATTACTCAATTGCCTCTTGAGCCCAAAGAAACAGCGATTGGCAAGAGTGATTCTGCGTTTGATTTCGGTACTGGTGTTATTGTCCCTGTTTACTGCGGAGCCGAGGTAGACGAAGTCCTTGACTACCTCGAAGTTTCTGCTGCCTAGTGTGACGCTCTGTCCGAGACGCCGATGTTGTGTGTCCTTCCTTGATGACAGCATGTACTTCGTTTTGCCCTCATTTACCACCAGACCCATTTTAGCCGCTTCCGCTTCAATGCCAGCAAACGCGTCAATGACGGCTCGCTGTGTTCGACCAATCACGTCAATGTCGTCGGCGTAAGCTAGCAATTGAATTGACTTTTGGAAGATCGTGCCTCTGGTGTTGACACGTGAGTTACGTACGATCTTCTCAAGGATGATGTTAAAAAAGTCACATGACAGTGCGTCGCCTTGTCTAAAACCTTTTTTGACATTGAAGGTCTCGGTGAGTTCGTTCCCGACCTTGACGGAGCAGCGAGAGTTCTCCATCGTCATCCTACACAATCTGAAGAGTTTGGTAGCGATGTCAAAACTAGACATTGCACTCTGTAGTTCGTCTCTATGCACGCTGTCATACGCGGCCTTGAAATCGACAAATAGATGGTGGGTGTCGATTTGTACTTCTTGGGACTTCTCCAGGATTTGCCGCAGTGTGAAGATCTGGCCAATTGTGGACTTCCCTGGCCTGAAACCACACTGATAAGGACCTATCAGGTTGTTGATGAACGGTTTCAGGCGCTCACACAATACGGCAGAGAAAGTCTTATATGCGATGTTAAGGAGACTGATCCCTCGGTAGTTGGCGCAGTCGAAGGGGTCTCCTTTCTTGTGAACCGGGCATACGATGCTGAGATTCCACTCGTCGGGCATGCTTTCCTCCGACCATATCTCACAGATGAGCTGGTGCATGCACCCAACCAGCTCATCCCCAGCCGCTTTGGACAGCTCTGCGGACAGTCCGTCCGTGCCAGCAGCTTTGTTCGACTTCAATCTCGATATTGCTATCTTGACGTCGTCGAAGTCGGGGGGACGGAATTCTTGTCCATCGTCGTCCAAATTGAGTAGAACAGCGGGATTTGTGTCGTTATCGCCGTTAAGGAGTCTGCAGAAATGATCCTTCCAGATTCTCAGCATCGACTGTGACTCTACCACCATATCTAAAGCTACACCTACAATTAATACTAAGAACTAGAACTAAAACTAAAAGTACGCATATATGCATGTATACCATTATGTAATTCATCAACATATGTTCGTGGGTACATGCACAAGTGCGTCTATATACAACTATACATGTATGTGTGTATAATAGAATATACCCTAGCATATTTATTCTTTTTTCTTGTGTATTTTTCATTTTTTATTTTTTTTTTTTGTTTTTGTATTTTTTGTATATTTTTTTTTCATTTTCAGTTTTTTTTTTATTTTTTTTACTACCTTAAAAACTAACTCTAACCTAAAACCTGATGCTAAAGATATGTAAGTCGGCCAAAGATTGCAGCTGGTATTTGGTCCGTTGCAAAACAGGAGCCGACTGCCCCCCGTTGGTATCCCTGCCGGTGTTTACAGGGTTCGACGAGGGAATTTTATTCGCTCTGTAGCCACCAGAACAGTTTATGCTGTTTCGCAATATCCAGCACATCCCATCTCGTTGTACTGAAGCGGAGGAATTTGTCCTTAACTCGTCGTGCAACGGTCGTAGTTGAGTCATCCATCCACAGCAGAACGGGCGGAATGAAAGATGAGCGGTACCGCTTTCTTGTCTTGTAACAGAGCTAGCTTGTCAAAATAGACAAATGCTTCTGGAGGAACGAAACCATTCTAGCGCACCCTTTCATGATATTGTGTGTTGGGATAGTAAACCCCAAAAATAAGTTTGTTATCGGAGTCCATTGCTCTTGCAGTGTGTCTCCAAATCAGCTTTAGGATGGTATTATCCACTCTGATCATTTTCGCCCTATTGTATAAGACTTTATTGGAGTAGAATTTCTTGTACTCGGATCAAGGAGTTCGGTCAAGTTAAAGACAGGCCCGGAGGCATGCCCTCTCGAACCACCGCATCCTTTCCATCAGACTAGCTCCCACATTGAACCACACGGGACAGCCATAGGTAAGCATTGGCCTGATTAGGCCATGTAGCAGATTACCTTTACCCTTGCGTCGAGTTGACTGTTGTAAAACAGTCTCTTAGTAAGGGCAAAGGCGCGTCGAGCCCTGGCAAGAGCAACATCTATATGCTTATTAAAATACAAATACTGATCCAACCAGATCCCAAGGTATCTGACCACAGTACTCTGCGCCAGTGCCTCCCCGTGTTGTCCAATGATAGCGAGCTTACGTTAATTCTTCTTTGTGCCACCATGAAAAGGCAAGACAGGGTTTTTCTGTCACAAGATGACGGTCGTCCCCACCTGCCTGTATCCTTCAAAAACTACCTTCAAACGCTGAAATAAGAAATCCTTCCCCACTCAATGTATTCTCCATACCTTGCTCCTTCGACTTCTGCCTTTTTCGAAAGATGCATAACGATTTGGGAGGGCACCGGCTCGGGTCTTTTGAAGATATCGAAGAACGGTGCAATTATTGGACGATGACAGAAAGAAGTAATTTTTTTAGAGACTTTATGCGTCGACTCACATGCCAAAGGTCCAAGTTCGAGTCCCGCAAGAAATACCTCGAATTTTTCGCTGCAACATCTCATTCGTGGATTAGTACACTCAAAAAGTACTAATTGTCTCTGAAGATCTTATCAAACCGCTCCGATTGGAATCGGCAAAAAACGGTAGGCCCTTCTACTCGTGGAAGAAGAGCACGCACAACACAAGTAGTCGATGCAGAAGCTTGCCCCAGGTGCCTTGTGGGCTTTAGTGCCACTCCATCATTATTATTAAAAGTGATGAGAAAAAGTAGTCGCTTCCAACGAACAAGAACTTTAGTGATGTATTTCTTACCCTTTATAAAAAAAACATTTTTTTTTAACCCAACTTCCTATATTTGGGAATGTCATTATTTTTGATGTGCACTTTCGACTATTTGTTTCACCTGTGCATTACTTCTGGCGCCAAAGATGTGGCTCACAAGGACTCAATTTCTGTTTCTCCTAGTTCTGGGTGCCTTCTTAGGTCTTGAAATTTTTATTTTTCTATATTCAATATAATTTATTTAGTAAAAAGGGTACAATAAGACATGAGTCTTTTATAGTACTAAGATAATAACAAATTCGAAGATATATACAATATAGATTTCTTAAAACTACAGAAAGGGGTATATAGGTAGGAAGAGGACTTAGGAAAAGGATGAAAAATAAAGAGTAAAAGCATATTTAAAACGTTTGTTGTTTATGATATTTCGTATACCAATTGGCAAGGAGTTCCAAAGTTTAATAGCATGAATGTAAAAAAGACGCGATGAATTTGTGTAAAAATGACGAGATGGTATTAGGGCATGAGTTCTGGTAGATCGAGGAAAATTAAGTTTTTTGTATAGATATGATGGAGTTTTGGTAACAATAATGCTATGCAAAAATATTAAATTTCTAGCATCCATATAATGCTCTAGAGTAGTTCCTAGGAATCTTATAGTATGATGAGATACATGATCAGATCTACGCAGCTTGTGAACATACCTGATAGCATCATTAAAAGCTATCTGCAGCTTTCTTTGGGATAAAGAGTCGACTTTACTGTAAATAACTTCAGCATATGTTATCAATGGCATGATGAGAGTGGTAACAAGTTTCCTTCTAGTATCTATTGGAGTGTAACTTGAGGTCATCCACAACTTACGCAGGCAACCATAAATTCGTCTAATGATGCTGTTAGTGTGGTCATATCCAGACAACTTAGTGTTAATTTTAAAACCTAAACTGGTGACAGTATTAACAATCTCAAGTTTATCCTCAGAAAGTACAATGAGAGAGGAATTACCTGTGACTTCTTAGGGTACAATTGTAGTCCATTTTCTACTGACCAGCTAAGGATGTTAGAAAGCTCGATATTTATCAAGTTTATTAAATCTTCAATTTTATCCGGATTCTTAGCTTAATATAGTTGCACATCATCAGCATATAGGTGGACAGTGGAATTTTTACAAACACACGGAAGATCATTAATAGACATGGAAAATAAAATAGGTCCCAGGATTGAACCCTGTGGTACGCCTTGTTTGACTGGTAAGGGTGCAGAACAATCGTCAGAGTTAACAGCAACTCTCTGATATCTGTCTGATAGAAACTGCAAATTAGTCTCACAGCACTATCACTAAACGAGAAGAATTTCCTTAACTTCCAGCAAAGTATCTTGTGATTAACTTTATCAAAAGCCTTACAAAAATCTAGTAAACACAAAAGCGTAATCTGTCTTCTGTCATAGTTCTGCCTTATATCTTCAATGATGTTGACCATAGCTGAAGAAGTACTATGATTAGCTCTGAACCCAGACTGTGCTTCGTATAATATGTTATTAAGAGCCAGATATTTAAGAAGCTGCTTAGCTATAAGTTTCTCAAAGACTTTTGATAAGAACGGAAGAATGCTGATAGGTCTATAATCAGAGACAGAGGTTGGATTTGTTCGTTTAGCAACAGGTATTACACGGCCAATTTTCCAGGATCTAGGAAAGGTTGATGAAGTAATGCAGTGGTTAATAATATGGGTAATGTGGGATACTATGAATGGCAATGGCAATGGCGTTAGATTTTATATCTCTAATTGCACTAATTACATCAGTTTCACGAATCGTTTCCACTTCAAAATGTCTGAAATTATATCTTTTCGCTTTTGTTAATGCATCAGTTCAAATCTTGTTAATTCAATTTGTCTTGATTTCAAATATCTGTACTTTAAGAAGTTCACTCTTGTCTGTGCAAGCACCCCCAAGACAATCTGCAGGAAAACTAAGTCCTGTGTTGACATCTTGGTGGGACACGATTGAACAATTTAAACGTCATGTACCAGTTGCAATGGTTCGTCATCGTCAACAGAGTTAAGCTATGACCTTCTATCACCTACTTACAGATTTGAATTGTGTATACGATGTGCCAGACATTCCAGCCTCACCAGACTTAAAGCCACTCCTCATCCTGGATAAAAATCCATTTACCAATGCATCGCTTTCCCATGACGAATAAGTTTCCTTTACTTCCCTCCGAAGGACAAGACCACAAGGATTTCGCGCAAAAAAAAATCCCGCCATTCAGCACAACTCAATGTCAATCACTGACGCACGGCACAGGTCGTTCATTTATTTGCATATCGGCATGCAATAATCGCGTTTCCACCCACTCCAAGAGCGGGAATTAATTCGATAATTTCCGGTCGTGTACCGCAGCCCACACATAGCATCCTTTACGGAGGAAATGCAGAGTCCCCAGGACCCACGCGCTTAACAAGAGTCCTTGCCCACCCACTCCTGCATGCTCTTCAGCTGTTTGCACTCTCTTTGAGTGCAGACACTTGCTGTTGCGCCATTATGCTGATGACCTTCGCGTGTTTGAGGGAATTATTTCCCAGAACAACCTACAAACGACATGTGATCCCCTCGAACGAGGGACGCTTTGTTCGAATCAGACTCTTTCGGCCTGTGTTTACTGGAACTTTTTAAGGGCACTTCGCTGCCCTTGTGTAGCTGCACTTGTTCCTATGCGTGATTATGTCGAGTTCCGTGCCTCACAGAGTTCGCCACCGCCCCGACATGCTATCACTCGCTACAAGTCCTCTGGATGTCTTCGGAAGCGGTGTGTGCATAAAGTATTAATAGTGACTTGCCTTGTTCGGGCTGGCCTTGATTTTCAGAGTAGAACCCATTTCAGAGTACGTCTCAGACAGCAGTACATGTGACACGCTTCCCGGAGCTGTGCTGAACAAGTTTTAATTAAAAGTGACAAAACTTCTGGCAGCGCGCGGGGCGGTCCTATCTATGATGCTCACTGTTTTGAGGGCGTTGATTTAGGTTTGTAGTTTGGCTGGGTTCTATTATGGGTGGTCTGTGACCGCAATATCGTAGCTTATCCGGCGTGGGTATCAGTGGAGGAGCCCTGCACATCACTTGGCTGCTGCTCAAGAGTTTACCCGTCGTATTTGCACATCAATCAGGCTGTGTTCGGTTACAAATTTGACACGAATTGTCTTGTGTATATACGATGAAACCCTGCGGCTGTAGCGGTTGACGCGTTTGCGTCTGACGGTACTTCCATGCGACATGAATGTGGAGCTGACACACTGACTGAGAAGGAAAAGGAGGATGTCTGTCGCTTGCCTTCGTGTTGCTTGTTCTACGCTGAGTTAGGCTAATCAACTGCTGAAATGACTTGAAGTTTTCGAAGATAAATCGAACCCACTTGGGGAACGTGCGAAATTTACTCTGTTTTCCCACGTCAATTGTTTATCTCTACTGATTATCGGGTGTTGGGGGTTGAGCTGTTTTTGAGGAAGGCAATAGCATAGGTTTGCTTGCGTGCAAGTGGGCGAGGGCAAAGGGAGTTTGTAGGAGATTGAAGGGATTTGGAAAAGATAAGCCTACAATGTGTGTTTGCCATTGTAAAAACTAAGGTACAGTGGCTCCCACGACTAATCGGACACAAAGAAAAAAATGTTTACCATGAAATACTTCCAAGAGAAATTTAGAAAAACTTAAAACTATATTTTTTTATTACTTAGAAGTACTCAATTTCATTCTGTTCCAACAAAATCGTATGTTAAGTTAAAAAACATACACAATTTGGAGAAAAATCAAAACGACATAACAATTCAACTTCTCACGTATAATCGGCTACTTTAACGACGGCACTGTAAATGCCGTCCCAGATGGAAAATCAGTTCGTGAAATAGACAAAATTGTGAAACGGAACAATTCCACAGTACATGACATCATTTCACGATACCAAAGGGAAGATCGGGTACATAATATGAGCAGAAAACGGCAAGGAAAAATAATAGAGCAGCTTTATGAGAGGCTAATTATCCGGTAAATCACCGAAAATCCTTTCTTATCCTCGGAATCTCTTAAGGCTTTTTTTAAAGAGACGGGGAATAAGGACGCGATAATCCTAAGAGTACTTCAAAATCACAATTCGAATGGACGTGTAGCTTAAAAAAAGCCAAATAAAATTTGATCTGGCAACAATATATAAGGCTTACAACCGCCCAAAACTTGAGTATAACGCTTGTATCTGGTCTGGAGCTCCCAGGACCTCACTGCACCTACTAGATAGAATTCAACAGCAAGCCATAAAACTTATTGGTAATAATAAAACTGCGAAGTCAATCGACTCTCTAGAACATCGACGAAATGTTGCGACGTTGTCACTATTTTATCGCTATTATAACTTGATGACTGGAAGCTGCATGCCCAGGACCGTCAGCGATGGAAGGCAGCAATTGCTCAAGCTCTAACTCTTTATGGGTCGCCGGCCTGATAAGGAAGTTGTAATTCCTCCCCTTCAAGAATTTATCCGCAATAGTCGCCTCACTAGGAATGCCCACCCGTTCACCCTTAAGCCCACCCTCGGACGTACAGTTAAGTTTAGAGACTCGTTCTTTAGACGCACGACACGAATATGGAATACTCTTCCCAGCTCAACTTTTCCCCCTCATTACAATCCACAGGCATTTAAAACCAATGTGCCCTAGTACCTCCTTTCCCTCTCTTCCTCTATACCTTCGACCCGTGCTGTGACTTAATTCTGGTCACTTAAGGGTACTAAAAAACCACTTTAGCGAGCGCCAATTAGAAAACAAAAAAATATATAAATAATAATTGAGTGGCACTACAGCCCACATGAGCCCAAGGTCTATCTTCTACAACAACTATTCGTGTTGTGCGTGCTACTGCTCTCTCACGAGTAGAAGGAACCTACAGTTTTTTGCCGACTCCTAGCGGCTAGATTTGAGAAGCTTTTCATAGACAATTGATACTCTTTGAGTGTTGTCAGCAACTCGAAAGAGGTGGTGCCGTGAAAAAATGGGAGTTGTCCCGTCCGGAATTCGACCTTAGACTTTCTGTGTGGGATTGACCACAAAAAAACCATACATAAGTGAAAAAATAAAAAGGAATGGCTCATATTTACAAAGGAACATCGTACGAAGGATATGTCATTCTGGAACAAGGTAAGATCCACATATTTTCGGTAATAAGTGAACCATTAGATACTATAAATTTGATTTTGTTTACCGACGAATGCAAATTCAACTTAAAGTGCTCAGACGGACAGGCCTATGTGAGAATGCTAATGAAGCATAGGCTCATACATAGGCTACTGGGGAGCAGGGCGGTGGGTCGGTTATGATATGGGGATGTATTTCGAGTGCTGGTGTTGGTAAGCTGCATATTGTTGAAGGCATCATGAATCAAAAAGCATACATCAACATTTTGAAACAACAATTGGTGCCAAATGTCAGCAAACTTGAAATACAAGACAATTTTGTTTCTACCAGGACAACGACCCAAAGCACACGTCATATTTAGCAAGGTCATGGTTATTATATAACTGTCCCAAAGTGTTTAAAACACCTGCACTCTATGCAATCGAGCATATCTGGGATGTGTGGTAGCACAAAGGCACTTTCGAAATATATAAAAGCTTAAGACAGATCTTCAAGAAGAATGGCAAAAAGTTAGTTCCGAAATATGTTTTAAGCTCCTTTCTTCACTGCCTCGACGCCTTGAAGAAGTTACGAAATCAAAAGGATACGCAACCAAATACTAAACATTAAGTGTCTGATTATACGTTAGAGGTTGAATTTCTTAGTCGTTTTGGTTTTCTCAAATTGTTTACGTTTTGCCATTGAAAACAAACAAATTTTGTTAGCATAGAATGAATTTTAGTTTCCATACAAAATAAAATTATGAAGTAAAATTACGAGGGGCGTTCAATATATTCTCGGTATTGATATGAAGAAAAATGCAAATTCAATTTAAATTGTTTTTATTTTTCAATATAATCTCCCCTAACATCAATGCATTTGTTACATCATGAGATAAGCTTTATTAAACCCTCAAAAATAAATTAAAAACATGATTCTTTTCTGTGTCCGATTCGTCGTAGGAGCCACTGTAGATCTTAAAACCATGATGGAGCTTCTAGGTGGAATCTACCTACCTTTGACTTAGGAACTGAAGATGCTTCATTGACCTACAGTGGATCAACAAAGAACTCGAAGACCTTCTTTTGTTTCCTTTTGAAAGAGCTTATCCTCCCTAGACATGAATTTGAAAACAAATATCCAAAAGCAAATAAATCGATTTTTTCGTAGGTTTTACATATTATCTCCGTATTAGTCTAACTTTGGGCTAATCCACAGCTGTGCTACTAACCTTATCCGTCTCCTAGACGATGATGGAAGTAATATTCTCATTCTTCGCGTTTTTTCGAGAGCTTCCAACCTGTGTAAGGCGGACCTCTTCTAGATCTGCAGTCAAACTGACATACCTCTCCGGACAGCGACGATAAAGGACGTGCTCTCTAATTTCTACCAACTTCTAGAGGAATGGTGCAGGGTTCCATTCTTGGTCTGCTCTTTTTCTCACTAGATATACATAAATGAACTTCCAAAAACTGTGGCGGAGCTCCCTTGGTATAAGATGAAGACTTTGACTGCACAATGAATAAGGATCTATAGAATATATTTCCCCCTCTATTTGTTTAGACTGTGGAACGTCTTGGAATGTCTTCGAAGATTTTGTGTCTTGTGATTTTGAACCTGCTGAAGGCAAGATGTTGGCAGTCTTTTAGGCTGTGTTTCACAGTTTCTTTGTATTGTCCTCAATGTCGTCAGATTTTCGTTCTTATGTGACTCGTTGAGTTGGGTTGTAATTTTATGCACCTTATCCTGCTTGTGCTTCCCATATCACGTTCAATTTTCAAAGACCCGTTTGGTGTCGCTTCTCCTTACTATGAACTACTTTGACTGCTTGATACCTTAATGGTATCTTGGTCTGGCGTCCCAGTTATGTAGATGCTAGATTATCCTTGTTGAATTGAATTCATTGAAGAAAATGGCCCAAGATTATGCACTCATGTCATTCGGGGTAGACCATAAGCAACATGCCTCTCGAGCTAGGACGATCTTTCGCAGGCTGCCTCCAGTTGCGCACTCCAAGCTGATTGTGCTCATTCTTAACTTGTGTGGGCCATCTCAACTTAAGCCGTTCTCGTTTCCATGAGTCGGACTCGAAGACTCTTCGGATCGTAGCTGTGATGTCCATATGCATTACATAGCCTATCCATCTTAAGCGTTGTATTGGAAGTCGCTGGACCAGGCGCATGCCGCCGTACAGCCTATAAAGATCGTCATTGAATTTTCACCTCTAAATATCATCAACACAAACAGGACCTAAAATCGAACGCAGAACTTTTTTCTCGCAGAGACGAGTCAGTCACGTACGTTCAACTGATGTAGACTATCGGAGACGTGGTCTTCTTTGCCGGCCTTGCCCCTCGGTGGTGAAGTCGAAAACTTTTAGTGCATTGGTGTCGTTCGTTCTACATGACCTGGGCGTCTGAGGCAAGAGACTCAAATTTCGGATCAAGGTCGTTTGGTTCGTCCCTCAGCCTCCTTCTTCAAACACTCTTCACTCCGTCCGATTTCGTTAGTGTCCACGCTTCTCTGCCATGCAGTCGGGCTTGGGCAATCAAAGTGTCTTTGCTTGCGATAATTTCAGACCGTAAATATGTTAGACAAGACTTTAAAGTGGTAGAAGTTCAAAGTCATAGCTGTCTATGATGACATTTTCTCCAAAACGTCAGTATTGATGAACTCCTTTAGCAGGCAGCATAAACGTTGCACGTATGCTCACTAATCACAAGACCCACCTTGCCAACCCTATGCCGCGGGTTTCTTGCTGACGTTTGGGAGCATGCTCTTGGTCAGCCTACAGCCTTGAGAATACTGCTATATCTGGTTGTGCTGCCGAGACACCCGACTGTCGATGAAGGTCCTGACCAAGGACGCGAGCAGTCACACCGTGTGTTCAGGCCCTATTAGTGTCTCAATTGATCCTAGCGAGTTCGTCTGCAATCTCCATCCCGTAGTGTCCAAAAACCGAGACAAATCTGAGCTGACGAGACTAGTATCAGTGCGAGTTTAAGCCAAGACCAGTAAATTTTAGTCGAAAGACGGCCTTGATTTTGCATCCCACGATGTTAATACCAAGGGGGGAAGTTTCAGCTATGCATCAAGAGCAAAGCCAGGCGTGCTAGGGAATGCCCCTGTACAGCCAAGACCGACCGTCAAGGGCTTGCTCATTTCACCAAACAAATGATGCGCAAGAGAGAAGAGGTCTTATCATTGCCGTGATCCAAATGGATTTTCTTGGTGATAGTCCCCATTTTTTGCCAAAAACTGACTGCGCCTTGGAAGTTTTCGTCTCAGTGTGTTCTTTTTTCAAAGAATTGGTTTGACTAAGATAAAACTCAGGCACTTAGCTTCATCGGAAAATGGAATGATGACAACTTTAGGAAATAGTTGAGTCGGACGAGACTCCTCCTCCTCGTGAAGAGAAGAACCTGGATTTTAACAGAATTGACTGAAAACCGAATCCTGGTACTTCAGTCATCCATCATGTGTAGAGCCGCATGCCCAATTGCGCGTACAAGACATGATCCAGTGACGAGTGCGTTATTCGCGTAAGTCGGGGTGTCGGTATTTGATCTATTGAAGGTGACAAGCAGAGTCGACCAACGTGTTCCATAGGAGAACAGACAGGACGCTACCTTGTCGGCAGTTCCTGTTTACCTGCGAAATTGACATGCATACTGGTTGCAGTCCGCAGTCCGGGTTATAGCTCTGTTCATTAGAATTGACTTTATCCACAAAACCAGTGATTCTTCCGCGTCGTGTTCTCTAGCCGCGTTTCGGATTCCATTGTCCATTGTCAAAAAAAGCGCCCCACAATTGTGAAAAGCCCACCCTATGTCAAGAATATACGTAGCGCGTATTCTTTTCTCTCAAGTCTACTTTCCAACCAGATCTTGAAACGGCGTCTCCCAAGATATTCTGCATACAGTTAATAAGAATTTCTTGATGAAGAAGGTATGGCAAGGATCAACCAGATTTATAAGGAACTCCTGAAAGAAACATCCTGCAATAGAAGTATCCTCATAGATAATGTTGAGATTAAAATGGACGGCTCCATACGGGTCTGAATTTTTCTTACATGACAGGGAGAGGCTTAAGTTAGTGATTTTGAAGCCGAGGTGCTAAGAGTAATTTAAATTAGAAGCTCACATCCTTTAAGGCCTCTTACGAAAGTTATACACTTTGTTGAAAATACGCTTAATAGCTCTTCGACGCACACGCAGAAGGTCTAGGTTCGATTCGCGGACGGGACATCTCGCAATTTTTCACCGCACCAACTTTTTCGAAATGCTGACAACACTCAACGAGTATCAATTGTCTATGAAAAGGTTTTCAAATCTCGCCGTCCGGAGTCGGCAAAACACAGTAGGTCCCTTCTACTCATGTGAGAACAGTAGCACGCACAACAGGAGTAATTGTTGTAGAAGCTAGGACCTGGTCCCTTGTGGGCTGTAGTGCCCCTCAATTATTATTATTAGCTTATTTCTTCTTTGCGCCAGGGATGAGCATAGTCACCTAATACAACATACAACACCAACATTGGTTGCACTATACACAATGTTCCCTTCAAAAGTAAAATAACCAACCGATAAGGATCTTTTCTAAAAGTCGTGGACACAACTACTCCCAATGCAAAACTACGAGTCCAATTCGATTCAAATATTGACAATCTACATTCGCATTAGCAATTGAAGAAGAGGCAAAACGAGCTGGCCTTAAGATCAACGAGGGGAAAACAAAGTATATGCTGTCGACTAAAAAACGTTCCGTCATACAACACCTAGGACAAAATTTATGTATTGACAATTATAGTTTTGAGGTAGTAAACGAGTTTGTCTACCTCGGGGCAAACGTTAACTCCACAAATGACACCACAGTGGAGATTCGACGTAGAACCACCTTTGGCAAACGATGCTACTTCGGTTCGTCGAAACAACTGGGGTCAAAACCCCTGACTCGAAGGACCAAAGTCATGCTCTACAAGACCCTTATACTGCCAGTCCTGCTTTATGGAGCTGAAAGCGGGACGGTAAGCAAGTCTGCAGAGCAGATTCTTGGTGCCTTCGAAAGAAAAATTCTACGTCGGATATATGGTCCCGTCTGCGAGGAAGGTGAATGGAGGAGAAGACATAACCGCGAACTCTACGAGCTGTACCAGGATGTGGATGTAGTACGGAAGGCAAAAATCCGTCGACTACACTGGCTCCGCCACATCGAACGCATGGACAGCAACACTCCAGCGAAGAGGGTCTTCGAATCTGAGCCTCCTGGTTCGAGAAGAAGAGGACGACTGAACCTCCGGTGTAGAGACCAAGTTATCGCGGATGTAAGACAGCTTGGCCTTGATGACTGGAAGCAGCGTGCCCAGGACCGTCAGCGATGGAAGGCAGCAATTGCTCAGGCTCTGACCCTTCATGGGTCGCCGGCCTGATAAGAAGAAGAAGACATTCGCATTGCCGAGAATGTACTACACCATTGTAGATTTCACTGGCAAAAGTGTGGCTACCAGGCGGTAAGGCTTATCAGATCTCCTTTGCATTACTTATTTTATTTCTGAAGTCCTTGAGGGGAAAGTATATTTTGCTTGTCAATACATTTGGTTCAAATCTATCATATATACGAAACCATACATGAGTGAGTGTAAAATGCATATATCAAGTTCTGTTTGTTTCATTGACTTTATGAACCTTGTTGCGCAAGCAGATGCACAATTTCGTTTTCGTGGAACTTAAGCAGTAGCTAGTCCTTAAGCACCTCTTGAAGTGTAAGCAGATGAAGTGAACTTTGTGCGTTATCTGAAAACACATTTCCACATAACTTCAAGTCCCAATTTTCTCCCTAAAAATGTCAATCATTCCACAAACCCCTTTTAAAAGTTCACAAAATGATAATCCCCCGCATGTGGCAGAACTATAATTTGCAGGAGACCACACCGCCCCACTGAAGAATCAATTATTCAATTGAACGTGAATTGAAATTCAACTCGCAGCACACTAAAACGCTTAACAAACTCCCCGAAAATACGGGCGAACCTCTGAACAACCCCCTCGTTACGGCGCCGGGTAATTACCAGCCATGTGAAGAGATAAGTGACAGAAGGGACCGTACGGCGCTCGTAAAAAAGATTATCTACATGACAGAATAATTGTCTTTATACGTCAATAATCGTTATCCCCTATCTGGTGATGGGGGAGCAAAGGGAAACAGATGTTACTCGCCGGAGTGGCAACAGCCCGAGTCAGCGGCGGCGGTGTATCCATACTGACATAAGTCTGCGCACCTCGAGTTTGGGAAATTTATGATTGAATTTTGAAATTATCTCCCAGTGCTGTCAGGCATCGAAACGTATGAGGAAACAATTGAAAAATTACGTAGATACGTCCGTGCGTGTATGGCCGTTGTTCGTGCCGCCCCTTGTGTGGTGACGGGGATACACGTGCGTGTGGTTGGGGGGGGGGGCGCACATTTTATTACATTATCCTTACGTGTGCTTCATTCATCATGGCTTCAAAGAGTTCGTGAAATATTTGAAATGTTTCCTCCTGGCAGCAGGCTGGCAGGAAGGAGGACGAGCTTTACTCTTCAAGCCTATTGTTTTCGCAAACACATGTGCATACAGGACAGAGAGGTTGCCTAATGTTTCATGCATGTTGTCAAGGTTGTATAAACAGGAAGGACCTGGTTGAAGGGTCGAAAGATATGATGAATCGTCTTCTTGTCATGCAGCAGGGGCTCTGTGTGCATAGTTTAGTTCATTTTGTGCAGACTGAATAATTTCGTGATGTGAAGAAGGGTTTGAGATGGGGATCTTTTTACACCGCAAAAATTGATTTGAGGCTGATTGTCTAACTCAGAAATAAGTTGCAGTTGGTGTGATGCGTAATTCAGCATGGGCACGTCCGGAAATTCCAAAAAAAAAATTAACGTATTTTCTCATCAGGTGTTTGGCTGCTGGAGTGGATGAACTGTCCGCAGAACTGTTTAAAGCAGCTGGAGATGATCTAATTGGGCGCATGCACCAGCTCATCTGTAAGATGCGGTCGAAAGAAAGCGTGTCCGATGAGTGGAATCTCAGCGTCGTATGTCCGGTCCATAAGAATGGAGACCACTTCGACTGCACCATCTATCGAGGAATTAGTCTCCTTAACATCGCATACAAGATCCTTTCTGCCGTATTGTGTGATGCCTGAAACCGTTCGTCAGGAACCAGATTGGTCCTTATCAGTGTGGTTTCAGGCCAGGGAAGTCCACCATCGACCGAATCTTCACACTACGGCAGATCCTGGAAAAGATCCAAGAAGTGCAAATCGACGCTCACCACCTATTCGTCGATATGACAGTATGCATAGAGACAAGCTAAACAGTGACTTGTCTTGCTTTGGCATTCCTACGTAACTCGTCAGATTGTGTAGGATAACGATGGACAACTCTCGCTGCTCCGTCAAGGTCGGGAACGATTTCACCGAGACCTTCAATGTCAGAAAAGGATTAAGACAAGGCGACACGCTGTCATGCGACTTCTTTAACATCATTCTTGAGAAGATCGTGCGTAACACAAGTAACAAGTCTTCCAAAAGTCAGTTCAATTGCTAGCTTATGCCGACGACATTGACTCGATTGGACGAACACAACGAGCCGTCCATGAGGCGTTTGCTGGCATTGCAGCAGTAGCGGCTAAGATGCGTCTGGTGGTTAATAAAAGCAAAAAGAAGTACATGATATCCTCAGAAAAGTTTACACAACATCGACGTTTCTGACAGAGCGTCACACTATGCAGCAGAAACTTTGAGGTAGTCACGAGCTTTGTCTACCTCGGCTCCACGGTAAATAGGGATAACAGCATCATCAGCAAAATCAAACGCAGACTAACTCTTGCCAATTGCTGTTTCTTTGGGCTCAAGAGGCAAAAGCTTGCTCCATATAACAGCTTGATCATACCAGTCCTACCCTATGACGCGGAAACCTGGACGTTACCAAAAGCGGATGAGGAAGCCCTTAGTCTTTTCGAGAGGAAAGGTTTGCGTTAGATTTTTGGTCCTGTTTGCGTTGATGGCGTCTGGAGGAGAAGATTTAACGACGAACTCTATGAGCTGTGCAGCGACATACGCCATATAGTGCATATAGGCCATGTAGAGCGTATGGACACCACTGTTTCGGCGCGAAAAGTCTTCGAATCTGAGCCATTGGAACAACGCAACAGAGGACGGCCCAGGATAAGGTGGCGCACACAAGTGGAGAAGGACCTCTACTTAACTTGGAGTGCGCATCTGGAGGCAGCTAGCGAAATATCGTGCTGGCTGGAGAGGCATGTTGGTTGAGGCCCAGGTCCAACCCGGACTGTAGCGCCACAAGAAGAAGAAGAAGAATTTGGGTAGAAGGTGAAATTTTTATTTTTCGGGATTTTAGACTAACCTTTGCCAGCCTTCTGTTATATAGCATTGCAAAGGGTATCATCCTGTTCGAAGTTGGCAGTCTCTTGTTATGTGACCAGAAATATTTGAGACGTTTGGAAAGTGTTCCACATACGCACGATCGCACGTGGCTTTTGCTGGGCACTTAGTCCAGTAATCACCCAAGTATTGCCGCAGCTCGGGGAGCATCTATTAAGTAGGTCAGATTAAAAACAAAATTATTTTCCGAGCCAGTTGTTGTTACCATGCTAAGAGATGCAATGAATATAGAGGGGCTCTAACGTTTTCAAGGGTTTCGTTTTCTCGATTTAGCGAATGCCTCATAGTTTTGGAGTGTCCGTGGTTTCGTCTGTAATGTCTGCTACGACTTTTATATTTCATAAACGTTGGACTATTGCGTAAGTTTTAGTTTAATTTTGCGGGTATCACCTGTCGAGGAATAAGTAAGGACTAAATTTAAAATTGTATCCTGGACTGACAAAACGAACTTGCCTTGGTTGACAACTTTTTTCTTGTTTCTTATAGCTTCGGAGCAGTATGACGTCAAAGTCGGTAAATTACTTTACCTGCACCACCTCTCTCCAGAATCTACGCCGATGAACCTTATAACCCTAAAAATTCACAAAATATTGGCAACTTTTTTTAAATTATTTCTTCGGGCATTCTTAGCCATAAGGGGTCAGAAGCCATAAGACGGTGAATGTCAAAACGCTTAAAATATGTTTTAAAAACCTAGTTGAGGGGTTACAAAAGGCAAAAGAAAGGATTAATGCTTGTACTTGAAAGTTTCGATCCTTGACTAGTCGGTCAGTTTTAAATTCACCCAAAACGCCTTTATAACTTCTTGTCTAATTCACTCCAAGTACCCGACCGTCCCACATATGCCAGAGTCTTCTTTTCTTTCAATCTTCGAAGCAGTTCTGATATGCAATTTTTGGTATGCCCTTGAGCTCTCTCAGTGATTCGGTTTGTATCTCCTACATTGACAGAGAAAGTGCTCACCTTCTCCACAGGGGACGCGAAGGGTGTGTTCACTCAGCTCAAGTAGACTTAGGTGCTTAGCAAAGGTGAAGTGTCCCGTGTCCGTGTCCCGTTTATACGCCAACAAGTTTTTTGCACTCTTTTCCGTCTAGAGGTAACAGAAAAGCCGCGGATTTTTTGCTGACGTTCGGTAGCATGCACTTGGTCATCCTGCATCATGGAGAGTCATGCGACCTCTGGTTGTACCGTTAGGAGTCCCAACCGTAGACGGAAGCCCTAACCAAGGAAGCGGGTAGTTCCAAGGTGGGTTCGGGCCCAACGAATGCCTCTTTGGAACCTTGCTGAGCTAGTTCATTAGCAATCTTGCTTCCAATCGCAGATGTTAATGCCAAATGGTTGTTTTCTTTCAGTTCATGAGGAACCAAAAAACTTCGTACATAGCAAAGCTATTTTAAATGATTTAAAATGCATGTTCGTATGTTATATATGAAGCATCTCTGCATGTCTTGTATTGTGACGATCCGAACAAATTATTTGGATCGGGAATGCGAAGGGGCAGATTTCGTATACTTGATTTGTTGCTAAGACTCATGCTTATTGATAATTTAGATTTCTGTTTGATCGTTGTGCCTCTATTGTTGCTACTTAAGAAGCTTTCGTCAAAAGCAATAAATCATTGTAACAAAAGACTACAAGAATTTCAAATGACTCGTTTTCATTCTGAAAACTTCAATAACTGTCCATATTTACACCAAATTATTATTTTGTTCTTATGAATGTTATCGTTTTAATTTTGACTGCTAAGAAGGGCAGGTGCACAGAATACGAAGAAATGTTCTTCCTTATTGCATTCCCGACCGAATCCCTTTTCCATAATGAATCGTGAAGCTGTGTCTTTCATCACTAGTTTCATTGCCTTTACATAGACGAGGACGTTAGTCTTTTCAAAGGCGTTTGTTTGTCGCAAGGACTTTGAACACGCCTTTTAGTTACTGAGCATCCCTACAACATCCGACCACTATTTACTTACATAATCATCTGTTTGCATATCTGTGGATGTCGATTTGTCGGCAACTTACCATCAATCCGTTTCTAACAAAAGAATGTAATGACACATGAAAATATTTGATTTCTGCTGGGAAATCACTGCAATGGTAGAGAAGGAACAGTGACGTAGGAAACTAAAATAAAACACACGCCGTTTTTTTTTCCTTGTTTGAAAAGAGAATAGCATTATCTTGTTATATATTATTTTTTCTTAAGCGAATTTTGTTTTAGCGAAGTTCAGTTTTGGGTGAATGGATACGTGAAACAGGAGAACAACCATACTTTGTCTGCTGTATAAATTAGTGGAATAAATGTTCCGCCCTTCTTGAACAGAACGTTACAGTCAATAGTAAAATAGTATAAGGTTGTCAAATATGTCCCGTTCGCTTTTTTGCTCTTCATTCAATGCTTCATAAAAAGTGTTACAGTGATCGGATTTTGGTCAACTATGCGCCGTTTTGTTCGATAATCTGTTTTCATCTAGACGGCAACTTTATAGTACCCCCTCGTAGAAACCCCTTTTCACAAGCCTCTTTTGAGTTCAACTTTACACCACTAAGGGCGTTGGCCATGGACAAGAATAGGTTGTAATCACTTGGAGCTACATATGTCCGGGCTATATTTTGGATGCGATAAAACCTCCCATTCGAGCTCCCGTAGCTTCTAACTGGTTATCAACGAAGTGTGCGGTCTGGCATTGTCCTGGTGGAACACTACACCCTTCCTGTTGGTCAAATTCGGACGCTGCTAGTCGATCGCCTTTTCGAAGTGATAGAGTACCATCCCCCACAATACCATTATTCTCACGGAACGTTTTGCGGATTTGACTTTAACGAAGGAAAACTTTAAAATAGCGCGAATTTCGGCGTTAGTGAACTCCATGTTTACACGTCTATAACTGTTGAACGCAATATTCAAACTAATCATGCCTCGTCGTTTTGTAGGTTATGTCAAGACCTTTCAAATGATGTATAGTATTGCCAGACACGAGCTCTGTAGTGCTTTGTACATAGCCGGAAAAGTCAAAAGACAAAAAGGCGGAAGGGAGTTATAAAGTCATGATTACTGATGCTTTTAATTCAACAACCATGATGTGCTGTAGCTGTGGATTTGACAAGAAGACGGTATCGGGTGACAAATTAAGACTTGATTTCAACGAAGGTAATTCATGCAGTATATCAATTTCTGACAAAGCTATAGATACAACGTTAATGGATTGTCGAATGTTAGATAAAGCAAATATGTCAGATATTTCATTTTTGTTATCACTTTGCTAATCTTTGTGCCACATTCACGATGGAATGCTCATCAAGGTATTACTTTGGTATTTATGAATGGTCGCTATAGCGTAGTGGTAAGTGCGTATATTGCCACGCAGAAAGTCTAGGTTCGATTCCCGGACGGTACACCTGGCAATTTTCTACGGCACCACCTCTTTCGAGTTGCTGCCGAAATAGTATCAATTGTCTGTGAAAAGCATCTCAAATCTCGCCGTTCAGAGTCGGCAAAAAACTGTAAGTCCCTTCTCCTCGTGAGAGAACAGTAGCACGCACAACGAGAGTAGTTGTTGTAGAAGCTAGGCCCTGGTCCCATGTAGGGTGTAGTGCCACTCAATTATTATTATTATTATTATTATTTATGAATGAACTTAAAGTACTAGGAGTGCAGTTTCCTTCGGAGTTGACACAGACGACAGGATTCATTTTTAAAAGTTTTATGATCATACCATTTCGCAATCTCTTATCCAATCAAACAGATCTATTCGAATTTATTTATCAACGCGTTGGGTTGGAATGAACCTGAAAATTTTATCTAGATTGGCAGGGTGCACAATCTCGAACCATTCAACCGAACGTAAATATTGGTCAGCTTAGGCAAAATTCATTTCAATTCTCAGAATTTCAAAAATGAATAGAGAATTTTTTGGCTCTTTAAACAAATTTTGAGCAGAATTTCCTTTTAAATTCATTTCATTTCAAAATTTTCGAAAATGTAAAATTATACGAATTGACGAGAAACGATTTTAGCTTTTCCAAGTACTTCATTTTAATTGCATAATGGACTTCTATTTGCATTTTGCAGCGGACTCATAACCTAGTTTTAAATGAGTAAATTGGCGCGAATTTCATCAGGACTCTGGCAATATTTTGGTTTCCAGTAACGCGAGTAATTTTTATATTTCTGGAAAATGAAAACAAACAGCTCGAAATGGCTTCAATAAATAAGGCTATCTCC
Organism: Eristalinus sepulchralis; assembly: GCA_944738645.1. Lineage (NCBI taxonomy): Eukaryota > Metazoa > Arthropoda > Insecta > Diptera > Syrphidae > Eristalinus > Eristalinus sepulchralis. Next base: position 48,226,560 of record OX122882.1, read on the forward strand.
CTTAATCCATCGGCAGGTAAAACCGTCATTATACACGAATTACGGGCAATATGCAGCCGTACCCTGAGGATGTTCATTTTGATGAGTGCTGTGTAGTGGGACAGCCGAATTTCAGAATTGGGTTTGATTTCACCTCTATAGTTGATGATAGTTCGTTCGAAAACGAAATAAACTCAATCTGGGGAAAAAATTGCATGAAAGTAAATAAGTGGCTTTCATTTCATTGATTGAAAGAGAATTAATGTTCACACACACGGTAAATTTGAAATGGGAGATATGCTACTTTCTTATAATTCTTCCACCTGACAACTGATTTAGATATGTTTTCCACTTAAATTTCAGTGGGCAACATAGCATAGTGAGTAAGTGCTTCTAGTCACACGCCAAGAAGTCATAGATTTCATTCTTGGACTGGACAACTCGCATTTTTACGCGGCACTATTGTGGCCTTAGGGTGGCTCGGCAAGCCCCTAATTAAGACCCCAAATTAAATTCTCGTATACCCGCAATAATCGCTAAGTTACGGAAATTTTCAAACGTGTTTATCCAAAACTCAGTGAAAGTTACTTCAAAAGATCAAGAGAAATGACCAACGGAGAGACCAAAACTGTCTCTCGTTTCGTTGAAACGAAAGCCTAAAAACATAAGAAGACCAATTTTGTACGAGTATGTATGATATGACTTTGCCTGAAAGTAGAAAATGTAAACTTATCAAATCAAAAGCTTGCCAATATCAAGTTTTATCAGATGCTATGGACAGACAAATTGTAGTGGGCAAGTGCGTCGACTCACGTGCTAAAGGTCCTTGTTGTGATTTCTGAACTGCAATTCGCATTTTTTCATGGCTGACAACACCCAACAGTCACCTTTGGCTAGTAAGACATGTACAAACCTTAACAATTGCTAACATTCGAGGCATGTTTGTGTGTCGAAGCAACTGCCATCATCAGTTTTAAGCAGGAAAAATATGAGTGACTTAGTTGATGATCTCACAGCGCAAGGGTAAGACTCCCCGCAAGACTAGGAGTTGTATACTGTGAGTTATGCATCGGATGCTTAGACAGAGAGGAGGTTTTCTTTCTCTTCCTTCCTCACGCACCTACTCGTACCTTATTGCAATGCATTAACCTCCATTAGGCAAAAGACTCTGAGAATATTATTTGAAAGGCTTAACAGACATACTACATACCAAGTGATCACCGTGACTAGTGAGTACGAGTAAGTGCGTCGACTCAGGCGCTGAAGATCCCAGGTTCGAATATAGGATTGAACACCTCTTGAGTGTTGTCTTGATGACATCAGTAAAAGAATACTTATAGGAGGCTTCTCAAAATTTCAGGGTCGGCAATGAACTGTAGGTCCCCCCTAGTCGTGAACAATAGGGGGGACCATGATGAGTATGTTGCAGAAGAAGCTAGACACTGGTCTCTTGTATACTGCAGTGTCGATAGCGCCGAAATTGTTTGTCCACATAAGAGAGTGTGCCCTTAACACAATGGAATAGGGCTTGCTGTTACTAGAATCTATAACCCTTTTTTTAGACTAAGTCAACTGAATTGGAAGCACAAGTAGCTGAGCGTAGTCTTTTATTTTCTTAACAGATGGGCTTGGCACTTCGTATCTTTTTGTTTCATTGATATACAAAGATAACAAAATCTTCCTTGACAGTTTTGTTTCCAATTGACTTAGTTTCATTTTCCATGCAAAAAGGAAATAAGCTAAATTTTCTATTAAGACAAAAATGAAAGTCAGTTCGTCAGTCATGTCCTAATACTGTAGCAGCAAATCAAGCACAATTTTGGTCCGGTAATTTTGAGATCAAATATGAGCCAGGCTCTAGAAGGGCGGTGGTCAAACATTTTAATAAAATTATGGAAATCGTTGAAGCCGACTATCATATAAGCACAGTTTCGATTGAACCGGAGGTGAAAATTGCCGGTTACAAAAATCGATGTATGGAAAGCATGCGAGTTTCTATGGATGAATCGCTACTGAATAGCAATAAAATCGATCGATTTTTGAAACGAAAGATAACTGAAAATACAAAATTGGCCGTTTACGACAACATCAAATGAAATGGTTTGTAGTTGAAGGGTGAATCTGGCGCCAACGTTGCACAAGCCAGGACTGTCAGGAAGATTTTGCCTTGTGTTTATTTATCTACCACAATCGTGTACCATTCGAAGGAAACAATCGCTTAGAAGCCTCCGTCTTTTCCCAAAAGACGAGAAGTTGTCCTTCACAAGCCTAAGGGAAAGTCACACACGGCGGTGGTTACCCTTTAGAAGATCCCGTTTTGAAGATTCTTATTATTCCTACCTGTGATTTCTACCTACTCCTGATAATGAGGAACGATTTTGTTAACAGAAAAATCGCTTCAAAGGAGGTTTGCTAAGTTGCGTTTCTGCAGCTTTTTGATCATAAGTACAAGGGTCTCTTTTGGAGAGGTATAGAAAAATACCTGCGAAATGGCAGACAGCTTTTGAACAAAATAGCCCATCGAGGTTTGAACTTTTAAAATGCGAGTCATAGTCGATACTTAGAATTTGGAAGTATCATTTCGGCAGACTGTTGAACGGGAATGAGAACACAAACACCGCTGTGAGGAAGAATGTTCGACTACATCCAATGAATGATGCTAGCTCAACCTAGGCGATGTTAAGATAGCGATATCGAGACTAATATCGAATCGAAGCCACCGGTGCAGAACGGCTATCTGCAGAGCTTTTTAAGGCAGCTTGAGATGAGATGATAGTGAGTATGCAACAAGCAATCTTCATGACGTGGTCAGACGAAAGCATGCCCGATAACTGGAATCTCAGCATTGTTTCCGAAATACACAAGAAAAGCAACCTTTTTAAATGTATTTACTGTAGAGGTGTAGTTAGTATTATTGTGAAAGCCTGAAGCCATCAGAGTGGCTTCAGGCCAGTAAAGTCCACAATAGACAAAATTCTAACGGCAGATCCTGGAAAAGGCCCAAGAAGTACATGTCGACACTCATCACCTGAGATCGTGATCCTGAGAAGATCGTGTGTAGCTCACAAATCAACGCCAGAGGCACGATCTTCCAAAAGTTGGTTCATTTGCTGGCTGACGTGATTTGACGAACACAGCGAGCCGTCAATGAGGAGTTGGGTGGCAATGGAGCAGAAGTGGCTCAAATCAGTTTGGCGATAAATGAGGGCAAGTTGAACCGTATGGTGCCATCAAGGACAAGGAAACACAACATCTAGTCAGGAATCAAGGACTTCGTCTACCTTGGCTCCGTGGTAAATAGGGAAAACAACATAGGGACCAAAATCAATTCTTTGGGTTCAAGAGGCAATTAACTTAATGAGCCCTCCCTCAAAGGAGATTGCGCACACAAGTGAAGAAGGACCTTAACCAACTTGGACCTTAACGCAACTGGAGACAGCGTGCAAGCTGGAACGGCTTGTTGGTTGAGGCCCAGATTCACTCCGGACTGTAGCCCCAGTAAAAGAACATGACAGCGTACATAGAGATGAGCCATAAAATGTCATGTCTAGCTTTAACATTCGTACCTAACTTGTCAGTTCTTGTGCAGGGTGATGATGTTGCTGCTCCGTGAACGTCGGTTCCGAGCACACAGAGACGTTCAATATCAAAAAAGTTTCAAAACACGCTGTCATGTGACTTCTGAGAAAGTCGTGAAGAACTCAATCGCCAACACATGAGGCATGATTTCCAAGAATCCGTGCAATTACTAGCACACGGACGATATTGGCTTGATTGGTCGAACACAGCTATCCGTCAATAGTATCGAAAAGAAGACATTCAAAATCGGTCACATTAGACAGCTATACCATCGAGTTAGTGAAGGACTTCGTCCTTTTCGGCTTACAGTATACATGTAACGAACAACATGAGTACTGAAATCATGGATTGGATCCCTCTTTCGAAGGACCAAGTTTATATTATGAAACACCGTGATCATCCCTGTACCACTCTGTGGCACAAAGACCTTTACAATTTTAGGAGCAGATGAAGATGAACTTTTCTGTGTTCCATCGTTGGCCCTGTTTGCGTTGATGGTTTTTAGAGATGAAGGTTCAACTGCGAACTATACGGGCTGTACAGCGACATTAGGCTAGCCAGGCGTCTACGATTCAGAGCCAAAGAATGCTAAGCCATATAGAGTACATGGAACCCATTGCTCCAGCCCGAAGAGTTTTCGACTGCGAACCGTGCGACCCCCCAAGTGCGACTGTGCGACCCCCCAAGTGGATAAGGATTTCAGATAACTTGGAGTGAGAAATTAGAAGCAACTGGGTAAAGATCGTGTCAGTTGGAGAGGCTTCTTCGTAGATGCCCAGGTTCATCCCGGACTGTAGCGCTATATGAAGGGGAAGCATCAATGCTTGAACTCTTCGCAAATTAATTTTATTTCGTGCGCACGCCCTTCCTTTATGTTTGGTATGTCATGAATAAGCGACAAGATACAACATTATTTCGAAAGAACAATTTGGAGATCATTTAACGCCTCAAAACGGTACGCCGTGCTCTCTAATTGATTACTGCCTCATTTGTGGTAGGTAGGTCGCACGGTTTCTAAGTTCTAAGAGTGGATGAACTCCCCTTCTCCAATCACTTACCCTTGAAATTTAAAATAAATCGCAAAGACCACAAGAACAAACCTCATCCTGTCAACATTAAGATGGATAAACCGATTTAAAAAAAATCAAAACAAATTTAGTCCGTAAAGGCAACACTTTAGAGCTCAAAATGACTTTGTGTTGGCCGCTGCCCTTGCTTCAAATTGATGAAAATGATTCGTGCATTTTCCATGGACACGTGCAAGTCTCAGTGCCCACAGCCTCACTTTGCGGCTTCTTTTATGTGACCACAAACGTGTTTGATAAGTTCCTAAGATTATTTGTCATAAATTATGCACTAAGGCTATTTCCTCCATCGGGGAAGTTTCCTGTGTTTCATTTTCGTGAGTGCTGCTACAGGCGGCTAAGACATAACTTCTCCGGAATCCACTCCTGTTGTGTGTGTTATAGTTTCTTTTTTCGCTCTCTCCTTTTCCAGAAGTAGGAGGATTATAAAGTTTCAGCCAACTTGGAAAAGTTTTTTTTGTTTTCTGACAACTATCGTATCTGAGAGGTTGTGCTGTGAAGATTGAACAGTACTTGGGAACTAGTTTCACATTCTTATTACAGGGATCGATTCAACTTTCACCCCTCTAAATTGTTCCTAATATAGAATCTTTAAGCCTTGACTAATATCCCCTTTCATTGACATTTAAAAGTCACTGAAGCTATACTTTTCAATCGACGGCATTGAAATACGTCCCACATTGAAACATTGATACGAAAACTTCTCTTTCAAAATTCTGAACCGGTTACTTTGAATGTGAATCATTAGAAGATTGAATTAAGAACTTATCATCAGCGAGTTGCACTAACCCATGTATGATTTCGATTCTTTTTGAAAACAAACACACTCCGATGTACTAAAGTGAAAGTGGATACTGAACCGATGTTTTTTTTAAATATAAGTGTATAAGTATAAGTTGTAGAACCTAGACCCCGGTTTCTTATTGGCTGTATTATTATTACTTAAAAGCTCTGCAAAGTATCAATATGGTAGAAAAAGAAAAAATTAGGTGTGCAAATTAATTAGTCATTTTTGCAAAAGATGGAGTCACCTGCAAGTTGTGGCTGATCTTGTGACATTTGTCAGCAATAATAATTGTACATTAGCGTCTTTTTTAAACAATAGCATTGTTTTTTGCCTCTTTGTTAATATTCGAATTTGTCTTTGAAAAAAAATCATTTGCGGGAACTTTTGAATTTCTTTTTTAATTGAAAGAAAAGTGCAGCAGACCCATTGAATGCTTTCAGAAGTTTATGGTGAATCCGCCTCTTCTTTTTCGGATGGCGCTACAGTCCGGGGTGGACCTGGGCCTCAACCAACATGCCTCTCCAGCTAGTACGATCTTTTGCCAGCTGCCTCCAGTTACGCACTCCATAGCAGTGGTGTTCATCCGCTCTACATGGCCTAGCCACCTTAAGCGTTGTATCCGTAGACGCTTGACAAGGTTCATGCCGCCGTACAGCCCATACAGTTCGTGGTTGAATCTTCTTCTCCAGATGCCATCAACGCAAACAGGACCAAAAATCGCACGCAGAACTTTTCTCTCGAACAGACCAAGGGCTTTCTCATCCGCTTTTAGTAGCGTTCAGGTTTCTGCGCCGTAAGGCAGGACTGGGATGATCAAGGTGTTGTACAAAGTCACTTTGGTCGTTCGGAAGAGGGCTTTATTACTCAACTGCCTCTTAAGCCCAAAGAAACAGCGATTGGCAGGAGTAATTCTGCGCTTGATTTCGGTACTGATGTTGTTGTCCCTATTCACCGCGGAGCCGAGGTAGACGAAGTCCTTGACTACCTCGAAACGTCTGCTGCCCATAGTGACGCTCTGTCCGAGACGTCGATGTTCTGCGTCCTTCTTCGATGACAGCATATACTTAGTTTTTAGTTTTGCCCTCGTTTATCACCAGTCCCACTTTAGCCGCTTCCGCTTCGATGCTAGCAAACGCCTCATTGACGGCTCGCTGAGTTCAGCCGATCACGTTAATGTCATCAGCGTAAGCTAGCAGTTAAACGAACTTTTGGGATATCGACTCTCGTGTTGACTTGTGAGTTACGCACGATCCCCTCAAGAATGATGTTGAAGAAGTCGCATGATAGCGCGTCGCCTTGTCTAAATCCTTTTTTGACATTGAAGGTCTCGGTGAATTCGCTACCGACCTTGACGGAGCAGCGAGAGTTCTCCTACACAATCTGACGAGTTTGGTAGGGATGCCAAAACTAAACATTGCACTGTAAAGCTCGTCTCTATGCACGCTGTCATACGCGGCCTTGAAATCGACGAATAGATGGTGGGTGTCGATTTGTACTTCTTGGGACTTCTCCAGGATTTGCCGCAGTTTGAAGATCTGGTCGATTGTGGACTTCCCTGGTCTGAAACCACACTGATAAGGACCTATCAGGTTGTTGACGAACGGTTTCAGGCGCTCACACAATACGGCAGAGAAAATCGTATATACGATGTTTAGGAGACTAATCCCTCGATAGTTGGCACAGTAAAAGAGGTCTTCTTTCTTGTGGACCGGGCAAACGATGCTGAGTTTCCACACGTCGGGCATGCTTTCCTCCGACCATATCTCACAGATGAGCTGTTGCATGCACCCAACCAGCTCATCCCCAGCCGTTTTGAACAGCTCTGCAGATAGTCCGTCTGCGCCAGCAGCTTTGTTCTACTTCAGTCTCGATATTGCTTGAATTCTTGTCCATCGTCGTCCAAATTAAGTAAAACATTCTGCCTAATAGCGAGATTTGTGTCATCATCGCCGTTTAGGAGTTTGCAGAAACTGCTCACGCTATAATTGGTCATGTTGTAGGCAACAGTTATAGATATTATCATAACTTTAAATATCCATATAAATAGATCCGAATCGTTCATTGGCATCTTCGAAATAAAGGCCCTATGATAGTCTTCCACCATTGAGCACAGCAAACCGTGACTTTGTATGGATATTTTAACCCCATATAATAGCAATGCTTCGAATTTTTTCTTATGATTAAAAAAAATGTAATTGTAAGTGTAAAATGTAAGAAAATGTTAAAAATGAATGAAAAATCTGGGTTTATTGCTTGTTGGTTAAACAGTCAAGAAGGCTTTTGAATGTTTGGTAGGTTTTTGATTTTTGCTTAATGTGCACTTTTTAAGGACAGAGATGCACATCCAAATGCAAAATACGCCATGGTGGTATGGAGGACACTCGCAATTTCTGAGGCTGCCTGAACATTTTGTAATTTAGGTCATTGGCATCACTTGAACTGACAGCAGCAATATTTCGACTGATCGCGTAACGATAATGTACTGGCCTTACGACATCAGCAACACTTCTACTCTCATCAGATTTTTCCAGAATTGTTCCCAATCCCTTGCGAACTCGGCCGTTTATGGTATGATGTCTGAAAAGTTGTGTCGCGTTTATAATAAGTTTTAATAATGTTGACGCGTTTTTTTTTCTGCTAAGCGTTCCTTTTTAGTAAATGTAAATCATTCAATCATCGTGACAGATAAAATGAAAGCCGAATGAAAGCAGCTGTCAAATGCAAATGCTGTCCACTTGAATCCACGAATAAAATGATCCCGTACATCCTTCACTGACAAGTTCTATTCGTATTTTTTTTTGTCGTAAATCATAAGGGGTTTTTGGTAATACTGGACAATCTCTTAATAGGCACCTTGCAGCCATTAAAATTAAACTATTTTACGTTCGAAATTACTACAAACTAATGCTAATGCACAGCATTATATACTTGGCGTGGCGTAGTGGGTCAGTGCGTCGACCCATACGCAGTAGGATTTTTGCCTGCTGCTACCAGTTGCGAAACATAATGACATACACAATGTTGGCTAAGGGCTCCCCCACCATACGTGTGTGCACCATCACGAACTGCGGCGTCATCTGTTGCGTTATCCAAATGGATTGGTAGGGAAGTGTAGTTCTCTAGATGACCTATTCCTTCTAAAGATGCCGCCTTTGAGCTCGTCTCTGAATTCACTCCGTAAAGTGTCTTTAATGCAAATTGGATCAAAAATCACACTGATTCATAAAAGCTCAAGAACTTCTTATTTGCTTTCAGTACCGTCTATGTTCCTGCGGCTAACAGCAGAACAGATGGGGGATTCGGTACAAATCTTGTTGTCCTTGTTTATTGGGAAGTCAATGTGGACGAAGTCCTTGACTCCCTTTAACTTTTTTACTGTTGATTGTAATGCTCTGTGAAAAGCGTCTATATTTTGACATAAACTACTGTTTCCTCCAGGGAAACATATTCGAAAATTAAACCACGTCACTTTTCAGCTCTAGTGACATGACTGCTCTGGTCACTGTAACGTAGTGAGAAAGTGCGTCGAAGTACCACCCGAACGTCCAATCCAGGTAAAAAAAACTCATATTTTTTTAGGCACCACCTCTTTCGAGATGCTGTCTATGAAAAAGTTTCTCAATCTCACCGTTACGAGTCGGCAAAAAACTGTAGGTTCCTTCTACTCATGGGAGAACAGTAGCACGCACAACACGAGAAGTTGTTGTATAAGCTCGGCCCTGGTCCCTTGTGGACTGTAGTGCTTAACATTCTTGCAAGGACAAGAGCTGCTTGATCTGTATGTTCTCACAATTCTTGTTGTAAATCCAAATGCAATATATTGTCATGCCAGTGCGTCAATTCTTATGCGAGAGATCTGGCTTTAAATAACGAACTAGACTCTGTTCATTTTGATTTTTTTCCGACCGCATTCCTATTGTCCTGAGTATTGATTGTCTATGATGATTGTCCTCCGTGGACGAGCACTTAGTCCTTTGCAGACTGTAGTATGTCTTGCAACCCAAACACCTCAACTCCTTAACCGTCATCATCATCATCACCATTCTCAGTGCTCGTACAAGAGATATCCAGGTCGCTCGATTTTCCACCACCAACTCACCAACTCATCAGCAGCTATTCCCAAGGGCATTTTTTGAACCGATCCAACCACCCTGCCCTGGGCTAGCCAAGCGGTTGCCTACCTGATGGACGTCTTCGCCACAAAAACAAAAAAAAATCCTATTCCCAGAGAAACATCTTCAAATTCCTAGCACCGCCTGCGCCATCACCACGGTTCATTAAGCCGCCTGTCCTCCATCAACGTGCCGATACAATAGATCTGATTGTTTGCGGTTTGTCGCTGACCCAAACTCCACTCATCTGTGTATAACTGCAATCAACTGTCCCTTCTTAATGGCGCCCATCATTTAAAGTTTTGCCGAATTCAAATCTCTTGGAATACATTTACAATCGCCGTCAACCCCTTCTCGGTGGTACACCTTCTACGCACCTGCCGTACACATCAGCAAATGAACGAACCATTTCCCAGGTCAGCACACTCAGCAGGGTCAACAGATTGTGTCGGTAAAATCAATCATCCATTGTCGTCGGATCGACCTTTCGCCAACCCTTTTCACCGACAGAGAGCCCACAAATGTGTCTCTGTCGAGCAGCAGCCCCTTAAAGGTGAGCGCTTCAGAAGAGGCATCCCACCAGGACATCTATTAAAGACTATTTCGATACGAAATGAAATATTTAGCAACGCCGCCATCACGTTCTTCAAATGGCAATGCGAAATGCCATTATATACGCAGTGGAATCGCAGTGCCTGTCGCGGGGGGTAGTCATTACCGTCAGACCCGGGGACGACGCGCCAACGTCGGCAGCTTCTCCAAAGATCGGCGAGGGCAACATATTGTGTGTGTGTGTGTGTGCCTTCTGTCAAAGTGACAGACAACTCCGAACGAGGGACAAATATCTCATTCTGGCAAAAGTGTCACTTCAAAGAATTGATACTTTATCTGATGTATAAAGTGCTCGAGGACTTTTAACAGCATTAATTCGGAATGGGAGTGAGCCGGAGAGTGGGTGCTGCCAAGCGAAAGATACACAGTACCTTCCATTAGGGGGGAACAATTTAAATTTTCCCCAAGAAAAGTGTGGTATGGGGAGACGGGAGACTATTGACCTTTGAGTGAATTGCGAAGGGATGGTGGTGGCTTTGGTGGCTAAATGAATTTCGACCAAAGTCAAGGATGACTGTAAGGCAAATTGAATAAGTTCGGTCGAAGAGGGTCGGTCGGTGGTAGGCAATTAGTTGGACAAGCATCAAGTTCTTTGTTGTTCTTTGTGATTTTGGCCGTTTTCCGGGAGAGAATGGGAGAGAATGCGTAAACAGGGAAATGGACTGATGCGGTTTTGTTGAGGGAAAACCGCAACTTCCTTACCCCTTAGGAGACGTGAATAGATTTTGGTAATCTGGATGGTGTTTGTGTGTGTTGATAGAGCTGTGTTTATAGGCAACAGTTTCCTTGGACCATGTGTAAAGGATTACTTTCAATCATTGCATTGAATCTAAAATATCGCTGGAAGAAGGAATCGTATTTCAAGTGTATAGCGAGCTCCTGATTATCGTGAGTTTTTTAGAAATCTTTTAAATGTCCCGCAATTTTCACAACCCTTTCAATATGCTGCTCCCTTTTTTATTGATCACTTTTTGGATACCCCGTTCACAGTAAGCAAAGTTTGAAAGGTGCCTTAACGAGCGAGTTTAATCGAATATTTGAGAAAGCAGCTGTTTCAAAGAGCTTCAAAAAATTAATTATATTTCCTCTTCATAAGAAAGGACCATATGACAATCCTGAAAACTACAGAGGTTTATCATTTTTGAATTCCTCCATAATGCTATTTAGTACGCTCTTATTCAATAGACTGACGCTGTGGATAGGAAATAATGGAATACTGAATGAATGCCAAGCCGGGTTTAGAAAGCGATACTCTACCTTTGACCAGATTTTTTCTTTAACAACTATTGCAGGGCGGTACAAAAGGAATAAACATAAACTTTACGCATTTTTCGGTAATTTTAAAGACGCGTTTGACTCAATTTCGGGCGAGGCACTGTTTAATAAGCTACACTAGATTGGAATATTGAGCAAAGTCATTTCGCTGTTGAAGGCTATGTACCACTGTAACGAAGCGTATTTTTGGGACGGGGAAACTACTTCCGAAAGTTTCAGTACAGCAATGGGAGTTAAGCAGGGTTGTGCCTTGAGTAATGTCCTGTTTATTTTATTTATAAATGACATTGTTGAAGCAATCGGTAGCGGAATTCGGATCGGGGACGCACAAATACCCTGCCTAATGTATGCTAATGATATAGTGTTTCTGTTGGAATCCGTGACTGGACTGCAGCTCATGATGAAAAGGCTAAAACGTTACTGCATGCTATGTAACCTCACTGTTGACCTAAATAAATCCAATGTTTTGGTTTTCAGGAAAGTTGGAGGAAGATACTCTCGTAATGAAAAATGGACCTACAAAGGCACAGTTGCCATTGTGCGCGAGTATAAATACCTTGGAGTGCTAATAGAGTCAAGTCCTAGTATGAAGAAGCATATTCATTGCAAGTTAGCTGAGGCAAAGAGAGCTATTTCCTCAGTTCGGGGTCGTTGTATCAACAACAAATACATATGTGAATCATTGTACGAAAGTAAAGCTCGTTCGCGCTACTGCCGCTTCTATTTTGCTATACGGTGCTCAAGTCTGGGAATTCAGACATTATGATGAAGTAGATCAATTTCTAAAGTACTTTTTGAAGCGAATCTTTCATCTGCCAACCAACACTAAAAATTATATGTTACATTTGGAAACAAAAGTTGCACCTTCGTATATGCATTTTGATTATATGCTAAAAACACTGGATATGGACCATGAGAGAGGCAATCTCTTTTAATGGACGATCTAGCTACTAGAGGGCAGCTAGTGACTTCCTGGAAAGATTTGGGAGAAGAACTAGGTGTGGCTGATCGGTTATCAGAAAATATAAGTTTGGCAACCCTTAAAATATACTTCAGCACTATATTGGAGAAACTAGATCGCTCCATATACGAACGATTTTTTGCCGAAGCACAATCATCTCAATTCAGACCAATATATAGAGCGCTTAAATTTGATATGCAAGAAGATACATACTTTCAAAATTCTTTTTCAATCAGTATTATAAGTTAAATTTTTAAAGCGAGAGGTGAAATATTGCAATTGAATTACATACCACATCGAACGGACTTAACAATCACTTGCGATCTTCGTAACTTGAACGAGAGAGAAGATGTTTGCCACTTCATTGCTAGATGTCCTATCTTAAAAGAACTGCGTTTACTACATTTTGGCATGCGAGCACTTAATACGTCCGAACTAATAATCGTACTGAATGGCAACCTTGGTTGGAGAAATCTGCATAATTATGTTGCATCAGCATTAAAGTATAGAGAACAGATTCTTCAGGGAAACTTGTAAAAACACTAAAATTTGTACAAACAAAAAACAACAACAACAAAAAGAAATAACTTCGCTTGGTATCTTCTTCCTTGGCCACGAACTCAGGGACGTAATTTCAAAGGAAAACCCTGTAACTTGCGGTTTGTTCAGTTTAGGAATCAGAGTCATCAAAACCGACATTTTTGCCGTCAAGGTTGGTAACGAACTTATCGACACGTTTAATGTCAAAAAAGTTTTAGACAAGGCGACTCGCTGTTTTGTGACTTGTTCAACATCATCCTTGCGAAGATCCTGCGCAACTCATAAGTCAACGCCAGAGGCACGATCGTCCAAAAGTCCGTTCAACTGATAGCTTACGACGACGACATTGACGTAATTTGACGAACACAGTGAGCCGTTAATGAGGTGTTTCCTGGTCTTGAAGCAGAAGAGGCTAAAATGGGTTTGGCGGTAAATGAGGGCAAGTTGAAGTATACCAAGAAAGGATATCGACGTCTCGGACGGAGCATGCCACTAGGCAGCCAAGAACTTTGTTGCCTTGGCTCCGCGGTAAACAGGAACAATAACACGAGTACCGAAATCGAACGCAGAATCACTCTTGCCAATTGATGTTTCTTTGGGCTAAAGAAACAATTGAGTAATAGAGCCCTCTCTCGAAGGACTAAACTGGCTTTGTGTAACACCTTAATCATCCCAGTCCTACTTTATGACGCGGCAACCTGGAGGCTACTAAAAGCGGGTGAGGAAGCCCTTAGTTTTTTTCGAGAGAAAACTTTTGCGTACAATTTTTGGTCCTCTTTGCGTTGATGGCATCTGGAGGAGAAGATTCAACCACGAACTGTATGGGCTGTACAGCGGCATGAGCCTAGTCAAGCGTCTTCTGATACAACGCTTAAGATAGCTAGGCCATGTAGAGCGCATGGACACCAGTGTTCCGGTCCGAAAAGTCTTCGAATCTGAGCCATTGGGACAACGCAACAGAGGATGGCCCAGGATAAGGTGGCGCACACAAGTGGAGAAGGACCTCAACCGACTTGGAGTGCGCAACTGGCGGCAGCTGGCAAGAACCGTGCTGGCTGGAGAGGCATGTTGGTTGAGGCCCAGGTTCACCCCGGACTGTAGCGCCACAAGAAGAAGAAGAAGATTAGTGACGAAATTTAGAAATGATAGATGGAACACTCTTGCCAGCTGCTTCCAATTGCGCACACCGACTGGGTTAAGGTTCTTTTCCACTTGTGGCGCCATATCAGTCTAGGACGTCCTCTGCTGCGTTGTCCCTGTGTTTTGCATTCGAAGACTCTTCGGGCCGGAGCAGTGTTGCCCATCCGCTCTACATGGCCCAGCCACCTTATTCGACATTTACTGCAAAACAAGCTAGTCTATGACAGACGCACAACACGAATAGTTGTTGTAGAAGCCCTGGTCCCTTGTAGGCTGTAGTGCCACTCAATTATTATTGAAATTCTGCGCTTATAAACATTTGATATTTTGGTTTGGATTTGGATTGGTAATTATGAAAACGTCTCACGTGCTATTTAATCTCTGTTGAGCTGAATGCTTACTTTTTTCAAAGAGCTATTTTTTATTTTGCTGTCAAATACGGCGTAATGCGACTGTTGTTGAGCGTTCCGTAGGTTCAAATTTGTTAAATGAATTCCTAAGACCCTAAAGTAAATTAATGTCGATCTCCAAAGAGCATTTCATTTGGCGACACTTGCTCTGAACTTGTGCTTCCATCAGAGCATTTCGAAAGACATTAACTCGGCGATCCGTGCTCTTGAATACAAATGAAGTGAATTAGCTGCTCCCACTTGCCACTCGTCCATGGAGAGTACCAAGGAATAAGTTTTCACCTTATGCCCCTGCCCTGTATTTCGTTGCATACTCACTTCAGGTATTCTCCAAGGAGGTTTCAAGGTGGTCAGCTGATACTTGGTTCCATCAAGATTAAGTCCGTTGCCATTAAAATGATGAAGCCTCGAAGCGCCATCGAGCAATGATTCTGTTTCAGATTATCGGGGATGCCAATCAGAACGGCCCGGAGAGTTAGACTTCTGAAGACCCCATCTCTTTATGAAGCTCTTTCCGTATTCCATAACCGATAGCCCGAAACAATCAACTCCTACATGTGTAAGATGTCGCAGATCGAAGTCTGAGCCCTTAAGAGGCAACATTCGTTTGCACATGTAGCACTTGGACATACATACCGCCTTGCATACCCCAAAGGAGGCAAAATTTGTTAAAAGAGAAGTCGGTCAAATTCAGCCGAAATCCCTAAAAAAAACGAGTGATTCAATTATGGAAAAATATTTCTTCCACATAATATCATCTACCCGCAACAGTGACATGAGCACAAACTCTTTAAAACCACCCTGCAACGTGACTGGAAATTCCCCGATATCGATCCATAACCGAAATGCCCAGAGACCTATATAACACGACACGCTCCCCCAGGCGTTGTCAAACTTTTCGCAATTTCCTCGTCGTTCGCACAACCGCCATCACCACCACCCCCACCCCCCAACAACCACATTGTGTGACCACTCGAATGAATCGAAAAAGGAAATCAATACCAGAACGAAACTAAGCACCTGAAAACTTTTTCCCAGCAATTCGTTGCGAGCTGCATTCCCCAGCTCTGGCAGCCGGCCCGGGGCTAAGAACGACATCAAAACAATGACAATCTTAGATAGAGACGCACAAAAACATCATCTCGGGTTCATCGGAAACAAACCGCATATCGGCAGCCGGGGCGTGTGGCCGTATCTCGAAACCGGTGACCAACTTTAATTAAAGCCAACTAAAGTCCATCAGCTCACCACAGGACGCAGAGTTTTGTCCCCGCACTCTCTCGGCTACCGAGTGTAGGAGAGGGGGGAGGGAAAGGGAGCGAAATTAAAGGCAAGGCAAACACGGAAATAAAAGTCCTTTGACCAACGTGATAACGGTAAAGTTTTAATGACATCTGCGTTTCAGATTTCAGTTGGAGTGCTGCTTCCTGCGGAAGGCTCATTACATCCAGTGGCCCCATTGTTGCCACTTGCGCTTGCTGCGACTGCGGCTGCTTCGATGGCCGCTGCCGCCTCGTCCGCGGCATGGGCAGCGTCGACAGCATTGGCGATATTCACATTCGCCACAGCATCGGACTGCGCCTGCAAATGAGCTGCCTTGGCGGCGGCGACTTCTGGCGAATCCGGGATGTCCACCGGAACGGCAGGCTGGGGCAGATTTGTGGCAGCTACACGGAAGCCCTCGCCATCCGATACGTACGACACGGTCTGCAGCTTACCCTCGGCGTCGACATAATTATACGCACCCCGAGTGACACCGTCCAGGAGCTTGAATTCCTGCTTCGAACTGTGCTCGTTGGCGTAGCCGTAGTTGTATTGACCCAGCTCATCCTGTTGATGGTACTGAGAGGCGGATGGCCAGGCCAGTGGCGTGGGTACAGTGTAAGTGACGGGGCTGAGGCTAAGGCTGCAAAGGAGGAAAGCGGGGTAAGTGAAAGAGCTCACGACATGCACACGGGCTGCGGAGATTTTTCTTCGTCGAAATTCACTTCACGTGATCCTTAATCATGCAGACTCACCTGGGATGATTCCTGAGCTCATTCGCTGGCGCTGACGTTGCAGCAGGAGCAGTTGGAGGAGGAGATGCCGCTTCGCCGAGCGCCGTCGGCTCTGGCGCAGGGGACACGGGTGTTGGTGACGGTGATGCATCGCCGGCTGGCTGAAGACTTTCCGGTTCTGTAGGGGGAGCTGCCTCGCCGAGTGCTGATGATGGTTCGGAGGTTGATTGATTGAGCAAAATTCCTTGAGATCCCTCTCCCTCGGCAGTGATTCCTTCCAAAGACAGCTCCGCGCCCTGGGGTGGGAGAGCCGGCGCCTCTGACAGGGTCAACGGCTCACCCTCGCATGCCAGGTTGAGCGGTTGCGGTAGGAGGAGCGGCGGGTGTGTGTACGAGTATGTAAAGGCGTACGACGTTATGTACGGGTAGGGCAGTCCGGCAGTGTACAGAATGGTCCCTGTAGTTCCTGCAGCCAGGACGACATTTGCAACCAGAAGTGCTATCTGTCAAGGGGAAGACTCTGTGAAAAGCGTCCGTCTGCGGTGCAGTGATTTCGAATTCCATACCAAAGTGTATCCCATAATGAGCGTCGCCGTTGAGTTCAATTCCTCCCTGCGGCTGGTCCGATTCAGATGATGAAATCTAACTGATTTATGCGACGGGGGCTACGTGGCTTTTATAGAGCAGTGCTGTGCTTCCAGGAATAGGTCTCGCTGCAATTAATATCAGACACGCAAGTGATTTCCAATGAGGGCCGACGGTCTTGGCTTCGAAACTAGATTGACTGGTTTCTGTGGCGACGATCTTGAAAAGGAAGGCGGCCCGCGCTGGTGCATGGAAGGTGTTTGATTCTGTTCAATGATCAGTGCAATTGACGACGACAGTACTGTGATTGGAATTGTTCTGTTTTTAGAATTACGTTGGCACGCTCTGCCGCTCTGTGGGTGTTTGCGGCTAACGACGAGACAACCGCACAGCGCATTAGGCGTCTAGTGCAATTGTATCTCTCGCTTACATGTTTCGCGCTTCTGGATAACCTTCAGCGACCAACGGGATAATTGCTTGGATGGATGCGTTGTGGTTTTTGCATTTTATTGCATTTCCGAACTGGAATGCTGTCATTTGTCACTGAAGCATCACAGAAATTGACCGCAACTGTGGGCGTTCTGCGTCCAAGTGGATAGTCGCCCAGCACTCAATGTGTTTCATTGTGATAGCTTTGCGCTGTTGCTTGAATTTAAAATAAGAATTTTGCAGTGTCTCTGGAACATGCTGCATCTTTTGGCATCGTCTGCAATTCATTCTTTGGCATCAGTTGATGCCTTTGTTGTCTTGGATGCGCCTTATCGTCAACGCCTTTTGGGCCTTCTTCGAACATTTTATATATCTCACCACCTCATTTTTTTGACAGAACTAGTTTAGAAGAGTGTGCAGGGACTTAAACGGAGTCGCAGTCAATGCTGAGAGTTAAGAAAATCACTTCTGCAGACTGCTAACCGGCGATGACACCAATATCGCCAAGAGGCAAAATTTCCTACCTAATTTGAGTGAGAATGTCCCGGAGTAGATGTATTGTCCATGGAACGGTTAAAAGCAGTTCGAGACGACCTAGTCGGACGCATGCACCAGCGCATCTGTAAGATATGGTCGGAGGAAAGCATGCTTGATGAATTAAACCTTAGCGTCGTTTGCTCGGTCCACGGGAAATTATAACCCCTCGACTGCGCCAACTATCGAAGGATCAGCCTCCTCAACGTCGCCTACAAGATCCTCCCTGCCGTATTGTGTAAACGGCTAAAATCTTTCGTCAACAATCTGACAGGTCTTTACCAGTGGGATTCAATGCCAGATCTTCACTTTACAGCAAGGCCTGGAAGAAATTCAAGACGTACAGATCGACACTCATCGCCTATTCGTCGGTTTGAAGGCATGCATAGAGGCGAGAGTCTATTTTTAACATTTCTGCCGATCGCGTTGGGCTATGCAAGATGACGATGGAAAGCACTCCCTGCTCCATCACGATCAGTAACGAACTCACAGAGGCGTTTAATGTCAAAAGAGGTTAAAGTCAAAGCCACACCCTGTCATGTGATTTTTTTAAATGTCAACGCCAGTCGCACAATCTTCCCAAAATCCGCTCATTTCCTTGCTTATGCGGTGATACTCTCGTAGACATGAGCGAGCAGTCTATGATCGGACTATAGACCCATTAGTATCTTACCATATATTGCAAAAGTTTTTGAAAACATAATCTCTAGTCAGATACAGTATTTTATTAATACAAAGGGTCTACTCTCAAAATGGCAGTCAGGCTTCAGACAAAAACATGGCTGTGAATCTGCTGTTATAAAAGTGACAACTGACTTGCGTACCGGTATGGATTCACATGGTGCTGCTTTGTTAATACTTTTAGATTTCACTAAAGCGTTTGACTCTATTGATCATTCTATCTTACTGACTAAACTGAAAGAAAATTTTAACTTCGGACTCTCTGCAATCAATCTAATAGCTAAATATTTAAAGAACCGTTCAGTGACCATTGTAACCTCTGTTGGTATATCTGATGTGTATGTTGTCAATTGTGGCGTTCCTCAAGGATCGGTATTGGGGCCGTTATTGTTTTCCCTATTTATCAATGACTTGCCTCAAGTTGTGTCCAATTGTAAAGTGCATATGTATGCTGATGATGTTTGTATTTATATGTCTTGTAGTAAAAACTCAATATCTGCAGGTGTTTCAACAGTCAATGATGACTTGCGTAGAATACAAGCATGGTCAGAGCAGAACAAACTACGACTAAACACACAAAAAACTCTTGCGATGCTTTGTACTAACAATGTTATTAACATAGGTAGTCTTCCACCTATTGTCTTAAACGGTGACATTATAGAGTATGTTGATAAGGTAAAGTACCTTGGCTTTGTTATAAATAAGTCACTTTCCTGTTGTGATGCTATTTCAGAAAGTGTGAAAAGAATTTACTTTGGGTTACGTAGCCTCAGGTACTCAACTTATCTTCTCAATCCTTATATGAAAATCAGATTGATAAAAAGCCTCATAATGCCCTTCTTTACATTTAATTTTTGTGTATATCCTTGCTTAGACTGCATGTGTAATCGTAAACTTAACGTCGCGTTCAATGATTGTCTCCGTTACGTTTTAAATCTCCCTAGATACGCTAGTGTCAGCCAGTTTAAAAGTATATTACTAGGCATAGAGTTGAATCAATACCGTGATTTCAGAATTCTCTCACAGTTACACAAAATTATATACCATGAATGTCCATTGTACCCAAAGGATATGATTAATTTTGCTCAATGTCGTAGAGGTGTATATTTAATCTTTCCTCGTTTTATGCACACAGTAGCAGAGCGTTCCTTCCTTGTCTCAGCTATACGGCTGTGGAATAATTTACCAGCCGCATTGCAGAGAACAACTTCATCAACTGGTTTTCAGAAGAATCTACTCTTACATATGTCAACCCAAACATAACTTAAACTAATGAATTATAACTTATTGATATTTATTATATTTATGTTATCTTAAACTTTTTTCTAATGTTCATGAGTCATTCAATGATTGTCAAATTATTCTCAATACTTAAATAAGATATTATATCTTGTAGTATTTACATAAAAATAAATAAATGAAATGAAAAATGAAATGAAATGAAAATAACACGTTAATGTCGGGAAGCTCGGGCAATCACAGAGAGTGTCAGTTTGTTGTGGATTGTGGAGTGGTGGCATAATTTTTCGAAAATGAGGTTGGGAACAACGTTTGGTCAATGGTGGATGTAACGGAGCCATAATGATTGATTTTCCGTGCTGAAACTGAAGAAATGGATTTGGATGACGTTTGGTTTATGCAGCACGGCGCACCATGCCACACAGCCCATGACACACATCAAATGCCCGAATCGTGTAATCGAGTCACCTTAGCAATGCCGCCCCGAAGTGGACTTTGACCAATTTTAACTGTTTTGGATTTTTTGTTTGCACTTAGCCGATCCTTTACATATTTCTACTGTTTGAGAAGAGGGTGAGAACTTTAGTTTGCCAATTCACAGATGTCGTTGTCGTGTTGTTACAGGGGAGCCATAAACATCCATTTTTATGTCTTGGCTTTAGCATCAATACTTTTGGTGGAACACATTTTCAATTCAAATTCTAGTACGTTAAGTGTTATCAGGCGAATTTTTGGTCAATGAAACTCGTCCTTATTCTGTCAAGTCATCGCCTTTCTTTTCGAACACCTTAAATGATACGTCTTGGAAGCTTTGATGATGGTGCCATTTTATTCACGTGTCAAGGGCATCAAATACTTATCCAACTCTGTCTTGCAGATTCAGAGAAGAGAACTCGCTGAAATCCGTAGTCTTGTAAATATAACTGCGTGTACGTCTTTTAAAGATTCCAGATGATATGGCCCGAATTATGAGCCGTCTGCAGTATTTTTACGCCGTATGTACCAATCGCGACTATCGGCTCTGAGTCGCGATAGGTAAGTGCGTCGACCCACATGCAGAAGGTCTAGGTTCGATTCCCGGCCGGGACACCTCCCTTTTTTTCACGGCACCACCTCTTTCGAGCTGCTGACAACACTCAAAGAGTATCAATTGTCTATGAAAAGATTCTCAAGTCTCGCCGTTCGGAGTAGGCCGAAAACTGTAGGTCCCTTCTACTCGTGAGAGAACAGTAGCACGCAAAACACGAGTAGTTGTTGTAGAAGCTAGGCCCTAGCCCCGCCACTTAATTATAATTATTGATTCATAGTCAACCTTACCAGAGGCTACATACTAGACGGTCGGGGGACTGTGAATAACAATTTCAGCTTGAGGAGGCTGTTTAGTGGAAGATCGTGCTAGCTGTGACTTAAGCCAAAATTACGGACAGAAATAGGCGATGGCTTACACTTCTGTTTCAGCTCAGACAGTTGTGGGTCAGTGTGAAGTTGCACTGCAACCAGTTGTTGTAACATAAACTACAAAAGAGGTGTTAGTAAGGCCCTGTTAAATTCCAAAGAGGAGGGACTGTCCTTTAAGATAAGATAAAGGTATTTTGAAGGTCATGCTGTCGATCAAGAGGAAGAGCCTCCTCCTCAGGACAAGACATTATTTATTCCTTGGGATAACTCGATGCTTCTATTCCAATATTGTCTCTGTCTTCCATGAAAATTTTATAAGATTGAGAGGCCGGTGATCGCGCAATCTGTTTTTCAACATTGAACTCTAAACAACTGAGGAAATTCCATTGAAATCAGAATTGCTCTTTCACTACATGTACAAATGCAGGATACCTGAACGTTTTCCGTTTTTTCCGCTCGTGCAACTAAAATAAACAAACTCTGTGGCTGCACCAGATCATCTGTAAGATATTGTCGGAGGAGACAATACCGATGAGTGGAATGTCAGCGTCGTGTGTCCGGTCCACAAGAAAGGAGACCCCTTTGACTGCCCCAATTATCGAGGGATTAGTCTCCTTAACATCGCATACAAGATCCTCTCTGCCGTATTGTGTGAACGCCTGAAACCGTTTGTCAACAATCTGATTGGTCCTTATCAAAGTGGTTTCAGGCCAGGGAAGTCCACCATCGACCAAATCTTTACACTACGGCAGATCCTGGAAAAGACCCAAGAAACGCAAATCGACACTCACCATATATTCGTCGACTTTGAGGCCGCATATGACAGTGTGCATAGAGACGAGCTATACAGTGCCATGTCTAGTTTTGACATTCCTACCAAACTCGTCAGATTGTGTAGGATGACAATGGAGACCTCTCGCTGCTCCGCCAAGGTCGGTAGCGAACTCACCGAGACTTTCAATGTCAAAAAGGTGTTAAACAAGGCGACGGAATGTCATGTGACTTCTTTAACATCACCCTTGAAAAGATCGTGCATTACTCACAAGTCAATACCAGAGGTGCGATCTTCCAAAAGTCAGTTCAATTGCTAGCTTACGCCGACGACATTGACGTGATTGGACGAACACGGCGAGCCGTCAATGAGGCGTTTGTTGGCATTGAAGCGGAAACTGCTAAAATGTGTCTAATGGTTAGTGAGGGCAAAGAGAAGTACATTCTGTCATCAAGGAAGGTCGCACAACATCGACGTCTCGGACACCAGGCAGTAAAAACTTCGAGGCAGTCAAGGACCTCCTCTACCTCGGCTCCGCGGTAAACAGGGAAAACAACACAAGTACCGAAATCAAACGAAGAATTGAGAGGCAATTGAGTAATTAAGCCCTCTATTGAAGGACTAAGCTTGCTTGTCCTTGATCGTCTCAGTCCTACTCTATGGCGTGAAAACCTGGACGTTATTAATAGTGGATGGGAAAGCCCTAAGTCTTGTCCAGAGAAAAATTTTGCGTGAGAGTTTTGGACATGTTTGCGTTAATGGCACCTGAAGGAGAAGATTTAACGACGAACAGCGACATGCGCCTGGTCAGGCGTTTTCAGATACAACAATTGAGATGGTCAAGTAGAGCGTATGGACACCACTGCGCCGGCCCGAAAAGTATTCGAATCCGAGCCATTGGGAAAACGCAACATACAACGGCCTAGACTGAGATGGCGAACACAAGTGGAGACGGACCTCAACCAACTTGGAGTGCACAATTGGAGGCAGCTGGCGAGAGATCGTGCTGGCTGGAGAGGCATGTTGGGTGAGGCCCAGGTTCACTACGGACTGTAGCGCCACAAGAAAATGAAGAAGAAGAAACTGGGTGTCTTGTCACTGTGGCTTTGTGCGTATATGCGTCAACTTAAACACAGAGGCTCCTTGGTTCGTAAATTTCACGGCACCACCTCTTTCTAGTAGTTGCTGAAGAAGCTAAGCCCTGGTCCCTTATGGGCTGTAGTACCACTCAATTTATACTAAACTGAGTAACACAACAGTTCACGTGAGACCAGATCTTGTCTTCTTTTGTGACTGCTCGTGTTGTGCATTCAGTTGTTCTCTCACATGTGTGAAGAACTCAGCTCCGAATAGCAAAATTTCCAAATTTTTTCATAGACATTTAGTGGTCTATTTCTGTTAGTATGGTTAATTTGATTGACTTTTTTATCATGCGAAGGTTCTAGGTGCATTCTTGCGAGTTGTTAAACATTACTCGCCGTGTTCGGGTGTTTGTTCCCACAAGTAATTATTTCCATGTTGGCAAGTATCCATCCATCATAACTGTTTTTCCTCTTTTTTCAACGAATGCCTGGAAATGGTTGCAAGGACAATTCTATGTTCCAATATTAAAGTGCAGACTATATCTGACCACAGACCTGTGGGCGAAAGTGAATGCAAATCCCATAACACACAGACAAAATTTGAAGGACATACATATGTATGTATGCCGTGCAAAGATACTTTCAATTCAGCAAGTTTTTTGATTGTTTGATTGAATTTTAAATTCAATTCCGTCCCATACCCCGCCGCGCGATTGGCTCGCTTTGCAGTCTGAATGTAAAGAGCATACCACAGCAAAACCACCGTGCATCGCAATCGATTCTTTGGAATTGATTCAGTCGATAAATTCTCTTGGCACACCCATCTCGTGAGCACTCAAATTGTCTGCCAGCCATGCTTCCCAAATGAAATCTCTGCACAAGGGGTTCACAGGTTTACGAGTGAGTAAAAGTGAAAGCGTAAAAATCGAAGCGGACGACACGGATTCGTACTCCTTTCGGTTTACTCCTGGCAAATACGTTGTTAAAAAAGCAGTAAAACTATCATCATACACTCTCTCTTTAAAAGCTTAGAACCAATCCATCGCCAGGGGGTGTTCAAGAGATGGTTGGACGGATTTGTGAGGAAGGAAGTCGGTGAGAGATGGATCTGAGGTAATGATGCTTTAGGTTTAGGTTGTGCACTGGGACGTAAAATATCCGTGAACAGATTTCGGTGCTTCATTTTGCACTTTTGGGATTTATAATCTGACGGGGACGGAAACATGGAGACTGATCGATAACAGACTGAGTGAGATCTAACTTAAACGATGTTTCTCCAGTCGAACAGATGTGCATGGGAACTACTCGTAGCTGAAATATCTGATGCTGAATTATTATTGTTATAGAGAAATGAGAGTCATGCGACTAGGGCCCCTCGTTCCAAAATGGAATGATATTCGGGAATGTATGCAATCGTTGACGGAGAGTGGTCTTTCGATCCCGAGGATCGATCCTAATGAACTTGGAATACGAGGGGCGTTCAATATATTCTCGGTATCGATATGAAGGAAAATGCGAATTAAATTTAAATTATTTTTCTTTTTCAATATAATTTCCCCTAATATCAATGCATTTGTTACATCTTGAGCTAAGCTTCTTAAAACTCTCCTCTTTCTCTGCAAAATACCCATTTATAGCCGAATTGAGTTCTTCAACATCCGAAAATCTTATCCACGAAGACATTTTTTCAAATCCAGAAACAGGATAATCACTAGAGGCAAGGTCTGGACTGTAGGGCGGGTGTTGGATTTCTTGGAAACCACAATCTCGTGCAGCAGCCTTGGAAATTCGCGCCGTGTGAATAGGAGCGTTGTCATGAAGAGGCAACACACCCGCTGTGAGTTTACCCCGTCTTTTTTTTTTAATTTCCTTCCGCAAGTTATGCAAAGTGGAAGCGTAGGATGTGGCGTTGATGGTTTCACCTTTCTTTTGTACTCAATGAACAAGATTCCCCTTGAGTCCCAAAAAACTGTGGCCATGAGTCTGCCAGGAAGAGACGGAGTGACTTTGAACTTCTTCGGGGGGTCTGTTCCTTTTTTATGCCACTGCATGGACTCTTGTTTGCTTCCAGGTTCATAGTGGTGGACCCATGTTTCGTCCCCAGTAACAATTTAACACCGTCCGCGTTCTCATTACACATTTCCAAAAGCTCTGCGATTCTAACTTTTTTTCTGAGGCGCTGTGAGTGTTCGTGGCACCCACCTTGCACTGACTTTTAAAAGGTTAAGATGGACATGAATGGTACCAATTGAAAGCTTGGTGATCTCTGCCATCATTTTCACCTTTATTCGAGCATCCTCAAGAAAAAGTTTTTCGACTTCTTTGATGCTTTCTCCCGTACAAGCAGCGGGAGTCGTCTTCAATGCTCCCTCTGCCGCTCTTGAACTCACTTGACCACTTTTGCACAGTTGATAATGAAGGTGCGGAGTAGAGATCTGCACGAATAGATTCATATATTTCTCTGAACATGTACTGTACTTCAGTGTACTCTATTCATGACAATCATATGAGAAAGAATAATGTACAAATTATAACCACGGTCAAAAAATCAATCATTGTACACCATTCGATCACTCTGATATCAAAATGAGAACTCTCTTTGCTTCCAGTCATACAAGTGGGTTCTCCACTCAAACAAAACATGTACTATTTTAACTATAAAAAGTACACTGAACACACTGAATGCAATGAATGTTATGAGTGCATTCATTTCAAGATGAATGGATTCATTAAAAATGTATGAAGTGGGCATTTGAATTCTAGCTTTAATCGAGTAAGAAAATAAAAGTTTCTGCCCTCTAAATAGAGTATTTCTTCTGACATTTCGATGGCCAGTAATATCACGATTCCAATGCTAAATTCTTCCGCGATCAAAACAAATTTTAAAATGTTTTGAAAAAACTTCAAAAAAATCAGAAGGTGAAGAAGGTTGTTCATATCCATCGCCTACAAGAAATATGTGCTGTCCAGCTAGAAGAACTTAATGTCATCAAAAATTTTAAATTAAAATTTAATATTTTTTTGGATTGTCATACAAAATTTAACAATATTTCATAAAATAGCCCTGTTTCTGTTTTCTACCGCTAATAAATTGATTCAATTTAATGAGGACGAAAAGAAATTTATTAAACATGAATGTAAAGGCATCTAGTCAAAATATACAAACGAAATAACGCAAAATGAAGATCAAGAACGATTGTTAAATGAAAAGATGGATAGTCTTTTATCCGACGAAAAAGACTTATTTCAAGATTTCATGCCACCGGTGGAAGTTATGAATTCTTCAGATCAAGTTAATAATCAATTATGCACATACGAAAATAAAAATGTAATATTTCATGATGACTTTAATGTTTTACAATGGTGGCACTTGCACCAAATAGAGTTTTCACTTTTACATAAGGTTAGCTGTAAAATGTTATCTACTCCAGCAGCACCACTGCATCAGAGCGAATATTTTCAGACAGTTAATATCTGAAAAAAGAAGTTTTATTGCTGATCCTATGTTAATAATAATAATAATATTAATTGAGTGGCACTACAGCCCATAACGGACCAGGGCCTACCTTCTGCACAACTACTCGTGTTGTGCGTGCTACTGTTCTCTCACGAGTAGAAACGACCTAAAGTTTTTTGCCGACTCGGAACTGCGAGATTTGAGAATCTTTTCATAGACAATTGATACTTTTTGAGTGTTGTCAGCAACTCGAAAGATGTGGTGCAGTGAAAAAATGCGAAGTGCCTCGTCCGGGAATCGAACCTAGACTTTCTGCGCGGCGGTCGACGCACTTACCACTAGGTCACGGCGACCACTGATCCTATGTTAGTCGACCAAATAATGCTTTTACATTGTAATGCTAAAAAAACTGATATGCAAAAGGATTTGGAAGAAAATATAAATATGTTTTAAAAAGTAATACTATTGAATGTATTAATTGCATTGAATGGATTGAATGCATTCATTGCACTCAGTGGACTCAGTGTTGTGTATTCATTCTTCGTGAGTACACTAAACAAAATGTTTGATTATCAATGGATAAAGTATTCACTCAGTAATCATATACCGGTTGATTTATTCATTTTAGTTTTCAAGATGTGAGTCCAATGAATATGGTACTTGAAAAAAATGAATGTCTTGAAAATGGTTTAAAGACATTCATTGCAGATCTTTAGTGCGGAGCCCTGGTAAACAGCCACCATCTGTTCATGAATAGTTTTTTGACTTTTTCCTTGCTTAGTGAGAAATTTAATTACAGCGCGATGCTCAATTTTCAACATCATTGTCTCAGTTGCCATTATGATGCTGTTTGACTAGAGATAAAATGCGAATTAATAATCACATTTATATGAAATTTTACATGAATGCACCAAAATAATGGTATTACTTGATAAATATGTCAATTTATTTTTACAATCACAGCTACACACCGATACCGGGAATATATTGAACGCCCCACGTATCAGACTTTGCTGTCACAACTATAGAGAGCTACTTATTAAAATAACATTTAACAAGAGATTTTACAAAAATAATTCAGTGGCACTACAGCCCACAGGGCTACCTTCTAAAACAACTACTCGTGTTGTGCGTGCTATTGTTCCCTCACGAGTAGAAGGGACATTTTTTTGCCAACTCTAAACGGCGAGATTTGAGAAGTTTTTCATAGACAATTGATAAAATTGATCCATGGATAAATTTGGATAAATGTGTTTAAGATCAGTGGTAGCTTTTATCAAGATTTGCGATAGGGCACACTTTAATTCTTCAGCTCTAAAGAAAGACTTCGGCATTGGGACTCCACTTCAAGCCTGTTGGACTCTGTAACAGATTGGCTCCACGATTGACGTTGTCCCCACAAGGACCTCGTCATCAACAGTCCAATTCAGTTATAAAAACCTAATCCACTGAAGTTGTCTACAAAGGTACAAAAATAAGTAGCTCAGCATCAATATTTTATTGCAGCTATGATGGACATTGCTACAGATAACCTCCAGAATCGAAATCGACCCAAAGGAAAGAAAGACAGAAAAATTCAGCCCATTTGGACTCTGCAACAAATCAAGAAGTTTGTCCCAAAAGAGGTTTTGGTCACCTTGTTGTGGGAAAGTGAAGAGATTAGAACTAAAACTAGATAGGAGCTCTGTATAAAGAGGTGACTGGGACAACGTCAACTTTAAAAGGTTTCCTCTTTTGTTTGAATAAAACATGTTTTCCGGCAACATACATATGTCCCCAGTGACGCGATCTTCTATACAATTCCCTAAAAATAAAACCTTTAAGCCATTCTGAACATTGGTATTAAAAATTTTGTCTGAACCTTTATCGAAAATAAATTTTTAAAAATGCGGCAGATCCTGGAAATGGACAAAGAATTCCAAATCGATAACCATCACCAATTTTTCGAATTTAAGGCAGCATATGACAGCGTACGTAAGGACTATACGCGGTCTGTCTAGCGTTGGCATATCTATCAAACTTCTCGAGTTGTGTAGGATAATAAACTCCCGGTGCTTCGTCAAGGTCATTCATAAATTCCGTACAGCCTTAAATGAAGAAAAACGTTAAAGACAAGTTGAGACGCGATATTGGGACTTTTTTAAAGCTATTCTTGTGAAGTTTGTACGCCACGCACAAGTCAACGGCACAGAACTCCGTTCGACTGCTGGCTGATGACATTGATATCATTGGCCGAACACAGAGTCAGCGAGACGTTTATTGAGATTGAAGGAAAAACTTCTGTGAGTGAGTCTGGTACCGAAGAAGGGAATAAATGATATCATTGCGGAAGCACGCACAACACCGATATTTCAAACTCACCGCCACAATGGGCAGCAAACATTTCAAGGAAGCATATGACGTTGTTCGCCTCTGCTTCCCAGTAAATAGAGACAATACCATCGGTAGCTAATTCAAGCGTGCAACTTCTACCAACCACTGGAAACAAGAGGAAACTAAGTAACACAGCATTTTCTCGAAAAACTAAAACCTTCACGATATTTGTCCTGCTCTTCTTTTCATAAGAAATTCCACATTCGATTTTTGGTTCTACAAAGGCTGTACGCCGGCATGCGCCCTATCAAGTGACTGAATATACAACGGCTAGGATAGTAAAATCATGTACAGTGCACTACAGCGCTCTAATATAAGACCAGACGAGGAGGTAACCCAGGCAACCACTGGGATCTCCTCCTCTGCACCGAAGCTGCTCATGTGGCCAACATAACTGCAGCAACACAAAATAGTCATACCGAGCTGTCAGATAGCGAAGAAAATTGAAGACTTTAGCTGAGAACATCTTCCATTCACATCAGGATATATTTGCGTCGTCGCTGTACAAAAGACCCTTAAAGCACGAAGTCAACCGTGACGTGGATGAAGTACCGTGATGAAATACTGAAGATGTTCCAATTTCGAAAAATGTCAATTAATACAGAAACTTTAAGCAAAAGAAAAGCAAAGAAAGGTACGAATAGGTTAAGCCCCTCTTCACCAACTCATGAGCACTGGTTCTCATATAGACCGATGATAGTGTGTCATCCCTCAAAACAGGTCAATACCAATCACCTTGATTTCAAATACAAACATGCACGAGATCCCACCGGAACCTTCATTTGCCTCACAGCAAGGCGCAAACCAGGATGTAAAACCTCGATATTCCTTTTGACACACAGCCACACAATTCGATCCATGTCCGATGTCCAATGTAATTTGTCTCTCCACCCGCCCCTGCCCACCCGTGCGGTTAACCCATGTCAAATAATAATTAAAACTCAAGCTTGATGTCAGTAAATGGATTTTTTGATCGCCTCAGGTGCTGAAAGCGAAAATTGTATGAACCGCTGAGGTGCACGAATTGGAGAGTGTGTGGTCCGTGACTGGGTGCCGAGGTACTCTGGCTGGCGTTCCTTTATCCAAGATATCATCCGGTTCAATGTTTGTGGCTTGCACTTCATAATTATTTCGCTTTTGGTCGAATTGGCTATTCGATTGCTGCTATTTATTTGATTTCGTTTGCTCTGTACAGGGGTTTGTGCTTTTCGTACAACATTTGTGGTCGACTATCGAATGAGACTTAAGGGAAATTCATCCTGGAATTGATTGAAATGCCATCTCAGCTATAAATGGGGACTTATAGGGACGGGATTTTCTGGATTTATATTTCGATTGTTCTGTGTAGGGTGGTGCTGCAGATTACAATTCTGTCAATAACTATTGTTGAGCACTTTGCTGTTCGTTAATCAATGGCGGGGGTGATGCTGCTAAAATTTGAGTCTGTGTGCAATATTTTGAGACTTAGGCAAGACTAACTAAGACGAAGCAGTACGAATCAATGAAATTTCTGGTAGAAATGTCTACATCTAAGGAAAATGAAACGGCGCTCATTAAAATTTATAGCCAAACCCTTAGCGGACATTTGTTTATATATTTCACAAATACGAACATATCACCAAATTGTAAACCTTTTCCCAAATATTTGTACTCTTCCCCACTGCTTACAAAAGCATGACGAAGCCATTCAGTTGAATTTTATTCACTGTTTTACGGTTTCGCTTTCATAAGGAAATCCAATAAAATGTCTATATCTATACACTTATATAACAAGTTTCTTGAAACTAGATGCATATCCTTTGACTTATAATGTGTGGATACAAGAAAAAAAGGTCCCAGAAATAAACTGTCGTTTTTCTGTTTAGTTTATTTTGGCGTTATAGACTATAAATGGTAAAACATTTATTTACGAGTTTGGGACTTCTTAAATTGAAGTTTGCACATTGAAAAAGTCACTATCCAAATGTCATTCAAGAGGGACATCGTATAGCAATTAGCGTGACTGCAAGATGATGTCACTATTAAAAGAAAGATTTACTAGTTAATTTCTGTAGGCACCTCCTGTCAGCTGAATTGAACCAACCCACAACCCACATGCCTCTCCAGCTAGTACGATTTCTCGCCAGCTGCCTCAAATTGGGCACTCCAAGTTGGAGAAGAACCTCCACTTGTCTTCGCCATCTCAAACTAGGCCGTCGTCTGTTGCATTGTCCGAATGGCTCAGAATACTTTTCGGGCCGGAGCAGTGGTGTCCATACGCTCTACTTGACCATCTTAATCGTTGTATCCGGAGACGCCTGACCAGGCGAATGTCGCTGTTCGTAGTTAAAACTTCTCCTTCGGGTGCCATTAACGCAACCATGTCCAAAACTCTCACGCAAAACTTTTCTCTCGGCAAGACTAAGGGCTTCCTCATCCATTTTTTGTAACGTGCAGGTTTCCGCGTCATAGAGTAGGGCTGGGATGATCAAGGTGTTATATAAAGCAAGCCTCTTAAGCCCAAAGAAGCAGCGATTGGCAAGAGTGATTCTACGTTTCATTACGGTACTGATGTTGTTGTCCCTATTTACCGCGGAGCCGAGGTAGACGAAAACCTTGAGTACATCAAGGTTTCTGCTGCCTTGCGGTACGCTCTGTCTGACATCGATGCTGTGCGTCCTTCCCTGATGACAGCATGTACTTTTGCCCTCACTAACCACCAGAACCATTTTATTCGCTTCTGCTTCAATGTCAATCACGTCAATGTTGTCAGCCTAAGCTAGCAATTAAACTGACTTTTGGGATATCGTGTCTCTGTTGTTGACTTGTGAGTTGTGTCAGCACGATCTATCCAAGGATGATGTTAAAGAAGTCACATGACAGTGCGTCGCCTAGCTTAAAACCTTCTCTGACATTGAATGTTTCGCAGAGTTCGTTACCGACCTTGACGGATCAGCGAGAATTTACCATTGTCATCCTACACAATCTGACGAGTTCTAGCCATGCCAAAACTAGACATGTGTACTGTATAGCTCGTCTCTATGCACACTGTCATATGCGGCCTTGAAATCGACGAATAGGTGTTGAGTGTCGGTTTGCAGAATCTATCGTAGAAGGAACATTTGTCGATTGTGGACTTCCCTGGCCTGATATCACACTGATAAGGCATAGGGCCTTATTGCCAAATTGTTGACGAACGGTTTCAGGTGTTCACACAATACGGTAGAGAGAATCTTGTACGCGACGTTGAGGATACTGATCCCTCGATAGTTGACGCAGTCGAAGGGATCTCCTTTCTTGTGATCCGGACAGACGACGCTGAGATTCCACTCATCGAGCATGCGTTCCTCCGACCATATCTTACAGATGAGCTGGTGCATGTGCCCAACCAACTCCAAATCATCTCCAGCTGTTTTAAACAGCTCTGCGGACAGTGCATCCGCTCCAGAAGCTTTGTTAGGTTTCAGTCTCGATATTTCTATATCGCTTAGTCTAAG
Organism: Eristalinus sepulchralis; assembly: GCA_944738645.1. Lineage (NCBI taxonomy): Eukaryota > Metazoa > Arthropoda > Insecta > Diptera > Syrphidae > Eristalinus > Eristalinus sepulchralis. The sequence continues at coordinate 48,259,063 of OX122882.1, forward strand.
TCGGGGGAATGGAATTCATGTCTACCATCATCCAAAGTGAGTAGAAAATTCTGCATAACAGCGGAATTTGGGCCGTCAACGCCGTTTAAAAGTCGGCAGAAATTATCTTTCCGGATTCTCAACATCAATTGCGACTCTGCTACCACTTGTCTATTTTGGTCCCGGCGGGCCGAACCCTATTTGCACCAGATAGCTTTAAAACCTTCGGAGCTCATTCCTGCCCTGACACCGCTTAATCTTATCGATCGTACGCCTCTCATGTTCTTTCGCGTTCCGTGAGAGAAGCTGGTTCTCTTTCCTTTTTCTCTTTTTATACAGCTCACAAACAGCTCTCGTCATTCAATGCAGTGTTGCCTAATAGGCCCTCTGTTTAACGGTACTCGTAATAAAAGCATAGGTCCCTTCTAGGTGGTTACACGAAACCGATCACATGAGTGGCAGCTATCTTGATGGCTTCTTTACAACGTTTCTATTCTTCTTCTGTTATTAATGAAGGGAGCGTCGAATTTTGTGAGAGTTTTAGGGCGATGAGATGTGGGAACCGCGTGCTAGCCACTAAGAGGTTCAGCCCCACGGTGAGGTCTTAAAGTCTTAATCCGTTTCCTTATGTGGTGTCATGCAGGCTGTGTTTCCCCATGACGCCAGCAAAGATGTCCTTTTTTCCAGCTGAGAATTGGAATCCCCTAGAACGATCTTGGTGTCATAGCTGGGGCATCGATCGTATGCTTGCTGTTGTCATCTCTCTCTCTCTCTCTGTCAGGTCGTGAGCGCAAAGTAGGCCGATGTTCCCGATTCCAGCCTTGATGCGAATTGTCATGACGCGATCGCTTACGGAAGCTTACGTCAGTATATTTCCTAAGTCTGCTTCGAGCTACTAATCCACGTGTAAATAAGCACTGCCTTCTCTCTCTGTAAAAGTTTGGTGGTGATATTTACTTTGTATGAGTCCAGGGGCTTCGCAAGTTCTTCAGCCTCTCGCGCTGAACCGAATGTCTTTGTCCTTTAGTCGTTTGCTTGAGTCATCAGCATTAGATCAGACTGTATCCGAAGCATGTAGCTGTCTCTGAACTCGCATAGTTTAACTTGGTGAGGGAGTTGGCCTCACGCACAACCCACAGACTGGTCCCATTATTTAACCCCTCATGGGCGGAGGTGTACGCTGCATACATTGCTTCACCACACAACGGGTGTTGTGATGGCTATCCAGTGGTTGCCAAGAGAAGGCTGTATATCAACTTGACCTGTGCATGGGCGAGGATAGTGTTGGTAGCTCGCCATGTTGAGTGCGATTAACGACATTGCCTCCTGTGCACAGCCCCATACCCCGTGCAACTCAATTTATTAATTTAAAAAAAAACTCTCGCTTCCTCTCACTTAACTTTTACCCTGTAGAGGCATCACAAAGGAAATCGTTTGAAAAGGTTAAAAAGTGCCCAACATGGTATTGCAAAGACTGAACTCACATGAGCCAATTCTAATGACAACAGAGATTGGCAGATGACAAATGCCAGTGCTACAGCCTGACTGACTGACTCTGTAGTAGCCGCAATTTCAGGAATTAATTCCTCTACAGCTGGTATTCCCAGTAAATTTATGGGGTTATGGTTTTCCAAAGATACATACACTTTGACGCCCACATACATGACCACCTCGAGAGACTCGTCTAAGAAATCGTCTTCCGAATGACAAGTGGACTTGGCAAGTTCCTTGGAATTCCCTCCATGGACCTTACCCGCAAGACAAAGTTCTCCGAAGTCCTGAAATCATCTTCAGTTGAGGATATCAAATTGAACACGGAAAACAAATCACTTGTGAAGTGTCTAAGGCGGATCATCACGCCTTAGACACTTCACAAGTGACTGGCAGTCTGCTCAATTTGATACTTTCAAGCGAATTTCATGCGTTTCATCGAAGAAGAGACAATTCTTGGAAATACCCTTGCCCATCACTTGTCCTTTGGATGACTCCCACGTACCTGTGCACCACGTCTGTTGTTCTACGTCAATGTCCACTTGAAATGATCTATTTGACGGACCTTCGACCTTTCGCCGCGACTGGGGCGAACATGGAGCGCATTCCTTTGCACTCTACCAACTGGTGCCTTGTGCACGCGTGTGTGATACAAAACTTATCACTCTGGGCTGCCCTCCCCCCTCCCACGTTGGTGAAACTCGTGTTTTTCCTCGAAACTCTTTAAGAATGCCTTGGATTTCCCAAGGAACGTCCAGCACGTCGCTTCAGTGGAGCACGTGAAATAATTAATGTAATTAGACTCTCGTGCGGTAGGCAGGAGCCGCAGGAGGGTAGAAATCTCGAAGGGCACGTTTTCACTGCCACGGTGATTGACTCCTCGACGAGGTCTCTGCGATGCTCTATTTATAGCCAGTCACCCCTTTGTGGCACGCAAGTCATTAACGGAATACCTCGAGTCCTTGGTTGCCACCCACCCCAGCTGGCAAACTATGAAACAATATCCAGAAATATAAGCCTTGTGGTGGAGTGTGGCCTGGACGGAGTGGTCGGGCCTCGACCTTCTCATCGCTGTTTCCATTAACCTCCACAGTACCCTTGTCAATGCTCATTACTTTACGTCAACTCAGCCTCAAATACCGGTCCTTACAGCCATCAGAATGAGATATAGATACGCTCTTTCGACGTGGCGTGGTGGCGTCGACGGCAGCCCCTCCCGGGCGTGTGGGTATCATGCCATCGTTCGCTGGAAGTGCGACGGCTCCTTTCGCTGCCGCTCAAGATGGCTTGGTGGTATCCCGTGTCAATTGAATTGTCAGGATATTTGGTTTTATTACCCTAGTCCGATCCAGGGGCATGTCAAGCAAGATTCTATTTATGTCTCATGCAAATGAAGCAAAACTAATTCGCTGGGTATGAGCACGCGTCTCGGACGGGCGGTGACAGAGGGGATGGCACGGCTTCTGGACAGGCGTGGTGCCAGGCGTGGATGGTGGAGGCTTCGCTCAAGGCCAATGCGAGACCGAATTGCGACGTGAATTGGCTTAGGGTTGGGTTTATTGAAAAAGGGACGGATAATTTGACGAGAAAGAATGAACGACTTGTCCTTCTGTTGTCCCGATGTCCCCTTGTCCCGTTGAGTGAATCTAATGAATATTGGTAGACGCTCCGCTTCGGCCCTGAGAATCGAATCGAAGCGATCTAATTTTGTTATAACCACCAGTGACGGGTTGAATTTTGTTGGCGTGAAACGGATGACGATGCCTGGGGTTTGTCAACTCGTCTTCAACGGATTATCGTGATGATACATGGGTCTGGGTTATTTTTGATGAATTTTCTTATGTGGGGTCGACCAAGGACAAATTCATGCAAATGGCAGGCAACTTTCAAAAGAGCCTTTTTTTTCATCACTGCCTTCGCTTTGGGAGAGGGAGGTGAAATGTGTGTGTGATGGCGGTTTTATCCGTTCTATGATATCTTCTTCCTTTTCATTGCTTGACGTTGCAGTCGTGGGAGGATCTGAGCCTCAGTAAACAAGCCACTTAAGTCTGCCGATTTTTTGTCAGCTGCTGTTGCCAGTTGCGAAACATAAGGTTGACTGGGCTCTGCCAAACAACACATGTGTGCGCTATCATGAACTAGGGCGTCCTCTGATGCGTTATCCAAATGAATTGGAAGGGAAGTGTGGTTCTCTAGATGACCTAGTCCTTCTAAAGATGCCGCATTTGAGAACGTCTCTGAATTCACTTCGTCAAATGTCTTAAATCCAAGAGTTCAAGAGCTTCTCATTTGCTTTCAATAGCGTCCATTTATCTGTGGCTAACAGCAGAACAGATAGAGCTTGAGCCTCTCGAGTCCAAAGACACAGTGACAGGCAGAAGTTCTTTGACACTTCATTTCGATGCAAATCTTTCTGTCCTTGTTTATTGCGAAGTCAAGGTGGACGGAGTCCTTGACTACCTTGAACTTTTTGAGTCTGTCGAAGGCGTCTATGTTATGACATGTTTTAACGACTTTTTCGTTCTTGTGTCCAGGCAGACATTTTCGTAGTTTCAACCAAGCCGGCTTTTAGGTGACATGACTGCTATGGTTACCGTGGCGTCGAAGTACCACCCGAAGGTCCCATCCAGGTTCGATTCTCGGACGTGAATGGGCCGCATTTTTCACTGCGACATATCTTTCGAGTTGCTAACAACACTCAAAGAGTATCAATTGTCGGCTTCTTAAATCGGGCGTTCGGAGTCGGCAAAAACTGTAGGTCCCTTCTGCTCGTGAGAGAACAGTAGCACGCACTATACGAGAAGCTATGTCCTGGTCCCTTGTGGACTGTAGTGCCACTCAAATAATAATCGACATGACTGCTGTTGTAAGAGAGGACAAGAGCACTGTAAACTCGTCAACGGCCGTCAATGAGGCCTTTGATAGTCATGCAATGTAAGAAGCTAGAATGGAAATTTAAACTTGTTTGTTGGTCAGAGCAACTTTGATAGCGTGAGGCCGGCATTTGAGAACGTCTTAAATAAGCTGATTGCAAAAGGCGCTGGACGTGGTCGTTGCGGATATCAACGTTAAATGAAGTTTTTAGTTCGTTTGGTACGAAGATAGGCTTAGAAGTATTGTTGGCGGTTGCCTCCAATACTCTCCCTTAAATCCTGGAAGAAGCTTACATGTTCCCTCGAGGAGATGGCTACTTCAAAGAAATCTCCAGGGAGGCGTAACTCGGTGCCATACATCAACTGCGCAGGGGTGGTTCCGGATTCATTGACCATTGAGCGGAGTTCTATAAGAACAGCTGATAATGTAGTGATCCAGTGTTTGCAAAGAGTGTTTTTTTTAGTGAGCGTTGCCATCGCTCTGATTTCAGTCCTCTACAGTCCGCATCTGAAGTGGAAAATTTAACGAAGAACTCTATAGGCTTCAAGATGGCATGCGTTTACAAAGCTTAAGATGGCTAGACCATGTTCGGGGACATTGTTTGGAGGCAAACAATTTTAACAACTGCCGCCAGTTCCAGTTGTTAAAATTGGACGCCCACGAAGCAGATTGTGCAAACCGCAGAGGCTTGTTGAACTTAAATGTAGCGGCTAAAAAGAATAAGAGTAAACAACATCTCGCCGTTCCTTGATATTCGGGTCCTTACCCTGAAGCTAACTACATTTCATTGTACATACAAATGTGCAAATTCTCTAACATGAGTTTGGGGGATTTTGTGACGTCCTCAGTAACTGAAATCATCAAATGTACGATGTCTTTACAAAAAAAGGTAAATTTTTAAATTTCACGGGCTACGTTCATTTACTTATAGATTTTTTAATTTGTTATGTTGGTACACTCGCCTGGAACATGTGATTACAGTTTCAGCTATAAAGCGTATGTATTTTGTTTGCGAGAGGCATAAAAGTTGGAAGTGCTTTAAGTGGTCGACGATTTCCTGCTGTCAGAAGAAATTGATTGTTATTTGTGAAAAATGGAATAACGTGCTCAAAAACACTAGAAATGTTGGCAGTGGCATACGGAAAGATTACTCTAAGTCAAAAAAACAATTACAAGTGGTAAAAGCTTTTCAAAGAAGGTCCCCGAAGATGTGAATGACGACGCTCGCCCTGGACACCCTAGTACGTCAACAACCGCTAAAAGTGTTGAGAAAGTGAAGGCAATTGTTATGGAGAATGGTCGTCGAGAGAGGTTGCTGGAGATGTTAGCATATCGGTTGGCTTATGCCATGAATTTTTTTGGGAAATTTTGGGCATGAAGCGTGCAGCAGCGAAGTTCGTTTCAAGATTACCGAATTTGACAAAAAAGAAACGCTCAGGAATTGTTGAATGAAGTCGAAGGCGATCCACAGCCACCGATTCACCAGATTTCACCCCCTGCAACTTTTTCCTGTTTCTCAGATTGAAAAGATCCGGGACGGGATGGCGTTTTGCTACGATTGAATCGCTGAGAGAGCTCAAGTGCATACCAAAAAGTGCAGAACTGCTTCGACGATTGGAATAAAAACATTGGCACAAGTGCATTATATCCGAGAGGGACTTGTTTGAGGGGACAAAATAGAATTCCATGAATAAATCAATATTTTTTGGAGGAAATTGACAATTCGCCTTGCTTTATGAACAGACCTTGTACTTCTACTTGCTGAACTAAAGAATAAAAGTTTGAAGCGCCTTCTTCTTTACTACATTAAGGTCTCTGATTCCTGACTGTTGTGTCGCTACAGCGGGGATAGTTGACTTTAGTGTTGTTGTTTTCTTATGGCAACTGACTTTCTACTCACCCAACTACAAGAGGTACAGGAAACATGATTTGTGATAACTATGTTCTTGAGAAAGCGATGTGCAATACGAAGAACAATATGACGATCAATACTAGCAGAGGAAGGAACCTACATCTGATAACATAGAAGAGCGAATTCGGTGGTTTTGGCCCCTCGGCCTGTGCAGACAGAACATAAATGCGATCCCAGGCTAGGAGACATGGGATCATGGAGAAATTGAAATTTGTCAAATTGAAGATAAAGGCATCCTTCATATTAAAGCCTTCTGCCTAGATGTTGTAGAACGAAAGGAAATATAGTCCGTTGCAACTGATTGCAACCGAAACTCTTTGGCCACGCAATGAATGTCAAGCGGCAGGGCGGCACGGCAGCAGAGCGCCCGAGCGGCAAGTTTAAGCGGCTGCTGACCATTCAATGAGCGGCAATTCCTAAGCGGTTAGTTGCGAAAATGCCTTCTCAAGTGCTGTTCGAAAAGATTTAAGTGAAATTCGGCCCACATAGGACCAGGGCCTAGCTTCTACAACAACTACTCGTGTTCTTTCACGAGTAGAAATGACGAGTTTTTTGCCGACTCCGAGCGGTGAGATTTGAGAAGCTTTTCCTAAACAATTGACATTCTTATTGTGTTGTCAGCAACTCGAAAAAGATGGTGCCGTGAAAAATGCGATGTGTCCCGTCCGGGAATCGAACCTAGACTTTCTGTGTGGCGGTCGACGCACTTACCACTACGCCACGGCAACCACAGATATTTTACGTTAGGAAAAGGAAGACTGGGAGTTCATCAAATTAATAGCAAAAGAGGAAGTTAAGGCATTTTTCCCCATTGGGATCGCTTCAGACATTACCTACGAATGAAGGTTTTGATTTGTTGCTAAAAAAATTGCTGGAAAACCATAAAAAAATAAAATCAATTTCAGCAGAATTTCTTTCTTGATTTTTTCCAGCATTATGCCTTACCTCAGCAATTCACTTAAATAATAGAATAGATTTGAAAGCTGAGTGGCATCGCTTTGCCGCTCACTGGTGACCCAACATATTGACAAAATAATTGTCTATGGAAAAAACGATACTCTTCAGTCCCTAACTCAACTACCAAGTAAAGAACCCTTACTAAGCAATTAAAAGTATTTGTAACAACCTTTCGAAATGTAATTATTTCAGTTCCAACAAAGCACAATAACTCGTCCCACTTTTGTCAAGGAATTCATCAAAATATTGCAACCTAATGACGCACAGCCTGAATGTTACTTAAACTGAGTTACCCCAAATAACACCAGAAGTCTACAAATTTGTTCAAGGAACCATGCGAAAAGCGCTCATTGTTACGCCAAGGTCATAACAACATAAAACTCGAGGCACTTCTTCTCAGTTATCCGCGGAAATTGTTGTCAATTTTCATGGGGGAAAACTTTTGCATATCCCATCGCATAGACTGTGCAAAAGTTGTAAATGTCTCACTACAGCACGCACAGCACAAATAACGAGCACTTGTGAAAATAGTTCACAATGACTCGCTAAGAGACAAACATTCATTTTATTTGCGGCAATTTCTGCGAAACTTATCAGCGAGCAAGTTAAAGCGATGTCTGCGTTTGCATGGTCACGTCCTTGGAGAGAGTTCCTGTGGCGTGCTGACACGTTTTCACTGCTGCGTGATTCGTTCCGAATTCCTGCAGTTAGACGCAGACGTCTGGGAGTAGTGAGAAGTGGTAAGCTCTTAACAAATTGTCACAATGTTTTATGGCATGTCACTTAAATGATGCGGGTTATTTTTGGAATTTGTGTAAATTTTGGTATAATTTGGAGATTGTGACCTTCAGGTTTCATACGCACTGAAGTGGAATCTAGTGAGAAGGTTGAGGTGAAATGAGGTAAGCACTAAGTCCCATGTAGAAACATCGTATTTTCACTCCAGTGTCGATGACGTAAACTAGGAAATTGGAACCGATGAGGGAGTTCAGCAAGTCGCTAGGAAGAGTGTTCCTAAAGTCGCACGGATTGCTAAAAAAATATATTTGCCTGCATAACATGCAACCGATGCAAATGGTTTCTGTATCAACTTTATCCATACAGAAAGTCGAAAGAGCAAACGCCGTGTATAGTTGTTTGCTCATTGACCAGACTGCTATAATTTCCAAACCGTTCACGGCAGCGAGCTCAAGATTTGACACACGATAGATCATTTGACCGGTTTCAAGACTAAGCCAACCGGCGGAAGACCCGTGACGACGAATACCGATCGAATCATAGAAATCATCAAGTTAGACCGGCATGTGGCATCTCGTGACATCGCCCAGGAGATGGGAGCTAGTCACCAAATCATTTTAAACCATCTGCAGAAGGCTGGATACAAAAAAAAGCTTGATGTTTGAGTGCGGATGAGCGGATGGTGACTGGCGACGAAAAATTGATCACATACGACAATATCAAGCGAAAACGATCGTGGTTGAAGGCAGCTGAATTGTTTCAAACAGTGGCCAAGCCGGGATTGACGGACAGGAGATTGGTGTGTGTTTGGTGGGATTGGAAGGGAATCATCCACTATGAGCTGCTTCCATATGACCAAACGCTTAATTCTACCATCTACTGCCAACAACTGGACCGCTTGAAGCAGGCGATCGACCAGAAGCGTCCACAATGGGCCAACAGGAAGGGTGTAGTGTTCCAACGGCAGACCACACACTTCGGTAATGGTTTATCAGAAGCTACGGGTGCTCGGATGGGAGGTTTTATCGCATCCACCATATAGCCCGGATATAGCGCCAAGTGATTACCACCTATTCTTGTCCATGGCGAACGCCCTTGGTGGTGTGAAGTTGAACTCAAAAGAGTCTTGTGAAAAGTGGCTGTCCGAGTTCTTCGCAAATAAGAAAAGGGGCTTCTACGAGGAGGGTATTATGAAGTTGCCGTCTAGATGGAAACAGATTATCGAACAAAACGGCGCATATTTGAACTAAATCCGATCACTATAACACTTGTTTTGAAGCACTATTTGAAGAGTAAAAAAGCGGACGGGAGATATTTGCAACCTTATACAAATTCCAAATTTGTATTAGGCTTTTTGCTAAACGTTTCCTTCCAGGATGCACTCCGGTGAAAGAGGACCAAATGAGTGTAATGAGTGTAACCACACTATCCAGAAACACAAAAGATTGAGCACTTTCTATCATTTCGTTCTGTAGTACACGGTCAACGAGACTCGGAGTCCGAACCACGATCTGGAGAACAGAGCCTTCCTGAACCACTTCTACCTGCGGAACGAAATAAGTCAATGGCGATCCGAGAATCGTGGTTTTACTAGATTCAGTAACGATCTTCTGGCAAATAATGTTTCCTTGTTTCGAAAGATGAACTCCAGGGTATCTTTAACTCACTGAAGAATAAGAAGTCAGTGGGAATCGATGGGATACCAAACATTGTTCTGCGCCATCTACCCTCTGAGGCGGTATATATATGCACAATCCTGTTTAACAACGCGTTGAGTAATGCATATTACCCGAAGCATTGGAAAACAGCTGTGGTACAGCCTATTCCGAAACGGGATAAAGATTCCTCCATCCCGACAAATCTCCGGTCTATAAGTCTTCTTTCGTGCATAAGCAAGGTATTCGAGAAGATAGTCATTAGAGGTCTCAAAGAATGGGTTGAGGTAAAACAAATAATACCGGAAAACCAATTTGGCTTCAGGGCGGGGCATGACACCATTCATGCTTCGTCTAAATTGGTTTCCGACATACAGTGGAATAGAAACAAGACCCAGTGTACAGGCGCCTGCCTGATCGACATGGAGAAGGCATTCGACACCGTATGGTTAGAAGGTCTCTTCCTTAAGTTAGTCAGGCTCGGCATCAATAAAACATTGCAATATATGATCTATGACATGGTCACAGGTAGAAAGTTTGTTGTGAAGAATGGCAACGAAATTTCAACTACAGTGTTCCAAATAAAAAAATGGGTTGCAACAAGGAGCTGTTGGTTCGCCGATCTTGTTCAGTATATTCACTAGCGATCTCATAGTTTTTATGCCTAACATCATAGCGTTTGCCGATGATCTAATAGCGTACAGATCAGGTCCGAAGGTAGAAGTAATAAACGTCTTCCTGCAACGCGACTTCGATACAATTCAACGATTTTGCGACGACTGAAAGTTGAAAATCAACTACCAGAAGTGTGAAACTATCTTTTTCAGAACCCCGCTGTCCAGGGCCTCAAGGGACACGAAAATGAACTGGCGCAAGTTCGGCATAGTTGATCCACAAGGACGACCAATAACTGCGAAAAGTGTAGTCAGATATCTAGGCATCTGGTTGGACCAGTATCTGTATGGTGGTATCCACATAGATACAGCTCTGCCTTCGCTATGGCAAGAGGGCTGTTTTACAGCAGTCAACTTGACACCAGAGTGAAGATCATCTGCTACATGGCCCTCATCCGGCCAGTTATGGTGTATGGTTGCCATGTGTGGTTCAACGTGAGTCCTTCCCAGATGGACAAGATGAGGGTTATTTTGGTAGGCAGTGTCTTCGGGCCTGTCTACGTCTATATCGAACACCAGAATCGCAGTTCAAGAAATTCTACCCCAACGAGGTTCTGTGTAACGAGGCTAACTTTATAAAGATAGATTTTAGTATTAAGTTGATTGGAAGTCACACTGCTCGAGACAGTCTGATCTTTGGGGCTTACTACCCAAAAGAAATGCACCCTGAACGGGTACGTCTTAATGGCTTCATTCCGCCTGAAGCTTTCCTCTATTTGGACGCTTAAGGCCTGATACAAGACAGGAAAGGCTGCCCTATCATCTTCCACGTCGCACGCCGAACAGTCGAGAGGCAACTTCAATACGAGCCGGACATCGCTCGCAGCCATGAGGAGCTCCTACGGTTCAGCAGGACGATTTGTACATAGGCTTAAGTTTTAGTTTAGTTTAGTTAGGTTAAGATAACGTTAGGTTGAAAATATACATGCCTAAGTTTTAAAAAATTCTTGGGCTGAGTTTAAAAATGTCACAAATTAAAATTGTTAACAATATTAAAACACACCCAGTAGGCCGAAAGGCAAAATAAATAGTACCTAGATTAGCTTAGAGTACTCAAGAAGAGTCAGTAAGTTAGGTTTAAGATCAATCGATTCAATGAGTAAGCTAGTTTTATGTATTTTTGTCTAGTATATAAATAATGAAGAGTGAAAAATAAAAATGCATTCAAATTCAAATTTAATTCGTTCTGTAGTACAATGTCGGGATCCATAGTGGCACCGCACATAACACATCACTCAATAAGTCCCGGGACATATATGTCCGGACTGTATGGACATACCTAGTCCTGCCATAAGTTCTGTTACAACTTCAAAGTCCCATAGAAAAAAAACGAGTAAACATATCGAATTAATTTTTTTTTTATTTATTAGGCCACATTATTGGCTATTTGAAAAAAAATGGTTCATTCAAAATGGCCGCCGTTTGCTTTCACACAAGCCTTCAAACGTAGTGGCCATTGGGCTATCGAGACACGCACGGTATCCATGGATATCTCGGACGCTGCTTTGGTCAATGCTGTTTTCAGACTTTCCAAATTTCTGTGGGGAGTCTTGCAGGCCATGTTTTCCAGTTCTGACCACAAACCATAATCCAGTGGATTCAGATCTGGACTCCCCGAGGGCCAATCTTCAGCTGCTATGAAGCCAGGAATGTTGAGCCTGAGCCACTCCTGCGTGGTTTTGGCTTTATGCGCTGGAGCAGAGTCTTGCTGGAAGATCCACCTGTTTCCGTTGAAAAGGGTATTGGTCAAGCCTTTAACAAGACCCTCTAGCACGTCCTCTTGATAGACCTTTGCCCCAGTTTTCACGCCTTTTTCACAAAAATGGAGGGATGTGACACCCTGGTGGGACACCCCCCACCAAACCATCACGGACGCTGGATGATGGCCTCGTTGAACCCTAGGAACAATTTTTTTCGCTTCCTTAGATGAAGTGGCATAAATCTTATCATTTTGCTTATTGAAAACTTCTTCAACGGTAAAAATTTTTTCGTCCGTAAACAAAATGTTTTCATGGCCATTGGCCGCGTGCCACTGCAGAAGTCTCTTGCATCTTTCCAGCCTAATTTTTTTCAGTTGGGGAGTTAAGAGATGACCAGTGGACCGACGATAGGCTTTCATATGGAGATCGTCCCGAATCAACCTTGACATCGATCTGGTTGATATCTCCAACTCCTTGGACATTATTTTCTGTTTTCTAAGGGGATTTCTCCGAATTCGCTCACGCACTGCCTTCACTACCGCACTTGTACGGACGACGCGTGAAATTTTGAAAATTTGGCCAGCACTCTTCCCGCACTTATGTAACGCAATTATGGCGATTCGGTTTTCTTTAATGCCCCACTCCATGTTAGCAGATCGCAAGCTGAAACCAAACTGGCTAGTTTTCTTTACTACACAATGCATGCGTTCCGAAAAAAAAGTTAACGGTTCTATTCCCGCAAGAAGTTGTTTGCAATAAGCGATGGAAATTGTGTAACAGAACTTATGGCAGGACTAGGTATATGTCCCGGGACTTATTGAGTGATGTCCCGGGACATATATGTACACAGGTAGGGTTTGAAGTCTATTCATTCTCCTTGCAATGCTCTGAAGATTGGGGCGCTTATGTTACTGACTTCTTCCTTCTGATTAAACGGACTCTCTTCTGTTCTGCTTCATGTACTTCGAAAAGAGAGGGAGTTCCAACAATTGGGGAAGATTTGGAGAGATCTGACACTCATTCCGAAAAACCGCACACAATAACGGGTGGGAGTAGGAGATACCCAAGGCCCCTCAAGGGGATACACAAGCTAAAAGGAAGCTTGAGGTCAGTGCTCCACAGAAAAGAATTCATCAGGCGTATTCCTTCACCTTTCTCAAAGTCAATGCTACATAAAAATCATCGTATTGCTCAAAAATGATGCGAACCGTGCTAATCAGGTCGGGATTGGTTTTTTCGAAGTTTACTCCTCCACAGCAAGAGGTACAAGATTCATAATGAGTGGCTTACCATTTTAACATTTTACCAAAAGGAGTATTATTCCTCTATAATTGCTTCAGTTTGAGTTGCCACCGTTCTTGACAAGAATCCTTTTGTTGCAGCTTCTCGGCATTGCTTTAGTACTCAATTTCTCTTGCAAAGTGGGTAACCAGTTATTGGCTACTAATTCAGAACCACAGTTTAAAGACTCAGGATGTACGTCACCACACCCAGGGGCTTTGTTGTTCTTAAGTGCCTTAAAAAAATTCGTTTTCGGTTAGATGACCAATCCTTACCCCATAGAAGATGTACGGATCGGTGTCTTGATGCTCTTTCAAATCCCCTAAGCCCAACATATTGCTAAAAGCCCAAAAGTCCTCAGCCCAGCGTCGATTGTAGAACAAGACAAACAAATTTTAGTAACTGTTACGTCTGTGAACATCCAACAAGGCAGCACCTCATTTACAAGATCGTCACTTGCTGCTACTCAAGGCAAAGTGCACAATTTGTCATCATTTGTCAAACTTCTTCCATTACGTGACGCATAAAGTCGTCAATCAAAATTAGCACCCACAGTTCCCCGAAGAAACACCAAAAAGTTCCTTCAAAGAAAAAGTCGTTTAAGTCTCACAACGACTACTCCCTCGTCCTTTCAATTTCCGCGCTGCTAGAATGCAAGTCGACTAAGTGACTCAAAATCAATTTGATTAAGAAGAAAACTCGTGACTCAGACTTATTTCAATCGCTTGGGGTGCGCTGCCCTGAAATGTTTATTGTGTCGTTTGTGAAAAATCTCATTTCGACTGTCAATGCCGTCTTCTTGGGACTTCAATGCGCCATTGAAAGGTGAATAGCGAACAATAACAGCTGCCCCTTCCCGCCCACCATCAAAAGAGCAGATTTCTGAAGAAAACAAACATCAACGCCCCACATTTTGCCGCCAGCTCATGACGAGCGTCATTTAAATTTCACTTCCATCCACTTAGGGGACTTAAAGAACAACAAACAAACCTTATGAATCTTACAAGGAGACGATTAAGGAGTTAACCGCAGCATAAAATACAACGGCTCAAGCCAACGGCATCATCTGTGTAAATTAAGGCAATATCCTTCGAGACAAAGTACGTAGCTTTCCCGAATGTCATTGTTAACTTTGCCTCAACCACAGGCAGCGCGTTGAGCACACAAGTGAAGCCATAAATTCGAAACCGTATTCGCGATGAAAGCACGCAACCTACCCACCCGAAGAGGTGGTGTGCGGGGGGGAGGTGGTGAAGTCAGAACTCGTGTACTCATGTACCACACATCCTGCTGTGCGCTGACAATCAGCCGCCACTCGCTTTGGCGCGTTACTCAAAAACGAATAAACTCTTCACCTCTCAACCCCTCAGTCTACAATGCTGTGAAATTCAATTCCACATTTTGCCCCTGCCACATATCCAACAAAGCGCCCTCCCGGCACTTGGAGCGTCTGAAACGTCAATTTCATCCCATTTCCATGAAAATCATATTTTACACAATGATTCCGTGAAGCACTTAATGCAGGCAACACAGGCTCACTCGGTGCTCGCGTGCCCAAAGTACACACCCTCAGTCAACCCTCCCCCTGTGGAAATCCCTTTCACCACCACAACACAACAGCGAACCGAAGTACCCCTCCCGCCAAACGAGCTGCCAGGAGGGAACTGTTTAAATTTATTATTCGTCGCAATGGGCGCCGCCGACACGCTTAACGCTCAACTTAATGCGTTCTCGAGAGCGAGGGCCTCCGCCTAACCTTTGGCTGCCGCGAAGGTGTCCGCTTCCAATTGCGGAACAATTCATTTCTCACGAGAGCATTCCGGCGTCACATTCGGACTCGAGCACGTAGGGGCCGGAACAGACTCTCCCGGAAACGGAAAAACAACAAAAAAAAATATCTTCATTACAGCCAAGTGCACGAGCTGAGCTGGAAAAGGGTCCAGGAACTTTATTAATAAGTAGCCAGCAACGGCCTTAAAACTGGGCCGCCCCTGACCCTCGCCACAGCCTCATGCGTTTCTGCTTAATTATTACAGCACCCAAATGCTGTGTTTGGTCTGACCGAGGGAGGGAGGAGGGTTGCGAGAGCCAATTACTTACCGCTCGTTAAGCGGCGGAGGGTGTGATTACGGAAAATTGGATGCGAACAGATGGTGGTGGAGGTACCAGATAAGGGTTGCAGCAACACGGCGCCCCAGATTCGAGACGGGCCGCTCAGCATCGAAACGAACAATTAGCGCTTTACACGGGGCACGCTATTAACGCGGATTGCGAAACGCATTTATCTCTGCTCTCATCGTGTCGGTACGCCCCGAATGGCAAACACAATTGTGCGTGGACCTTTATTAAATTTAAGGTTCCGAGGGTGTTTTCGGTTTAGGATACGCAAACAATGCGAAAACTTCCAGAGGACAGGGAACAGGGAAAAACAAAAATCGGACTTTCGTGGGGAGGGGCGCGCTCGCTTGGGTTTAATGAGATACATTCGAGGGATTGGTTCATTGCGCAGTGATTCAGCAATCGACCGTACAAGGGTCGGGTCTACTTAAAGTCTGAGGCTTGTTCTTAACAGTTCTGCTTGAAGACCCCGTAAAAAGTTAAGAGCTTATTTCATAAAAATTCAACGTCTTATTGGCGGTTGTACGCCGAGGAGAGATTTGGGATCAGCGAATCTGATTACGAAAGGCTCTTGGAACGAGCTCGGTTTTATGGAATTCCTAGAAGGTGCAGTGATTTCAATTTTTTTAATGATTTCTGGGTAATTGCCTCGAGAGGCGGACTTCTCTTAAATGATTTATGACAGATTTTGGGGGCAGCACGGGGTGAAGGGGGGCTCACTTGCGACACATGCCGGTTGTGTAACTCAGAAACAGAAGGAGGTCGGCTGATTAGATGCTGTGTAGGATTGTTTGAAGTCACCTACAGCACTGTCTGCTGCTGCCACAGTTATTGCGGAGGTTGACATTTAATCTGCTGACAGGGACATTTTAGGATCTCGTGGATAAAAGTCAAGATTATTGGTTTCGCGACTATCAAAACATGAAACCACATGCAGACAAACAGGATGCCTACAAGGCAACGCTGCATAGAACGACGATAGCTGTTCCTGAACTCTACAAACAGAGAAGAAGGCTTCTGAGAAGGAAAAAGAAAGAGCATGGTCGAAGAGATGGAGAGGTGCTATGGCAGGAATGAAGTCCGACAGTTTTACCGAAAGGTGAAACAGCTATCCGGTGGATATAAGATTCGGATCGAAACCTGCCGGGACCAAAACGGAAATCTAGTAGTAGAGTCGCAATCGATGCTGAGAATCTGGAAAGATCATTTCTGCAGACTTTTAAGTGGTGATGACAGCTCAGATGCCGCTTTTGGGCAGAATGCTCCTTTGAATTTGGACGATGATAGACAAGAATTGCGTCCCCCCGACTTAGACGAGGTCAAGATAGCAATATCGAGGCTGAAGTCGAACAAAACTGCTGAAACGGATGGACTGCACTCTTACCTACTAACTTAAAGTGACGCTACAGTCCGGGATGGACCTGGGCCTCAACTATTAAGGGTCTACATCCAGCTCGATCTTTAGCTTGCTGTCTCCAGTTTCGCACGCATACTTGGTTGAGGTCCCTTTCCACTGACGACTTTTCGGGCCGGAGCATTGGTTTCCATCCGCTCTACATGGCCTAGCCATGTCAATCGTAGGATCTTCACTTCTCTGGCTAGATCGATGTCACTAAACAGACCGTATAGTTCGTCATTATATCTCCCCTCCACCACTTACCATCTCTGCAGAGGGGACCAAAACTCAAACGAAGAATTTTCTTCTCGAAGCAACCAAGAGCAGCTTCATCCGCTTTTGAAAAAGTTCATGGCTCCGCGCCGTATAGCAAGACTAGGACGAATTAAGACTAGTAAAGCGTTATATTGGTTGTTCGAGAGAGGGTTTTGTTTATCGACTGCTTTTTTAGCCCAAAGAAGCAGCGATTGGTAAGAGTTTTTCTTCGTTTGATTTTAGCGCTGATGTCGTTGTCTGAGTTGATAGCGATAATGCCAATATCGTCGGCATATGCGAGTAGTTGGACGGACTTTTGAAAGATTGTTCCTTTGGTGTTTGGCGTTCGAATCCTGAATCCTTTTCTGACATGAAAAATTCTCGGTTAGGTCTTTACCGAACTTGATGGAGCAGCGTGCATTCTCTATCGTCATTCTACACGGACGAGTTTGGTAGGGATGCCAAAACTAAACATTGCTCTGTATAGCTCGTCTCTATAGAAGCTATCATTCGCGGCCTTAAAATCGATGAAAAGATGGTGGGTTTTGTTGCTCCTGGTTTTTCTCCAAAATCTGCCGTAGTGTGAATATTTGGTCAATAGTGTATTTTCGTGGCCTAAAGCTACACTGGTATGGACCGACCAGATTTTTGACGAATGGCTTTACGCGTTCACATAGTACGGCAGATAAGACTTTGCATGCGATGCTTAGGAGACTGATGTTGTCTAGAGAGGAGACAATCCTTGTCAAACCAGGGATTCTTTTCTGTGGTTGCGGATAGAAGCCCATCAGATCAGAGGCGGCATCTCTGATGGCTTTCTGGCAATGCTGCAACTGGTCTTCAATACTTGATGTTGGCGGCGTAGGGTTTCTTTAGAGGTTAAGGGAGGCACGAGTGGAAGGAGGATTTGGCAATCTCTTGCTATTGTAGTGGGCTGACGTTGAGCTTCCTCACAGTATTTCTTTGTCGTGGCGGTATTCGGGATATCCGCAACCTCACATTGGCTACAACAAGGTGGTGCTCCGAGTCAATGTTGTTGCCTCATAACGTTCGGACATCTACGATACTGGAGGAGTGCCTTGCGTCGGTTGACGGTTGATTGATTAGGAGATCGCCATGTTCCTTTGTGAATATCGAGATGTGGGAATCTTGTACTGGCTACTGCAACATTTCACCCGCAGCAAAGTCGATCAGCCTAAATCCGTTATCGGATGTGGTGTCGTTTAGGCCGTGCTTCTCGACCGTACTACCAAAAATGTTCTCTCTCCCTAGCTTTGCGTTAGAATCGCCAAGGATAATTTTAATGTCGAAGCTAGGGCATTACGCATACGTTTTGTCCAGAAGCTCATAGAAACTGTCTTTGGTGTCGTCATTTTTCTCCTCTGTGGGGGCATGTGCGCATATAAGGCATATGTTTACAAATTTAGCCTAGATACGAATTGTCGTGAGGCGCTCGTTCACGAACCTGAACGATAAGACTTCTTACCTAAGTCTGCCTCTAACGACATCCAAATAGGCGCTGGTTTTGTTGTTTGTAGCAATCATAATCAATATATATCACAATTTTTCATCCTTCTTTTTTCTGGTCCATCCCATCGCACTTCTTGGATGGCGGTGATATCTGTAGCAGGCTTGGGCTTCGCTGAGGCTATAAGCTTCACTTTTAGGCCCTCCAATACAATACAAAGGTGCCATCCGCCGTCATGTCTATTTCAGGACAATGACCTGATGCTAGAGATGCCCTTTTAGCGCGTTGAAGCTGTACTCGCAATTCGTTTTAAACAGCGTGTAAAAATAACCATGAATTCCATTCGAATCTATTCCTACGCCCGCGCACAAAGGGAAGAGAAAATAATTTTAACTTTAAACAAATCATAAAACAGTCCTTTATCCTCCAAGCATTCACCGGAAAATTTCTTTTAAAAACCTTAAGTCCAAAAACCAAGTTAAGACTTCTTCGCAAGTTCATCTGCATGAGAGATGTGCTTCAAAAATACCACAAAGTCATTCCCTTCAACTTCCTGTCGCAGATCCTCTTGTCCTCTCATTTGTGGTTTTCCCTGCTCTCACTACCCACACACGGGCCCGGCCCCAGCCGAAGAATTCAATTTTGCTCGTTTCTCAGAAACTGAAACTTACCTTCCCTACCACTCATCCCCAATCCCCAGGTAGCTCGTGAGGGCTTCTCGTGGAGTGCGTTCCGTTTCGAGGACCTTCATGCAAATGAACACGCATATCTATAAATAGAAGGGGATTTCGCCAAATTGATGTACTCTTAGTAAGTAATTGCCTTAAAGCTTCCCCTAAGCAGATGTAATCGAAGATTAAGTCCTTCATTCTGAAGCATGCGGCCTGATGCGTGGGGACTTTGTAATTTGTGTCCCGCTCAAGAGGATCTCTCCGCTAGCTTGTAATGCAAATTTAATTTTGGTGTGTTTATTTAATTTTTTTCCGATAGCATCTAAAATTAAAGCACCTACGCACAAAACTTCAGATCGAATATCTTTGGATGAATTGAGAGGGAAGGAGTCATGTCCACGGATTTGTATGTTTCTAATGAGATTCTATAAACGGCGTGGGAAGGCTAGAAAAAATTAAGAATGAGCAACATTTAGTCAATCAGACTGATATGCAGTACGCCTGATAAGGCTGCAGACATCAGTAAAAGTGTTGCTCCTTTTCACTCTTCGTTCGTTCAGAGTCAGAGATTGCCCAACTGGAGATTGTCTGCTTTTACCTTGACCTCGCTGTCGCATAGCACACGTCTATCCACCGAACTTGGTAATAGATGGCAAGTTAATGGACGTCCTTCCGCATTCTGCATAAGTCCAATTCTGTCAAGGCTTACAAAATTTTCGGGTGTCGTAGACATTTTTTCGAGTACTTTGAGTACATCGCTCGGGCTGAGTCCAAAAATTAAGGTGTGTTGTGGGGCCGTCCTTTTTGAAGCAGACAGTGAAATGTGAACGTTCAATGGGGACAGTTATCTAAAAATGCTAAAGGAACAGAACCTCGCCATACAGTGCAACAGGATTTTCCTCCCCCAAGAAAGGGGAAACAGCACGAATGACTAGACCGGTATGTGGTATGACGCGACCTCACAAACAAGTTAATATTTAGAGGCGCCGTTTTCCAAGGTCTCCAGACTGTTAACCAGAAATGTCTTCTTCTTTGGATGTTATTACAGTCCCGTGTGAATCTGTACCTAAGTCAAAATTTCTCACCAGCTATCACTTTCTCTTATTAGCAGCTTCCAAGGGGTTTGAGGACCTCCTCCACTTGTGTGCGTCTGCTCTGCCGAATGGCACGAATTAAGGTTCGCCATCTTAAATGAAGACGTCCTCAGTTGCGTTGTCCCAATGGCTCGTATTCTAAGACTTTTTGAGCAGAAGCAGTGGTGTCCAATCTAAATGGCTATCTTTAACGTTGTATCCGAAGATGCTTGACCAGACGCGTCCCGCCGTGCAGCCCATAAAGATTTTCATTTCATTTCAATTTGTTCATTGCAGCTTATATAAATTGTTTTACGAATTAAGATTTACAGGAGACCATCGTCGAATCTTCTGCTCCTTTAATGCAAACAGGACCAAACATCGCACGCAGAACTTTTGTTAAGGGCTTTCTCATCCGCTTTTAGTCCCATCTAAGATTCCGCGCCGTAAGAGAGGACTGAATCGATCAAGATGTTATGAAAGCCAGTTTAGCCCTTCGAAAGGGGGCTCTATTACTCAATTGTCACTAGAGCCCAAATAAACACGGATTCCCAGGAGTGATTCTGAGTTTGATTTCGGTACTGGTGTTGTTGTCTCTATTTACCGCGGAAC
This sequence comes from Eristalinus sepulchralis, assembly GCA_944738645.1. Lineage (NCBI taxonomy): Eukaryota > Metazoa > Arthropoda > Insecta > Diptera > Syrphidae > Eristalinus > Eristalinus sepulchralis. The sequence continues at coordinate 48,279,917 of OX122882.1, forward strand.
CAAGGTAGACGAAGTCCTTGACTACCTCGAAGTTTCTGCTGCATAGTGTGACGCTCTGTCCGAGACGTCGATGTTGCCGCTTCTATGCCAGCAAACGCCTTATTGACGGCTCCCTGTGTCCGTCTAATCACATCAATGTCATCAGCATAAGCTATCAATTGAACTGACTTTTGGAAGATCGTGCCTCTGGTGTTGACTTGTGACTTGTGTTACGCACGATCTTCTCAAGGATAATGTTAAAGAAATCACATGACAGTGCGTCGCCTTGTCTAAAACTTTTTCTGACATTGAGTGTCTCGCTGAGTTCATTGCCGACCCTGACGGAGCAGCGAGAGTTCTCCATCGTCATCCTACACAATCTGACGAGTTCGGTAGAAATGCCAAAACTAGACATGACGCTGTAAGTCTCGTCTCTATACGCACTGTCATATGCGACTTTGAAATCGACGAATAGATGCTGGGTGTCAATTTGCACTTCTTGGGTTTTTTCCAGGATCTGCCGTAGTGTGGAAATTTGGTGAATGGTGAACCTCCCTAGCCTGAAAACACACTGGTAACTAAGTATCAAGTTGTTGACAAACGATTTCAGTCGTTTTATACGCGATGTTGAGGAGGCTAATCCCTCTACAGTTGACGCAGTCGAAGGGGTCTCCTTTCTTGTGGACCGGACAGACGACGCGGAGATTCCACTCATCGGGCATGCTTTCTTTCAACCATATCTTACAGATGAGCTGGTGCATGTGCCCAACCAGGTCATCTCCAGCTAACTTAAATAGTTCTGCGGACAGTCAATCCGCTCCAGCAGTTTTGTTCGACTTCTGTATCGATACTGCTATCTTGATTGTCTAGGTCGGGGGTACGAATTTCAGAGGAACATTCTGCCTAACAGCGGGATTTGGATCGTCATCGCCGTTTAAAAGTCTGCAGAAATGATCTTTCCAGATTCTCAGCATCGATTGCGACTCTACTCAGAGGTTTCCGTTTCGGTCCAGGCAGGCTTCGGTCCGTTTTCCATTTTTCTTCTATTGTCAGTGCAGGCAGCGTCGAACTTTGGGACAGTTTCAGGGAGACTCGGTCGGCAAAGATCCCAGCGACCTGTTGCGTTTGTAGCTTTCCGACGTCAAACCGTTTTGGCCTTTCTCGACTCCGTTGCTCTCTTGATATCCCGGTTCTCATCTTGGCGACAACAAGGAAATGATCCGAGTCGATGTTGGCGCCTCGGAATGTTCGGACATCAAGAATGTTGGAGGAGTGTCTGACGCCGATCGCAACGTGATCAATCTCATTGCCGGTTGATTGATCACGGGATCGCCAGGTTCCTTGATCGATGTTGAGGTGTGGAAATCGCTTGCAAACCACAGACAGGTTTCGCCCTGCGTTGAAGTCCAACAGTCTGAGTCCGTTTCCGGATGTAATGTCGTAAAAGTCTGTGTTTCCCTAGCTGAGCATTGGATTCTCTTTCAGGGTATGCCACAGTATGGAAATCTGGTTTATGGTGGATTTCTTGAAACCACACTGGTGTGAACCTACCGCACGCACGCGTTGTTAACGAGACTGAATCCTTGGTAGTTGGCTAATAACTGGGGGCTCCTTTCTTGTAGATCTGGCAGACCACACTAAGAATGCCCACCTGGAATAAAAATAAACCACTTTCCATAAGCCATCTGCCCCACACCTTTAAATGTCCACACTGTATACCCAAATACTTCCCAGGATTGCTTCCCACACTCGACCCTTTTCCACAAAGAGAAACAATTGAAAAGAAAGCCCTTACACTGAATTAAACGCACTAATGAGATTTACTTCAACAGGCGCACGCACACCCCACTGCCGCGCCGCACGAATCTCTTCAGCCACTTCCTCTAGGCATTCTTTCGCGTTTTATTAACAATAGCACGCCGGCGATGCCACAAATGCGAGTGGGTTCCTTTCCTTGTGTTTATTGGCGATACATATGTCTTTAGGCATGAATTCGTTTTAACATCATTCATAAATTTATGAATGCGATCTCGTAAATTTATACGGGCTCGTTAAAAGTTAAGCCCTGTGTGCATGCAAGTTTTATCTCTCATAAGCCACCTACAACTGCGGCGGCTTTGTCTGGCGACAACGCGTCTTGCTTCGATGTGTCTTCGGATTTTATGTGTGCGATGAACGCATTATATTCCGGCACTAAAACAGGTATCCTTGCATACTGCTCATTTGTGCTGCGCCATGGATCAGTGGAGAATATCAAAAGAAGAAGAAATAAATGCTAAATGGTTTATTAAGGGGACTTTCGGAGGACTCTTGCTCCGGGGTCTCTCAATTTTATTTGAGACGTGAATACTCATGAGGAGTAAGGACTCTTCTTCTTCTGCAGTCTTCATCAGGAAATTGATGTGAGTTTGAAGTTGAAAAGTGTCATAATTTTAACGACTGAAGGGTTGTGATGAGAACGCAGTCGGGCGGCTGGGGGGAGTGATTCATTTGCGGATTTTTACGAATAAACGTGTCCTCTATAAACTGATTGCAAGGCCAAGTCGAGTGTTTGAGTCACGGTAGTAGCGCATGTCATACTTGCAGACAGAGGTACACTGAAAGGCAGGCAGTGGCCATAAAGTTTAAAGTCATACAAGGAGGACAGGGTTTTTCTATCACCAGAAATACACAAATTAAGCCTGATGACACAGCAAACATCAACGGCAAACATTGCGCTCTAATGGAATAAGTTAAAAACCTCTGAATGGCTACTTTTTGAACGCTAAGTCAAAGCTATAAAAATTCTATTGAGGTAGAGATTCGGTCCGTTTTCAAAAGATGGCGCCATCTACAGGTTGGGCTGATCTTGGAAGCGTTTACCTACTTTATTGGAAAGGTGTGACATTTGTCAGCCATAATTACTGTACATCAGCATCTGCTTAAGACGGCAACATTGTTTCGGCCTCTTTGAAAATATCCGGATTTGTCTTGAATAAAAAGCATTTCCAGGAAACTTTGATTTTCTTTTTTAATTGGAAGAAAAGTGCAGCTGAAGTCCATCGAATGCTTGTAGAGTTTATGGTGAATCTGCTCCGACCGATAGATCATGCCGAGAGTGGTTTCATTGAGCCAACGAGAAAGAGTGTCTTGACCAGCTCAACATTTTTTAAATGACGAATTGCAGGCTTTACTGGTTCAAGATCCGTGCCAAACGAAAAGTAAACACGTAGGATCTTTGGTTGTGACTCACGACCAATATCAGTTCGTTTAAAGGAAGCATGGAACTTGGATATTAAGTGCGATCAAGCAGCTGGAGATGACCTGGTTGGGCACATGCATCAGCTCATCTGTAAGATATGGTTGGAGGAAAGCATGCCCGATGAGTGGAATCTCAGCTTCGTTTGTCCGGTTCACAAAAAAGGAGACCCCTTTGACTGCGCCAATTAACGAAGTATTAGTCTCCTTAACACCGCGTACAAGATCCTCACTGTCGTATTGGGTGAACGCCTGAAACCGTTCGTCAACAACCTGATAGGTCCTTATCAGTGTGGTTTCAGGCCAGGGAAGCCCACCATCGACCAAATCTTAAAACTTCTGCAGATTCTGGAAAAGACCGAAGAAGTGAAAATCGACACTCACCACTTATTCATCGATTTTAAGGCCGCATATGACAGCGTTCATAGAGACAAGCTTTACAGCGGCATGTCTAGTTTTGGCATTCCTATTAAACTCGTCAGATTATGTAGGATAACGATAGAGAACTCTCAACTGCTCCGTCAAGGTCAGTGATAAACTCATCGAGACCTTCAATGTCAAAAAGGGTTATAGACAAGGTGACGCACTGTCATGGGACTTCTTTAACATCGTCCTTAAGAAGATAGTGCGTAAGTCACAAGTCAACACCAAGTCAGTTCAATTACTAGCTTACGCCGACGACATTGTTTGGACGAACGTAGCGAGCCGTCAATGAGGCGTTTGCTGGCATTGAAGCAGTAGCGGCTAAAATGGGTCTGGTGGTTAATGAGGGCAAAACGAAGTACATGCTGTCATTAACGAAGGACACACAACATCGACGTCTTGGACAGAGCGTCACACTAGGCAGTAGAAACTTCGAGGTAGTCAAGGACTACGTCTACCTCGGCTCCGATGTAATAAGGGACAACACCAGAATTACTTTTGTCAATCGCCTTGGGCTCAAATGGCAATTGAGGATTAGAACCCTCTCTCGAAAGACTAGGTTTGCTTTATATAACACCTTGATCATCCCAGTCCTACTCTGTGGCGCGGAAACCTGGACGTTACTTAAAGCAGATGAGGAAGCCCTTAGTTTTTTTTCGAAAGAAAAGTTTTGTGTACGATTTTTGGTCCTGTTTGCGTTGATGGCATCTGGAGGAGAAGATTTAACGACGGCTGTACAGCGAGATGCGCCTAGTTAAGCGTCTTCGGATACAATGCTTAAGATGGCTAGGCCATGTAGAGCATATGGACACCACTGCTCCGGCCCGAAAAGTCTTCGAATCTGAGCCATTGGGACAACGCAACAGAAGACGGCCTAGGCTAAGGTGGCGCACACAAGTGAAAAAGGACCTCAATCAACTTGGAGTGCGCAACTGGTGGCAGCTGGCGAAAGATCGTGCTGGCTTGAGAGGCATGTTTGTTGAGGCCCAGGTCTACCCCGGACTGTAGCGCCACAACAAGAAGAAAAGGAAGAAGGAACTTGGACGCCTTACAAGCTAAAACAGAGAGATATCGAAACGCGATTTTCACCTGGGAACTGCTTCTCTAAAGTCACCAAATGAAGGGATTCTTGCACCGGATCGTGAATAAAGATGAAAAGTGTATATACCCGATAACTCCAAGAAGACAAGATACTATGCAAAGCCTGGTGGTGGCTTGGTCTTCGTTTACATCGTCTCCAGGTAAGAACATCGGTTGAATGGTCATGCTTTGCATATGGTGGGCACATACGGGTATCGTGTACTATGAGCCGCTAAAATCAGACAAAACTATTGATGTGAAACGTCATCGACTACAACTTTAGCGTTCGCGACCTGAATTGCGTGAAAACGGCCAGACACAACCAAAAGTTATGACGAATTGCTTTTGCACTAGTCGGCCGCACTTAGCTGTAGCTTCCAAAACTACCTGGAAACGCCGAAATGGGATGTCTTACCCCACTCGCCGTATTCACCAGAAGCAACAAAACTAACAACTGCAACATAACCATTATGTTAAACAGTCGGGGTGTCATAATGACGCCATGCTCTACATCCTCAAATCAAGACTAGTCTGGCAACCTCTGCCAAGACTTATAGATAATAATGGAGGGGCAACCATAATGAACGATGTTAATCTTCTTTTTTTTGTTAGATGTTGGGAAACACTGCGCTAGAGCGTCCAAACTCGAAAACTATTCAATCCTTCCACCAGTAGTTAATAATAATAACAATTGAGTGGCATTGACTACAGCCCATAAGGAACAAGGCTTCTACAACAACTACTCGTATTGTGCGTGCTATTGTTCTCCAACGAGTAGAAGGGACCTACAGTTTGTTGCCGACTCCGAACGGCCAGATTTGAGAAGCTTTTCATTAACAATTGATACTCTTTGAGTGTTGTCAGCAACTCGAAGGAGGTGGTGCCGGGAAAAAATACGAGGTGTCCCGTCCGGGAATCGAACCCAGACTTTCTGCGCGGCGGTCGACGCACTTACCACTACGCCACGACGACCAACTCCCAGTAGTTACCTACATTTAATGTAACTTATGGTTTTCTACCAGCTCTTTTATGATAACGAGCCTAGGTTTTCAGCTCTAACCAGAGGATGAGATAATATAGATAATATGACATTAAACATCAACTATGTTTCACAGTCATTGAAAATATGGACCATCGAATAGAGGTGTACCCCCAAAGCCAGGGCGAACAAGTGGCCGATCCTTCTATCATAACGATTCTCTTAAAAACGTAATTTTATTTACGATCATCATCGTACGTTTTCGTTGCAACCCCGCCTTATATAAAATCTTACAGAAACGCACTAAAATGAAAGTATTACTTTGAAAGTAAATCAATTTGTATATATCACCAAAATTCAACCCCAATACGCCCCGCATACTGCTTCAACTTTCATTCTCCTGTTCAAGGCTTCAGGACATAACGTAGTTCTGTGTTTTGTTGTTCGCATTTGTGTGGAATATTACTTAAATGTATCTTCGCCAAATTTGTGGTTAATACTCGTGCAATACAAAAGAAACGAAAACTATTCATTGCATGGAACTCTACAAATCCCCTCTTATATGTAGCTCTGATTAATTGACAAGAACAAAAATTGCATTTTCATTTGGATTACTGAAATACACCACCACAGCCAGACATCCCAGACGACAGTGGATTCCGCTGAGAAATTATTATACCGAATTCGAATCGTTGACAGTGTGTTAATATTTTAAACGATTCCTGAATCTGTTTAAAGTGCGGTTGAATTTGTGGCCATCGACAAATTGGATTCCCCATTGAAAATTCAATTAATTCCAACTCTATACAAGCCAAGGATGAGCTCTTTCCTAGTGCCAATGCCAACGAATAACTAATTGAATCATCGAATTTCATCCAAGGAACCCCTCCCCAACTTCATCTCAGAATGATCAAAGCAGCGAGAATAAAATTGATTTTTTGATTGAGTTAAAGTCGCAAAATCAATGTTGATTGGGTATGTTAAAGGCGCCGCGCAGTTTGCAATTGTCGGCTTGACGTCTGACTTTCATTTGCATTCTCGTACTTGCTGCTACTATTTTTAGATTTTTTCTGTTCTTTAGGGCGGGGTGAGATGTCAAATGCAGCGGAAGACTTAGCAAGTGACCCTTTTAATTGAATCCCACATGGTCCACACACTGTGACGTTGGCATTCTGGAATTACAATGTTAAATAAAATTAGTGGACAGCAAACACTCGAAAGTAAATTAATACCTCTCAGGAGGAATAGTTTGACTTCAGGGACATGTGTATTGAATACGAGAGTAATCGAGTTATGAGTCGGGGGGAAAAGAAATAAACTACGGTGTCGAGTTTTTCTGAGCATCGTATGCAGGCACACTTGCTTGAGTTGGAGCTCACAAAAATAGGTTTGTACTCGGATGAGTTTATGTATTCAATGAAATCGAAATCACTTGCACATTCCCAAAGGACCTGCTTGCAACTCCTTGGCACAGAGCTTACGGCGTGTCACCTATGGGATATTCTAAATGCTGGAATGGGGTGAAACTACGTTTCCGCTGAAACGAAATCGTGAATTTTGGATGAAGGATATAGTGGAACCACCAGTGTGAAGTTCCCAGCAAGACGATATGTTATTGCAAACGATATTTGCTGTTCTTTTTGCATTTTTCGACTTACTTACTCATTTACTTGCCCACATGCATATGTATGTAGCTCGAGCGACGCATTGGCCGGAAGCCATTCTCATCGAAGATATTCAAGCAACTACAATCGCCAAAGCATTTGTTCACAAATGGGTTTCCAAATTTGGCTGTCCTATTATCATTACCACGGATCAAGGCTGTCAGTTCGAGTCCGTCTAATTTAAAAAAAGTCACCTAGCTTATCGGGTGCAATCACATTCACACTACCGCATACAACCCACAACCAAATGGCGTCGTAGAACAGTGGCATCGAACACTTAAGACATCCCTCATCACTTATCTGTCCAAGAACTGGCTACAGGCCCCCACGGTCGTTCTCCTTGGGTTTCGGGCAATGAACAATAAATCGGGTACCTCTCCCTCTCAAATAGTTTTCGGTGCTGAACTTTTTTTTTCGCGATGACTGGAACTTAAATTGTAATTAGCAGAAGTGTGAAACCATCCTTTTCCGGACTCTGTTATGCAGAGCCTCTAGGGATACGAAGAAAAACTGGCGTAAGTTCGGCACCTTGGACCCACAGGCCGGCCATTAACTATGAAGAGTGTAGTGTGATATTTTGGCATTACGTTGGACCAGTTTCTGTATGGCAATATCCACTCAGCTACAGCTCTTACGAAAGCCAAGAAAGCCTTCGCTGTAAGAGTAGGTTATTTTACAGCACCCAACTTGGCTCCAAAGTTAAGTTGTTCTGCTACACGGTCCTAGTCCGGCCAGTTATGGTGTATAGCTGTTCAGTGTGGTTAAACCTGACTCCTTCGCAGATGGAAGAGATAAGAACGGTCGAGAGGCAATGCCTTCGTGCTTATATCAAAAATTACAGAACACCCGAATCTGGGTAGACGAAATTCGATCGAAATGAAGCCAAAGGGAATGGAGTGGATAATTTAATTTATAAGCTGATTCGAAGGCACGTTGTACGATCCATGACTTCTAAAAACGAACTTATATTCGGAGCCTACTACCCCAACGATGCATACCACGAAAACACGCGCCGAAGTGGATTCATTCTACAGGAAGCATTCTTATATAAGATCTTCCGCCGGCTGGCTTATTTATGGTCTCGTTTTCAGTGAGTCTGAATCGTCCAAACCATTCCTTTGCGATTCGAAGTTATAGAGTACCATCCCCCAAAACACCAGTAATCTCACGGAAAAGCGGATTTGCCTTTAACGAAGAATAACTTTAAAATAGCGCGAATTTCGGTGTTAGTCCATGTTTACACATCCATAACTGTTGAACGCAATTTCCAAACTAATCATACGAAGCGTCGTTTGGAGGTTATGTCAATACCTTTCAAATGCCAGATACGAGCTCTGTAGCGCTCTGTAGCTTCCGTAGACGGAAAATTCAAAAGACAAAAAGGCGGATGTTTGACAACTTTATATCTTGACCGGATTGGACTGATCCAAGATGCGGAGGGATGCCCACTTATTTATGATGTGATAAGGAGGACGGTGGAAAAAAGAATGCTCTACGGGCGTAATGTAGTAAATGAAAATCCGGGTGACCTCCGGTTCAGCACATCAATTTCTATTCGCGATAGAACGGATAGTAATAGAGATCGAGATCGAGGGCTTTATTGGTGGGTACAACCCCATCAAGTCCCACCTGTTGTTAGGTAGACCATTGGACCTTTATCTATATGGCCGTATTTACGTAGATACAGCTCTGACCAGGGCTAAGAATGTATTTTCTATAACAAGAGTGCTGTGTTATAGCAGTCAAGTTGACACCAGAATTGAAGGTTATCTGCTACATGGCCCTCATCCTACCAGTCACGGTATTTGGTTGCCCTGTGTTGTTCAACGTGGGTCCTTCCCAGATGGAAATGACCCAAACGGGCCTGTCTTCATTTGTAGCAAACACCAAAATCCCATTAGAGAAAAATCACCCAAACGAGGTTCTGTACAAGGGAAGGGATAGGGAGTCAGACTGCTCCGACTGCAACAGTCTGATCTTCGGGCTCTTCTACCCTTCTGTAGTGTACCATGAAAAGGGGTTAGCCCTAATGGCCTTACTCCACCTGAAGCTTACCTCTATTTGGACGCTGAAGGCCTGATACAAGACAGGAAAGGCTGCCCTATCATCTTCCAGACGTCGCTCGCAACCACTAGGACCTTCTACGGTTCAGTTACTCTAAAACCAGCATTCAAACATCCATTTCTTAGAGCCATTGGTAAGCAAACTTTAGGTATTTTTTGTATAACAGGTAAGAAATTTGAAAAATAAAAACTTACTTAAGAACCTAGAACCCAAGAAGCGACTGAGCTCTGGATGCCCTATGAAAAATAAATTGGGAAGTATGGTCTAGGGATGCTCTTCGGAGATGAGAAAAGTAAATCGAATCGAAAGTCACTGCAGAAAAAGATAACAGCCCTCTGCGCTACATGTTTTTTTGGTTTTTTTGGTATTATTTGCGACTTTACTTTTCAACGGAGAAATCTCCTTGCCATACACCATTTTAAATATGAAAATCTTATTTTTCAAATTATACAACACTTTCATCAAAGTAATTTCACTTTCACATAGAAAAAGCATCCATACGCCACCTTGTATAAAAATTTTGTGAAATTGTGAAATTTGACGGTGGGTAACCATCATGGTATCCCTTGTTGGCTGGGGATTGTGGCTGTTGTCGCAGCGAGTCATCATCATCTTCGTTAATCCTCCTATTCCATTTAAGGGGTCGCTGGCACAAAGAACGCACGAGAGAGCTCCCGGCCGCCCAATCCTCCACCATTGACTCTAAATCAGCAGGAGTTATTTCCAAACGAGTTTATAGACTCGATCCGATCACCTCGCCTTGAGTCAGACGAGCGGCAGCTTACTTGATGGAATTACATCCAAGCCACGCCTCATAAGTCGTGATGGAGGGAACATCCATAGCACGAGTCCAAACCATGGAAGTTTGGACTTCTTGCTCTTGTCCCATGAAGTGGCTGCTTAACATTGAGTTCCCTCCGCACCGTCGCGTTTCGCAACCATACCGGCGAGTATCTCCTGCACGAAGAAGTCTGATGCCTGCAGCCTGTATCTTAAGCGATTTAATTCTTTCGGTCATTACCCAGTTCCGTAACCATGAGTGAGAATTGGAACAAATACTTGGCTTTTTTTTGGGGGGGGGGGGGGGGGGGGCATGGACCTATGGACACGAGGCAATGTCCTTGATCGCACTCAACATGGCGAGCTGCCAAGGCTATCCTCGTCCGTACATAGGTCAAGTTGACATACAGCCTCCCCGTGATGCCCCCTGGATAGCCATCACAGCATCTGTTGTGTGGTGAACCAATGTATGCAGCGATAGGCCTTCCAATCTGTAGGTTGTGCGTGAGGCTTACTCCCTCACCACACAAAAATACATACAACATTTACTACAGCAACTGCTACAGGGAAAGAAGGCAGCGCCTATTCGGATGCGGATTTGTTGTTCAAGGCAGACTTAGGCAAAAAGTCACAAGATACGACCGTTAGCGAACGCCTTATGACAATCCGCATTAACGCTTAATTCGGGAACATCAGCCTGATATGCGCTCACGCCCCGACAGAAGAGAAGGATGACAACAGCAAGGATGAGTTCTATGATCTCCTAGAAAGAACATACGATCGATCCCCCAGCTATGACACCAAGATCGTTCTAGGAGATTTCAATGCTCAGCTGGGAAAAGGGCACATCTTTGCTGCAGTCATCGGGAACCACAGCCTGCACGACACCACCTCCGGAAACGGACTCAGGCTGTTGGACTTCACCGCGGGGCGAAACCTCTCTGTGAGCAGTACGCGGTTCCCACATCTCAACATCCTTAAAGGAACCTGGTGAGCCCCTGAATGACAGATCAGGAAGGACATACAACATCGGCGTCTCGGACAGAGCGTCACACTAGGCAGCAGAAACTTCGAGGTAGTCAAGGACTTCGTCTACCTCGGCTCCGCGGTAAATAGGGACAACACCAGAATCACTTTTGCCAATCGCTGGACATTACTAAAAGCGACAATACAACACACATCACAAATTTGTGCTTTGAGGGGAACTGTGAAGGATCGATGATGTACCAAACAAGCAGTTAAGGCAAATTCAATTTATCATTAAGCTATAGCTTCAAGTCATAAACAAGGTCTTGGAAAACTAAGTAGCCACAAAATGCAGACGATTGGACAATGTTGTACTTCATAATTAAGGAGAATGTTTTCTTTATTTTATTTAATTTTTAAAAACAAATCACCACAGCTCTCGAGGGTCCAGGCATAAGGTTCTTTAGTTGGGGGGTACAGTTTATAGTCGGGTTCACAAGGCATTAGGCGAGGCATAAACACCCTTTGAGTGTTGGCAGGAACTCAAAAGAAGTAGGGTTAGGCACTCTAGGAATCAAACCTGAAATCTATGGCTTGTGAGTCGACGCACTTACCCACTACCCCACAGCAGCCACTCTATGAAATGGGCTCTCGAAAAATAATCCAATGTTCACGATTCGCACCCAGATCCTGCTTGCAGAAGTCGACAGACTGTCACGATAACAGCCAAAGAATCCGACTTAAACGTACGTCCTTCGCCTGCACATTTCATATTTCCAAGCACTTCCTGGAGTATTGTTTCATCCAAGAACTTACTCAACTTCCTCCTACTTCAAAACTTCTCACAAAATCCACGCACCCATTCGTTTGGTAAGAGTCTTTGCATTTCCAAAAACCTTGACTTCACTAACGGAAAATTCACAAAACTCAAGCAAATAACTTCCGCTACAACCCAATAGAGAACGATGAAAACGGCGACCTGAAGCAAGTTTCCGCCAATGACCCCTTGTTAGGAAACGCGTCACCTGAACAATTCGCAAGGACCAACTTTCGCAGAGATTGACGAAAAGTTGACAAAACCTTCAGAGGATCGGGCATTAATTTTTGAGAACCATACTTCATTCGCAGAAGCCGAGAACGGGCAAATCCTTGTTGACAGTTCCTGAAAAATTCGTCAGCGGTTCCATGAGAAATCTTTCATCACTCACACAAGAAATGAAACGCAAACACACTTGAGAACCTCATTCCTGCAAATTGGATGGATTAAGTTGACACAGCGCTGCCGGCTTAACAGCCCTCCGCAACGAGCGACGACCGAAACCCACTAATTCTCGCTGTCTATTAAATAAATTGTGAACGAGATGATAGCGTAAAAGGAAACCACTTCCAATTTAATGCTTTAATGCGGAAAAGTTACCCACCGCTCCCCACCGCCACCTACGACCACGACCGGCAGACAGGGACAGGAAGTGGAATTGCCTGCCCTTGCCACTTTGCAGCACCACCGCCGCCCACCCTCGAATCTCTTGAAGATGGCAAATGTTTCTATTAAATTTATTATTTCCAAAAGGACCAGGAACCGAGTGGCACTCTCGGCACGACGGTGCCGGAGGCCTCCTTTGTGTTGTGTTTGCCGCTCCGTCTAGACCGTGAGGCAGTCGCCGGGTAACCTTGTATTTGGGGACATCAAATTTAAGGATAAAACTTGTGGCACTCGATGTTTATGGAGGTGATAGTTGTGGGCGGCAGTGTGTGTTTGTGTGAAGGGCCTCCCTGTGTCCTGTCGTTGCACGGCGCGGCGTCCCACTGGACTCGATGGCATTATTTTCGCATTACCGCGGCGGCTGAGGACGAAGTTTGAAGTGTATATGAAGCGAGAACAAATCGCCTACGCCTGTAATGGCTTCTAATCTTTGAGGGGTCGCCTCTAAGAGAGGGTCGCCGCTGCTGGCTTATCGTAACACAAAGTCAAGCGTTGTTTTCATTTGTCCCTGGCACTCCATTTACCGAAAACTGAAACTGATGCCGTAAGTAATTTGTAAGGCGTCGAGGAAAATTGCATTTGCCTTAAGGCCACACGCACACACACCTTCCACCGCAGATGAGGTGATTGTGGTCGGGAAACTGCGTCCATTTTGGGTCAGATAAACGCAATCAATCTGAGACGCAGACAGGTGGAACTCAGCGGATCCCCGTGCTGGCATTGTTAAGGAGATGAGTTATTCCAGCGAGTGATGACGCCGCCGGAATATAAAAGTGAACAACTCGAAGGTGCGGGGTGTGCAGCGGAGCGCAGGACAATAATAAAACACGGAATAGACGTGCGGAATTAATTCTCTCTGTTCTACTAATTTGTTCTGACGGTGCGAGCGGTGTTGAAATTCGTTTAGCCTGGGGACGTATTGTGGAGTAGCATTATTCAACAGCTAAGACTATTAATTTGGCCAGGTGTCAGGAGCGATTCACATTTATGTGCGGGGAACGTGGGCGATAGTAATTATCTTGGAAAGGTTAGGACTATAAAGTTACACAACAGGTGTTCGGTTGGAAGTGTTCACGTATGCCCACGCACGTAATGAGCCGTTAAGCGAAGAACATTGTCGATGTGGTTGGCAGTAATGTCGTGACAATGTCGCTGTTGTGTACATACTTCGGTAAACAGTAAACGGATTTGATTGACGACTTCAAGAAGGTGGTTTTGAAGAAACAGACCTTTTGTGTTGCTATGAGGACGCATAACTTAAATGACGTGCAGCGACAAATGCGTCGGTACTGAGCTATGTACGTCAACGTCAATACATATTGGAAGTATTTGAAAAGTTGCTTAATCCATTATTGTTTTCAAGTCAGTCTAGCTGCGGCCATGATACTATGGCCATAGCAGTAGACCCACTTAGGCTTAGCTGGCTTCGTTGTACAACCTTTCGTTAGCATAGAACTTCTTGTACTCAGACTCTGTGTATCTATACATCTTGAGACAAATTCGAAGATACTGCCTCTCGAACACCGTCAGTGGAATCATGTAAAATGAGCAGGCTTAAAGAAGCTCGATTTTTGGGCGTCATGACTGGCCAATCAATCTCAGCATCGTAGGTCCCCTGCGACTGCGCCAACTACCGAGGGATCAGTCTCCTTAACATCGCATATAGGATTTTCTCTGCCGTATTGTGTGAGCGCCTGAAACCGTTCGCCAACAACCTGATAGGTCCTTATCAGTGTTGTTTCAGGCCAGGGGAGGCCACCATCGACCAAATCTTCACACTACAGCAGATCCTGGAAAAGACCGAAGTAGTGAAAATCGACACTCACCACTTATTTGTCGATTTTAAGGCCGCATATGACAGCGTTCATAGAGATAAGCTTTACAGCGGCATGTCTAGTTTTGGCATTTCAACCAAACTCGTCAAATTGTGCAGGAGAACTCTCGCTGCTCCGTCAAGGTTGGTAGCGAACTCACCTAGACCTTCAATGTCAAATCAGGATTAAGACAGGACGACACGCTGTCATGCGACTTCTTTAACATCATCCTTGAGAAGATCGTGCGTAACTCACAAGTCAACACCAGAGGCACGATCTTCTAAAGGTCCGTTCAATTGCTGGCTTACCTCGACGACATTGACGTGATCGGCCGAACTCAGCGAGCCGTCAATGAGGCGTTTGCTAGCATCGAAGCGGAAGCGGCTAAAGTGGGACTGGTGGTAAACGAGGACAAAACTAAGTATATGCTGTCATCAAAGAAGGACGCAGAACATCGACGTCTCGGACAGAGCGTCACTATGGACAGCAGACGTTTCGAGGTAGTGAAGGACTTCGTCTATCTCGGCTCCGCGGTGAATAGGGACAACAACACCAGTACCGAAATCAAGCGCAGAATCACTCTTGCCAATCGCTGTTTCTTTGGGCTTAAGAGGCAATTGAGTAATAAAGCCCTCTCCCGAAAGACCAAAGTGACTTTGTACAACACTTTGATCATTCCAGTCCTGCTTTACGGCGCAGAAACCTAAACTCTACTAAAAGCGGATGAGGATGCCCTTGGTCGCTTCGAGGGAAAAGTTCTGCATGCGATTTTTGGTCCTGCGTTGATAGCATCTGGAGGAGACGCACGTTTTGTGTTTTGTTTCACTCTCAAACATCTTTAGTTTAGTCTATAATTTAACCATGAATCGTCTCGCAAACGAACAACGCTTGCAAATTGGTGAATTTTAGTATCAAAATGCGTGCTCTGTTAAGAAAGTTTATCGCGCGTTCAGCGACGAAACTGTGAATGGTGAGCGCTACCGTGAGATTATATTCAATTTTTTTTTACCCAGAATGCAAGAGCTTGACTTACATGACATGTGGTTTCAACAAGACGGTGCCACATGCCACACAGCACGCGGAACAATGGACTTATTGAGAGGCGAGTTCGGTGAACATTTTATTTGGCGTTGGGGACCGGTCAATTGGCCGCCTAGATCGAGCGATTTAACGCCTTTAAACTATTTTTTGCGGGGTTATGTTAAAGCTCATGTCTATACAGACAAGCCCGCTTTAATTGACGCACCGGCCAAAATGTCGGAAAGAGTATGCCAAAATTGGACTTAGCCAAAATTGAATGAAATAATCTTCAAACATTAAATTATATGGACCGACTATCGATTCAAATAAAGATTTCAAGCATTTTTTTGAATTTTGTTTTTTTTTTTTTTGAAAAACTTTTCTATGGCTTTTCAAAAATCACCCTTTAATTCGCTGACGATCTCGAATATGTGATCGTTCCAGCTTAGTGTTGGGTTGATACATACATATTCCGATTATCGCCTTACCCTATAACTTATATTGAGTACAGTTTGTAAGACTTCGTAGCCATTGGTAAAATTCAAGGACATGTATCCATTGTCTTTTCTTGGACCTTAAAATGTTACAAACTATGTGAGATTTATTTGAATTAGTACCTTAGTTAATGCTTACGACAAAGAACCCAAACTATCTTCTACGATATAAAATTTCTTCCAAAAGTCATTTTAGACGTCATACCAAGAGTTTAAAACCAAACCATTGTGGGATTTATGGACTTCGATGCCTAAGAAATAGGCAATAAATTCAGGACTGCACTTTGTAATAAAATCATCATTTCAAGCATAGGCAAACACACGCAATCATATGTGCGTGGGAACAAACTTTTATTAAAGTCTTTGTTCAATGTTCAAAAGAAATTCGGATTCTCACTCGCATCAGTGTAGGGACACAACAAAAGAGGGACACAACACGTGTCAGGGAATGAGATTAACAGCACTAACTTGGTTGTAAGCTCTTTGTGCAGTCAATGCCAAACGGGAGGGATTAGCGCCGCATGCCCGTGAGTCCACTGGGATGGACGCAGCCCACATGGCAAAGCTGCGGCCACCGTTCACGGTGTATAAGCTAAACGGATTACGATGGTATTTGAAGTGTAATAGGCCCACTACGGGTAAGTCATAGGTAATGAGACGTTGGAAATTAAGAGGCATGTGAGCAGGTACTTTGAGAAGGAATGCTAGTTGAATGAGGAGGCAAATTTTCTGCAATTTATTTCTTGAATTATGGCTAAAAAAAAGAAGTTACAGATATGTGTAGATTTCGGTGCAATGAGGTTCACTATAGCTTTCAAGAACTATAAGGCTTAATTTCTTCAGCAACTTCTTTGTGTGTGCTATTTGTAAACGGGACCTTCAGTTTTTCGCTCACTTCAAATGGTGAAATTTTAAAGCATTTTTATTGACTATAAGATCTCCAAGAGTGTATCAATGACCACAAATGTTAAATATGATAAATTTTGGGCTTTGGTGTTTGGGATACAAATTAATTCGGTTGTTTTTCACAAGATGGCGCCACCCGCGGAAGCACTTTATTATTTTTACCCTAAGGAGTATGCTGTCAAGACCGGTATCTAAGGAACTTAACATATACTGCCGTTCTAAACCTATGGCCAAGGAGGAAGGACGAAAGTCAAGGAGCGAATATGAAAAACTGAGTATGCTGTCATCAGCGAAGGAGTGGATTGTATTAGAGGTGACACACAGGAGATAATTTAAGAAAATAAGGAAGAGTGTAGGAACCAGTATTAATATATTTTATATCAGACTCGAGCCAATCCGTACGTATATTGAACAGTTCGAAAGGTAATTTCTAGTTCATGGAAGAAGAAGAGATCGGCACCGTGGGCACGCATTTTCCACAGAAGAGTCTAATTATAGACTGTCAAATGCCTTTGAAATATAAAGCGGAAACGACCTTACTTTCTTCTACATTGTGCAAAGATTGGTTCCACTTTTCGGTGAGTTATGCCATCAGGTCACCAGTAGACCTGTTGCTGTGGAAGCCATACTGCTGGTCATAAGGAAGCTTCCAGAGGTCAATATATTTGATAAGCTGGCAGCTTCTCAGCATTTCCATGACCTTAGAATAAAGGGACATAAGTGTTATGGAGCGATAGGAGGTAGGTGACGAAGACTCCCCCATTTAAGAGGCTGACTCAACAAATGCCGTTTTACACTTTCTCAGGAAGAGCTCTAAAGAGTAGGAAAGATAAAAAAGATAACACAATGGTTTTGCCAGCGAAGAAGAACCTCTCTTTTAAGAACAGGGTATATCATCCGAGCCAGAAGATTTCTGCACGTTAAGATATTTAGGATCCCTCGCAACTGTACGTGTGCGGAAGTAGATTTTCCCATGGAAAAATGTGCACTCTCAAGTACAGACGGAGTCAAACCAAAATCTGGCAGCGTCGAGCTGGCTAACAGATTTGCTTTATCTTAAGACTTGTAAGGTACATCGTCATGGACATGAATTACCTTAAAAACGGCCAGAAACGGTTGAAAGGCATGACAAAGCTATTTTGCAACATGATGACTGTAGCTATCAAAAACTAACTAGAAACTCTGAAATGGGAGGTCTTACCCCACCGGCTGTACTCCCCAGACTTTTTCTAAGGGTGCAAAATCATTTTAGAGGTCACCGGTTCAGGTCTATAGAAAAAATCGAAGAATGGCTCAATGATTTGATTGATATCAGAGAGGACTCATATTTTAGTGATAGTATTCGAAAATTTCCGTGGCGCAGTGGTAAGTGCATCGACTGCGGCGCAGAAAAGTCTGGGTTCGATTCCCGGACGGGACACCTAGCATTTTTTCACGGCACCACCTCTTTCGAGTTGCTGACAACACTCAAGGAGTATTAATTGTCTATGGAAAGCTTCTCAAATCTCGCCGTTCGGAATCGGCAAAAAACTGTAGGCCCCTTCTACTCGTGAAGAACAATAGCATGCACAACACGAGTAGTTGTTGTAGAAGCTAGGCCCTGGTCCGTTATGGGCTGTAGTGCCACTCAATTATTATTATTATTATTCGAAAATTTCCAAAGAGATGGGAAAGAGTAGTATTTTTCTCATTTTTATTTATTTTATTTTTTCTTATATTTTTATTAAACTCTCTACGAGTGTTTCCGACTTTTTTGACTTTTTTAAAGCATTTAAACTTGTCAGAAGTTCTTCCTCCTGAAATGCTAGATTCACTTCGTCATGATACTAAAAGTCATCATCGGGATTTTTGCTGGTACTCAGCACACCGCACTGGTCTGAACCTATAATAAATGCAAGTGTCATGTAGCATACAAAATTGAATTTAACCACATTTGTCAATTTAAATGCATATATGTATACTTGGTATTTTATTTTTTTAGTGGGCAACTAAGTAATTGATTTCACTTATAGATGGTTTTAGTTGAATTTTTAGGCTTGCTCACGTAATCGAAATGTCAAACCCATTTTGTTATTTGATAATTGGTACTTCAACTATCAATCGGTAAAACAACTTTTTTCGATGAGTTTAAATAGGAATACATAACAAGTCTTTAAAATGTAAGACGCATGGCGCTAGCACATGCGTAACGAATGAATTGAGAGCAGACGGAAGACATGCGCATCTAAGTCGGAACATTGAGATCCTTGGCGAGCAGATTTATCTTAAGCGGAAGCAGGTGGACCATATCTTTGCAAAAACGGACATTTTCGTCATATTTTGCTTTCTTATGTTTGAAAAGAAAAAATGCCTCGCAAGCTCAGAAAAGGTTATGTGCTTTAGATGGTGACTAACCTTCGTTTCTGGTGATTTTTCACTCAAAGATTTAAAACGCTCTGGTCGACAAGTTGAAGTGGATGATGGCCAAATCAAACCAATTTTCGCTTTGGATCGTCACAGTACAATATGTGAGAAGCTTCACGTATCACATAGGTACATGCATTGAAAAGCGCTTCAAACAATTTTTATATGAACGAAAACTGAATATATGTGTTCCTCCAGAACTGAAAGCTTGTCATTGAACACAACGCACTTACATCTGTGATTTGTTAAGGCAACGTAATGCAAATAATCCCTTTTTGAGGCGATTGATAGCTGGTGTTGAAACATGGGTTGTTTACAACAATGTGGAACAAGCGAGGTGAATCAGATTAAATAACACTAAAAGCTGATATTCATCAAAAGAAAGTTATGCCATCAGTTTGGTGCGTTTACAAAGGAATTGTCTACTTTGAACTTTTACCATACAAAATTGAAGAATGCGGCTGAAGAAATGCGGCCCAAATTGTCAAATGGAAAACTTGTTGTATTACATCATGATAATGCAAACCACAAACATCTTTGGTCACTCAAGAAAAATTATTGGAGCTTGGTTGGGATGTTTTGCTACATTCATCATTTAGTCATGACCTTGCACCATCTGATTACTTTTTATTTCGATCTTTACATCACTCTTTGAATGGTAAAAATTTCAATAATTCAATTGGTTCAGTCTTTTGCTGATAAAAATCAGAACATGGAATTATGATGCTGCCTGAAAGATGGCAAATGGCCATTCCTTAAAATTGGCAATACATAACATCCTCAATTACGTAGTTGCCAACCCTAATTATTAAACTGGATTATGTTTGAGATCCGTCAAATCCAGTAGTTGTTCCTCATTTTCTTGATGGGTTTAGCCGCTCTTTTCTCATGTCCGTTTAATTTGACGTCGACCGTTATATATTTAAGTTTTTTCCAAGTTTGGGGATCATGGATTTTTTTAAATTATTTCATGGCTGGAGTTTGGCTTTTGTACAGCTTTTGTAAATAATTTATTAAATCCTCATCTTTATCTTCCATTCCAGACGTAGAAGTTTTTCTACATTTTACAAATTTCTTTCTTTAATAATGCACGTTCAATTGCTTCAAGGGTTTTGTCAATACTATTCAATCATACCTCTCTATCGTCAGCCAATACGATTTGATGAATTTGGTCTCCAAGCTCTCTGTCGTACTTCTTCTTCTTCTTCGGATGGCGCTACAGTCCGGGGTGGGCCTCAACCAACATGCCTCTCCAGCCAGCACGATCTTTCGCCTGCTGCTTCCAATTGCGCACTATAAATTGGTTGAGGTCCTTTTCCACTTGTGTGCGCCATCTCATTCTAGGACGTCCTCTGCAGCGTTGTCCCTGTGGTTCGGATTCGAAGACTCTTCGGGCCGAAGCAGTGTTGTCCATCCGCTTTACATAGCCTAGCCACCTTAAGTGTTGTATCCGTAGACGCTTGACTAGGCTCATGCCGCCGTACAGCCCATGCAGTTCGTGGTTGTATCTTCTCCTCCAGATGTCATCAACGCAAACAGGACCAAAAATCGCATGCAGAACTTTTCTCTCGAAGAGACCAAGGGCTTCCTCATCCGCTTTTAGTAGTGTCCAGGTTCCGGCGCCGTAAAGCAGGACTGGGATGAACAAGGTGTTGTACAAAGTCACTTTGGTCGTACGGGAGAGGGCTTTATTAGTCAATTGCCTCTTAAGCCCAAAGAAACAGCGATTGACAAGAGTGATTCTGCGCTTGATTTCGGTACTGATGTTGTTGTCTGTATTCACCGTGGAGCCGAGAAAGACGAAGTCCTTGACTACCTCGAAACTTCTGCTGCCCATAGTGACACTCGGTCCGAGACGTCGATGTTCTGCGTCCTTCTTCGATGACAGCATATACTTCGTTTTGCCTTCGTTTACCACCAGTCCCACTTTAGCCGCTTCCGCTTCGATGCTAGCAGACGCTTCATGGACGGCTTGCTGAGTTCTGCCGATCACGTCAATGTCTCTGTCGTATGCATCCTTGAAATGGACGTGTGTGAATGTAATATATGGTATTCCCTGACCTATAGTAACACTGGCAAGAACTAACAGTTTATTCTCCAATGGTTTCAGGCACCCACTAAAGAGAGAAGGATCTGATACGCGATGTTGTCGAACGTTAATGATCCAAAGGAGGTTATGAAGGAGGAAAATGGAAGGCTACATATCCTGTAAAACTGAAAAGCTTATTCTTGGTGCCTTTGAAAGGAGAATTGTTTTATTTATCCTTTGCCAAAATGTAGATGCAGTCCAGGAGGCAAAAATCCATCGACACCACTGTCCCTGCCACATCGAGAAAATTAATGTTAAAGTGCCAGTACGGAGAGTCTCACAATCCGACCGTTTTGGAGGAAGGAGAAATCTCCAGTAGAAAGACCAAGTCATCGCCTACATTTGAAAACTTGATCTTGGCGCCTGGAAGCAGCGTGCCTAGGCCCGTCAACAGTCTATGGCAGGAATACCTAAGGACCTTTCATGGGTCGCCGGCCTGGTAAGTAAATGATTTTCCTGATTAATAGTTTTTTTTGAAATATGTTCCATCAGGTTTTTGAACAATTCTGAGTTTCATGACTAGAAGGATCAAATCCCAGGAACTCGCTTTAAATAAATTGCGTTCTTCTTAAGGTCCTCTCATGAGATAAGTTCTTTCGGAAGTACCACATTCTCTTGCATAATATTTCCCACCGTCCATATGACAAATTTATCTTTATGTTCCGAACGTTGCCATCATACAAACACCTAGTTCACCGAACCAAAGGCAGACGTGCCTCCTTTGCAGATAGCTTCTCGCCGAAAGCACGCACCAAGGTCCCTGCGCCGTTGTTGGTAAATACGTAATTAAGTGCGATTAACTGTTCGTTAAACAAAAAACCCACGTATGCTGAGAGCAACCCCCGCCGTGCGTCAAACGAGCGCCGAACGAGCGTTCCCTCTTTTCACTTAATCACCGGATCGATACGCCCGCTTCAAAGTGAATTCGATATTTTCAGCCATCACGTACCGATAATTCCATTTCATTTCTCTTTTTGTGTCGAAGTTGTCAATTGCTCCCCGTTGATTGTACCGTTGATGCATACTAATCTCCATAATCCACCCGCAGTGTACACAAACAAAAGATGGAAGTCATCTGCCGACGCAGCCGCCCACAGCTCCCCCAAAAAATTCATTCATCCATCCATCCATCGTCCTGACATTTGAACATCCCCCGGCAGAAGAATATTAGCGCTGCGGGTCGATTAAGCCCGCTACGTGATACTACACTTCACAGTGCCGGCGTAGAGTTTACTTCGACCCGGGCAAGGCCTGCCGGCCCGCGTCGCACACGAACATGTCCACGGACAGAGCTGTCGAACGCAGAAGAAGGACTCGGAACTCCGACCGGATCGGATCCCCCATGTGCGGATACATGTGTACACAATCAATTACGACAACGGAAAGAGGACATCCTTGGCGGCGGATGATAAATATCCTAAATACGCACGTGGGGTGAGCTCGCCGCCCTTCCTTCGTCAGCAGATCCGCTCCCTTTCTAAACGAACCTATTCAAGGCGACTACAAAGGACTCCGTTCGAGCGTGGAGTTCCTTTGGCGACAAACGGGCGGTTAGTTTTTCTTTTTTTCACAAGCTCCCACCCCCAGCGCATTTTGGCTCCGCCGGGCGCTTCTGCCACAAGTCTCACTTCACAATCATCATGTCGAGGGGCATACGCTTCAGCTTTCACCAGACGTGACACGGCGCCGCACACCCTCCTTAAGCGCGCGTTTATTGCAATCTATTTAAGTTATTTCTTGGAGCAGCGCTCAACCCTGATGGCTGTTCGTTCCGGTACTTGGCTCCGCTGGTTTCCGCCTGAAAACGCATTTCTGATGCGAGCAGGCTCTTACGAATGAAATTGCGCAAGGGACGCGCGCTTAGAAATGTTTCATTCTTCCGGCTGTCGCTCGTCACAGTCGTCTTTGGGTCACGCAGTGTACACTGCTGGGTACCGAGTGAAATTCGTTTTCGGAATTTTTTCCCGTTGTCGTCCTTACGCTGACTGGCCCGCAACGATTGCAGATGTCGCAACCGTGGGAATGATCGTCCGGGTGTGGTGGAGATGGGCTCTTATTTGAGCGTTTTTCTCTCTCCCCCCCACCGACTGTGAATGGAATGCAAAGTGGTGCAATATCTGAGCTGAATCCGCGATGAGTGATGGGATGATGATGCTGCAAGTGGAACTCAATAACCATGATGTGCGGCGTAATTTAATGGGAGTGGTCGTGATTCCGAACCAGTATTCATGCTATTTGGACCGAAAATCCGACACACACTCGAATGAATTTCGCATCACTACAGAGCTGGATATGAATGCACCATCACGAAACTGGTTACTGCAAAGCCAAAGCCATACCGCAGATTTTCCTGAAATTTTCCGCTTAGTCGCTACACGCTTTTCCGCTGCGAACTGCATTTAAATCGCACTCATGTGCAAACGTATTTAAATGTACGTTTCTTTTGCTCAGTTTTAATGTTTACTTTCAGAGGCTTCAGTTGCACAATGCCTCAAAGAGATATGAGAGATAAATGGCTGTACATGGGGTTGTAACTCTTTTGGGCGTTTAATGGCAGTACCTGCCAACATCATTGCCAGATAGTGTGGGTTAAGGTTTCTTTTGAAAGCGTCAGCCCACTCATGTTTAAGGACTTGCAGTTTAGGGTCCGATGAAGGACCTGGGGCAGTTGAGTTTGGCGTAGGAGCAAATTATCCGAATCATGGGCAATACTTCAGCATCCAAAGCAAATCAAATTAACTTGGACAGCTACCAACTAACCAACTGCAACATAATCATTGCATCAGACAGTCGTGGTGTCATAATGGGTGCCTGCCTTCTGGTGGCTGTTCAAAGGTGTAAATTTTCGTAAGACCTCTCTGGCAAGTAAGTTCGATTCGAGCTGGCAATGTTGCTGTTTTTTTATGAGCACCTTCATGGCGTTTTACACCGCTGTCAGTATCCTGGCAACGAGCTATGGTTCAAGACACAAATATTTCATTCACTTTGAGGGGCTGTAGGGCTCTAACGGTAGCTACTTGTGGTCTTCACGCCTAATAAAAAGCACTCATACTATCAAGCTTAAACTCCATCGCTAGAACGGTTTGGAAATTATAGCAATGTGAAGTTGGTAGCAGTTTGACTCTATTAGGTTGTAGTTGGAGTCCTAACAGAGGGCATCGCAATGGCTAACTCTGCCGCATAACAGCTTCTACTCTACAACTGCCCTACACTGTCTTCCATGAAGAAGAAATCCTGCGAGAATTTTAGGTAAACGAACTAACTTATGTATATATCAAAAAAGGATGTCAACAAATGATGTGGTTCCAGTGGTAACGGACGGCAACGTGACAAATCACTGGACCCGGGGATCTAAGTGAGGAATCTTGGAAGCCGCATTATCGAATCTTACTTACCCAAGGTCTACCCATCACTACCTTCAAGATACCGTTCGAGAATCTCAATCTCCAAGAACTATTGAATATGAATGTCAAGCATAACTCAAATCTGGCCTCCTTCGTACTACTGGACAATAGGTTATGGGTCTCCCTGCGAAAAGGATAGACCTTTCCTCCAATGACTCCTGTAGGCGCTGCATAGATGACCTTGTGGAGATTTCGCTTACGATTGATTGCTGACTATTTTCACTCCCTCATAATCGTATCTGCTTCTTATGTGGCAGTACAATAGTCCTTCTTCTTCGTCTTCTACACAGTCCGTTGTAGACCTAGGCCTCAACCAACTTGCTCTCCTCCTTCTCTCCAGGCAGCACTATCTCTTGACAGATGCTACTAGTTGCGCACTCCAAGTTGGTTAAGGTCCTTCTCAACTTGGGTGTGCCATCTCGACATAGGCCATCCACTGTTGCGTTGTGCCAATGGCTCGGACTAGAAGACTTTTCAGACCAGAACAGTGGTGTCCATTCGCTTTACATGGCCTAGACATTTTAAGCGTTGTATCTGAAGACGCCGTGGGGTAGTGGTAAATGCGTCGACCGCCACGCAGAAAGTCTAGTATCGATTACCACACGGGACACATCGCGTTTTTTCACGGCACCACCTCTTTCAAGTTGCTGACAACACTCAAAGAATATCAATTGTCTATGAAAAGCTTCTCAAATCTCTCTGATCGAAGTCGCCAAAAAACTGTAGGTACTTTCTACTTGTGAGAGAGCAATAGTACGAAAAACACGAGTAGTTGTTTTAGTAGCTATGCCCTGGTCCCATGAAGACGCTTGACCAGGTGCGTGCCGTCGTCGTTGAATCTTCTCATCCAGATGGCATCAACGCAAACATGTTGCACGAAAAACTTTTCTCTCGAAAAGGTTAAAGGCTTCCTCATCTGCTTTTAGTAGCGCCATAGAGTAGGACTGGTATGATCAAGGTGTTATATAAACCAAGCTTAGTCCTTCGAGAGAGGGTTTTATTACGCAATTGCCTCATGAGCCCAAAGAAACAGCGATTGGCAAGAGTGATTCTACGTTTGATTTCGGTACTGATGTTGTTGTTCCCATTCACCGCGGAACCGAGGTAAACGAAGTCCTTTACTGCCTCGAAGTTTCTGCTGCCTAGTGTGACGCTCTGTCAGAGACGTCGATTTTGTGTATCCTTTCTTGATGATAGCATGTACTTCGTTTTTCCCCTTTTAGCCGCTTCCGCTTCAATGCCAGCAAACTCCTCATTGACGGCTCGCTCTGTTATTTCAATCACGCTAATGTCGTCGGCGGAAGCTAGCAGTAGAACGACCTTTGGGGATATCGTCTCTCGAGTTGTCTTGTCAGTTACGCACGGTCTTCTCAAGAATGATGTTGAAAAAGTCACATGACAGAGTGCCGACTTATCTGAGACCCTTTTCGGACCGTGAAGGTCTCGGTGAGTTCATGACCGACTTTGACGGAGAAGCGAGAGTTTTCCATCGTCATCCTTTAAAATCTGACGTCTCGCTCGACTCTGACGTCTCGCTCGTCAGTGACGCCTCGCTCGTCTGTGACGTCTTGCTCGTGTCTGACGTCACGCTCGTCTCTGACGCCTCGCTCGGTTCTAACGTCTCGCTCGTCTCTGACATCCCGCTCGTCTATCACGTCCCACTCAACCAACTCAGATCAAAGTGTCCATATGCAACCACCCCCACTCCCTCCATAGCATCATATCTTGTCTCAAAATCACATTCCCTGAACTGTTGCGATGGATACATTTTTATTCAGGTCCATTACCGGCAGGAAAAGCCCGAAAACCAGTTATTTCTCCGAATGACTGAAATTTTTAGAAAATGCCATCACAACCACCACACAAAGCTACAAGTGATATTAACCCCTCTCAGCCGAAAGACTTATCTTCCTGCACAGCATTCATGGATACAATGTCAAATGCCACGTAATCAACCTCAATCGCATTCAATGGAAATTTCTAATTTCACGTGACGTTGCCTGGGTGAGCGCACCACAGCGTAGGTGTTTGCCTCTACCTTGAGCCATGAGGAAAAATCGAAAAACGGTCCCTTGCTCCATGACCTGTGAAATGGCGCACTGGATCCACCCCTAGAAAGGGGAACTGAAATTAAGCCCAAGAATGTCTGCTTAATTTTCTCCGGAAAAGGCAACGCAACGCACGGACGCCTCCGATGATGATGGTGATGATGATGCCATCGCATCGTGGAGGCTCCCAACCTGATTCACATTCAATGCCAACTCGTGTATCACTTCATTTCCAAATGGCTTATCGACAACTCCCATCGGTCGCTCCATTGCTTATCTCCCCGAATATCACAACAAACCCCCCAGTCATCCGGCCTGATCCAACCCAAAGCCGCTGTCCGACAAATCCCGATGGAGCCTCAGTGGCCCCGAACGGGGAGCTTCACCAAATTATTATGATATCACCATCACCACCCCCGGCGGATCGATTGGAAGTAATTTATGCGAAATTACCAACTTTCATCCTCGAGCAGAGGACATTAACAAAAAACACACGCAAAAAAACAACTCTTCCCGTGCGACAGTAGCGCAATGACGTCACCTCGGACTACAGCAGAGATGAGGAAATCCACTCCAGATAAAAGTTTGCTGCTCCTCCCTGTTGTGTTGTAATGAATGGCCCTGTACAGCCGTTCCACGGAAGGCCCAGCTCACATTAAGTATGTAAGCGCTTAGCGCCCCCCCCCCCTCCCCTCTCGTTGGCCTCTCACTTTATGGGAACGCATTTAAAATGATTACAAGCAAAAGGACACTCCGCAGAGCCACTAGATTACCTCCCTCTGTCGGTCTCTCGTCCCTGTCCCATGATCCGCAAACAAGCTTCCGAGCTCACGACTTTCTGCGCGAATTTATCGCATTCAATAAAACAGTTCGTGATCCAAAAGTTTTTAATTTGATTTAAAAGTTTCTTGTTTCCGCTAGTGGCTCATTAGGAGGTTGGCCGGTCGGTCGACTATCTGAGACAAGGACGACTGTGTCAGGCGGAAGTTTGTTTGCGGGCAGTTCAAGAACTCTTTACGAAAATCTGATAAACGCTCCCTTATCCCGTTACTAATGAGACGCGCGACCCAAGGCGCGGGAGCGAAATGATTAATGCAAATACGCACACACCCACCACCGCAAGCACCGATGTGCCAGATGATTAAACTTAAATGAGGCGAAGGGGGGTCAGGAGCACTTCGCTGCGGAACGCGGAGCAAAGTCGCGGTAAGTGTGTGCTGACGGTAATTGCTTTTTAATTGGCCATCCGCACAACATTTTGGGCGGCTTGCATTATTGACGAGCGCAGAACAAGTTCACTGTTTCGTGAATTTTTTTTAGGATTGATTGGCTGCTGAAAGTTTGGTCTTTTGAGCGCGCTTAGTTTCGCTCTCCACTGATGAGCGTTTTAAGATGCTACCCTTCATTATCATCTCGTTGCCACTCTTGTGAAGAGCTTCGCTTTGCTGGTGTTTTAAACTGCTGACACGTGTGACCTGAGCAAGTCAAAGACTTGCTGGTCGCTAGAATCACTTCTATTGATCCAAGAGGTCTTCGGCACTTTCGTCATATACGTATGAAGCTCAATATTGTACTTGGAAATCGAAAAGTGTGCGGAGACATTCGATCTAGTTTTGCCTCTAGAACACCAGAGCATTACAAAACTGTGGCAGAATTGCAGCAAAAAACTGCACATACAGTACTACGCCTGTCTCCTTGCCGAATTAGATGCACTGAGTTAGACGCACAAGTGTCTAACTTCGTCCATGCCTGCGACACAAGGACGTCAAACCACGTGAGCAGTCAACTTCAGCAAAGCATTGTCTTAGAGAAAGCAACTGAGCAGGAAATATTTAAGATACTGAGTCAGCTGAATATTACGAAAGGTCCTGGAGTAGATAACATCAGACCACTTGACCTCAAACTGAATGCCATGTGTTTCACCCCAGTTTTCACTAAGATGTGTGTGTGCCAAGGATAATGAAAAGGTCGATAATTCCCCCAATTTACAAGAGAGGGGTAAAAAGTGAAACTGGGAACTACAGGCCGATTGTAATCCTACCCGCTGTTGAAAAATGCCTGGAAGAATGTTAATTGTGTCAATGGTTTTCTATCGAAACATAAAGTACTACACCTGAACCAGTACGACTCCCAAAAAGGCAAGAGCACCCAATCAGTACTGGGGGAGTGTTCAGGCCTTAACAAGAATCCTCATATAATTGTGCTATTTATCGACTTCAACAAAGGATTTGTTCCTTTGACACATGAAAAGCTAGTAGAAAGTGTCAGCAGAATGGGGTTGAGCGAAGTCCTGGCAAACTAGCTCATAAGTTATCTGACTGACAGACCTATCCAAATGAAGTTGATACATTCTGTGCTAAAAAAAAGTTATATACGGTGTGCCACAAGGCTCAAAATTAAACCCCATTTTATTCACCCATTTTCACCAATGAGCTACTGAAATTATTGACAAAAACCTACTCAGTATGCGTATGCCGACGATATAGCAATTGTGGTGAAATGCCAAACCTTGAAATCTGCATTATCTACAGAACGAATTCAATGCTGTCTCCGAATGGTGCCATGATAATGGCCTAGTCATTTCAAATTTTTCATCGAAATGGCCGCTGTCTACAATCATCCAACAACCACGAAATCAAAGTTGTCAGAAGTATCAAATACTAAGGCTTCACCAACGGCGAGGACTTTCTTTGGCGTGAGCACATCAACTTTGCGCGTTTACAACCTAAGAGCACCATCTTTGCAATGACGTATCTTAAGCGTTACACAAAAGTAGAAGTGCTTAAGCATGTGTACTACTCATTAGTAGAATCGCGCATCAGAAGTGGGATTCTGGCCTGTGGAAACGCAGCAAAATCCCACCTGGATAAGATATCTAGCACACAACATCTTCTTCTAATACTTGTTAAACACTTTAACTAAACTTTTCCAATTTAAGATGTCAAATCTGTTTTCCAGATGACAGGACTGCTGCAGTACATGAGAGACCCACGGTTCCAGCAACCATTAAGTCCCACGCTTAACACTAGAAGACGTGCCCAAGGGATGCTAGAAGTTCCGAGAGCGTACAACTTATATATATGGAGACTAGTAACGAGAACTAAGTTGCCCCGTCCCTTAATTTACGAAGCCGCTGCCACAGTGTATTAAAATAATCCCACATTTCAAAAAAAGAATTAAAACGATTTTTTTGGAAACTCATTACGTATCATACAATTCTTGGTTCATATCTATTAATCTTAATTTCTTCTTCTCTTTTTTGTTTTTGGCGCTACAGTCCGGGGTGGACCTGGGCCTCAACCAACACGCCTCTCCAGCTGTCGCCAGTTGCGCACTCCAAGTTGGTTGAGGTCTTTCTCCACATGTGTTGGCCACCTTAGGCTGAACCGTCCTCCGTTGCGGTGTCCCAATGGCTAAGACTAGAAGCCTTTTCGGGCCGGAGCAGTGTTGTCCATACACTCTACATGGCCTCGCCATCTTAAGCATTGTATCTGAAGACGATTGACCAGGCGCATGTCGCTCTACAGCCCATAGAGTTCGTCGTTAAATCTTCTCCTCCAAATGCCATCAATGCAAACAGGACCAAAAATCGAACGCAAAACTTTTTTCTGGAAAAGACTAAGGGTTTACTCACCCGATTTTAGTAACGTCCAGGTTTCCGCGCCATAGAGT
This sequence comes from Eristalinus sepulchralis, assembly GCA_944738645.1. Taxonomy (NCBI): domain Eukaryota; kingdom Metazoa; phylum Arthropoda; class Insecta; order Diptera; family Syrphidae; genus Eristalinus; species Eristalinus sepulchralis. The sequence continues at coordinate 48,310,422 of OX122882.1, forward strand.
AGGACTGGGATGATCAAAGTGTTATATCAAGCAAGCTTCCTTCGAGAGAGGGCTTTATTACTCAATTGCCCAAAAAAAAGGGATTGGCAAGCGCGTGCGTTTGATTTCGATAGAGGTGTTATTGTCCCTGTTATCCGCGGAGCCGAGGTAAACGAAGTCCTTAGATTCCTCGAAGTTTCTGCTGCTTAGTGTGACGCTCTGTCCGAGACGCCGGTGTTGTGCGTCCTTCCTTGATAACAGCATGTACTTCGTTTTGCCTTCATTAACTATCAGACCGATTTTAGCCGCACCCAATGCCAGCAAACGCGTCATTCACAGCTCGCTGTGTTCGTCCAATCACGTCAATGTCGTCGGCGTAAGTCCAGCATTTGAATATATTTTTGGAAGATGGTGCCTCTGGTGTTGACTTGTGTTACGCACAATCTTCTCAAGGATGATGTTAAAGAAGCCACATGACAGTGCGTCGCCTTGTCTTAAACTTTTTTTGACATTGTTAATCTCGGTAAGTTCTTGCCGACCTTCACGGAGCAGCGAGAATTCTCCATTGTCATTCTACACAATGTGATGAGTTTGGTAGGAATGCCAAAGCTTGACATGGCAATGTATAGCTCGTCTCTATGCACACTGTCATACGCGGCCTTGAAATAGACGAAAGATGGTGAGCGTGGATTTGCACCTCTTGGGTCTCCAGGATTTGTGGTAGCATGAAAATGTGGTTGATGATGGATTTCCCTGGCCTGAAACCACACTGGTCAGGTTGTCGACGAAATTAATTAAAATTAAAAAGAAAGAAATCAATTTATATTTAAAACATTAAAAGAAGCAACTAGAGTAATTTTAACTTAAAAAGAAAACTGTAATGCAAAGTCACTTCAAAATTTGTAACGATAAATTTACACCCACCTGCAGATAAACTAAACTATCGTAAACTACTATTATATCAATAAATTATTATTATAAACTAAAAAAAATACACAGTACTACGCCTGTCTTCTTGCTAAGTTAGAAGATTAGTTTGCGAAGCTGGTATCGTTAATTTTTCAATTTCGAAAGCAAAGAATAATATAATACATTCAGTGATTCTTTATCGATGAAAAGTTGATGAAAATGAAAAGCTCTTTATAAGATCTTATAAGGATCTGATTTCTGCTATTATATGAAAAATACAGGTTTGTTCGTATAGCCGCCTCTTGAGGACTAACTTTACAAGGTTTTGAAACGTTTCGTATGGTATTTCGGCCATAACTTGCGTTATCTTGGATTTTAATGAGTCTAAAGTTCGGAGATTATTCGCCTAAGAACAGTCTTTTGCGTATCTTTGCAGAAAAGCATGAAACGGTCTTAAATCGCATGATCTTCGTGGCCAATTGAGGTCGCCAAAACATGAAATAACTTGACCAGGAACTGTCTCACGCAATGAATCCAGAATAAGGCATGTTGTGTGGCCTATTCCAAAATGACGGGGCACTCTGCTTCCAGTTATCAAGACCTAGCTCTCTCGTGTCCGCAATCACTTGGTCTCTATACCGCAGGTTCGGCCTTCCTCTCCTTTTCGAACCCAGAAACTGCGATTCAAAAACCCTTAAACATTGTTGTCCATTCGCTCGATGAGACCGAGCAACTGTAGTCGACAGATTTTTGCATTTCGCGCTACATCCACATCTTGGTACAGCACATAGAGTTCGTGGTTGTGTTTTCTCCTCCATTCGCCTTCCTCGCAGACAGGAGTATGTATTCGTCGCAGAATTTTTCATTCAAATGAACCAGGAATCTGCTTTTCCGTTTTGTCGTTTTGCTTATTGTCCATGTTGCTTGTTTACATGCTGAGTACAAAATGTGCCCAAAGAGGTGTTTATTGTCTGTTGTTCCAACTCTTAAGGCGCTGTAAACGGTTAGCAGGCTAAAATTGTTGCCCAAGTTGAACTTCCTAAGGGGGAGTTGCAAATCAAAATTCAAACTACACCATCGAGAGGTGTAAGGCAAGTTAATTTGTTGCGAAATCTATTTATTCGAATCATCAGCAATATTTGCACTTACATCAGCAATGTTTTCGTTGGACCGTGTGTTATGATGACTGAGAGGCAAAAAGACACAGCTAACGGTTCTTCAAATTTCTTCAAAATTTTACCGATTGCTTGCGTAATCAGTCCATCATGACGATCATATTTATCACGTAATGCGCGAAGGCTTAAATCACCATTTTGTAGTAAGTTTTAATAATTTGACTGCATTGTCCTGTTGATAAGCGATCCTTTTTCGTAAATGGCAAACATTCAAGTGAAAAAAGTGGTACACAAAGTGACAGCTTAGTATGTCAAGTGACAAATGACAGCACTACCGACTTGAAGTCACGAAATGAATGACACTGTAGTATCGGAAATTTCTGGAATTATTCTCTCATAACTTCTACAGCTGGTATTTGTTGTAAATTTGCCCGGTTATGGTCTTTAGGAAATACCTACATTCACCACTCTCATACATGAGCAGCTCACAGACTTGTCTAAGAAATCGTCTTCCAAAGGAAAAGAGCACATTGCAAGTTCTTTGAAATTCTGCCTTGAATCCTATCCACAAAATAAAATTCTTCGAACTTCTGAAACCATCTCCAGTATAGGATATCGAATTGAACACGGAAAACAAATCCCTTGTGAAGCGTCCGAAGCATATCGGACGTAGGATGTGTCTTAGAATCACTGGCAGTTCGCTCAATTTGATACATTCCCCATGTTGTCTTCTTACTTTCACTCGAATTTCATGCACTTCATCGAAGAAGGGACAGTTCTTGGAAATTCCCTTGCTCGTCCCTTGTCTTTTAAGTGATGCTCCAAGTGACACTCAGGTACTTGTACACAAGGATTGCGCCACGTCACAACAGACAACACAGCATGTACACTTCAAGTCAAGTTTGACAGACTTAAAATAAAAATTCACTGAAATCTGAATTTGAGGGGCTTTGACTGATTTTTCGTCGAGAATAAGGGGCTAAATGGGGTGCGAAAAGTGGCTACGTTTGAATTTTTGCTTTGTCAATTTTAACACGTTGATAATAATTGAATGGCACCACAGCCCACAAGGGACCAGGGCCTAGCTTCAACAACAACTACTCGTGTTGTGCGTGCTACTGTCCTCTCATGAGGGAAAGAGACCTAAAATTTTTGCCGAGTTGGAACAGCAAGATTTGAGTAGCTTTTCATAGAAAAATTGATACTCTTTGAGTGTTGTCAGCAACTCGAAAGAAGTAATGCCGTGAAAAATTGCGAGGTGCACCGTCCGGGAATCGAACATAGATATTCTGCGTTACCCAGCACGCCACGGCGACGACTGTTTGATTGCTAAGCCATCCAGTATCGTAAATTGCAAACACTTTACTAATATGAGCTTGGCAGGTGTCAAATTCAAGCGCTACCAACTTAGAGCAACGAAATGAATGTCCCTGTAAAAAGCCACAAAACAACATTTAACGAAGTCTCCTTTATGTTAGGTTGCTTCGGCAAGCGATGTTTCGACTTCTTGAACCAGTCTGAAAACTGCAAGTCTGTGAGTCTTCTAGGTTGGGCTTCTTGTTGTCGAAATAACCTCATTCCACTCAAATTTTTGCCCGACGAGTGAGTTTTTTGGGTTTGGAAACAAAAAGGAGTCACACGGGGCCAAATCTGGAAGACACACGTGAGAAGGCAGTAGTTCGTTGCTTAATTTGACCAAGTTGGCTGTGGCATGGAACTTCTAAGCCAAAAAGAGCAACTTTTTACAAAATTCGGATTCAAATTAAGCTCGTGACCGCTTTGCGCTTATCCAGCGTCTCGATATAGATCGTACCTTGTGAATCCCAGAAAAATATGGGCATTAGCAGGCCGATTGGAAAGTCTTCGTCTTCCTCGGAGCAAATTTGTTGTTGAAACTTCTTTTAAACCTGATTCTTAGACTCTTATGGGATTCACGTTTTATTGACGGTCAGGAGGCGATGCAGAAACTCATTTGGGTAACGCCTAAACAGCGTCAAACTCTTCACTAAGATGGTCTCACAGATACACTTGTTGGGAGTAGACAAATGCGATACGCATCGCCCGGACAACTTTCTCTTCCCCAATATTGTTTGCATAACACTTTTGCGATGCCTGCTGTTGAAGCTATCTCCTGCTTCTTCATTCGCCAAGACGAGATTCGGATTTCTGCCACTTTGTTCTCCGTGGTAGCCATTTTCGCGCACCCATGCGTGGCTCATCAGAAATCGAAGCGGGACCACATTGAAACTCGTTTAATTTTTGACGTTCGCCATTGATGAAGAAGGATCACCGTATACAGCGTGCAAGCCCTCTTCGATGTCCCTGTGCTTGGAACACTATTTTTCCGAAATCCGCGAACACGCTCGCTTCCACACAATTTAGCAGCAGTAGCCGTCTCCCCGAAAGTCCTATGTTACGACATTGGGCGGTCTATGGCCCACATACAAAATCTCCATTCACCCCACTCCCATTGGCTTAAGTTGATCTGTTTGCAAATAATCACACCCGTCAACAACTCTTCGAGGAATCACTTCACTTTAGTGACATTTGTTTACCCTCCTCGCACGGAGCGTTAAGTACATATTTCGATGATGACATTGACTTGAAGGCACTCGAAGGATCTTCCACACTCCGCCGCTACTGAATCAACAAAAACTGACACCAATTTTCATTAATGTCAACCAATCTCTTGAAGTTGTCAAATGTAAAATCATTTTTCGATAGCAGCAGCAGCAGCATTAGCCAGTGCCACGACCGATATTAATGGAAAACCCAAACAACAATAATCGATAGGCGAACATACGAGTATTTGTACAACAGAAACACTCCGCAGCGATTCAGATAGGAAAACACGGCTTTATTGAAAACAAATAGACAGTCGGTGGCACACACTCGCCTGTCTAAACAATTGGACACGAATGGGATGATGAATGAATGCATTAAAGCATTAGGACTGTTTTTTTTTTATATCAGATAACCTTTGATCCAATTTCGTAAAGAGACCTCCTGACTCATTGCTGACAACGACTGACTGTCGACACAGATCCCTTTCTCATGTGCTGGTTGTACAATTGTGACATAGCTGAGAGTTGACTTCGATTCTTGGCTTCCTTTGGAGTTGGGGGAGAGATAGCCTTAATCTTTTTGTAAGTCTATTTTTAAGTGAGTGGAAGGAGGATGCTGCTGCATTTGTATGAAAATGTTCCACTTTAACACCGTGGGCGTGCAGTTTCGCCAAGGATGCGTCTTATCACCTCTCCTTTTCATTATATATACCGGCTGGATGTTTCAGCGCAGCGAAGGCGAGGAATGTTTCACATTGGGAGATTTGAGGGTAAGTCGTCTTCTTTTTGCAGATCACTTATGTAGTTGTCCTCACATCCTTCAAGACGGGCCTCCAGCGCACGCTCGTTGGGCTTGTGTCCTTACGTACTGTTGCTGGAATGGCGGTGAACGTGGACAAGTCCGAAGTGATGGTAATTTGCAAAACGCCTGTCCAATGCACTGTATGTTACATGTAAGTGGGGTCCCATGGAAACAGGTGGAGAAGTTTAAGTATCTCGGGGTCTTTTTCACGAGAGTTGGGAGGAGTAACACCGAGCTTTCTTGTGAGATTGGCCAATAAATTTTGAAGCATCTTTGTAGATCGCAGGTCGAGCTTGGTGTCAAAGCCAAGTTATCGGGTTTTAACTCACTGTTTGTTCCAACTTTCACCTATTGCCATGAAATTTTGTTAATGACAGAAAGAATAAGATCGAGAATATAGGCGGCAGAGATGAGATTTCTCCGTGCAGTTGCGTGAGCAACTCGCCTGGATAGGCTAAGAAACGCGACGGGGCGGGGAGAACTCAATGTTGAGCAGCTACCCTTTCGGACGGAATGGGTTATGCTTCGTTGGTTTGTCCACGTGGTACGGATGACCCCTTCATCACGACGTGTCTTGGATGTAACTATATCAAGTAGACGATAGCTCTGCAAACCCAGGGCGACGTGATTGGAGCATTCCATAAGCTTGTTTGATTGCATTTGGGAGTAGCTCTTGATGAGGAAGAGTCGATGGCGCAGGATCAAGCGGCCTGGAGGTTCCTCGTGCGTGCATTTTTCAGCGACGCCTTTAGTGTAAAATGAAGATGATGATGATGATAATGAGAGAATGGTGAAAACACGATGTGCTCCACGGGCTTGAGTCTCCAGTGCAGCCAAAAATCAGACCACGAAATTTTCATATTATTTTCACAGAGAGGAAGAGTCTAAGGGTAGAAATGTTATAATTTTCAGTGGAAAGCTTCCGGACTAGCAAAGCCCTAACTGGAGCTTCTTAAGTACCTTAAAAAAATTAGAAAATCTTAATTCATGTTTGTGATTCGGGTTTTTACCCTTAAACGAGCAAGTCGTATTTCCCCTCTCGTTTGTTTCAATTTCGTTAAAGTAAAAACATAGACATTACTAAGAGCGATTTTAATATCCTCAAGCATTCCTTATCCTCAACTAATAAATACAAAAACAAGAGAACTATGAATGTGTCGCATCCTTTCAGTATTTTGAAGTCCTATGCTGATATAGACAATAAAGGCAATATGTCTTACCAGTAGCCCATTGCTAACCAGTGCTAACCACTTGCCTATTGAAATTCTTAAAAATCCAGTGATTATTTAGACTATTCCACTAAACAAATTTTATAAATTATGCCTTTCGTTTAAAGCTATGCCTTTCGGCTTAGATGAAATCCGTCTTGACTCTTATTAGAGAAAACATATTTCTCTCTGCCAAATTTGGCAAATCTTAAAAAAAAAAATAAAACCACATTTCACAGCCAAGTGAGGTGGGAATTCCAACGCCCCAAAATCAAATTAACTCAGTGTCATAACTCTCAGATGTTTGGATAAGGAAAAAAACGTTAAACTTTAAATTAAAAATATTTTCCGTTTATTTCCCCGAAGGATGTCATCCTTCAGCTATAGAATTATACTTGGCTTATTGACATACACATTTTACCCCTTACGGTAGCATTAATTTCAACGCCATGGTCCAAAAATATGAACTGAGAGCGGTCATTGGTGGTAATGCGCAAACCATCACCAAGGGTGCTACCTGCTTTCTAGTGGCCGCCCGAATGTGTACATTTTCAAAGAGCCTTTCTGGCAAATAAACTCGGCCATAATGTTAGTTGACATATTGCTGGACAACAAATGACGGCTAATCGAAAGAAAAAAAACAAATTTGACAACTCATCACTTTCCTGCAAGTGTAGCTACGCACTTGCCCTTTCGACTCTTTCATTTTGTTGCGGTGTAAGATTGTGTGCTCCTTGGAACTACAATTGATTGAGCCATGGCTCATTTTTCAGTATGTGCCTTATCCGCTTCAATGATATGTTCAGGTCACGGGCCATTTATCTTCCATTCTAACAAGGATTTCGCTCAATTTAAACGTTCATTTCAAGCACCATTTCTGCAGATGTTGCTGTGTTTTTTTTTTTAAGATTTCCATAGCAATGCTGAGAGATTCACGGTCAGAAACTATGAGACACAAATGATTTATTCACTTTGAAGTGCTGGACAAATTTGTGTTCCATTCCTCCTGACTTCATTATTAAACATTCACAGTATCACGGTTGAATTCAATCGCGGATACAAGTTCTTCAATATTAGATAGAAAATTAAAAAATGCCTTTTAAACTAAACTAAAACTAAACAAGTTCTTCAACACAACTGAGACACAAATCGTTTGGAAGCCTTGTAAACAAAAAAATTGTATATCATGTGTTCAAACTTTAACTCACTATCATGAACGGATTGGAAATTATAGCAATCTGAAGTTGGTTGTAGTTGGAGCAGAAAGCGAAAGGATAGCAGATCATGCACTAGATTTGACTTTCTGAGAAATGTTGGTTGCCCTGGGTGGGTAGAGAGTTGCAATATGATGTAAAGAAACATGAACACGAAATAGTTCTCACAAACCCCCAACTGAAATGCCTGCAATCAAGGTCACCACCAATGGCAAGATTATCGGTGCTAATTAACCGCATTGAGTAATCCTTCAAATATTGAGCTTTAAGGGCATTGAATGAAAATAATAATAAAAGTTGAGTGGCACTGCAATTCATAAGGGACCACAGCCCTGCTCTTGGTGTGCGCACTGCTGTTCTCTAACGAGTGAAGGAGACCTACAGTGTTTTGCCAACTCCGCACGACGAATTTCGAGAAGTTCGTCATAGACACTTATTACTTTTTTTAGTGCTTCCAGCAACTGGAAAGATGTGATGCCGTAAGATTTTGAAGGTGGTCAATCCGGGAATCGAACCTGGGACCTTTGGCATGTGAGTCGATTCACTTATCAACGGTTGGTACGAGTTTAAACTGGAACATCATGGGTCTCCGGCAGTCGCTTATCTGAGCTGCTGGAAACCCATTAAGTTCACGAATGGGACTATACCGATGCAACATACCCGACGGATTCATAATTTATGGTTCTGGGCGGATGCAACAAATTTGCTTCCTCAAAGAATTTCCTGATCCTTGCTACTTTAACATCAGCTAGTTCGTCTAAGCTTTGTTTTTAATTTTAAATGTATTTTTTCCTGTTTCCCTTTTTATATTTTCTTAAATCTAGAAATAAAAATACTAAGACTAGTTACAAATTTCGATATTATTTTAAAAACAACCTTAGTGGCCCTATGCGGGTGATTTAAGTGCTTATGAATTTTACTTACACTAAGAAAATTATTTGTTTAACCTTAGTTAGTTCCTCTAGGCTGTTGGGGGCGAAGTTTCCTTTCTAACTGCTTCGAGAGTTCTTAATTCTGTATATCCTAGATGTTTTGTGGTATTTACAGTAAGTCTGCAACTAAAAAGCCAAGGCCCACGATTAAGCCACGTTATTCTCAAAAATAAAAGTGAATTCACTGTTGCTGGCATAAAATCTCTCGAAGTAAATGAATTCAACGGGATTAATTGAAATTCATTTGGCTTATTTGAGCGGTAGTCAGCCCATACAGAACTATTGAAATATTCATTTGCATTGCTTTTTGCATTTCCATAAGTCAATATTTCTGATTCGGTCATATGTTTTCATGACAACACTTTAATAATTTATTTTCGTGAATTAAAAATATTCATTCGTCCTGGATGCAAATTTCGAAAGGACATACTTCCTTAATTATTAATCATTTTACAGTTACAGAGTTTTTTGTTGTGAGAATTTTTGACACTACACTGGAGTACTGGTACTCAGAAGCTCATCCATAGTGCCGTAGCCTATATTTTATGTAATTTCTTGGCCTTGGCCTGTGACAAGGAACCTGCATTGTCGGTTCTTGTCTCGTCAGCTCGAATAATCTGCCACCTGATCTAAGCAAAAGCGGCAAAATGACAGCTTAAGTGCCCGCCTCTGTAGTGTCTCCTTTCTCTCTACAAACCTCACATGTGTTTTCGTCACTTAGCCGTAGCACACGTGTGTCGTGATGTGGTCCGTTTATTCACCGATAAGTCGTCAGCAGTCTTTTTTTGTTAAGTGACAACAAGAATTCACCGAATTTCTTAGTTTACCTGCATCCTGGATAGTCGCTCCACCTACGATTGTCTTTGCGAGAGGCCTAGTCATCGGTAAAAGCTTTAGAATCGGCTTCGTAAGATCATCATTTCCAATATGTTTTCTCGCTTGTTGTTGAACACTATCCAGTAGGTTCAGAAAGGTCTTGGGGGCTCTAGATCAGATAGGAGAGCTACACTAAAGCTTTGGACAAATAAACGCCTTGAATATTGTAGCCAGATCAAAAGGTGTGAAATATTTTTTGAATCGCTTTAGAAAACCCAAACATTTCGCTGCATTTTTAGCGATCTCAAATATTTCATCGTTTCAACTTAGTGTTGAGTTGAAACACATACTGAGACGGAGGAAGGTGGTTCAGTTTCAACAAAGCAAGAGCCACTCATGGATAGTGGTTGGTTATTTTAGAAACGTTTAAGTCGCAGTAAACAGCACTGGGAAGCATTAAATTCCTATTCTTCGAATATGCTCTCAAGATAAGAAGAGAGCTTAACACACGCTGCTGTTCCAAGTCTATGGAGGAAGAGGAGCGTAAGCGAAGGATTAGAAGTGACAGATAAGAGAGTCATCGACAGAGCCAACCGGACCAACAGATTTGTGCACGTTGAGATCTTTAAGAACCCTTGCAACTACGAGTGCGAAAGTGGATTTGCCCTATTGAAGAATATACGATCTCAAGTATAGGCGGAGACAAAGCACAATCTGGCAGAGTCGACTGGCTCCAAAAGGTTCAACTAGCAGATTAGCTTTATTTAAAGAGTTGACAGTTTGATTGTCATTGTAACTGAGCGTTGATACCGGGGGGCGTCTTCAAAACTGCTATTAGGGCTATGGAGGTATGGAGCAAGGACTTCTTCTTCTTCTTCTTGTGGTGCTAAGGTCCGGGGTGGACTTAGGCCTTAACCAACACGCCTCTCCAGGCATTATTTCGTCTTGCTCTAATTTATCGCCAAACCCATTTTGGCCATTTTTTTCCGCTTCAATGCCAACAAACGCCTCATTAACGGCTCGCTGTGTTCGTCCAATCGCATCAATGTCGTCGGCGTAAGCTAGCAAATGACTTTTGGAAGATCTTGCCTCTGGTGTTGACTTGTGAGATACGCACGATCTTCTCAAGAATGATATTAAAGAAGTCACATCACAATCCGTCGCCTTGTCTAAAACCTTTATTGACATTGAAGGTCTCAGTGAGTTCGTTTCCGACCTTGACGGAGCAGCGAGAGTTCTCCACCGTCATCCCACACAATTTGGCGGGTTTGGTAGGAATGCCACAACTGGACATGGCGACGCGAGGCGAAGTCCAGCAGCCTGAGTCCGTTTCCGTATGTGATGTCGTGCGGGCTGTGTTTCCCTATGACGCTAGCAAAGGTGCCTTCTTTTCCCAGCTGAGCATTGAAATCGCCTAGACCGATCTTGGTGTCATAGCTGGGGCATCGATCGTATGTTCTTTCTAGGAGATCATAGGACTCATCCTTGCTGTTGTCTCTTTCTGTCGGGGCGTGAGCGCAAATCAGGCAAATCAGGCTGACGTTCCCTAGTTAAGACTTGATGCGGATTGTAGTGAGGCGTTCGTCCACGGTAGCTTACGGAAATAGTTTAAAGCATTTTACTTAAATCTGTCTCGAACGACATATCCGCGTGTGAATAAGCACTGCTTTCTCTCCTTGTAGCAGTCACTGTATTGGATGTCGCAGTTCTTTATCTTCCTTTTGCCCGGCCCATCGCACTGCAGTTCTTGGATGGCGGTGATATCTGCTTTGTAGTAGTCAAAGTCATCCGCAAGTCGTTCACGTGGCCTATTAACGGACCTCACATTCCGCGTGCAGAACCGCAAATCGTTGTCCTTTAGCCGTTTGATGGGATCGTCAATATTAGATGCGTCCAGATTAGATTTATAGATTTCAATGCACTTAACTATGTCCGTAAAAATATACGGACGCGTGCACCAAGGCGTATGTGTTATTTATATGCTTTACATATATATCTAATACGCCGTGATACACCTTTTTTTTTAGTTTTTTTTTTTTTTTGTGTTTTTATAATTTTTAATCTTTTTTTATTGTTTTTTATAATAAAAGTGTTCAAAAGCTACCTACCTGTGGTCGCCGTGGCGCAGTGGTAAGTGCATCGACTGCGGCGCAGAAAGTCTGGGTTCGATTCCCGGACGGAACACCTCGCATTTTTTCACGGCACCACCTCTTTCGAGTGGCCGACAACACTCAAAGAGTATTAATTGTCCATGGAAAGCTTTTCAAATCTCGCCGTTCGGAATCGGCAAAAAACTGTAGGTCCCTTCTACTCGTGAAGAACAATAGCATGCACAACACGAGTAGTTGTTGAAGAAGCTAGGCCCTGGTCCGTTATGGGCTGTAGTGCCACTCAATTATTATTATTAAAAGCTACCTTTACCTATAGGAGTTGGCCCTATGAGTCAACTACCCCGTCTGTCCGTACTAGAAATTAGCAGCATCGAACGCTGGTTCTGGTGTAACCACCAGTAAATATGCCGTTCTTTGGCAGAATCTAATCTGTCGCGGGCAGAAATCGCTCTACTGAACCGTAGGAGGTCCTCGTGGCTGCGAGCGACGTCCGGCTCGTATTGGAGTTGCCTTTCTACTGTTCGGCGTGCGACGTGGAGGATGATAGGGCAGCCTTTCCTGTCTTGTATCAGGCCTTTAGCGTCCAAATAGAGGAAAGCTTCAGGCGGAATGAAGCCGTTAAGACGTACCCGTTCAGGGTGCATTTCATTTGGGTAGTAAGCCCCAAAGATCAGACTGCCTCGAGCAGTGTGACTTCGAATCAACTTAATAATAAAATTAACTATCCTTATAAGGTTTGCCCCGTTATACAGAATCTCTGTAGACTTTCTTAAACTGCGATTCTGGTGTTCGATATAAACGGAGGCAGGCCCGAAGACACTGCCTCTCGAACACCCTCATCTTTTCCATCTGGGAAGGACTCACGTTGAACCACACAGGACAGCCATACACCATAATTGGCCGGATGAGGGCCATGTAGCAGATGATCTTCACTCTGGTGTCAAGTTGACTGCTGTAAAACAGCCCTCTTGCCATAGCGAAGGCCTTCTTAGCCCTGGTCAGACCTGTATCTATGTGGATACCACCATACAGATACTGGTCCAACCAGATGCCTAGATATATGACTACAGTTTTCGCAATTATTGGTCGTCCTTGTGGGTCAATTATGCCGAACTTGCGCCAGTTCATTTTCGTGTCCCTTGAGGCCCTGGACAGCGGGGTTCTGAAAAGGATAGTTTCAACACTTCTGGTAGTTGATTTTCAACTTCCAGTCGTCGCAAAATCGTTGAATTGTATCGAAGTCGCGTTGCAACAAGACATTAATTACCTCTACCTTCGGACCTGATATGTACGCGATTAGATCATCGGCAAACGCGTATTCAACGATACAATAGATCTTTTTTATTTTGCTTAACACTAAGTTATGTACTGTGAGTTCGGTGTTCCTAATAGACCCCGTACTCACACCTGAATCCCGGCAAGAGTCGGTATCTAAATTGTGGAAAGTTGATCTTTCAATGGGCGACGGGAAGATTGCTAAATTTAAGGAGTCGAGGAATGACCTTAAGAGGGCGATATTCATTATTAATAAAAAGAAGCCTGTGGACTCTCTCACAAAACCTGTGAAGTCGTGGTCCACTGTGGTCTTAAGCATGGAACACTCAGGTTTTTATTGAATGAATAGTGTGAACTCTACTAAAGAGGAACAGGTAGATGTTGAAGAAGAGAAGTTTTTCTGAAGAAAAGAGATGTTTTCAGCGTTGTCCGCCTCAACCACGTCAATTGAGATGATTTTTTAAATGTCTGACTTTGAGGGGCAGTGCAAACAGTTTAGCCTTCTTACTTGCTTTCTAGATTTTCCTTGCATTATCAAAGCTTTTTGCAATTTTGACTGTTTAATGGTTTGAGAGTCTCTGTCCAGGCATGCCTGCCACCTTACTGCATGTCTTTTGACGTGCCGAATGCAGAATACCTGGAAATTCAGAGCTTGATATTTACTATGAAACTGCAAATGCACACTTCCTTTCCAACATAACAACCCACTTAAACGTCTTCGACATCCTTGACATCAATACGCTTCATTTAAAAGTCTCAGTAAAACGATACCAGTCACATGAAAAGAGATTAGTGACATTTATTTCTCAGAAGTCCTGCGTACGTTTGTTAGACGAAACCATTACGGCGATTCGCAGAAGCGAAGCTCTCTCATAACAGGGCGAGTTATGCGCAAAAGTTAGTGAACTTTAAACACATCAAGCACACGACCTCAGGGTGTTTGGAATCAAAGCTAAATAATACAGAAGGGGCAACCAGAAATCAGGAAGTTGCAAATCTAATTTACCGTCACGCTGCCAAGCGCCTCCCACCCCCGTTCGGGGCATTCGTCAACCGGGAAGTTACTCGCAAAACTCTCTGATCAAATAGAAAGTTCTAAGGCACGAGTGGGTACGTTCCGCAACAATGTAGTCCGAACCCAGACCCAATGGCAATGAAACTTGAAATTCCTCAAAAACCCAAACCAACTCCGGCCGGCCACATTGAAAAAAGCACAGAAACAATATAAATCTAGGGTAATAGCCATGTTGGACAAACACGAAAAAGTTAACTAATTATAATCAACAACATTGCGGTGGTTGGGGGGGAGGGGGGGCTGAAATCTTTTTCTGTTTATGTTTCCTAGGCGGCTGTGGGGGGTACACAAAATTCGAGGTAAGGCCAAGGCGTAGACAATGAACTTGCGAAAGGTCAGAACTGGAAACATGTCGCCGCGAGGCTCTCCCTCCGAGGGCGTGCTCTGGATATTGGAGCACACTTCCAAGCTATTCCCCCAAAAGGAAACAGCCCGGAAAACTTTTTTCACAAGAATTTAATTAGAATCCGCTGTCATAACGTGATGATAAATTGTTTCCTTGTCGGTTACGCATTTGAATTCGGGATACATTCCCTTATGGCTGTGCGTTCGTCGAACGGCTGCGACGGCGGCGGCGGTGGCGTTGTAATGACTTTTTCTTTTGAACCAATTCGAACCGCTACTTTGCACGTGATTATAGATAAAATACTCTGTTCTGGCAGCGCTGTGTCGGTTCGCTGGCAGTTCATTTTCTTAACTGACCCCCGGGAATGGAGAGAATTCTCTGAAAAATTAAGTAGGTGCTCTTCTGCGATGGTTTTGTGATTAAACTGAGCATCCAGGGAGGGTGTCGGAAGGCAGTTAAGGGCCATCTTCTTAATTGAAAATACACCCACATGAGGGTGGTAGTGTGTAGGTGCCACTTCTCGCTCGCCGTTTGAAGTGGCAGTGTGTTGTTTTTCGTTCGCCTTGTGGGCGGGTGTGTGATGTTAGCGAATCAGGTTGTCTTATCGAATCACAATCCTTCGACGGGGGGGATACGTTAGTGCTTAAGAGTGGGTTCCGCCATTTGATGAATTAAACAGTAGATCTCCTTTCCAGAAATGCAGTATTTACCGACTGTGCCAGGTATCTGAACACCGATGAACACCCACCCACATACTTGGAAACAAAGAAAAACTCATTAGAGTTATGTGTGCATTCCTACTCTTGTGGAGGTGACCCTCTGTCTATTTTAACTGAAAACCCTTCTTCAGGTTGTCGTCGACACTCTCTCAAACCATTAGCAGTGGAACTGGAAAGTGCTTCAGTAATAAAATGGAATTTATTTTCCTGTTGTGGGCAAGTATAGACGGTTGTGCTCCATGGAGGTCATGGCGTGCAAGAAAAACGAATCACAGGGGAGCATATCTTGTGCAAAGATAGGCAATGCTACTGCATTGAACGCTAACAGGCATTGCGGCTTTTGGAAGACACCACAACGCTTCACATGGAGCAGAGAAACTCATATCGCCGTTTGGAAGAAAGAAGGTGTCAGGCACACGGAAACCTCCCGCTGGCCGTCAGAGTGGTAGGATGGCAGTAACCAATTCTTCCCTTCCACAACGGAGACAACACTGAACAACGAGGGTACACCGCGTTCATCTCATATCTTCTGTGCCCTGCAGAGAGTACACAATGAACTCAAATAGGATGAAACCCTCGGATCCCTGTTCCCTCATCGATATTGATCCCTTCTCAATCGACCGACACTCCAGGCTACAACTCAGTATTAAAGAAATATTTTAAATCGACCCTCCCAAGAACCGCAAACCCGCGTTTGCTTCGCACATATATAAAGCACTTTATGGGGATTAAATGTTAAATTCGTTAAGTTTGCTCAGTGAATAACTCACTAAATATCAGGTTATAAAAAGGTTCTTCCAATGGGGACTTTTTTTTAAAATAGAACGCAAAGCATTTGTGTTATTTTAAAAACTCTATTTTAGGCTTGAAGTAACGTCAAAACATTTATAAGTGAGACTTCGTTTATATGATCAGTGCGGGCAAGCTTGCAGTGGACCGATTCGTTGGAGCGATACGTTGGACCAAATTTTCAACGACTCGGCTACACATTTCAGGCCTAAACTGCTCTGAACACTTCCACTGTCGCCGGCTCATTAGAATATTAACCAATGACTTAAAATAGCGTCACAAAAAAAGTCAAACTGTGTTAAATCGCACGAACGAGGCGGTCAATCGACTGCCCCATTTCTTGAGAAAACACGCTCATCATACTTACTCCTCACTAAACCGTTCGTCAGCAGCCTTATAGGTTCAGTGCGACTTCAGGCCATTGATGTACCCAAGATGCCCTCCTTACGCAGATTCTGGAAAAGACCCAAGAAGTACAGATCGAACCTCGTCCACCTCGAACACCGTGCACATATAGGATGAAGATTTTGAACTCTCGGCATCTCTCGCTAAGATCGGTAACGAACTCACCGAAACATTTAAGGTCCAAAAAATTGTAGACAAGGCGACGCTGTGGCCATTGGAACAACGCAACAGAAAGCGGCTTAGGCTAAGGTGGTGCACACAAGTGGAGAAGGGCCTTAACCTACTTTGAGTGCACAATTGGAGGCAGCTGGCGGGGGATCGTGATAGCTGGAAAGGTATGTTGGTTGAAGCCCAGGTCCACCCCGGACTGTTGCGCCACAAGAAGAAGAAGAAAAAGAAAAGACATAAATTTGAAAAGGACTATAAATCTTCTGTAATCAAAATGTAGGCCACTCGATCGAGTATGGGGACTGATATTTATGATATGAGTATTTTTGACTCCCAAAGCTTCATCATCAATTCACCAATAACGCTAGACCAAAATACTTAATACTACCTTATTAATTTGGAGATCCTTCTTCGCTTGGGTGCGTCATTTCAGCCTAGGCTGTCTGTCCTCAGTTTTATTGTTTCAAAGGCACGTATTCAAAGACTTTTCGGGCTGGAGCAGTGGTGTCCATTCGCTCAACATGGCCTAGTCATCTTAAGTGTTGGATTCGAACACAGTGGACCTAGCGCTCAACTCATAAAGTTTGTCGTTGAGTCTACTCCTTCAGACGCCATCAACGCAAAGAGGACCAAAAATCACACGCAGAACTTTTCTTTCGAAAAGACTAAGGGCTTTCTCATCCGCTTTAAGCAACATCTAAGTTTCCGCTCCGTAAAGGAGGACGCCCGGTTTTTTTTATGGATGTTAAGTTGTGCGAACTGCGTGCTGGCCACAGATAGATTCCGCTCCAAGGCGAAGTCCATCAGTTTGAGTCCGTTTTCGTATGTGATGTCGTGCGGGCTGTATTTGCCTATGACGCCAGTAAAGATGTCCGCTTTTCAAAGCTAGGCATTGAAAACTCCTAGAACGATCTTGATGTCATAGCTGGGGCCATCGATCGTTTTTTGCTGTTGACATCCTTTTCCTCTGTCGGGGCGTCAGCGCAAATCAGGCTGATGTTCCCAAATTTAGCCATAATGACATTTTGCCAAAGTTTGCCTCGAACAACGTATCCACATGTGAATAAGCGTTGCTTTCTCTCTTTGTAGCAGTCGCTGTAGTAGATGTCGCAGTTCTTTATCTTGCGTTTGGCCGGCCCATTCCACCGCACTTCCTGGATGGGGATGTCGATCGGATGTCTGCTTTGTAGCACTCAAGGGCCTTCGTAAGTTTTTCATCTGCTCCTGGTCTGTTAAGGGACCTAACATTCCACGTACAGAACCGAAAATCTTTGTTTTTTCGTCGTTTGCTGGGATCGTTAACAGTAGTTCCGTCCGTATCTGAGGCATCTCTAAATGTTTAACGTGGTGAGGGAGTTATCCTCAAACACAACCCATAAACTGCTAGGCTAGGCCCATTATTTAGCCGCTGTATGTTTTATGACGCCATTATATACGTAAATTGATACAATTTTCTATATCTTAAGAAATATCCATTAAATGGTTCAATGCAACTAAAGGGTGTCTTTTATATTAGACAAGAGCTGTCCATTTATATCGAATCGATACGTCACGATCATTGCGTACACTCTCAGCTTCAACTATTATAGCCTCTTCTCTGCGTGCTTGATGGGGACTTAAATGAATTGGGACTCACATTTGATTATGGTATTGGCAAAAGTGGTCTCAATGGGACGAGTTTGTGTGGTAGTAGTAGATGGAAAGAATACGGAAAACCGGCTCTTCCTTTCCTGCGAAACTCTTTTCGATGGAAGTAGTGATTTGTGCTGTTGTTGCTACATTGATGTTTCTGGCTGATGGTGGTGTTCACTGGTTTCAAAAATGCTACACAGACGTTCCAGCGATATACATGTATGGATATAGTCCTTTTTGGTTTCAACAAAATATTCTACTACATCAATGATCTCTCTGTATTCTCTGAAACAGCTGAGCTCCATAGGACACATTTATGTGCAGTTTTTCAACGGTTGGCAATGCATAGTTTGAAGATAAACGTAAGTCAGCGTGAAGTCAATTATCTTGCGCACACAATAAATGGCACAAACCACATCTCGAGAGAATTCGAGCCATCCTGGGGTACCCCAAGACAAAAACCATATCCGGACTCCGCCGATTTCTTGGGATCGTCAACTACTATCGACGATACATTCCAAAGTGCGCCCATATGCAAGCAGGACAGCATTGGCAAAGTAACAACGCTCAATCACATTGACCCTGAAGCACCACTATTCCTAACTACGGATACCTCAGACGTAACAGCTAGTGCAAAACTACAGCAGCTGAAAGACAAATATCACCAAGCGATCGGATTCTTCTCGTGTAAGTATGTGACAGAAAGCTGCTTTTTGGATGGTCGGAAAAGAACAATCCAGATCTAAGATACGCCATTGTTAAACGCCTTCCAGCCGTGGCGTAATGGTAAATGCTTCGACCGCCACGCAGAAAGTCTAGGTTCGATTCCCGGACGGGACATCTCGAATTTTTCACGGCACCACCTCTTTCGAGTTGCTGCCAACACTCAAAGAGTATCAATTGTCTATGAAAAGCTTCTCAAGTCTCGCCGTTCGGAGTCGGCAAAAAACTGTAGGTGCCTTCTACTCGTGACAGAACAGTAGCAAGAAAGACGATAAGGCATCCCAAAATCGACTGAAACACCTTGACTACATCTCGCAGTACACTACGGACATCGTGTGCTTATCTTGTGAAAGCAACCAGGTCGCAGATGCATTATCCTGAGGTAGCGTCATATCCATGCCCACAAGGATAGTCCATCAACTTCTACAGAGCGTACAAAAAGAAGACACAGAGCTAAAAGAAATATTACAAAATCCGACATATTCCATCATATTCCATCCATCAAACTACAAAAACTCACAATAGAACCAGATTGTCACATTTACTGTGATGATCCAACTGACATCCAGGCGGCAGAGCAACAAGCGTACAGCTTCGCTAAAATGCACCTGGCCGAACATAGAAACAAATGAGGACGCGGTAGGTAGTATGTACAGGACTACCACATATGCCCACCACAAGTACCTAGAATCGCAGGAAAAATACTTCTCACAGAACGCCGATTTTCATAATACTGTTGAACAACATATAGACGTTAACGGGGTGTCATCCTTTCCATGATGGGTTGCCAAGTGACAGTGAATAAAAATAACACAACAATTTGAAAAAAGTCACGCGAGATCTGTCAAAAACGGTCCACTAATAATCAAACCTCACGATGAATCACCCATTCGTTGTATTTGGAATCTTTAAAATATCCAACAACTTCGTCTCTGACTGAGACCAATATCACAAACAGTTTGAAAAATAAGCTTAACTGGGTCACATTCAATTCCCTCCCATCCTCAGGGACGACACTTCACAATTAAAGACGAAAAACAAAGTAGACACTTGTCATAAAGTCACGGACACACACTCAAGTACGTATTGTGAGATATGCTGTGAAGTTGCTGCCGTCATCAAACCCCTCAATCTTCGATAGTGCCCCAGATGGAGGTCACGAGTCAAAGACAAAAGGTAGTAATTCATCACACCCACTAACAGGCGCACCAGCAATCACATCAAATGCGACACAAAATGAAGAGAAAACAAATGTATCCCTGTATCTAAACGGAACACAATCCACTTGCAGCAATGAACATAAAAATCATTCACTCCACTTTCGATGTTTTATTCATAAGTCCATTAGACTCGCAGCCATTTAAGCCGGGACACGACCGACCCGCATTCAGCTGGATGTGCACTGGTTGCAGATGGTGTGCTGTTAAGTGTGTCCCCCCACGTCCCCCCCCCCCATCACCATTCCCATTCCCATCTCCATTGACATCGACCGTCGACGTTGGACGACGCCAGCGACAACGCGATTATCACAATCGAAATGAAGTCTTAGGGTTAGGAGTTGGCTTCGTTATTTCAAATGCACATCACCACCACAACATCCAGGGCAGGCGAGGACAACAAAAAAAAAAAAAACCCACAGCCCACTCCCACCAACAATCGCTCGTCCTTTGCAGTCCCCATTGCAGCCGACAATGATGTTCTATAAATAACTTAAATTGTGCAATGTCGTCGTACTCAATGGACACTGCAAAGCAGCGATTGTCTACGTAAGAGATTATGCCCGGGACAGAGCCCCACTCGTCCGGCGCAGAGCAAGGATGCTGAAGTGTATCTCGGCGAAAACGGGTTAATTGTAATTGAAAAATTATCTCCACTTGTTTGCATAGTAGGCAAGTGTTGTTGTCGTGCAACAAGTGCGTTCGACAGCTTCGCTGGCTCCTTTGACGTACTTTCGTCGTCACTTGTCTTGGGTTGCGCAGCCAAACTGATTAATTGTCTGAAAGCACAAAGAGACGAGTTCAAGACTTTGGCAGATGCTTTGAAGTGTAATGAAAGTTGACATCTGGACTGTCAGTGTGAATTGATGATTTGGCAAGGACTCGGCCAAATGTGAAATGAAAGAAACCGTTTGTCTGACTGTGGGACGATTTGTGGACGATACCTGAATTAATAATGCGATAGTTGCGTTTTCTTCAGAGAGTGTTTGATGTCAACATTCAAAGAGACTCCTTGGAAGAGCACTTTAGAACAGCTTAGGGGTCTGCATCTACTTGACTGCACTCACTCACTCCGCTGGTCAAAATAAAATTGAAAAGAGAGGAGAAATCTCGCAGATCTAAGGTGATAGGATACTTTTTGGGCAACAAAAAACCGACAATTGTTGATCCAACGACGAATTTGAGAAAACGAATTATTAAAGCCATTTTTAGATATATGAGGCATGGTATAGAAATGAGGTATGGGTCAAAGATATCACAAGTTAGTGTTAAATATCCACATCACTCAATAAGTCCTGTAACTAACCAAAAAAAAAAAGCTCTAGACAAACTTCGACTTTACCCATTAACATAGTTTCTCTCAAGAGTGATATAATCAGTCCAAAGCCGCTCTAACACTTCGATACCATAGTTACCTTTGGCCTCAAAAAAGAGTTTCGGCGATCACCTCCTCAGTCGAGTCATATTTTTCCCGGCGAACATCTTTTCGAGGTTTGGAAAGGGGTGGAAGTATCTGTGGGCCAGATCTGGAGAATGAGGTGGGTGCGGAAGCAATTCGAAGCCCAATTCGTTCAATTTGGCCAACGACTTGTTACACGGTGCATTGTCTTGGGGTATGAGAACTTTTTTCTTCTTCAAATGGGACTGTTTTTTTGCAATATCTCCCTTCATATGCACCAATAATGCCACATAGTATTCGTTGTTGATCGTTTTTCAAGGCGCATCCCAAAATACGGATGCCATAACCTTGCCAGCAGACCTTTGTGTTCTTGGACCCTTTGGGCGTGGTTCACCGACAACTGTTGTGGTGCATAAAGACCTGTTTACGAGTATTCTGGTGGAACAGCCCCAAACAGCTCTCGGAGTCATCGATACGTTGTTGTGTTTGGTCCATTATGAACAAACGCGGCACCCATTTCAAAAACAGCCTTCTCGTGGCCAAATTTGTATGCAAAATTGTGTTCATACTGCCTTCTGGTATCTTCTTCACGCAATTTCACCAGTTTCCAAAATTTTTTTTTAAGTTTTTAGGCGTGACCACCTCAATTTGCCTTCTACAGTGTTCAGCATCATTGTCGCCTGTACGGCCACGTTTAATGTCGGCGTACCACCGACAAATAGTTGTTTTTGGTGAAGCAGAGTCAATGCAACACTTTTCGACCCATTGCTAAGCTTACATGGTATTTTTTCCCCATCTAAAAGCAGTGTTTAATCAACACTCGAAATTCTGTTTTTTTCCAATGTTTTTAAAAAACACTTAAACCACTGTAACTTGTAATCTAATATTCAGATTGTCATGAAAATAAGGAACTTCCACCAGGTGGAACTGTACTCAAACGCAGTTCCGCGACTTTACGCATCAACATAGTTTCACTCAAGAGTGATACAATCAGTTCAAGGCCGCTCTAACATTTCTATTCCTTCCTATAACCCTATATTTTTGGCCTCAAAATAGGCTTCAGTTTCGGTAAACATATCTTTGAAGTCTGAAAGGAGGGAGAAGTCGTTGGGGGCTAGATTTATGATTGTAAGAACCGATTGGTCGCTCACCACCTGGATCAAAACGTTATTATCGGTATCTACAATTTTGTGGCAGTAAAAAATTGTGTCTACCTAGGGACAACCTCCAATATTGGCACTGGTTTTTACTACGGTTTGCCGAAACAACTTGGCTCAAGACTCCATTATCGAAGGACCAAAGTTATGCTCTACGAAACCTTTTTTCGACGTGTCCTACTATATGGAGCATTAACTATAAGTACAGAGCTTTTTCTTGATGCGTTCGAAGAAAAAATTATACGTCGGGTATAGTCGGACAGTTCTGTCTGAGAAGAAGGTAAATGGCGGTAGCCCTAAGTCTTTTACCAGGAGATAGATGGTTGTAATAATAATAATAATTGAGTGGCACTACAGCCCATAACGGACTAGGGCCTAGCTTCTACAACAACTACTCGTGTTGTGCATGCTATTGTTCTTCACGAGTAGAAGGGACCTACAGTTTTTTGCCGATTCCGAACGGCGAGATTTGAGAAGCTTTCCATAGACAATTAATACTCTTTGAGTGTTGTCAGCAACTCGAAAGAGGTGGTGCCGTGAAAAAATGTTAGGTGTCCCGTCCGGGAATCGAACCCAGACTTTCTGCGCCGCAGTCGATGCACTTACCACTGCGCCACGGCGACCAGATGGATGGTAGTCCGGAAGCCAAAAAACCGGCCACTGTACTGACTCGGCCACATTGAGCGTGTGCACACCAATGCTCCAACGTTTTCGAAGCTGATCCTCTAGGTTAGAAAATTGAAGGAAAACCGCATCTCCGGTACAAAAGGCATTTCGGACGTACAACAGCTTGGTCTTGATGACTGAA
Organism: Eristalinus sepulchralis; assembly: GCA_944738645.1. Classification (NCBI taxonomy): domain Eukaryota; kingdom Metazoa; phylum Arthropoda; class Insecta; order Diptera; family Syrphidae; genus Eristalinus; species Eristalinus sepulchralis. The sequence continues at coordinate 48,333,785 of OX122882.1, forward strand.
AGCAACTTGCCCAGAACCGTCAGCGATGGATGGCAGCCACATCTCAGGCTCGGACCCTACATTGGTTGCCGTCCTAATAAGGTGCCATTAAGCTGAAAATGAAACTTCAACTTTCTCTTAGAAAGGTGACAGAAGGAAACATTTTGTGGCCGATTGAATACGTTCTTGAACGTCAATATTCAAGAACGAATTTGAAGTTCATTCATTATTTAGCTTAAAACAGGTTTAATTGCGCAAATATTGTAAATTGCTTTTAGATCAGATATTGCCAGAGATGAAATAGAATTAGATAGTTCTGATTAAACAGATCGAAAGAATGAAGAGTAAAGGTCTGTAGTGGCTACCCTGAGGTACCTCAGATGGTGTAGGATAGACCTGGTTCCTCTGATCAAGAACTTAATAACTTGATGGCTGAGAAATAGTTTGCACCCATTACTTCACACCGCGTTGAAATCAAAATAGTTAAATTTAGGAAAACAGAAAGGCTTCGCAGTGACCCATTCACACTCAAGGAGGGTATTGGACAATTATTTGAAGTGTTATCTAAAGAGCCTGGCTACCAGGGCCTACTTTAAAGCCAGGGAAAAAGATTGACAGAAGATGCAGACGAGTGCCAAAAACACTAGCACGAAACCCAAGAGAGCAAATGGATGAATCAGTCAATTCAATGTTGTGTAAATCAGAACACGTAGTCAACTAAATTACAATCTTACGCGGCTATTGATTGATAGACGTGGATCGACTTTTCTTCAAAAATACTTAGTATAAGCACGAAAAAACATTGTTGGTCTACATGACCTAACCATTTTACTATTTTAAGCGTTTTACGGTTCAGGAACTTGGACGTTAATATTCGAGAAAAAAGTTCTGGATGCGATCTTTGGATTCAGTGACGAACTTTATAGGCTGTGTGGCGGCATGCACCTGCTCGAGCTTCTTCGGAATAAACGCTTAAGATGGCTTGGTCATGTAGAGCGTATGGACACCACTGCTGGGGCCTGAAAATTCTTTGAATCCAACGCAGTAGAGGACGGCCTAGGTTGAAATGTCGCACACAAGTAGAAAAGGACTTCAATCAACTTTCAGTGCGCAATTGAAGACAGCTAGCGATAGATCGTGCTTGCTAAAGAGGCATGTTGGTTAAGGTCCACTGCCAACTGTAGTGCCACGGAAGAAGTAGAAAAAGTCCTTGACGCTTAGCTAGGTGCATGTAATCGTACAGCCGATCAAAAAAAGCCAAAAATCGTACATTGCACTTGAAGTTACCTCACTTTCTTTTAATAACGCCCAGCTTTCTGCACCATAGAACAGGACACGGATGATCAGGGTGTTATACAGAGGCAGCATTGACTTTTAAGAGAGGGCTTTGTTGCTCAACTGCCTCTCGAGCTCAAAGAAACAGTTGTCGGCAAGGTTCGTTTCACGCTTGAGTTTGGAACTGGTCTTGAGATAGATATAGTCCTTGACTTCCTCAAAGTTTTGTTTTACTGCCCATTGAAATGTTCTGTCAAAGGCGTCACTGTGGCGCATCCTCACTTCATGATGAGTATATACTATACTACAACTTTATTTCACACATGACTCGTACTTGCTGCTTTCATTTCAGTCAAAGCAAAATCGTCTGTCAATAGCTCTCTGAATTCGTCCAATCACGGCAATGTCAACAGTTGAACGGACTGTGAGTTACGCACCATCTTCGCAAGAATGATGTTGAAAATGTTCAGCGCGTCGTTTTATCTTGAGCCTTTTGTAAAATGTATGATACCGGCGAATTCATTGCCGACTTAGATAGATCAGCGAGATTTCTCCATCATCATCCCTCAAAATATAACAGGTTTGACAGGACTGTCAAAATTAGACATGACACAATAGAGCTCGTCCTTATTAAACCTATCAAATGCGGCCTTCAAATCGACAAATAGGTGGTGGGTGTTAATTTGTCTTTCTTGATTTTTTTTCCAGAATCTGCCGCAGTTTGAAAATCTGGTCGTTGGTGGAATTTCCAAATAAAACTCACAACGATCTCATAGACCCTGTTCACAATGATTTCAGGCTTTCACGGAGTGAATTTTGAACGCGATGTGAAAAAGACTCAATAGGTGTCTCTTCTCTTATTGATTGGACAGACGACGCTGAGATTCCACTCATCGAGCATGCTTTCCTCTGATGATGTATTACAGACAAGACGGTGAGTGCGCCCAATCACATCAACTACAACTGCCTTATGGAGATCTTTAGTCCTTCAGTTGCAGCAGCTTTGTTCGGCTAAAGTCGGAATATTGCTACCTTGGTCTTGACCTTGAAAAATTAGCCTATCATCGTCCATATTGAGTGGAGCAGGACACATTGTTCAGGTAACTTTGAAATCTGGAGACTATTAGCCTGCTGCTAACAATGTAGCAGATTCACCAATGCATGTAGCATTCAGAGGAAATTGTAACGCGAATTCGCTCGACACTCTGTGGCGCAGCAAAAACATCGAATCCGTCAGTGGTGCTGTAGTTCTGCAGATGGTTAAACGAAAAGATTCCCTGGGAGATGGTTTTAGTCAGTAAGAGTCTGACACCACCATTGAACGTCAGCCCAATGGCACCTTTGCAAGATTTTCCACCTCCCAACGCAACCAACATGACATGGGTGTTAAGTCTGCTCTCATTTAAAAATGTTCCAGAATTGTTCCTAAGATCTCTTTCGAATTGTATTGTACTCCAAGTAAAGCTACATAATATACAACATTCATCAACTTCCCCCTAACACCACGTGTACACTTCTAATGATCTCAATTTATTACGAAGAAAGATTCACTTGCAACCTGAAATAACTCCAGTCGTCTGAAAGCAAACAATCTCCCCGGCAATCAATCATAAGAGACGACCGTGCTAATGGAGGATCCTTTCCAAAAGCGAAAAAAAAAACAACACGTCCCCTCTCTCAAGTGAAATATAATCCCAAATCGCATCCCTACGACACCTTGCACTACGGCTGACACTTAATCCGCAAAGAGAGAGAGAGAGAGAAGAGGACAAAAATCATTTAAGACATTCCAATATGTCACTGTTACGCTTCCACCCAGCAACTTTTCGTGACCATCAGAAGGGAAGACAGCCATTTGTCCAGGCCGCATACAAATTCGACCCACTCCCTCGCCATCGCCGCCGCAGCTCACTGTATCCCTGATTAATGAGAGCCATCAATTTCTGTTAGTCCACCCTCCACCATCCTCTGCCCTCTTCAACTGAGTGTGCGAGCTTACGAAACTATCTCCCCTCGTCCGGCAGCGGTGAGGGGCGCATAGTAATCCGAGTTTTTAATATCGAATTTCAACCAATTTTGCAGCTCAAAGCCGAATTCAGTTTCGAGTATTTTATTAAGGAACTCATTGATTCGCATCAATTGTTTCCTCCTTTTTGATAGGCACTAGGACTTCCTTCGCCGCTGCCGCCTCCTCGGGACAAAGAGACTTAATTCTGTGTATATCTGGCGGATCGATTTTGCGAGCTTCGCCCCTTTGTTTGTTATCTAAGGAGAATCCACTTAAACGTCTTAATGCCCCACGATATCTCTGCCTCAAAGGCACGGCAGCACCTCCACCGTCATCGTCGTCGTCGTCGCCAAACCGGCAGTGCAAAGCAAATATCCTGCCTTCCATGTAAGCCAGAAAGTCAAACCAGGTCAATAACAAAAGTACGATTACATTTTTCACCTTTTGCTTGTCATTGCCAGCGTTCCCCGCACGGGGCGGCCCGCTTTTCCCACGAAGACGCTGAAATCGTCGCCAGGTTAATAAATGAATACCAACGGCAAACTCCAATTCAAGTCGGGGGAAGGTTTAAAGGATATTTATTGGCATAATTTAGAGAACCCCGCAACCCCCACCGAGCAGGGGGCGGGAAGGAGTCAGTGAAAAACGCAAACCTCACCGAAAGCGGTAACGACGAGGCGGAGGCTTGATTGAAAAATATCGATGGGGTCCTTAACTTAAGCGTCGTCGGTTGGTTTGGCCCCGTGATGAAATGAAACCAATTAAATTGTCAAGAACTTATGAATACAAATGCCGGTTGAGTGCTGCCGGACAGTCTTCAACTCCCGGCCGGGACCAGTTAGCCGTGTGTTACATCACTGGAGCATGACGGCCAGAAAACTACGTGTCCCCGAGTTACGTAATCTCGGGGACCACCTCCAAGTCAGCCAAGTGTCGGTCCGCACCGAAACCTTTCAACACGTGGCGTTGGCGCTGACTGAAGACCTGGCCAGCGGTGAACAGCAACCAGTTGGCGGTCTCCTGGTTCATCCGAAATGCATCGCAGTGGTGCGCATGTCCTCGATGAACTTCGGTTCACTCAGGAAAGCTCCCCCTCTCTGCTTACCATCCACAGAGGAGAAGACAAAACATAGAATCATTTCTCCAGGCCGCACGCTGTCCAGGAGCTTCAAGGAAAGCTCATCCCTTGCAAAGGGAAAAGTTATGCAATTCTGTGGAAACTTTCAGGGGATTTGCTCCACGCCATATGTCTGTCTGAAGGATTTATCTTGTTGAGCACGGCTTTCAGAAGCGTGTGCACGAGAAGGACAAGTGACTTGATAAGAGCTAAATGGCTACAAATGCAAATGTTCCTGTAAGGGGATTAAAGTTCTGCGATTTAAGGAGGAAAAACAGAACCGTGCGAACTGAATGCACTCAAGATGTTTATCGGGGATTTCATTTTTTCCCAAGATCCCGGGCGCGCCGTAATCAGATGGTTCGTTGGGAGCGGTTGTTCCTTTCAATGAAGTGCCCGAGTGGAAACTTTTTAATGCAATCCGATGGACTTGTCGTGTATGATAAGGGAAAGAGGATTTTGCATTGAATTCCAGTTCCACTGCCGCACGGCTCCGTTGCCATTGTTATCCGAAGAAAGACTTGAACAGGGGGACGTGCGCTCGTCGCTGTGGAAATAAAAACGAAACAACTTTTTACAGTTGAGTGTCAATTTGAATTCTGAATCCTTGGAACAGATGGTTGTGTACTTAAAAAGACCAACAACGGAAGAAAGTGACACGGACAGCGCTGGCAAAAGTTTGATGGTTTCAGTTTTATTGGGGCTGTTCATTCATAACACACACGTGTTAGCCACCCGTATTATAGGATGGGCTCTCTTCAGTCTTCCCGACTGAGTGTGGGTGCTAACTACAGAGAGATTGTGATCCTAGCGGATTCATTTTCATGCGATAACGTCAAGAAGCACTTCATGCACTGCGGACGATGTTCATATCACATTTGTCGTCACTTGATGTGGGGATTAGCCTAATTGGGTCGATTCTTGTGACGCACTTTGTTACTCTGGAACGCAGAACTACGCATTTAGGGTAGTAAACTTCTGACTGCAAATATCTGGATTTGTTTATTGCCTTTTATGAACTGAGGTGTTCTCAACATTTTGTGCCAGTTGCGTCAACGTCGTGTCATATGTCTTGTATGGCCATCGATGCGATACCGTCCGTTTGACAGAGTCAAAGTTCCGTCCCTTATACATTCAACACTGTACTTTAAGGACCCACATCTAAAAGAATCTTTGGAGGGATCTACAGCACCCATCATTAGATTTGTTGTTTGGGGTGGTTCATCGTGAGGTTTGACTTTAAATGTAAAATAAAAGACATACATTTGACACTGAGCTTAAAATTCTTATTATCACCAAAAAGAACAATAATTGGCATTTACTGTTAAAAAATGATATCATGTTAATATTGGCCATGTTTACATCTGAGGTGGTAAATTACGAAGATCTAATTTTGGACGGTTCTTTCAAGCATAGCAACAGGTATCTCGCTCTAAGCCGTTGACTTCCAAAGTGTCAATCGTAGCTGGCCTCTTCGTAATGATCACTTAACATCTCACAAGAGAAAATAGTCCAAAGGTGCGATATGGCACAACCTAGAAGACCAATCAGACGTCGTCAAGCGTAAATTTAATTGTTTACAGAAATTATTTCTCAATTCGTCGATTGTTTCACGCGCTCGTGTGGCTCGTAGCGCCATCTCGTAAAGACCAAAGTCCACCGAGATCATGTGATTTAATTTCAAGAAGCACATAGTCCTTAAACATGAGCAGTTCACGGTTACCATTGATGGTAGCATTCAGATTTTTTTAAAAATATGGACCAATGATTTTACCAGCCCATAAACCACACTAGCGCGTTGTTCTTGTGTGTAATGGAAGCTCATGGTACTCCTCCGGTTGCCGATTATCCCGAATATGGCAATTTTGTTTACTAACGTACCCATTAAGCCCTTAAAATGGGCTTCGTCATTGTACAACATTCCACAATAAAACATCGGATTTTTGTTTTTCAGAGCCCATTAACTGAAAACGACCTGTTCAGTGAGACCAACGCAAGTTCAAGTCGCCTGGCTTCAATGGCACAGGTTCAACTATACACTTTTAGTCCGCGATTCTCATTTAAAATACGCCGAACACGAATACCGAATACGCCAAATCAAGCTGTTGAAAAGGATTACGATTTGTCACGGTCTTCGAGTACACTCTCTGTTATAGCTGCAATAGTGTCTTCAGTACGTGTTGGATGTGGTATAACCGGTCGAGTATTATCAACCAATGGAAACTGGGACTCAAATTTACGAATGATACTACCAATAGTTGTGGTCGCGGTGGCGTAGTGTTCAGTGCGTTGACCGCCACGCAGAAAGTCTAATTTCCATTCCCGGACGGGATACCTCGCATTTTTTCACGGCACCACCACTTTCCAGTTGCTGACAACACTCAAAGAGTACGATATATTGTCTATGAAAAGTTTTTCAAATCTCGCCGTTCCGAGTCAGCAAAAACTGTAGGTACGCACAACATGAGTAGTTGCTAAAGAAGCTAGACCCTGGTCCCTTGCGGGCTATAGTGCCACTCAATTATTGTTATTACTAGCAATAGTTGCTTCAGTCGATTATGTGCACCGTAAGTTCTTTGAAGCGTACGGAAAACATTTTTCACAGAACGCTGGTTTCTACAGTGGTGTGAGTCTTTTCATGATAGCCTGCCAAACTAAAGTGTCAAAGCTGACAAAAAAGATTCACACGTGATTTGTCATATAAAACCTATTGAAAATCAGACCTAGCGATGGATCAGCCCTTTTATGCGGTGATTACGAAAAGATGCACAACGTGACAGAAAAGGACGCAACAATCAGCAGTATGTCGTGGTCAAGGATGTAACCTTTAACATCTCTATAGTATTCAGGGCAGATAAGGTATTGAATTTACGTGAATATCTACAACAAGTCTCTTGTAACTGGAGCCAAGATAATGCAACATACAAGTGCAACCGTCGCATCTTCTGGATAAGCAGCAAGTCCTTTCGAACATATTTCCCTTTGTGTTTGTAGCCGGTTGCAATGCATCTACACACAGACCGCCCAGACGATAGAGACAGAGTAGGTGAAACGAAACTCAGTGTTTACTTTAACTAACAAAAAAAAAATGATGACCCCTTACCGCTGGTGGGGGAAACTCAATATTTGGTGGTTACTTTACTGAACTGCCCTTTATTTAAATATATTTTCGCTTAAATACTAAAAATTAGCTTACTCTACGATATTATCATGAAAGCACGGCGAAACAAAAACCACAAAGGTGAATGAATCGTGCTGTTGTACGTTGTTGAGTGCTTGTCGTCGTGTTTCATTATTTGTTGTGAACGATCACAAGACTCACTGAAATCGGACGGTATGGTCCCAACTCTTTTAAGCAATTTTACACCAATCTACCACAAGGGAGCTTACCACATGTTTGGCCTAAACTTTTTTCTTAGACTGATAGCAATTTTTGGTCCGCCTTGCGTTAATGGCATCTGAGCTGTTCGGGGGGGTTTTGGATATAACGCTTTAGATGGCTTGTCAATGTAGAGCACATGGATGCCACTGCTCCGGTCCGAAAAGTCTTTGAATCCGAGCCATTAGGACAATTCGACAGAGGATATCCTAGTCTAAGGTGGCGCACACAAGTGGAAAATTACACGAAACAACATGGAGTACGAAACTGGCGGTAGATGGCGAATGATGTTGCTGGCTGGAGAGGCATGTTGGTTGAGGCCCGGGTCCACAACGGACTGTAGCGCCATTAAAAGAAGAAGAAGAAGATTGACAGTGACACAAGATACGTAATGGTTTGGCTGTTAACACAAATTAAACCTGCCATTTGCACCAAATTTGTTCTCTGCCTTAATAACTACCCTTAAGTTAGGTAAGCATAAGGCGGCACACAAGAGCTACCAGATGAAAGAAAATGAATAGTAAAAACACAATTGCCCGAATATTGTCATCGCACAACACTTTGTTTCCGTAAATTAAAAAAAAATAGTGGGATGACATTGATTTAATACTTCGAGTTTGCAGTTTAAAAGAATGTGCGTAACATATGGATGCGTTCAGAAATTAAGCTAACAAGCCCTCTTCAATTGTGAATTGCTTGTAGCTCTCTTGTTTCGCTTTCTCACATTATTTGAAATCAGACATTATTCAGTCTACGAATGTGGCACTTGCGATACCACATGCGAAAAATTAGCGTTTCACGGGCCCTCTTAAATTTCACAAAAACTATGTATCTATCCGCTCAAACTAGGCAAGTCTGTTTCAGTGAGGTGTTTCGTGATTAACCTTACTCTGACATCAGGAATTGTAGATGTCAGTATCGTAACCTTTCTAATTGTTACAAGAGATGACAAGTTTAAAGACAGTAAAGGACGGAATTTGCTACATACATATTCACAAGTAATTGTATGGGATTACAAACCTTCTTGCTTGGTTGCACATCAGGCAGTCTGAAGCATTAATTTTTATGTTTGAGTTTATTGCCTAGATTCTACACAACTACTCGTGTCGTGAGTGATACTGTTTTCTCATGAGTAGAACGGACCTACAATTTTTTGCCGATTCCGAGCGGCGAGATTTGAGAAGCTTTTCTAGGCAATTGATACTCTTTGAGTGTTGTCAGTTATTCGAAAGAGGTGGTACCGTGAAAAATTGCGAGGTGTCCCGTCGGGGAATCGAACCTAGACCTTCTGCGTGGCGGTCGCCGGACTTACCCACTACGCCACGACAACCTACCAGACTCAGGTTTTGTCGGTACTTGGCTGCTAATGACAGAGGCTATTTTCTTCTGCCACCGGAGGTCAGGCGCTCCTGGAAGTTGTTTCAGATTAACCATGTTGAAGGCCTCCTTGTGTGACTGTAAACTGAATATGGTAAGCAGGCGGAGGTTAGTGTACTATGCTGACTGTTGTGAATCAGGTTGTACACCCTACTGAATCCTACCAGGCGGTTGGAGAACTTGCCCAACACAATATGAAATTGCATTTCCAACCGGCTGCTGCGACTCGGAGAGAGCGCTAAAGGATTCGAAATGGCCTCGCTTCCACCAAGGTGGATTGATTTTCTTTCATGCATGAACTCTGGTTAGGACTTGGATAACTTAGGCGTCTAGTCTTGCATTATCTACGACTCTTGAGAAAATGGACTCCATTGTATAAGGGGAATGTGATCAAGCTAATCTAAGGTTGTTCTTGCTTAGTTACAGACCCGTTTCCTTTGTAGAGTAATATTTATAAAGTGATGCAATGTGCAGAGACTGTACATTGAAGGTCATGTAAAGCTGATTTCTAGTGGTTATTTTTTCTTAAACAGGATCCGCCCAACTGATCCAATGAATGACCCAAAGTCAGCAATCCTTTGTTTGCTCAATGTATAAATACACTGACTGTCATAAGCATGGTGCTTAGTATGACAAAATAATGCCTGCAGAGTCGTCTCTTTCTTTTATTTTTTTTTTTTTTTGTGTACATTCTGTCTCCCACACCTTCTTGTTAACTTTTTTGGCTCTCTTGTTGTCCAGAACCATAGATGAGATTGCATTAAGATGCAGATAGGTCCTGGCTAAGGCCCTATCTGTTATTTTGTCAGCTGTGTATTTCTGTTCAAGAAGGCGAGGAACATCATGAATAGGGCGAATTTCTGCCGGGAGTGGCAAGGAAATGAATAATGAAATGACAAAGATCCTGATCCCTCTTCAATTTTTCCGCTATTCGTGTGAATTTCTGAAGCGTGAGATTTCCTAACATAATTCTTCTCCTTCAGATTTTTTGCTTTTATAGTTTTACCAGAAATAAAGTCGTCGCCATGCCAAAGAATTCTCTGACTTAACCTTCAAGCCACTTGGGTGGATATCATGATTCACAGAATTTTGGTACGTGATGCAAGATAGTATCCAGTGACTCTCTGAAACTCTCTAATCGACGGTGCCTAACAATAAAACAAAATACAAAGGAAACGTTGTCGAGAAGCTTTCAAACAAGCTGCCAATGACTTTCTTTGCACCATCTAGAAGAAACTCTTGGTTTAACAATGACTGCCAGCAAGATCATGCAATCCAACGGGAGGTCTACAAGGCACTGATGGAGATGGAGAGGTGCTATGACGCAAATGAAGTCCGAAAGTGTTACCAAAATGTACCACAGTTTTCCAGTAGATGCTAAGCCCATTGGAATTAAGGCAAGCAACCTGTAGTAGAATCGCAGAGAATGCTGAGAGTTTGGAACAATCACTTGTGCTATCTGTTAAACCGCGCTGTCAGATAGAATGTTCCATTTAATCTGGACGACGATGTGCAAAAATTAGGACTCCCTAACCCAGACAAGGTCAAGATAGCAATATCGAGACTGAAATCAAACAAATCAGCTCAGACTGAGAGACTGTCTGCGGAGCAACTCAAAGCAGCTGAAAATCAGGGGACCAGTTCCTGGTTCCTCTGATTGTCCCACCATGGGATCAGTGTCCTTTACAACAAGATCCTTTCTACCCAAAACATTGGACCTTCTTAATTTGTGTCTAAGGGTAAATAAAATATTTGCCTTAAACAATCAAACTTTATCCTGATTCAGTTAAGAAATGAAAGAAAAAAACATGCCCAACAAAAAAGCGAGAAGACAATGCCGCAGCAGAAAAATAAATGGAAAATTGCACACCACTCATTCCCATTGCCATCACTTCCCGAGCGAAGACAGCTACAGTGCCTCGTGATGAATTCGTGAATTTCCCACTCAAACATCTCGCCAAGCCAAACAGTGAATCTATCAACGACACAGCTGGGGTAATGGGAAGGAACAAAGGAGCACTAATTAAGGAAGGAAAATCCATTAACAAAATAAGTACTCATCATGCAGTCCTTAATCGCATTTCCCTCGCTCGGTACATTTCACTTGCAGCGCCTCGCCCACCAACCTGCTGACAACGCCCACCCACCCATCTAAGTTGTGCAACGAGACCAAGGCTCTAGCGAAATACAGATCCATCCTGCTAACCCAATTAAAATAGGACTAATTATCTTAAGAACAAATTAGGTTTGCTTTATCTAGTGCCACGGCTGAAAGAAAGGATGCACGACTAGGTCCGGTATCCTGAGAACATCTGTTCGAGGAGGGACAAAAAGAATGGGGCCATCTTCCACCCTCCACGCGAGACAGAGAGTGTAGACGCGTAGAAGTTGCAGTAGAGACGACCTGCAGTTTTCAGTTCTTCTTCAGTTCGTGCCATCAAAATGAAGGGAAGGATATCGTCGTTATCGTTGGATAAAGGTCAAGGTTCGACAGCTAGATTCAATGTATTTGTATTTGCTTTCATTTCTTGTTGCGAACACGAAGAACCTGCGAGGATGCTGATCCTGTTTTTTGTTACTGAAAGGCAGTGACTTTCCACGAGGAAATACGAGTGAAATGGGATATATCCGGACCGAACCGGCTTCTCCTGCGAACACGACCAAGGAGCAAAGTAATAATTGTTATTGCACCTGCTTAGTCATAACAACTGCAGAGACAGCACCGCTGCATGGAGAGGCAGGAAAATAACCATAATTAAATGAAATCGATGAACCAAGGTGCAAGTAGTGTCATCCTTCGAAAGGGAGCTCTGTCAAGGTGTGGATATCTTACAAGGCAAGCCGGTCGCTCGTTGAGGGAATGGAGAATGCTTTTTGTGGAGACGATTGCTTTTGATGAAGGGTAGCAGTTGCATCTCAGGGATGTCATTATAAATTCGAAGACTGTGTGCAAATTGCAACTGTGTAAACAAATTGATTGCTTGGAGAGTTTTCCTTTGAGTTCACGTCAAAACATCAGTTTTGAGGGAAAGACGACTTCAATTGAGTGTGTTTTTGAAGGATATCCTGCAATTTACATTCACAACATTAAATATTGTGCTTACATGCAGTGATGAGTTTGTCGGTCAATTCTTCTGTTTACAAAGGATGTATTACGCCAAAACACAGGAATGGCTGATGCTAACATAAGTCGACATAAGTTTTATATGTACGCTGTTCTTATGATCAACACCTAGGTCATTATTTGAAGAAAATAGCCTTTGTATTAGTAGCAATGCAACCTGCACGACATTTGAGTCAAACCCGTCGTACGTTCACCGAATTCCCAAAAGTCCCAAAAAGTCTCAAAAAGCCAAAATTCAGAATTTGCTTCTAGATTTGTCAAGTCTTATAAGTGCGGGACTTACCGGCAATTTGGTTTCTGGTATTTGGAAAATTTGAACTTTTTGGAGTTTCGTTTTTTGGACCATTTTAGCCACTTTGGCTCTGAGCATATCCAAATTTTTGACCTTTTCGAATATTGGACACTTCGGGTTGTTTTTTTTTTTTTGTCATATTCCGATTACTAACAAGAGAGGTGTGAGAATCCACTCTAACCACTACTCCACTTTGGCCAAAATAAACGATGGGTTCTCTAAATCAGAATAATTTTGATTCAATTTTGTTAGATATTTCTATCCCCGTTAAAGCAGTCCCGAAGAAGTACCAATATACTGGGACCAATCTTTATGATAATATAAGACCAGTAGATCTGGAATTAATTGCAATATATCTTGCTCCAATAAACATATTCTTCTCTTGTGACGCTATAGTCCGGGGTGGACCTGGGGCTCAACAAACATGCCTCTCCAGCCAGCTGCCGCCGATAGCGCACTCAAAGTTGGTTGAGGTCCTTCTCCACTTGTGTGCGCCACCTTATCCTGGGCCGTCCTCTGTTGCGTTGTCCCAATGGCTCAGATTTGAAGACTTTTCGGGCCGGAGCAGTGGTATCCATACCATAAGCGTTGTATCCGAAGACGCTTGACTAGGCTCATGCCATCAAGATCATCAGACCCATTTTAGCCGCTTCCGCTTCAATGCCAGCAAACGCATCATTGACGGCTCGCTGTGTCCGACCGGCGTAAGCTAGCAATTGAATTGACTTGAGTTACGCACGATCTTCTCAAGGATTATGTTAAAAAAGTCACATGACAGTGCGTCGCCTTGTCTAAAACCTTTTTTGACATTGAAGGTCTCGGTGAGTTCGTTCCCGACCTTCACGGAGCAGCGAAAGTTCTCCATCGTCATCCTACACAATCTTTCGAGTTTGGTAGGAATGGCAAAGCTAGACATGGCACTGTATAGCCCCTGTCTATGCACACTGTCATATGCGGCCTTGAAATCGACGAAATAGGTGGTGAGTGTCGATTTGCATTTCTTGGGTCTTTTCCAGGTTCTGCCGTAGAGTGAAGAATTGTTCGATGGTGGACTTCCCTGGCCTGAAACCACACTGATAAGGACCTATCATGTTGTTGACAAACGGTTTCGGGCGTTCATACAATACGGCAGAGAGGATCTTGTAAGCGATGTTGAAGAGACTAATCCCTCGATAGTTGGCGCAGTCGAAGGGGTCTCCGTTCTTATTGAATGGGCAACCGACACTGAGATTCCACTCATGCTTTCTCCGACCCTATCTTAAAGATGAGCTGGTGCTTGCGCCCATCCAGGTCATCTTCAGCTGCTCTAAACAGTACTATGGTAAGTCCGTCCGCTCCAATAGCTTTATTCGACTTCAGTCTCGATATTGCTATCTTGACCTCGTCTAAGTCGGGGGGACGGAATTCTTGTCTATCATCGTCCAAATCGAGAGGAACATTCTGCCTATCAGCGGGATTTGGGCCGTCATCGGCGTTTAAGAGTCTGCAGAAATGATCTTTCCAGATTCTCCGCATCGATTGCGACTCTACTACGAGGTTTCCGTTTTGGTCCCGGCAGGTTTCGGTCCGAACCCTATATCCACCGGATAGCTGTTTCAACTTTCGGTAAAACTTTCGGACTTCATTCCTGTCATAACACCTCTCCATCTCTTCGACCGCGCGCTTCTCATGCTCTCTCTTTTTCCTTCTGAGAAGCCGGTTCTCTTCCCTTCTTTTCTGTTCGTAGAGCTCACGAACAGCTCTCGTTGTCCGATGCAGCGTTGCCTGGTAGGCCTCCTGTTTGGCTGCATGTGCCTGCCTGCACTCGTCGTCAAACCATAGGTTCCTTCTAGGTGCTGGCGTGAAACCCAGCACATCAGTGGCAGCTTCTTTGATGCCTTTTTGACAACGTTGCCATTCTTCTTCTATTGTCAGTGCAGGCGGCGTCGAACTTTCGGAGAGTTTCAGGGAGGCTCGGTCGGCAAAGATCCCAGCGACCTGTTGCGATCGTAGCTTTCCGACGTCAAACCGTTTTGGCCTGTCTTCACTCCGTTGCTCCCTCGATATTCGTGTTCTTACATTGGTCAGTGGATCGCCAGGTTGAGATGTGGGAACCACGTACTACTCACAGCGAGGTTTCCGTTTCCGGAGGTGGTGTCGTGCGGGCTGTGTTTCCCGATGACGCCAGCAAAGATGTCCTCTTTCCCCAGCTGAGCATTGAAATCTCCTAGAACGATCTTGGTGTCATAGCTGGGGCATCGATCGTATGTTCTTTCTAGGAGATCATAGAACTCATCCTTGCTGTTGTCATCCTTCTCTTCTGTCGGGGCGTGGGCGCATATCATCCTGATGTTCCCGAATTTAGCCTTAATGCGGTTTGTCATGAGGCGTTCGCTTACGGGATCGTAGCTTATGACTTTTTGCCTAAGTCTGCCTCGAACAACAAATCCGCATTCGAATTAGCGCTGCCTTCACGTCCTGTAGCCGTCGCAGGCAAGCACCTTCACAAGTTGTTCGGCTTCACGTGGTCAGTGAAGGGACCTCACATTCCAAGTGTAGAATCGAAAATCCTTTGGTCGTTTGCTGGGGTCGTTAACACTAGATGCGTCAATACCCGAGGCATGTTGCTATCTCTGAACAAGAATATTTCATGAGGTGAGAGAGCTAGCCTCATGCACTATCCGCAGACTTATAGGCCAGGCCCAATGTTTACAGGTGTTCACTGTATACATTGGTTCACCACACAACGGATGTTGTGGTGGCTTTACAGGGGCGCCACGAGGAGGCTGTATGTCAACTTGACCTGTGCAAGAGCGAGCATAGCGATGGCAGCTTGCTATGTTGAGTGTGATGAACGACGTTGCCTTGTGTGCAATGGCCCATGCCACCCGAATTTATTATTGCAGCTCTTTTAAATTAAGACATGTGACAATTCGGAGGAGAACTCTGCTGCCTTATTCTGGCTGCAGTTTCCTATAGTAGCTTGCTTTTGTTTCACTCCGAAAACACAGTCTGTTGACTCCCACCCATACTGTCGCCACAACGAATTTTAGTCGAACATAAACTTATGACCACCACTGTATTGAATACCCTCGTTGGAACTTGAATACACTATTTTCAATTATGGTTCTAGTCCTTGACACTTTCCACAGTCCATGCACAGACCCGCCAACAATAACCCGAATTGAGCACAAAGAATGTTGGATTTTGTGCCTAAACTGAGCATATTGGGACAGAGTCCACAGGAAAACTGTTTGCTGTTTGTAAGTGGGACAACGATGGTTGTTGTCATTGCTACTCTGAAGTTCAGAATTTATTTATTTATCAGAAAAGTTCTAAGATTTTGAAAGCACACTGCAAGTGAGAGGGCAACGATTTTTGGATAAATGTATGAAAACTGACCATTCCATGGAACCACAGCGACAGATATACAGTTGTCTTACCTGATACCTGAATACTGGTTCACGTTTTGTAAAACCAGACGACAAAAGCTTTTCATAAAAGAAAAAGACTCAGTGAGCCGAAAAGGGCCAATATTGTGGAGAGAAAAGTTGAAAGAGAAAGAAGTCTCTACCTTGTTAGTATTTTATAATTTAATTCCTTTCCTATGGCACATGTATCGTGTGTTCCGATTCCTTTATATTCTTAGCAAAAAACTGGATAGTTTCTGATAAGAAAAAAAAGAAATAGTCCAACAGCTCTGAAATTCAAAAGAAACAATAAGTGCACACATTTTTGTATTTGAAAGGCTATAGAAAATTCAGAAGCTAGAGTGGCGCTGGAAATAGGTGTGGAAATGTTCTCTTGGTAACAGGTAAAGGATTTTCCAATAAGGACTTAACAATTTTTTTTATAAATTCTTATAATTTGCAAACGTTTGCTCGTTTGTGTATTTTAATGAAAATTGAGTGGCACTACAGCCCACCACAGGAACCAGGGTCCAGATTCTGTAACAACTACTCTTGTTTTGCGTACTACTGCTTTCTCACGAGTAGAAGCGACCTACAGTTTGTTGCCGACTCCGATTCGAAAAGCTTTTCATAGACACTAAGTAAAGTGTGATTTTTTAAAAACTATAGGAAAGTTTTTCAAAAAGAAAAACACATACAATTTAGAAAAATGGATGAAATCTTTCTTTGAATCTATAGTACTTTCCATATAATTTAATGTTTGAAGATTATTTCATGCAAATGTTGGCCTTGACTGCGCCTCAAATGGTCCATCCCCTAAGTCCAATTTTGGCATACTCTATCCGACATTTCGGCTGGTATCTCACGAAAAAATGATTCAATGTGGTCTTCCAATGCGTCAATTGAAGCGGGCTTGTCTGTATAGACATGAGCTTTAACATAGCCCATAAAAATAGTCTAAAGGCGAAAAATTGCACGATCTAGGCGGCCAATAAACCTGTCCCGAACGTGAAATTAAATTTTCACTGAACTCGCCTCTTAATAAGTCCATTGTTGCGCGTACTGTGTGGCATGTGGCACCGTCTTGTTGAAACTACATGTCATGCAAGCCAGCTCTTGCATTTTGGGCAAAAAAAAAGTTGAATATCATCTCTCGGTAGCGCTCACCATTCCCAGTTACGTTACCATTCGCATCATCTTTGAAGAAGTACGGTCCAATGATGCCACCAGCCCAAAACCGCACCAAATTGTGGCTTTTTGTGAATGAATTGGTAGCTCTTGCAATGCTTCTGGCTGATATTCACTCCAAAATCGACAATTCTGCTTATTTACGTACCCATTGGGCCAAAAATGAGCTTTGTCGCTGTGGAGTGGAAAGTGGATCTTTGGCCAACTTTGCAAGAACCCATTCACCAAAAATTTTACGTTGCGGTAGGTCATTCGGCTTCAATTCTTGCACCAGATGCATTTTGAAAGACATCACACCTAAATCCTTTCGCAAAATTTTTCACGTTGTTGAGAAATAGAGGCCCAATTGCTGCAAACGGCGACGAATCGATAATTGATGGTCATCATAAACACTGGCCGATAGAGCTGCGATATTTTCTTCAGTTCGCACTCTACGTAAGCGTGTTGGTGGTTTAATGTCCAACAATGTAAATTTGGTGCGAAATTTAGTCACAAAAGCCCGAATAGCCGCTTCAGTGCGTCGATTAAACTGACCACAAAATGGAAGAAGAACACAATGATCTTTCTTAACAGAGCACGCATTTTGACATCATCTACAAATTTTGAAATTTTAAGTTAATATTAAATATTATTATATTATTATTAATATTGATTTAAATAAAAGTCTATACGTCCTGGTTGGAAAAGACTTTATAATACATGCACCCAACAGATCATAAAATGGTATATACGACCGATCAGAGCTACTCCATTTCGTTTTTATCATGCTGCTACCATATAATCTGTTGACCGCTCTAACGGTTCGAAAGTTAATATCCTCGATGACCTGAGGCTACTATTTGTAAAGGACATTTTGGTGGCAATATTTTTACTTATAAAATGTATTTCAGGAAATATGAATATCGAAAACCGAGAGTTTTTAGTTGAAAGGCTGAGGATGCTGATGTAAGATCGGTGAAACTAGTACCAAAGTCAGTTATGGCCCGTCTGCTCAGGTGTATCGTCATTTCGTCGTTTAGGAAAATAATAAGTCGTTACCCTAGCTGAACAATTTTCGGAGCTTTCCTCTTCAATAGAAACTTCGAAAATCTCCCATCAACATTTTAATCAGTTCAATTGATAATACAAATTGGCATTCTTAACCCGACAATTTTCACTGCCTGCATGGCCGACTCATTGGATCAATTTCTCTTACTTGAACTACATTAGTGTACATTCTTCGGATCATCATTATCTCTTCTTTGGGTCTAAAAACTCGGAAACCAATGTTGTTTTTCAAAGGTACAAGGACAGCTCTTGGTCCTGCTACAAATTGCAGGAATCGCTTTTTAGAAACGGTTTAGTTTCCGTTAGAAAATTGCCTTCGTATCGATGCATGCGACATCTAGTTCACAGAACTGGTGCCAATATTCTACAAATAAGTTCGGACACAAACCATTAACTGGTTGTACGCCTACATCTGATGGCGAAAATTCGCAACACAAGATAACGTCTTTTTCAGCAATCCATAACGGATTTGTTCTTAGTTATTCCACCGAACTGAAATAATGAGGTATCAAGGAACTTTCCGGAATACTCAATCAACCAGTCCGCCAATTGAAGAAAATTAAAACATGCATTATTCAAGTGGAAAGAATTACAGAAACTTGATAATAGTATCTTGATACCTAACAGATAAGAAAATCTCTACCAAACATTCAAGGACAATTATTTTGCTAAAGGACATCAAAATAATATATCGCGCCCTAACCGCCAAATTATCGTAAGCGACATTTTCAGTGAAATTGAGTTAAGTATGCAGTTCAAAAGTTAATTCGATTGCGCGTCTTTCTGTATCAATTGTACATGCCGCGTCAAAACTGGTTTCGGACATTCAGTGGAACAACCACAAAACACAGTGCACCGGGGCCTGTCTCGTTGACTTGGAAAAGGCATTCGACACCGTATGGTTGGAAGGCCTCTTTCTTAATTTGACGAGGATGGGTATAAGCAAACCGCTGCTTTACACGATCTATAACATAGTAACGGGTAGGAGTTTTGTTGTCAAAAGTGGCAACAAAGTTTCCACCAACGTTTTCCAAATAAAAAATGGGCTGCAACAGGGTGCAGTGAACTCACCAATCCTTTTTACTATTTTCACCAGCGAACTGATTGGCTCCATGCACAACTTGATTGCGTTCGCCGACGATTGGGTCGCATACCGGACGGCACCAAAGATAGAAGTCATTAACACGCTCCTGCAACGTGACTTCGAAAAAGTCCAGCAATTTTGCGACGACTGGAAGTTGAAAATCAACCTCCAGAAGTGTGAAACAATCCTCTTCCGGACTCCGTTATACAGGGCCTCAAGAGATACGAAAAAGAATTGGCGCAAGTTCGGCATATTGGACCCACGGGGTCAGCCACTAGCCCTGAAGAGTGTAGTGCGATATCTTGGCATTATGTTGAATCAGTATCTGTATGGAGGTATCCATATAGATACAGCTCTGACGAAAGCCAAGAAAGGCTTCGCTATGGCAAGGGGGTTGTTTTACAGCAGCCAACTTGACGCCAAAGTGAAGCGAATCTGCTACACGGCCCTCATCCGGCCAATCATGGTGTATGGTTGTCCTGTGTGGTTCAATGTGAGTCCTTCCCAAATGGAAAAGATGAGGGTCTTCGAGAGACAATGTCTTCGCGCATGTCTCAAGAAGTACAGAACCCCGGAATCTGACTACAAGAAGTTCTATCCTAATGAGGTCTTGTATAACGAAGCAAACGTGAATAGGGTTGATAATTTTATTATTAAACTGATTCGGAGGCATGTTGCACGAGCCATGACCTCTGAGAATGATCTCATATTTGGGGCCTACTACCCAAATGACGAGTACCACGAGAACGCTCGCCGAAGGGGTTTTATTCCACCGGAAGCGTTCTTGTATCTTGACCACTTATCTACCACGTGGTGAGAAGGACAGTGGACAGGCGACTGTTGTACGACGCCAACGTCGTTAGTCGGGATGCTCTCCGGTTCAGCACATCCATCTCCATCCGTGATAGGATGGACACGGATAAGGACCGGGGGTTCTACTGGTGGTTAGAGCCACACCAGGAACCCCAGCTGTCGTCAGCCTGGTAGGTTAGGGTTGGTCCCCCACGGCCAACTCACATTTAGTATAAGTTAGGTTAAGTTAGTAATTAAGAATAAATATAAAAACTGCACATAATAACCAAAAAAAAAATAAAAATAAAAAAAAAGGTTAGTCGTAAGTATATTTAAGTTAGAATAGGATATATTAAGGTAGATTAAGATTTTTTTGTAGAAAATTCCGTAGATAGCTAAGTTTTTAAAAAAACGTTTTCTTAGTTTAAAAAAAATAAATAATAGTTTTTATTAATTTTAAAAAAATAACTAGCATTGACGCCGAAAGGCAAAAACAAATATATTAATAGTTTAGCTTAGAGCGCCCGCATAGAGCCAGTAAGTAGTTATAAGATTTCGATTCTGTCGTACCTAGGTTAAGCGTTTTATACCTAGTTTTAAGATACTATTAGATAAACAATAAAAAAAAATGCCTTTTAAACTAAACTAAACTTTCTGTATCATTGTTTTTTTTTTTTTATAAAGCACTCCTGTTATAAATTACAGAGAAAACTAAATTTATCGTAAGTGCCATATAAATTTTTTCCTAACAGCAAAATATCGTAAGCGACATGCATGCAATGTGACTGCTTCTTTTAACTAATTCGGGTTTTCAGTCAAGTAATTTGACTGTTTCTCTGAATCCACTTCGTCGACTTTCAGCAAAATCAATTTTACTGCGAGAGAGTTACAGTTATTTTGTTTGAAGCTTAGAAGATAGTGCAATTGATAACATTGTAATCTTCTTAAACAAATGTATGAATATGTACATACATACGTACTTTACTTAATAGAACTGTAAGTAATCAGTTTCGTTTCATTCTTCTCTAAGGTAACTTCTTTTTGGATACAGTTCAGTAGTTATTTAGCAATATTATTAATTGTATTTAAAAATGGCCAGTGTAAGCAAACTTGTTCCTTAATCTGATACCGAGTCCAATTCAACGCAAATTGATAAAGAGATGTGTGTTGGAAAAAGAGGTGAAAAGAAAAATAAAGTTAATAAAAAAGCTAAACGTAAGACTCGATCCGAGTCAAACATATCAGTTAAGCCCAATCCGTGCTTAAACAAAAAGTGCGGCAATAGCTGTTAATATAAATTAAGTGAAAACAATCGGTGCAATATTTTTGAGCATTATTGTGGACTAGGAAATTCTGACAGACAGAAAGCCTGGTTACTGTCTTGCGTGAGAGACGAAAATGTTAAGAAGAGAGCTAAGGGAAAAAGTATTAAAGTTTGAGGTTGAGATTTAAGACAGATTATCATATTAGCTTCCACTTACCTAAAAAAGACAAATGCACATTTTGTGAAAGCTACAAGAACGCCGAAGTGGAAGAGCAAAGAGTTCTGGAGCAGACAAGTGACTATTTAAACCACATTATAGAAAAGGAAATATCCAAAAAAATATTCCTATCAAATCAGGAAAGAAGTAAGGCCGATCCAACTTTTCTTTGTGTCATCTTTAAATACTCCGCACGGCAAAAGCAAAAGTTTATTATTCAAGAAAATATTCGTTCTACAACGAAAGTTTTTATGAAAATGGAACCAGGAATGGTTTGTATTTTTTGTGGGGAGAAAACGATGGGAAACGTATAATGTTTAAATATTTGACCTTGGTAGATCAACGAAAGGTTGCAAATATAGTTTAACTTTATTGTGACAGCTGTGCGGGACAAAATCGGAACAGAAGTACGCTATTTATGCTGCTAAATTTATTGAAAAATTCTTCTTTTTTTACTAAAATTCAAATCACTTTTTTATTACCTGGCCACACAATGATGCCAGTAGATGCAATTCATAGCACAATTGAATCATTTATTCGAAATAAGACTGTCTGGGCTCCTTCCGGATGTCTTACTTTAATTTATAATGCAAGATGCAATCCATCGCCTTATGAGTGCATTGTTTTAGATTATAACGATTTTCAAGATTGGAGAAAGATCTCTTATTCAGTTTTTCCCAACAAATGCAACATAAATTTTTAAACATTAAGAATTGCTTCCTTTGAAAAAAATAATCCTTTAATTTTTCTAAAACATGGATTCTCGGATGACTATGAGATGACAGTCTACGACACAAAGCAAAAAGGTTGTAATCGAAGTCCTAACCAGTGTTACAACAGTAAACTAAAAATATCAGAATCGAAGTACCTTGATTTAAGTGGGCTTTGCAACAAAAATATAATTCCTCAAAGATATCATGATGAATATCAATCATTGACTTTTGCTGGTGGCATTAGAGATTCATTAAATGAAACAGACGAAGAAGATGTTTTATAATTCAACATTTCGCTGCATATAATTTGTTATTTTAAAGACCTTTTTGTTTATTGTTATCACTAAAAAGAATATTTATAATGTTTTCTTATGTACTAAGCTTTATTTTCACTTGATGGATAACTTCATTGAAGTATAGTTTCTTAATATTTTAATTTTATCGTAAGCGCCATAATTTGATATTGGCCTGGAAAACAGTGACCGTCAAAATATCGTAAGTGCCAAAAACAACGAAAACAGGCACCAATTGGACACCTCGAGTGTTTGAGTTACTATCACATTATTTTATTTACGAAAATGTAAGGAAATGCCAAAAGTTAAACCTCAATGATCCGTAGCTTAGACAAAAACAAAAAAAGCCTCTCCTGTAAGATCTTTATTTTGTCGCTTACGATAATTTGGCGGTTAGGGCGCGATATGCGACTGTTCCGATCCGACTGTTGTATGACAACACTAAACCCCATACCTCTCATGTAAAGAACAAGCCTTTACAGTTGCACTTCAAAATTCAACTGCATTACTGTACCTTCTGATATTCTTATTGGATTATCATGTCATTCTTTTATGTACAAAAGGTGTTCAAAAAACGAACAGAGACCTCAAAAGCCTTTGCGCCACACGAGCTTTCTCCATATTGCATGTCTGAAACAAATTAAAATGAAGGAAAACGAAATAGAATAGAAAATTCTAAAATAAAGGCGGAAGTTAAGTAAGAGTTGTAATTGAGAAGTTTGTAAGCATTGAAGCGGAAGCGGTTAAAATTGGATTGGCGGTAATAGAGGGCATGACGGAGTACATGCAGTCATCGAGGAATTACATAAAACACCTACGTCTCGGTTAGAGCGATCAATAGGCAGCAGGAAATCAGAGGTACTCAAAGACTTCGTCTACCTCGGTTCCGTGGTAAATAGGGACAATAGCATCAGTACCGAAATAAGACGCAGAATCACTCTTGCCAATCGCTATTTTTTTGGGCTCAAGAGGACTAAACTGGCAGCTTGATCATCCCAGTTATACTAAAAGCGGAAGAGGAAGCCCTTAGTCTTTTTGAGAAAAAATTCTGTGTGCGATTTTTGGTCCAGTTTACGTTGATGTCGTCTGAAGAAAAAGATTCAACAACGAATTTTTTAGGCTGTACGGCAGCATGCGCCTGGTCAAGTATCTTCCGATAATAACACTTAAGATGTTAGAGTGCACAATGGAAGACAGCTGACGAGAGATCGTGCTTGATGGAGAGTTATGTTTGATGAGGCCCAGGTCCACCTCCTACTATAGCGCCAGGAAAAGAAGATGAAGAAGTCAGGGTTGAGAAACCCGTGGAACTTATGAAAATATATTTTCGGTTACTTAAAGTTTCTACATGAAGCATCGTCTCCCAGTTAACCCTTTATCTGGATATAAGGGATATAGTCGTTTGTCATGACTTCTTGCCGCCTTTCCACCCACGTTTTACCAACACCAACATATTTTGTCGTCCACCAGGCGGGGCTTGAAGGCTTTAAATATGTTAACAAGCATCAAATCCTCGAGCATCGACCTCTCTGCGAAAATACGAGAAATTTATTTACAAAGTAAGTACTGTGTTGTGGCAATATTAATTGGACGCCTCATAACAGAGATTTGATTTCTTTGGAATTTATTTTGGGGTTAACTGGGAGGGAGCGATGTTATGATGTCTTAAACCGGAAAAGATTTAAACACTGAATGCCATCTTTGAGCTAAGGCCCAAATGATTGTCATGGAATGTACTTCAGAAGTCAGCCAAATGACGTTATAAAGATCACATCTGAATGTCAAGGTCTTTTGCCGAACTTAACGAAATAAATGGCTGTTTTGTTCGCGATAGGCAGAAGAGCCGTTAGCGTGCAAAACAATTGAACGAACTCTTGAATAACTCTTGAATACAGATTTAAACTAACACGCTTACAAGGTTCAATTGACTGAAGGGTTAAAGCCTATTGACCATTTTACGCGGTGTCAATACGTCGAATGGTTGATTGAACACATAGAAGGCATTGGTGACACCTTCAGCGACAAGGAACACTTTCATCCCTGTTGTTTCGTTAACAAGGAGAATAGCCGCATTTGGGAAAATGAGAATCCGCGAGTGATTGTCTAACAGCCGATGCATCCACAAAGCGTGACTGTTTGGTGCGGCTTATCGTTTCATCGGCCGTACTTCTTCAAAAATGAGGTTGGACAAACACTTACCGTGAATTAAGGTCGCTATCACGAGATGATGACGGATTTCTTGTGGCCACAAATTGAGGATATAGACCTGGATAAAATGTGCTTCCAACTAGGTGGTACCACTTGCCACACAGCAACGAAACAATCTGTCTTATGCGCGAGAAATTGATTGGCCGTCGGGGCGGTGTAAATAGGCGAGCATGTGATTTGACGCCGTTGGACTGTGGAGTGTGTGGAAATTAACCAAGGACAAATTGATACCTAAATGATTTCGCACATTTACGCCTTGAACCCCAATAATATCTCAGAATCATTGAAAATGTGTACCATCAGATAGAGGTTTACCGATGAAGCCGAAGAAAGTTTTGACCGAAATTTTATACAACTATCATGGTGCGCCTGCGTTTTCGTTTGACCACCCATAATTTCAAAAGTAATGTTTGTTTACAAAAAATGCATTCTATTGGTCCACCCTGTAAATAGAATTCAATGGTTTTATTATTTGACTAATCTGTCTTCCATACACTGGATGATTAAGTGTCAGAAGATCTACGCGATTTCGGAAAGACTTTTGTTGAAGTAAATATAACCAGTGCTACACCATACCAACACCATTATAGAGGATCTCAAGGGATGTGGAAAGAAACTGATGCATATTGGACAAACAGTAAACTTGCTATGGGAAGTGTAGTATAACAACATTTTCGAATGCAAGGCCATCATTGTGATAGCGGGGGTTTTGCAGGTTGTAAAAATAATATGCAGAGGAACGCGTCGCAGTGGTGTGTCATCAACATCCAATAAATCCACGAAAATTTAATATCGTTCCGTTTTATCCTTCAAGAAAATTGTTCTCTTTTCTTGGTGAACGATGCTAGCTTAAGGCACAATTTTGATTTTAGTATGCCTTGTGTAATCACCTAATAATGACATAGACTCATTCGGGACGTTTCATCGAAGCTTCAAGAATATACTTGAATCCTCTCGAAAACAGATATAAAGGGTGATTTTTTAGCTATTATCTTTTTGGCAACATTGGTTAAAACATCTGACGCACGTTTCGTGTTTTGTTTCACTGTCAAACATCTTCAGTTTGGTATATAATTTAACCATTAGACGTCTTACAAACGAACAACGCTTGCAAATTATTGAATTTATTATCAAAATGAGTTCATCGCGCGCTTCTTCCATTTTATGGTCAGTTCATTTTTGGCTCAATGGGTACGTAAATAAGAGGAATTGTCAATTTTGTGGTGACTTTCAGTCATAAGCATTGCAAGAGCTACCAATGCATTCAGAAAAGTCACAGTTTGGTGCGGTTTATGGGATGGTGGCGACATTTGACTGTACTTCTTCAAATATGATGCGAATCGTAACGTAACTGGTAATGGTGAGCGCTACCGTGAGATGATATTCAACTTTTTTTGCCCAAAATGCAAGAGCTTGACTTACATGGCATCTGGTTTCAACAAGACGGTGCCACATGCCACAGAGCACGCGCAACAATGGACGTATTTAGAGGCGAGTTCGGTGAACATTTTATTTCACGTTCGGGACCGGTCAAATGACCCATATAGGCGGTGCGATTTAACGCCTTTAGAATATTTTTTGTGGAGCTATGTTAAAGCTCATGTCTATACAGACAAGCCCGCTTTATTGACGCATTGGAAGACAACATTGAAGCATTTATTTGTGAGATACCGGCCGAAATGTTGGAAAGACTATGTCAAAATTGGACTAAGCGGCTGGAACATTTGAGGCGCAGTCAAGGTCAACATTTGCATGAAATAATCTTCAAACATTAAATTATATGGATCGTACTGTCGATTTAAAAAGAGATTTTATGCATTTTCTGAATTTTAGCTTTTAAAAAATCACCCTTCATATAGAGTGGTCAAGACTATTTTCGACTTGAAGTCACTCGTTCACCAACCTCCATATCAATCAAATCCTGTTCATAACTTACCCCGTTATTATTTATATATTGAGTCCATAAATTAATTTGTGCAGTTTGCTAAGAGATGGCGTAACTTGCATTTTTCCAGCTGTTTTTAAAGGTTTTGAAATGACTGTTTGATTGACACCCAAAGATTCTGCGAGGTATCTTCTTGTGTTTGGCAATAATCTTCATAGAGTTCTTCATCCACAAACTTTATTGGTTGCTCAGGACGTTCATCGTCTTCCCAGCAAATATCACTTTGAAATAGTGGAAACCGCTTTCGTTCAGAAAGGGCATGTTCACCATAAACTTCCACCAAAATGCGGTGACTTTCGGCAGCTGTTTTCTTCATACTAAGGTTATGAAAAAGGTCTGTCGGTAAAAACACTTCTTCAGCCACAAAGTTCGACGCATACATATGTTTACGTTTGAAATGAATGACATACACTTAGTGACCAAGGTCTACGTACACTAGAAGTTCAAGTCCATAAACGAGTTATTCTCTAGTTAAACACAGTAAAATTAAAAAAAGTAAATATAGTTCGCTTTGTTATTCGATCAACTATAAACATAAACTTTTATTCCCTAAAAAAGTCAAAAACAACTTATTTTCCCATAAACCTTAGTAAAACCAGAATGACAAAAGTCTACGTACACTTAAAGGTTATAACGTGAAGTAAAAAATAGAATGGCTGTTAATAAGGGGTTGAATTTCGTTTTGAGGATACCACTGCTCTCATCCTTTTCGGCATTGATTCGACCAATTTTTGTTGGTAACTGAGAGATCAATTTTGGCCCAGAGCTTTCTTTAAGCTTTGATGGGTCTTTTCTTGAGTCGCCGCTTGTATTCATCCCATTAATACTCTAAAGGGTTCATATCCGAGAAGAACCCGCTTATTAACTCGAACTTCTAGTGAACCTTAACTTTTGTCGCTAAGTGTATACTAAAATGACGTCCATTTGACGTTAGCTTCCCAACGCGTGTTCCAATGGAATAATAACCATGGAATAACATAAGTTACGCCATCTCTTAGCAAACCGTGCGAATTCAGTTATAGACTCAACACACGGAATCCTTCCTCCGGCGATGAGTAGATATCCTTAAGGTAAATAAAACACAAGAACCATTTAAAAATACAATTATTCACTTTTATTTACTTCATTGAACATTCTATTCTAGAGTTGTAAGTACATTTAGAAGGGGGAAAAGTTGTTTTGTTTAATATATGTATTTAGGTTTTGGTGTATAGGTATAAAGTATGTTTGTCCATATGTTGGCTTGGTTAAGTATAATAAATTCAATGGATTTTTGTTTCACGTTTACACTAACACACTTAAAGCTCTGAGATTTCTTCATTTTTCTTCATTATATTATTTTTTGCTAAGAGTTTGCTTTGCACACACATACATACGAGTAGTTTTGAATATCTTAAAGTAAATAAAAGGAAATCAAATAAAACGTTGGTAAGAAAGAAAAATTCAGAACCGTCGTTAGAGGTATACAACAAAAACATGTGGCCTCATATTCAAACCTTGTTTATATGAGATGTGAGCACATGACACGTGTGTCACAGGTCGATCGTCTAGAAATCGGTCTCATAGTTACAGGTAAGGACCTCGTATACAATACTGTATGTTGAAGCCATTGTCACAACATGCCGTCAGTGAGGTATTCTCAATCAGGAGTGTATGGTCGCACGATGAACTGCTAGACATTTGCGAAATATGCGATACCAACACTACACGTCGTGTACAAGACATAGCAACACATACAGACAATTTTAAGACTGACGAGGCTCCGCTGCTAAGTAGTGACACATTTGCGAAAGTGAAGCGATGAAAGAATTTCGACAGCCAGAGGAATGCCAATTGGAGTAGAAAACCTTCTCTCGAAGACCCAAGCTATCGCTACATAAGATTCTCCCCCTCTGTCGCAACCATAACTAATGAGGGTATTATTCGTGGGCACCTTTCTGGGAGCGATTTCTATCTTGTTTTTGTTGTACAATGAACTATGGGGACTGTATGGTAGCATGTGCTCCTACGGGTATAACGATGACTAACCCATCTACCTCTGGCCTAAGCGGCTTCTAATCTAAGTCAACAGACCAGATAACTTCCTCGATGCGCCCAGAAATGGAGATATACAAGTTGGCACAAGATGGTGGAAGCTGAAGTGGTTTTTTAGTTGAAAAGTTCATTTTGGTCTCTTTCAAGGACAGAAAATTTTTCGAATTTTTTTTTGCGACAGAGACAGTCAAATAACAAGGTCTTCGTATTTCTAAAGTATGTTCAGCCTTACCACCTACCTGACCGTCGCACAGTGGTGCCGCAGCGAAAAAAAAATACGGAAAATGAAAGAAATTTTTCGACCAAGATGTTTTGGTTTTTCGCATCCTTTACACATTTGGGAGCCAAAATTTTGTTGAATTCTAATGAACAATTTCGGTGTGCTTTAAAATTTTTAAATGGAATGTTTTTTTTTTCAAGAAAATTTGATGAGGAATATTTTTTTAAATAAGCCACCTTGGAACATCGTGATATATTTTTACTAAAATGCACTTGAAAGGACGTCTTCGAACTGCATCAACATTTTTTTTATCACCAGATTTCTAGACCAGGCTTTTTTTGTGAGGACCACCTTTTGCGAGAAGTACTTCCATGTTTGGTGGAGCATAACAAAAATGCTCCAAGAGGCTCCGACGGGAAACTACGTTTTTTTGAAAGCTTGAAATATTCTCTATCGATGGTGCAAAAATAAAAATTAATTTTTTTGCACTTTGGGGTACGAGTTGCGGATTTTTCGGTTTTTTTTTTAATTTTTTCTACAATTTCCCTTCTAATGCTTGTATTGCGTAAATACCATGGGTATAAACCAGGATGTTTTTATTGTTGATAAATATTATATTTTGAGTTATAAAGTGCTGCAGTAATAAGGTTTATTGTTTATATTACATTTCTATGCCATACAATACACGTCCGCTTTACATAGTGGAATAGTAAGGAGTAATAGAAAAATAGTAAATAAATACAGAAAGAACTGAAAATGAAGCTTAAATTGCAGTGCACCTGATCAGTTTGTTAATAGACTAATGAACACTATAAATTGCACCAATCGCATGAAAACGTTGGTCTTACGCTTTTGACGAAGTGGGGTTGTGATGGATTTTCTGGGCAAAGTGAATTTAAGCAAACATTTTGATATGAAGATTCGAATCGAGTCCGACTCGTGTTTATTCATGTAATTGTTGATACCGCTACAATTCATGGAATTGGATGTTAAAAGTTAAATTTTAAAATTCTCGATCCTCTTCAACACGACACTGTAGGCCGGTCGCATTGCAACTAAAACAAGGAACTCTGGACCTAATACGTGAAAAGAGATCAAGAGTTGAAAACGAAATTCGAACTTTACATGAAAGTGCAACTATAGTAATTGAAGTAAAACATGAATTGCATTTCACCATGATTGATGATGTTACTTGCTTAGGCAGTAACAACCATGATGATGAATGGCTTAACGCTACCAAGAACAAAAAACAACATTTCCCCTCTATATGCCCGCATCAAGTTCATGGAATAACTACGACACATAGTTTATAATTTGGAGATTAAAGCATGGAGAACAACAAAAACGACTCTGCCTATCCATCAAGAGTGGAAAAAGAATGGGATTACAAGTAGATATTGTAAAGCAAGGAACTGCTACAACTCATGATGTGTTGCCATGTGCACCTTGCCATGTGCACCTTGTAAAAAAGATTCAGCGTCATCCTAGAGATAATATCGAACAATTACTAAATTGACGCAGAGAAATTTTGAGTTTATGCCCAGAAAACTGAAGCTATGGCTATAGATTTATATACCTTGTATTATATGACAGCAACGGTTCATAGAATTCTATTCCACGGAGCAGATACAATATCATCAGAAGCGTTGACCATCGTATCATTGTCGAAGGAGGCCGAAATAAGGATTATTGGCGCCTTCGAATTAATAATTTGCGGCAACTGAAGAAGAGGCGAAGCGAGCTGGTCTTAAGATCAACGAGGGGAGAACAAAGTATATGCTGTCGACTAAGAAACGTTCCGCCACACAACACCTAGGTAGTAAAGGAGTTTGTCTACCTCGGGGCAAACGATAACTCCACAAATGACATCACAGTGGAGATCCGACTTAGAACCACCCTTGGCAACCGATGCTACTTCGGTTTGTTGAAACAACTGGGGTCAAAACTCCTGACTCGAAGGACCAAAGTCATGTTCTACATGACCCTCATACTGCCAGTCCTGCTTTATGGAGCTGAAAGCTGGACGATAAGCAAGTCTGCAGAGCTGATTCTTGGTGTCTTTGAAAGAAACATTCAACGTCGGACATATGGTCCCGTCTGCGAAGAAGGTGAATGGAGGAGAAGACAGAACCGCGAACTCTACGAGCTGTACCAGGATGTGAAAGTAGTACGGAAGGCAAAAATCCGTCGACAACACTGGCTCGGCCACATCGAACGCATGGACAGCAACGCTCCAGCGAAGAGGGTCTTCGAATCTGAGCCTCCTGGTTCGAGAAGAAGAGGACGACCGAACCTCCGGTATAGAGACCAAGTCATTGCGGACGTAAGACAGCTTGGCCTTGATAACTGGAAGCAGCGTGCCCAGGACCGTCTGACCCTTCATGGATCGCCGGCCTAATAAGTTATAATAATAATAAAGTTCGGCTACGAACGAAGATGTTATTCATCAAATTTTGGTATCATCTGATCCCTGGATAACATATTTGAGGCCCGAACCGAAGACAAAGGATTCAATCCCCCTAAGTAGTAAAGCGTAAGTTTTAATACACTAAATGCCGACCTTAAATTTTTTTTACAACGAAAGTGTGTCAGTTAATGGTATTGAATGTAATTTTTCTATATAGGTACGAATTCCCAATTTGTTTTGAGCCTAAATTTATTGTTGTAAATTGTTACTAAATATTTTTTTATGCAACTAAACAAAAGACTGCGTTTTTTTCAATTTTTAACTTAAGATTTTCCTTTTATCCTTATCAACCAGGAATATCTTACGGCACTGATACTATATTCCAAGATCGGTCAAGAGGTTCAAAAGTAACAGATCTATTTTCGCGTTCCCCATACAAGGGCACCACTATGCGACGTTTTCACTCTGTACCTAAAAATAAAGGTTATCCGACCAAGTACTAACCCAATAACAAAAATAAAAGCAAAAAACTTCACTATTCCATTGACTTTTACTTCATATTTATGAATTTTTCCATAATCTGAATTCGGTGTCATTCCGGGTGACGGGACTTTTCTAAGTTCAGAATGCACTCTTTTCTTATCTTGTTTATGGGTTTTATTACCGATGGAATAAAGATGTTGTGCAGTAAATGTGATGTGTTTGCATGACGATAGAAAAAAGGTAACAGCCAAATAGTGACAAAGTTGAACATAGTGGTATTATTTTGCACAGTGCTGCATGTCGAAAAATAGCAGGCTGAATCCATTTTTGTATAAATTGTGAAGTGCAACACCTCCGTGTACAGATGGTACTTTCCCTTGAAAACTGTCTAAAGAAAGAGGCAGACGGCTCTTATTTTCTTGTATTTAGTTATATTGAACAGCAACGATTGTAATTTACTTAAAAAAGGGTGTCCCAACAAGAACGCAAGATTTAAATTTGGCGCCATTCGAATTGTTATTGTTTGACATTTGAACAATTATTATTGTTTGTTAGTAGAAGGTAAAAGGTTAATAAAAATGGAGCGCTACACGAATGAACAACGCATTCTCATGGTGAAATTGTTTTGCCAAGATGGTAAAAGTTTTGGGGCTACAGTTAGCAAATTGCAATCAATTTGGGGTTACAACACTGCTCCAAAAGAGTCAACTGTTTTGCTGAAACTGGGTCTGTTACTGATGTAAAGACAACAACGCGCCTTCGACCAGGTCGATCGACCGAAAATATCACAGCAGTACGTTATGATGTCGCTCAAACTCAATCCACCTCAATCCGACACCGAGCTCAGCAAATTGGTGTTTCCAAATCCACTATGCAGCGAATTTTGACGAAAGATTTGCATCTTCATGCATACAAAGTTCAATTGACTCAGGAACTGAAGCCAGCTGACCATGCGCAGTGAAGGGAGTTCGTTCATTGGGTATTGGAGAGACAACATGAAAATGCTGATTGATAAAATCATCTTTAGTGACGAGGCCTCTTGATGGCTTCGTCAATAGGCAGAATTGTTGCATTTGGAGCGAGGAAAATCCTTGAGTGATTCACGAGAAGCAAATGCGTCCTCAACGTATCACTGTGTGGTGTGGATTTAGGGCTGGAGGAATCATTGGAACTTTTTTTTATAAAAATGAGTCAGGTCAAGCGCAAACAGTCAATGGTGTTCGGTATCGTGAAACGATAACCAATTTTTTCGTGCCAGAATTGAAGAAATGAATGTGGAGGGGATGTGGTTTCAACAAGATGGCGCCACATCTTATACAGCCAGAGAAACAATTCAATTGCTGCAGCAGTCATTTCCCGGTCGTGTTATTTCGCGTTTTGGGGACCAGAATTGGCCGCCTAGATCGTGCGCTTTAACACCAATGGACTTTTTTCTTTGGGGTTTTTTGAAGACGGTGGCTTATGCAAACAAGCCGACGACGACGCAAGCCTTAAAAGAGGAATTTGGACGCTGCATTAATGTAATACCGCACCATTTATGCAAAACTGTCATTGAAAATTTCATTAAAAGATCGTGTATGTGCCAGCAAAGCCGCGGCGGCCATCTGGCCGATGTGTTATTCCACACATAACCTAATCCTGTCTACTTTTTGTTGTAATAAAGAATCCACGATTTTTGTTAAATATCTGCATTTTAGTTAAAATTTAAATCTTGCGTTCTTGTTGGGACACCCATTTGAAATAAGAAAAATAATAAAAACTTAAATCTTATCTAATCTCGGACTAACTCTTAACGCCGACAGACTTTTTGATTGATTTGAAAACGAAATACTTTCACACACGTTTCGGTCTTGTGTCTGGTGAATGATTTTGATGTGAATCTGCTTTGATGTGGCTTTGCTTGTATATAGTATATGTATGTATATAAATCTAATTGGTCTGAGTTCTGAGTTTCGTTTTGGTGGATTTTGTTCGGTGGGTGTGTTGTTTACAATTTGTATGATGGTTGTGTTTTGTTACCAAAAAAAAAAAACTAGAAAAGAAAGGAAATCTTTTTTTTGATTCTATCTTCACACTACAATCGACAGTATATTAGTTTTTTTTGTTACATATGTATATATATATATATTTTGTTTTTGTTTTTGTATTACAATCACATGTATGTATAATTTAGTATTTTCTTGTGAAAGCGTAATAAGTATATATATAAATTGTTTTATTCTTCATTTAGTTTTGTAAACATTTGTATATTTTTTTTCTTTTGAGTTAGATACTTGTATTTGATGTGAAGGAAAGCACGAAGCGTCACAGTTAAATGAAAAATCACAGAAAAACGAAGGAAACATACTGGTACTAGTGGATGTCTCAGAGATGAGTCTTAGAGGAAGCAAATGACGTGGCAAGTGCCGAGCACAAGTTACAAATGAAAACGGGGCTGAGAGGGAACCTTCCACACGAGTATTCCCCAAGTATTGTCTAACTATTGGCTCATTGTTTAATAATACGAGTAGTTTATGTATAAATACGTCAATTTATGAGCTATCTATGTAATAACGATATGCAGTTGGTGTCTGTCCTGTATATGCAGTGAAACGCGTCTGAATGAAATTCATAAATATTTTCATTTCACCTATCTAATGCATATTTTGATTTTTTTTTCGAATCGAAAACGTTACATATCAAAGTTCTGTTGCTTGTGTGCGCTTGGATATGTTGCGTATTGTATTTTGTTATCGTTTGCGACAGCGATTATGGTGGCTTGAAGAGAGAGATATGCGTTTTGATTAGTTGTTAACTTCGTGACAAACTTCCATGTAGTCGGGATCGTGCATTATGCCCTTGATCATGTCCTTCAGCATTGTGTAACGGGGAAATATTGGATACATTTTTGAACTTCCATATTCCTCCTGAAATTGTAAGTGGTTAGATGGTGATGTCACTGGATGTGATGGCAACTTACCTTGAGAACACGAATGAGATGCCGTAGGCCGAGATACTTTTTGAGGAGTCTGTACAAGTCATTGATCAATTGGGTGTTCTCCAGTTCAATTTGTGCTGTTGTCATGTCTGTAAAGAGAATATTTTATGCAAGGGTAGAATGAGTGAAAAAGTTAATCTAAAATATTTGATACCAAAAAATGTATTTCTTAATAAAGCATGGGCGTCAAGTGTGAAAAAAAACATCATTCGCATGACCGCCTCGGGAAAATTCACAGCAAGCGATACTTTTGAGGTAATTTGAACCACTTCTTCGCACATCCCTGGCGCTTCCACCACTTCTGCAGGCGTTACCGCCAATTCTTCGCACATCTCTGACGGTTCCACCACTTCTTCGAACATCTCTGGCGCTTCCACCACTTCTTCGTACAGTGAGAAAAATCTATTCCCTGACTTGACGTTTTTAATGTACGAATTCACAGACCATATCTGTGGCCCTCCGAGTCTTGCCTTAGACCCCCGATAATCGACATGAGTATCGAAAGAGTAGTTATCGGCTTGGACGCCTTCTTGCAGGTGTGCGGTGCTGACACTTGGAGTTACGACATTCATCTTTCGCTACTCCAATACCTTTTTTAAGTGTTGAGCATGGATTTTGTCGAATGATTCGTGAGGTCTAAGCCTATATCGCGCAACTAGTTCTTGATCATTTTTATTGCTTCGTTGCAATACAAAATGATTTCTTTAAGCCGCTTGGCCACTACAAAAACAGCGATATCGATATCGTAGCCTACAATAGGGGCATCCCTGAGTACTGGTAATCTTAAGTTGTTGTCATACATTAGGTTCGACAATGGGTGGTACCTAGGACTCATTCTTGTGGCACGCCTTCTGAAATCTTATACAATTTTGTTCCGGTACTCGTCAAAGTCATAAAGGAGCAGACTGTCAGTAAGATAGCTCATAATCAATTTTGGAACATTTAATCTCTTATGCCATTGTAAGATATTGGACCAATTTGCCGTGTTACATGCCTTAAATGTAATCACGCCGTAGCACTTTTTACTGCCATCTCTCCATCGTCTTTCCTATATTGCTGATTGGGCTTTGTCTATTACGAGTTTTAGATCACAATCGGCAGTTTTTAAAATCATTCTAATATTCCACCAGCCCGCCAATACCCTCATTTTTATGAAAATTTACATTCCTTATAAAGTTTCAACTTTCCCATTAATTGTAACTTACAATGGGAGTCTGTAGAAAATTCAATACATGCGACTCGTTAAAGGAAGGTCTTAACCACATTTTCCCACATTTCAAGCGGTATCTCAAGCGTATCTTGAGTAATGATGGTATCTAATGCTTTAAGAGTTCAGGGATTAATAGCGTAAGCACAGATGTGGGATTTAGTTTTACATGGTACGTTTTCCCAATAATTGTAGTTAACGCAAGACTAGAAGCCTTCCTCCCCTTGACATCCACATCATGCGCTGTACAATCAAGGCCATCTCTTGAGAAAAAGGAATGGTCTTTGGTTTAACTCGCACTGGAGTTTCGATGACCTCGCGCACCGCATGTCCTATGACACAAGCCCGTTGGACATACCGTCTGATGCAGAGTACCCAATGATCCAGCTGCGTCGCTTATACAAAGTCGACTGTCTGGCTCTGGCCAGAGAGTGAACCGGAAAGGGAATGTAGTCGGATTTTCAAGGACGACTCCAAGACGTAGGAGGGCTCTGGGGTCGCGGCTATCGTGGACGACGACATCTTTAGACTTCACACCTCTTTAGGTAATTTCGCATCGGTCTTCTAGGCGGAAGCTTTTGCGATTCGAATGCCCACCAACTATATTGTGAAGAATAGGTGAAAGGAGCGCAGTATCTGCGTCTGCCAAGCTGTGCTTAAGGCCTTATTAAACCCCTTAACCACTTCCAAGATAGTCCAGGAATGCAAGTCCTCCCTGCCTGGGTCCCGAGACATCACGGGATCACGGAAAACGAGATTGCTGTGAACTAGCTAGGCAAGGTTCTAAAGACGCATTCGTAGGGCCGAACACACCTTGGGACTACCAGAGCACAACCAGAGATTGCATGCCTGTCCAGGATGCAGGCTGACCAAGTACATGCTCCCAAACGTCAGCAAGATATCCGCAAACGGGACACTTCACCTTCGCTAAGCACCTAAGTCTACTTGGGCTTAGTGAAGACACCGTTTGAGACGACCGTGGAGAAAGTGAAAACACTTCAGAGCACTTCCTCTGTCAATGTGCCGTCTTTGGGTGGATTAGGTGGCGGCTGTTTAGCACTGATGTGGTGGGAGCTGAAAACTTAATCTCTTTATCACAGAAGCGCCTGGTGGGTTTTCTTCGAAAAACTAACAAACTACAGTAAACGAAGTTTACTGTCTGGTAGTACATTGGACCAGTTTTTGAGTTTGAGCGCTCTGGTGCAGTGTTTCCCAACCTCCAACAAAAAAAAGAAGCGTTAGTTATCCAAAACTAAATGAGATCATGTTTGAGGGACAATCACCTCACGTGGTTTGGAAGAAGGTCTTTCTAAAACCTCTGCCGCTCTCGGGGTCACAGCACAAGATTGAAAATGCTGTAGCTTCTTGCCCCGTCTTGTTGAAACCACAAGTCATAACCTTTATTTGCGGTCATCATTCCACCCATTGACATCTTCAAAAAAATATGCACCCATGACACCTGTCGACCATAGACCACACCAATTAGACAACCACTTGTGGGTTTTCTGATCCCCCTGATTAACACTTGTAGTGCAGGTTTGTCGATGTGGCTTGGCTCCAACTAATCTACGAGTTAGTTAGTTAGTTAGCATGTTGTTCACTTTTTTGAGGAGTTCCGAGGAATTTCGGAGCGTGTTCGGGGGCAAAGTGGCCATTAGTTGGGTCTAAGTGGAGATTCATTCATTCAAAGAATTATTTTGGTTACATCAGTTTACGGCAGTTTTAAAAAAACGCTCAAATTTTGAGTGCATTAAGGGCTGTTTTGATGGGACAAAAGGAGTTAAGTGTTCGCCATGGACTAGTGGATAAGTGCGACGATCAACACACAGTAGGTCTAGGTTCGATTTCCGGACGGAATACCGCATTTTTCACGGAACCACTTCTTTTGAGTTACTGACAACACTCGGAGAGTACTAATTGTCTAGAGAAACTTCTCAAATCTCGCCGTTTGGATTTGCAAAAACTGTAGGCCCCTTCTACTTGTTGGAGAACAGTAGAACGCACAACACGAGTAGTTGTTGTAAAAGCTAGGCCCTGGTCCCTTGTGGTCTGTAGTGCCACTCGATTAATTATTATGTAGGCGGCAAGATGTGGAGTCACTTGATAAAAGTTCATTTTCGTGAAGACATTCTATCCCAGGATGAGATTTGGTTCCGACGCATCTATGCGCTTGGGCTGAGGAGGAGGATTTTTGAAATTTTCAATGAATAGTGACAATCGGTTGAGGATGGGTTAAGGTCATCAACTTCCTTGCTTTCATTTGATTTAATATAAAGTGGATGTATGACCATATGACGTATTAATAAAGGGTGTCCCAACAAGAACGCAAGATTTAAATTTTAAATAAAACACAGACATTTAAAAAAAATCGTGAATTCTTTATTATATCGTAAAGTAGACAGAATGAGGTTATGTGTGGAATAACTCATCGGCCAGATGGCCACCGCGGCTTTGCTGGCACATACCCGATCTTAAAATTTTGAATGACCGTTTTGCATAAATGCTGCGGTATTTCATTAATGCAGCGTCCAATTTCCTCTTTAAAGGATTGAGTCGTCTTCGGCCTATTCGCATAAACCACCGTCTTCAAAAAACGCCAAAGAAAAAAGTCCAATGGTGTTAAATCGCACGATCTAGGCGGCCAATTCTGGTCTCCAAAACACGAAATAGCACGACCGGGAAATGACTGCTGCAGCTATTGAATTGTTTCTCTGGCTGTATGAAATGCCGCGCCGTCTTGTCGAAACCACATCCACTCCACATACATTTCTTCAATTCTAGGCACGAAAAAATTGGTTGTCATTTCACGATACCGAACACCATTGACAGTTTGCGCTTGACCTGACTCATTTTCAGAAAAAAAAGGTTCAATGATTCCTCCAGCCCAAAATTTCACACCACACAGTGGCACGTTGAGAATGAATTTGCTTCTCGTGAATCAATCGAGGATTTTCCTCGCCCCAAATGCGACGAACGAAGCCATCAAGATGGAAATGGGCCTCGTCACTAAAGATCAGCATCTTCATGTTGTCTCTCCAATACCCAATGAACGAACTCCCTTCGCTGTGCATGGTCAGCCGGCTTCAGTTCCTGAGTCAATTGAACTTTGTATGCATGAAGATCTTTCGTCAAAATTCGCTTCATAGTGGATTTGAAAACACCAATTTGCTGAGATCGGTGTCGGTTTGAGGTGGATTGAGTTTGAGCGACATCATCACGTACTGCTGCTATATTTTCGGTCGATCGACCTATTCGAAGGCGCGTTGTTGTCCTTAAATCAGTTACAGACCCAGTTTCAGCAAATTTTTCCATTAATCGCTTTACAGTTGACTCTTTTGGAGCAGTGTTGTAACCCCAAATTGATCGCAATTTGCGAACTGTAGCCGCAAAACTTTTACCATTTTGGTGAAACAATTTCACAATGAGAATGCGTTGTTCATTCGTGTAGCGCTCCATTTTCTATTAACCTTATACCTTCTACTAACAGACAATAATAATTGTTCAAATGTCAGGCAATGACAATTCGAATGGTGTCAAATTTAAATCGTGCGTTTTTGTTGCGACACCCTTTACATATGTATGTTAAGCTAAAGTGGTGCAGTTAAGTGATTTATCATGTAAAATGAGAACAAATTGAAGACTTGATGTATCTGTTTGTCTGCATGATACTTATAATTACTATATGAACATTTCGGAGTCCTTTTAGATGCTTGGGAATTTGTATAAGAATGGGATAATTTTGTGGCGGGAGAAGCTTTAAGTGCATGGCAAGTGGTAACTGGGACAAGAAGTACTCGGTAGCTTATTGGATATCTTTTCAAATTTGGAATAAGTCCTGAAGGACTTTTACTTTTGAACGAATTGAGAGTTGTTTTGACGGTAAAGTTTTTAAGCAAATTTGTATTTTGAAAAACATGCTTGAAAAGATTTGCAGAAATTATAAAGTGAATGCCCTTTGGCAACATTGGTTCAAGCCTTTAGGGTTATTTTTGAGTTTACTTCGGAGAGATTTTTGAACAATTTGGGACATTTTTGGAGCGCAATTCTGGCCGTATTTTATCCGTTTATTCCTTTTAAATAAATTTTGAAAACCAGTGGAAAATAAGTCGCACTAAAGCCCACAGGGGACCAGAGCTCTGCTTAGTCAGGCACGACTAGCGGTGTGCTTTCTTGCCCATTCTCTCACGAGTAGAGGGACCTTCAGGTTATTGCCAACTCCGAGCGGTTGTCGGTTGTTGGCTGTTGTAGGCAACTCGAAAGACGGGTGCCATGAAAAATGCCAGTGGCCTCAAATTCAACTTAACTTGAGGCCATCGATGTTTAAGCCGACGCACGTAACCTTTACGCTACGGTGGCCACTAGGGTAGGTTTTACAAAGTTTTGTATCAATTTTTGGAAACTAGCTGCCGCGTTGTTTTCCACTAATGCCGGATAACTTGGTTATAAGAACGCTGTTTGATGGCGTTGTAGGGAGAGAGCTTGTTTAGCTTGTAAATACCATCAGACTGCTTCAAGTTTACCATGTAGTATAATAGGCCGTACAGTAGCGGTTGCAGATCTACGTGTATAAGAAATCAGAAACAGAAAATACAATGGGACCAAAAATTACCCACTAAGTGCATTCACATAATCATGCTTCTAATGTATTGTATGAATTTGAGGCATGCGTCGTAGTGACTACAAATGGTCCGAAAAGATTTTCTCCAGCAATGGCGATAAATCTTCCTCAAAGGATTTTATTTTTACGGCTTTCACGAAATTATTAAATGCCTTCCACACAAGAAACACACTTCAAATGGAAGCGGCAAAGTATGTCATCGCATTGAAGTTTTTATAGAACAAACCA
Organism: Eristalinus sepulchralis; assembly: GCA_944738645.1. NCBI lineage: Eukaryota > Metazoa > Arthropoda > Insecta > Diptera > Syrphidae > Eristalinus > Eristalinus sepulchralis. Next base: position 48,374,650 of record OX122882.1, read on the forward strand.
AAATCCATATAAAAAGTTGAAACAAAATTGTCTCTCTTTGCCCCCCTCTCCGTTTCCCCCTTTTTTTGCATTTTATTGTCTCATAAAACGTATTCAATATCCTTTCAAATCCTTTAAAACAAATCCAATTACACAGTACTCACGTTCAAGTCGTTCCATTCGTTCTCTCCGTTCGGCGGCTTCTTCAGCCAATTTCGCCGAGGTCTTCACACCCTCACCCGACTTTTGTGTCTTCTCCATTATGGAGCAGGCCCTCATCACGTACGATGGAACTGTCTCCTGCTTCTCCTGACGTGGGATATCGATCAGTGTCCAGTATTGTGTTTCTAGGCGAATGACATCCTGCGCAGAAACACACATCACTTAATCACATTCACAAACTGAATTAAGAGCGCTTACCTTTATCATTAACTTCAGCATGGGATATCGCTGGAACATGTTTCGCTGACTCTTCGAATCGCCATATTTATTCATCAGAGTGACCAAAGCGCTTTTGGCGGTGTCATAGGACTCCTCCAGACGCAACCGTAACGCTCGTAATCGTTCATTGGTTTCTATCACTTCCTCACGGCTCATACCACCTGTGGAAGTCGAAAAAAAATAAAATATTGATTATTATTTTGGTCACGGTCAGCAGGGGTTATTTATTACTTGGAGCTCCCTCATCCTTGACATCTTGGACAATGCGCCGGACGCTCTGAGTGAACTTCCCCACAAAATTTGTCGTCGCTGAAAATAGACATAAAGAGACATTTGTTAATGCGTATGAGCGTTGTACGTATTTAGGTGAAGAGTGAGCGCTTAACATGATTTAAAAATTGGAAATATTAGAATACGAAAGTTCTAGTAGGTTACACAGACGACAGGGCGTTCTCTTTAGGGTAAGCACCACCTGACAAAGTGAAACGTCATGTAAAATGCAAAGCTTGTCCTAGTCAAACTGTTCTGGTGCCCCTTACAAGGAGATACAAACCAGCATCGAAGTCTAATACCAATGGGGTCAGCAGTTAGCCTTACTGCAGATCGTGGGGCCAAATCCCAAAATGACGCATGGGTAGTACACAACGATTGTGAGGCTCGTCGTCACCTACTCTGCCATCTTTTGGATATTATTTTAAGAACCGTCAAATGCAAACTTTGGTATTTTTTAGTGTCAACCTTGGATTTCAAAATATTTAAGACAGGGCTACCGAATGAAATGTTTGTTCGCTCAAAGCTTCAATACTGCCTCTTAGAGAGTTGCACAGTATACGAAGCAAAGACCAACCCGTCCCAACCTCCGGTTATGGCGGCCCAAATCAAGCCATCAATGCTGCCTGCTTTCTGGTGGCCGTCCCGAGGTGTACATTTTCGGAGGACCTCTCTGGCAAGTAACCTCGGTTATTTTGTTTGTTGACACATTGCTTGCTTGCAAATGGCGACTCATCGGAAGGAACCAAATTCGGTAACTCTCATCTTTCATGCAAGCGTAGCACCTCTTTCGACTCTAACTTTTTTCTGTTGCTGTGTAAGATCGTGTGTTTTTTTTTAATCTGAATGGCTTGACCCCAAGCTTATTTTTCAGTATCTGTTGCAGCAGTTTCAATGACCACGAGCCATTTTTTTTCATTTTGATGCGGATTACTTAATTAGAGCCCTTTTGGACTATTTCTGGGAACGTTACTGTTTTCTTAAGACAACCTTAGCACCACGATAACGAGCTATGATTCGAGACATGTGCTGGACGGCTTTGTAGTTTTTCAGCCACTCCCACCATCGCGTTTGAATTCCATCGGGGATAACATGTTTTGTAAACATTAAAATTAGCACTAGGATCAGTGAAGTTGGTTGCAGTTCGAATCAGTCAGTATGTACGTACGAGGGCTGTCTGATAAATAACCGACCTAACCATGATGAACGCGACTTTTTCAAAATTTTTTTATTTATTTTTCTACATAGTCTCCTTGTAACTCCACACACTTCTCCTAGCGATGCTCCCATCTCTGCAACCCTTCCAAATAGTACTTGGCATCTTTGTCTGCAAAATACGAGGTCACGAAAGAGATTGCCTCCTCATTTGACGAAAATCTCACAAAAACGACTGTCAACAGATAATGGTGCAAGATAAATTTCTGAAATTTTGGCGAGTAGCTATTATAATATGCACAATTTGAAGTAGAAACTTTTTTTTCACTTGTGCCGCTAGCTTCACGTTGAGGTCGGTTATTTATCAGACAGCCCTCTTATACTTGGTTGCGCTGTTGTGCCTTTGCAAGGCTTGTAGAATTCTAAGTATCACGAGGATCTTATGAATACCCGATGTAGTAACAAGAGTACATCATTATTTATAAATTTACGGCTTTATTTTTTATACATATTTAGACTGATCCGATGCCCGTCAGATATGCGCTATTTTGTTCGATAATTGTCTGCCGTAGGTAATTACATTAAACCTCCCTCATAGTACCCATCGTCCGTATGATAAAAATACTGTAGCAATCGTTTTTCGCAAACCTAAGTTTGAATTATGTGGTGGACCCTCCCAGCTAGCCGGTTCTAACCGATAGGTAGCCAGGCAGGTAGCCAGGCAGGTAGCCAGACGGTCAAAAATTTGGCCGTAGGGCAGGAGCTCTTAGTAGACGATTTCCTGCGAATCCTACCAAACACCGAGCTAAACTGTCTAGTCAATCAATCCCGGCATGGATACCGTCTGCACTGGCTGATAGAATTTTGACTCAATATTGTCGCAAGTGATCCAATTTACCTTACCAGATATTATTTGTGTCACAAATGGATCGATTTTGCTGCGATTCGTGAAAGTTTTCTGTGTTTACTGGTGCGGCACCGTTGTAGTAATTGAGTGTAGCGTCTACAAAAACTACTCGTGACCTACAGCTATTTTCCGACTCCGAACGGCAAGATTTGAGAAGCTTGATACTCTTTGAGTGTTGTCGGCAACTCGAAAGAAGTTGTGCACTGAAGAATGCGAGGTATTCCGTCCGGGAATCGAACCTAGACCTTCGGCGTGTGGGTCCACGCACTTACCCACTACGTCACGACGATCACCGAAATCGTGCTTACATGACGCTAACTCTTACCTCTTGCGCAAATAAAAACAAACTGACAAGAGAGCTTCCTAAGTACTGTCATCTTTTAAATGAAATGGATGGCAAGTCACCGTTTGCGAAGAAGGAATTTAAAGGAGAAGATTGAACGACAAACTTTGCCAAATGCACGACATTGGTCTATTCAAACGATTTACACTGTCTCGACTCCGATAGCAGGGTTATGTTGAAAGAATGAGCGAAGAAGCAAGTTTTCTTATTTTATTTCCAAGCTTGGACACATTATAATTGGTGGCAAGTTGTAGTCATGATCAAATTTTTCACCATTCCATTGTCCTTTGTTACAAGTCTAAAAAATGATTACAGTAATTGAAGATGTACTTCCTATAGTCTTATATGTTGTACGCATATAAAGTGTTTTCCAATAAAGACTTGACAAATTTCTCTTTAAATAAAACGCAAACCCTTTGAGATATTTCAAGAATTTAACAATCGGCTTGAAGTACAATCTAAACGTTTACGAATAGAACTCGACTTTGTTGATATAGTCAGCCTAAGCTCGTTTGCAATGACCGATTCGTTGGACCCAATTTTCTACGACTCGGACATTTCGGTCGAAAAGGACGTTATTTTGCGTTCATCCGAGTTCATCCGAGCTCCGAGCTCTTCCAACACCGTTCGCTTGTTGACATAAGACTATGACTTAACATGGCCCCACAGAAAATAGTCTAGCCGCATTAAATCGCACAAACGAGGCTGCCAATTAACTGGCCCATTTCTTAAGACAACACGCTTACTATAGTTACCCTTCAATAAATCGATTGTAACGTGTGCTATATGCACCATCCTGTTCAAACTACGTGTCGAAAATTGCATCTTAAAGTAGCGGTCACCGACTCCGAATTTCGGTAGAAAACTTTCTCATTTCTCATGATGAAAATGTTGACTTCAGTGAAAGAGTGCGATCACAAATTAAATTCAAGTCCATATTGGAAAACCCTTTCATTATATAAATCGTATCATTGGGTTGAGATAAAGTTCACAATCCAATCAATTTTGGTTCAATGCTACTGACGGGTACGTACTATTTTGTACATACGAGGTGTGTTCAAAAACTAAGGCTACGTACATTCATACACTCGTATCGAACACATGTTCCCAGTTTCAGCTACATAGCATATTTATTTTGTTCGTGGTTTGTTGTCGATTTGCTGTTGTCGAAAAAAGTTGCTGAATATGTCGGCATATCGGTTGCCTCATGCCATGCAATTTATTCGGAAACAGCGAAGTTCGTTCCAAAATATCCACATTTTGACGTAATTTTTTGACCAAAAACAACACCGCTGTCATGCCTCAGACACCTTATTTACCAAATTTGACCCCTTGCGACTTTTTGCTGTTTCCAAGATTGAAGAGACCCATAAAAGGGTGGCGTTGTGCGATGATTGAGGAGATACGAGCCGAACCGCAAAAAGAGCTCAAGGGCATACCTAAAACTGCATATCAGACCTGCTTCGAGTATCGGAAAAAACGCTAGCACAAGTGTATTATTTCTCAGGAGAACTCCTTGAGTCAAGGAGCTTCCTTAAGTGTAATGCAGTAGGGCGGCGACAGTACGTACCACACCCTCTTTGTCCAACAGGCAAAGATAAACTGCGATACTGCGCCAAAACACGCGACTGCTCACATCTTATGCTGATTTACAATGTCGATCGGTAAGAGTAAACAGTCTTCTCCTCCCAAACACACACTAGAATCAAGTGCCATCAGGTGGCTGATAAATTTTGTTACGCACACCGCGCAGGCGTAGACTAAACACTCTGGTATGAGGCGCTGTTTCAACAAGCAACCCTTCTACCCACTTTAATTACATACACAGTCGAAGCCGTGTAAGTCGAAAAGCCCTCTAACTCGCATACATTTTTTCGACTCTTGATCTATTTTCCATTCGTAGTGTACTTTTCACAGAGCTTCTCATATCTCGCCGTTCCGAACAAAACTGTAGGTCCCCTCTACTCGTGAGAAAACTGTAGCACGCACAACACGAGTAGTTGTTGTAGAAGCTAGGCCCTGGTCCCATGTGGGCTGTAGTGCCACTCAAAAAAAAAACTTAAAAACTTAACTTAAGCACGCAACTTGTATTGCATACTCGGCTCTGCATGAAACATTGCAATCTGCAATTTAAACGGCCGGATAAGGTTCGGATAAGAGCCAACACGGCGCTTTTATGCATGTATACTCTTTTCAATAAAGAAAGGCCTTTTAACAAAGAAATATTTATCCCTCCAGTTCACATTTTCCGAAAAATCCACTAACTCGAACTAATTTTAATATTTCGTGAAAACTCAACTTAGAGCGCTTCGATTGTAACATATGTATTAACACTCCATTGTCTACAGGAATAATAAAATAATGAGTTCAGTGAGACAACTCCTTTCCCCCTTGAATTAATCCAACTTGAATTTATTTAAATTATAAAACTGTGTCACATTCGACAGTGATCGCTGATAAAAAGGCACAGTGGGGCTGTTCACATTAATTTTCTTACAATTGTACTTTTATCCATCTAAAGTAGTGGACAGCTGCAGAGTGCAGAGTCAACCGTCAGTGTCTACCGAATTTCCGACGAACAGTTTTTTCTCATCGTACTTCACTCATTTATATATAGAAACTCCTAATTCTTCGATACTTTATTTTGTCAGACAATATTAAGCCGCTTACCATATAACTTATCAGTGCTAGCCAGTGATTTTTGTATACCACCTCTACTTGAAGAAAAAATTTAAAAAATTATTCAAAACGGAAAAAAAAAACTTTTCTCTCACGCAATTTAATAATGGCAACACCTTGACATTTATAAGGTTTGTTGGGGAACTATAGCGAAAGCGTCACAGGTACGTTCATGTGTCTTTGGTTGAATTGGTACGAGCACCGTTATTGTGCTCTCGGGAGTCTAGGTTCGAATCCCACTTTAGAGAAATCTGAATGTGTTGAATTTTTTCAGTTCACCCATTCCGTGCGATTTTTCAAGGCATAATGGTATGTCTCTCTTTAGCGGACATTTCGTTTCCAGCAAAATCGTAGAGTAAAGATTGTTTCTCAAATACGCTACATTTGCTTGAATAAATGACAGTGTTCTGGGAAATGGTCGTACACTTGTTTTTTTTTGTTTACTTCATTGTGGTCTTATTCTCTTTGATTGGTAAACAATATTGTTCTACAGGGTCATGGAAGAGAGGAGTTTCTAGTTCACCTTGGTACTATGCGGTGAGTAGGCAAAAAAATTATCTTCACGCTTGTTTAGTCCGAATAAAAGTGAAGCATAAAATTAGGCGTTTACATATTCCTGTTGGTGGTTGGGAAAGACAGCACTGGAGCGCTCCGATTTGAAAACGTGTCCATTGTACTATCAGGCAGTAACGTACATTTAATTTAATTTCAAAGTTTTCTTAGAAAATGAGCGCTTCTGTGATATATAGCCTAGGTTTTTAGATTCCACTAAATCAGCCACCTGATCTGAACAAAGGCGGGACATTGGCAGAGGAAGTGCTTTGCTGTGTATTAACCTTCTCTTCAGGCGTCGCATAGGGTGCCATCACTAAGCGCAAGCAGACTTACAGCACTGTGCAAAATACTGGCACCATGTTTGACTTTGTCACTATTTTCACATCACATATACTCAACAACATCCTTATTCTACCAGAAATAAAACCCATAAAGAGGATAAGAAAAAAATGCATTCTGAACTTAGAAGGGGTCCGTTACAAGGAATGACATCGGATTTCGGATTATGCAAAATACTAGCACCAAGTGCAAAAATTCATAAATATGAAGCAAAAGTTAATGGAATGGTGAAGTTTTTTGTTTTTATTTTGGAAAACAGTACTTGGTCGTATAACCTTCATTTTTAAGTGCAGCGTCACAACGTCGTGGCGTGGAGTCAATTAAGGCCTGACATCGTTGAACAGGGATATTCTCCCACGCAACCTGCACAACATCCCATAGCTGTTTTGTATTTTTGGGTTTTACTTCATACACAGCTTTCCCTACATCTGTCCAAGGGTTTTCAATGGGATTCAGGTCCGAAGACTGAGGCGGCCGCTCCCCAGCTTGAACTCCATTGTTTTAGAAAAATTCTTTGGCCAGTTTGCTCGTAGGTCTGGATCATTGTCTTGCTCTAGAATCCATCTAAGCGGCATATTCCACTCTGCGTAAGGAAGCATGGTGTCTCTCATTATGCTGACAACTCCGGCGGTCGTCATCGGTTTTATCAAAAAAATGAGACCAGGACCATCCCCAAACCTTAATTTTTGCTCCGCCGTGCTTTACACTCTTGATAGTATACTTCGGTTGATTTTTTCACCTGCGAACAAATGTCCAGGTCACAGGAGTACCAAATAAATAAAACCATTTTGGATCCAAAATATTCTTCCGCAAATTTGGTTCGTTTTAGGAGGTTGATGTTTGACAGTAGTGGTACTTTGTTGGGACTTCTTCTTATTGTTGATGTTGCCACGGGTAATTGAACTCCTCTTTTAATTCCCTAGCGTTCATAAACGGGTTACGTTTGACTAATCTTACTTTTTGACGTTCACCGTCGGGGGTAAGTTTTGGTTTTCTTCCTCTTTTTTCTTCCTTTTGGACTAAGTTTTTGGTATTGGCGATCATTTTATTTGAACGCCCAACAATTTCAGTCATAAATTTGTAAGTTTTACTCTTAGAAAGCATTTATTTTATTAAGACACGTTTCTCAGGAGTACAATGCACATCACGACCCATTTACTTTGCTAACAACACTGCGCTTTTGAAATACTATCTTTTAGAAACTACAATCATATGTGTAGATATATATAAAGCCAAAAAATTCGTAACACTGGTGTACACTTCGAAAACGCTCTTCAAAATTACGTGGTGTTATTATTTTGCACAATTTAAATTCGGTTGAATTTCCGGCAACGGGACTTTTTTTAATGACAAGATGCATTTTTAGATTATCTTGTTAATGGGTTTTATTACTGATGTAATACAGATGTTGTGCAAACAATATGAGGCGCCTGCCCGACCAAAGGAAAAAAAGTAATTACCACAATAGTGACAAAGTCAAACATGGTGCTTTTATTTTGCCCCGTGCTGTAGGTGCTTAACGAAGATGAAGTGTTCCGTTTTTACGCCAACAAGTCGTCTGCAGTCTCCCCTACCTAGAGCGTTTATGTTTAGTGAAAGCATGTGTTCACAATTCTGTGTTGTTTATATTTTTTTGAATATAAGGCACTCTAAATTAGCTACTGTCGCTGTAATTGTACAACACTTTTTGTATTTCAATAAAATCTTTATTCAGCTGTTTATTGTAACTGTCATTGTCATTTATGTCATGTCTGATGTGGACTGTAAAGAAAACGATTCAAACTTATTTCTGTACTCCTGGCGTCAATGATGATGTTCCTAGCGTCAATACCTGCCTAAACTTTCCTTTAACAACTATAAAGAAGTATGTTAATATATCAAACTTTTCAGAAGAGCGGCTTGAGTTACACCGTTGTCGAACGGCAGGAAAACGTGACAAAAATTCAGGATCTCCTACTGACAAACAATCGATTGAAGGTCTGCGAAATGCCTACTTTGCCATGGTAAAGTATGGTGAAGTGGGCATCTCAAATGATGGAGTGGGTCATATCCTGTAGAAAATATTGGGCGAGAGAAAACTGTCTGCGCGATGGGTGCGAGGTTTTCTATCTTTTGTGTTTGATGCTGTCTACTCGCACTTTAAAGAAGTTTCTACGTCATTTCGTCCTGGTATACACCAGCGGCTAATGAATTGTCGGAACAGTGGACTTCACTCGGCGTACGTGTTCCACAGAAGGTGAAGACTATAATATCGTCTGAAGGTGATTGCCATCATTTTTTTGTGACTCTCAACTTGTGATGTGCATCTTACTACCCGAGGAAGAATTTAATGCCAAATTACATGTTAATGCAGGGGCTTACATCCCCGCCGTCGTCAAATTGTGTCAACTATATTTTCGACACTTTCAACCTGAATCTGAGGGGGTTATCTTTGCCACAGATGCCTTCTTTGCAGACCTCCAGAAAGCGCTTTTTTTGACGGCTTAAGGAAGGTGAAGCAACTTAAAGTGTATTGAGCTAAAATGAGACATGGTCAATGACATTGTTCGTACCTTTCCAGAATTATCGTTTTTCTATTGCATGGTGTGCATATAAATTATATATCGTCATAGAACTGTTCACAATTCATGATTCAACTTTTGAAGAATCTTGTACGAGGTCTGTTAAAAAAAGATGAATTTTAATTTTTCTCTCCCCCGAGATAGTCCAACTCGAATTTAATACACTTCTGCCACCTCTTTTCTAACCCTTGTAGCAATTCTAATATGCACTTTTTGGTACGCCCTTGAGCTCTCTCAGCGGCTTGGCTTGTATCTCCTCAGTCGTTGCAAAACGCCACCCTTTTGGAAACAGTGATCACCCACTTTTAACAGTTAATTCTTTTGACTTGTCTCCAATGATGACGAATAGACAATACTAAGAGCTACATCTAAGACGTGCTCCACAGAAGTACTGAAATTTGAGAAAAAAAAAACCATTCCCACCACCTCATCCAACACATATGCACGACAAAGTCATACCCTTGCCCGATGAAATTTTAAACTTCTCTCTTGAATGAAATCCCTTTCAAATGGCCTCACAGCCAAAGAATGGATGTGGGAGTTCCAACTTCATGACGAAAGTGTATTAAGAGATTTATGCCGTGTTGTTTCCAAAATCACCCAAAGTGCTTCCCGTAAATACGAGTGATGTGAAACTTTCTGAGGCTCGTCTTCCTCACCAAAAAGGAACCCGAAAAAAAAATACAAAATATTGCCGCTCTGATGTATCGCCATTTGTCTCCTGGAGGTATTCCCTTTCAACTCACGCCTCGGCACGTTACTGGCTTCATTACACTCGTAAATACATCTCAGTTTCCAGCTAATTTGTCCGTGGAAAACATCTGGCAGGTCCGCCCAGTGGGGTATGAAAATCGATAACGACTACGCACATTTGAAACTCATAACTTGAAATATCACATTGCCGAGGAGGGATTACGAACAATCAAAAAACAGATTTGTATTCATTAGCGTGATGATTGACTTAATAGATGTAGAAGGGCGTGGGGAAATGGGAGCATGTGGAATGGGGTGGTAATCCTTGTATACTTCACTAATTTGTTGTGAAGGTGACATGCAACACTGGCTGCTGTTTTATATTAAGCAAGAGATAAGGCACGGCGACCATTAGGGGGACTTTTGTACGGAGAAATCAATTAGTCGAGGAGAACCTCAACCTTTCAAATTAGGTTGAGGAGTGACACCACAGGAAGGGATAAGAGAGATCTTTAAGATGAATGATTTCTCCCAGGCCGGGCGTTCCTCGGGGTTGTGGGGCGCAGACATTTGTAGTTGGAGTGGAAGGCATACTTGTTCTGTGCTCTGATGGCGATGCCAACCTCTCAGTGGACAGTACAGTTGCTGGTAACACCCACCCCGTGTGGCAAAAGGGATCAAGGGTCAATAAGTGCAAGTCAAAGCACCGATGAACATATATCCTTCTAGCGCCTGTATTTGAAGCCATTTGAGTACAAGTTCTTTAAGGGCCGATTTTTCAATCGCCAGATAAACAGTCTGATTGCTAACTAACGAATAAATTTATTCCACTCTTTATCTACTAGATAAGTAGTTTCAGTTTCAATTAAAAAATAACAGCTGAATAGCTATTTGACAGTATTTGCAGTAACAACTGCTTCTAACTTCACATGGCATGGGTGTGAATGAAACAGATTGATTGGTGATTAGTCGTGTTAGAATTAATAAGCTGAGTTTCATGAGCCCATATTGCGAGTATTTTCAAGGTTTTTAGACACAATTAAGAATGGAAAACGTTGACCTCCAAATGAACTTTTATTGAAACGATTTTTGGCGTTCAAACTTCAAAATATTATAGAAAATCAAAAGACGAATGCAATTACAGTTAAAGGAAAAAATGCTGCGTGGACTAAAATTGCAGATTTATTTAACAGTGCGAGTGGCATTAAATTAGGATCAATGAACAATTGGAAGCAAAAGTATGAGAGCATTAAAAAAATACAGAAAAGAGAGCCGCACATAATCGTCAAGAATTGTATAAAACAAGTGGCGGAGAAACAACAATCAAAGGCAGCATTTTCAGGCGCAGAAGAAAAAGTACTGGCTATGTGTTGCAACATTGACGGCTTAGAAGCCCGAAACGGAAGTGACTCAATAACAGGTAAGCCTATAGTCATTTATTTTGCAGAACAGTTAAACACAGTAAGCTACGCAGCTTTGAGTACTTCGATCACACCAGATGCTATCCACTAAAAAAGCCAAAATAACTTTTTCAATGAAACTGAACAACGTTTAATAGACCATGAACAAGAAGTGCTGAACGTTGAAAATACAATAAACGACGACGAAGAAACGGTAATATAAGGTTGTAAAAATATCTCTTCATTCAATGGTTCATAGAAAGTGTTACAGTGCTCAAATATGCGCCGTTTTGTTCGGTAATCTGTTTCCATCTAGACGGCAACTTCATAATATCGTAGAAGCCCCCCTCCTTATTTGCGAAGAACTCGGACAGCCACTTTTCACAAGCCTTTTCGAGTTCAACTTCACACCACCAAGGGCGTTCCTCATGGACAGGAACAGGTGGTAATCACTTGGAGCTATGTCCGGGCTATTAGGTGGATGCGATAAAACCTCCCATCCGAGCTCCCGTAGCTTCTGACGAGTCATCAACGAAGTGTGTGTGGTCTGGCGTTGTCCTGATGAAACACTACACCCTTCCTGTAGGACAAATCTGGACACTTCTGATCGATCGCCTGCTTCAAGCGGTCCAATTGCTCACAGAAGGTGGTGGAACTAAGCCTCTGCCATATTCCCTTCTAATCCCACCAAACACACAGTAAAACCTTCCTGGCCATCAATCCCGCCTTCACCACTATTTGGGACGATTCACCGGCCTTCAACCACAAATGTTTTTTCTTGATATTGTCGTATGTGACCAATTCTTCGTCACCAGTCACCATCCGCTTCAAAGATGGGTCAAGTTCGTTCCGTTTCAGCAGCATATCGCTGGCATTGATTCGGTCCAGAAGGTTTTTTTTGCGTCAAATCATGCGGCACCCAAACATCAAGCTTTTTTTTGTATCCAGCCTTCTGCAGATGGTTTTAAATGGTTTGGTGACAAACTTCCATCTCCTAGGCGATGTCACGAGATGCCACATGCCGGTCTAACTCGCTGATTTCCATCATTCGATCGGTATTCGTCGTCACAGGTCTTCCGTCGGCTGGCTTATCCATGTTGTCGTTTTCACCGGCTCTGAATTGTCGAAACCATTCCTTCTCGGTTCGAAGTGATAGAGCACCTTCCCCCAAAACACCATCAATCTCACGGAACGTTTCTTTAGCGCATTTGCCTTTAACGAAGGAAGACTCTAAAATAGCGCGAATTTCGGCGTTAGTGAATTCCAAGTTTACACGTCCATAACCGTTGAAAGGCAATATCCAAACTAATCATGCATAGCGTCGTTTTGTAGGTTATGTCAAGACCTTTCAAATGATGTACAGTTAGTTTTTAGTTTACAGAAACTTAATTTTATGGTGTGGCTGTAAGCCGTCTACCAGATTCACTTTTTCTAATACTATTTTACAGGTTGGTTATTCACTAAAAGTTTCCATCAATAATACGCTGTTTGCATTTTAATGCCGCCACTTCGGTCATATTCAATGTATTCACACTAAAATACTTTTGACGGAGTTCCCGTAGGATGGGACACTTTGCGATGAAGTGAAATACATCCTCTCTCACCTTCATATTACGGATATCACAAATAATAGGGAGGTCTGGTCGTTGCGGTATATAATTTATTTTAAAATATTCCCCCTCTGATTTTAAAAATTGCGCTTTCATATCTATTAGAAAACGGTCTTGGAAGTAGGTTTTTTCTTGAAGATCATATGTTAAACTTCTGTATGTTGTTCTGAATTGGAACGATTGTGCCTTTGCTACATATCTTTCATAGATTGAGTAGCTTAATTTTTTTCTAATATGGTGTTAATGTAGGTCCTTAGAGTCGCTACGCTTATACATTCAGATATACGTACAGGAACACCTAACTCACTTCCTAGTTCTTGTCAGTTTTCAGCAGTTTGTCCTCCTATTTTTATCTTGGAGCTACGATCTACGTATTTGTTGTTTATACACCGCCCTCAGACTGAGGAAATCGCTCTCTTCGCATCAGCTAACTTGTACTGAAAGTGCTTCTTCATGCTTAGATTTGCTGATATTATTACTCTATATATACATATTTATACTCTTGCACTATGTCCACAATATTTCCTTTGTATATCCACTTCTCCTCGCGAGAATATCTACCGCCTCTATACCTGAATATCATAATTTTTAACTTATCTAAATTAACCGTTATATACCTGTCTAGTCTGTTTAACATAAGCTGCAATCCAGCGACAGATTCCGAAAGAAAAATAATATCATCAGCATACATCAAGCCAGGTATTTGCGCATTCCCGATTTTTATTCCACCTCTGATTTCCTCAACAATGTCATTTATAAATAAAATAAACAAAAGAGTACTTAAGACACAACCTTGTTTGACGCCCATTGTGATGATGAAGCTCTCTGATATTGACTCCCCGTCCCTTTGGTACATTTCTTTCAGTTACAGGATTATTTTGCTCGAGATTCCAATTCTATAGAGCTTATAAAAAAGTGCTTCACGCGATATTGAGTCAAAGGCAGCTCGAAAATCGACAAAACGCGTCTTATTTTTTCTTTTTGAACATTCTGCGATATTCGTCAGTGTGAAAATTTGGTCCAGGGTAGAGTAATTTTGTCTAAATCCAGCTTGACATTCATTCAATATTCTCTTATTATTTATGCACTGTGTCATCTCTATGGAAAATAAGCGCACTAAATAACTTGACTGATGAATTCAAAAATGATATGCCTCTGTAGTTTTTAGGATTCTCACAGGAACACACGCCGACTCGATGATGTATAGTATTGCCAGATACGAGCTCTGTAGCGCTTTATACATAGCCGGAAATTTCAAAAGACAAAGGGATATATTTGACAACCTTATATTAACATACATAGTACATATACATAATAAATGCTTATACTTGCCGGTGCATCTTGTTCTTAATGGCAAACTTGGACTTCAAAGGCACCAAAACTAACCCGTTATTAAAAAGAAGAATCATGTCAAAATACGATGAATTAGGTGAAATCTTTGCTATCTGGGAGAAAACCTGCTGTATTTGCAAAATGTCTCTTCTTGGTTTGTGGGCAATCTTACCAACATCGGTCTCAACACAGTAATGTCTAGAGTAACTCGTTTCACAATATTACATGTAGTCGAAAAAGTCTCCTATCGTAATATAAAAACTTCCTGTAGCATAAAGCCTTAGAGTAGTCCATAATTGTGTCATACAGTCACTCTCAGTCATACTCCTACAAATCCAAAAGGAAGCGCCCCAAAATTAGCTGAAACAGTAAGAACCGACGTGGTCGCCGTGGCGTAGTGGTAAGTGCATCGACCGCCACGCAGAAAGTCTGTGTTCGATTCCCGGACTGGGCACCTCGCATTTTTTCACGGCACCACCTCTTTCGAGTTGCTAACAACACTCAAAGAGTATCAATTGTCAATGAAAATCTTCTCAAGTCCTGCCGTTCGGAGTCGGCAAAAAACTGTAGGTCCCTTCTACTCGTGAAGAACAGTAGCATGCACAACACGAGTAGTTGTTGTAGAAGCTAGGCCCTGGTCCGTTTTGGGCTGTAGTGCCACTCAATTATTAATTATTTGTAAGAACTGACCTGAACTGAACAAATCGCTGAAACCGTTCTGAAAGAAATAAGATGAAGTGGCTACAATAGCAGAATAGCTCAAAAAAAGCCATTGATCCCAGTGGTGGACTGCATAAAACGTTTGGACTTTGTAAAGAAGTACCAAAATGAAACCAAGGAGTTCTGCAAGCAAGTTATTTACAGTAAGTTCAATTTGTTTGGGTCAGATGGACGCATCAAAGTAGGAAAAAAACAAATACGGAGTAAAATCCGAAACATTTAACACCTACAGTGGTGGTTCCGTAATGGTGTGAACCTGTTTTTCGTCAGCAAGGATTGGCTATTTCGTAATTATAAACGGGATAAAGAACCAAGATGTATGTTTATATCGACATTCTAAAAAAAAAATCTGAAGGATTTCCAACTTGGATTAAAAAATAAGATAGATTTTGTTTTACCAAGAAAACGATTCCGACCACACCCCTTTTAAATCACGTACCTGGTGTCTACAAAACTGGCCAAAAATAACGCAAACATCGCCACAATGACCGAACATAAATGTCATTGAGAATCTGTGTGACCATTTGAATTCAAGAATACGGAAACACCAGATTACGAGAAAAAAAAAATAACTTAAATAGTGGATACCCCAAGAAGGGTACACAATAGAGCCAAATTTCAACCTGAAGTACGAGTGGAATCAATGCCAAAAAGACTATAAGAAGTCACTTGAAACAAAGCGTGAGCTATAAGCTAGTAAAACTACTTTTTATTAACTCTTTTTGGTTAAAAAATGTTCAATGATTAAATAATATGCGATTTGATTTTAATGTTTCTTTGAAAATTAATTGTTTTTGTTTCTATAGGTTAAACAATTTTTTTTGTTACTTTTCAAAAGACCACTACTTACAAAATATAAAAAAAAAATTACCCTTTAATTTTAAAATTATTTATTTTACTTTTTGAGAAAGGTTCAGGGAGAAATACGAATTATGCGAATATAACTGCGGCTGACTGTAGGTGAAACACATTGGTTTTTGAAATAGCTGCATCAAAATGTTAAGTTCTTCAATATGTATAAAAATTTGTACATATGTATGTACAAATATACTTGCGTAACTAACTTTTCTTTTTTATGCACGATTGTGTTATTTATGAATGAAAGTAGATACTCGGCAGTATCTTTTTATAACCTAAGTATTCGTTTGAAATCTTCGTCTTCCCATTCCGTATAAAGAGCCTGTCCCTGCTTCGCTAGTCTTTTCTTTCTTGGAGTTGGTTTCAAGTGATTGTATATCATTTTCTCTTCCTCAACGAGTAAATAGTCGATAATGTGCAAACAATCTAATTCGCTAAACAGGACTTGCTAACTATTGAAATTTTTAAGTTTGACAGTTCGCTTACTTTAACTAAGGGATTACATTTTATCTGACGCAGAATCGGATAGATAACTTTAACCGACCGTTAGATGTTATATTCTTTGAATAGCTGTTAAACGACTATTGAAAAATACATTAATGCCTGACAGTTAACTCCTATCTGATTGAAAAATCGGCCCTTAATATAAAGGGTGATTTTTAAAAACTATAGGAAAGTTTTTAAAAAAAACACATAAAGTTCAGAAAAATGCATGAAATCTTTATTGAATCGATAGTATGGTCCATATAATTTAATTTTGGAAGATTATTTCATGCAAATGATGGCTTTGACTGCGCCTCAAATGGTCCATCCGCTTAGTCCAATTTTGGCATACTCTTTCCAACATTTCGGCCGGTATCTCATGAATAAATGTTTGTCATCCAATTGTCAATTGAAGCAGGCTTGACTGTATAAACATAAGCTCTTACATAACCCCCAAAAAAATAGTCTAAAGGCGTTAAATCGCACGATCTAGGCGGCTAATTGACCGGTCCCGAACGTGAAATAAAATGTTCACCGAACTCGCCTCTCAATAAGTCCATTGTTGCGCGTGTGGCATGTGGCACCGTCTTTTCGAAACCACATGTGATGCAAGTCAAGCTCTTGCATTTTGGGCAAAAAAAATTGGATATCATCTCTCGGTAGCGCTCACCATTCACAGTTACGTTACGATTCGCATCATCTTTGAAGAAGTACGGTCCAATGATGCCACCAGCCCATGAACCGCACCAAACTGTGACTTTTTCTGGATGCATTGGTTGCTCTTGAAATGCTTCTGGCCGATGTTCACTCCAAAATCGGCACTTCTGCTTATTTACGTACCCATTGAGCTAAAAATGAGCTTCGTCGCTGAACAAAATTTTTCGGTAAAAAAGTGAATCTTCGGCCAACTTTCCAAGAGCCCATTCACCAAAAATTTTACGTTGCGGTAGGTCGTTCGCCTTCAATTCTTGCACCAGATGCATTTTGAAAGACATCACACCTAAATCCTTCCTCAAAATTTTCCACGTTGTTGAGTAACAGAGGCCTAATTGCTGCGAACGGCGAGGAATCGATAATTGCTGGTCATCATAAACACTGGCCGATACAGCTGCGATATTTTCTTCAGTTCGCACTCTATAAAATACGAAACAGCTGACACCCATCTGTTTAAACCAGTGTTGCCAAAAAGATAATACCTAAAAAATCACCCTTTACTAAAGACAACCTCTTTCCTTATGAGAGCTGTTAATCATCAAAAAGAGCCGACGCCATTTATTTATTTTTCTGCAGCGTACGCATCATCAAGGCAACCCAAACAAGTCTACAAAAGATGTGTGAAAATAATTGGATTCAAGGTCGAAAATGAACACAAGTGCTAAGGTCTGTGTGTGAATTGCTATATTTTCGTAGAACGGCCTCAATCGATCGAAAATAACTGTGCCACTGAGACTGACCAGACAGTGAGTCTGTGCTTTAAATATTCTCACGGCATTGCTCACAGCGTGCAACCATAATTTCGTGTTATTTTCAAGATCAAACAGATCATTTGTTCTGAGAGATACACACACACGGTGGTACACAGTTCGAAAAATTGGACTGTTTAGACACATCGTTGGATGGCTACAGCTGAATAAACATTGACTGATGTGCGAATTGCTGTCTGAAAATCTGGAAAGGAAGCTAAACTGGAAGATAATTTTGAAATCAGAAAAGCGAATAACATCTTGTTTGCACAAGAGTTCACTTGTGGGTACACAAAATTTACTTTTCATGAAAATGAAATATTTCCCAGACGAAAAAACAGACGATGAGGTTTTAAAATTTAGAAATATAGGGTGGTGCTACAAATAAAAATTGAAATATATGTGTTTAATTCATATTTACGGTTTCGTTTCCTAAAACGAAACACATAAAAATAAAAAGTTTTCTGATAGGGGCGCAAAAACTTTGAATTTAATTTGTGAACGCACTTTTTTGCTAATCATTAAACTGTCACTGTCAATTTATTCAGAAAACTCAACGTTCTCATTATGATTAAGTACACGAACGCGTAATGTCTGCAAATTATAATAATGCGAAGTTGGTGACCGGAGCTTTAAGCGTGTTAACTCCGATTTTCGGTCGTAATACTCGCCCTAATAGAAAGGCAACAACAAGTTTAGTGCAAACAATTGAGTCTTCATATTCTTTCTGTCATGTTGCCGTGTCAGTAAGACAACGGTTTGGTCGAAATGTCAAAAATATCGCTTCCCTTCAGGCGGCAGTAGAAAACGACCGAAATCAGTCAAATCCACGGCGTTCTCAAGAATTGGGCATCGCTCAGACCACAATATGGTCTGTTTTGCAAAGGATACTGGCTTAAAACCATACAAGATCAAGCTGACTCAAGATATGAAGCCAATGAACTATTTCAAAAGACGTGTGTACGCTCTCCGATTTTGTTCTCCGATGCGCCAAGATGACAGATTTCATCGCAAAATCATTTTCAGAGACATAGCTAATTTTTAGCTCAATGGGATCGTCAATAAGCAAGATATGAATGAAGAATGAGTCACCACTTCATCCACAAAAAAATTGTCTGCTGCGGTTTGTACGCCGGTAGCCTGATTGGTCCAAAGTTCGTCACGTTACTGTGAATGGTCCAATTAGAAGATATGGACTTGGACGACTTGTTGTTTCAACAGGATGGTGTCACAAGCTAGACAGCATACACAGCAGTGCATTAATTTAAGAGTTAGTTTAGTGAGTGTGTTATCTCAAAAAATGGGCCGGTCGATTGGCTGTCCATTTGTACGGTTTAAGGCCGTGTGACTATTTTTTGTGGGCCTACGTTAAAGAAGGGGTCTAAGCAGGAATCGTTGGAAGAGCTCAAAGCTAACAATGAGCACGAATTAACTGCCTTTTCCGCCGAAATGTGTGTCATTAAAAATTGGGTCCAACGAATCGACCACTGGGATTACGTTAAGTTACAGTCTTTTGCCAACAAACCGTCGACGTTGGAAAAGCTTGGAGCCAACAATGACCGCGAAATCGCGTCCTTTCCGGTCGAACTGTGAAGCACAGTCATTTAAAATTGAGTACAAGACATCGACAACTGCAAATGTGCCCACGGTGTCCATATGAACGTGGTTGAGTCCCATTCATAAATGTTTTGATTGCACTTCAAGCCGATAATAAAGTTTTGATAATGTCTCAAATGATTGCGTTGTATTTAAAAAGAGGGTTGTCAAGCCTAATTCGAGAATCCTTTAGTTTGCGCGTGTTCGTCTGTCTTTCCATTTGTCTGGCCACATCTCATATATCATTGACTTCTCATATCTTATTTACTTCGGATATATGTAGATTCACTTAACCTAACAGTCATTGAGCTTATATCAGAATTTACTACTGAACATATTTGGAGAGGTCTCCCCTATGCGGAGAGTTGGGACAAAAGTGTAAATTGCATCGTACTTTAGTAATTTACAAATTTTTTTAAAACGAACTTGAAGTTTGATTAACATCTCTGTGCAGCTTTAGAGAGCCAAAACATTACTGAGTCGGAAAAATGTTGTATCCAATAAAAAACGAGACCTGGTGTGTTCGACTGAGACTCCCCTCCATCCTCATAAGCGTAAGCGCGACACTTTATCAAAAATTATGAGCAAATCATGCGCAATGAGTGGAATCTCAGCATTGTTTATCCGGTCCACAAGAAAGGAGACCCCTTGACTGCGCCAATTATCGAGGGATCAGTTCCCCTAACATTGCGTACAAGATCCTCTCTACCGTATTGTTTTAACGCCTGAAACCGTTCGTCAACAATCGGTCCTTATCAGTATGGTTTTGGGCCAGGGAAGTCCATCATCGTCCAAATCTTCACACTACGGCAGACCCTGGAAAAGACACAAGAAGTGCAAAGCGACACTCACCACCTATTCTTCGATTTCAAGGGCGCATATGACCGTGTGCCGAGACCTTCAATGTAAAAAAAGCTTTCAGACCCAATGTCATGTGACTTCTTTAACATCATCCTTGAGAAGATCGTGCGTAACTCACAAGTCAACACCAGAGGCACCATCTTCCAAAAGTCAGTTCAATTGCTAGCTTACGCCAATGAGGCGTTTGCTGGCATTGAAGCAGAAGTGGTTAAAATGGGTCTGGTGGTTAATGAAGGCAAAACGAAGTACATGCTGTTATCAAGAAAGGACACAGAGCGTCGACGTCTCGGACAGAGCGTCAATATGGGCAGCAGACGTTTCGAGCAGCTTTGGTCCGAGTACAAGAAATTCTACTCTAATAAAGTCTTATACAATAGGGCGAAAATGATCAGGGTGGATAATTACATCCTTAAGTTGTTACGGAGACACACTGCAAGAGCAATGGACTGCAATAACAATCTTATTTCTGGGGCTTACTATCCCAACACAAAATACTATGAAAGGGTGCGCTATAATGGTTTCGTTCCTCCAGAAGCATTTGTCTACTTTGATAAGATAGGTCTGATACAAGACAAGAAAGCGGTACCGCTCATCTTTCATTTCGCCCGTTCTGCTGTGGATGGGCGGCTCAACTACGACCGTACCGTTGCACGACGAGCTGAGGACAATTTCCTCCGCTTCAGGACAGCGGTATCGAAATGGGATGTACTGTATGTTGCGAAGCAGCATAAAGTGTTCTAGTGGCTACAAAGCGAATAAAACTCCCTCGTCGGGTTAGTCGGCTACTGTTTTGCAACGGACCAAATACCAGCTGCAATCTTTGGCCGGCTTACATATCCTTAGAATTAGTTAGGTTTTAAGGTAAAAAAAAAATACAAACAAAAAATCATAAAATACAAAAACCACCAAAAAAAAAGAGAGTTATATATGTGTAGTGTATATTGGATTATACACACATATATAATTGTATATAGATGCACATGCTCATGTATGCACGAACATATATTGATGAATTATATGATGGTATACATGCACATGTGGTCGCCGTGGCGTAGTGGTAAGTGCAGCGGCGCAGAAAGTCTGGGTTCGATTCCCGGACGGGACACCTAGCATTTTTTCACGGCACCACCTCTTTCGAATTGCTGACAACACTCAAAGAGTATTAATTGTCTTTGAAAAGCTTCTCAAATCTCGCCGTTCGGAGTCGGCAGAAAACTGAAGGTCCCTTCTACTCGTTAGAGAACAGTAGCACGCACAACACGAGTAGTTGTTGTAGAAGCTAGGCCCTGGTCCGTTATGGGCTGTAGTGCCACTCACTTATTATTATTATTATACATATACATGTGCGTATGTAGCTTAAGTTAGTAGTAGTATAGTCTAAGTCTTAGTTCTAGGTTTTAGTTTAGTTTAGTTTTTCGCTGTAGTTTTAAATATAAGTTCCTTTTAGTAAAAATGTTAAGTTTTTGAGTTATTTTTGGTATATGTTTTCTTAATAATGTAGTTGTCTAAGAAGGATTTAATTTTCCTATATAATAAATAATGACGCTGAAAAGCATATTTAAATTAAGTTTATCTTAGAGAGCTTGCGAAGGGCCAGTAAGATTATTTTAGTTCAATCAAATTAAGTCCGGAAAACTAGTTTTAAGCATATTTTGTCTAGAATTTAGGTGTTCTGTTATATATGAATAAAATGCATTGAAAAAACAAAAATGTTTCGAGCAGCAGACGTCAAGGACTTCGTCTACCTCGGCTCCGCGGTGAATAGGGACAACAACATAAGTACCGCAATCAAACACAAAATCGCTCTTGCCAATAGCTTTTTCTTTGGACTTAAGAGGCAATAAAGCCCTCTCTCGAAGGACTTAGCTTGCTTTATATAACAGCTTGATCATCCTGTTTGGTCCTGTTTGCGTTGATGGCATCTGGAGGAGAAGATTTAACGACGAACTCTATGGGCTGTACAGCGACATGCGCCTAGTCAAGTGCCTCCGGATACAACGCTTGTGGTGGCTAGGCCATGTAGAACGCATGGACACTACTGCTCCGGCCTGAAAAGTCTTCGAATCTGAGCCATTTGGACAATGCAACAGGAGACGGTCTAGGCTAAGGTGGCACACACAAGTGGAGAAAAACCTCAACCAACATGGAGTGCGCAGCTGGGGGCAGCTAGTAAAAGATCGTGCTGGATGGAGAGGCATGGTGGTTGAGGCCCAGGTCCACCCGGAGTGTAGGGCTACAAGAACAAGAAGAATGCAGAATTCGTTGATCAAGTTGTAATGGGAAGCGATGCTGTCTGTGTCTGGTCATTCTTCTTTATTGATGGTGATCGTCAAAAATTTCTTTACAAGCTGTCGAGCGTTGGTCTTTGATGAGCTACACTCAGGTGCCCTGAAAACGGCCACCACCGAGGGTACTGTGACAAAAATCCATGATAGCGTATTGGCAGACAATAGACGTTTTTAAGACCACTTAAGTTAGATCCCGAAATATTTGATGAAATATTTGACATGAATATATTGACATTTGTATGCGCCACGTTTGCTCATTCCAGGCAATAAGAACAACCGTGAGACCACTTTAGAGAAGTGTTTGATGCGCCGCCTATGAAACATGGATAAACTGGTATCCATTTGGGACCAAGGTACAGTCGAACGAGTGGTCTTCGTCGGACGAAAAAGCTTCGATGTAAGTGAAGGAGAAGAAGTGCCCTATCAACCGAAAAGGTAATGTCCACCGTTTTCTGGGATTCATGATGAGAAAAGGTAACTCCATTTGGGAGAGAAAAGCGTGCTCTTCCAACATCCACCATATGATTGATGTGGACGAAATAGGCTGCGAACCGACATTCCATTCAAAGGATTCTCCTCGTGCGACAACCTTCGCCACCCAAGAGGCCCACTTTTCAGACCTTCAGTAAACGTATTTTTCAGACGAGTAAAGGTTCGTTGGAGCATCGCTTAAACAAGTTCGGCGACCTACAGGGAAGCTATGTTGAGAAATATGAGCTATCTTCTTTTATCTTTTTAGGTCTAACTGCACCGCCCTCGTATGACACATGAAAATGGATCCCTCTTCATACTTTACTTACCTTGTCTTCAAAAAATCCTCAAAAGTAGTATCGAATATTTGAGAAAAAAAAAGCTCAAATATTTTTAAAGACACAAAATGCAAATACTTCCGCAAGACCACTCCGGTTTCTCTCCCTCTGTAATCTCTGCCAATAAAGGGTCCCTTCCCATGAAAATCCCTCTCTAATCCCACAAAACCACTCCACCCAATTCCCCGGGTCATTTATATACAACTCTGAGTCGGTTGACGGAGGAAAAAAGAGAAAAGAACGAAAGACAACCCCATCATTGTCTGGTGGCACACCAAAGCAAGTTGACGGACAGCTATTCATCATCTACCACTGCCGTCGTTGTTGGCAATTTGTCAAGGATTGGGTTTCACCCCACCCAAGGCCACAGAAAAAAACTGAGTGAGACCAATTCGCCGTCTAAACTTCCGAAATCAAAATAAATAATGACCATAATTGTGAGTCACTTTATCTTGCGCAGATTTGATGGAGCCTCATGAGCTGCTGTCCCCCCGCGGCCGTCATTAGTGTGCTCTTTAAAGTTTGCCACTTGAGATACGAGAATCAATAGATAGCTCCCCATTATCGGGCTGGCAAAGTTTGTTTTCGGCTTTGATTCCAGACATGTCGGTCGGAATTGTTAAAAAAAATTTTACACACCCGTTGCCGGATTAGGGAATCCGCCCATGAATCACGGGATTAGAGCCTTCACCGGCCGTGGGGGTGCGATTTAGTGTTTGAATTAATTGGCGTCCATGCTCCAAGGCTCCGCACATATCGGCAGTGCTCATTATTTCTGGTTTTGAATGGATCCGAAGATGGGGGACGGTAGAATTCGTCCGCAGCAGTCGATGGAGAGTCAAGGATCCAGCTCATTATGAGTATTTTCTTCCGTATGTTGAATTTATGATGAGGGTCAATAAGAAGGCGAAATGCCAGCGACTTTTGCTATAAATATATACACACTGGCCGGTGGGACTAAATGGGACACATGCAGGGGCATCAGACGCAGACACCCGGAAGAGGAGAACAGGACAATGGGGGTTCGGGTCTGGCTGCGGCCGGACACCCTAAAGTGGGGCTGGAAAGTAATCAAACTTTTTGTATAAGCATTTAATAGAATCCTTTTATTATCCGCTTGACTACGCATCCCCTTTGTTGAGTAAAGGTTCCGCACGGAATTCGGGTTTTATAATCGATTTATGGTCGATTTGAGTGATACTACGCCATCGGGAGGATACGGTGTACCTAGGGGTAGATACATACATAGCTATGCGGTGGGTAATTTCATGGCTGTATCATGCTGGAGCGATAAGGGTTTTACTGCACGAGTGGGGGACTCTTTTCCTGGAGTGATGAAATTGAAATTTTAATTCAGAACATATGCAGGGCTTTTCTCTTTATAGCGGGCTCTTTGGCACATGCTTTGTTTTCATTGTGGAATTTTCATCTATCACAGATGGCACTGGGAATCCTACGGAAGATATAAAGTGCGGTCAACAGACGCCAAGGAATGTGGTGCCTCTCGTCAACTGCAAATCTTTTGAACGAGAAATTAAAAAACGAAACTATGTAAACCACCACCCTCCATTGAATAGAGCGAGTCTCAGACAATGATCACCAGTTTTTTTTTGCCAAATTTTGAGCAACACTATGATCAAGCTTCATGTGATCTTTAAGAAAATAAAAAAGTTGTCTTGTCTTGTGGTGGCCGTGTTGTACTGGTAAGTGCGTCAACCGCCGCGCATTATTTTTTCAACGGCACCACCTCTTCTATTAAAAACTTTTCAAATCTCGCCGTTCGGAGTCGGCAAAAAACTGTAGATCCCTTCTACGCGTGAGAGTTTATTACTATCTTGTCTTGTCTTTCGGTCCTAAGCCAAAGAACTTTGACCACTGCACGACCGCTGTTTCAATCGTAATCCTTGGTTAAGTTTCCACGTTCGCACACATCTTATCCACTGAATTTTTACCTACCAGGTTGACTCACAGTGTGAGCGAAAGATGTTGTCCCCTCTTTCAGAGTTTACACCAAGCATCCTTGACAGTTAATTGAAGCTCATTGACAGTTAAACAAGCCTTCGGGCTAGTATGAGAAGAGTCTCTTAGCTGGAGCACTGTGCATGATCTCGATATGGTTGAGCCAGTTAAGTCGAAACCCGGTTATACGAACGACACCAACATCTAGGCTGGCGCTTGTATCTTCTGCTCCATTGATAATTCAAAATAGACAGGACCGGGTATCCTCAATATTTGACTCCATTGAGCATTTCCATATATAAGAAGCTGTAGAACACGATCCTTTAGCACTTTTGTTTTCAAGAGACTTGTTTGGACAAACTAAGAGACCATCCGTTTTGAAAGAAAACTCTGCGTTGAAGTTCCACTTTAAAATTTCTCTCCCTTTTCATAGGCGTTTGCCATTCTAGCCTAAGTAAAGTGGAGTCGCGGTGTCCATTTTCAAGACCTTAATTAAATTTCCTCCTTCAGGGTGAGAGTCTTATCCTCGTGGTTCAAGTGGATGCTACCAAAAAGAGAAACACAGCATTTGTGAACCTGCATAGGTCGCGACTGTGCTACCACGGGTAATTTGGTCGCGGAGGGTGCAGTATACTGAGGGAGGAGAAACCTGTTTGACAATGACGAAAATACTCGCAGTGTTTGTAGTCGATCATCGGAAGTGAAGATCTGGTCGTCTCTGAGTCTAAGTTTGCGCTGAACTTGATGATAATCGGATAGACATTTTTGGAGCAACAAAAAACCTTAGGGTCTGCATGGCAATGAATTTAATGTTCGAACGCCGCACACGGATGAAGAGAAATATGATAAGGGAGATGATGAAAGAGAAGTAGAATAGAAGAAGGAAAGTTAAGTTAAAAGACCACAGTTGTGGCGCCTCTGTGCCTATGACTAAGGAACCAAAAAGAGTTACTGACAAAAGTGCACTCCATTAGTGCGAAACCTTAGCCAATAAAAAATTCGGTACCAGACGACATCGGCATATGTATTGAGGAGGTTTGGAGACTAGGAACTAATCGACAACAAGCCAGCTGCTATTGGGGAATCGCGGACGTAGGAAAGTGGATATCAAGGACGTGGACTCTTCACATTGTACTGGCTACTTGGACTTGGGCCTCAAGCAACATGCCTCTGCAGCCAGCACAATCTCACGCCAGCTGCCTCCAATTTTTCATTCCAAGTTGGTTGAGGCCCTTCTCCTCTTGTGTGCGCCATCTCAATCTAGGCCGACCTCTATTGCGTTGTCTCAATGGCTAGGATTCGGATAATTTTTGGGCCGGAGCAGTGCTCCATTTCGCTTAGCCATTTTAAGTATTGTTTCGGAAGACGGTTGACCAGGCGCATAGCGCCTTACAGCAGATAGAGTACGTCATTGAATCTTCAAACAGGATCAAAAATGGACCAAAAATCGCACGCAGAACTTTTCTCTCGAAAAGACGGAGGATTTCTCAACCACTTTAAGTAGCGTCCAAGTTTTCACGTCGTAAAGGAGGACTGCGATGATCAAGCTGTTATACGAAGCCAGCTTGGTCATGCGAGACGACTCTCTCTGGCCCTTTTACTCCATTGCCTCTCGAGCCCAAAGTAGCAGCGATTGGCAGGAGTGATTCAGCGTGACCAGATACCTCGAAAACAGCCACACTGTATAACGTGACAAAAATTTATTCTCCCGTTTTAGAAAACTGATAGCAGAGTCTGATGGCTTCTCAACTTCCTTCTTAATAATACTTACAATCTTGCAGGAAATATTGAGTCTAGGAATATGATGGTTTGCTCCTTGCGAACAAAAATTGTAACATTGATACCACATCAGAGCACTGTTTGGCGATGCTTAAGCTCAATACAAAGGAGTGTCTACCTCATTTAGCAACTGTGAATGAAACATGGATGGACTGGTGCACACCAGAAACTAAGGTACAGTTCAAACAGTGGCGGAATTGCTCCGGAGAAGGTTAAGTCCATCCTATCGGCCGGAAAGTTCTTAGCCACCGTTTCCTGGAACTTACAAAGGATAATCTACATGGACTACATCAAAGTGCAAAATATCCATAGGGCTTAACTATGCTCTTTTGAATCCAAATTAAAGAAAAACGGGTCCACTTGGCGAAGAAAAATTGTCGGTTCCCAATGACGATATACCTCCTACGACCCAGGCTACGAATTGGTGTATTCTTCAGATGTTGCCCCATTCGATTTCCTAACTTGAAGAAAGCTCTCGCCAGGAAAAAATTTGAATTAATTGAAGACGGGAAACGTGTTTTTCAGACAAGTTGTACCTACAGGACGCCTTTGTTGAGAAATAAATTGCCACATTTCGAAATTTATCGATTTTCTTTTATACTCGTATGTAAATCACCATCCTGTGCCCCCTGGTTCCGCCTTAAAACTTCGGACGAGTTTTCATGTTCGTATACCAAGAGTGCAATGCACAAGACCATCGCATGATCGCTAAGTAGGTCATATCTGACCGCGAAATTTTGTTGACAATCCGCCGGCAATCGATTCTGTTCCGTTTATTTACCGTCAAGGTTTTGAACAGTTCAATGTCAGTGTTTGTGTGCATATTGCGTGCGACAGTGACGAACTTTCTTATCGGCTCGTCCTTACTTTGACATTGTCTGCAATTTGTTTTTAATTACGTCTGTAATTGATCGTTACGTTTAACTTGTTTCTGACATGCTTCGTATTGCTTTTTGTGTATATTCACATCGTGTTGGTAAGAAGTGCGTAAGTAAGTGTAATATAACAAAGATAAGAGTTGGTGCAATGATTTCTTTCATTTTTTGACAGCGGACTCGTGGTTTTTCTTATACAAATTCTTACATTCCACATTTCATTACTTTGTTTTTGAGTAGTATTTCCTAAATTTTGCAGTTAATCGCACAGTTACTCAACGATACTATTTCCTCTTGATGAGTGCCACTCACACTTGCACTCTCAATAAACCTACCGCCACTTTAAGAGATATAAGCGGTTAGACACAGTTTAGCACTAGAGTGAAACAATCCTTAAATTTAAGCATAATTCAGTATCCGGGAGGGCATGGGCGTGTGCCCACGCGTTGATCGCATTTAACATGGCGAATTGCCAACACTAGCCTCGCCTGTGCACAGGTCAAGTTGACATGATGTATGGACACCACTGCTCTGGCCAGAAAAGTTTTCGATACAACGCTTTAGATGGCTAGGCCGTGCAGAGCAATCGATGGATACCTCTGCTCCGGTCCGAAAATTCTCCGAATCTGAGCCATTGGGACAACGCAACAGAGGACGGCCTAGGTTGAGATGACGACCAACTTGGAATGCGAAATTGGAGGCGAGACATCGTGCTGTCTGGAGAGGCATGTGGGTTGAGGCCCAGGTACACCCCGGCTTGCAGCGATATGGAAAGATAAAGAAAAATAAATATTATCGTAGTGTTTACATCCGACCTCTGTCCTCGTCGAAGTCAGTGATGATGTGGCAAGTCTTTTGTTGGTTCTGTTTCTAATCCTAATCGAATACATTTACCTGATATCAATGAATTTTACGACTTGCTCCCAACTGCTCCAAAAGCCTTCTTAACGTTTGGTTTAATTTTTATTAGGCTTGATTCCACAGACCATGTGAGATGTCTATCCAGCCGCTTTGTAATTATTATTAAATTATCCCTGTTTGCCGTGGCGTAGTGGTAAATGCGTCGACCGCCACGCAGAAAGTCTAGGGTCGACTCCCGGACGGGACACCTTGCATTTTTTCACGACAGCGTCTCTTTTGAGTTGCCTACAACACTCAAAGAGTATCAATTGTCTATGAAAAGCTTCTCAAGTCCCGCAAAAAACTGTCCCTTCTACTCGTGAAAGAACAGTAGCACGCACAGCACGAGTAGTTGTTGTAGAAGCTAGGCCCTGGTCCCTTGTGGGCTGTAGTGCCACTAACTTATTATTATTATTATCCTTGTTCTTCTCTACGACGCAGGGACCATTTCAAAAGCAAATGAAGAAACACTCTCTTCCAGCGAAAAGTTCTGCGTTCATTTTGGGCCCTGTTTTCATTGATGATTTTTGGAGAAAAAAATTCAGCCACTAACGCAACGGGCTATACAGCGGCATGAGCCTAGCCATGCGTCTAAGGAGTTAACAAACAAATGGCTAGGCCATGCAAAAGGGATTAACAACAGTGCTCCAGCTCGAAGAGTGTTCAACTTCGAACCGGTGGGAGAACGCGATAGAAGAAACCCACGGACCCGATGATTTGACCCAAGACCTCAACAAACTTGATGTACGAAATTGGAGGCGGCTGGCTAAAGATCGTGTAAGCTGGTAAGGCTTTTTTAGGGTCCTTTTTTGTTGACTTTTAATGAGCCGTTTCGGTGTATGACTAGCTCAAAGTTGGGATATTGAAATTTTAAAAATTTGGACGGGAAGCTACATTTTTCCGAAAACTTGGAATATAATCTAAGTTTTGCTCAAAAATAAAAATTCACTTTTTTGCACTTTGGATGAACGAGTCAATGTCGGGCATTATTCGGCATTTTTTGAATCAATCTACGATGCTTGTATTGCGCAAATGCCATATGCATGAACCAGGAAGTTTTTAATATTGCTAGATATAATATTTAAGTTTATGAAAGTATTGTAATGATCAAATTTATTGTTTTTATTACTGTTTTATTGCAATATCATACAATATACATCCGGCTTACGTAGCGTAGTTGCAAATATGAGTAATTAGGGCGAAATGTGGTTTCTGACTACTGAAATCGGATATTGGTTTATGATTGCTAAAAAATTGAATATTTGATTTCCAAAAATGAAAGCTTATTTCAATATAGATTATAGATTTCACTATATTCCATTCGACTGTAACAAGCCAGTCTTCTGCAAGTTTATGTTTTACTTGTGACGTGGGACCCCCAGAGATAAATGACTAAACGCTACCAAGAACAAAAACAAGCAATGAAGAAGGTCTGAAATTAGGAATTTCTCCTCTACATGCCCGCGTCAATCTTATGGAATACTTACTACACATAGCTTATAAGTTGAAGATTATAGCAAGGGGAACAACAAAGACGACACTGCCTATTCATCAAGAGTGGAAAAATCAGATTCGACAGAAGTTCATCGAAATAATGGGTTAAAAAATAGATACTGTAAAGCAAGGAACTGGATCATCTGGGGATTTTTGCAAATCTTCCATTAACAGCAGAAATTACAGAAATACGAGGGCTGTCTGATATTTCTGATTTATTTATTTTTCTACATAGTCTCCTTGTAACTCCACTCCAGTTCGAACCGCAATTCGTGGATTTTCGCCTTGGCGACTGTTGAGGTGTGAGATGGTGCGTTGTCTTGGTGGAACAAGATTTTTTTTTTGCAAATGTAGCCGATTTTTCGAAATTTCTTCCTTTAGCTTTTTCAATAATGATGCGTAGTATGCTCCTGTTATAGTTTTTCCTTTTTCAAGATAGTCTATAAAAATAATTCCATGGCTGTCCCAAAAAAACACTCGCCATCACTTTCCCAGCCTAATACACAGCTTTAGGTTTTTTTGGGGCCGGTTCCCCCTTTTCAATCCACTGTTTAGATTGGATTTTTGTTTCGGGCGTATAATGATGAATCCAAGTTTTGTCTACAGTTATCAATCGGCGCCAAAACTCGGTCTTATTGCCTCTAAACTTTTGTGGTCTAGCGTAAGCAAACGCGGCACCCAACGCTCGGACAGCTTTCTCATGCCCAAATCTTGGTTTAATATATGGCAAACACGTTCTTTTGACGTCTTCATAATCTCAGCTATTTCTCTAACTTTAATCCGGCGGTCGTCTAGTACCAATTGATGAACTTTAGCGACGTTATCGTTAGTGGTTACAGTTTTTTGACGTCGAAGACGTTCATCATCTTCCATGCTCCTGCGACCACGTTTAAATTCAGCTGCCCAAAATTTTACGGTGGTAAGCTATGGTGCAGAGTCACCATACACAGAGTCCAACTCATCTTTGATTTGTGAAGGCGTATTGCCTATCAAAAATAAAAATTTAATTACAGCTCGATATTCAATTTTTTCCATTTTGGGGGAATCACCGAAATACACTCACAAAAACGACTGTCAACAGTTAATGGTGCAAGATAAATTTCTGAAATTTTGGCGAGTAGCTATTATAATATGCACAATTTGAAGTAGAATCTTTTTTTACTTGTGCCGCTAGCTTCACGTTGAGGTCGGTTATTTATCAGCCAGCTCTCGTAGGTGTGAATTCCAGCTTTGTTTGGTATGAATTCCTGCATTCTCGTAAATTGTTACTAACGATTTTTTTATACAATTAAACAAAAAATGCAATTTTTTAAATTTTTTAACTTGGTATATATATGGTATATCAACAAGCAGCAGGAGGATCTTACGGAACTGATACTATATTCAAAATTTCATCAAGATCAAGAGTCAACGGCTTCAAAAGTTACAAATTTATTTCCGCGTTCCCCATACTGTGTGCCAAACTTCAGCGACATATGAAGACGAAAACGATGAAGAAGAAGACGAAGATAACGAAGAAGAAAAAATAGGAGAAGAAGTTTTCACTAATCATGTATAAGGTTGTCAAATATCTCCGCTTTTTGCTCTTCATTCAATGCTTCATAAAAAGTGTTCCAGTGATCGGATTCAGTTCAAATATACGCCGTTTTGTTCGATAATCTGTTTCCATCTAGACGGCAACTTCATTATATCCGCCTCGAAGAAGTCCCCCTCCTTATTTGCGAAGAACTCGGACCACTACTTTCCACAAGCCTCTTTTGAGTTCAACTTCACACCATCAAGGGCGTTTGCCATTGACAGGAACAGGTGGTAATCACTTGGAGGTATGTCCGGGCTTCCTGTTGGCCAATTCTGGACGCTTCTGGTCGCTCGCCTGCTTCAAGCGGTCCAGTTGTTCGCAGTAGATGATAGAATTAAGCGTCTGGCCATATGGGAGCAGCTCATAGTGGATGATTCCCTTCCAATCCCACCAAACACACAGCAAAACCTTCCAGGCCATCAATCCCGGCTTTGCCACTGTTTGGGACGATTCACCGGCCTTCAACCACGACCGTTTTCGTTTGATATTGTCGCCAGTCACCATCCGCTTCAAAAATGGGTCGAGTTCGTTCCGTTTCAGCATCATATCGCAAGCGTTGATTCGGTCCAGAAGGTTTTTTTTGCGTCAAATCATGCGGCACCCAAACATTAGCCTTCTGCAGATGGTTAAAAATGATTTGGTGACTAACTCCCATCTCTTGGGCGATGTCACGAGATGCCACATGCGGGTCTAACTCGATGATTGCCATCATTCGATCGGTATTCGTCGTCACAGGTCTTCCGCCGGCTGGCTTATCCATGTTGTCGTTTTCACCGGCTCTGAATTGTCGAAACCATTCCTCCGCAGTTCGAAGTGATAGAGCACCATCCCCCAAAACACCATCAATCTCACGGAACGTTTCTCTAGCGAATTTGCCTTTAACGAAGGAAGACTCTTAAATAGCGCGAATTTCGGCGTTAGTGAATTCCATGTTTACACGTCTATAACTGTTGAACGCAATATCCAAACTAATCATGCATAACGTCGTTTTGTGACTTATGTCAAGACCTTTCAAATGATGTATAGTATTGCCAGATACGAGCTCTGTAGCGCTTTGTACATAGCCGGAAAATTCAAGAGACAAAAAGGCGGAAGGGAGGCATTTGAAAACCTTATAAATTCTCTCAAAGCGGCGAGGCAGATATGAATTTTTGGTTTTCTGGTGGTAGGTCTATGTTCTCATTTCACCTCTAGTCCGAGAAATTAAGTAAATACTTGCCAGGTTTCCGCTTGTCAAATGAAACATGTCATCTCCTAAGTGTGTTGCTGAAAATTAAAACTTCCATTTCATTATTTCAAACCTTCTTCACAGCCGAAGGCACACTTTCACAGCGAAACTAATTGAATTAATTCAGTTCCTTCTTGTTTAAAGCGTTGACAAGAAACACAAGACAACAGAAATACAATCCACAACGGAGATTAAAGCCACATCGCGAAATGTTGACAGATTTCTGTGTTGTGTCTCAAAAGCTTAAAGAAGTCGCCATTTAATTGTTCCATCCCTATGAAGGGGAAAAAACGTGTAATTACTCAACGAAAAACAATTACGATCAAAAGAACCTTGCCACCGCTGTTGGCCGTGTCCCCTAACGAGTTTCCTAAACAGTTTAATATT
Source organism: Eristalinus sepulchralis (assembly GCA_944738645.1). NCBI lineage: Eukaryota > Metazoa > Arthropoda > Insecta > Diptera > Syrphidae > Eristalinus > Eristalinus sepulchralis. The sequence goes on from OX122882.1 coordinate 48,408,193, forward strand.
CACTTGACTAATCAAACGTCTCAGAGTGGTTTTCATAATAGCCGACGGGGGTTTCGCCACACCACAGCCAAGCGATTCCGGTGAGATCTTCCGAACGTGGCTTACCCAGCCACCCTCTATTAATTTGATAATACAACCTCGTCTGCACTTCAACTCAAAGTAACCGAGATAGGTGCGATGGCGTTTCTCTAGCGGGGAGTCAAGTGCTTACATGAATAGCTTCCGCACGAACGGGTTCAGAGCTTAAAGCAGATAAAGGAAGTCCATACCCTTGCAACCGGAGTTGAATTTCAGCTACCCCCCCGCACCCCCGTTCGAGACCCTTCGTGCAGATGTATGTACGGAGTCTTTATTAAGCGAAAGTAATTGATTTTATGGCTGCCGCCTCTGGTTGGCCAAAATACAATTAGGCAGTGTTCGAGTCGTCCCATTAACACTTTAAAGTGCTCCTTGGACTTTTCCGAGGAATATTTGCCTCCTCGGGTTGTTGGGTGCGTTGACATTTGCGACTTGAGATGAAATCATTTAGGCGATTGCCCATACCGTGGCACCAAAGGAATGCCACTTGGGAAGTGGAAGCACATGTGGCGGAGAAAGGTCAAGCGGTGGTGGGCGGTGGGACCCAAAATATTTTCATTTAACAGAGCTACTCTCAAAATTGTGACACAAGAGGACGGTTTACACTTCAGTTGTTCTTATGGCAAGCCGAAAAGTCAATCTCGCGATTAAATTCCTTGTGGTGCTTAAAAGACTTAACTTAAGACCAGGAAAGCCAGCGGAGAGCTGTAGTATTCCTCAAACGTGTGCACATGCATAAGCGGTAAGTGCCGGCAACTGTTGAGTGAAAACCTTGAAACTCTGTGTTTTTTTCTTCCGCCGGAAAGCCATGCACACAAGCCACTGGATGCACTGTTCTCAAAGAGATTTATTACGCCTTTGTGATTTCATAATTGCATCAGGAAACAGGGTCACCAGCGAAGCCCTAAAACCTTCAGCCTGGATTTTGTGTGCAAGTTGCAGAGTTTTTTTCTTTCTTTCTCATTTTTTTCTCAATTTTAAGTATGCACGGTGTAACCCGTTGATTTTTTCTGTTTTGCTGGGAGCGGCGATGAATGTTGAACTTGTCAATGAAATCACATTATGTTCACTTGTGTTCGATATCTGGTATTTACTTGCTTTGAAAAAGCTTCCACTTCGTTGAGTTTCAGCAGTGTTTCTTTGATGGTTCTTCGGTTAGTCCTTGCGTTAGTTCATGTGGCAACCAAAATTCGAGCCTCCTTGACTAACATGTTGGCATTCGATAAATAAAATAAACTATCACAGAGTTGATCTTTACTGCCCTCTCTCTATCTGATGACAGCTCCCGTACTGGTCTTACTGAATTAGTTGCAATGTTTCAATCTTTGGTTGAGGAGATGGTGAAGCGAAAGTTGAAATAAAAAAAATGTTCTGAGCTGGGATTGTTTTAATGGTAAGTTGTAAGCTGTCCCACTGGTTCATAAAGGGTGATTTTTTAAAAGCTATAAGAAAGTTTTTCAAAAAAAAAAAAAACACATTGCTCTTGGCAATCGCGATTTCTTTGGGCTCAAAAAGGTAATTGAGCAGAAAGCCGAGAGCCTCTCTCTCATATCATGCACTGACGATGCCAGTTCTGTACTACGACGCAGAAGGATGGATGGCATTTAGAGCGGATAAAGAAGTGCTTGATATTATATCTTCGGCAGGAGCGCTTTGTATGCGATTTTGTAATTTTTGTGTTGATGCTGTCAGACGCAGAAGATGTCGCCGTCGTCTTATTTCAGGTGAATCTTAATAAACTTGGTTCGGGCAACTGGGGTTTGGGAGAGACAGTGCTAACTGGGAGAGGGATGTTGGTTGCGCAACATCCATCCATGAAAAGAGATCATTAATTGTTACCGCGGAAGTCGTGATATCTTGCAGGGTTTAGCAACACAGCTTAGTCAACTTTAGTTCATTCACTCAGTTGTAATATATTTTGAAAACATGCTTAACCAATATCTATGGTGTGAGGTGAGTACATAAAATTCAAGTTGCCCTTCACAGCAGCTTCTCAGCGTTGGGTTGAATTGAACTTCACCTTCAAATCATCACTTCCATAAACACATCCTTCTCTTCAACCAAATACAGCTCGTGATTGTTAAATAAAAGTCTCAGGTGCAATGCGCTTTATAAACATGCTTGCACCCCTCTTTGTGGTCGTGCCAAGCTCCTGTCAATTAACGGTGAACCCCATAAACACATACCCTTTAGTGAGTTATTTTGTGTGGTGACAAATTGGTAGAGTTTACTGCCATAAAATGACGCGACTTTACTGCAAATGGCAGAAACGTGCAGATTTAAGAATCAATTGATGTAATAAACAGCAAACCTTGGGTAATAACTTTAACACACGTTCAGCCACGTGGCTGCCGAGACATCACGAAATCGCCATCAATTAAGTATCCCAGCAGCTGTGCTGTGCTAAATTAACAAGTGGAAGTGTGCCAATCTGATTCAATGGGGGCGATGATAAGGTGGTTTACTTCCTTTATGGGAAACTTGTGCGCAGAATTGATAAGAGGGGGAAAAGGAACTCCGAGTGATGAAATCATTGTAAGGTAGGTTTCGTTTAGAGAATTACTGTTTGACAATACATATGTGGAAGCAGAGAATGGCAAAGAGTGAAATTTTAAAGTGTCGGTAATTAGATTTGATTTTCGAATGTGCTTCACAGCTAGAGAGGATCGCGAAGTCTTTCCTGACCCACTGTTCGTGTGCTAGTGCAATGTCCATTAAGCTGTTCTTTACAGAATTTTACGCATCGCAAAACTACAATGAGTCAACATACCAAGAATTTCTGGTTACTTATGACGTGTTTCTCCTTGTGGATCCTAGGGCCTCTACAATGCCTACAAGCCATTGTGTTCGGTGTATGGAAATGTGCCTTAACTCTAGTTACCTCTTTCCCAGCCGCTCAGCTTCCGTCTTAAATGTTCTCCTAGTTTCGTTTCTCCATATACTCCCTGTCCTATATATCCCCATAGTGGGATGCACAATTAAGGCCATCTCCCGTCTTTGGCTCAACTCGCACTGGAACTTTCATAACCCTGCGCAACGCATCTCCTAGTCACTATTCTCACTGCCATATGATGCGAGGACACCACCAAAATAAGTCGTCAGTCCCTGTTTTCAGGACGGTCTCTCTCCAGAAACTGAAAATGTACTCGGAGTTTTACGGACTTAATTGGAGCCTTCGTAGAAAACGACAACACTAGACTGCACACCTCTTTAGATAACTTCGCGTAGGTCTTCCAAGCGGAATCTTTTGCGATCCTAATAGCCACAGACTTTATTGTAAAGAATAACTGGAAGTGGTGAAGTATTTGCGTCTGTAACGACAAGCTGTGATAAAAGTCTTACCCAACCCTCTAACCACTCGTAAGATAGTACAGGAATGCAAGTCTTCCCTTTAGTCTGTAGACTCAACTCACCAAGTCCTCTCTGGGTTCCCTGGCACCACGGGCGAATGGAAAACACGATTGCCGATGAACTTGCTAGACAAGGATCAAAAGTGGCAGTCATGGGGCCAGAACTCACCTTGGGACTGCCCGTGTTCTTGGTAAGGACGGTTGGGTCTCTCGAAAGCACAACCACAGACGACATGACTGAGGTCAGTAAGAAATCCGCGGCATTTCTGTTTTCTCTAGACAGGAAAGACTGCAAACGACTTGTTGGCATACAAACGAGACAGCAGACACTTCAATAAGCAATTTAGTGTGCATGGGCTTAGTGAAGAAACCCTATGTGACGTCTGTGGACAAGTTGAAGACATTGCAGAGCTCTTCCCCTGGCAATGCCCTGCCTTTGCTCGGATCAGATGGCGGCTGTTTGGCGCTGATGTGTGGGGGCCGAAAACCTAATCTATTATAGAAGTGCTTGCTGGTTTTCCACCGGAAGACCAGGAAATCGCCCTAAGTGTAGGTTGCAGCTGGTAGGACAATGGACCAGCTTTCGAGAATGAAATGCGAACAGTATTGTACAGGAGTTGGTAGCATCACTAGTCATTGTTTTATGGAAACAAGGCTTATAGCGACTTCGACAAATATTTGTTTGAACTGCATTGGGGAAAGTCAAACATTCAGCGCCTACTTTGCGAGTGCCAGGTGCTTGCTTGATCTAGAGACTTAAGGTAAGTCAAACAGATGTACCAATATTTTCGTTTGCTTTTGTCTCTCTCAAGAATAACTCAAATGACAAATCTTGAGTTAAAATCGGGGTTCTGGTCTTTTTACCTATGTGATCTATGGGAGACTCGGTGATCACCTCTAACTTAGCCCAGGCACTGCAGGAGACTTTGAAAAATCATGTTTAGATATCTTTAGGCCTCCACTTCTTCTCCCTCTCCAAAGTGGAGTGGGATAGTCATGAAGCCGTCTAAAAGGCCGCTTACAGGCCTACGATAGCCTATGACAAATAAGGATATAAGAGAGGCCCTGGCAGCCAGTGAGGCGCAGCTCATGACTGCTAATATTGCAATTTTATTGACAGTCCGACGACCATGAAGAAATCAAGCCGTCAGCCAGTCAAAAGCTATTAGCTTCTGGGTCACAGCAAGCAATTACTCTATGTTACCGAGGGGGCAGGAGCACAACCGACCCTGAGATTGCATCTTACAATGTCAGGGACATCAACAGGCCAACAAGGAGAGAAACACAAAGATAGGGCAGAGACAGACAAGGCCACTGTCCAGCGGACACAGGCAGTTCTTTCATTTTTTTTATTCGTTAGTGGTTGGGATACACTGCACTGGAGCGCTCAGGGAGGACTTGCATTCCTGGACTACCTTGGAAGTGGTTAAGGGGTTACGTAAGGCCTTAAGCATAGCTTGGCTGTCGCTGCCGATGCATATTCTTCGCCCCTTCCATTTTTTTTTAACATTATAGCATTAGGATCGCAAAAGCTTCTGCCTCGGAGACCCATGCGAAATAACTTAAAGAGGTGTGAAGTCTAGAGTTACCGTCTTCCACCAAAGCCCCGGCCCCAGAGCTCTCCTTCGTCTTGGAGCCGTCCGTGAGAATCCGACCACATTCCCAACCCGGTACAGTTTCTGGCCAGAGCCAGTCTTGGACTGCGCTTTTTATAAGCGGCGCAGCTGGATCGTTGGTGACTCAGCATCAGACGGCATCTCCATGAGCCTTGTGTTATAAAAACTCCAGTGCGAGTTGAACCAGAGACCATTCCTTTTTAGTCGGGAGATGGCCTTGATTTTACAGTCCATAATGTGGATGTCAAAGGGAGAGAGACTAAGCAATGCATCGAGAGCAGAGTCATGCGTGCTGGTGAAGGCCGCTGTACAGTCGAGACAAACCGTTCTTTGAAACTTGGTGAAAGCAGCACTCACGTACTTGTGCGAAAGCTTGTTCCACAGAACGACTGATGCATAGGAGAGAAGTGGTCTTATCATTGCCGTATAAATCTTCAAAGATCTTTTTGGTGGTAGGTCAAAGGTTTTACCAAAAACTGACTTACACCGACAGAAAACTGACAACGCCTTGGAGGTTCTCAATTCGTGTTTTCCAAAAAATGTTTGCAGGTATTTAGCTTCATTTAAAAATGGAATGATGACACCTTTAAGTATTGGTCGAGTTAGACCCGTCTGGTTCCTCCTTCTCGTGAAGAGAGCAACTTCAGTTTTAAGAGGATTGACTATTAACGGCTACATCATCCGCGTAAGCACGGACGTAGGTGTTAGATCTGTTCAGGGCGAAAAGCAGAGAGTCGACCAGCATGCGCCGTAGGAGAGGTGATAGGAGGCAGGCATTGTTTACCCCCGACATTACATACTGGACACTGGTCACTGGTCTTTCAACCTTAGTGAAAGCAGCAGTATCGTAAGTTTGCCAAAGTGTGACAGTTGACATCATGCGAGATCGTGAATATCGTGGAGTATTAATGAGTTAAGCCATAGTATAAAAAAAAACCTACCAAACGCATATGGGGATCCATTCGCAAACTGAACTCGTTCGGAAGCACAACTCAAATGACAAATAGTGACTTTAAGAACTACTTGATAACTTCGGCACTACTGCCGACTTCTTTCTCCTAAAGAATTCGTCCTTGACATAATTGTGCGTATTCCTTAGTTTCGTATAGACATCCTCATCCACTCAGAACACCTTAACTGTTAAAAACTCGTCTTCCTTCGAAATTTCAGACAAAAAAAAAACAAAAGTCAGAACTTATCGGGAAAAGAAAATTGAACAAGTCTTCTAAATGACTACTTCAGGTAAGAGCACTCGATTCCAGGTGAAAAATTAAAATCTGATTTCTGTCAACGATGAAGTACTCCCGTTTCCCCGTTGCCTGCTCTGGCACTTGACGGATAAAGCCGGCAACGTTGTGCACATTGCTTCCCACATCGCATCGAGTTCAGGGCGTAACTTCGTTCATGACTGTGAAATTGACATGCTCCGTGCTAGAGCATATCCACTTTTTTATTCACCCTCTCCAGCGGCAGCGAACGAAACGCATTAAGCCCCGGCGTCAAAGTCACACAAGTGCCTCACTTCACTGCAGAACTGACTGATGTTTGCAATGCAGAGATGTCTCGTTATCCGCTCATGGGATTGTACACGAGTACCTGTCCCCGTGTAGGTGTTTGTCATGTATTTTTCTGTCTGCCTTTCAAATTTATTTAGTCGCATCCCGATGCCTCGAAGCACATCCATCCTGCATTTTGGGAGGGCGGTAGGTGGCAAGCATTAAAGTTCAAGCCTTTAAGAGTGATTTCAAGGACTCACCCGTCGCACTTTAAATTGATTGATATATGGCCACTGTATGTCAAGCAGAGGTAACAAAATGAGCTACTCCACACGGGCGTAAAATGAGGCGTGTGGGTGAGTGAGAGCGTTAACGCAATTTCGTCCTGGTTGGACCCAATTTTTCAACTAATCAATTTTCAATCGAATTTGCCGACCTACCGGTGCACAAATACAATCGGAAATGTTGTGCTGGAAATCAGATGAAATCATTAAACAACCTGAGTGAGTGTACATGTTGTGGTTGGGCAATGGACGGAAATGAGGCATGTGGCAGGTGATGTGGTTTGAACACAGAGTTATTTTATAGCGCCCTACTTGCATAAGATTGATTAAAACTCAATAGATCTTGGGTGTTTACGCCGAGACCAGAACGTCTTGTTCCAATCCCTAAACGAAATGGTCATTCATTTTGTGGTTTCAAGAAGGGATGTTACGGAGGTGGGTTTATCGGAGTCGGAGCCGACCTGTGCGGAGTCGGAGTTGATTCGCAGTCGGTCGCAAATTCAATTCTCAAAAATTTGGAAAATTCAATTCAAAGCAAGATAAAAAACACAGACTAGTATTAAAATTTTAAATAAATTAAATTATATTTCATAGACAGCAACTTAGCTCCTTTGCCGCCATCCAATTTGTTCCATTGTACGTTATATATCAAATTTACTTACTTACTTACTTACTTATCAGGCCGGCGACCCATGAAGGGTCAGAGCCTGAGCAATTGCTGCCTTCCATCGCTGACGATCTTGGGGACGCTGCTTCCAGTCATCAAGGCCAAGCTGTCTTGCGTCCGCGATAACTTGGTCTCTATACCGAAGGTTCGGTCGTCCTCTTCTTCTCGAACCAGGAGGCTCAGATTCGAAGACCCTCTTCGCTGGAGAGTTGATGTCCATGCGTCCGATTTGGCCGAGCCAGTGTAGTCGACGGATTTTTGCCTTCCGGACTACATCCACATCCTGGTACAGCTCGTAGAGTTCGCGGTTATGTCTTCTCCTCCATTCACCTTCCTCGCAGACGGCACCAAGAATCAGCTCTGCAGACTTGCTTATCGTCCAGCTTTCAGCTCCATAAAGCAGGACTGACAGTATAAGGGTCTTGTAGAGCAAGAAGTTGGTCCTTCGAGTCAGGAGTTTTGACCCCAGCTATTTCGACAAACCGAAGTAGCATCGGTTGCCAAGGGTGGTTCTACGTCGGATCTCCACTGTGGTGTCATTTGTGGAGTTATCGTTTGCCCCGAGGTGGACAAACTCCTTTATTACCTCAAAACTATAATTGTCGATTCTTACATTTTGTCCTAGGTGTTGTGTGACGGAACGTTTTTTAGTCGACAGCATATACTTCGTTTTCCCCTCGTTGATCTTAAGACCAGCTCGTTCCGCCTCTTCTTCAATTGCCGCAAAAGCCTCCGCTACGGCACGTTGGGAACGCGCGACGATATGGATGTCGTCCGCATATCCCAACAGCTGGACTGTTTTGTAGAAGATAGTGCCTTCCGTGTTTACCTTGGCCCGCCGCACTATCTTCTCCAGTACCAAATTGAAGAAGTCACACGACAGCGCATCTCCTTGCTGAAATCCGGTTCAGGTTTAAAACGGCTCAGAAGCCGTACTGGTACGTGCCGATTAGTGCGGTGCAAAACGGCTTTAGACGTTCACACAGTACGCTGGATAGGATCTTGTAAGCGACGTTGAGCAGGGATATACCTCTGTAGTTGTTGCACGAGGTAGGATCGCCTTTTTTGTGGATGGGGCATATGGAGCTGATATTTCAGTCGTCGGACATGCTCTTATATTCGGCAGATGATCTGGTGCATGCTCCCTACCAGAACATTGCCACCAGCCTTAAAGAGCTCCGATGGTAAGCCATCGAGCGGCAATGCAAGCACATATCGTTGGCCTTTGTGTTTGACGTAGGCAAACCGGAGATTCTCTCACATAGTCGCTCTTCGTAGACTCTGGCAATCTCCGGTGCACTCAGGCGTTCGTAATAGTCCTCTTTGACAGATTGTTCAGCCTCGTCGGTAGGGGCGTGTGCACATATAAGGCTGATGTTGTAGAATCTGCCCTGGATGCGGATCACAGCCAGGCGATCACTTATTGGTTTAAAGTCAATGACCTTCGACCTTAGCCGTTTTCCTACGACGTATCCGCATCCAAATGTGTGCAACCTTTTGTGACAGCTGTAATATATGTCGCACTCCTTCTTCTTCACTATCCCATGTCCTATCCAGCGTATTTCCTGGATCGCAGTATATATATATCGCAGGAGTGTAGAGTGTTCTTACATTCCAAGTGCACACTCGCAAATCGTTGTCCTTTTTCGCGCCGTGTCGTCGTTGTAAATCCGTCCGTAGATCCGAGGCTGCTTGCTCTCTCGTAACAGTTAGTTTTTCTGTGGGCGGGTTGTTAGCCCTCCGCATATATCAAACCATCATTACTTAATAATTGTTCGCTTGGAGCAGACCCTGGTGAAGCCGACAAAAATTGTCCTACGATTGGCTTCAAAATCTGGAAGTTTGTGTTTAATTTCTACCAGACCAAAGAATTTTCTGTCCATATGAGACGCCTTTCTCCACTGTATTCATTTAAAAATGCTCTCCAGAAGTAAAATCTTAGACAGACAAGAATGGAAAGGTGAGGACGTGCTTTGAAACGCTCGTCACTGAGAGCTTGTGGTGGGCTGATCCAATTCAATTCTTGACCTATTATTTACGGGAGAATCGCAACCCTTTTTCCGTGTCTCCGTGTCCGGTTTTTTAGTTTCACTACAGTCTAAATTTTCTGACAAATTCAATAATTGTAATTCTTTTGTTTCGGAAACTTGCATTTGAAGGTTCTGTTTGAGCATGTGAAAACAATGAATTACAGAAGAAACGTTGGCTTTCGCTGGAACACTGTCACTTATCCATCGAGCTGTAACCATTCTTCCGTCGAAATTTGTAGAATTTATTACTTGCTTGAATATAAGCAGATTGACTCCTTGATCTCAGTCAAACGTCAATTTGATCGTATAGAAGCTACTGTTCCACGTATTTATAAATAAAAGCGGATTAGATTAGGATAGGCAAATTCAATAGTTAATGATAATTTAATAGTAATACCTTGTATTGCAATCCTGTATCAACCTTTGGGTGTAAGGTTGCCCTTTTTGAACTTTTTGTAATTCAGACTGTGCAATCAGTGAGTGGCTAAAACGCGTAGTTTTGTTTTTGCATTTAGCTATTTTATTTAATTTTAATTGTTTTTACATATAGTTTAACAATTTATGATTTAATCATAACAATAATAATTGAGTGGCACTGCAGCCCACAAGGGATCAGGGTCTAGCTTCTTCAGCAACTACTCATGTTGTGCGTACTATTGTTCTCTCACGAGTAGAAGGGGTCTACAGTTTTTTGCCGACTCCGAACGGCGAGATTTGAGAAGCTTTTCAAAGACAATTGATGCCCTCTATGTGTTGTCAGCAACTCGAAAGAGGTGGTGCGGTGAAAAAATGAGAGGTGTCCCGTCCGGGAATCGAACCTAGACCTTATGCGTGTGGGTCGACGCACTTGCCCACTACGCCACGAAGACCAAAAAACGATCGATGATAATTGTAAATAAAACAGACAGTTTCCAGAAAAGTATTGTATTGGGAGTACCAATGAATTCGATCTGTTTTTTCTGTTTTTTGTGTTCCAACATTTTTTTTTATTGAAAACAAATTCGTCAAAAGTACGTCATTTAATGTATTGGCCGTCAGAAGCGACTACTTTTTCCTATCTCTCAGAAAATTTCTCTGGTATCGATCCAATCATTGAGCCATTCTTGGATTTCTCTAAAAGACCCGAATCAATGATCCCCCAAATCGAGGTGCATCCGTCGAAAAAGCCAGCAGCCGGAATGGGCAAGGTCTGGAGAATGCGGCGGGTGGGGAAGGCCTGTCATTGTTTTTGACCGCTACATCATATGCAGACCATTACCTTTAAGGCGTGGATGTTTTTCTTGGCGTCCACGGGTTCACCAGGCTCCGCTTAGTATTTGTTCTTCCAGGGGTTATGGAATTGTATCCACTTCTCATCCCCAGTCACTATCCGATGCAAAAATTCCTTCCTTTGATGATTTTAGGAATCAGTTCCGAGGTGAAAAATCGCCTTTCGACAGCTCTCCGTTTCAGCTCCTTCGGCTTCCCAATTTCGTTAGTTGAACGGAAATTATTTGCTGAGTCACTTTCTATGAATCTGTGAGTTCACTTTGCACAGATCTTGATCCAGTAGTTAGTTATACTTTATTTATAAATATATACATTAAAGCAACCGTTTAAATTTACAAAAGTTATAATATGGTATGGCCTAAGGCCGTCTACCAGAAGGACTTTATAATAACTTTAATTTAATAGATGTTTGACGAATATATTAGATTTAAAAGTCGCCTTCAACTATTCGGGATCTATAGCTCAATGCCAATGTCGTGAATTTATATAAGTTCTTCCAGCCGAGACGTCCATTCAAAATACTTAAAGCTTCGTTCAAATCGAGGCTAGATAGATAGAAATAAGAGACCTGATATCCGCAGACAACCGAACTCGATTCCTCCTCCAACTTCCTCCATAATGTCATTTATAAACAAAATTAATAGCAAAGTACTCAGCACACATCCTTGACGTAGTCCCATTTGTGTTTCAAAATCGTCCGACATATATTTACCGTCCCAAACATAAGCAACATTGCTCTCATACATTGCTTTCAGAAGATTCACTACTTTAGTTGAAACACCCAAAATATATATAAGTTATAAAATAATGCATTACGGTCAATCAAGTCGAAAGCAGCTGGAAGTTTCTCCTTTTTGCATTTTAAATTGTCGGCAATGTGGAATAAGGTGAATATCTGGTCAACAGTAGAGTGGTATGCTGCGTATGTTTTTATTGTTTACCCATTCTGTGAGTCTTTTAAAAACCAATGAGCTGAAAAGCTTCACTGAAGAATTCAAATAAGAAATGCCTCGATAATTTGCGGGGTTATCGTATGAACCTTTTTTTGTGCAGGGGATAGATAATTGATTTTTTTAGAACAGGTTGGCATATCTGCATTTTCGAAAATTTAATTAAATTCTTTTGTTAAAAACAGCACTAACTCAGAGGTGCAGTTGATATAGAACTCTAAAGGAATTCTGTCATCTCCTGGTGCCTTTCCAGTTTTTGTATTCTCCCAAGCTATTCGTACTTCCAAAACTGAAAACGGCGAATCGAGGTGCTCGTCTGTAAAGAGTGGTAGGGGTGCAAATACTGCAGTGTTTATCAACCTTTTAAAGTACTTTTGCAGCTCGAATGCTTGCAGGGAATAACCAATCTTATTTGGCCTTCCGTTAATTGCTTTGGCCGCCTTCCAGAATTCTGCAGAGGACATCGCCGAGTTTAGTTCCTCATTTAGCTTGCGTTTAGCAAGGCAGATCTGCTTATAATCTTTGCTGGCTGCTGCCTACATGATCTTAAGGACGGGGGTATTGTATTTTCTCATAAGTTGTAGAAAGGTTCCTTGCTTTAAAACATTCCCAATCAAACCATTTCTGCTTAAATTGCTCTTTTCCTTTATTGATTACTCGGATGGCCGCTTTCATTATCTCTGTTAGTATGGACATGTTAAGGTCGTCGTGCTGCATGCTCTGCTTTCTAATTTCTTCATTCAACTTATTTTGGTATGCCCTTAAAAAATGCGAGCTTTTATTCCAATGTAGCTTTGGTAATAGTTCTAGTGGTTCTGAAAAGGATATTTCCTCACTTGTTCCAAAATTGAATGAAATTTCTAAAGGCATATGACCTGATAAAATTTGCTGTCCTACTTTGAAATTCGACAACAGGGCATTCCATCTTCCAGCTACCAATCCATAATCAATGACGGAACACGCTGTGCCTCTAATGAATGTGAATCACCTTCGCAACTTCCATTCAATAATCTAGCATCTAATGAGTCCGCAAAATCCAGTATTTTAGCTCCTTTACTATCGCCGACATCATCCATTGACTGACGGGTTGAATTGAATATAACACCAGCAGATCCACTTGAAAAATTGTTCTGCGAGCAGCCAATTCTTGCGTTAAAGTCACCAACCAGCAATAAATCTTCAGAGTTCAAAGAAGTAAGCCCGTCGCAAAGTTTGTCGAAGTCCCTTTGTCAGTGATTGCAATTCAGGTAAACCGGAATAAACTGTACAGCACAATCATCATTAATGACCTCCAAGATATCAATTCCTTCTGTGTGCACAAAATTGAACGATATTCCATCAAGACCTTTTCGATAACCAAGCAGTTGCCTTCCACTTCCTCTTCCATACAGATTTGTTTTCACCGCTGGTATCTCAAATTTGTTTATCTCTTGATCCAGTAAAGCTTCCAATTCCTCATCTTCGAACTTTTTGGGTTGGCCCAGAAGCTCTTTGTCTTCAACACTAAAATTACCACTTTTGAAGCGTCGAAACCAGTCTCTCTCTCCCCACATCGGTCGCAGGAGATTAATCATCAGCTTCTACAAGTAAGCATTCGATGGGCTTTAGCTCCACTTCTCATCTAATTGTAAAATAAGCAAAACTTTCCCCAAATATTGTTTATGTAAGGCAAATCAGGGCATCTTTGAAGAGGCAGGAAACACTGTTGTTGTCTGAAACAGAAGGCGCTGATGCACACTTATTATTGTTGACAATCGTCCCACCTTTCCGATAAAGTAGGTAATCACTTCCAAGATCAGCCAAAATTTGCAGGTGACAAGCCGACATCGAAAATAAATTTTATTAGCTATCAGAATGGCTTCTGCGTGAACATATGGGCAATGATACAGAATCCCGAAAGACCCAAAATGTCAAGAAGTGAAATGCTTGAAGTGCCCCACAATCCCGAAAGGACAAGAATCTCGAAATTATTAAATTTAACTCCTTTCTATGACAAAAATGGATATGGGGAAAATTTGGCACAAACTCAGGTCCTGCAGCGATCGCAGGTACACTCATTCAACAGCGGTGGGTTGAATGAGGGTACCACGTCCCCCAAAAAAATCTAACGGTTTCAAAACTGCCTCGATGGCCAAATGATGTCACCAAAATGTGAAATGCGAGAACAGGAAACTTCTCACGCAATAAAGCCATAGTTGGGCATATTGTGTGGCTTGTTGCCACGTTTTGTTGGAACCACCAACTTCATCCTGGTCATAATCTTCATTTGCCGATTACGACTCAACCAAATCATCTGTCTGCTTATTGACATCTTCGAAGAAATGACACCTTAAGACTTAGAGCACACCAAACAGTACTCCTGCCTGGATTCAATGGCCTCTCTCCGATCACATCTGTATCTTCCCAGCCCTATATGCAGCAGCTCTATTTTTCGCAACGATATCCGTTTGAAATCTAAGGTACTAAAGCGCATCACATCTTGACAACATTTGACGTTCAATTTTTCCCTAGTTGGGGTAGCCTCTAGAATTTTGTTGAGGGCATGTTATACATCCTTTGAATGCTCACAACGGGTGCAAAAATGATTAACAAAAATCTCTCTCAAAGGAATACACAACTCATTAACGCAAAACAAAAACATCGCCTAGGTCAGAGTTAAAACAGGTCTGTCATGTTGTCCTTTACCGCGGGTGGTTTTCCCTTATACTGTCATTGCCTAGAGTTGTTCCCCTCCAACATCGGAGTCCTCTTCTTAATCACCACTAATGGGTAAACACAGTTTCGCACTCACAATGTTATGAGTCCAACGAGCCATCAGCCACCAAAGACAGTTTTTTTTTTCAGGTGTAAGACAAGTTTCAAACACGCGCTAAACACAGTTCCCCTAGCAGCAGCTTACACGTATGTCCTCAGCGGGTTCGAGTTAATGTGGAGAATGCTAGTCAGAAATTTTCAAACTTCAGAGTGAGTGTGTGAACTGTAATTCAATTAATTCCCTCAACATAACTTTCATTAAAAACAGTTCAAAGTTTTGCTGCACTGACGCGGTTAATGTGTCGACTTACAAATACACTTACTGACGGCACATTCAATGTTCCACTTGGCTGGTTGAAAACGCTTGTTGGGAGTTGGAAAAGTTTGCAGGACCGGCTTACACTCTCTGTCGACAAGCATGTAGAGTGCCGAAACTCAATGATACGTTATTCACATTTCAGAGAAAGATTTCAATTGAATGGGAGTTGTATGCCTTTTGCCTTGGTGCTTGGGAGGGTATGATGCTATTTTTTTTTGTTGGAGGTTTGGAAACACTGCCCTAGAGCAATCAGACTCGAAAAATGCTTCAGTGAACCTACATTTAATGTAATTTCTTGGACTTCAAGTCCTTCTATGATAAAGAGCCTAAGTTTTGAGCTCCAAATAGTCGCCACATGATCCGAGTGAAGGTGAAACATTTGCAGAGGATGCGCTTTGCAGTGTCTTCACCTTCTCTACAAGCGTCGCAGGGGGTATCATCGCTTAGCCCAAGAACACTTAAGTGCTCAGCGAAGGTAAGGTTTCCCGTTTGTACTTCAAGAAGTCGTCTGCAGTCTTAACTAGAGATCAGTGGCGTTCGGGCAGAAGAAAAACTGCTAAGCCATCGGGCCGTTCGATCACTACTCAGAAAAAAGGACAAATTTGGATCAAACAGTGTCAAATGCAGAAAATGGTGGCAATAATTTTTTTGGAGGACAGAACAGTCTTCGCCTTCCTTGGACCACGTACTTCTACCACTTGCTCTTACTCCACTATCATGTTATCTGATTCAAATCCTTTATAAAGGATGTTCCAACAAAAACGCAAGATTTAAATTTTAAATAAAACGCAGATATTTAAAAAAATCGTGAAATCGTAAAGTAGACAGGTTGAAGTTATGTGTGGAATAACACATCGGCCAGATGGCCGCCGCGGCTTTGCTGGCACATACGCGATCTTTTCATGAAATTTTCAATGACCGTTTTGCATAAATGCTGCAGTATTTCATTAATGCAGCGTCCACTTTCCTCTTTTAAAGCTTGATTCGTCGTCGGCTTATTCGCATAAACCATCGACTTCAAAAAACCCCAAAGAAAAAAGTCCAATGGTGTTAAATCGCACGATCTAGGCGTCCAATTCTGGTCTCCAAAACGCGAAATAACACGACCGGGAAATGACTTATGCAGCAATTGGATGGTTTCGCTGGCTGTATGAGATGTGGCGCCGTCTTGTTGAAACCACATCCCCTCCACATTCATTTCTTCAATTCTCGGCACGAAAAAATTGGGTTTCATTTCACGATACCAAACACCATTGATTTTCAGAAATAAGGTCCAATGATTCCTCCAGCCCAAACTCCACACCACACAGTGGCACGTTGAGGATGCATTTGCTTCTCGTGAATCACTCAAGGATTTTCCTCGCCCCAAATGCGACAATTCCGCTATTGACGAAGCCATCAAGATGGAAATGGGCCTCGTCACTAAAAATGATTTTATCGGCAAAATCAGCATTTTCATGTTGTCTCTCCAATATCCAATGAACGAACTCCCTTCGCTGTGCATGGTCAGCTGGCTTCAGTTCCTGAGTCCATTGAACTTTGTATGCATGAAGATGCAAATTCGCTGCATAGTGGATTTGGAAACACCAATTTGCTGAGCTCGGTGTCGAATTGAGGTGGATGAAGTTGAGCGACATCATCACGAACTGCTGCGATATTTTCGGTCAATCGACCTGGTCGAAGGTGCGTTGTTGTCTTTGCATCAGTTACAGACCCAGTTTCAGCAAAACAGTTGACTCTTTTGCACCAGTGTTGTAATTCCAAATTGACTGTAGCCGCAAAACTTTCACCATTTTGGTAAAACAATTTCACAATGAGAATGCGTTGTCCATTCGTGTAGCGCTGCATTTTTATTAACCTTATACCTTCTACTAACAAACAATAATAATTGTTTAAATGTCAAACAATGACAAATCACATCAGCACCAAACAGCCGCCACCTGATCCGCGCAACGGCGTAACAGTGCCCTTCACGTGTCGCATAGGATGCCATCACTAAGCACTTATGTAAGTGCCTGGGGTGATGCGGCGTCCCTTTAGTACACCAAAAAGCAGTCTGCAGTCTTCCCTGTCTAGAGATAACAGAAATGCCGCGGTTTTCTTGCTGGCGTTTGAGACCGTGCGCTTGGCCAGCTTGCATTCTGGAGAGTCATGTCATCTCTGGTTGTACTGCCAAGAGACCCCCCAAACTTCGATGGAAGCCCTAACCAAGGACACGAGCAGTCCCAGGCTTGGTTCGGGTCCTATGAAGGCCAGTTTTGATCCTAGACTAGCAAGTTCATCGGCAAACTTGTTTCTCATTCGCTTCTCGGTGTCCCGGGACCCAGCCAAGTCGTTGCGAATTTAGTCCGCCGACCAAGTTAAGGGAAGACTTGCATTCCTGTTCTATCTTGGAACTGGTTGAAGGGTTAAGTAAGGCCTTTGGCACAGCTTGGCTGTCGCTACAGACGCAGATAGCCCGCCCCTTCCGTCTTTGCTTCACAATAACTTAACCATTCATTTAGCATCTAATATGGCCTTAGCGGCATCATTTCAAGAAGCAGAAGTTCACAATACTATGCCAAGTTGCCAAGTACCCATCCCCCGGGATTCGTCAACTCTGTCAGCGTGCCTATGGAAATGTTCAGTTCCGGGTAGTGGGTACCTCTTTTATAAATTTAACTCTCAGTGAGGGATGTTGTCTAAAGCAGTGCCACAATGACTCGAAAGTATATTGTATTTGAATTGAGGAAGAGCTGCCCATTTACTTTACATGGACACCACAGTTCAAATGCTTGACAACACCCAAGGGATAGTATTGGAAGCTTCTGCACTTTCTAAATACCATCACCTCTAATAGGATAAAAAAACTCACACAAATGTTTTTCCTTGAGAAGATGAAGAGAGCTGTGTTAAGCTGTATCGTCAGATGACTCTCTAATTCCATTGCCTTCTGAGACCAGCCAACCAACGTCCTGAATTTCATTTCTGTGCTCATGTTCTTATCCCTTCTAATATATTCCCGCGTATTGTGCCCTTTATTCCAAGCCGAACACTAGTTCAGGTCCAAGTCAACATCACTCAAATAAACTCCAACTCCAGCTCCAACCAAAGGATTTAAAGTCAGACAACGAAAACTACTTCTGGATCCCATCGGCTCACAGAGGCCTCTATGAATATTCAATGCACATCAGCGAGAATTCGAACAGCTCTGGAATAACTGATGAGAACCCCTTGTGCGTCTGATTTTTCGATCTGAGGAGCACGACCCCCAACCGCCACTAGTTGCGTGCTGATTATCGAACCGAAAACACACACGGCATGAGGCAGCCACACTCCACAACTTGGTGCCCAGTTTCAATTAAGTCTGCCAGGGCAATCATGCGTTTATGACATCATTCGGTTTGACGTTTGATTGAACATGACACGCTCTTGGTGAGGTAGCTGACGCGGAACTCATATCCCCGACCAGATGACAGCCGTTAAGCCACATACGTCCGAGTAGCCCAGAATGTGCCCCATCAATAAATTACGCGCTCAGCCAGATGGGGCGTCCCGCGGCAGACACATCGTAATCGCCGACTGAAGGTGCCACACGCACATCCCCCCCCGGTCACGCTGTGATGTGTCCATTAGAGGTTGGCATTAAGTTGCCACGGATTGCTTTCGGCTTGACTAATTGCCAAGCAACTGCTGGCTGGCTGGTGTCTGCGTATGCGGCAAGGTCATTGGAATCCAAATTGAGGGGGTGGCACTCGTGTGCCCCCCCACCCCTCTATCAGCGGTACTCGAAGTCATAATTTTTTACGAGAAATCGACAGTCATCAACTCGCGAAGCAGCTGGAATTACTTTCCGTCAAAATGATCATCACCGATGGGAGTGCGAGTGCGAATGTGTGTGAGTGTGTGTGTGTCCTTGGGGCATCCTTTGTGCATCTGTTTAGATTCAAATCTTCATAAAGTCAGGCAAACACTCGTTACAACAAAATTTTAAGGTAAATGACACATTTTATGGCTACATAAAGCGCGAGTACATTTTGCATGTGTGTGTGTACAACCTCTGTGTGTGCGTGTGACCTTAATGGATTCGCATTACCAAGGTGCCGACTGAATGACAGTGCTGGGAGTGCTAAGAACAGCTTCCGCGCCTACCTAACGCGGTATTAGCAGAGAGTTTCAAAAAGGATTTCCAGTTATGGCGGCAGTCTGGCATTTTATTAACTTATCCGGACTGATAGCGGCGTTGCGGGATGCAGCCATTTGCGGTCTGTCGGCGGAGTTTTTGTGAAGTGCGTTAATTAATGTTAGACGGAAGTAATTGGATTCTTGGCAGCGTTGAGAAACGATAGGATAGTTCGATTTCGTCACTTTCAGGACCTGAGTTGACAAAACTTCATTAGCTCAAAGAAGAATCGACAGCATCTAGAGCGGGTGATGTGCAACAAGTTTTCGAAGACATCTTCAGATGACTGAATGAAAGTCACCAGGAAAACGAAAGGACAAAGTTTTCAACGACTTTCATCGCAGAAGTGTTTCTCGTCAGGAAATCGATCTGTGGGAGGAGGAACTGTGAAGGGTAGTCTCCCTTTCAACAAACTTAATAGGCTTTCTCTTCACCTCTTTGTTGCGTGCTACTGGTTGCGGTTATGGCAATCTGTAAGGCACACCCCTAACATAAGATTCACGTAATTTCCGCTCGTGATATTCGAGTCCTCGCGGATAGGCATAAAATCCTCGGGATTAATCTCAATAAATTCTGAGGTGGCAAGCAGATAACGCTCATTTTATGATGAGATAGTGAAGTGGTTTGTCAGCAGCACTAAATGACGATCCATGGGAAGACGCAAACTTCAAACTATGGTAAGCCAGATGAATTTTTAAAGAATTTAGAAGCTACCACAATGACTTGTAAATAAAAACAGGATGAGTTTGCGTTTAGATAAGACTTCCGGGAATTGGCGGGTGAAAATAAATAGAAGGACCGGCCCATTTCTATGTTGCAGTGTTCTACAGACTAGACTTAAAAGGAAGTAAATGTCTATAAGCCAAAGGACAGTGAATGCAGAACTGCATTGCTCCACGATTGATTTCAGTTCTCGTCGGCGTCAGATCAGGTCCTTGGCTAGTTTGCAGCGGCCGCCGACACATCAAAAGGAAAAAGAAAAGAGGTGTTTCTTGCGCGAGGGTTAGGAGAGCTTCCTGCTCCTCCGTCGTTACCTTAGGGTGAAATTTTACATTAAGTATTCTTCACACTCAAGAGGACTAAGATGATAATGAATATATTATATATAGAGAGGGACAGATATTCTGTGATTGTATTGCATCCTCATTCAAGTTTTGATGATCAAGAACGACACTCGTAACTTAAAACACGGTCGACACCCATCTTAAAATCCTTGTCCATGGCCATCCATTATGCGATAAGAACAGACGACTATGGAGTGCAGGTTAGAAAAAGAAAAATGCGATTACACACGATTTGGGTAATCTTTGCACCGCACACACATCTACGGGAATGTCATTCCTGCGGTTTTACAAGCCATTCACACAGTGAGAGCTGCTTTCTTGTTTGTGGGAGGATATACATAATTTTCAGAGTGAGAACCTCTATCGTCCGACCATGTGGTGCAACAGCATTAGGTAACCACATCACCGACACCACAGGTTCCTGTTTCCAACTTCATTACCCATCCACACAAACAAATCCAAACCACAATTAGAGTTTAGTTGAACAGCTTATTCAACGGCTGAGTCTTTCCGCGTCAATCCGAATTCAAGCTGAATATTTCTATTTGGAATTTTAATAACCTGTGATGGCCATTTAAACGCAAAGCTGCTTTTTTGATTTCTGATCCATTTATGCCCCAATTTTAGTTCACGATGTTGCCTTTGAAAATGCGAAGATTGTAAGCAGCGTACTGGCCACAGATAACAAATAAGTGTCTCTTTTATATATCCCGCTTTAGCTAAAATGAGACTTGTGTTTGCTTTTTATTTTTCGGTTGCAAGCACTACTATCCAGGATGCTGTGAACGCAGTGTCCAACGGAATATTGCCGTGATTGTTGTAGTGGTGGTTGTTAAGTGATCCCAAACATTTGACAACAATTTTCAAGCTTCAGGTAAAAGCTTTGTGGTTGGCCAATTTTGCGCTTCCAACTTAATAATAATAATTGAGTTGCAATACAGCCCACAAGGGACCAGGGCCCGGCTTCTACAATAACTACTCTTGTTGTGCGTGCTACTCGTATTCTCTCACTCACGCCAGATTTGAAAAACTTTACATAAGCAATAAGTCTCTTTAAGTGTTGTCAGCAATTCGAAACAGGTGGTGCGGTGGGGAAAGGCGAGGGAATTCAACCTGGGACCGTGTGAGCCACTACACCACGGCGCTACCATTTTGAAGTCACGAAATGAAGGACTATGTGCATTGCTCTGATTTTGCGATTGCTTTTTATTCTCGTTTGAGACCGTAATTGAACCAATTTAATGGTTTCGTTTTCACACACGAAATTGTTATATTTTTAGTTGGTAAAGGGTGATTTTTTAGGCAATTTTTTAGGCATTTTTTTGGCAATACTGATTTAAGCAACTGACGCACGTTTCGTGTTTTGTTTCACTGTCAAACATTTTCAGTTTGGTCTTTAATTTAACCATGAATCGTCTTACAAACGAACAAAGCTTGCAAATTATTGAATTTTATTATCAAAATGCGTGCTTTGTTAAGTAAGTTTATCGCGCGCATCATTGTGTTCACCGCCGAAGCTCATTTTGGCTCAATAAGCAGAATTTCGATTTTGTGGTGACCATCAGTCAGAAGCATTGCAAGAGCTACCAATGCATCCAGAAAAAGTCACAGTTTGGTGCGGTTTATGGGCTGGAGGCACCATTGGACCATACTTCTTCAAAGATTATGCGAATCGTAACGTAACTGTAAATGGTGAGCGCTACCGTGAGATGATATCCAACTTGACTTGCATGACATGTGGTTTCAACAAGACGGTGCCACATGCCACACAGCACGCGCAACAATGGACTTATTGAGAGGCGAGTTCAGTGAACGTTTTATTTCACGTTCGGGATCGGTCAATTGGCCGCCTAGATCGTGCGATTTAACGCCTTTAGACTATTTTTTGTTGCTCATGTCTATCCACAAGCCCGCTTCAATTGACGCATTGGAAGACAACATTGAAGCATTTATTCCTGAAATACCGGCCGAAATGTTGGAAAGAGTATGCCAAAATTGGACTAAGCGGATGGACCATTTGAAGCGCAGTTAGGTCAACATTTGCATGAAATAATCTTCAAACATCAAATTATATGGATCGTGCTATCGGTTCAAATACAGATTTTTAGTATTTTTTTGAATTTTGTGTGTTTTCTTTTGTATCGTTCCTATAGCTTTTAAAAAATCACCCTTTGCGACCCCATGCCATCTTTACTGTATTTTTGTCTGTTTGCTGTCTTCAAAACATTTTTGTTTAAAAACCCACTCAAAGTATTGTCCGTCGGAAGCGACTTGTTTTTGCCCATCTCTATAGTAATTTTCGAGTACAATCTATAAAAGATGAATCCCATCTGGTGTCGAACCAAAGATTGTGGCATTCTTTGATTTTTTCAAAAGACCCCAACTGGTGACCAACTCAAATCGTTCTGCATTCGTCGAAAAAGCCTGTAGTCCGAAGAATCAAGGTCGAGAGAATACGGCAGGTGGGGTAAAATCTCCCATTTATGCCGGACTAGGTTTTAGCAGCTCATAGTACACCACAACCGTCTGGTATCAACCATAAGCAGAGCAATATCTTTGATCCGTAGAGGTTTTTATTTGGCGTCGATGTAGACAATCATGGAACGGGTTTAGCTTAGGTATGTTTTCTTCTTGGCATTATCGTTGTATATCCACTTTTTAACTCCAGTCACAATCCGGTGCAGGAATCCCTTAATTTGGTGTCTTTCAAGAAGCAGTTCCGAAGTGAAAAATCGCCTTTCGACATCTCTCGGTTTCAACTCGCACGACACCCAATATTCTTGCTTTTGAAAAAATTAAAATTTCTTTAACGGAACGGAAATTGTTTGTGAGGCCACTTAGCATTTTGCAGCTCTTGATCCAGTAAAGCCTCCAATTCCTCATCTTCAAACTTTCTGGATTGGCCCAGACGCACCCTTTTTGATGCATCGAAACCAGTCTCTCTCTCTCTCTCTCCAGGTGTTTCCCTCCACTGATGGGGAATTTTAAGATTCAATGGTGAAATAACATGTACTTCCTCCTGAAATGCGCAATCGTCTGTTTTCTCCTCTGGGATGGTCGCATCTGGTCTGGGATGGATGGACGAACGGAGGTCGTCTTCTGCGATGGTGGCGTTTTTTTTTTCCTTTTTTCCGATGACCTCGTTAATTTTCTGGTTAAGAGCATTTTGATTTTACCTTTTTTTCCAGCGCAAAGTTGTAATGGTGATGAACCGGATGACGAAGTGCCGTTCAACTTGCACTTGAACTAATATCCGAGTGAGTTATGATGCTGTGCTGCATACACCCGTCAGTATGTGTGTTGTTAGCTTTTACCCGCTTGTCCATTCTTCATAATGCCCTTTGGATCTGTGTCCTGAAGCTTGCTGTGAGCGTCCGCACCCTTTCTTCTGCTTCGGTGTGAAGGATGCGTCGCTGTTGCCTGTCCTTCTCTGGCCCTATGTTCGCGTATTAATTCATGCTGCCGTTGGGTATGCGCCTATAAACTCACAAGTGACCTTGGGTGCGCTAGCATATTGTATGTACTCATTCTTAACTCTTGCATACTAGTCAAACTTACATAGTCCATTACTGGCACTCTAAGCCAAACAAAACTAAAAACTATGTCTCTCAATGTCACATCATTTTCTAGGTTTGTGCCTTAGATCCGTGCAAACGCCCAGTCAGCTACAGTCGACCGACTAGGTCACAGCTGTCCGCAAACAACCCCGGGTCTAAGTAGCACGACGATGAGGTTTGCTAGCCTGTTCCCAACCAGCTAGGCACGGTGCTGCGGTCTGCAATATGAGGGCGGGAGATAAACCTGTTGACCTTAGTTGAGATGCTTATCCATAACGCTACGATCGACGAGTAAGATCTGAACAGCATCTTTATATGTATCAACCAATCGTTCTGATCCAGGAAGACGAAGGGTGGGACAAAACCGGTATGGCGTACATCTTCATGGTACATGGGGTTTGAGTTAATTGAAGAAGTTCATCGCTCTCTTAGTATGAGACGGTACAACTTTACCAGGAAAATGTCCACCTTCATCAGGTTCGCCTGGTTGTAAGGAGCTCCTTGGAGTAGAAGTTTTTGTACTCCGACTCATATTTGATAAGGGTGCAGACAAGCCTTGATACCATATGGAACCACTGGGGGCAATCAAAGGTCAGCATTTGCCCGATATGGGCCATGTAGGGAATCGTCTTCATTCTCGTATCGCGTTGGCTGCTCAAAGAAGTATTTTTTTTTCTTAAAATAAAGAGGCTCTCTTAAAATTTTTGCAAAAATATTGATACTGATCCAAACAGATCTCCAGGTACACTTCGGAGTGCCAGTGGCTGACCTGTGAGAATTGAGGCATTAGAAAACGGGCGTCCGAAAAGAATGTTTTCCGATTTCTAAAAATTTTAAAACATCGCAATAACGCACAAAGTCACGCTGCAAAAGGATGGCCGTAACTTCAGTCTTCGGAGCTGTTCTGTACGCCAGTCATTTGTGTGCGCAATTGCATGGCGGAGAGAACTCATGTAAATATTGAATAGGATCGGTGAATTAACCGTTCCTTGTTATAGGACATTTCCCACTGGGAATATACCGGTAGAGGTTGCATTGCCGTTTTTCCCGATGAATCAATAAGCATACTAACAAACTGATACAGCAGTTAAGCGTGTAGAAAAGTCCTACCAACCGTCGCAAGCCTTCTTCAAGTCAACTAGGTAGACAACCGTGCATTGCTTCTTTTACCTATTCCATTGAATATCCGATATCAGTTTCGACCCGCCAAGAATAGTGTTATGGCCAGCTATATAGTAGTACAGTCCATATAATTTAATGTTTGAAGATTATTTCATGCAAATGTTGACCTTGACTGCGCCTCAAATTGTTCATCCACTTAGTCCAATTTTGGCATACTCTTTCCAACATTTCGGCCGGTATTTCAGGAATAAATGCTTCAATGTTGTCTTCCAATGCGTCAATTGAAGCGGGCTTGTGGATAGACATGAGCCACAAAAAATAGTTTAATGGCGTTAAATCGCACGATCTAGGCGGCTATTTGACCGGTCCCGAACGTGAAATAAAATATTCACCGAACTCGACTCTCCATAAGTTCATTGTTGTGCGTGCTGTGTAGCATATAGCACC
This sequence comes from Eristalinus sepulchralis, assembly GCA_944738645.1. Taxonomy (NCBI): domain Eukaryota; kingdom Metazoa; phylum Arthropoda; class Insecta; order Diptera; family Syrphidae; genus Eristalinus; species Eristalinus sepulchralis. The sequence continues at coordinate 48,433,358 of OX122882.1, forward strand.
GTCTTGTTGAAACCACATGTCATGCAAGTCAAGCTCTTGCATTTTGGGCAAAAGAAAGTTGGATATCATTTCGCGGTAGCGCTCACCATTCACAGTTATGCAACGATTCGCATCATCTTTGAAGAAGTACGGTCCAATGATGCCACCAGCCCATAAACCGCACCAAACTGCGACCTTTTCTCGATGAATTGGTAGCTCTTGCAATGCTCCTGCCTGATATTCACTCCAAAATCGACAATTCTGCTTATTTGCGTACCTATTGAGACAAAAATGAACTGACCATAAAATGGAAGAAGCTAAAAAATCACCCTCTACAATCGCTCATACGCACTCACTGTTGTTTTTTGCTCCAACTTTTGGTTATCACTGCTACTCCGCTACTTTCGTTTAGTTTTCAATTTGTTCTTAAATTTGTATTACTGCTGTTAAGGGGGATTTTAGTCACATCTTGTGAAGAATACTAAAATAAGGAGACGTTGGATTCAGGACAACACACATTCGAAATCCATGACTAGAGTCTTGACTTTGAATGACCTTGCAATGACTTTCGAATTTCCATTGTCGTTGTATTTAACCAGACTCCCACTGTCTTGTCTCATACCTTGGTTACCGCCTTGCTCTATGAGACAGTGTAGGTCTTCCTCATTCCATTCCCTTCAAAACACCCATCCTTTCAATATGACAGCATTCCACGAAGCTTAATGCGCTCTAATACCTTGTGAGATATTTACGAGTAAATGCGTACATCTTCTCCTCACCTGTCATCGGCTCATAACACAGATAACCACATGTTTGAAAGCATTCTGAGCCGTACAAGGCTTAGGCATTCGTCATTTTAACTGAGTATCATCACAAAAGTGACGAAGATAAACGACGGCATGCAAATTTGGCAGAAGCATAAATCATCTTAAGACGAGCCAAGAACCCGGTTCATATGCAAAACGAATTAATGATGTCTCTGCAACAAGAGCAACGTCCTACATCCTGCCACGTGGGTGATTCCGTTCCACTCTGCATGAACGTATTCAAATGTTGAAATCGATTTTTAGAAAAAAAAAGTATCTTTAATATCTTCTCACGGCGGTGGGTCATCCAAACGAGTTGCATACATCAGGCTGGTGTTTGGTTCTGGTAACATTACAATATTGTTCATTGTCCTTCAGCAACGCACCACAAACACACTCACTCAGTGAGTCAGTGACAATTAATTCATTCCCCCCAGCTGTCCAGTGTCCCTTGCGATGATTGATTTTTGTGAATGTCTCCCCTCCTTGCTCACATTCTCATTTCATTTGACAAAGAATCCAATCAGGAGTTCACGTAATTGACGACATTTAGTTCCGTTCATCTGGAACTCGTCCGAGAGCATGTGTGTATGTATGTGCTTTGAGGCGGAGGGTGTGTGAAGCGATGAAGTAAAAATAACGAATTTCCCATCACCGGATGCGAACCTTAATTGAGTTGCTTGCTCGCACCAGATGCTTCACTTCACAGGACATCACCTCAAGGTTGTCGCCATTGAAACAGGCGAAACAAATCGTTTGTCATTTATTCTTGACCTTGTCGCCAGAAGCTCATCAATTTCTTGGGATTTCTGAAGAACAATGGGATTCTGTTCGATTGGTGTCGCGCCTCTCCTCCTGCACAGAAGTCACTCAGTTGAAGTGGGATTTCCCAGAAGTGAAACAGGCACCGATGTGATTACAATGAAGGCGACAAAAATAAATCCTTTCATGAATTTAGAAATTCTACCAGGAATTAGTATTTTCTGAGAAAATTCAAAGCTCTTGCCACTAGATGGCTTCCTTTAAAGAGTTCAGGACACATTTAAGGTTGTATTTGAACGGGGCAGATTATGTCAATGATTTGGGCGATGACGGTGTTTTTCTTAAGGACGCCTATGTAATCTGTTGATCACTGCTCAGGCTTGCTGTTGCAATATGATTTAGATGCGTGAGTAAATTTGAGGATATTTTTATTCGTTTTCGATTGGTGCTACAGTCCAGGGTTGACCTGGGTCTCACCCAAAAAACTCTCCCCAGCCAACACGATCCGTCGCCAGTTGCGCACCCAAAGTTGATTTATTGATTGTGAAGAAAAGGTGAAAGGGGCGATGTCTCGTACGTCTCCAGTCTGGCAATCGTCTCTTAATTTGGTCGGCAGACCCAGACTTGTCTGGGTCCCGTGACACCACGGACGAATGGGAAACGAGATTGGCGACGAACTTGCTAAGCAAGGATCAAAAGAGGTATTCATGGGACCAGAACTTAGTTGGGACTACCCGCGTCCTTGGTGAGGGCTTTCGTCGACGGTTGAATCTCCCAACAGCACAACCAGAGATGGCATGACTCTCCAGGAAGCAGGCAGACCAAGCCCATGCTCCCAAACGTCAGCAAAAAATCCACGGCTTTTCTGCTATCTCTAGATTGAAAAGACTGTAGACGACTTGTTGGCACACAAACGAGAAACTTCACCTTCGCTAAGACTTAACTGCTTAGCGCAGGTGCTTGGGCTTAGTGAAGAAATCCTATGCGATGCTTGTACGAATCAGCCGGCTGCTCTTTGGCGGTGATGTGGTGGGAGCTGAAAACCTAGGCAGAAGGTCCTGCTAATTTTCCTCCGCAAGACTACGAAATCAAATTAAATGTAAGGTTACTGCCTGTTTTAGATTCTGTGCGCTATGCGTGCTATGCTCCCCAACCTCCAACAAAATTAGAAAAAAGTTGGTTGACGCCCTTTTTCAAGGGCATTTTGGGACGTCCTCTATAGCGTTGTTCCATTGGTTCGGAAACAAAGACTCTGCGGGTCTGAAGTGTGTTGTCCATTCGCTCTACGTGACCACCTTAAACATTGGATCCGACGACGCTTAACAAAGTGCACGGGCAGCCCGTACAGTCGGTGGTTGAATCTTCTCCTCAGGCACAACCTCTCTCCCAAAACGACAAAGGACTACGTCATTCACTTTCAATAGAGCCCATGTTTCTGCTCTGTAGAGCAGGACGGGGTTGACCAAACGTGGTGGCACGACTTTGGACTGAAACTGGAGAAGTGTTTACCTAGCACTAAGCCGTGCACTCATATTGTAGGTGCTCTACAGTTTCATTGCAGTCCCTGCATAAGTCCCTAGTCCAAGTTTGTAAGCATGAAAATCTATGAGACAATGCTTCGTGGTTAAGCCAACAACCATAATGTAGCGCACAGTGGTGCCGCAGCGGAAAATAATACGTAAAATGAAATAATTTGCTCAGCCATGTGGTATCGGTTTTTCGATTCAACATATTTGAGAACTGGTCGCCGTGGCGTAGCTGTAAGTGCGTCGACCACCGCGCAGAAAGTCTGGGTTCGATTCCCGGACGGGACACCTCGCATTTTTTCACGGCACCACCTCTTTCGAGTTGCTGACAACACTCAAAGAGTATCAATTGTCTATGAAAGGCTTCTCAAATCTCGCCGTTCGGAGTCGGCAAAAAACTTTAGGTCTCTTCTACTTGTTAGAGAACAGTAGCACGCTCAACACGAGTAGTTATTGTAGAAGCTAGGCCATGGTCCGTTGTGTGGCACTACAGCCCTAAATTATTATTATTATTATTATTATATTTCAGAACTTAGAAGGCCAAAATTTTGTTGACTTCTAATGAAGCGTTACGGTGTATGTACGTCTAGCTTAAAGTTGGGAGTGAAAAGTGAAATTTTAAAATTTGGACGTTTTTTCAGGACAATTCGATGTGGCATATTTTTTTAAATACCTTGGATCATGACGTTATTTTTATTTGAAAGGGCATTTCATTCATTTTGAACACCACTTTCTTAAACCAGGTTTTTTGTTAAGGCCACCTTTTGCGGGTGGTACTTTCATGTTTGGTAGAGCACAAGATGTGTGCTTCAAGTGGCTCCAACGGAAATTTACATTTTCTGAAAGCTTGTAACATTCTCTATCGATGCTCCGGAAATAAAAATTCAGTTTTTTGCATTTTGGGAGAATAAGTCGATTAAGTAGAGCATTGTTGGACATTTTTCGGCTATTTTGTAAATTTTTCTATGATATCCTTTTAAATGCTTATATTGCGCAAATACTATGGGCATGAAACAGAAAGTTTTTATTATTGCTAAATGTAATGTTTTAGGATGTAAATACTGTTGTAATAATAAAGTTTATTGTTTTTATAACTGGACAATATGCACCCGGTTTACATAGCGCAGAAGTCACAAATGTGAGCAATTAAGGCGTTTTTGTGGAAGAATATGGTTTCTGACTACTGGAATCGGATATACTATCCCAAATTTACCATTTGAATTTCTGTGTGATAAACTTTTTGAAGACAATTTTTCCAATTGAATGAATTTTTATTAAATATAAAAAATTAACACCGTGCTGAATAAATAGTTTAAGAAGTGAAACAAAGGTTTTTGCCATTTTTCCACATTTCAATTCGCAATATGTATACATCTGTGTGTCGGATAAAGCAAAAGTTTTTGTGAAATATTCGGAATGGTTAAAAGGACATTTTTCAGTAAATTTTTAAGAAGTTATAAAAATATTAGAAAGGATTGCCGACAGGTGAAAGAGGGAAGCCAAGTAAAAACTTTGAAATTTGTTGTGATAGAACGAAAAGATATAAATTGCAAGAGTTGAAATTATCCTTACCTCAAGACTTTATAAATACTGCTGCTGGGCCTTCAACATCAAGTCTGGTTTTTTGATAATACAGACCAAACTAAGCAGATAGCAATATGCGGTAATAAGAAATGCTGCACATTACCTTGGCCATCAAATATTTCCTTCCTATAAGCAAGTCATAAAGGCAAAACGGAAAATATAGAAATTACTGAAGTTGAAGCTCAAATTTCACTTCTGAAGAAGAAGATATAGATTGCACTATATTCCAATCGCGTGAAATTGATTGTGATGGATCTTCTGCGCAAAGTGAATTTAAGTAAACATTTTCAAATGAAGATTCGAATTTATCCGATTCGTGTCTATTGATGACATTGTTGGTACCGCTGGAATTGATAGAATTGGATGTTAAGAGTTAAATTTAAAAATCCTCGATCCTCTTCAACATCTTTCTGTAGGCCGGTAAAATTACAACTAAAAAAAGGAACTCTGAACATAATCAAGAGTTGAAATTAAAGTAAAATATGAATTGCATTTCATCCTGCCTGATGGTAGACTTGCGCAAGCATTTACAAGCACATCTTCTGCTACTATATGCTTTATTTGTAGCGCGAGACCAGCAGAAATGAATAACTCAACGCTACCAAGAACAAAAACAAGCAATGAGCAGTTCTGAAATTATTACATTTCCTCTTTACATGCCCGCGTCAAGTTCATGGAATACTCACTACACTGTATACACTACTACACTGCCTATCCATGAAGATAGGAAAAAAAAAAACAAGATTCAGCAGAAGTTCATCGAAAAAATGGATTAACGAGTAATACTGTAAAGCAAGGAACTGGTATAACAAATGATGGTAACACTTCTCCAAGATTTTTCCAGAACCCTTGATCAACAGCAGAAATAGATGTGCAACTTGTAAAAAAGATTCAGCGTCATCCTAGAGATAATACGGAGCAATTACTGGATTGACGCGGAGAAATATATGTCCAGGAAACTGTTATAATTTTGCTGGTAATAATGCCAGCAACAAATCTGGAAAGACCATTTAAGACCATTTAAACGGCGATGACGGCCCAAATCCCGCTGTAAGGCAGAATGTTCCACTTAATTTGGACGATGATCGACAAGAATTCCGTCCCCCCGACTTAGACGAGGTCAAGATAGCAATATCGAAACTGAAGTCAAATAAAGCTGCTGGAGCGGATGGACTGTCCGCAGAACTGTTTAAAGCAGCTGGGAATGACCTGGTTGGGCGCATGCACCAGCTCATCTGTAAGATATGGTCGGAGGAAAGCATGCCCGATGAGTGGAATTTTAGCGTCGTCTGTCCGGTCCACAAGAAGGGAGACCCCTTCGACTACGCCAACTACCGAGGGATCAGTCTCCTTAACATCGCATACAAGATCCTCTCTGCCGTATTGTGCGAACGCCTGAAACAACCTGATAGGTCCTTATCAGTGAGATTTCAGGCCAGGTAAGTCCATAATCGACCAGATTTTCACACTTCGGCAAATCCTGGAGAAGTCCCAAGAAGTAGAAATCGACACCCACCATCTATTTGTCAATTTCAAGGCCGCATATGACAGTGTGCATAGAGACGAGCTATACAGTGCCATGTCTAGTTTTGGCATTCCTGCCAAACTCGATAGATTGTGTAGGATGACGATGGAGAACTCTCGCTGCTCCGTCAAGGTCGGGAACGAACTCACCGAGACCTTCAATGTCAAAAAATGTTTTAGACAAGGCGACGCACTGTCGTGTGACTTTTTTAAACATCATCCTTGAGAAGATCGTGCGTAACTCACAAGTCAACACCAGAGACACGATCTTCCAAAAGTCAGCTCAATTGCTAGCTTACGCCGACGACATTGACGTGATTGGACGAACACAGCGAGCCGTCAATGACGCGTTTGCTGGCATTGAAGCGGAAGCGGCTAAAATGGGTCTGGTGGTAAATGAGGGCAAAACGAAGTACATGCTGTCATCAAGGAAGGACACACAACATCGGCGTCTCGGACAGAGGGTCACACTGGGCAGCAGAAACTTCGAGGTAGTCAAGGACTTCGTCTACCTCGGCTCCGCAGTAAACAGGGACAATAACACCAGTACCGAAATCAAACTCAGAATCACTCTTGCCAATCGCTGTTTCTTTGGGCTCAAGAGGCAATTGAGTAATAAAGCCCTCTCTCGAAGGACTAAGCTTGCTTTATACAACACCTTGATCATCCCAGTCCTACTTTATGGCGCGGAAACTTGGACACTACTAAAAGCGGATGAGGATGCCCTTGGTCTCTTCGAGAGAAAAGTTCTGCGTGCGATTTTTGGTCCTGTTTGCGTCGATGGCATCTGGAGGAGAAGATTCAACCACGAACTGTATGGGCTGTACAGCGGCATGATCCTAGTCAAGTGTGTACGGACAAAACGTTTAAGGTGGCTAGGCCATGTAGAGCGGATGGACAACACTGCTGCGGCCCGAAAAGTCTTCGAATCTGAGCCATTGGGACAACGCAACAGAGGACGGCCCAGGATAAGGTGGCGCACACAAGTGGAGAAGGACCTCAACCAACTTGGAATGCGCAACTGGCGGCAGCTGGCGAAAGATCGTTCTGGCTGGAGAGGCATGTTGGTCTCAACCAAGGTCCACCCCGGACTGTAGCGCCACAAGAAGAAGAAGAAGAAGAATGCTAGGAACGGATCGTAAAATTCTATTCCTCGGAGCAGATATAATATCATCAGCAGCATTTCCCGTCGGATGAGGAAGGAGGCCCAGGAAAGTGGAAAAAAGGATTGCATGTAGGCACTACCAAATACAAAAAAGCAGAAAATGTTTTCCTTCAACGACAAATGAAGATGTCATTATTAAATGTTGGAACCATCTAATCCCTGGATAGCATATTTGAAAGCCGAACCAAGACAAAGGATTCACCCCCGCTAAGAAGTGAAGCGGAAACCTTATTACACTAAGTACCGACTTCACAATTGCTTGCAACCAAAGTGTGTTAGTAAATAGTATTTCATTTAATTTTTCTATATAGGTGTGAATTCCGTCTTTGTTTCGAGCCTAAATTTATTGTGGTAAATTGTCACTACAGATTTTTTTATGCAATTAAGCAAAAAGTGGGTTTTTTCATTTTTTTAACTTAAGATTACTCCGTTATCCTTCATGCCATATCAACCATTTTTATACATCAGGAGGATCTTATGATATTATATTCCAAATTTCATCAAGATCGGTCAACGGGTACAAAAGTTACAGATTTATTTCCGCGTTCCCGATACAAGGGCACCACTGTGCGGCAAACCGAATTGCTGAGAGAGCTCAGGGCATACCAGAACCAGTGTATATCTGAATTGCTTCGAGGATTCGAAAAAACGTTGCCACAAGTTTATTATATCTGAATGGGACTACTTTGAGGGGGACAAAATAGAAATTGATGAATAAATACAATTTTTTTTGAGAAAAATGAAGATTCACCAAATTTTTTCAACAGAACTCGTACATAAAACTTTATCCTAAAGATGCATAGACATTAAAAAATACCAAAACTGAGGTACGAAAATGTGCACAGAAGGAAGAGAATATCTTCAATGGGTGTTGGAAAAGAAGAACTTAGAGATTGTCATCCAATTCTGATGAAAGTAACGATCAGACTGAATCTGCTACTGATGGAACTGTATGCACTGAAATAAGACCTGTATCCACTACAAGACGGAGTGTCTACTACTACACAATAATAATAATAATTGAGTGGCTCTACAGCCCACAAGGGACCAGAGCCTAGCTTCTTCAGCAACTACTCGTGTTGTGCGTGCAACTGTTCTCTCAGGAGTGGAAGAGACCTACAGTTTTTTGCCGACTCCGAGTGGCGAGATTTGAGAAGCTTTTCATAAACAATTAATATTCTTTGAGTGTGTCAGCAATTCGAAAGAGGTGGTGCCGTGCCACTACGCACAATTTTCAAAAAAGCCAATGGCCCATAATAAAGGGTACTTTGAGCAGTGCTTTTCGATTGATGACTGCTCGAAAAATTATAGAACAGACTGAAACATACACAAAATAAGAAGCTTTCCGTGTTCTTGGAAAATAACTCTTTTGAAAAGTTGGATGCTTTTCTGGCAGTTTTGTACGCATGTGGCACATGCGAAGCTTAGAACTTGAGATATTGCTATTTATGGTCCACAAAGTGGGGACAAAGAACACCATGACGCGAAATGACTTCACAGACAGGTGTCTTTAAGAAGCATGCTCCTTCTCTCTCCCCAATATGAAGACAATCTTAACCTCCCCCGACAGTCAGGCCCTCACCTCTTCGGCCAACAATTTATTCATAAACACACCTTTCGCAAATCACAATTTTTAGAGGAAGAGTTCCATCCATTTGCAATTTTGTCACTGGACGATTGATGAACGCTTTTCCATCGCCCTCTGGCCGGATTACTCGGTAAGCAGAAAACCTAATAGATTCCTCGTCCGTAAAACGGAATGCAATTAGAGCTCCCTACAAACCCCCCCCGCTTTGCGCAACACATCACGCAAGGCTTGCCCTGTCATCCGCAGTGTACCACGACCAGTGTTTTAGGGCAAATCAAAGCGAGCATAGCCAACTCCACGTTCTGCTGATTAATAACAAATACAACAACAACAACAACAAAACTCACCGCTTGAACTGTCGTAGGACTTGGGTACGTTCGTGTTGGCCCGCTTGATTTCCCGTCTGCCCATGTTGGACGTTGGCGTGGCTGCTGCTGACGTAGTTGGATCGGCCGGCGGCGGCGGCAGCGGCAGTAGAGTTGGAAATTCGTTGGATGGATGGAAGTCAGATGAGGTTGCGAGCACTGAGTAACCTTCAAAGGGGGCCACCGAACCTCGGGATTGAAATGAATTTATAGCGCCCGGCGGTGATGCGAAGGACGACGATGATGAGGATGGCTGTTGCTGCTGATGATGATGATGGTGGTGGTGATGCTGAGGGTGATGATGCTGTGGATGCGCTGCCGCCGCTACAGACGATGACGGTGATGTGGAAGATGACGCCGCTATCTGCTGTGGAGATGAAGGTGCGGATGGTGGCTGTGTCGGAGAATGATGGTGGGCAGCACCCGACGAGAATGATGGCTTGCGTAACGACGATGGTCTTAACCCCTTAACAGGGTACAATGGGTACTATCGCCCGGCAACTCGAACCCAATCGCGGTTTTCGCTGTTATACCAAATACCTGAAACGAGGGTTTATTGTTTAATTGAGTTTTCACATTTATTCCGCTGAGTATTGGTTAATAGCGTTCGGGGGCGGAGTTTTCACGGTTGGAAGTGGGGGATGGCTGCTGCTCAAATCCAATTCACACGCTGCCCGGTTCGTAATCCTGTTGACCGCCACCCTTGCGTCGGTTGGGCAAATTGACCACCAACAACAAGGTGGTCACGTGTGAGAATGTGTGTCTGTGTGTGTGTCTACACGGTGCCGGAGGACTGTGTCGCTGGTCGGGAGCGATAACGGGAGGAGGACTTTTGGGACGCCTTAATGAAAAGTTGGCATAATTGAGATGGTTATTATTTGATATCATCCACCAGCGAGGCGGAGCCGTTAATTGAAATGGTACCTTAATGGATAATCCAGCCGGAAAACGGGCTACGAGTGAATCGTCCCAGGGGAGAGGGAATGAAAATGTTAACGAGTAAGCAATCAGGAAAGTAGCTTGTGTCACAAATGAGAATTTCAATATTTTGAGGCAATTCGAAAATAAATTTCTGAATTAAATTCAATTTTATCTTTCGCAAATAAACTTAAGATGGGTGGAAGTTGGTGACGGTTAATCACCAGGATTAAGACTCTTCAGCACTTACTCTTATTTTCATGAGTTAAAGGAGACCTACAGTCGGTTGTCAGCTCCGTAAACGAAGATTTGAGAGTCACCTTGTCAGTGACTTTAAAGGGCTGAGGCAGAGGCGTGAGTTCAATCCAGAAATCGAAACTTGGCCCTATGTCGTGTGAAGCGACACACGTGTTGGCCAAAGACACGGTTATCATTGTTTTTCAGTCATTTTTCATCATTTCTGACGTCTTTAAATTGGGTATCTCGCCTCTTATCAAACTGAATACCATTTATTTGTCGTTACGGCCGCTAAAAGGGTCTGTAGAGAAGGCTGCAATCTGATTCAGTATTTCGTCGACGAGCATCTGCATTTCGATGAAAGAAACATCGTCAATGTCCGTTAGAGTCCGTGAAGGATATGGCTGGATTTTTGGATCACATGATTTAATATCCGTAAGACTTTTATTTTTGTCGGCTGATTCACCCAAGAACCGAGACCAGGAAACCTGCTTGCCAGCTTGACCAGAGAGATCACTTGCAAGCGATCCTCCTCCGCAACAACATGATCACCCATCTTTACCCGGGCTCTTCTTGTCATCTTCGAGAACGTCACGCAGACGCTCAAAATCCTACAGCTCTCCTTCGCCGTCTTCACGGCCCGTAGCCTCGAGTTCATCGAACCCCTGGATGCGCTCGAACCTCGGCGCTCTGGCTCGATAACAACAACTTAAAGGACCACTCCAATGAATCCTTCGCCATCATGAAGGACTTCAACCTCAGCTTCAACCAGCTCAAGCATTTTTCGTCGGGCCTCTTCATCTTCGAGGTTAATTGGCGCCTTCTCGAGATCGACCTCTTGTACAACTCTATGGAGGTTCTGCCATCTCGGGCCTTCTACAACCTCGAAGACCTGTAGACTATCAACTTGCAGGCAAACAAGATCCGCGTCTTCGAGATGCACGCTTTCTTCAACCTTGAGTTGCTACGGTCCATCGACATGACCTACAACAAACTGAAAACATCAAACGAACATCTCGAATGGCGCTTTCAGCTTCATGTCGAGCCTAGCAAGTGTCGACCTCATGCAAAAGTCCTTGTGCGCCCTCTCCCTGAAAATGTTCCACTACGTGTTCAACGCATCCACGCCGCTGCGCCTAAACGTCAGCCACAACCAGATTCTAGAGCCAAGGGGGGATCAGAAGCCCCCGGAACTTTGTTTCAGCCTGACAGTGCGGTAGTCCTCCTTGTGGATGTAAAGTGGTGAATGCAGCTTAATAGCCAAAATAGCAGGCAAAGCCGAGGTAAGTGTACCGTGCTGACTAGAAAAATTTCTTCACCCCTCTGATCAGCTTAGGTCGTTAAGGGTACTTTCCAGATTCATTGGCGGAGCTGCATTGTACTTGGCTGCGGTGACTCATAGAACGACGGAGGTGGTAGAAAAGCCGCATTCTTCACTATGGCGGACAAGGTCTTTCAGGCTTAGTCTTTTGAAACTGATGGATCTAGCCTTGCTTTACATCAATTGTTCGATATGATATAAGGCCTCAATGGCAGTTTCTCATGTGGAACCATATCCCATAACTGACCATATGTGTGTGCATTTGAGTTCGAGGCAGATTTCAATTATATTGCAACAAAAATTTCGACTACTGTGTTCCAAATAAAAAATAAGTTGCAACAAGGTGTGCTTGGTAGGCTGATCTTGTTCACAATATTCAGTAGCTATCTTGTAGATTCTTTGCCAAACATCATAGCGTTTGCCGATGATCTAATCGCGTACAGATCAGGTCCGAAGATAGAAGAAATAACTGGGTTGCTGCAGAGCGACTTTGATACAATTCAATGATATTGCCACGACTGACAACTGCCAGAAGTGTGAAAATATACTTTTCAAAACCTCGCTGTCCAGGGCTTCAAGGGACACGAGAATTAATTGAAGCATGTTCGGTATAGTTGACCCATTGGAACAGCCATTGACTGTGTGGTTAGATATTAAGGCGTCTGGACTAGTATCTGTACGGTGTTACTCACACAGATACAGCTCTGACCAGGGGTAAGAATTCCTTCGCTATGGCAAGAAGGCTGTTTTACAGCAGTCAGCTTGACACCAGAGGGAAGGTTATCTGCTGTATGGCCCTCATCCGGCCAATTATGGTGTATGCTTGTCCTGTGTGGTTCATCGTGAGTCCCAGATGGAAAAGAACACCAGAATCCCATTACAAGAACTTCTACCCCAACGAGGTTCTGTACAATGACGCAAACCTTATAAGGATAGATAATTTTATTATTTAGTTGATACGGAGTCAGAAGGCTCGAGACATGACTTCAAGCAACAGTCTTATCTTTGGGGCTTACTACCCAAATGAAATGTACCACATACGGCTACGTCTTATTGGCTTCATTCCGCCTGAAGCTTTCCTCTACTTTGACGCTAAGAGCCTGATAAAAGATAGGGAAGGCTGCCCTATGATCTTCCACGGCGCACACCGAACAGTGCGTGGCAACTTCAATACGAGTCGCACGTCGCTCGCAGCCACGAGGATCTCCTACGGTTCAGTAGGGCAATTTCTGCCCTCGGCAGAGCAGTCTCTCCCAAAGAATCGAATTTTTACTAGTGGTTACACCAGAACCAGCGTTCGATGACGCTAATTTTGCAGACGGGCTAGTTGAGTCTATAGGGCCAACTTATATAGGTTAAGGTAGTCTAGAAATTTTTGTACAAAAAAAAAAAAAAAACAAAAGCAAAAAAATATACAAAAAAACAACAAACACAAAACTCAAAAAGGTGACCACGGCGTATTAGATATATAAATATGTAACGCACGCGTACGTATTATAGTACGGACAAAGTTTAAATAGTTTATAAAGCTAAGTAAGGTTAAGTATTTGTGGACGCCGTAGCGGTGTGGTAAGTGCGTCGACCGACACGCAGAGTCTAGGTTCGATTTCCGGACGGGACATCTCGCACGGCACCACCTCTTTCTAGTTGCTGACTCAAGGGAAAAAAACGGTAGGTTCCTTCTACTCGTGAGAGAACAGTAGTAGAGTAGAGGCTTGGCCCTGGTCCCTTGTGGGTTGTAGTTCCACACACTCAATTATTATTACCTTGCTGACGCAGTTTCCGTAACTTCGTTTGGTTTATAAGCTCAAACGCAGGAATTGAAATGAACTGATTTTCTAGAGCTGTCTACTTTGATAATTTTTCAGTATCCCCCGAAGGAAGCCTTCCGTCTCCCACAGTTCAATACATCTCTGTGTCAGACATGCCTTCTGATGTATTGACCAAAGCATCCATTGGATAGGAGCACCATATGACCAGTAGACGGAACCATTTGAACATTGTCTATCACATTTTGCACATCTCTCATAAAGTTTTGGAAGCGGTCATATTTCAAATAACAAGTTAAAATTTTGGAATTTGGCGATAAATGAGAGTGACTCCCATGTGTGAACAAGACCCTCGTGGCTTTGATAATGGGACATCATTCCGATAATCGGCTTAACCCTTGCTCCCCGAAATATAGGTGCACCTTCTTTTGATTTTCGAAATACAGGAATTAAAATTCTCCTGCCCATGGTGTATGTACATGCATCGCATGTACATTATGTTTGAAAAAGATATTCATTTTATAATTCATTATTCTCGATACAGACGGAAGGTTTAACCGACACAATACTAACCAACGCTTGGTCTGAAAGTTTAAACGGAAGAGGTGCACTTACGAGAGGAGTAGTCCCCTCCCGGCTCCTATGGAACTGACACTGAAGGAACTGTTGCTTCTGTTGAGCGAGGTGGGTTGCAGGGTGGTTGCTTAAGCGCATGATATTTCCATTGTCTATCCCGGACAACATCCACAAGCCCTAAGGGATCTAATGCAACAAGATATCTTCGTGCTTTATAATTGGCCAAAAAAATCGTCTGAAGGTTGCATTTCTGATTTTAAATTGTTAATTTCACTAGAAGAAACTAAATATCTCCCGGTACATAATACTTATCGTAACTCATGAATAGTACACTTAACCTTGCAATAGATTTAATAAAAAGTGAGTGGCACCACAGACCACAAGGGACCAGGGCCTAGCTTCTACAACAACTACTCGTGTTGTGCGTGCTACTGTTCTCTCATGAGTAGAAGGGACCTACAGTTTTTTGCCGACTCCGAACGGCGAGATTTAAGAAGCTTTTCTAGACAATTGATACTCTTTGAGGGTTGTCAGCAACTCGGTTGAGATGGTGCCGTGAAAAAATGCGAGGTGTCCCGTCCGTGAATCGAACTTAGACTTTTTGCGCAGCGGTCAACGCACTTACCCACTACGCCACGGCGACAAAGTCCAAAAAAAAAACAACCGTTCTGCCTTAGGGCCATTCAAAATTCAATTCTGCTGCCCCAGTCAGCATACAGCAGAGTAAATAAATTACAATGCAGCGTTTCAATCGAATTCATTCTTAATGACAGATCGCTCTGAAACACTTAAGTGCCTTGTGACTTTCTAAAAAGTCGATTGCTTTATGGAGGAGTTTGATTTTTCTTCACTCAGTAAGCAGCATTCTCTCTGACACAATCTTTGAGCATCCCAAGATCAAAGAATCAACTAAAAGCGCTCAACACACTGCCACCCAGCACGACCGCCCTCTGGCTTAGCTTCCCGGGGATGTCCTATTACCCAATTATACGACACCTGAAATCAATGCTACAAAACTAGAAATGTCTGTCAGGAAATCCGGTCCACCGCTCATTGACAATATCCGCTCTTTGGCAAAAGCGTGTTTGGGCAAATCCAACAAAACCTAAACGTAAACCCCACACAAAGCCTTAGTCGGATTCTTGCAAATTATCGATACTCAACCAAACCAGGACTTCCTCAACAGACATCAAAATCAAATATCCTCCCCTTCCTGTGACAGGGTCGTGGGACGGATTTAGTTCGCATTTCCTTGCGAATGAACGAGAGCCGGGGAATGAATTCAAACCGCAACCGCAACCAGACTCTTTTATTGAAGCCCCACCACCCCCAGTCCACATTCAAACAACCGCTCGTGGGCATTTACGATATTTCAATTCGCCTGAGTGTGCAAATATTGACGAATTCAAAATTGCATACACTCGTGTGCGCACAGGAATCGAAATCCGTATCAGTGCTGCTCGCCGCCCGTCACGGTCCCGAACTGTGCACCGGAGGCAGGGGATGAGCGAAACAAGATTCTACGC
The DNA here is from genome assembly GCA_944738645.1 of Eristalinus sepulchralis. Taxonomy (NCBI): domain Eukaryota; kingdom Metazoa; phylum Arthropoda; class Insecta; order Diptera; family Syrphidae; genus Eristalinus; species Eristalinus sepulchralis. The sequence goes on from OX122882.1 coordinate 48,449,004, forward strand.
TTCGGTGCATACGTTTTGAGTTAATTACGAAACCACTGGGTGTACGATGTTTCAATTATTAAGTTCGGGTATACGACACGGAATAGGGGTCTATTTATACATTTTGTAGTTAAAGACCTGTTTTGTGGAATTTCTCTCTTGGGGCTTTGTTCCACGTGAAGGATGAGTTTGTATCGTTCTTGTGGCCACGTGGATGGTGTGCTTTAAGAATAGAAACAATCTCTTTAAAGAGTTTTATGCTTCGGTTAGTTCATCCAATCTTCGCCTGAACTTTGTCGAATAGTGTGTTCAGCAAGGGAAGTCACTTTAAATGCTGGCACTATTTTTTGACTCATTTGATGACATCTCTCGACGCAGGTTTTTGAGTTTTCTCAAGCCTCAAACAAAAACCAAACACGGAAATTCCGGACTACTCATCCACTACGTCGAAGGGAGGGTGCAAAAGAAATGTTAAAGCAAGGTCTAGTGCAGCCCTGTAAGGCTAAATTTCAGTGGCGTTCGGGCAGTATTCGGGCCTAAAATATAAAAATGACAAATTTGAAAAAGTCTATGTGATCGACTAAAACGGCAAATCTGGTCTTCACTCTTGAGAATATGGTGGATGGGGCTGCAGACCGCAGCCTGATTCGACTAATTTGGCCGTAATGGAGCGACGTCGCAATGGGGGAGGTGTGAGCCGGTCGATTATCGGGGTAAAAGTACACGTTTGCCGTTGCCAAATGGAGCTGATTTTAAATTTTATGCAATTTGGCATAATCGAGCCCCTCTATCACTTGACCTTTGCCTGGTAAACGATGTTTATCACACAGTGTCAAATGCAAAAAAATGGAATATGAAACAGTCTTCGCCTTCTTTGGACAACGTACTACTGCTATTTATCTACTTTTACTCCACTACTGTTCTGAAAGTGTTATCTGAATCATATACTTTATAGATTCGGTCTAAGCCTATCCTAAAGACTCCCTAATCTCTGTCGTGTGTTTCAGGCTGACATGATGGCGAAAACTTTGTCCTGACTGACGTGTGTATCCTCTATAGATGTGTTTATCCCTACGGACAGACATTCAGCCTCTTCGAATCAGTCTCATCAAGCTCCAACCAGATTTTTTATTATATTTGGAAACCTTGCAATGAAGCGCTCAAACTAGAAAACTGATCTATTGTACTACCAGGTTGGGTCTTCCGGATGAAAACCAGCAAGCGCTTCTGTGACAAAGAGCCTTGATTTCCAGCTTCAACCACATCAACACCAAACAGCCGCCACTTGATCCACGCAAAGGCGGGACAGTGCCCTACAGGCGTCGCATAGGATATCATTACTTAGCACTTATGTATGTTAGTGCCTGGCGATGAAGAAGCGTCCCTTTAGTACACCAAAAAGCCGTCTACAGTCTTTCCTGTTTAAAGATAACAGAAATGTCGCGGTTCTCTTGCTGAAGGTTGGGAGCATGCATTTGGTCACTCTGGTTGTACTGGACACTAGCAGTCCCACACTTGGTTCGCACTTTTGATCCTTGCCTATCAAGTTCATCGTCAAACTGGTTTCATTCGCCCTTCGGTGTCCCGGGACCCAGTCAAGTCGTTGCGAATTTAGTCTGCCGATCAAGCTAAGGGAAGACTTGCATTCCTGTACTAACTTGAAAGTGGTTAAAGGGTTGTGTAATCTTGGCTGCTGCTATAGAGGCAGATACGAATACTTCGCCTCTTCCACCTATTCTTCCAAATATTGTCTATGGCCATTAGGATCTCAAAGGTTTCCTTTGGAATACAAACGCGAAGGTACCTAAAGAGGCGTGTTGCCTCTTAAGGTACCTTCGCGTTGCCAGCAAAGAAAGATGTGATTCATCAGAGCATCAAGAGCAGAGCCAGGTGTGTTAGGGAAAGCCCCAATGTAGCCAAGACAGACCGTCGTTTGAAACTTGCCAAAAGAAGCTGTCACGAAGTTGCGCGAAAGCTTATTCCACTAAACAACCGACAACCCTGATCCAAACAGACCTTCTTGGTGATAGTCCCAAAGTTTTGCCCGAAATCCCTCAAAATGCAGAAAACTGACAGCGCCTTGGAAGTATTCGTCGCAATGTGTTTTTTCAAAAGAAATTTTTATCAATGATCATACCGAATACGAGATGGCTGAGAAATTCAATCTCTGCCTGTGCTATCCTAAAACCTTGAACTAGCAAGGGATGCGACAACGCTACCTTTACTGCAGATATACGAACATAGACGAATGGTGGAATTCATGTCCTCTGACGCCTCTCTAAAGAAATTGGTACTTCGACCCTTATCTTTTGAGACTGCTTCTTTCTCTCAAATGTTCGAATGGTTGGTTGAAAACACAGAAGGCATTGGTGATGTCTTAAGCGACGAGCAACACTTTCACCTCAGTGGATGCATTAGCAAATGGAATTACCGCATTTGGGCAAAGGAGAATCTACAAATGATTTTTGAGGAGTTTAGGCATAAAGAAAGAGTAACTTTTGGGTACGGTGTGCGCTAGGGGCTTTATTGGGCTGTACTTCGTAAATCGTGTTCATTTACGCGAGATGAGAATTCTTGTGGACAGAAGTAGAGGACATGCAGCTTGAGGATATATAGTTCCGACAGGACGGTTTCACTTGAAGCACAACCCAAGCCACCACTACATACCCACCCCTCGAACTCCTTTGAAGCAAGTGGTTGAAATGTGCGCAAACGAAACGATCCTGTGAATAAAAGAGATAGGAGTCGGGAGAGTTCAGGTGCTTTATATCGTAACAATTCTATGCACTTGTCAAAAAGGTGTAACAAAAAAAAAAGCACAATTTATAGACTAAGCAGCAACTCGATGTTATGGAATCAGGATGGACCGAGAACCGACGACTTAACTGTGGCAGGGCTGTTTGTGCAGAGGACGTAGTTCTGCAAACCATTGAATAAACGCACCATCATCTTGATGAGCGGAAATTTAAGCAATTGACAAATGCATTCAATTCAGTCCTGAAACTGCAATGTACCACTTAAAGGGCGGGCCGTCTAGTGTTTATTGTTTGAAACTAAGAGACGACGACTCCTGCTTGAAATCTTGACAAACGTTTGGAAAAATTAAAAATTTTTGACTTGAATGCTGTACCTTGGCGATGTAAAGTCTTTCTGTGGGAGACCGTAAAGAGAAAAGATTCCAAAAACGATTCAAACGATTCACAAATATCACGCCTCATTAGTAGTGCCACTGGCAGGCTTGGGTGACAGCCAGTGCACCCACTTAACCGACGATCTTTTTCATAATTATCGGGAATACTTGTTCCACTTGTCTTGGAAAGCACCACACAAGAAAATGAATTTGCCAAATAAATGAAACCAATAAATTAAAACACCAATACTTCAAATAAGAATTGAAATCAAATACATTTATTATTGATACTTATCTATCGCTGGCCAAAGGTGTGGTGCTATAGGTTGTCGAGATCCAAGTGAACGAGATATTTTACGATTTTCAATGCTAAGGCTAACCCATATTGTCGTTGTCAAAGAAACATTTAAGAGCACGACTCCTTTGACCATTACAGTGAGTGAAAGTATAAATTATTAAAGTAAGACTTGAGAATTTAGAACAAATAAAAAGAGTTAATATAATGAGTCCTAAACATCCCGCCACCCCTGGAACAAGTTTCAGGACATCGGTAGAAGAGCCAGTTTTGTTATTGGTCGGACAAAGGTACCCGTTGCTGTCCGAACGGATACGACTCGAACTATGTTATCAGCACCTGGGTTGACTGAATCGATGCGGCCTAAAATCCATTTTGTTGGAGGTGTGTTGGGTTCTTTGATGACGACTAGATCCCCAGGCTTGAAGTTGGTTGTTCCTTTTTGCCATTTCGGTCTTTCCTGTAGCGTCGAAAGGTACTCGCTGTGCCATCTCTGCCAGAATCCTTGTACCATTTTCTGCACATGATTCCATCGTGAGAGACGGTTGATTGGAACATCAATGTTGGCTGGTTCTGGAACGGCAGTCAGTGGCTCACCTATGAGAAAATGTGCTGGGGTTAATGGATTCAAGTCAACATCAGATATTGCACACAGAGGACGAGAATTAAGAATGGCTTCTATTTGTGTGAGTACAGTGCAAAGTTCTTCAAAAGTAAGAATTGCATTGCCTACAACACGACGCAAATGAAGCTTAACTGACTTCACACCGGCCTCCCATAAACCACCAAAGTGTGGCGAGGAAGAGGGTATGAAGTGCCAATTTATACCGTCCTTGGCGAGAGCAGCAGTGATGACGTCATTATGAGTTTGTCCCATTACTAATTTGTGCATTTCTGTAAGACATCGACGAGCGCCCTGAAAATTTGTGCCATTGTCACTGTATATGTTTGTACATTTGCCCCGACGGGATACGAAACGGCGCAAGGCTGCGATGAACGAATCTGTGGTAAGATCGCCCACCAACTCCAGGTGTATTGCTTTAGTCGACAGGCAAACAAACAAGGCAATGTATGCCTTAGAAGTTTTGGCATTACGACAACGGGACAATTTTATAGTGAGTGGGCCAGCGTAATCACACCCAGAGTTGGAAAATGGCCGGCTTGATTCGATGCGATGAGATGGTAGATCCCCCATAATCTGTTGCGTTGTGATCCTTCTCTGCATGAAACATCGTTTGCACTCATGTACGATTCGGCGAATGAGATTGCGACTCCCCATTATCCAAAATTCTTGCCGGACAAATGCAAATGTTTCTGACACACCCGCATGCATATAGCGTTGATGGATGTCTGTAATGATGAGCTTAGATACAGGGCTGTTTTTGGGTAAAATTATTGGATGCTTTATATTAAATGAAACACAAGCATGTTTTAGCCGACCACCAATGCGTAGGAGTCCGTCTTCGTCCAGAAATGCCGAGTACTTCAGGAACTTTGATTTAGGAGGAAGCTGGTGTGTTGTACTTAAATAGCGAATGTCATCGCCAAAAAACGATTGCTGCACCCGCCTTAAAATAGTCACCTTTGCTTTGCGTAGTTCTGTACTTGTAAGTCCATACGATGGTTGACGGGGTGTTGACGATTTCAAATTAAGCACAAACTTTAAAACGTAAGCCGCAACACGTTGCAATCGAAACCAAGATGAAATCTTTTCAATCAACTCATCAACAATGTGACCTTCACACGATGTGACAAGTACACGTATTGGAACTGACCGTTCTTCGCGTTTAACACATTCTTCTTCGGCTAAATTTGAAGATAGATTAGAGTTGGGCCATTGTTCCTCAGATTGAGATAACCAATTTGGACCTGACCACCAGAGGGAATGCGAAAATAGATCCGAAGGAGGCACACCACGTGACGCGCAATCAGCTGGGTTTGATTTTGATGGTACGTAACGCCAACAATGTCTTGGAACCGTTTCCAAAATTGCAGCTGTCCGGTTCGCTACAAAAGTTGTCCAGCGCCGTGGGGGTGACGATAACCAATGGAGGACAATTTCTGAGTCGCACCACGCGAAAATTCGATTAATTTCGATCGTTAACGATGATCGCACTAATGCTATCAACCGAACTAATAGCAAAGCACCGCACAATTCAAGACGCGGAATAGAAATCGGTTTAACAGGAGCTACCTTAGTTTTAGCAACAATTATTGTCATCCTTGTTTCACCATTGTTGGACTTTAAACGGGCATAAATTACGGCAGCGTAAGCAAGTGACGACGCGTCGCAAAATCCGTGTAGCTCGATCCCGCCTTCGTACGAATAAATATTTAGCGAAACTTGAAGGGAAGGGGGATCATCCCAACCCAAATTTAACTCCGCAGACCACAGCTTCTGAAACATTATTTTGAAGAGCACAATTAAGGGAGCAAGTAGTCCCAACGGATCAAAAATTCTTGATATCTCGGAAAGCAAGGTTCTTCGCGTAAGTGGGGGGCACGGTTTAGTCAAAGTTAAACGATAGGAAAATACATCCGCAGCAGGGTTCCAAAACATACCTAACACTTTGATAAGGGCCTGTGATCGCTCCGGATCGACAAAAGAGTATTCGCAGTCATCCGCCTTTTCTTGTGCAAGAAGAACCCAACAATTCGAACTCCATTTGCGAAGGTTTAGTCCAGCTTTCGAAAGTAGCATAACAAGATCCGACTTTAATTGCAACAAATGTTCAACTGAATTCGCGCCCGTCATTATGTCGTCCACATAGACATCGTTAAGCAAAACTCTGCTAGCGTTGGGATATTCTTCTTGGTAATCACTCGCGATCTGTTGCAAAACTCTAACCGATAAGAATGGAGCTGAAGCAGTACCATAAGTAACCGTTTTTAGCCGATAGTGTTTAATTTCCTGATTTGGAGATTGACGCCACACAATACGTTGATAATCCAAATCTTGATCTGCAACCCATATTTGACGGAACATTTTGACGATATCCGATGTAAAAACAAACAAATGTTGCCGAAAGCGTAAGCACACCCCAATTAGATCACGCTGTATGGCCGGACCGATCCATAATTGACTATTCAACGATTTACCGTCTAAGTCTTTCACCGAGCCATCAAACACGACGCGAAGTTTGGTTGTCGAGCTGTCTGGTTTAAAAACAGCATGGTGGGGAAGGTAATATTGACGCGAAGGGTTCTTATAGATTTTGTCGCGAGGGATTGGTTCCATATGACCAAGATCGAGATATTCATCTATAAATTTGGCATAATTGCGTTTAAGTTCAGGATTGTTTCGGAACCGACGCTCCATCGAATGCAGTCGTAATACCGCCGACTGCAGTGTGCCTGCGAACTTGGGCTCAGATGTTTTAAACGGTAGACGCACAATATATTTTCCGTCCGCTGCCCGAGAGAAGGTTTCCACGAAATGTTTCTCCGCTGGATCGTTCAAAATAGTACCCGAATCTTGAGGTGAAACTTCTTCCAACTGCCAAAATCGTTGTAGAAGAGCATCCAAATCCACAGAAGAATGAAAAGCGGAAAGTCCATTCTGCAACTCTGAACCAATCAGCTCGCCGGAAATCACCCATCCAAATGAAGTATTCTGAGCAATCGGTTTCCCATGTGGTCCAAAAACTCGTTCTGATTTCAACAGAGACCAAACTTTACCAGCTCCCAGAATAATATCAACTGCATTAGAGACATTGAAGGTTGGATCTGCCAGTTCCAAATGCCTAATATATTCCCAGGTTGATGCATCAAAGGAATTTGAAGGTAAATTAGATGTTAATTTTCCCAACACAAAGGCATCAACTGGTAATTGCGAAGAATCATAGCGAGATAATAGAAGAATAGAAACATGGCCCTTGGTGTATCCCGCTTGTGCTGATCCTAATCCCGTTACTGGAATGCGCGCGTGAGTACGAGAAAGCCCGAGTTTCTGTGCACAATCTTCGGATATGAACGACGACTGTGACCCCGTATCTAACAATGCACGAATATCAATCAGCTGACCCCACTTGTTTTTAATTTTTGCAAGAATGGTTGGTAAAACCGTTTGCACATGAGTGTTTAATTCCAACGAATGGTTACTAACCAGTGGGGCAACAGCAGAGGGATCAAGTCCACAACTCGACGACGAAGTTGAAGGTAAATTTGGTAATGCCGATGCAGGTGCAGTTGTAGAAATCGGAGGCTCATCCTGATGAACAAGGCGATGGTGCCGAGCCTTGCAAATGTGGCAACGATACGATGATTTGCATTTGTTTGACGAATGACCCGGTCGGAGACAGCAGTAACAAATTGAGTTAGTTTTTGTAAAATTTCGACGCGATGAGATGTCTAATTCCAGAAATTTAGCACATTGATAAAGTTGGTGTGATCCCTTGCATAAACGGCATTGCGAATCTATTTCTGAATGTTTGGCTACAAGAGCTCTGATCTGACCAGTTTGTTTTCCACGCGTTGTACTCAAACGATTCAGGGGCTGACATGCTTCTAATGCGTTACACCGAGTCTCTAAGAAGTCAACAAGCTGCTGTATGGAACTATCTTCCCGAGTACCGACTTCTTTCGCCCACGCGTGCTTCGTGTCACTATCGAGTTTACCGAGTAGAATATGTATTAGCCAAGGGTCGCGGCTATTTTTTTCCAAAGCATTTAGACCACGTATTACCTCATCGGCTCCATCGGTAATTTTACGAAGCATCGGTGCATTTGTTATAGTTATCGACGGAAGTGACAAAAACGTTTGCACAAATGACTGTACGATTAAATTACCGCGGTCAAATCGCCTTTCAAGTCGATCCCACGCTTCGGTGTAATTCGCGTCTGAAACTTGAATATGTTGAATAAGATCCGCCGCGGTTCCACTTAAAAACGATTTCAGATAATGAAATTTATGCGTTGGTGACAAAGTTTTGTTTCTATCTACCGAGCCTAAGAACGAGTCCCGAAAAGAAGGCCAATCTTTATAGTCACCTGAAAATTTTGGAATCACGATAGGGGGCAGATTAATCTTTTCGCACACTTTAGATGTTGAATCTAGTCCTTTTAAGAAGTCACTTTGCTGATTCGCAATTTTTTCAAGAACTGAGTTGTTAAGATCGGTCGTAGAAGTGCCCGTCGCTTGCTTTGCTCGAATAGCCGTTTTCAAACCCGCGTGTGCTTCAAAGTACTTTGTCTCATAAACACTGAACTCATCGTTAAAGGGCTGCAACAAATCTTCTTCTATTTCTTTCAGACAATCATAATGATTCGAACAAAATTCGCCCCACGCGTCTTCAACTCGTCTTAAACGAATTTCGAGCATTTCTACAGTTATGTTTGAGTTTATTGTGGACACGAATTCAACTGCACGTGTTAAACACATTTTTGCGATACCACGTTTTTGCTTCGCACTCATTATGAACAGCAAACTAGAAAGTTCCTTCCAGAAATAGCACAAAATCCAACCGACGAAGAATTATTGCATAAAGTTTTCTTTTTCACCAGCACACGTGGTACTTCAATGAAGAAACAATTATTTAACGAATTTTAACAAAGGTAGCAACAAAAAAAAATGAATCCGGCTCGAAGGACCAATATGTCTTGGAAAGCACCACACAAGAAAATGAATTTGCCAAATAAATGAAACCAATAAATTAAAACACCAATACTTCAAATAAGAATTGAAATCAAATACATTTATTATTGATACTTATCTATCGCTGGCCAAAGGTGTGGTGCTATAGGTTGTCGAGATCCAAGTGAACGAGATATTTTACGATTTTCAATGCTAAGGCTAACCCATATTGTCGTTGTCAAGGAAACATTTAAGAGCACGACTCCTTTGACCATTACAGTGAGTGAAAGTATAAATTATTAAAGTAATGTATGACGTAAGACTTGAGAATTTAGAACAAATAAAAAGAGTTAATATAATGAGTCCTAAACACCACTAATCAATCATTTTTTTATGAACGTTAACCGTTTTCCGAGTTACTTCAGAATTTCCTCGATGCAGACCTTTTGCGATAGCAGCGAAAGAATTGATCAAGTGAAATTTATCGGCTCATAGGTCTGTAATTTTAGCCGCCAGAAAACGCCTCATTGACGGCTCGCTGTGTGTACAATCGAGTCAATATCGTTGGCATAAGCTAGCAACTGAACTGACTTTTGGAAGATGGAGCCTCTGGTGTTGACTTGTGACTTGTGTTACGCGCGATCTTCTCAAGGATGATGTTAAAGAAGTCATATTGACAGTGCGTCGCCTTTTTGACATTGAAGGTCTCGGTGAATTCGTTCCCGACCTTGACGGAGAAGCGAGAGTTCTTCATCGTCATCCTACACAATCTGACGAGTTTGGTAGGAATTTCAAAACTAGACATGGCACTGTATAGCTCGTCTCTATGGACACTGTCATATGTGGCCTTTAAATCGACGAATAGGTGGTGGGTGTCGATTTGCACTTCTTGAGTCTTTTCCAGGATCTGCTGTAGTGTGAAGATTTGGTCGATGGTGGACTTTTCTCGCCTGAAACCATGAATTTGTTTTTTTTAACCAATCCAAAAGTGGTTACAAAAACAATTTTTCAGGTTTCTTCGACAACATGGGTTGCGAATTCTCTGTCTTTTATATTTTAAAGGCGAAGGTTGGCACTAAAAATATACGAAACCATCTCAAATAAGCACTTCGCACAGAGCGCAGAGTCACTTGCACGTAGCGTGCATCTCAAGGCTCCAAAAAAATGATAGAGTCTTAAAAAGTTGGATTTCAAATCATTAGTGCCCGCCCTTAGCCTGGAGCTTGGAGGAGTGCAAAATCCTATTTCAGGGCCCCTTATCTTCTTGCTTTAACATTAAACATGTAATCAGTTAATTTGAAATGGCCTAAATTGAATGCCCAACTGCATCCATTTACAAACACTGTTCGAACCACAGAAATCTCAAAATTCCAAATCGAATTTAATGTAAGGTCTGGCCTCCTCGTGGTTGGAAATCACGACCCGAAACGTGACAGAATCAACCGGATGTACCGCAAATCAGTTCTGAAGATCACATTTTCACTTTCTGTGCGTTCCGATATCAGTGACCGTGAAATTTAACACAAACACCAGTCCCTCATCCAATTTAGAGGAACGTGTACACAAACACACACACACACACACATGAGGATAATTAACAATCATCACCGAAACCAAAATCAACAGAGAAAGCCACGTCAAGCTTGATGGAAAACGTAATTAATTCAACCCTCGTCACTCTTTACGACTTAAGTCAACGAAATTTTCCCAAAAACAAAAATCCACAAGCGAAAAAAAACACGAACCCAGTACCAGTACTTTTTTTTTTTTGACAACACTATGACTTAAGGTAACGAGGAACGGGAGGAAGAGTCCGGATGAGAGGAAGAACGAAAAAACTGCTTAGCCATGAAAAGTCTTGGATGTAATCACCTTGTGCCAACACTCGCCGTCATACACATACGCGATGACATAGTACAGGCATGCCGAGATTCACGCGGGTGCATATGGGTGTGTGAGTGCGCTTAATTCACGGCAGAGCACGTTTACCTCCTGTTGATTCAGGATTCACACAAGGACAAACCGAACAGAGCGGAACAAATAACTGAGTGGAGCTGGGGGGTGGTGGGGAGACTGGGGGAGTGAACAGAAAACAGACAAACAGGAACACGCATAACTTCGAAGCCTGCTCAGCAATTTTTTTCCTTACCTGCCGGCAGACTACACGCGCACTGAATTGTTGCCCAAAGTTCCCGGGGGCAGTGGCACGGAAAAAGGTGAAAATGGAGTGGGGGGGAAGGGAAGAGGCGCCGCACAATGGACCCAGAAAGGTGGTAAACGCCTCACATCTACGTGAGATCGCATTCAGACCCAACCGACCTCGTGGCGGGCTTAAATGAAGAACACATCTAGGGATATGACTTGGAGTGCGTTTATCCCGGAATGGCTCATGAACTTAGACCCCTTGTTGCTGTGTATCTGAATTCCTTCGCCCGACAATCTGTGTGACTGCGTGCCTTGCTCGCCTGACAGTCTCTCCTTCTTACACGTCCACGCAGTCCTTCACTGCTTACCCACAAGAAACAAAAAAAAAGAAACAGAAACGATAAAATGTCACACAATAGTGTGACGGCACAGGACGGGTGCTGCTCCCGACGGGATATGTGTGCGTTTCTCGTCAGAAACAGCAGTCGGATGTCGTGTACATATTGTGTAGTTATGTGTCAATGTAAACACCCCGGCGAACACCCTGTGTGTCTATCACATCTACGTGAGATCGCATTCAGACCCAACCGACCTCGTGGCGGGCTTAAATGAAGAACACATCTAGGGATATGACTTGGAGTGCGTTTATCCCGGAATGGCTCATGAACTTAGACCCCTTGTTGCTGTGTATCTGAATTCCTTCGCCCGACAATCTGTGTGACTGCGTGCCTTGCTCGCCTGACAGTCTCTCCTTCTTACACGTCCACGCAGTCCTTCACTGCTTACCCACAAGAAACAAAAAAAAAGAAACAGAAACGATAAAATGTCACACAATAGTGTGACGGCACAGGACGGGTGCTGCTCCCGACGGGATATGTGTGCGTTTCTCGTCAGAAACAGCAGTCGGATGTCGTGTACATATTGTGTAGTTATGTGTCAATGTAAACACCCCGGCGAACACCCTGTGTGTCTATCACAATCGCCCCCTCAAGCTGCGAGTGGGGAATTAGAACCACACACCCTATCCACACCTCCAGCATCGCCTCATTTTACGCCCATCACCGCCCACCCCGACCGGCTGCGGCGCGCTTAAAGGAAGCCCTCTGCTACGGTGAATTGTAAATTCGATGACAGGTTTACAACGTCGCGCATCGCATGGGTTGATGGGTACAGCCCGGCCACAGGATGTGCTCCCTCCGCCACCCCCCCAACCCCTTCAACCAACTGCTGTGCGGGTGTGTATCTGTGTCGGCATGTCATCCCCTTATTGAGTTTAATCAAGAAGGATGCAAGAAGACGGATTGCGAAAATTCAACAAAAACAACGAACAAAAATCGAAAACACATACACTGTGTGCAAAAAGGACATAAATAAATATCCCATTCTCAGGAGACGGATAAAGTGCAATGAAGTGAAGTGCCCGCGGGGAGGATGGGCATGTGCGACTGACTGGGGCTATGAACGCTAATGACGGGTTAACCCCTCGATTTTGCCAGAATGGATCTTAATAAAAATAGACACTCCCCCCCACCCCACCAAAAAAAAAACGAAAAAACACAAAATGACCAAGGATTCTGTGGACCAAGCAAAATATGGAAAGCAACAAAATGAGATGCGTAATATATTGACAATGTGTGACAGTGTGCGGCAAATAGAGAGAGACAGAGAGTGAGAGGGAGTGAGAGGGACACTTACTGATCATGGCTTTCTCTATATATTGTCAATATATCTTTGACAGGAAGGTATCCTTTCAGGCCTTGTCTGTCACTGACTTGGATTGGTTACAGCTCTCGGCACACAAATCAATTCAAGTTCAAGTCGTCGCGTGGGGAGTCTGAGGAGGGCGATATAAGTGAAAATTTAATTTCTACGAGAAAGGACTCACCCGTCCCGAATGACTGTATCTTTTTTCCTTTTCTTAAAATTCGAATTAATTTTCTTTTCTCTGTACACTCGCACGTCACACAATCACTCTGCACTGGAAAAAAACAACCCACAGACAGGGAAAGGTTTGGTTTTTTTTTGCTGAACTGATTAAAGGATATTTCACTGAGAATATTGCAATTTTCTCTACAGCGACGTTGTAACGATTGATTGCATCTTCTTGTTGACCCGGCGAGAGAGATTCAACTGGGGGCTGGTGTCGGAAAACGAAACCTGATAAGAGAAGTGCCGATATGGAGGGTTTTGTTGTGTGGTTTTCTGTGCCTTGTCCTTGAAGCTTTTCACCATGAAAGCTCACAGCCCCTAGTCGATGAGGGTGTGTGCGTGCACAAAGATTGATGCGGCGGCGGTACACACAAGTGAGGGCACAACAAATTGTTGCTTTCCTAATGTCATTGGGCGCTCTAGTGAAGTCTGAAAGACGCTGAAAGGATAATTGTCACTTTTGATGAAGACGAATGGATGGTCGGTTATGTTTTTTTTTCTTGCAGTTTACATTCGAGAGCAGCTTAAGTATGTATTGAATAGATTCGATTTTTTTTCTTCCTTTCCAGCCGTCGAGTAACTGTAGTGAGTCACTTAAACGGATGATGTTTCAATTTCTTTTGAATTCAAGGATTATATTCAATATCTTCTTTTAAGTGCACTGTAAAGGGGAACATTTAGAAGGGAAAACTTTGCGCGCAGACTTCGTAACGCGATAATCATATTAAGAAATGGGGAAGTGGGGGATAAGTGAATTTAAACGCCACTGGAGCGAGCGGTGGCCTTTAATTTGATCTAAGAATGACTTTTCGGGATTTCTGCTCACTCACAGTGGATACGCTTATCAGGTCTTTTGTGAAAATATCTCAAAGAAAAGGTTTTGAGAATTTTTTTTGAGAAGAAATTCTGTTCCCATTCAGTTGTTAAACAGAGGTGCTCAATATTTCAGTTTAGATGCTTGAAAGAGTGTAACAGAGGCTTTTCGTGACACGAATTTATCCTTCTAAATGAAATTACCGACACTTGTAAAGATTGACTTTTTGAAGATTTCCTTATCATCAGTAAATAGCTTCAGTTGTTGGAAACGTCATGAGATGCACTAACTTCTTGTGAATCATAAACTCGAACCGACAATGCGCCTTTGTTCAAACAAAGCCAACTACTTCCAAAAATCGATAAATAATGCTTTCAATTCAACTAATATTGGATGATCATGGACTTGGGCACACAGCACTTCAAGTCTCTTCTCTACGTCGCCTCAGAGAAACTCCCAAGGCAATTAATGAGTGGCACACTCTCAACCCTAGGGTAACACTATTGTAAAGAAATTTACTTTCAGCGTAAGGAAGTTGCAAAAGGGTGACTGTACTCATTTGATGGCAACCGTCAAAGCCTCTTCTTGTGGTGCTAGAGTCCGAGATGAAGTTGGGTATCAATTTACAAGCTTCTTTCGAGTTTGCTCAATTTTCAGCCAGCAGCTTCCAATGTCGCACGTGAAGTTGACTGAGGTCCTCCCCCACTTGTGTGCGCTATTGGTTCCAAGACGACTGTTCAGGCTGAAGCTGTGTTTTCCATATGCTGTACATGACCTAGACATCTTAAACTTGTGACTAGCTGCACTCTGTCTCACAGCCTATGGAGTATGTCGTTGAATCAGATGAAACCAGACGCCATCAACGAAAACCGTACTAGGAACAGAAGGCAGAACTTTTCTTCGAGGGTTTTCTCATCTACAGAGATGATGGGGATGATGAGAGTATTATAATTGAGCTTCTCGGTAAAAAGAAACTCTCGGTAGAAGAAACTATAGAAAAAACTGTTTAAGTGTCTTTCGGGAGGAAGGTCTTACGTGAAATTGTTGAAGGAAGAGAATGAAAAGCGACAAACTCTATAGACAGTATGGCGGCAAGCGTCTTGTCAAAATGTACATGTAATATAGAGTGGATTGTTGAAAATGGTTCGACCCAAAATCCGAGCCCTTGGCAAACAACGGCAGTGGACGACACCTCGTCTAAGTTCGTTCAAACAAGTTGAGAACGACATCCACCAACTTGGAGTGAGAAATATGGGTGTCCCAACAAGAACGCAAGATTTAAATTTTAAATAAAACGCATATATTTAAAAAAATCGTGAATTCTTTATTAAATCGTAGAGTAGACAGGATGAGGCTATGTGTGGAATAACACACCGGCCAGATGGTCACCGCGACTTTGCTGGCACACACGCGATCTTTTAATGAAATTTTCAATGACCGTTTTGCATAAATGCTGCAGTATTCAATTAATGCAGCATCCAATTTCCTCTTTTAAGGTATGCGTCGTCGTCGGCTTATTCGCATAAACCATCGACTTCAAAAAACCACAAAGAAAAAAGTCGCGGCCAATTCTGGTGTCCAAAACTCGAACTAACACGACCGGGAAATGGCTGCTGCAGCATTTGGATCGTTTTTCTGACTGTATGAAATGTGGCGCCATCTTGTTGAAACCACATCCCCTCCACATTCATTTCTTCAATTCTAGGCACGAAAGAACTGGTTATTGTTTCACGATACCGAACACCATTGACTGTTTGCGCTTGATCTGACTCATTTTCATAGGCCACACAGTGACACGTTGAGGATGCATTTGCTTCTCGTGCATCACTCGAGGATTTTCCTCGCCCCAAATGCGACAATTCTGCCTATTGATGAAGCCATCAAGAGGCCTCGTCACTAAAGATGATTTTATCGGCCAAATCAGCATTTTCATGTTGTCTCTCCAATACCCAATGAACGAACTCCCTTCGCTGTGCGTGGTCAGCTGGCTTCAGTTCCTGAGTCAATTGAACTTTTTATGCATGATGATGCAAATCTTTCGTCAAAATTCGCTGCATAGTGAATTTGGAAACACCAACTTGCTGAGCTCGGTGTTGAATTGAGGTGGATGGAGTTTGAGCGACATCATCACGTACTGCTGCGATATTTTCGGTCAACCGACCTGGTCGAAGGCGAGTTGTTGTCTTTGCATCAGTTACAGACCCAGTTTCAGCAAAACAGTTGAC
This sequence comes from Eristalinus sepulchralis, assembly GCA_944738645.1. Lineage (NCBI taxonomy): Eukaryota > Metazoa > Arthropoda > Insecta > Diptera > Syrphidae > Eristalinus > Eristalinus sepulchralis. The sequence goes on from OX122882.1 coordinate 48,465,093, forward strand.
TCTTTTGGAGCATTATTGTAACCCCAAATTGATCGCAATTTGCGAACTGTAGCCGCAAAACTTTCACCACTTTGATAAAACAATTTTACAATGAGAATTCGTTGTTCATTCCTGTAGCACTCCATTTTTATTAACCTTATACCTTCTACTAACAAGCAATAATAAATGTTCAAATGTCAAACAATGACAATTCGAATGGCGCCCAATTCAAATCTTGAGCTCTTGTTGGGACAGAGAGCAGTTGGTAAGAGACCGTGCTAGCGGGAGGTGCATGTTGGTTGAGGCCCAGATATACCCAGGAAAGTTATGCAACTTAAAGAAAAGCGCTCTTTCTTTTCGTCACTCTTTTTTCTCTCTTTTTTGTAATTGTTGTCTCAACAGGCTTAAAGCAAACAAAAAAAAAAAAAAGAAACGTTAACCATTCCTCACCTCGTCTGGTGAATCTGTGTCTAGGATCTTTTTTTCTGAAAAGATATTCAACCACTGAAGTGCAGAAGCAAGTGTACTACACGCTAGCTGAGTCTCAAATTAGACACGGGATTCAGATTCAAACAACTCATCTCGAAAAAATAACCACCATACAGCAGCGGCTAATTTAAAGTATTAGACGTCAAAGCAATCTACAGGATGGCCACAGTAACGCACTCCATGACCGACCGACGTTTACAGCCTATACAACACACGCTAAATAAATACAAGAAGACGAGCTCAAGGAATGTTTGATATACGGGCCTATGGAGATCGAGAATTACGATATATTGTTTCAAAACTAAACAATTTACTACTCAACCACTAAAATGTGTTCAACATTTTAAAAGAAGAAAAAATGGCTTATAGAGTACAATTGTAGCATATATGGTCTAACTACAATTGTACTCTATAAGTTAAATGTGGGTTTTATCCTGGATAAAAAACTTCTCTGAAAAAATCACGTTGAGACGAAAACCTCCAAGGCAGTCAGTTTTCTGGTAATGTGTGGGAGTTTTTGGTAAAATCTGGGACCTACCACCAGAAAGATCTGTGTGGATCTGCAAGGGAATGATAAGAGCTCTTCCGTCCTATGCATCAGTCGCGTGGTGGAACAAGCAAGTTTCAAAGAACGGTCAGTCTCGGCTGTACAGGGGCCTTTCCCAGTACGACTGGCTTTGCTCCGGATGCTTTACTTAATCTTCCCCCTTTGACATCCACATCATGGGCTCTAAAATCAAGGCCATCTACAAACTAAAAAGGAATGGTCTTTGGTTCAATTCGCTCTGGCGCTTTGATGACCTCGCGCACAGCATCTTTTATGACACAAGTCTCATGGAAATGCCGTCGGATGCAGGGTCACCAACGATCTAGCTGCATCGCTTATATAAAGTCGACTTTCTCTGCGTCCAGGACTGACTCTAGCCAGAAACTGAAACAGGAAGGGAATGTAGTCGGATTTTTACGGATGGCAACAAGATGACGGAGGGATCTGGGGCCGGTGTTTTCGTCGATGACGACAACTTTAGACTTCACACCTCTTTAGGTAGCTTCGCATCGGCTTTCCAGGCGCAAACTCTTGTGATCCTAATGGCCATCAACTATATTGTGAACAGGTGGAAGGTCACATCGATAGCCAAGTCCTTACTCAACCCTTTAACCACTTCCAAAATAGTCTGGGAATGCAAGTCCTCCCTTACGTGATCCCGTGAAACGAGATTGCTGATGAACCAGCTAGGCATGGTTCTAAAGAAGCATTCGTAGGGCCCGAACCGAAATTGGGCCTACCCGCTTCCTTGGTTAGGGCTTCCGTCGACGATTGGGCCTCCCAACAGCACAACCAGAGATGGCATGACTCTCCATGATGCAGGCTGACCAAGTGCATGCTCCCAATCGTCAGCTTGTCTGTGATATCTAGACAGAAAAGAGTGCAGAATACTTGTGTCACCTTCGCTAAACACCTAAGTCTACTTGGGCTTAGTGAAGACACGCTTTGCGATGCCTGTGGAAAAAGGTTAAGACACTTTAGAGCACTTTCTCTGTCAATGCCCCACCTTTGCTCGTATCAGGTGGCGGCTGTTTGGCGCCGATGCGGAGGGAGCAAAAATCTTAAACTCTTTATTATAGAAGCGCCTGCTTGTCTTTCTTCGGAAAATGAGAAAACAACAGTGAAGGAAGGTTACTGCCTGTTAGTACAAGGGACCAGCTTTTGAGTCTGAGCGCTCCAGTGCCGTGTATCTTAACATCCAACAAAAAAAAAGGTAAAATGTAAAAGTTCTTGCACCTTAAATCTTATTCTTGAATTTAACCTTGTAATTTATAAATTGTGAAATAACATGAACGTTGTTTTTAGCCTCGTTTTCGAAGAAAAGTCGCCCAAAGTCGCCATCATTCCACTATCCAGCGATAACACACGGGTCTTTTTTAACCCAAAAATTGTCAATTATGTTTGTTAACGCTAGCTCGTCAGACGAGGTGATTCCTCCTCCAAAGTCGTTGTCTCATGCAGGCTGGTCTAAGGACCAGTTGAACCATATAAGTGTAACTCTGTGCAGAAATGTTGAGCCGTTGGGATCGATCGATTTCAGTTACACCCTCGCTCCTAGCAGACTCTTTTTTATCGGTGACACAGTATGCACCTGTGATGAGGACCTCGGGCGCTGTCCTCTGAAAACCATTTCCCTGCGGTTAAAGAATGGATGCAGTACGAGTTGAGACGGAGAGATGTCGAAAGGCGATTTTTCACGGCGGATCTGTTTGAAAGAGATCAAAGGAAGACATTTTTGCACCGGATCGTGTCCGGGAATAAAAAGTGGTTATACGACGATAGCTTCAAGAAGAATGAGTACCGTCCAAAGCCTGGTGAACCCACAGACACCAAACAAAATCATCCACAGTTCAAAGGTAATGCTCTGCATCTGCCGGATATCAGACGGGTGTGGTGTACAATGAGCTGCTAGAACCAGGCGAAACCATTGATGGGAAATATGATCGACTATAGCTGATCCATATTTTCAGCCGGACATTGCATGGAATACGGCCAGAATCCACTTAAAGATATGACAAGATGAATTGGCAACGTTATAACGCTCGGCTACTGAGAAGCACTGAAATGGGAGGTCTTACACCACATGTCACTTTCATGTTGTTCCTTCTGACTGCTGCTTCTTCTCGATGGATGCAAAACGATTTGGGGTGCAACGAGTTTTAGTTGTTTAAGGAAATCGAAGAATACCTCCATGGGTGGATCGATGCCAGGGAGGACTCATTTTTTAGAGACTTTATTCGAAAACTACAAAAAAGATGGGAAATGGAATCACTTCCGACAAACAATTCACAAAAAAATCGACCGAATTAATTGTACTCCAAAAACTTCGTTTTTTTTGTTCGTTATCGTTTTAGAAGGAAAAGGCTCAACGGAATGGACTTCGAGACTTCGAGGCAAAAGGGTGAAATCATAAGTCAAGCCGTGGTTATTGAATATCCTCATTTCTTACACTGTGGCCGATGACTACAACTGTGTTTTATTTAAGTTTTGCTGTCGAAGCTCTCTCAAGGCCTAATTACACGCATCCTGGATTTGCGTAAAAGGACACCGTCTTCCCTTCATTCTCGGAACGGATAAAGATAACTTTGTGGGTAACTGCGTGACCCTCGGTTCGAGTGCTGGACCGTTTCATAGTTGCAAAGCTTCTTAGATCTCACCATTCATCGTCGGCACTAAACTGTAGATCCCCTCTCTTCGTGAGAGAACAACGCGTTACTGACGAAGCTCTGCCCTAGTCCTCTAGTGGGCTCTACTGACACAAACTTTATTTAGTTCATCCCTAACTTCCTGACTGAGAAGAATCCAAAGTGACAAAGAGCATCTCTTAATTTTGTACAAGTCTTCGTTTGCCTGTTCGTGTGAAGATAGTGTGGTGATGCGTGGTGGAGCATGAATCCTAATCAGAGCCTGGAGGCGCACACAAACATCCTCCATCTGTATTTGGGTCCCAGTGAGTGTGGATGTGAATCCCCTTCTTCACACCAACCTATCCCGGAAATTCGTTGAAAAAGAAATGCGAGAAGAATTTCAAAGAAGCGCCCAGAAGGCGGGATGGGAAACCTTTCTCTATGACAATGTGGATGTATGCATGTTCATGAACTTTGGTCTTTATGGGCAGAATATCGTTTTCGTTTCCCTTCGTCCCAGTACTTCGCACCTGTTGAGGCCGGGACACATCAGCAACTGGTAACGATGTCGTCGTCTATGGGTCGTCGTATCGACTTGTCGTTGTGTTGTGCGAAGTCGTGTGTCATACGAAGCGTCCTAGATTAGTGAGAAGACTTCTAGGCTTTTGATGGATTTTAGTTTTCTCGTGCCAGGATGTAAATGTGTGTCTTTTCCTGAATTGATACACATTCTTGCATGTCGTATGTGCTTGTAGAAGGATGTCCTTTGTAGGAGTCTCCCTTTTGGTATTCCCTCGGCGAACAGTGTGAGGTGCATCCTTTGCGGTTAGGAGGGGGGGGGGAGTACTGATTAATATTCACGGGATCTTTTGCTCTTCCACCGCATGCACGACCACGACGTGTGGTAATTTTCGTTTCTTTATTAGCCGCTTGAATATTCAAACAAGTTTCAAAAATGTGGATATTCTTACATGCATGTGTACGTGCACAGAAATTTTGTTCAGAGCTTGATAAAGATGATAAAGAAGACATAAACAGTTGCGCCGTGTAAAGCTGGGATTAAAATGTCAGCTTATCTAAGAAATTAAGGTGGGACTAAGAGGTTAATAGTAATAGTACACGTTTATTTACATATTTGTAGTTCATGAACATGCTGGAATTGTTTGACAGCGTTGCCTAACATTCGACTCCCTACACTTGAGGGGTCGAGTGGACAATGCATGCACGAGAGACCTCCAGGCCAATAGATGATCCGACATTGACTCTATCTGTCTTCCGAGCCGATGGAATTGCATTAAAGGCACATGTCAAAAGTCGTGTTGAAGCGGAAACGTGGCGAAACCAATGAAACACAGCCCTTTCCGTCCGATGAAGTAGGTAGCTGCTTACCACTGAAATACCCAAACACCGTTCACTTCTCTTGATCTTATCCCTATCGGTCATTACTCAAATTTCCATTGACCAGAGAGTTGAAACAAACACTGAGTGTAGACCCGATTAATAGACCTTGACACCATGCTCGGCCTTCCTGAGTGACTGATTTTGCCAGCTTGGCCGGCATCCTGAAACCGCTCCACCTGTTTCAATGTGTCTCCAATAAAATGAAAATGACGACACCTTTAGACTTGTCCACATTCACCTTCATTCCAGCATCAGCACATACTGCCACAAACTTAAAGAGCGCGCGATGAAGGTTCGTCTAAGAGGATGTGCGGACAACTGAGTCTTCTCCGAAAAGAAAATGACTCACTCTCAAATGTGAAACATTCCTCGTCTCGTCTGCACTGCAACATCCAGTCCATCCAAAAATGTAAAATGAAAAAGAGCGGTAACGAGACGCACCGTTTGCGAAGCCCAACTGCCACGATGAAAGTTGTTCATTTACTACCGTTTACCCGAGCACACTTGCAACCGTTTATGTTTGGAGATCGAATGGCACTCAACTTTTTCTTTTGGGGTGAACCTCGACCCCAAACAACATGCCTCTGCAGCCAGCACGATTTTTCGCAAGCTGCCTCCAGCTGCTCACTGCAAGTTGGTTGAAGTCCTTCTCCACTTGTGTGCGCCACCTCAGCTTAGGACGTCCTCCGTTGCGTTGTCGCAATGGATCGAATTCGAAGACTTTTCGGGGCAGAGCAGTGTAGTACATACGCCTAACATGGCCTTGTCATCTTAAGTATTTTATTTAAGTGTATTTGAAGACACTGTAGGGAGGCGCATGCCGCAAACAGGAGCAGACATTTTCTCTCGAAATGACTAAGGGCGTCCTCATCCGCTTTTTGTAACGTCGAAGTTTCCGGGCCGTAAAGGAGTTATACAAAGTCAACTTGGTCCTTTAAAAAAGGGCTCTATTACTCAGTTGCCACTTGAGCCCAAAGAACTGATTTCGGAACTGATGTTGCTTACCTTATTTACAGCGGAGCCGAAGTAGACAAAGACCTCGACTACTTCTGAGAGTTTCTGCTGCCTAGTGTGGCGCTCTGTCCGAAACATCGATGTTGCGTCTCCTTCCTTGACGACAACAAGTACGTCGTTTTACCCTCATTACCAAATTTTAGCCGCTTCCGCTTCAATGCCAACAAACGCCTCATTGACGGCTCGCTGTGTTCGTCAATGTGTAATGCCTCTTGTGTTGACTTGTGACTTGTGTTACGTACGATCTTCTCAAGGATAAAGTTAAATAAGTCACATGACAGTGCGTCGCCTTGTCAAAAACCCTTTTTTGACATTGAAGGTCTCGGTGAGTTCGTTCCCGACCTTGACGGAGCAGCGAGAGTTCTCCATCGTCATCCTACACAATCTGACGAGTTTGGTAGGGTTGGCAAAACTAGACATTACACTGTAAAGCTCGTCTCTATGCACACTCTGAAATGCTGCCTTGAAATCGACGGATAAGTGATGAGTGACGATTTGCACTTCCTGGGTCCTTTCCAGGTTCTGCCTTAGTATGAAGATTTGGTCGATGGTGGATTTCCCTGCTCTAAAACTACACTGATAAGGACTTTTCAGGTGGTTAACGAACGGTTTTAGGCGTTCACACAATACGATACAGAATATCTTGTACGCGATGTTAGGGACACTGATCTCTCTGTTTCGATTTTCGGGTACTTTCCTTGGCTACAAATCGAAAATATTGGAGGGGTGTCTGACATCGATCGCAACTTGATCAATCTGGTTGATGGTTAAATAATCAGGGGATTGCCAGGTTGAGATGTGGGAACCGCGAACTACTCACAGAGAGGTTCCGGCCCGCGACGAAGTCCGCCGGCTTGAGTCCGTTTCCGGAAGTGGTATCGTCCAGGCTGTGTTTCCCGATGACGCCAGCAAAGATGTCCTCTTTTCCCAGCATTGAAATCTCCTAGAATGATCTTGGTGTCATAGCATTGTCATCGATCGTGTGTTCTTTCTAGGTGACCATAGAACTCATTCTTGCTGTTGTCATCCTTCTCTTCTGTCGTGGCGAGAGCGAAAATCAGGCTGATGTACCGAAATTTAGCCTTAATGCGGATTGTGATGAGGCGTTCGCTTACGGGATCGTAGCTTATGACTTTTTGCCTTAGTCTGCCTCGAACAATAAATCCGCATACGAATAAGCGCTGCCTTCTCTCCCTGTAACAGTCGCTGTAGTAGATGTCTTTTTGCCCGGCCCATCCCACTGCACTTCCTGGATGGCGGTGATATCTGCTTTGTAGCAGTCAAGGGTCTCCGCAAGTTGTTCCTTGTTGTACCTTCCTTGTGTAGATCCGAAAATTGTCGTCCTTTAGTCGTTTGCTGGGGTCGTCGTCATTAGATCCGTCCGTATCCGCGGCAGTTAGTTGTCTCTGAACTCGAATTGTTTAACGTGGTGAGGGAGGTGAGGCTCACGCACAACCCACCGGCTGGTAAGCCAGGCGCATTATTTAGCCTTCCAGCAGAGGTGTTCGCTGCGTACATTGCCTCACTACACAGCGGGTGTTGCAATGGCTATGCAGGGGGCACCACAAAGACACTGTATGTCAACTTGACGAGGATAGTGTTGGCAGCTCGCCGTGTTGAGTGCCTCGTGTGCACCGGCCCATGCCCTCTGAATAGCACTCAACAGGGGACCATTAATCCCATACTTCTATAGAACACTTTAAAGCTTACATCTAGTGAGGACTCGGTCGTATGCCTTTTTCAACTCTACAAAACGGAACGCACTGTTCATCCCCCTTTAACATGGACTCAAATACAGATATACAACGGGCCTCCAACATCTTGCCAGAGAGGCTTAAAAGAGATGTGCCCTTTAAATGGAACAGTCTCTTCTGTCCCTCTTTCAGAAAAGAGGAACAATCTCTCCAGTCTGGCAATCATCGGGTGGCCACCTTAATGATACTAGAGAGTCACAAGAGTCCCTCTTCACCCATGAACTTCAGCTTTTCAGTGTTAGGGATACACACAAGTTTTCAAAGAAGTCGAAGGAAACCGAATTTCGTTTCTTTCTATGAAACCTACCTCAAGCAACATTGACTTGCACAGCACCCTACCCGACACATATGATTCTTCAGCTGAGACTCAGTATCAGGCCGAAAAGTATTTCGGGTTATTTTGTTTCTGGTCTGGTCTTGTGCTTGTTTAGGAGTGCGTTGAAAAGAAGACATGTTTACGGGGAAGAACTGAAAGTAAAGTTGTGGAAGTAATTTTGACAGTTTTTGCTGGTGAAGGGTTAAACTAGATTCATGCTGACGGAAGGATGTACGTATCAAAAAGCAAGACGGAAATAATCGATCCTACGCCACTGGTTGCTAAATATTTGCTTCTCCTTTCATCTTGTAACCTCGTGTAAGCGTTCAATTAATATAAAAATATAAAAAAAATTGAAATATCGTGTCACCCTGCACCCTTCTACATATACACTTATACACATTGTAATTCTCTTAATTTTTTAATTTGCTTTAATTTTGACACTTTTGTCTCTCATAACTCATTCTCTTTATTATGTATGCACTCAATTATGTATATGTTCTCATGTCATATGATTATTCTATTATACCAATGTTATACACATGTTATAAAACGGCTGATCGATGTTGTTAACACCCTCTGTAAAATAAAAGCTATTGATGAGCTACGTTCCCGAGTGAGTCGGTGTTCCTGTGTTTTTCTTATTATGTGACCTTACACTCGTAACCTCAACTCGTGTAGCAGATATGAAACAATTATATTCGCTCTTGTATTCGCTCGCTAATATTTTCTTTCTTTATTTATTCTACTTATCTCATTTCAAGAATTAATGAACCAAACTGTAATTACTTGAAAAGCGTGCGTCTGACGTGAATGGAAAATCCCAAAAATTTGAATTCCCTCTTAGTCTCACCTCCTTGGAAATTCACTGAACTTTGTTTCGTAGAATAATCTCAGAAAAGAGTGGAATAACAATGAAATCAGCTTCAAGCTGACTTTTTTATCATTTAAAGTAGCAGACGCTTAGAGAGAGGGCAGCTATTTCTAAGGCATAAGGCATTGCTGCGTTCACTTGTTTTGCTCAAATTATTCGCAAAGAAACCAGAAAGGATCCGGTTGGAAGATAGTTAGACCTGCTGAAGGTGAGTCAAGCTCGTAGTTCTTACTGACTGTACCTTAGTAAGGTGCGCAATCTTCTCAAACTTCTTCAGATTTTTAGCAATTGCTTGTATCGAAAGAACGTTTAAGAAATAGGGTGAATTCTCATGTTTCGCGGGCTACGTACATTAGATTACCGGTTTTTTTTTTATTTTGTTATATCGGTACACTCGTCGCGAACATATGTTTACAGTTTCAGTTATATAGCATGAGAGGCATACAAGTTAGACGGGTTTTGCGAGTTCGACGACTTCCCGTTGTCGACAAAAAACGGATCAAAGAATTTGAATTTAATTTTTTTGTGAAAAATGAAATTAAGTGATCCAAAACAGTGAGTGTATTTGGAGTCAAGAAAATGTCTCCAAGTGGTCGAGAAGATGTGAATGACGACGCTCACCCTGGACGCCCCAGCACATCAACAATCGATGAAAAAAATTCTTTCTGGATAATCATCAAATCATCAATCAAACTATTAGAAAAGTTGCTGAAGATGTCGGTACATCGGTTGCCTCATGCCATGAAATATTTGGGACATGAAGTGTGTGGCAGCAAAGTACGTTCCAAAATCGCTAAATTTTGATATAATTTCTTGACCCAAAAAACAACACTGTAATCGCGTCTCAGCCACCGTATTCAGGAGATTTGGACTCCTGAGACTTTCATCTGTTCCCAAGATTGAAGAGACGCATGAAAACACGGCATATGAGTAATTGGGGGCGTTTTTATTGAGAAATGTGTTTTCTGACTACTGGAATTGGAAAACAAGCAATGAAGCAGTTCTAAAATTAGGCATTTCTCCTCTACATGTCCGCATCGAGTTCATGGAATACTCACTACACACACCTTACAATTTGAAGATTATAGCATGGAGGACAACAAAAACGACACTGTCTGTCTATCAAGAGTGGAAAAACTAGATTCGACAGAAGTTCAAGTTAAAAAATAGATACTCCAAAGCAAGCAACTGGATCAACTAGTGATCATAACACTTCTCGAAAACTTTTGCGAATCCTCCATCAACAGCAGAAATTACAGAAATAGATGTCCAACTAGTAAAAAAGATTCAAGCTATTAGTGGATTGGATTTTGAGTTTATGCAAAGGAAACCGCAGCTACACATTTTTCACTAGTTTTATAAAACACGTAAACAACGGTTCATAAAATTCTATTCCAAAGGGCCTCCTTTGAAGGATTACAGGCACTACCGAATAAAAGAAAAACAAAATTTACAAAATTACCTCGTTCGGCAAGGAATGAAAATGTTATTCATGAAATGTTGGAATCATCAGACGGCAGGATATCATATTTGAGACCCGAACCGAAAACAAAAAAGAAAACACTCCCGCTAATTAGTGAAGGGCAAAACCTTACTACACTAAATGCCGACTTTACAATTTTTCGCAACGAAAGGGTGTTAGCAATAAAATTGAATGTAATTTTTCTAAATAAAGGATATCCCAACAAGAACGCAAGATTTAAATTCGGTGCCATTCGAATTGTCATTGTTTGACATTTGAACAATTATTATTGTTTTTGAGTAGAAGGTATAAGGTTAATAAAAAATGGAGCGATACATGAATGAACAAAATGGTGAAAGTTTTGCGGCTACAGTTCGTAAATTCTGATCAATTTGGGGTTACAACACTGCTCCAAAAGAGTCAATTGTTTTGCTGAAACTGTGTCTGTTACTGATGTAAAGTCAACAACGCGCCTTCGACCAGGTCGATCGACCGAAAATATCGCAGCAGTACGTGATGATGTCGCTCAAACTCCATCCAACTCAATTCGACACCGAGCTCAGCAAATTGGTGTTTCCAAATCCACTATGCAGCGAATTTTGACGAAAGATTTGCATCTTCATGCATACAAAGTTCAATTGACTCAGGAACTGAAGCCAGCTGTCCATGCATAGCGAAGTTCGTTTATTGGGTATTGGAGAGACAACATGAAAATGCTGATTTGCCGATAAAATCATTTTTAGTGACCATTTCCATCTTTGTGGCTTCGTCAATAGGCAGAATTGTCGCATTTGGGGCGAGGAAAATCCTCGAGTGATTCACGAGAAGCAAATGTATCCTCAGCGTGTCACTGTGTGGTGTGGATTTTGGACTGGATAATCATTGGACCTTTTATTTATGAAAAGTCAGGTCAAGCGCAAGCACTCAATGGTGTTCGGTATCGTGAAATTTTTTTTTTTTGTGTTTCCCAATTTTCATTACATCTGTCCTCAGACACTAAGTAATTGTTTATAGAGAGTATTTAAGGGATACATTTAGTTTTATGACCACTATCTTATAAAACTTTGATTTAATTACACACATGTAAATACATTAATTTTGACAAATATATACAAACATCAAAGCAATACATTATATACAAATGAATAGAATATTTATTACGAATATGCATTACGTTAAATAAATCACAGTCTGTATGACTTGAAGGTCAACTGGTCTGCGTCTTTTTAGTCGTCTTCTTGTGTTAGCTTCTTGATGAGGCAGGTTTCGAATTTCGTTGTTTGTGTGGTTTGTCATTGATATTTGATGTTTTACACTGAATCTTTTTATTTTTTTATTTTATTTATTTATTAATTTTTTTTTTATTATTCTCTGACACTGGGTATCTTTAGGTCACGATGTATGTCTTCGTTGGATATATTCCAGGGGGCATTGACAATCGTTCTTAGTATTTTTGATTGGAGTATATTTGATTTGGCGGCTGCTCCCCAAATTTTAATGCCATGAGTCCATATTGGTTTGATTGTTGTCTTGTATAACAAAAGTTTATTTTGTATTGAAAGTTTTGAATTTCTTCCTAGGAGCCAGTAGAGTTGTTTATTATCTAGTAGTATGAGTAGATATTTCGCAGAATTGTCAAGACTAACTTCGTGATAATTTGATGTTGGACGTTCCTTTTTGTTGTGTATACGACTTGAATAGTTTTTTCTTCGTTTATTGTTATCCCCCATTTATGGAACCAGTCGATTGTTTCATTCAGTATACGTCTAACTTGGTTGGTGGCTGTTTGAAGGCGGGAATGTGAGGAGAGTATCACTGTGTCATCTGCGCATGTTGCTATCATGTTATAGTCTTGGGTATGTCCGCTGTGTAGAAGAGGAACAGGACATGTCCCAGTACGCTGCCTTGGGGTACACCTGCGTCAATTTCACGTAAGCCCGATTGTTTGTCATTGTATTGCACATAGAAGCACCACTTGTCCAGGTAACTTTTAAGGAGTTGATAGAAGTCCGGAAGCATTGCTTTGACTTTGAGTAATAGTCCTTTGTGCCATACACTGTCGAATGCCTTGGCGACGTCAAGGTAGACTGCGACACATTATTTTTTACTGTCCAGATCGTTAAGTGTTTTGTTTGAAACTATATGCACCTGTTGTATTGTCGAATGCTGTTGTCTAAAACCAAACTGGTGGTCTGGAATAAGTTGTTTTTGCCTTAAGGTCACGTTGATACGGTCAAGTAGAGGCGAATATTTTGGAGATAATCGGCAAAAGACTTATTGGTCGATATAATGATGTTTTTGTAGCATCTTTGCCTGGTTTGGGAATTGGAATTATTTTGGAAACTTTCCATACTTTTGGGAAATAACTTAGCCCAAGTATTGAATTGAAGACGTTTCTGATATAGGTTATGGCTATGTCAGGTAATTGCTTTAATATTTGTCCTGTTATCAGGTCGTATCCGGGAGATTTTTTGTTTTTTAGTTTATTTTTTAGATAGTGTTTTATTTCATTTTTCTTTATCTTTTTTATTGCTTCAGTTGTTGATGTCGTGATATTTATATTTGGGGGTGAAACGTTTTGTTTATCGTTTGTGTTAGTAAATGTTGATTTGAAATAGTCCGCAATTGTTTTCGCTTCATCATCATTTGTTCTGGACCATGTGCCATCCGATTTCAGCAGGGGAGGTTGGTGGGTTATTCCTTTTTTAAGACGTTTGTTCAGTTTCCAAAGCGAATAGTTTGTTGCTCGAGTTGCGGTTGGGTTAGCTGCTGCAGCAGTCATTTCCCGGTCGTGTTATTTCGCGTTTTGGAGACCAGAATTGGCCGCCTAGATCATGCGATTGAACACCATTGGACTTTTTTCTTTGGGGTTTTTCGAAGTCGACGTTTTATGCGAATAGGCCGACGACGACGCAAGCCTTAAAAGAGGAAATTGGACGCTGCATTAATGAATTTGTTTTTATTTAAAATTTAAATCTTAAATTTACTGTCGTAAATTGTTAGTAAATATATTTCGTGTGCCACTAAGCAAAATAAGCGCATTTTTTTCATTTTTTTTAACTTAAGAGTACTCCGTTATCCCTCGTGCTATATCAACCATATATTGACCAAAGGAGAGCCTTATGACTACGATACTATATTTCATTTCATTAGGATCGCTTAACGGGTTCAAAAGTTACAGATTTATTTTCACTTTTTCCATACAAAGGCACCACGTTGCGGCGTCTTGCGACGATTGAGGCGATTCAAACCGAATCACTGAGAGAGCTCAGGGGCATATCAGCACTGCTTCGAGGATTGGAAAAAAACCTTGGCACAAGTGCAGCAAAAAGAAAATCGATGAAAATCGAGAAAAAATGAAAATTCACCAATTTCGGAGTTTCAATAATCTTCAAGTCATTGTTCTATTGTTAAGCTCTCCATTGCAGGAGTCCAATTCTAGTTCACGTCCTTCGATCACTAAGTGTTCCATTTTTCATCCAGTAGTCAATATGACTAGTTGCTGATAAAGCTATGCCCTGGTCCATTGTGTTGTGCAGTACCGTTCAATTTATTTATGTAGTTGTTCGCCGCTTTGACAAAAAAAAAAATTGCAGAGAACTGTGACACATAGTGCTCATGATACATAATCGCAAACTACATCATCTATAACGAATTACAATTTCCGACTTTGGTTTGTGAGACCCTTTCGGTGAATGATAGACATACTTCACAAATGAAAAGTTCAGCAATCACCTCCGATATTCAAAAATTATGGTTGATGTTTATTTTTGGCAATTTCAATAATGCATGTCTTTCACATCCGCTGCTTTCACTTTTGTGTTCCATATACGGATATCCGAGACACTGTTGCTCTTTTCTCTCCTCTCATGTTGCATTTGTTTGCATTTTTTCGAATTTCTACTTCAGTCAACCTTCAATTGCAACAACATAAGTCTGCACTTCTTGAAATGTCACTTTTCGACATGCAGCAATCCATTAGGCACTCCTACAGCAGTAGATCATTTTGCATGGGTCACAAACCTTAAGGCTATGTTTACTTAAGTAATACTCTGAAGTAAAACAAAAATATTTACTTTTCACCTTTTCGTTGCAGGACACGCAAACCGTAAATACACACATCACCAGAATGAACACACTCCGTGCCAACAGCATCCGATCGAAGCAGACGAAATACATTTCAGTGAACATACGAGTCTGTTTGATTTTTTGCCTATTGATATCGTGTGCCGCCTGTGAGTTGAGGAACAAGGACGATGCTGTCGCACTCAATGACAGCGACTACAGCTTGCACTTGAAAAGTAACATGCCCATGCAATCTCGCCGAAGGTAAGATATAAAACTTGGGATCCTAAGTAGTGCGGAACAAAGAATTCTTATGTCCCCCCTCCCACATGACGAGTGGTTGCGTGAAATAAATGTTAATTTTCCATTTAGAATTGCACATGCTTGCAACAATAACGTTCGAGACCGCAATGCCAACGTGGAGATACCCACCCCGCGTACTATCTCGCCGACAATGGCAACGACAACCATCATTCCATCAATTGGTAATCGCACTGGCGATGACGATAGCTGGAAAATTTGGAAACCATCAACTGCTACTGGTATGTGTATAATGAAAGAATGATTTTGCGATTCTAAACGCAAGTGTTCCCCTCAGAAAAGCCACGCAAAACCGAGATGGTTATCCCTTCAATTATGGATTCGGAGGAATCGAACAACTCCGGTAAGTGATGCAGCAGGCTCGAATCGATATTTGTTATATCCATCTATCCCATTTGTAGAAAACGCCCCAATGACAACCACGTACCGGCCAAAGACGAGGCAATCAACATTCAATTTGTGGAACAAGGTTAAACGAACTCTAGATCCTGCACCGGCTGGCACTTCGCCATGCTTTTGGGCACTGACAACCTGTTGCAATAAGAGGGCAGATATCCAACTGAAATGCTTCGAGTACTTGGGCTGCATAGGTGAATTTTTTGACGTGGATCCGTGCAGTGATGATTTCGTGAAAGTCGTCCTTAACAATGTCGGAGGCAGTTTGGACAACTAACTTATATTTTTTTGTTTTACTTACGTAGCTACGTATAAACGCCTAGTAGTCGATCGTAATCATTTGTGTAGCCAGTCCGCCTTATAGGTGGCGGTTTATTAAAATATGCAGGGTATACCGAAAATTTATTATTTTTTATGATCGAAGATGTGTATATGAATGAAGGGTTTGAGCCTGAGCTAAAGCTGCCTTCCATTCTTCACGGCCGCAGGCACGCTGCTTCCAGCTGTCAAGACCAAGCTCTTTAGCGTCCGCAATCACTTGGTCGCTTTACCGGAGGTTCGGCCTTCCTCTCCTTCTCGCACGCGGAGGCTTGGATTCGAAAAGCCTCTTAGCTGGAGCGTTGTTTGCCATCCGCTCTATGTGGTCGAGTCACTGTAGTCGACGTATTTTTGCCTATCGAACTACATCCACATCTTGGTGCAGCACATAGAGTTTGCGGCTGTGTCTTCTCCTCCATTCACCTTCCATACATATTCGTCGCAGAATTTTTCTTTCAGGGGAACCAAGAATCTGTTCTACCGTTTTGCTTAGCGTCCAACTCTCGGCTCCGTATAAGAGTGCGGCTAGAATTAGCGTCTTGTAGAGCATTAATTTAATCCTTCGAGTCAGGATTTTCGACTGTTTTGAAAAACCGAAATAACAGCGGTTGCAAAGGGCGATTCTGCGCCAGCGTTCGTGGAGTTCACGATTGCCCGAGGTAGACAAACTACCTAAATAATTTAATTAGATTGCTAAGTTTTTACAGAACATTTTCTTAGTATTAAGTATCACATAGTTTAGTTCTTTACTTGAATATACATACAAAACCAAACACAGAAGCTGAAAGGCAATTATAAAAAATTCATAGATTAACTTAGAGTGCTCGCATGGAGCCAGTAAGATAGTTTTAATTAAAATAAAAGTTATTATAGCTAGTTTAAGTATTTTATATCTAGATTGAAATGAAACTCAAAATAAAAAAAATACTTTTTTTAAACTAAACTAAACTAGACAAACTACCTCAAAGTTGTAGCTTGCAACTGTCACATTCCGACCGAGCGGCTGTTCGTGAGAAGCGTCCTTAAAGTTGTAGCTGTCAACTGTCACATTCCGACCGAGCGGCTGTTTGTGAGAAGCGTCCTCAAAGTTGTAGCTGCCAACTGTCACATTCCGACCGAGCGGCTGTTCGTGAGAAGCGTCCTCAAAGTTGTAGCTGTCAACTGGCACATTCCGACCGAGCGGCTGTTCGACGGATCGATTCTTTGTCCACAACATGGTTATATTCCGTTTAATCCTCGTTCGCTCTAAGACCAGTTAGTTTCGCCTGCTCTTCAACAGACGTGCATGTTTCTTGCTGGGAATGGGCGATAATATCGATGTCATCAGTATATCCCAGCAATTATGGAGAGGATAGTGCCCTCCCTGTTTAGACCTACTCTGCGCACTATCCTCTCCAGGATAATATTGAAGAGGTCACACCACAGCGCAGCTCCTTGCCGAAATCCGGTGGAGTTTTGGAATGGTTCACAGGCTCTAGCGTTGTGCAATACAACCCGATCAGTTCCGAAGTCGGCCATTGCGTTAAAATGTTCTTTGCGATGAATGTTATCGTATGCGGCTTTAAAATCGATAAAAAGGTGGAGAGTCTCGATTTGAAACTCACTTTTCTTTTCCAGGATTTGTCTTCGTGTGAAAATGTGTGTCAATAGTCGGTCTGCCGGGCCGAAAGCCGCACTGGTACGTGCCGATTAGTGCGGTGCAAAACGGTTTTAGGCGTTCACACAGTGTGCTGCACAGGATCTTGTAGGCGACATTTAACAGGGAGACACCTCGATAGCTCTTGCATGAGGTAGGATCGTCTTTTTTTTTTTGTGGATGGACATATGGAGCTTGTATTCCAATTGTCTACAGATGATCTGGTGCAAAATCCAAACCAGAACACTGCCACCAACCTTGAAGAGCTCCTGCCGCTTTATTCTTTTTCGCCTCTTGAATGTCTAAGCCGACTTCTTCGACATCGACTGGACGGGAGAACACCTTTATCAATTGGAGTCGGGACTTCCTCGCCCCTACTGCTTCCTCCTGGTCAGCAGCTGTGGGAAATGCTGTTTAAACAAATATCCACAATATCCAAACAATATCCATTCCCAGTGGGTCAGTAATTACGTTACCCTCACAATTTTGAAGAGCCTGAGTGCCTTTCTGGAAGCCTGCTGCCAGCCTCTTGGCCTCCTATTTTGTGTTTATCTCTAGACTCTTCTATCTCCTCGAAGGCCGCGAAAGACTTTTGTTTCAGGCGTAGGGTCTTATTTTTCTCGCTTTCTCTAGTCCTATATTCTTCCCGCGATGCCCTAGTTTTCCGCGGCAGCATTTTTCTGTATGCCTTGTCCGTTGCTTGTTGTTTCTGCTCACACTCGCCATTATACCACGGGTCGCGTGTCGGGGAGCGGCAACGCAACCCCACATATTGTTGAAGACTATGTTCGATGAAGGCATACTGGAGTGCCTCTCGCTGAGTTGCACTTCGTAGACTCTGGCAGTCTTCGAGGCGACCGAGGCGACCATTTTAAAAAATCCTCTTAGTTGGTTGGGGCAGCTTTCTAGCATTGGATCTAGCTGCCACGAGGATATGGTCAGAGTCGATATTCGCCCCCCCCCCTGAATGTCTTAACATCCAGGATACCCGACGCATGTCTTTCGTGGATTAGCACGTGACCGAGTTGGTTAGCAGCTCGACCATCCGGAGATAGCCAGGTTTCTGTGTGGATGCTTTTGCGATGACGTTGTGCTGCTGACCACCATATTACCAGTCGTTGCGAAATCCGTGAGTCAGAAGCCACTATTTGTTTCGTGTCTTGGAGATTACTTCGCCAAAGATGTTCCCCTTACCGACCGTTGCATTGAAGCCCCCTAGTACGATTTTGTCATGTACTCTGGACAGGCTCCGTAGGCACGGTCCAAAATGTGATAAGAACCCTCTTTGATAGGGTCTTCGTCGGCGTCGGTCGGGTGGCGGCGGTGGCACATATCAGGCCGCATTGGATTAAAGTCAATGACGTTCGATCCAATCCTCTTTCCCACAACGAATCCGCATCCTATTAACCTTCGCCTCATACTGCATGAGGATTTGTTCCAGCTGATGAATGGCTCCCGGAAAGTTGATAGAGCTCAAATTCCAGGAGCACACTCCTAAATGGTTGTCCTTTTTCGCGCCATGTCGTGGTCGTGGTTCCATCCGTAATATCGAGTTCGATCTCTCTCTCATTACAATTTATTTTATGTGGGCGAGTCGCTAGCGTGCCGCACAACTGCCAGCTTGGTCCGGGAGCAGATGTTGAGCCCTTTTGCCAAGCGCGATCGCTGCAAACATTAGTTCACCACCCAGGAGGTGCCGCTAGGAGGCTGTACGAGTATATCAGTTTGAATCATGCACGTATAGGGATCGCTTTGGTATTCCGCCAGGTTGGGTGCAAACAAGAGCTTTGCCCCTATAAACATAAGCCCATACCCCCCTTGGTTGAAGGACTGGCGTGGAATGGGAAAACTATACAATGGTGTGTATGTAAAGTAAACAAGAGATATTTTTAAGATATTGTACAAAGGTGCCGGTTTGAGTTGGTTACAGGAACCCACAGAGGTGCCGAACGACTCAACTATACTGGTAGTGTGTACAGATGGGGCTGTTGAGGTGTAATATCAGTGTTCTTGTCCGACATATACCGACTGCAACAGAAAACTCGAAAGGATCGTCAGCGGAAGTAGCCGGATGCGCGACAACATTTAGTAGACGGTGTACTAAATGCGGGGGCGGTGGTCCTATGTTAATCAATCTAGATTATTTTCGTAGGTGAGACCGTGTTAACTTCGTATGACGATGAAGTGAATCCAGTTCCTCGTCGGCTGTTGTGGTCATTAAGAAACAAACAAGACAACCACATGCATCGGTAGATGCATGAAGAACTGAGTGGGTGTCCATTTCTCAGAGGGGTTGCATTGGCCTTTACCGGCTGACTAAGAGTGCATTTTTAGTATTTTACACTATCTATCCGTGTGAGTAGGAGAGCGCGAGAATTGTTCTCTCAAGTCCGAAATTTCGTTCAGCCGTTTGGGTGACTTTGTCGAAGGGTAACAATTGTAACAGCGTATCTATAAGAGGGGGTTCCTTGATGCAAATTCTCATCACCGATCTCTGATTCCCATTTATTTTCAAAGGATTTTTGTTAATTGTTTACTTCTTGCCACCAAAACATAATTAATGTAAGTTTGAGTACTGCTGAGGACTGCGATCCCACCTGGGGCCAATGCGTTCAAGAAGAACATGAATGATGCTCGTCGTGTTTAAGTACCTGTTCCTGAGGCTGGCTATAGGATGGTTTCTGGTGCCTTCTTCTACAGTTGTTCCACCCTAGTCAACTTGCGTGTATACAAAGATTTAAAATCATGGAGGCAGGTCCTCAGTCTTCCCATCTGTGAAGGACTCACGTTTGAACCACACCGGACGCTATCCCTTTTGACTCAAGTTGGCTACTGTAGAATAAGGCTTTTTTGCTCTAACAGCAGTTGTAAGTTGATGCACTTACGCACTACATGACAGCAGCCCAGCCACAGATAATTCTACTTGGCTTCGACATTCAGGCCAGACAACACCAGAAGGAAGGTATATTGAAATCTTGGCTGAAGTTAATAATTTCACCCAGCTTGTGAATGAGCCAACACGAATACCTAACATTGCAGATCAATGCGCTAACACCTTGGACCTGTTTCTCACCTCAATCGAAATACTGCCGCCTCTAGGCTCGTCTGACCATTGTGTCGTATCAGCTTATTTCTCGTATTCACCCCACACAGTCAGAGAACGAATTCCTTAAAGAACTGTATGGCTCTATGAGAAAGCCGACTGGAGCGGACTTAATAACTTCTTTAGGAATAAGTGACGTGGATGCCGCTGCTGATACGATCACAAATATTATTTTGCTGGGTATGTAGTCCTTCGTTTCACACAGAGTGAAGAGCATAAAGCCCAAGGCAAATGCATGGTATGACTTGGGCTGCAAAGAGGCTATCAGGTTAAGAGAGATGAGTTTCCGGATTTATAAAGCCAACCCTTCTGAGGAAAACCGGAAGAAGCTTAAACGGGCCCGAAATGACTGCAATTCACTATTAAGAAGTGTGAAATTTTCTTCTACCCAAAGTTGAGGCAAAAAGTGCAACAATGTCCCGAGGGTAGGAAAAACTTTTGGTCTTTTGTGAAAAGAAAACTCAGCCTCGTCTTCAATTCCGACGCTTAATCACAATGACATTCCAGCTGTCAACTCTTTGGACAAAGCAAATCTGCTTGCTGCTCACTTCGCAGCTAGCTCAACGCTTCAAGATTGTGCTTTGCCTCCACCTGTACTTGAGAGCGTAAATTTTTCCATGGGACAGATTCACTCGTACAGCTGCAAGAGTCCTCAAAGATCTAAACGCGCACAAATCCGCTGGCCCGGATGGTATACCCCCTGTTCTTCGGAAGAGGTGTTCTTTAACGCTGGCAAAACCACTGCGTAAGCTTTAGGGCTCTTTCCGAGTAAGTGGAAAACAGCATTTGCCCAGCCCGTCCCAAAAAAGGGGAATCTTCGTCACCCACCTCCTACCGACCCAAAGCACTTACGTCCCTTTTTTCCAAGGTCATGGAAACGCTGATAAATCGTCAGCTTGTGAAATATCTTGAATCCCGGAAGCTTCTTAATGACCGGCAGTGCGGCCACTGATGATCTGATGGCATATCTCACCGAAAAGTGGAACCAATCTTTGCACAATGTTGGAGAAAGCAAGATCGTTGCGCTTGATATTTCAAAAGCATTTGACAGAGTCTGGCATCAGGCTCTCTTCCCAAAAATGCGTGCTTATGGAATCGATAAGTCTCTTCTTCAATTGATTAGAAATTACCTTTCGAACCGTTCAATACAAGTCGTGCTGGATGGGTTCAAGTCTGATATCCACCATATTAATGCTGGTGTTCCCCAGGGCTCCGTTCTGTCCCCGACACTCTTTCTCATTTTCATAAATGATCTCTTGTCTGCTACTTCTAATCCTATTCACTCCTTCGCTGATGACAGTACCCTCAGCTTCTCATATTCGTTCCTTGGCTCACGTCCCTGTACTTCGGCCGTAGACTTGGAACGGCAGCGTATGACAAGCACATTAAATTCCGATCTTGACAGCATAATCGCTTGGGGTGAAAGAAATAGAGTGGAATTTAATGCTTCCAAAACTCAGTGCTGTCAACTGTCACTCAAGCGTTCCCAAAATAGCCAGCCGATATCCATGGACGGCGCCTGCGTTGTTGAAACCGAAACACTTTCCATCCTCAACTCAACACTTAGTTGGAACGATCACATACATGAGGTCGCCAAAAATGCTGTGAAATGTCTAGGTTTCCTAAAACGATGCAAAAAATGCTTAACCCCCTCTGATCTGGCTACAATTTACAAGGCCTACATCCGTCCTAAGCTCGAGTATAACGCTCCTACCTGGTCTGGTGCTCCCAATACCTCCCTACACCTGGATAGAATCCAAAAGCGAGCGATAAATCTTATAGGAGACAACAATATTGCGAAGTCGATCGACTCGTTAGAACACCGACGTAATGTCGCGTCTCTGTCACAGTTTTATCGCTATTTCGATAAGAAATGCTCAGCTGCATTCCTTCCCTTCAAGAATTCCCCCGCAATGCATGTCTCGCTAGGAATGCTCATCAGTTCACCCTTAAGCCCACCTTCGGACGTACAGTTAAGTATAGAGACTCGTTCTTTAGTCGCACCACTGCCCTCTCATTTCAATCCACAGACATTTAAAACCAATGTGCACCGGTACCTCCTCTCCCTCTCTTCCTCTATACCTTCGGCCCCTGCAGTGACTTAAATCCGGTCACTTAAGGGTAGTAGCAACCCCTTTAGCGCGCGTCAACTATAAAAAAAAAATTTACAAAGATTGTTTCGAATTTAGTTCCATGCCATTGTCCACTTTGCTCCACATCGAATTGCACGGGATTTATTCTCTCAAACAGCACCTCAACCCTCCATGGCAACCTGGAAGATGTGAATTATTCATCGTGGCCAATCAATTTCAGTGACAGTCGTCACCCATTGTTCCGTGCCGATTGTTGTTTCGTGGTCCCTTGACGGATGAATATTGTGGAGCCGCCCGCTGATTCGTGATTTAATTAAGAATATTCCCCAAATTTTAAGCGACAAACATCTGAGTTTGATTCAAATCCGTTTTTCGCTTTCTTTTGTGTCCCTTAAAATTCGGTTATTTATTTACTTAGCTCCACAAGCCTGTAGCTGTCTCGGTCTGAGCGATTGTGAATTGAAAGTATCCTTGTTTCAATTTCTCTTTTTGTGGAGTATGTGTGCGTCAAGGCCCTCGGGCGAGGAAATGCTTGCGAATTTGGGCAAGCTGGCTGTTGTTATCTTGCCAAGTGATATCCTACAAGGGATGTTGCAATTAAATTAATTGTTTTATTTTGGGGAAACATAGATTGGCAGAGAAACTCAGCTGTTCGTGGCTGGAGGACTTGTTCTAAAAGTGCTGGACATTGCCTGCTGGTGGATGATCAACCTAATTACGTTTGTGCGAAGTGCCGGGTGTCTGTGCTTGGAAACGAATTGATAGCTGTCACTCTTGGTTATGTGGTCTTTGTCAACCAGAATTCAAAAGTTTCGTTATGCTGCGTATTGATGGGGAATTTATACATTAATGATGTCATCGTTTTCTGACATCGTCACTCTTTTCTGGTGTCGAAGACGGTGCCGAAGGGTATATTTCATGTCACTTGTCTAATTGGAAGGAAGAGGACTTTTGATTTATTAAGACACCTCTATGGACCTTGGTGTCAACCAGAACACCTCCTTCGGTACCTCCAGTTACGCAAGAGACACCTCTTTGGACCTTGGTTTCAGCAGAACACCTCCTTCGGTACCTCCAGTTACGCGAGAGACACCTCCTTCGTTTTCCCATTCACTTGGGAAGTGCTCTGAAAAGTAGCAAATCTTACGCAGAGGTTTTACCAGCGTAGAAGAACGGGCTGTATACCATCTGGCGATTTGCGCTGACTGCAAGATGTGCAGCTAGCAGATTTGCTTTATGCAAAAAGCTGACAGCTGGAATGTCATTGTTGCGTTGGGATCGGTGACGAGGCGGAATTCTTAATGTTTTTTCACAAGTGACCCTACCCAGAGCATTAGACGACATCGGACTCCTCTCCTCCGGTCGATAAGTCTCGATTTTCGAGAATATTGTGGACCGAGGACACAGATATAATACCGAACAACCACTTTGAATTTATGGTGGGACATGATACTGTACATGACTCACCAACGTTGGTTTCGGACATACAGAGGAACAAGGATTAAGCCCGGTGCATCGGGGCCTGCCTTGTTGACTTTGAAAAAGGCTCGAGACTGTCTGCCTAGAAGGCCTCACCAGCAATTCACTTCCAAACACGATCTGCAACATGGTAAGAGGTAGAAGATTTTTTCTTAAAGTTGGCAACAAGGTTTTTACTTATTTTTTTCAAAATAAAAAATTGTCTCCAACAGGATCCACTATCTTTATCAGTGATCTGATTGGCTCCATGCAGCATATGCTGATGACGACGTAGTCGCGTACGCAACAGCGCCAAAGATTGATGTCATAAGCATACTCTAGCAGAGTGACCTTGAATAGATCCAGAAATTTCGCGACGACTGGAAGTGAAAAATCATCTAGCAGACATGTGAAACCATCCTCTTACGGACTCCCTAATGAAGGGTTTCTAGGAGCGATACGAAGAAAAACTGGCCTAATTTCGGCCTCTTGGAGCCACAGGCTATTAACTGTGAAGAGTGTAGTTCACATGTCCTCGGATATGTTGGCTCTGCATAGCCAGAAACTAACTTTTTAGAGGTTGGAAAACACTGCAATGAAGCGCTCAGACTTAAAAACTGGTCCATTGTACTATCAGGCAGTAATCTCCATTTAGTGTAGTTTACTGGTTTTCCAAAGAAAGACCAGCAGGCACTTCTGTGATGAAGAGCTTACGTTTTCAGCTTCCGCTACATCAGCGCCAAACAGCCACCACCTGAACCCAGCAATGGCGGGACATGGACAGAGAAGGTGCTCTGAGGTGTCTTCACCTTCTCGACGGGCGTCGCAAACCAAGGAAGCGGATAGTCTCAAGGTGGGTTCGGGCCAAACGAATGCCTCTTTCAAACCTTGCCTGGCTGGTTGAAGGGTTGAGTAAGGACTTAAGCACAGCTTGGCTATCGCTGTGACCTTCCACCAGTTCTTCACAATATAAATGGTGGCCATTAGGATCGCAAAAGTTTTCGCCTGGAAAACCGATGCGAAATAACCTACAGAGGTGTGAAGTCTAATGTTGTCGTGTTCCACGAGAGGCTCAGCCCCAGATCTGTCCGTCGTCTTGGAGCCGTCCGTGACAATCCGACTACATTCCCTTCCCGGTGCAATTTCTGGCCAGAGCCAGTCCTGGATGCAGGGAAAGTCGACAGATGGCATATCCGTAAGACTAGTGTCAAAGGAGATGCTGTGCGAGAGGTCGTCAAAGCTCCAGTGCGAGTTGAACCAAAGACCGTTCCTTTTTAGTCGGGAGATGATCCTGATTGTACAGCCCATGATTGGGACGTCAAGGGGAGGGAGCTTCAGAAATACATCCAAAGCACAGCCAGGCGTGCTGTGAAGGGCCCCTGTACAGCCGAGACAGACCGTTCTTTGAAACATTGTAAAAACAGCAGTCACGTATTTTCGCGAATGCGTGTTCCATCAAACGACTGATGCATAGGAGAGAAGTGGTCTTATCATTGCCGTATGGATCCACACAGATCTTTTTGGTGGTAGGGCGCAGGTTTAACCAAAATCTCCCTTACACTGCCACTTTTGCCACTACTTTTCCTGGATCTGGATCACCTATGTAGGTATTAAGCTTCATTGGAAAATTGAATGCTGACACCTTGAGAAGATGTTTTGAGCATTAGCATCGCAGCAGAGTTCCCCTTCCTCCTTTGATTGGTCTAGAAGGATGGAAACGTGGGGGAAGTAGGCTAAAGGTACAACAAAGTTGTGTCACTCTCCATTTGATCTTTAATTGATGACCGCACCAATCAGGTCTTGTCCACAATATTGTTCAAGCTTGTTTACTGCTAGAATGTTCGGCACATTAAGGTAAGTTCTCGTTCTTTCTAATCGCTCGTCGTAGAAGAAGAGAGAGAAACTCCGGAGTCCACCAAGACCACAGGTTCTTGGATGGTGAGGTTTTGTCTTCACCATGGAAAGTCTGCTGCATAGGATTGCAGTAGCATCCTTAGAACGATGAAGGTTGATCTGGGTAAACAATGACATTATGAATTACAGTGGCTTACTGGCTTACATAGGGTATGGTCTATTCAGCTCTACGTAAAATGTTGTATCTCTGCTGTTCCTAGCAACTCTTCCTTCGTTATCCATTCCGGCCAGAAAACTTTCAGGTTTCGTCTTTATCCATTTCTGGCGAAGCCTGCGAACAATGGGTGTGGTGGGTCTCGCATCCGTATGCAGCGAAAGGCGTACAAAATGGTGTTTGGAGCCACAAGCCACCCAAATTTCCTTTTCCCAACTTTGCAGCCATTTAATGTTTGACCATTAATCAGTAATGAATGTTAGTCCGCTTAAAATGTCCAGGAAGTGCGCATTTTGCATAACCACCATCAACTTGACTAAGAGTGTCCTCTAATCCTGCAAAAAGAGACAACTCGGACAAAAGGGTTGCGATTTTCCGACGGTAGATGAAGAGTAGTGAAGAGAAAAAAGCCTAATTTATCAGTGAGGTGAACGCTATAGCGTCTGTATCTTTTCATTTCTATTTGCCCCCGTTTGACCAGTGGAGTGAAATGAAATATTCCCTCCCCTCCACGACAGTTTCCCTTGTGTTTATAGAAAGAGATGATCTCTGTCAAAGGATTCCACAGAAAACGTTCCTCAATCAAATCCATATACGAACAGAAATGCCTTGACTATATGCTAGGTGAATGAACGTTTTCCATAATCCGGCCTATTTCTATGTTCAGGCACTGAACTAGACAATTCACGCCATAAATTATTTAATTGCCACATAAGGTTCTCGCACGGATGGCAAACACCAGATGTGTCGGTCTGCATTGCAGGACTAATTTTAGGACACAGACACCTTCAAGTGCGAAATTGGTGCCTGTCATATGGCCACCTTCAAGGTTGCCAATTTTGCCATGAAAAGCCGTAAGAGGAGAGAGAGCCCCTGTTCTTTCCCCAAACTAAGCTTTTCACCACGAAACGTGCGCATGATTGTGCGTGGCGGTGAAGTATGACAAGCTGTTGCTGGTGATGTTGTAGGTTTGTCGATGGAGATGGACAGACTTTGTTTTTGAAATATTTGTGTTGCACGGAGATGTGACTTCAACAAAACACAAAACAAATGCTTAAGGTGAAACTAGGGCTACATAGCCACAGTAACTTAAGCTCTTGGTGTCCAGGAATTAATCAGATTTGACCATATCCAAGCAATGACTTTGCCCTGTGATTCAACATAATACAAAAATGAGACGAAAGAAAAGGATTCCAAAAATGCAAAACATTTTTCAAGACGTTGAACCGCCGGACAGTGCCCAAAGACTTATGCGGATGATGCAGTCGCACTCGTCACCGGACCATGTCTTTCCGCTGTATGAGCCAGATGTACCAGGAATGGACTTTCAGTCGATCCTCTTAAAGCCGGAGGTTGCTCTTCTCACGAGGAGGAGGAATCTGGTTGGTCTGCCAGATTCCAGATTCCTCTGGAAAAAAAAACACAATGAGACGAAAACTTTCAAGGCACTGACATTTATCTGGCAGTGTAAGGAAGTTTTTGGTAAAACCTGAGGCCTATCACCAAGAAGATCTGTGTGGATCTATAAGGGAATGATAAGACCACTTCTCTCCTATGCATCAGTTGTTCGGTGAGACAAGCTTTCGCAAAGAATACATGACTGCTGCTTTCATCAAGTTTCAAAGAACGGTCTGTCTCGGTTGTACAGGAGCCTCCACCAGCACGCCTGACTCTGCTCTTGATGCATTGCCTAATCTCCCTCCAATTGATACGAACATCGTGGGATGCACAATCAAGGCCATCTTCGGACTGAAAGGAAGTGGTCCTTGCTTCAACTCGCATTGGAGCTTAGATGACCTCGCGCACCGCATCTCCTATGTCTCCGGTCTCGCGAACATGCCGTATGATACGAAGGCGCCAATAATCCAGTTGCGTCATCCATACAAAGTTGACATTCCTTGTGTGATATGCCAGAAACTGAGCCAGCAAGAGAATGTACTGATCTGGAGCTGGGGACAGAAGTCAAACCTCTTAAGGTAACTAACTAGTTGGTCTTCCAGGCAGAAAGCTTTGCGATTCTAATGGCCACGAGCTATATTCTGTTGAGCGTTTGGATGGGGCAAACTATCCGCATCTGTAGCTAAGCCAAGTAATGCTCAAAGCCTTTCTCAACCCTCGAACCACTTTCAAGTTAGTACAGGAACGCCATTCTTCCCGATCCGCTTCAATTGCTGAGTCAGTAGGACCTGGTCTTTTTTAAGGCAAGTGATGGTTGTCTCAGTTTCGCACTTTAATTCATATTAGCCGGATTCTCATCTGTGCGTCACATACGAAGACGAGTGCCGTGAGTATTGTCCACTAGCATGCCAAACTCATGGACTTTTTGCAAGAAGTCTCGCTGCATTTGAGCCAAAACTTTGTTTTATTTATTCCAATTTTTCAGAGATCACAAGTACATTTCCCTGTTTCTGTGGCATCCTCATGTGCGTTTTGAAGGTTGAGACCGGCAGCCATCCCATAAAAACCTCCATGCAATGAAAACAGAAAAGAAAGGAGTGCATCCCAAAAAAAGGAAAATCTAGCGAAAATAGGAAGATGTGATCAGACACGATATCGGTATATATCCCTGCTCCTAGAAAATTATAGTCGTGCTGCTTTACATGATCGACGCTCAGAAAGTCTCTGCCAGACTGGTTTTCTTCTTTTTTCATAAGTGGTGGACGTGGGTCTTAACCAACATGATCTCTCGCCAACTGCCACCAGTTGCGCTTTCCAAGTTGGTTGAGGTCCAGCAGCCTGAGTCCGTTTCCGGAAGTCGTGTCGTCCAGGTTGTGATTCCCGATGACGCCAGCAAAGATGTCCTCTTTCCCCAGCTGAGCATTAAAATCTCCTAGAACGATCTTGGTGTCATAGCTGTGTCATCGATCGTGTGTTCTTTCTAGGTGATCATAGAACTCATTCTTGCTGTTGTCATCCTTCTACTCTGTCGGGGCGTGAGCGAAAATCAGTCTGTGGTTCCCGAATTTAGCCTTGATGCGGATTGTCATGAGGCGTTCCGTTACGGGATCATAGCTTATGACTTTTTATCTAAGTCTGCCTTGAACAACAGATCCGCATCCGAATAGGCGCTGCCTTCTCTCCCTGTAGCAGTCGCTGTAGTAGATGTCGCAGTTGTTCATCTTCTTTCTGCCCGGCCCATCCCACCGCACTTCCTGGATGGCGGTGATATCTGCTTTGTAGCAGTCAAGGGCCTCCGCAAGTTGTTCGGCTGCACGTGGTCTGTTAAGGGACCTCACATTCCACGTGCAGAACCGAAAATCGTTGTCCTTTGTACGTTTGCTGGGGTCTTCAACATTGGATCCGTCCATTTCCGAGGCATGTTGTCGTTTCTGAACTCGGTTATTTTTGTGTGGTGAGGGAGTTAGCCTCACGCACAACCACACAACGGATGCTGTGATGGCTATCCAGGGGGCGCCGCGGGGAGGCTGTATGTCAACTTGACCTATGCACGGACGAGAATAGCCTTGGCAGCTCGCCATGTTGAGCGCGATCAAGAACATTGTGTGTGCAAAGGCCCATGCCCCCCTACAAAGAACGTAATTGTTGGTGTTGCACTTCTGCACAAAATTGCCAAGGAGCGTAATATTAATTTCGTCGAAAATGAAGAAGTACCACTCCCAGCCAGCAACAACCACACTCTGAAAATATCAACGAACTTCTTGAAATAAATGGAAGAGCATTCAGAACTGATTTCATAAATAGATTTCTTTAAATTAATATCACAGAATAATTAACATAATTAGAATAATAAACAAACATTGAAATAACATTCAATATCACATTCTTTTCTTTTTTCTTTTAATTCTTCATGGAGTTCCCGCTGGTGTGCAATTTGGTCTTCTAATAGTTTAATTCGCA
The DNA here is from genome assembly GCA_944738645.1 of Eristalinus sepulchralis. Taxonomy (NCBI): domain Eukaryota; kingdom Metazoa; phylum Arthropoda; class Insecta; order Diptera; family Syrphidae; genus Eristalinus; species Eristalinus sepulchralis. The sequence continues at coordinate 48,494,872 of OX122882.1, forward strand.
AAGAGTGCAGTTGTTTCCGGTGAAAAAATGAGTGCGTGAGACCAATTGGGCTTTTCCGCGCTGTCATCACATCATGTTTTGATGTTTTCGGTTTCGGCAATTTCCTTAATTTTTCAATTATACTTTGCATCGACCTGGAAGGGGTTGGCCCGTCAGCGGTAACCTTAACTACAGCATCCGCACTTATTCCAACATCTTCATTTGGAGACAAAAGGTTACCGGCGTTTTTGGGACTAATAACTGCGGCAGTTTGTGGAATACTTGATTCAAAAGCGACGACGGCAGGTGATTTTAAACCGCCAATTTTATTGCTATCCAGTATTGTTTTGCTTTCGATGAGGATGTTATCATCTCCCAAGTCATCAGCAATCGTGGCTTGTACAAACACATCTGAAGCATTGACAACTGGTACGGAAACGCAGTTTCCAGTAGCCGTTACTGCTTTCTTAATAGCGGTAGCGGACTTGTTTGCGACCATTTTCATTCGCACCCATTGCTGCTTCAATTTATCCGTTCTTCTTTGATAGCCAGCAGCACGCATAATAATAATAATAATTTAGTGGCACTACAGCCCACAACGGACCAGGGCCTAGCTTCTACAACAACTGCTCGTGTTGTGCGTGCTACTGTTCCTCACGAGTAGAAGGGACCTACAGTTTTTTTGCGACACCGAACTGCGAGATTTGAGAAGCTCTTTCATAGACAATTGATACTCTCGAAGAGGTGGTGCCATGAAAAAATACTAGGTGTCCCGTCCGGGAATTCTGTTCCACAAATTGTCGCAGCATTTACCTTTCTATAACTTAAGTCGCCTTTAGACACTATTAATGAGCTGACTATGAATTTGCGCCAATATTTCCAACTAGAACGAAACGATGTAAATTGAAAGAGTCGAAAATATCCTTACCTCAAGACTTAAGAAATACTTCTGCTGGACCTTCTGTCTGTCTGGTTTTTTGACAATTCAGACCACACTAAACAAATATCAATGTGGGGTAATAAGAATTGATGCAAATTACATTGGGCATCAAATATTTCCTTCCTATAAGCAAGTCAAACGAAAAATATAGAAATAACTGAAGTTGAAGCTCAAATTTCACTTCAACAAGTACTTGACCACACTGAAGAGAAATACTATTTTTTTATGCATTTTATTCATATATAACAGAACACTTAAATTCTAGACAAAATATGCTTAAAACTAGTTTTCAGGACTTCATTTGATTGAACTAAAATAATCTTACTGGCCCTTCGCAGGCTCTCTAAGATAACCTTATCTATTTTTGTATTTTTTATTTTTTTTACCTTTAAACCTAACCCTAACCTTAAACCTAATACTAAGAATATGTAAGCCGGCCAAAGATTGCAGCTGGTGTTTGGTCGTAGTTGAGTCGCCCATCGACAGCAGAGCGGGCGAAATGAAAGATGAGCGGTACCGCTTTCTTGTCTTGTAACAGACCTAGCTTGTCGAAATAGACAAATCCTTCTGGAGGAATGAAACCATTATAGCGCACCTTTTCATAGTATTGTATGTTGGCATAGTAAGCCCCAGAAATAAGATTGGTATTGGAGTCCATTGCTCTTGCAGTGTGTCTCCGAATCAGCTTTAGAATAAAATTATCCACTCTGATCGTTTTCGCCCTATTGTATTAGACTTCATTAGAGTAGAATTTCTTGTACTCGGACCAAGGAGTTCGGTAAAGTTGAAGACAGGTTCGAAGGCATGCCCTCTCGAACAAGAAAAATACTATAGATTGCACTATATTCCAATCGCAAGAAAACTTTAGTCTTACCCTTTTGGTCAGGTTGAGTTGTGACAGATCTTCAAGGCAAGACATCACGTACGTCGTGAGTAAAGCGTGACGTATTTCGACTGCTTTAAAAGTCCTATACAGCTGAATTGTACAAACCAACCAGAAGTAAATACATATGCATGACCAACAAACTTGACACCCACAAACACGTGCGTGTGGGTCGTAGGCGCTTAAATGTTCTTTTTTTAAGCGAAGGTACAGTTTCTGAACATCTCCAAGGCAAATCTCGGACAGAATACATGGACCGGAACTGACAAAATTGGTGAGTTTTACCCTACCTTCGATAAAACTTTTCAACAGAAGTGCTGTTCGACAGTTGTCATGTCCGTACAACTTCCGAAACATTCACACAGTGAAGGGCTTGGAACGAGAGAAAAAAATTCACTCCGCCAGATACCCTATTCTATGTGTCCTTAAATTTTCATTTGTTTTCAACCGAAACGAGCCCGACTATGTCCCCTGTGCAGAGAATACAATTCATCTCCTGTCCTGCTGTACTAGTGCGGCGGTAGTGACCTAATCGGCACGGCATAGCCGCTTTCAGTTCGAAATCAACGTGGAGAGAGAAATGACAACACGCTCTGTTTCGACTGAACTCCGGCACCGACTTCCAAATACAAAAAAAAAGAAAAATCAACAGCACACAAAGAAAAACGAAAAAAAAGTTTCCAAACAAATGTTCGTCGGATGATAGAAAGTTTCCCTGTTCCCATTGCACGCAGAGCCACTTCCTCGGCAAGCATGCTCCTGAACATATCAGCAACTGTGTGTATCTGTATCTGCCAGCGAAAAATGCGCCTATTGTCGGGGGGTAAAGTTTCCTGCACACCACTCCCCCCCACAAAGTGCCGCAGCAGATTTTGCACTGAAAACGGAAACATCCATTCCGGAGGTATGTATCTAGGTCTAGACACGGACACAAGGAGATATTTAATTTAATGGCATTTTTATGCTCCATTCTATCCTGACGTTCCATTTTAGAGGACGAGCAAAAATAATCACTTTAAAACATCATAAAGATGGCGTGGCCCTTGAAGGGACAGTGTTGGGAGAGTAGCGTTTTATTTGAGTTGTTCTGAAGGACACATATTTGATTAAATGACACTCTTGGAGGGGGAATTCTTAAGAGCCTTGATGGCTGGCTCAAAATTAAATACCTTTTCGTGCCGTTAGACAAGAAGGTTCACCTGTAATACAAATTCTTTTGGAAATCCTAAGCACATTTGGAGTTTCTTTCTTCGCGAGGTTAAGTGTTTTTCTGTTGGGAGAACGTGAAAACTACGTCACGGTGGAAGTCATCTTTAAAACATCTCCGCCATCGAGAATTCACCGTTTCGCGTAGATCACACGATCAGATGGAGGGAGCGGTATGTGGGTGTATGTTAAAGAAAAGATTGACAACCATTGGTGGAATACAGTTGAGCAAAATAAATACTCAGCTGTCTTAAATAAACGCCTAAACATCGAACCCCTAAGACCCTTCACCCAAAAACCCCCGAGATCCCAAAACGCCAAAAATTCAAAGAAACACATTCCCGACTCAGAAAGGCCTCTTTTCAATAGAGTAATTTCAGAGGATAACAAGCTTCATTGTAACCAGCTTGCTTGGGTTCGACACAACTTCTATCACACTCACTTTCACAAAGTTGCCCAATTTTATGATTTCGGCTTTTTGGTGTATTCGTGTTGTTATGTTTTGGGTTTTTCCACCGCTTGGGTACTTTGCGAAAGCAGCTTTTCTGAAATTTGGCAACTTCCGAATTTTCAGTTTTGAGATTCACTCGGTCTCTCAAACCTACGATGTCTCGGTCTGAGCCTGGGCTATAGCTTCCATTCTTGACGGTCCGCGCACCCGAATCTGAGCCAATGGGACAACGCAAGAAAGGACGGCCTAGGCTAAGGTGGCACACACAAGTGGAGAAAGACCTGAACCAACTTGGAAGGCGCAGCTGGAGGCAGCTAGCGAAAAATTGTGCTGGCTGGAGAGGCATGTTGGCTGTGACCCAGGTCCACCCCGGACTCTAGCGCCACAAGAAGAAGAAGGATTAGTATCTTGTAGAGCATTATCTTAGTCCTTCGAGTCGGGAATTTCGACCCTGGCTGTTTTGACAAACCGAAATAACACCGATTGCCAAAGGTGATTCTGCGCCGGATCTCCACTGAGATATCGTTTATGGAGTTTACATTCGCCCCGAGGTGGACAAACTCCTTCACTACCTCAAAGTTGCAGCTGTCAATTATCACAATCCGACCGAGGTGTTGTTCGACGGGTCGATTCTTTGTCGACAGCATGTTTTGTTTTAACCTCGTTCACTCTAAGACCGTTTCACCTGTTTTTCAATAGCCGTGAGTGCTTCTACAACGGCTTGCTGGAAACGGGCGATGTCATCAGAATATATCAGCAATTGCACTGATTTGTAAAAAATAGTGCCTTGCTTGTCTACACCTGCCCTAAGCACTATCCTCTCAAGTAGAATATTGAAGAAGTCACACGACTGCTCATCCACTTGCCGAAATCCAGTATGATATATTGTTTAGTCAGCAGAAACTAGTAATTCACCGTTGCTGCTGCTTTCGAACTATTTCAGCTAAAAATTGATTCTAGTCAGACAGATAGACAAAACATCCTTATGAGATCTAAGCATACGAAGAAGCGTTTCGAGGGCTTGCCAAAATTAAAATTTGCTGAGGCCGAAGGATGTGTTAAATTTGATACGCGGGCTGTTTATCTTCCGTTTCTATCCAAGCCATCTCTTTCGAGTTGCTGATAAAAAGAACACTTTTCAAATTATGCGGATCGCAGTTGACAGTTAACTGCAGCTTTCCTTTACTAGTGGCATAGTAGAATGAACAATATGAGTGGTTGCTGAAGAAGCTAATCCGTGATGCGTTTTGAGTTGAATTCTCGATTGAGACATTCTTTGATTTCTTCAAGAGACCGCAACCGGTGACCCCCCCAAATCGTTTTGCATCCGTCGAAAAAGCCAGCATTTGGGAGAAGCAAGCTCTGGAGAAAGTTGCGGGCAGGGTAAGACCTCATATTTCAGCGGTTTCAAATAGTTTTTCTATTTGTCTATATTTATATTATTTTCATGTTGCTTCATCACCTTGTCATGCCGTTTGGTCGTCTCTGGCCGTTTTACATGCAGTGCAGGGCTCAAATGCAGTCCTCGAAGTGGATAACTTTTTCCATCAATGTATTCGCCAGGTCCTAGCAGCTCATATTACAGCACCCCATCCCCCCTTAGTCACATGCTTACAACTAACAACAACATATATGCAGTCTGTACCAATCTAAGCAACAGAAAGTAAAACCAAAATCATGTATTGTAAAACGGTAATAGAACATGTGATTGCAACACGCGATTGTTTGCAGGCTGTACCATTAGTGACAGCCAATCACGCTGTTAATGCACGAAGAAGCTGCCGAAAGAGTAATTATCTCTTTCTATCTCTCTGTTGCTTTGTACACTGCATGTAAGCCCAACAACAATGCTCTGCTATTCTTCTTTTCTCATTTGCTAAAGAACTGTTAGAAACTGTGTGAAGAAAAGGTTTAAATTGTTATGTTAACGTAGTATTAAGTCACTTATTGTTTGAACTCGATTGAATAAAGAGCTATTTGTTAAAAAAGTATTTTTTTGTGTTTAATTTTTTTCTGCGGAACCACGATTGGCTCCCACACATATAACTCCTTGGGGTACCACCTGGTATCCTTTTAACCGTTCAGATTTTTCTTTGGCGTCGATGTAGACGCTGATGGAACGAGTTCACCAGACTTCGAACTTAATTTTGTTTCTTGGGATTATCGTGATATATTCAGTTTTCATTTCCAGTCACGATTCCCTACTTTCATGTCTTTTAAGAAGTTGTTCCGAGGTGACATCTCTCGCATGTGGACGTCGCTCGCAGCCACGAGGATCTTCTACGAATCAGTAAAGCGATTTCTGCCCGCGACAGAGCAGTTTCTGACAAAGAACGACATTTTTACTGGTGTTTCCACCATAATCAGCATTCGATGCCGCTAACTTCTTCTTAATCTTGTGGCGCTACTGTCCGGGGTGAACTTGGGCCTCAAGCGACATGCCTCTCCAACCAGCACGATCTTTCGCCAGCTGGCACCAGTGGCGCACTCTAAGTTGGATGAAGGCCTTTTCCACTTGTGCGCGCCACCTTAGCCTAGGCCGTCCGCTGTTGCGTTGTCCCAGTGGCTCAGACTCAAAGACTTTTCAGGGCGGAACAGTGGTGTCCATACGCTCACATGACCTAGCCATCTTAAGCGTTGTATCCGAAGACGCTTGACTGGGCGTATGTTGCTGTACAGCCCATAGAGTTCATCGTTAAATTTATTCTCCAGATGCCATCAACGCAAACAGGATCGCACTAAAACTATTATACCGAAAAGACTAAGGGCTTCTTCATCCGCTTTTAGCAGCGTGCAGGTTTCCGCGCCATAGAGTAGGGCTGGGATGATTAAGCTGTTACACTAACCAGTTACGTCCCTCGAGAGAGGACTAAATTACTTATTTGCATATTGGGCCTAAAGGAACACCGATTGGCAAGAGTGATTCTGCGTTTGATTTCGGTACTGGTGTTGTTGTCCCTATTTACCGCGGAGCCGAGGTAGACGAAATCCTTGACTACCTCGACGTTTCTGCTGCCTAGTGTGACGCTTTGTCCGAGACGCCGATGTTGTGTGTCCTTCCTTGATGACAGCATGTACTTCGTTTTGCCCTCATTTACCACCAGACCCATTTTAGCCGCTTCTACTTCAATGCCAGCAAACGCATCATTGACGGCTCTCTGTGTTCGACCAATCACGTCAATGTCGTCGGCGTAAGCTAGCAATTGAGCTGACTTTTGGAAGATCGTACCTCTGGTGTTGACCTGTGAGTTACGCACGATCTTCTCAAGGATGATGTTAAAGAAGTCACATGACAGTGCGTCGCCTTGTCTAAAATCTTTTTTGACATTGAAGGTCTCGGTGAGTTCGTTCCCGACCTTGACGGAGCAGCGAGAGTTCTCCATCGTCATCCTACACAATCTGACGAGTTTGGTAGGAATGTCAAAACTAGACATGGCATTGTATAGCTCGTCTCTATGCACACTGTCATATGCGGCCTTAAAATCAACGAATAGGTGGTGAGTGTCGATTTGCATTTCTTGGGTCTTTTCCAGGATCTGCCGTAGTGTGAAGATCTGGTCGATGGTGGACTTCCCTGGCCTGAAACTACACTGATAAGGACCAATCAGGTTGTTGACAAACGGTTTCAGGCGTTCACACAATACTTCAGAGAGGATCTTGTATGCAATGTTAAGTAGACTTATCAATCGATAGTTGGCGCAGTCGAAGGGGTCTTCTTTCTTGTGGATCGAACAGACGACGCTGAGATTTCAGTCATCGGGTATGCTCTCCTCCGACCATATCGTACAGATGATCTGATACGTGCGACAAACCAGGTCATCTCCAGCTGCACAGTTCTGCGGACAGTCCATCCGCTCCAGCAGCTTTGATGGACTCTAGTCTCGATATTGCTAACTTGACCTCGTCTAAGTCGGGGGGGCGGAATCATCGTCCAAGTTAAGTGGAACATTCTGCCTAACAGCGGGATTTGGGCCGTCGTCGCCGTTTAAAACTCTGCAGAAATGATCTGCAGGCAGCGTCTTTGGGGGAGTTTCAGGGAGACTCGGTCGGCAAAGAGTCCATCGATCTGTTGTGTTTGTAGCTTTCCGACGTCAATTTGGACCCCATTGCTCTCTCGATGATCCCATCCCACTGCACTTTCTGGATGGCGGTGTTATCTGCTTTGGAGCAGTCAAAGGCCTCCTCAAGTTGTTCGGCTGCACGTGGTCTGTTAAGGGACCTCACATTCCTCGTGCAGAAGCGAAAATTGTTGTCCTTCTTACGTCTGCTGGGGTCGTCACCATTAGATTCGTCCATATCCGAGGCATGGTATGAACTGGGTTCTTTTTGTGTTGTCCATCACCACAGCCTCACGCACAACCTACAGGCTAGTAGGCCAGGCTCAATATTTAACCCTCGGGCAGAAGGGTTCGCTGAATACATTGGTTCACCACACAACGGATGTTGTGATGGCTACCCAGGGGGCGCCACGGGAAGGCTGTATGTCAACTTGACCTGTGCACGGACGAAGATAGCGTTAGCAGCTCGCCAGCGATCAACGCGTTGCCTCGTGTGCACAGGCCCATGGCCCCCTAATATACATGTGTCAGCATTTTTCTAATCCTCGAAGCAGTTCTGATATGCACTTTTTGGTTTACCTTCGAGCTGTCTCACCGATTCAGTTTGTATCGCCCCAACCGTCACCGTCTGTCATGGGCCTTAATAATAACCTGGTCCGTTGGTTGTGTGGCAAGAGTCACCATCCTCCTCCACCACCATAGTGTGGCCCAAATGTGGCAATTCTGCTTGTTAACGAATCCACTGAGTTGAAAACGTTTCTCGTCGCTGAAGATCTCAATCAATGCCTTCTGTGGGTTTAATCAACCATTTGGCGTATAGACGACGATGGATGTGGTCTGTAGGCTTTAGCTTTTAAGTCAATCTCCGCCTGTAGTTGAGAGCGTAAATTTCTCCATGGGACAAATCCATTTTCGCACTCGTATAGTTGCAAAAGCACGTAAAGATATTAACATGCAGAAATCCGCTGGCCCGCATTGTATATTACCTGTTTTACTGAAGAGGTGTTCCTCTACGCTGGCAAAACTACTGCGTAAGCTTTTCCATTTGTCCTACTCTTTAGGGCTCTTTCCGAGTAAGTGGAAAACAGCATTTGTCCAGCCCGTCCTTAAAAAAGGGGAGGCTTTGTCACCCACCTCCTACCGACCCATAGCACGTACGTCCCTTCTTTCCAAGGTCATGGAAACGCTGATAAATCGTCAGCTGGTGAAATATCTTGAATCCCGGAAGCTTCTTAATGACCGGCAGTACGGCTTCCGCAGCAACAGGTCAACTGGTGATCTGATGGCATATCTCACCGAAAAGTGGAACCAATCTTTGCACAATGTTGGAGAAAGCAAGATCGTTGCCCTTGATATTTCAAAAGCATTTGACAGAGTCTGGCATCAGGCTCTCTTGTCGAAAATGCGTGCTTATGGAATCGATAAGTCTCTTCTTCAATGGATTAGAAATTACCTTTCGAACCGTTCAATACAAGTCGTGCTGGATGGGTTCAAGTCTGATATCCACCATATTAATGCTGGTGTTCCCCAGGGCTCCGTTTTGTCTCTGACACTCTTCCTCAGTTTTATAAATGATCTCCTGTCTGTCACCTCTAATCCAATCCACTCCTTCGATGATGCGGTACCCTCAGCTTTTCACATTCGTTTCTTGGCTCTTAACCCTCTTCTTCGGCCATAGACTTGGAAGAGCAGGTCATTAAACTTCGATCTTAACGGCATAATTGATTGGAGTAAGAAAAATAGAGTGGAATTTAATGCTTCCAAGACCCAGTGCTGTCTGCTCTCACTCAAGCGTTTCCAAAATAACCAGCCATTGTCCATGATTGGCTCTTGAACGACTTTCTATTCTCGGTATGTGTATCAACTCAACACATATGTAGTTGGAACGATCACATATTTGAGATTGCCAAAAATACAGCGAAATGTCAGGTACAAGAAATATTTCACCCCTTTTTGATCTGGCAGCAATATAAAGGCTGTTCCAACAAAAACGCAAGATTTAAATTTTAAATAAAACGCAGATATTTAAAAAAAAATGGAGAATTCTTTATTATATCGTAAAGTAGACAGGATGAGGTTATGTGTGGAATAACACACCGGCCAGATGGCCGCCGCGGCTTTACTGGCACACACGCGATCTTTTAATGAAATTTTCAATAACCGTTTTGCATAAATGCTGCTGTATTTCATTAATGCAGCCTCCAATTTCCTCTTTTAAGACTTGCGTCGTCGTCGGCTTATTCGCAGAAACCATGGACTTCAAAAAACCCCAACGAAAAAAGTCCAATGGTGTTAAATCGCACGATCTAGGCGGCCAATTCTGGTCTCCAAAACGCGAAACAACACGACCGGGAAATGACAGATGCAGCAATTGAATCGTTTCTCTGGCTGTATGAGACGTGGCGCCGTCTTGTTGAAACCACATCCCCTCCACATTCCTTTCTTCAATTCTAGGCACGAAAACACGATACCGAACACCATTGACTGTTTGCGCTTGACCTGACTCATTTTCATAAAAAAAGGTCCAATGATTCCTCCAGCCCAAAATCCACACCACACAGTGGCACGTTGAGAATGCATTTGTTCCTCGTGAATCAATCGAGGATTTTCCTCGCCCCAAATGCCACAATTCTGCCTATTTACGAAGCCACCAAGAGGTCACGTCACTAAAGATGATTTTATCGGTAAAATCCGCATTTTCATGTTGTCTCTCCAATACCCAATGAACGAACTCCCTTCGCTGTGCCTGGTCGGCTGGTTTCAGTTCCTGAGTCAATTGAACTTTGTATGCATGAAGATGCAAATCTTTCGTCAAAATTCGCTGCATAGTGGATTTGGAAACACCAATTTGCTGAGCTCGGTGTCGAATTGAGGTGGATGGAGTTTGAGCGACACCATCACGTACTGCTGCGATATTTTCGGTCGATCGACCTGGTCGAAGGCGCGTTGTTGTCTTAACATCAGTAACAGACCCAGTTTCAGCAAAACAATTGACTCTTTTGGAGCAGTGTTGTAATTCCAAATTGATCGCATTTTGCGAATTGTAGCCGCAAAACTTTCACCATTTTGGTAAAACAATTTCACAATGAGAATGCGTTGTTCATTCGTGAAGCGCTCCAGTTTTATTAACCTTATACCTTCTACTAACAAACAATAATAACTGTTCAAATGTCAAACAATGACAATTCGAATGGCACCAAACTTAAATCTTGCGTTCTTGTTGGGACACCCCTTATAAGGTTTACATTCGCCCAAAACTTGGTATAACGCTCCTATCTGGTCTGGAGCTCCTGAGACCTCACTGCACCTACTAGATAGAATTCAACAGCGATAAAATTTTTGGTAATACTAAGTCAATCTACTCACTAGAACATCGACGAAATGTTGCGTCTTTATCGCTGTTACAACAAAAAATGCTCTCATGAATTAGCCAGTTGCATTCCTCCCCTTCAAGAATTTACCCGCAATTTCCGCCGCGCTAGGAATGCCCATCCGTTCACCCTTAAGCTTACCTTCGGACGAACAGTTAAGTTTAGAGACTCGAATATGGAATGCTCTTGCCAGCTCAAATTTCCCCCCTCATTGCAATCCACAGGCACTTAAAACCAATGTGCACCGGTACCTTCTTTTCATCTCTTCCTCTATACCTTCGACCCGTGCTGTGACTTTATTCCGGTCACTTTAAAAGCCTCTAAGCGTGTAACTTTAAATCCTTATTCAAAACTATCATCATCAGTGATGTTTTTGAGATGGTCAAATATTAGCCACGACGGCGTTGACGGCTCTTGTGTTATACTATAGCGAACAACAGCAATGTTTTCCGTAGAATGAACTGAGTGGGAATGCACAGGTATTTTTACATATCCTGTTGACACCTTGCGCACAGTTTTTGACACATTGACGCCCATTTTCCCAAAAGCCTTAAACAATCTTGACACGCTGCAGAATTGTGGATTAGGTTGGAATAGATCACTGAAACAAACAAATTAAAAAAATTTGACCTTAAGGTTCGACTCACAATTAATGTAGTGACAAGCCAGTCTATAGTAGTGGATCTGTTAGTACGAAACACCACTTGTTTCTCCTCCAAATAGGGCCCTTTTGTTAAATAACGTTTTAAATTGGACTAATGTTTTGGAAAGACACTCTGTTCGATGTACTCCTATATTGCCTTTCCGGCTGAAAGGACACCTTTCACTGATCACGTTCACACGTTCGACAGTTTCTTGGTTTCTCGTGTGTACCAGTCCATCCATGTTTTGTCGACGATCATGAAATGATGGTCGTACGGATTGCGCTTAAAGATCGTTAAACAGACTTCTGACCTGAGACCTTGCACTTGTTGTGCAGACTGAGCAGACGTGATTTCCATCCCGCTGTCACACAGACGGCTTTCTCATGATCAACGTAGTGTCTAAAATACTTTCTGTCTCAGGTATCCCTACGAGACCGCGATTTCAAGTCACGTTTTTGAGGCACCTAAGCGTGGCTCATTAAAAACCGTTGCGGTCGAATGCGTTGCAGCAGCATCCAAGAGTGCTTTGAATTCACTGCGTGGTTTCGCTTCCAAAACTAGTTTCGAATTTCAGACCGATATAGATTCAGGTCGCCGTGGCGCAGTGGTAAGTGCATCGACTGCGGCGCAGAAAGTCTGGGTTCGATTCCCGGACGGGACACCTAGCATTTTTTCACGGCACCACCTCTTTCGAGTTGCTGACAACACTCAAAAAGTATTAATTGTCTATGGAAAGCTTCTCAAATCTCGCCGTTCGGAATCGGCAAAAAACTGTAGGTCCCTTCTAATCGTGAAGAACAATAGCATGCACAACACGAGTAGTTGTTGTAGAAGCTAGGACCTGGTCCGTTATGGGCTGTAGTGCCACTCGATTATTATTATTATATTCAGGCGCTCGCTTCCACACGCTATCAAGCTAGACTTGGTTTGGAAGTACGATTCAGCTAAAATTTGTCAGAGAATTCAATTGAGCAAACATACAAGGCAAGACTAAGTATATGCTGTCAACGAGAAAGTTCATTCAGCACGAACGTCTTGGACAGATTGTCACAATGGAGGCGCATAACTTTGACGTAGTCAATGACAATGTATACTTAAAGAACTCTTTAAACTCAGATAACGAGACCACACGCTAAAATAAAGCGAAGGACGTGAAAAAGAAAGCAATCGACAAACAGAATCGTTTTCTTTGGGCAACTCCTGTAAGTGAAAGGAATCTCAACCAACTGGAGGCAGCTAGCAAAACATCAAGCTTGTTGGGTGAGGGCCCGGTCCACCCGAGATTGTCTGGAGCCACTGGAGTCTTTTCCTTCACTAAACTAAGTGTATAATCAAAGCCACGCCTACCTGGCTTCCTGCCTAAGAGCGTGAACCGCTCTGTGAACCACATAGTAGCTCCAATCTCTTCGAAAATAAGCCGGAGACAAAAAACGAGTGTTTACGGAGAATTCCTTGTATCCTTATCCACCATTTTGCAAATGAAGAAAGTCTCATTAACAAGCTGAGACTCAGTTTTGGTTCCAGACTGAATTTAAGCAGCAGTCAAAGACTTATTTTCAACTTTCATTCCTAAAGGCTGTTTCGGGCTCTTTGCCAATTCTAGTCTAGACTTAGTCTCTCTCAGTGTTTCAAAAATGTTTCTCCTCCTAATCCTTCTCCTCCACCTCCTCCTCCTCGTCCTCCTCCTCCTCCTCCTCCTCCTCGTCCTCCTCCTCCTCCTCCTCCTCCTCCTCCCCCTCCTTCTCCTCCTCCTCCTCCTCCTCCACCTCCTCCTCCTCCTCACCTTCCTCCTCATCCTCATCCTTCTCCCCTCCTCCTCCTCCCCCTCCTCCTGCTCCCCCTCCTCCTCCTCCTCCTGTCTCGTCTCATTTCTCATTTGCTGGCACAGGGTTCAACGCAAAAGCTGTGAACTTCTTTGAACTCTATAAATAGCTCTTTCCCATTATTCATACAGTGGCAGGCATCCAACGAGGTTTCCCGTCGCACTAAGTGCTCTCTAAAAACTGTGTCTAGATCGACTTGTTTGATGACTCATGTTTATTTTAAGCTCATATCCAACACTGAGAAACGCTCATTCTGCGACTCATGCAAGTATGCGGGATCCAAGTGATAAGATTCAAATTTCGATTCCATTCATCGTCTGGGCATATTCAGGGGCACACCCATTCAGCTGCCCGAAATTCACTCCACTCATAATATTGTAACGCACACTCGTAATTATTTTCAAACGTCCTTCAGACGGCCAGTCGAAGCCCAATCGTGTAAACATAAACAGCCGACCTGCACAATCTCCCGCTAGACGCGTTCATGAAGGGGGGAAGATGAACTTGGATAAGAATTGGGCTTCACATAGAAGCACTAAAGTTCCTGCACGAATTTTGTGACAATTATGCCATTTCCAGCATCAGACGATACACAGCTTGTGGCACATGCGTACGAGTACAACGATCGAAAAGATCGATGAGGGAAAAGCGAGCGATTTGCCCTCGAACTTTATGTTTCTGTTTTCGTCTTCTTCATCGTTGCTGCTTCCTCACCTCAAGAGAGCTTGTGTGACTCTTGAAAGACAAAGATCATCCAAATTGTTAATTGAAAGGCAACGTCGTCACTTCCAAGTGTTGCTGGTGGCGTGCGTTTGAGTACATTTTAAGAGGCATTGTATGTTGATGCTGAAAGTGAAGAAAACGATCGTTTATTTCAGAACTCATGGATCGAAGGCTGTGCACACAGATAAGATGGTGCTTTGGAAAGGCCAGGTTGGATGAGCCATGGATACACTCAAACCTCAGCGGTCCCTTGTGTTACCACTGAGCCTTTTATCATCCGTCAATCTTGGAGACATTTTGTTTGATTTTCGGAAATGGCAGCTTTCGCGGGCTTATGCGACGGGGGAAGGAATTCGCCTTTTCCTCCTCGTCCATGCCTCTAGTGATGCTCTTGCGCGTCTTCCCATTGCGCAATGTCCAGTACAGAGTCCTACTATATGCTTTACTCAGGTTTTTTTCTGCTTAGATTGAGGATGACCGTGATTCTGTGTAAGCCAGTTTTTGGCCAGTTTTAGCCGCATATAGGCAAGAATTGAGATTTTTGTATTTTTCACAAGCACAGCTTATCGCTTGCTTTGACATCTTGGGTTTGAGTGGTTTTAATTTTTACAAGAATGTTGTCAGTCTTGTGGTCAGGAGTTGTTGTTCTGTTTCGGGCTAGCTGGTTGTTATTCTGTCCAGAAACCCAACACACTGCCAGGGTGCCACACGGCCGTGACATACGGCAAATTATCACCAAACTCTGAAATACTCTGCTACTCACGCCATACCTTGAACACTGGATCCTTGACAAGATCAGTCACTTTGAAGTCTACACTCAAGGCCTTTGTCTAGATGTTTCATGTGACCAAATAGTTCTTTGACGCGATTGGAAAATTTGGGATCCCAGTTGCGTCGCACCTCACTAACGCAAACGCGAAAATCCGAAACATTCGATATGCGTACCTAATTTCGACAAGGAATAACGAATGACTTGAACAAATGCGGAAGGCAGGTAAATAGCTCTGTCTTTTTTAAGCCCAACATCGCTCTTTCACGGCGGGTAGAATTTATGGAGACTTAAAGGCAGGCGAAGAGAACTAGTCTTGAAGCAGTTGAGAAAACTCTTCACTTCGGGACAAACGTTAACGTGGTGCTGCTACTTCGATCTGTCGAAACAGCATTTGCCAAGGCTCGTAAGACCAAACTCATTCCCTGCTAGATGCTTATCCCCCAGTATTTCGACACAGATCCGATTGCTCCCAAAACCAAAGGAGGAGAGCAGTTCCCTTTGGTCCTTTGAAAGAAAAACTCTGCCTTGCATTAGCCTGCGTGGAAGTTGAGTAGAGGAGATGACATTGCTGGGAACTATGCTCCAAATGAGGGGTCTTAGATTACAAGGTTCGAGAAGTAGAGGATGAAGACATGTTGACGTGCATGATAGCTAGAAGTAACAAGTCCGAGATTAGCAAAAATGCTCAGATGTAAGAAACCACAACCACTAGGGACTCATGCTTAATGAGGAAGTTCTTTTGTGAACCTTTTCAAAACCATTTTGAAGAATATTAAGCAACTAAACTTTTCTCAACTTTAAATGAGCTTCAGTGTGACCCAGCTGGTTTTGTAAATTCTTCACTTAGGTAAATTCATTGGCGTACCGCTCCTGAGACTTCAGTTCATTTTACACGAACTACGATGTAAGGACATCTTTGCAATCGTCTTCTCTTTACCGGATTGGCGGAAGGGATTTGAGTGAGTACTTCCTCCAAAGCGTGAATTCTGTTTCTATAAATGACGCAGAGAACCCAGAAGTCCAAGTCTAGGTAACCTGGAGGGCCACCAGGTCTGTTTCTAATACTCCGTCCTCGACTGCGCTATTTCTAAGAGGTGAGAATTCAGCCAAATTTGTCCTCAGCTCGTGCTTTCACACCTTGATCCAGCACACCTATAAGAACAATTTAGAAATGGATAGTGAAATGAGGATGGGGAAAAAACTCGAGGGGAAGGAAGGGTTTGACTGAATTTTAGTTTTATATCTTCTTATAGGGAACCTGCGATCCTCACGAGTCATTGGACATCCATAAGCCTACGCACCACGACAAATTGTACAGCCAACGTCACGGTTATGTTGAGCTGTGGATTAAGGAAAAAACAATTACATCCAATGGCAATCAAGGCCAATTGTGTATGTCCTATGAGAATGCATGCAAATCAGATACTACCGTTAGGGCAGCATACGATTTCCAAAACCGAATCGAGATGAATATGAATTTCATGAAGTCATGGATCTGAATCTTCCCTGGGATGCTAAGCTCGTCGATCACGAGCTCACAATACACCTCACAATCGCAAAGACTAAAAGTTTGAGATCTGTGCCATTTTTTAGGCGATGTGATTAAACTGGAACATAAGCACTTTCAAGAATATACACATTTAAATCGCCTTGAATAAAAAAAATCGTTATCGCCATACGATGTGGCACGTACTTGCAATTTTTTTATCGGATCAGAATTTTCTGACAAGAATTGACAAAAATTGTTTTATACGCCCATATTCGACTTTTTTATCTTCTTCTCCTTTTTTGTTGGGTGCTGCAGTCTTGGGTGGACCTGGGTCTCAAGCGACATGCCTCTCAAGCCAGCACGATCTCCCGGCAGCTGCCTGCAGTGGCGCACTCCAAGTTGATTGATTTAAATCTCCACATGCGTGCACCATCTCAACTTGGGCTGCCCTGTGTTACGTTGTCCCACAGGCTTCGATACGAAGACATTTTGTGCCACAGCAGTGCGGTTCATACGCTTTACATGGCCTAGTCATCTTAAGCGAAGTATCCGAAGACGCTTGACTAGGCGCATGTCGCTGTACAGTCCATAGAGTTCGTTGTTAAATCTTCCCCACCAGATATCAAAATCGCATGCAAAACTTTTCTTTCGAAGAGAATACGGGCTTCCTCAACCGCATTTAGTAACGTCCAGGTTTCCGCCCCATAAAGTAGGACTGGGATGATCAAGCTGTTATGTACAGCATGCTTAGTCCTTCGAGAGAGGGCTTTATTCCTCAATTGCCTCTTGAGCCCAAAGAAACAGCGATTGGCAAAAGTGATTCCGCGTTTGATTTCGGTACTGGTGTTGTTCCTGTTTATCGCCGAGCCGAGGTAGACGAAGTCCTTGACTTCCTCGAAGTTTCTGCTGCCTAGTGTGGCGCTCTGTCCGAGACGTCAGTGTTGTGTGTCCTTCCTCGATGACAGCATGAGCTTCGTTTTGCCCTCATTTACCACCAGACCCATTTTAGCCGTTTCTGCTTCCATGCCAGCAAACTCCTCATTGATGGCTCGCTGTGTTCGTCCAATCAGGTCAATGCCATCAGCGTAAGCTAGCAATTGAACTGACTTTTGGAAGACTGACGAATTTGGTAGGAATGCCAAAACTAGACATGGCACTGTATAGCTCGTCTCTATGCACACTGTCATATGCGGCCTTCAAATCGACGAATAGGTGGTGAGTGTCGACTTGCACTTCTTGGGTCTTTTCCAGGATCTGCCGTGGTGTGAAGATTTCTTCGTGCGTGCGTGCGATTTTTGGTCCTGCTTGCGTTGGTGACTTTGGAGGAGAAGATTTCAAGACGAACTCTATGGACTGTACAGCGACATACACTTAGTCCAGCGTCTTCGGATACAACGCTTACGGTAGCTAGGCCATGTAGAGCGTATGGACACCACTGTTCCGGCCCGAAAAGTCTTCGAATCTGAGCCATTGGGACAACGCAACAGAGGACGGCCTAGGCTAAGGTGGAGCACACAAGTGGAGAAGGACCTCAACCAACATGGAGTACGCAACTGGCGGCTGCACACGCTTCGTCTTCAAAATACCCCATGATCTTATTGTATTGGAAAGTTTTGAATTTATGATGTCGAAGAAATGGATTGTGTTGGACATTGTTTTTGTTAACCAATCTTGGTTGAATAGGGTTTTGTAAGTCGGTGTATAGTCTTGTTGAAACGGTCTCCGCCGGAAATGTGTGTTTAATACTGCCTCTTAGACAGTTTCACACGGTCACATTCATTTTAGCACGACGGTCATAAAATTCAAGCAGAGTGCGACCATCTGCCGTTACGGGGCCACAAACCATCATCATCGGTGCTGCCTGCTTTCTGGTGGCTTTCTGGTGTCCGAAAGTGTTCATTTTTACAGGAACTCTCTGGCAAGTAAACTCGGTAATTTTGTTTGTTGACATATTGCGTCTCATCAAAAAAAAAAAAACAATTTTGGCAACTCATCACCTTCGTACAAGCGGGGCAACTCCTTCACTCTTCGGAAGTGAGCTCGTGTGTTTTTTGGAAATGCATGGCTTGAGTCCAAGCTCATGTTTTAGCCTGTGTTGCATCTGTTCCAACGATATTTTGAGCCCCTGAGCCATTTTTCTCCAACTTTGACTCAAATTTTGCTCAATTCGAGTCTTCACTTTCCGAACCAGTTCTACCGATTCGAGTATTTTTTTATGACCACATCCAAGGCGTTTCGCAACGTTGCCAGTATCACGGTAACGAGCTATGGTTCGAGACACAAGTGATTTATTCACGGTGCGGTGCTGGAGGACTACGTGGGGTGTTCCAGCCTTTCAATTGAGACCCAAAAACAATAAAATTATCTGTCACGTGTCAAAATTTGAACGCACTGTCTAGAACAATTTGAAAATTATAACAGTCTGAAATTGGTTGCAGTTCGAGGTAGTCAAAGTTTGAAATCGTAATTAATCATTTTGAAGGCATGCCCCTTTGATCGCTTCACTTGTCGTACTTAATTGATTAGCAACCGCAACACTATCGTGCATAAACAATGAAACAAAAAAAAAACTGATAAACCGTCACACAACCATCAGCAACTGCTGGTGTGTCGAACAAAAAACAAAACCAGCAAGAGAACAAAAACAGAAAAAAAGAGAGACAATTCAGCCGTGTATTCGCTTGCTTATACACCTCTCAGCAACTGACTGGCTGACTGGTTGACTGTGTGGCCGGCTCACTAACTCACATGGCGGCCAGATAAACAGGCAGCTTTCGAGTGTTTCTACAAAGTTCGCTCAGTCAGTTGTGTCTGAGAGATGCATGACGTTGGACGATGTTGCGCGTCGGTTGATTAGTTAAAAAAGATTTCGTTACGATATTCTGTGAATTTCCGCGATAGTGAAATATTCTTGGCCATTTGCTAGCAAATTTCCATACACCCACACAGACAGGCGGTGGAACCTGTCATTCTGCTGGCGTCATTGTCGCCGCTGTGCAAAATCTTGATATTATCTGCTGAGTGCGCAACTACGAGTGTACGTGTATATCCGTCGTCGGTTCGCAGAGGCATCTGAAGATCGTGACTGAGAAGGAACTCGACAATCGAACTGCGGTAACGTCGCCCATCTCAATTGAGCAGTGCTGCTGTTTGTTTACAGGTAAATTGAGAAATACAAAGCACAAGTGAATGAATGTGTCTGGTTGTTGGAGTGTTGTGCGCCTCGTTACATGGGAGCGTGTCTTTGAACTTTTCGCTCTTGGAAATTCCACACCGCTGAATCGTGGGGCATAAGACCTCCGTGCCGGAATCGTGCCCATTCAAGTGGAGCGGACAAAATCAATTCACAAGCATGTTGTGTTTCTGGAGGGAGGCAGGCGTTTTAAGGCGCGAAAACTGTGCGAAAGTCAAAATCAATAGCTCGTCGAGTGTTGCGGTCAACAATATTTCACTTGACTCCCCACGTTCACGTGTGTGTGGAAATCCGATTTTATGGATTTCGTGTGGAAATACCCGGGCTCCAGATTTATTGACTCGCGTGTCTGCATATGCGGCGGCAAACTATTTACTTTCTAGCGGCAGATCATTTCAAATTTTACGACTGCAAAGCAAATTAGAAATTCCTCAGAATTCTGAGAGTGAAACTGCTGCTGCAGTGACGCGCCGCTCGTTGCTTCTACGATCGAATTTGTTGTGTTAGCGGTAATTGAAGTGTTTGAGTTTTGTACATTGCACTGCAGCTTCTGTATGGAGTGAGCGCACAAGCTCTAATGAGTATCGCACTTCGGACAGTGACTCGGCGACCCAGTTACGCGAAGTTCGAGATGAATGTTCACGTGTGTTAATGGGCACATGAGACGTTGACGTCGGTGGCGGGGTATGAAATGTAAACAATGACTTAGTAGCACTCTTGTCGGAGATACTTTCCGGTTTTGTTTATTTACACCCGGGAAATCTGTTGCTCTATTTGAGGAGGGGGGTGGTGATCTGGTGGTTTGGTTTATGGCGAAATGTGTTTGCTTATGCGTTTGAAGTGATGAGAGGCGCGATTTGTTTTCGCTTGTGAGGGTGAATCGTTGAACTTGCGCTGCTTGTCTTGGATTTCCATTTGTCAAATATTTCTCGAGGCTCTTAAGTGAAAAGCTCTTGAAATCTGAATTGATTGTCACTCGCAGTGCACGTAAGCGGTCTGAATGAGGGTGTGCTGCAATATTTTTCTCTCGGCAGTCCCTTGTATTGGTTAACTTTTCAAAAGTTTCCCCTTAGTTTGTTCCGTTACCTGAAAAATTAAAAAAACTTAAGCGCTGAGGGTTGACACAGTGGCAGAAGACTTCGCATTCCAAACCAGTGGGGCAACGTCATTAAGAAGGCCCATGGATACTACGCCGAGCATCATAAAAGTCCTGCACGTACACATCCCCTTCTCCGATCAACGCGAGCTCAGTATGCGAGTGTCTACACGATCCTGAACAAGCAACGCCAGCCAATGGGAGTTTTCGAAAAATTGAAAAAACTGCATGCCGTGGACTGCACGATCCTGCATCTGAAGGAAAAGGAAAAAATTCAACAACGAACTCTCTAGCCTTTACGACGGCATGCAGTGTCTTCGCATACAACGCTTAAGATGCCTACGCCATGTAGAGAAGATGTGCTTCGGTCCGAAGACTTCTTAAATTTGTGCCATTATCACAAGACCACAAAGGGCAACCTCGTCTGAGACTTCGCACACACAAGTGGAGAAGAGCCAACTTGGAAACTTTGGAATTGAAGGCAGTTGGCTGTAGATCGGACCCTATGGAGCGGTTTGTTGCTTAAGGCACAGGTCTACCGGAGACTGTTGCACCATAAGATGAAGAAGAAGAAGTAAAGACCAAGAAGATCCATTATTTTGGCCTTAATGCAAGAAGGGAGTTTAGCAGCTCAACAGGACACACGGAATGTTGTCACAATCATCCTTTAAACCTTCGAAAAGAACCTTTTGGGAACTAAACCGTCGCCCCTGTAAGCACTGTTTAAAGACTGCCCATCAGTTTTTTGGCGGCCTTGAACTGGGGGACTGTGTGAGCTAATCTAAAGCACTTAGTCCTCTAGCCCCTAAAATGTTCTAAACGAACTTTGAGGTGTGCTTTGGATCGTCACCATAGTGGCACCTCCACAACAACGGCATCTCCTCTGCGTGTGGAGGCATAATTCTTTCTAAGACGCGCTTATAAACAAAGTGATCCATGACTCCTCCTGTTTGACACAAATTTGAGCTGAAAAGCATCCCCAAACCATAATAAATGCGCTCCTGTGCTTCAAAGCAGCTTGGATCTTGTTCCGATTTAACGTAAAAAATACTATCGGTGGATAGAATTACAAAAAACAAAGCAGTTTTCCACAGTGCTGGGGTCCATTTTAAATATCCCTTGACAAATTCAAGTATAAAAAAACACAGCTAGTCGTTCGCTAGGCCCTCAGTTTCATTGACGTGATTGGACGAACGAAGCGAGCCGTTAATCAGGCATTTGCTGGCATTGAAGCAGAAGCGTCTAAAATGGATCTGGTGGTTAATGAGGGCAAAACGAAGTACATGCTGTCATCAAGGAAGGACACATAACATTCGGACAAAGCGTGACACTAGGGAGCAGAAACTTCGATGTAGTCAAGGACTTCGTCTATCTCGGCTCCGCGGTGAATAGGGACAACAACATCAGTACCGAAAGCAAACGAAGAATCACTCTTGCCAATCGCTGTTTCTTTGGGCTCAAGAGGCAATTGAGTAATAAAGCCCTCTCTCGAAGGACTAAGCTTGCTTTATATACCAGCTTGATCATCCCAGTCCTACTTTATGGCGCAGAAACCTGTACGCTACTAAAAGCGGATGAGGAAGCCCTAAGTTTTTCGGGAGAAAAGTTTTGCGTGCGATTTTCTGTCCTCTTTGCGTTGATGGCATCAGGAGAAGAAGATTCAACGACGAACTCTATGGGCTGTACAGCGACCTACGCCTCTTCGGATACAACGCTTAAGATGGCTAAGCCATGTGAGCGCATGGACACCACTGCTCAGGCCCATAAAGTCTTCGAATCTGAGCCGTATGGACAACTCAACAGAGGACGGCCTAAGCTAAGGTGGCGCACACAAGTGGAGAAGGACCTCATCCAACTTGGAGTGCGCAACTGGTGGCAGCTGGCGAAAGATCGTGCTGGTTGGAGAGGCATGAGGCCCAGGTCCATCCCGGTCTGAAGCACCACAAGAAGAAGAAGAAAAAGAATTACTTCACCTTGGTTGAGACCGTAGCCTTTCTAAAACATCTATCGTTCTATGGATCACAGCACCCGGCACACTGAGCCGGTTGTATTTTTGTAACCACCTGGCACAGACAGCACAGATTTTGGGTTTCAAACTACAACCATCACGACAGATTTACGGTCCACTGCGCGGTGAAAACAAAAAACATTCCACGGTCGCCTAGCCTCCCGTGGCAGAATATTGACTCTGGTCAAGGCGTCACTTCCAGTGACGTCGCCTCAACACGTGCGTCTGTTGACCGCCATGGTCTTTGGGTCCATCACACATTTCGTTGACACTAATTATAGTGTTGCGGACGTGAATTTGATCATGATCTGGAGTGTCAGGATGGACTGAAAAACCTAAGATTCAGCCTAAAACGACTTCTATTAAGGCTCCGCCTTAAACAGGGAACCCAAAACTGTTACCGAAGTTAGTGTTAGCTTGGGCTTAAGTAGCTATTGAGTGAAAGAGCTCTCTCTTGAAGGACTTAGTTGGCTTTTTGAGCACACTGACGTGCATGTTACTGATGGCGTATGAGCGTGCGTGGAGGGATTTTTAGACGCGTTTGTGTTGATGGTGTTGAGAGCATCGATTTGTGATCTCGAGTTCACTTGGGACGAGCTGGATTGTGTTTCGGTCTCCGCTGGATGATGCACCATTGTTCCATCATAAATGGCCTCGACTACAACTCGTATCTTCACACATATTTCCATCCTGACCAAACAAAGAAGAAGATGGAAGGCCAATTCGGAGATGATAAAACTTCATTTTTTTTTGCCTCCACAAAATCGCAATGACGCAAGACCTCATCGGTTGAGCCAGTGCCCAGTCATCGTGCATCCATTTCGTAACAAAAACAAGTTTCAATAACCCACGTCTTATGGGAGGAACGACTGAATGGATCTCTCGATTGCAATAGCGCGCTGGCAGTCGAAGGCTTGGCAGTATGTTGCGTCATGTTTAAATCATCGCCAGCGGTTGGGGCTAATGAAAATCAAAACAACGAGCATAGAAGGAAGGCCAGCATCACGGCTGAGGCACGCAATGTGCGATGGCAAATATTTATTTATTTCAGATTAAGATACTTACCGCAAAGGAGATAGCGGACAACTTATCGTTGGTTATCGTTCCTCTCGAATCTGGCGGGTGTAAACTGATGACAAGAACTGATGTTAATTTAATTACCCATAAGTGAAGGGATTTTCGAAAAGACTGTCGTTACGGGCAATCAAGAACTGCTTAAAAAGCACTTGCCCGAAGTGGAATTCATGCGGTGGAGAGAAAGTAGTTCGGTGCACCAAAAGGAGTGGTTAACAATGACTTAAGTGATAGTTCGAAGCGAATTGGTAATTCTGCGTTACTCGCTGACAGAACTTGATCCAGAGATTCAATTGAGTTTTGGAACTCATTCATTGAACACAGGATACGTCGCATAAGAAACAAATGAAAGCAATTTAGGGAAGATCAAGAATATATAAAGAGAATGTAAGGCGAATTGCTTTAGTGGTTTTATCGTATTTGCCCCTTTTTCGAAGACCTGAATAATTGGGATCATAACCCTTCCACCGTCTTGCATTCATACTGATCCACATGTGCGGTTCACTGATTCCACTTCAAAATAAAGAACGACATGCCTGCCTGTCTCAGATCACTTCACCACCGGGTCTGATCATATCCTGGTGCTTGTGTTGACCAGGAATTTTTTTAGGCCTGCCCCTCTTCCGCGTCTGGGTTGATACGTTAAGGTCCGGGATCGGGAGTTCGGGCTGTGATCTGAAGCCACACACTGGCGCCTTCTGACAGTCACTGCGATCGTCCTTGATCTCCAACTTACCGGTTTTACTTTATGACTACGCATATTTTTAGAATGGCTAGAAGGTTCTTTGTGTATAATCATTCTGGTCACTCTGATGTGCCATTTCTATATTTGGATATAGGGCCGTTAGATTTGAATTTCCAAAAATGGCCAGTAGTTAGATTTTTCTCCGATGATGTTAAGGCCAATTACCAACTGAAAGCCCTAACAGAGCTAAACCCCCTCTCTAGAATTTTGTGGACTCCTCTTTGCAGTGCACTTTTGACGCCCTATTTCTCCAGTTAAGTGAAGTGAGTGAAGAACTTTAATAGCTGCAAATGCAGCACACTTTTGCCAATCACTCTGGCCAGTCGCTGTTTTTTGGGCTCAAGAGCCAATTGAGTAATAAAGTGTTTGCGTTGATGGCATCTGGAGGAGAAGATTTAACGATGAACTCTATGGGCTGTACAGCGCCATGCGCCTAGCCAAGCGTCTCCGGATACAACACTTAAGATGGCTAAACCACGTTGAGCGTATGGACACCACTGCTTCGCCCTGAGGAGTCTTCGAATCTGAACCATTGGGACAACGCAACAGAGGACAACCCGGGCTAAGGTGGAGCACACAAGTGAAAGAAAGCACCTCGACTAACTTGGGGTGCGCAACTGGCGGCACCCCGGACTGTAGGGCCGCAAGAAGAAGAAATGCAGCGCAAGCCATATTCAATCGTAGTCAATGTCTGCTTTGGCATAATCCACCTGAACCGCACCGACAAATACATTGTCGACTGCTGTCTCTACAGAAGGCCCTAAGGAAATTAATAAGTTTGATCGCCGTGGCGTGGTGGGTAAGTGCGTTGACCCACCCCCAGAAGGTCTTGGTTCGATTCCCGGACGGGACACCTCGCAATTTTTTACGGCACCACCTCTTTCAAATTGCTTACAATACTCAAAGAGTTTTAATTGTCTTTGAAAAGCTTTTCAAATCTCGCTGTTCGGAGTCGGCAAAAAACTGTAGGTCCTTTCCACTCGTGAGAGAACAGTAGCACGCACAATACCAGTAGTTGTTGTAGAAGGTAGGCCCTGGTCGCTTGTCGGCTGTAGTGCCACTCAATTATTATTACTAATGAAATCAAAAACGTGGAACCACTGTGAAATATTCCGTTGTAGCTTGAAATGAAGTAAATGGCCATTACTATGTATGGCCAGGATGTGAACTGCTTCTAGACGTTTTCAGCGGCATTGGCAATCGTATAGTCACTAGCGGTAATATGATTCGCTACTTAAAATCACCCACAGTCAATTGAATATTCTGCAAACGCAAATAAAATAAAAGTTCAATATCTAAACACACCGAAAAAATTAAATGTTTCCCTTGTCGATTACGCCTTAAAGCGTCGCAAGGTTTTAGGTACAAATTGCCAAGAAATTTTCGTTACTTGCAACGCAGCGAAATGCTGACTTTATGACATCATAAAGATGATTTTTTTCCATTCGCAGCGTGCTTCAGTTTCTAGTTTGACACCTCAGTAAAGCGACAGCTTCCCATTGCGTACGTCTTTCCCCAATTGGCGTCATAACACATTTCTTTTATGTCCCATAAAGATTCAAATGTTTTCACCGAGACAACTTCACACGAACAGGACTGAATGTGAATTCGACGCAATAAAAGGCACTTTGGGAATAATAAACGCAATGAATGAAGCGTCAGAATCAGTTAAACTCTTTGAGAAATCCATAAATTACCTTCCCAATGTGTGGGTTGGGTAGGGTGTTTCCAGGTATTGTGGTACGTTCTTCAGAACATTGTAGCCGCAGAGGTGTGGTGGCTAAGTGAATCGACCGATGGTCCCTAGGTTCGATTATCTCGCAATTTTTTGGGTCACAAGCCGTCTGAGGTGCTAAAATCTTAGAAACTTGTCAAATTTTATCGACCAAGTACGCCCACGGTGCTCCCCTCTGCTCCTGAAGGAACAATTGCACGCACAATACGACAAGAAATTAGGTCCTGATGCCTTGTAGATGAGAGCGCCATGGCATTAAGGTAGGTTGAGATATGCATCCTTTTCCCGGCTGTCACCTTGAGCCTCTCGTTCAATCTTCCGACGCAATGTACAGTATTTCAATTTGAAACCATGGAGAACAAAGGGTCTCTGTCATGGCTATAACGTGATATCCAAAAGGGATACTGTCATTTCTTCTGACAGTCAAGCCCCAATCAAAGGTCCCATTAAATTCCAAGAGACGTGTAAAGAGTCGCCTGTATCTTAACGAGATGGCTTAGAACTTTAAAGTCCACATTAGTGGGTACCGAGACACTGTCATGGCATTGAGGTGGGGTGTTGAGACTGGCATCCATTCAACTTCCGTGTCTCGTTCAATCTTCCTACATACTGTAAAGTAAAACGTAAAGTAAGGCACTGTGCTGCCTTCCCCTTGTGAGGCCTAAGACTACCCCTACCCGGTCCCATGTGCGGTTTCTCGCAGTGAGTTTCAGCTAACTCTTCCCCAGCTGTCCAGACTCCTCTTCTGTTCTTCGGCGGCATGTACATCTCGGTCAACCGGCTTTTCTGCCGTTCTTAGTTAACGAGTTTTACACTGCATCGCATGCTCTTCTTTGACTTTTCCAGTGGTGTGCTCGTTTTACACCACGAATTCAGTATTGGAGCGAAACAGCCTTCATTTGATTTTTAAGCTTCTTCATGTTGTGGACAACATACCGAATGCATACTTAGATTCGGAACTCGGCTTGCGACATCTGCTACGGTCCCTTCATTGGCGGAGACGATACATCCAAGGTACTGGAAATTCTCATTTCTCCAAACCAGTTGCCCAGCAAAGCCCATTTGATGGAGAGGGTTGTTTGAGTGGCTCAGTAACTTGGTTTTGACGAGTTAATCAGGATGGTGGACTTCAGGGCCAGGGAAGTCCACCATCAACTAAATCTTCACACTACGATCCTGAATCCAGCAAAAGACCCAAGAAGTGGAAGTCGACACTTACCACCTATTCGTCGATTTTTAGGCTGCATGTGACAGTGTGCATAGAGACAAG
Source organism: Eristalinus sepulchralis (assembly GCA_944738645.1). NCBI lineage: Eukaryota > Metazoa > Arthropoda > Insecta > Diptera > Syrphidae > Eristalinus > Eristalinus sepulchralis. The sequence goes on from OX122882.1 coordinate 48,522,332, forward strand.
GTAAACAGTGCCATGTCTAGTTTTGGCATCCCTACAAAGCTCGACAGATTGTTTAGAATGACGATGGGGAACTCTCGCTGTTCCTGTAAGGTCGGTAACGAACTCCCCGAGGCCTTCAATGGCAAACAAGGTGCTAGACAATGCCAGACACTGTCATGTGACTTCCTCAAGATCGTCCTTGATAAGATCGTTATGTCAACGCCAGAGGCACGATCTTGCAAAGTCCTCTGAATAGCTAACTTGCGTGGATGCATTGGCCCGTATTGACATAATTTGACGAACACAGCACGTTCATGAAGCGTTTGGTCGCACTCAATGGAAGCAACTTAAGTTGGTCTGGCGATAAATGAGGGCATGACGAAGTATATGCTGTCATCAAGGAAGGACACACAACATCGACGTCTCGGACAGAGCGCCGTATAGGCAGCAGAAACTTCGAGGTAATCAAGGACTCCGCTGTAAATAGGGTCAACAACATCAGTTCCGAAATCAGTTCCTTGAGCTCAAGTGGCAAATGAGTAATAGCGCCCTCTCTCGAAGGACTACACTGGCCTTGTCCAACAGCTTGATCATCCTACTCCTCTTTTACGGCGCGGAAATTTAGACGCTACTAAAAGCGGATGAAAAAGCCCTTAGTCTTTTCGGGAGAGAATTTCTGGGTGCGATTTTCTGTCCTGTTTGCTTTTATGGTGTTTGGAGGAGAAGAGTCAATGACGAACTTTATAGGCTGTACGGCCGCATGCGCTTACATAGAGCGTCATGGGATATAATGCTTAAGATGGGTAGGCCATGTAGATCGTATGGACACCACTCCTCCCGCCCGAAAAGTCTTCCATTCCGAGCCATTGGGACAACGCAATAGAGGACGGCCTAGGTTGAGAAGGACCTCAACAAACTTGGAGTGTGCAATTGGAGGCAACTGGCGAGGGATTATGCTAGCTTGAGACGCATGTTACTTGAGGCTCAGGTTTATCTGGACTGTTAAATCTTATACCCCACGGCGTTAGCCTTCCTCTTCACCTTTGTTCCCATGGATGTCTGTTATTCTGTGTGAGAGTAGGCACAGGCGTAGCAGGCGTAATCAAGATGATTTAGGTAAGATGAGATTGTTCAATGAGTTCCTTGCGCTCTCGATGACAGAACTCAGTTAAGCACATCACCACTCATCAATAGCAACAATTTTGGGGTTAGGATGCAACCTCCGCTGATTCCACTTTGGATTTCGAATTATTCTGAGAACTTTCCGATGTGCAGAACATGTGCATTTGGATTCATCGTATGTCGCCTTAACTTTAAGTTTATCTTGGATGTTCCTCCTGCGCAAGGCAAACCAAATAAACACTCTGTTGACACTGTCGAACGCATTTTCGAAATCAATGAATTATCAAGTGAAGTTGTGACCGATATTCTGGGCACTGCTCGCAGGGAGACCACTGCGGAAACCTGCTTTTTCTTCATCAAGTGCGCTCAACAGATGTTCCTTAAGTTGACCTAGTACTGTATGTCGTATTGCCACAGCAACCGCAGGAAACACGCATATCCCACTGCATTAGGTTTCCTTTCTTAGGAAGCTTGACGATTATTTCTTGCTTTCTTCCTTAGGAAAAACTTTCAGCCTCGCAAGCTCGCTAGTTGATGGATGTAGCAGCTCAGCCGATGTTGGTGGGGCTGCTCTGGGGGGATTACGTCAGAACCTGACGCTTTGTTGGTTTTGAGTGCCATGATGACGGCCATGATTTTATCTGCACTTTTTAAGAATTTTATGTCCTGGGCAACTCAACAAAATTTGGTGGCATAGCTTCAGCGTAGACTGGCTTCAATATCGCAGCAAAATACTCCTTCCATAGATTCAGCTGGTCCTCATCCTCGAATCGCTCGAAATTGTGAGTAAACCGCACGCACTCGGAGTTCAAAATGACTAAAACAACGTCGATATTGAACACAACTTCACTTTGAACTTGAGAAAAGTTAATATTGGTCTACCGTTCAGTAGAAATACAATTGTGTACATCGATCGACTCCCCGAACAACATTTACAGACAAGCCTGGCGATTCTCGGGAATTCTGACGTCTTCCGGGATTCCTCGGTCTCTAAGAGGATTTTTGGAGAAATAAGTTGAATAGAGTTGGCGCTAGAGTCCAGGGTGAACAAATGCATCAAGCATCATGCCCCTTAAACTGACACGTTCTCTGGACAGCTGCCCTCTCATTTGACACACCAAGTTGGTTGTGGTCCTTCTCCACTTGTGTTTGCCATCATAGACGAGGCGGCGGCCTTTGGTGCGTTGTGTGCCTCGGATTCGAGCAACACATACGCTCTACATGAGGATTTTGTCGTGAAGTGCCTTAACACTAATATTTATCACCTTTTGCTCAGGAATTCTTACCTCTCAGGGATTTCCCGAAGAAAGTAAATTTATCGTCTCTGCTTGAAATCCTTCCAAAAATTGACCCTACTCCACAAACCGATGACATTTCCCAATAAATCGATCATGAGACTAAACCTCAAATAACTGAATCAAACTTGCTAATGGACTCACCCAGTCGTAGCCAACGACGACGTCCATTTGATGCCTCGAAGCAGCAATTAAATCGCATCTAGTTAGCTTTGAAATAGCACACATGGCCGAGCAGTCCAGTGAGCCGCGCACCTAATGTGTTGCACTCAACAGAGGCGTACGGCAGAGTCAGTTCTGAATAATGCATAAACGCCAAATGGACTGCACCGTCTGTGGGTACATCCTTGCGGCCGATCGTTTGCCAAATGAAATCACAAGCTCGTGCTGAAGTTAATTTAAATTGCTGACTGGGGGCCAGTGGGGCTGCACTCGCGTAGTGAAATTGATGCGCCACCGTCAGGCCTCTCTCCACTGACGACTGTGAGGCCATGTCAAGAGGAATTCGAGTTAATTTAAACAAACATTCTGGATCAACGAGAGTTTATTGAACCGTGCGTACAGGGTCGTTTGTTTGTTTTATCTTTGGCAATAAAACTCATTGAATCTGTTTGCCATTTCCACTTAGCGTCGCCTTGTCTGTGTCATCGCATCTGCCCGTCAATTTGATTGAGAGCGGGATCGAACTGGCAAGTGGCGGCAATGGAAAAACATGTGTCCCCTTGAATTTGATTAACAAGCGGTCGGAATATCTGGGGAGACGGCCTCAAGTGTGTGTCATATTGGATCTTCAAAGTGTCGATGAAGACATCAATTGGCGATGACAAATGGGAATAATCTATGAATTGACAGCACAATAAATCAATCAAAACATCAACACATCACGGACTCGCCACTGAGTACACAGAGACCGACTGACTTACATTTGGAAGGAAAATTTTGTTTTACGCCCCCGTCAGGGGGGCTTGCATGTGGGACGTGTGCGAATTCTGAACATTGGCAGGTGAGATTGGGAGCTCATCGATTTTTGAGGAGTGAACAGCATTTAGACAGTTAAGGAGTGAAGCAGAGTAAGGAGAGAAGTCTGCGCTTTTGTAGTTGTTCATTTCCAGACCTTGTACCAAAGATACACAAAAAAATTAATTTTGAACATACATATGTTCCATCACTTGAAAAGACACATCCCACGTCGTGTCTCTAAAGCGGGACTCACTTCACGCACGATTGGTGCAGAAGGCAACTCCCAGAGGCAGTTGCAAGGATGGTGTTCCTTCCTTCTCCTCCCTTTGTCGCTACAACAGAAGTCAGTCGAGAATAGTTGTACTTTCTTTTTGCATCGTCACCCATGAGGTAGTGTCTGCTAGGAATACCCTAGGATATTTTTAAGGATATCACACTACTTGGTCGCCATGGCGTTGTGGGTAAAGGCGGAAGCCTAGGTTCGAATCCCGGACGAAACATCTCGTCTTTTCCAGGGCACCACCTCTTTCGAGTTGCTGACAACACTCAAGGAGTACAAATTTTCTTTGAAAACCTTCTCAAATCTCGCGGTTCTGATTCGGCACAAAACTGTAGGTCCCTTCCACTCGTGAGAGAACAGTAGCACACACAGCACGAGTAGTTTTTGTAGAAGGGAGGCCCTGGTCCCTTGTGGGCTGTAGTGCCACTCAATTATTATTGTTATCAGACTACTTGATATTTTTGGAATCAAAATGAGGTTAGATTGCTTTGATATCTGAAAGTTATGACGCAACGAAATTTCCAGGAAATATGATCAAAAATATTCAGCAGCTCCACTGTTGTGCGTCTATTTGTTGATCCCATGCAAGGATGCCCGGCAATTACTTATTGATTTTGAGTTTACAGAGAGCGAAAGCGGTCTTGCTTGTGAAGTCAGTGAAGACGTAGATGTCGCCTGTGGGTTACACGTTCACAGACAAGTAGAAGCCCTTTCACTTATGGAAACTTTTTGTCCTTCCAACCCTTACTTTATTTTCATGCGTACTGATCTCACCGTATCCGAGCTCGTCTTCGAAAAACACCTCTACCCGTACATCTTCTAGGACCGACTGGTAGTCTCACTCACAGTGGCTAGATGAGTCTCTGCAAATCTTTTCAGACACATTTATGCATGGCGAGGGAGTTGGATTTGGTATCAATTCTACGGACCTCAATTTTAACCTTTCGTCCAATCTCCCAATACATTGTAACGTGCTTTAGACTGAAACGGTGGTGATTAGGGAAACACTCTCCTGTTTAAAGATGATCGCCATGGCGTAGTTGGTAAGGGCGTCGACTCACACTTTGAAAGTTCCAAGCTCGATTCCCGGACTGAATAAAACGCTATTTTCACTGCACCGCCTCTTTTGAGTTGCTAACCACTCCCACTTTTATGAAAAGCTTCTCAAATCTCGTTGTTCGGAGTCGAGATGAAAATTTAAGTCCTCTCTACTCTAATAGTTGCAGTAGAAGCTAGACCCTGATCCCTTGTGCGCTTTAATGCCACTCAATCAATCAATATAGCGTCCAGGCAATTTTCAAATCTCTGGGTAGTGTCACCTTTGACATCGAAACATTCCGAATGTTAAGCGGCAAAGATCTATACACCTGATGTGGATGCGGGGACACTGTGGCATTTCGGGGAATTTCTTCTTCTTCTTCGGATGGCTCTACAGTCCGGGGTGGACCTGGGCCTCAACCAACATGCCTCTCCAGCTAGCACGATCTCTTGCCAGCCGCCTCCAGTTGCGCACTCTAAGTTGGTTGAGGTCCTTTTCCACTTGTGTGCGCCATCTCAGTCTAGGACGTCCTCTGTTGCATTGTCCCTGTGGTTCGGATTCGAAGACTCTCTGGCCGGAGCAGTGCTGTCCATCCTCTCGACATGGCCTAGCCACCTTAAGCGTTGTATCCGTAGACGCTTTTCAAGGCTCATGCCGCCGTACAGCCCATACAGTTCGTGGTTGAATCTTCTCCTCCAGATGCCATCAACGGAAGCAGTCAATGTCATCCGCATAAGCTAGCATTTGAATGGACTTGTGGAAGATTGTGCCTCTGATGTTGTCGTGTGAGTTACGCACGATCCCCTCAAGAATGATGTTAAAGAAGTCGCATGACAGCGCGTCGCCTTGTCTAAATCCTTTTTTGACATCGAAGGTCTCGGTGAGTTCGCTACCGACCTTGACGGAGCAGCGAGAGTTCTCCATCGTCATCCTACACAATCTGCCGAGTTCGGAAGGAATGCCAAAACTAGACGTGGCACTGTGTAGCTCGTCTTTATGCACGCTGTTATACGCGGCCTTAAAATCGACGAATAGATGGTGGGTGTCGATTTGTTCTTTTTGAAACTTCTCCAGGATTTGCCGCAGTGTGAAGATCTGGTCGATTGCTGACTTCCCTGGCATAAAACCACACTGATAAGGACCTATAAGGTTGTGGACGAACGGTTTCAGGCGCTCACACAATACGGCAGAGAAAATCTTATATGCGATGTTAAGGAGACTGATCCCTCGGTAGAACTTTCGGGGAACTTACAAGGCCAAATAACCCACTAGAAGCGACACTATCTAAAGCAGTTTCACCTTCCATGCCATATGCCCCAACTAAGTACGTTCTGCAGCTGGACATGGTTAATAAAAGGAGGACAATGCTAACATTGATACGTGCGAAGTGAAGCGGCCTATTATCTCGCCGAAACGACTTCACATAACTGACCTTATAATACACAATTTTCACCGCAAAGTTCACCATCACCATAGCGAGACAGTCATCAACGAACTTCGACAGGTTTTTCTAAATTCCGGGTCTTAGAACTATCGTCAACAAAATCAGAACGACTTGTCAACAGTGCAAAAACGTGAAGGCTACACCGATACCACCCATGATGGGAGAGTTGCCACCAAGTAGACTAGAGTCACTTCACGACCCTTTTTCCTTCATCGGAATCGATTACTTCGGCCCAATTAGAGTCGGCAGACGCTCAGAGAAAAGGTGGGGTGTCGTGATAACATGCCTCACTGTTCGAGCCATTCACGTCGCATAGTCTTTCTGCGGAGGAGAGGGATACCGTTGGAAGTATTCAGCGACAACGGGACCAACTTTAGAGGAGTTAGCCAGTTCGATCAACGGAAAGATATCCAATGAATTCGTCGGCGCGAATTTAAGGTGGTACTTCATATCACCGGCGGCACAACATACGCGTGAGGTGCTCGAAGCTGATCAAGCCGAATCAAAATCTTGGGCGCCTGTTATGCTTCGCCAGATTAGAAAAAGCAGATCAGCGATGAGAACACTCGTTGGCGTCATCACTGTGCACGGTGCTATGTTTTCCCCAAAATTTATCTCAGTCGTAGCTGCAAGGATGAGGAGAAAGAGAAAAGTGTCTCCCATCCATCCCCATTGGTCTTGCACAGTCTGTCTTGGTTAGATGAAGGAAATCCCACTTCTTCGAAGACCTGAGCGAACTGAATGATGTATGCAATTCCCAAAACATATAAACGACTCCAACTGGTCGTAGTTTTAAAGAAAAGGGTTCAGGTTTAAGTAGTCCTGAGACGTGTGCAGCCCACCGACTAACCCCTCTTCACGTTCTTAGAATACCCACAATGTATCAGATATAAGCGACCACAGAGACTGAATAGGAAAAGATCACCATCGGATTACATTTTATTGGGTACATTGAATTCTGCTGAGTTTGAACTTCAAACGAAAAATGTTTGCATATTTCTACACCCCTAAAAAATGTACTAATGGAATTCATGCTGCAACAAACTAAATGAATCACACATTAATTCACGTTACATGCTGGAAGTACCTTTAGCGGAGGATCGTGGCGGATTGTATAGTGTGACTTGAATACTCAATTGACATTGGAGTGACATCACCGGACGTGATTCGTACGAAGATAGCGAACAATGCTTGGAGAAATTCGAAGGCCAAACGTAGGCCAAAAGTTGTTTTTGAAATACATCCCAACCAATTGCTGATGCTGATGGCATACCTTCGGCTTAGTTTTGTTCATCTCAGCAATAAATTGAATTTTCAATTTTTGATTAAGAGTGACGAATACAATTCAAATTATTTTGGTAGTTCCAACTTAGCGTGAGTCATCTGATTATAGATGATTTTGAAATGGGCTCAGGGCTAATTACGCGACAACAATTCGGTCCGCACTAGCTTTGCGTATTTGTTTTTTTGAGTTACACACTCATATTTTACTTTGAATCCTCCTTTCGGGTGCCTTGACGACACAGTTTTCGACACATGGTACTCGAACTAATGAACAGTGGTCCAACGAAAAGGCACGATGATGATTGTAAATAACACTCCCATCACTAACCAATAAAAAAAAAACAATTTCTACACACAATTCGACTTTTTTCATCAACATTGTTTCCGTCAAGAGTGAGAAAATCGGTTCAACGCCGCTCTAACATTTCTATACTTTTAGAACGATTTATCTTTGGCCTCAAATTAGGCTTCAGTTTCGGCGATCACCTCCTCATTCGAACCATATTTTCTACCGACGAGCATCTTTTTGAGGTCAGAATAGAGGTCAAACTCACTGGGGGCCAGATCTAGACAATGGACAATACGGTGGGTGCAGAAGCAATTGAAAGCCCAATTCGTGCAAATTTGCCATGGTCGCCAACGACTTGTGGGAACTTTTTTCTTCTCCATATGGGACCGCTTTTTTGCAATTCCTTCCTTCAAATGCACCAATAATGCCATGAAGTAGTCGCTGTTGATCCTTTTGGTTTTCTCAGGAATCTCAATGAATAAAATTCCGTGCGCATCTCAAAATCCGGATGCTATAACCATGCCAACCGACATTTTTGTTTTTGAACGCTTTGGGCGTGGTTCACCGGTTGGCGTCCACTCCGCTGACTGCCGATTTGACTCCGGAGTGTAGTTGTGGATCCATGTGTCATCCATTTTGACATTCTTCTTCTTCGTCTTGTGGCGCTACAGTCCGGGGTGGACCTGGGCCTCAACCAACATGCCTCTCCAGCCAGCACGTTCTTTCGCCAGCTGGCGCCAGTTGCGCACTCCAAGTTGGTTGAAGTCCTTTTCCACTTGTGTGCGCCACCTTAGCCTGGGCCGTAGTCTGTTGCGTTGTCCCAATTCGAAGGCTTTTCTTGCCGGAGCAGTGGTGTCCATACGCTCTACATGGCCCAGCCATTTTAAGCGTTGTATCCGAAGAGGCTTGACTAGGCGCATGTCGCTGTACAGCCCATACAGTTCGTGGTTGAATCTTCTCCTCCAGATGCCATCAACGCAAACTGAACCAGAAATCGCACGCAAAACTTTTCTCTCGAAAAGACTAAGGGCTTCCTCATCCGCTTTTAGTAGCGTCCAGGTTTCAGTGGCGTAAAGAAGGACTGGGATGATCAAGCTGTTATGCAAAGCAAGCTTAGTCTTTCGAGAGAGGGCTTTATTACTTAATTGCCTTTTGAGCTTAAAGAAACAGCGATTGACAAGAGGGATTCTGCGTTTGATTTCGGTACTGGTGTTGTTGTCCTATTTACCACGGAGCCGAGGTAGACGAAGTCCCTGACTACCTCGACCTTTCTGCTGCCTAGTGTGACGCTTTGACAGCATGTATTTCGTTTTGTCCTCATTAACCACTAGAAGCATTTTACCTGCTTCCGCTTCAATGCCAACAAACGCGTCATTAACGGCTCGCTGTGTTCGTCCAATGTCGTCGGGGTAAGCTAGCAATTGAACTGAGTTTTGGAAGATGGTGCCTCTGGTGTTGACTTGTGAGTTACGCCCGATCTTCTGAAGGATGATGTTAAAGAAGTCACATGCCAGTGAAGGTCTCGATGAGTTCGTTCCCGACCTTGACAGAGCAGTGAGAGTTGTCCATCGTCATCCTACAAAATCTGACGAGTTTGATAGGAATGACAAAACAAGACATGGCACTGTATAGCTCACCTCTATGCACTTCCATTTTGACATATCAACGCCAAAAGTTATATTTATTCTGGCAAAACAGTTCCAAGCATTCTCAGAAACATCGATACGTTCTTGTTTCTGGTTCATTGTGAGCAAACGCTGCACCTTTCTCATGGACAAATTTTCACGCAAGATAGTAAACATACTGTCTTCTGATATCTTTAAGGTGACATTTCAGTTTACGGTTTTCCAAAACAATTTTGTGTACTTTTTGACGTTTTCAGGGGTAACAACCTCAATTGCGCTTCCAGAAAGTTCAGCATCGTTGGTGTCTGCATGGCCACGTTTAAAGTCAGCATACCACCGACAAATGGTTGTTTCTGATGGAGGAGAGTCCCTGCAACACTTTTCGGGCCATTGCTACGCTTGCACGGCAGTTTTTCCTATCAAAAGGCGGTGTTTAGTCAATACATGAAATTCTGTTTTTCCATTGTTTTTAAAATCGCAAAAGTAGTGTCACTTGAAGCACTGTAACTTGAAGCACTTGTAACTAAGAATCACATTGTCATGAAAATTTGACAGGTATCATTTAAATGTTTGTACTTCCCAAGAATAATATGGATCACATAATTTACCCCAAAGATGGACAATTCACATCGCCACGACGCGATGTGAGATTGCACGGCCCTTTCGTTGGCTATGCAGCCATCTTGTTGGAAGCACATTTCATCCAGGTCCATATCCGCAATTTCTGGCCACAAGAATTGCGTTAACACCCCGCAATAGCGAACACCATTCACAGCGACTGCCTCTCAATCCTTATTTTCGAAGACGTACGGCCCGATGTCGTCGCCAGCCTATAAACAGCATCGGCTTCTCAACAATCACGCGTGGATTCTTGTTTGCCCAAATGTAGCAATTCTGCTTGTTAACGAATCCATTTGTTCGTTAGGCAGAAAAAACTTGACATTAAGGTGTGGCTCATAATTAACGACGCGCATTTTTGCTCGACCACCCTTCACATTATTCAGTTTCCTCCACATGCTACAAGACAAATTTTTCAAAGTAAGCATAACTTCTGCCCGTGATAAACGAAAGATCAGCTTCGACTCTCGCGCCAAGAGCCCCTGGCCTCTTCATCTCGGCACCGCATCTGTCGAGTTGGTGTAAACGAAAAAAAATTCTCAAATCTAACCGTTTAGAGTCGGCAAGAAACTGTAGGTCCACTCCATAGCACGCATAACAAGAGAAGTTGTTGAAAAACGGAGCTCCGGTCTTTTGCGGATGGCCGTCTTTATAGACGGCGTCATAGTGATTACACACTAGATGCACTGAATCGTAGAAGGGTTTGCTTGTATGCGAAATAACGTCAGTTATCAAGGACAACAATCGTATTTCCGTTATCAAGGATATCATTCATAGAGAGAACGTTTTCCCCGAGGTAGATATATAGCTCTCGTGGTCACCGCGGCGTAGTGGGTAAGTGCGGCGATTCACACTCAGAAGGTCCAGCTTCGATTCCCGGACGGGACATCTAGCACATTTTTAAGGCACCACCTCTTTCGAGTTGCTGACAACACTCAAAGGGTATCAATTGTCCATTAAAAGCTTCAAAAATCTCGGCTGTCCGGAGTCAGCAAAAAATTGTATGTCCCTTCCACTCGTGAGAGAACAGTAGCACGCACAACACGAGTAGTTGCTGTAGAAGTTAGGCCCTGGTCCCTTGTGGGGCTGTGAAGTGCCACTCAATTATTATTATTTATTATAGCTCTCAAGTTTTAATGTAATAGTAGGATTCATTGTGAGGTTTGATTTTCAATAGGCTTTTTTTGGTAGATCACTCATGACTCCTGTCAAATCGCTTTGTGATTTTTGTTGAGTTCCATTTGGCATGTTATCATGGAAAGACGAGCACTACCAAAGCCTCTCTAAATTCTCTCAGCGTTCTCTTAAAAATTTTTGCTTCCTGTTTATTGGGAAACTTTCGGTGCACATTATGGATCTACAGAAACACCTACTGCCAGAACCATTCGAAAATTTAAACCACAAGTCACATAAGAAAACGACAGGCATTCCGTAAGACCCCATCGAGCACGCAGTGAAGCAACTGTAGCTGAGAGTGTACACGATGTCCATGACGAATCAATTCGTCGTCGTTCTCAGCGGCTTGGCATGTCATTTTCGACAACTTGCTGTATTTTGCGTCACGATCTCGGCCTTAACGTGTACAAAATTTAACTTGTGTAAAATATGTGCAAACTTGCGTCATATTTTCAATGTATGGGCACTGGGAAAGCACAACGGAAATCCCGTGTTTTATCGTGAAATTTTGTTCAGTAATGAAGCCCCCTTTTCTGGCTTAAGAATTATTTAGACTGATGGGCAACCTGAAGAGTACCACGGGCCCTTACTGTATCCATCAATAACAAGGGTATGAAGCGGTTTATGGGCTGGAAGAATCATTGGTTAATATTTCTTCATTTATTCAAATGACAAGAATCAGAAAATGATCGACTATGTTCACCGTTATCGTGCCATGTTAAGGAACTTTGTGTTTTCTGAAATTCAATCATTTCTGATCTTGACCAGGTCTGGTGTCACAGCGGCTGAAACAGAGGACCTTTTAAGAAACCATTTTGGTGAGCATTTAATTTCATGTTCTGCTATAGTAAATTCACCCCCTAGATCGTGAGATATCACTGCATTTGACTATTTTCTCTGAGGGTATGGAAATTCTGATTTCCAAGCCGACCCCATTGGCGCTTTGGAAATTAACAAAACTTGTGGTGACCGCGGGATAGCAGTCGCTATGATTGATATGCCTTAAATTTGACCTTCCGAACGGACCCCCTCAGATGCTCTCATGACCAACATTAACTTGGTTTAATTTTCAGAAAATGAATGCCACGAATTATTCTTTGAACAGATAAAACAAATTTGAAGTTCACCCTCAAATTTATGTGTCTTATTACACATTATAAATCACGCCTCACAATGAATCACTCTTTTAAAATTTTTCGGTGGATCATCGATCGATCTACAGTGTCTTACCTTTTACTCCCATTGAAATTCAGACTAGCTGGGTTCGCCTACTCTTCTGTAAAATTGTGGATAAATGAATACAACTCAAGCAACACCTGACCAGGTCAATGTCATCTGCGTAGCCTGGTAGCTGCGATGGTGTAAAGCAGACAGTGCCAGACCTGAATTTTGCACTTCGCGCATTTCCTTGTCGCTTTGGAACTTCTGTTTTTAAATTTCCTAGCAGCTCTTGACTCTGCACGGTGCAGCAACATAATCCATGCCTACAATAACCCATGGGCATGGCTTCAAAATAAACATTCGATGAAAAGACGGTGTATGATGATAATGTATCGAATGGAAACGGGTCTCTTCCTTCCTGTGGAAATTTGCCCAATATTCAATTTGCGCGTCGGAATAGCTTCAGGCAATGTTTAACTGGGTCCTTCGGTAGCTTGAGTACGAAGCATATGGAGGAGAAAAACAGTCCCCCTGAATCACTACCAAAGCACTGTCGACATCATGTACGACTTCTCTTAACAAGTCAATCCTACAAATTCTATTAAGCCGTACCAAGGCACCATAATGCTGCATAAAGTCATAATCTCTCCAAAATACGAAAATTCATTTGGGAAGTACTGGCGAATGTGGATTCTCGGAAACTTATCTCGGTCACTTCAATTTAAAAATAGATTTGTTGATATTTAAGATCTCCGTTATCATTAGCCTTTAACCCGTCGGGGTAGGAAATTCCGAAACAACTTGAGTACGTAAATTGAAGTGAATGTTGTGACAGCTGTGAGAATAACTCAGCTTAAGATAAGCATGGAAAGACACGCACACGAGGCTGTATTGAAAGTTTTTCAAAATCGGTCTCAGTCTTTGAAATGAATGAATGCGAAGAGGTTACAATTGAGACAGTCTGCAGAGTGAGATTATTCACGTTTGTGTGTCATTTCGTTGAGACAATATATCGTCTATGTCCTCTTTTCTTAAAGAAGTCAGTGTCATTTGCAAAGTTCTGTAGCCAAACTCCACTACGGCTGTGCGCCAGCTCAAAAATCTCACAAAAAGGTGGCTTCTTGCACTCAGTTGTACTTCACAAAATGTCACATCTTCTCTTAAAGCCAACATTTCCTCGTTTTACAATTTCATTCAGTCAAAATATGAACCTTCGCCTTTTACAACTTTCAGTCACCCTCATGCATGACCCATTATTCCCTTCTTTTTCATAGACCTAATTTTTATGCTAAGAACTTATCAAAGACCTCAATGACCTCTGTTCGGTTTCTGGTGACATTTTGCGGACGAAATGAAATGGATGTAGAAAATGTTAATATCCTAAATGTTCCAGCTTTTGCACCATTACGAGTGAGTCATGAGATCTAGAGCATGGTCTGGTATGAATTAACGCATCGTGCAATTCACAGGCTTTCCGAGTTTTCTTAATTTTCCTATCGAACATGATGAATACTTCTATATTCTGGTGCAATGTCCCTAATCGCTTTTGCTGGTCAACCCCAATCATTTCAGGAAACTATGTCGCCAGTTACCGTTTCCGATCTCTTTCACACGACTGTACATCGAGGATTAGATCTCTCGATGAAAACTTACCAAACCAACACCCCAAATGGTCTCAACTGCGTCACTCATGTTTTCTGGCTGCCAGAGATGCGTTTTGTGCATTGTCCAAAATTGGAAACCACTTCCGAGAGCTTAAAGAATCAATAGGCGACCAAGTTTCGCTGTTTGTCGTCATTGTCTCATCTGTCAACTTTTGGTTCAGTCGGCTCTTCTATTCACTAAGGGTTTCCTAATACAAATATTGTGGTTCAAGTTTATTTAGAAGAGTCGCGACTCGTCAATCTTACATAGCTTATAAATAACGTTCAAAAAAATAAACTTGATTCAACACGACTGTTTTGAGTGGTATTGAAGAAGTCACTTTGGCGATTGAATCGCTAAAAGTTGGCAAGTCTGTCTTCTTCTTCTTCTTCGAATGGCGCTACAGTCCGGGGTAGACCTGGGTACAACCAACATGTCTCTCCAGCTAGCACGATATCTTGCCAGCTGCTTCCAATTGCGCACTCCAAGTTGATTGAGGTCCTTTTTCACTTGTGTGCGCCATCTCAGTCTAGGACGTCCTTTGTTGCGTTGTCCCCGTGGTTTGGATTCGAAGACTCTTTGGACCGGAGCAGTGCTGTCCATCCGCTCTACATGGCCTAGCCACCTTAAGCGTTTTATCCGTAGACGCTTGACTAGGTTCATGCTGCCGTACAGCCCATACAGTTCGTGGTTGAATCTTCTCCTCCAGATGCCATCAACGCAAACAGGACCAAAAATCGCGCGCAGAACTTTTCTCTCGAAGAGACCAAGGGCATCCTCATCAGCTTTTAGTAGTGTCCAAGTTTCCGCGCCATAAAGTCGGACTGGGATGATTAAGGTGTTATATAAAGCAAGCTTAGTCTTTCGAGAGAGGGCTTTATTACTCAATTGCCTCTTGAGCCCAAAGAAACAGCGATTGGCAAGAGTGATTCTGCGCTTGATTTCGGTACTGATGTTATTGTCCCTATTCACCGCGGAGCCGAGATAGACGAAGTCCTTAATTACCTCGAAATGTCTGCTGCCCATAGTGACGCTCTGTCCGAGACGTCGATGTTCTGCATCCTTCATCGATGACAGCATATACCTCGTTTTGCCCTCGTTTACCACCAGTGTCACTTTAGCCGCTTCCGCTTCGATGCTAGCAAACGTCGACCCAAACGCAGAAGTTCTAGGTTTGATTCCCGGACGGGACTTCTCGCAATTTTTCACGTCACCACGTCTTACGAGTTGCTGATAACGCTCAAGGAGTACAAAGTTTCTTTGAAAGTCTTCTCAACTCTCGCTGTTCAGAGTTGGCAAAAAACTGTGGGTTCCTTCTACACCAGTAATGGTTGTAGAAGCTGGTCCCTTGTGGGCTGTAGTGCCTCTCAATCACCTACTTTGAACGACATTTTGATGACTAAAGGACAGTATGTCTCATAGATTTCTAAAGAATTGACTATCAAATGATTTTCAACAATTTTTCGAGCAACACTGTATATTCACCATAAAGCCGGCATATTTTGAAAATTGCTCAGTACAGTACAGAGCAGTGATGAGACATAAGGAGTTTAAGTATAATGTTCTATAGAAAATGCTCTACATCGTCTTTGTCCTTGGTGGATCCTCGCATATTAATGGAACAGTGTCCAGTGGAGATACATACGAGACGCAATTACTGCAATTGAATGTCATTGGAGAGATGATGTCACCATATAACCTGAATATGGTGTCTTGGAGCTTGCCAACACAATGATTGCGAAGTCAGCTTCAAAGATCCATCGGGTCCGCCATAAAATTTTTGAATAGAGGAAATGTGGACAAAAAGGATCAATTAAGTTTTGACATTCTTGAGAGTCCATTAAACAATGAAGACTTAATCCAACTGGCACCAGAATTTGTACGCAGCTTCATCTGATCCAAAGATCATCATCTGATCTTGAACATCACGAAGAAGAGATTTTGATCTTCAAGAGCATTTCTGAGGAGGTGACTGTGAATTTCGCGATTTTCAATCTTACACCGCTGTGTTTAGAGAACAGGAAAACATTTTCGAATGTAATTCAACTCAGTGGGAATACTGAGACTCATTTCTGAAAAAAGTTGTTCTTGACATCAGCTTGGCATGGACATTTTTTATTGAAATGCAGTCCATTGTTGATGAGTCAGGAATCAGATTTCCCTCAGCGAAAATATGAATGAAGGATTTATGAAAGAAATCTGCAGTTGTTGAATGAAATCAAGTTATGTGCCAAACAGAGGTATGAAATTACAAGTGACCGCACAGTCGCCTTAGAGGTGAAGTTGAATGAAAGGCGGTCGAATTTTCAGTTTGGATTGGATGACGCAGTCTGTGGTATATTTGATATCACATGTTCTGTTGCTCTCTTACGAGTGGAGGGGGCCTACGGAATATTGTCGACACGAGACTGCAAAATTTGAGAAACTTGTCACGGACGATTTTGAAACGATCTTTGAGGGTTGCCAACAACTTGAAAGAGGTGTTGTCGTGATAAACTGCGAGATGTCCAATCCAGGAATAGAATTTGGGGCGAGATTGAGGTGTGAGTGGAGATCCATTATGCAGAAGTGAAGTTCATATGAAAGTATGTAGTTCGATAGAGAAATTAATAGGGTATTTCGAATTCATGAATATTTTGGAAAGAGGAAGATGGTAGAGCTTTTCAAATAGGTCTTGACAACTTTTTTTTTAACACAAACCATTAAGGGTATTTTCAAACCTTTTCAAATCAAAATATTTATGAATAGACTCGACTTCGTTATGGCCACAGCGGGAACATTTGCAGTGTTTGATTCGTTGGACCCAACTTGCAACAACTCGGTCACACATTTCAGCCGTAACTTCGCCCTTAATGTTGAACCTTAGCTCTTTCAACGTCAGTGGCTTGTTGGCATAAACCAATGACTTAAGGCCGCTCCACAGAAAATAGTCAAGCGGCCTTAAGTTGCACGAACGAAGCGTCCCATCGCCTAGTCTATTTCTTAAGACAACACGCTCACCATCCCTTGTAACGTGTGACTGTGGCTTGTGGCGCCATCTTATTGAAACTTTATGTCGTCCAAGTCCATATCTTCGAATTAACGCGAAAAAGAATCGCTAGTCATGACGCGATAACGTTGTCCATTCACAGTAAAATCACGATTGCTTTTGATGACGAACAAATGTGGCCCAATAACGTCGCCGCCGGGAAAACTTTACCAAATAGTTATTTTGTGCGAAAACTGGTTCAATTCTTGAGTTAGCTTGACCATATGTGAGTGTAAACCAAGATGAACAATACGCCATAATGTGGTCTCAGCGATGCCAAATTATTGAGAATTTTGTCGTGTAATTGACTGACTTCGATCGTTTGCTACGGAGGCCTGAACGGCAGAAATTTTCTCGACATTTGGACCAACCCGTTGTCTCACTGACACGGCAACACGATACCGGGAATATGTAAACTCAAATTTATAAGCTTGTTATTGCCTGTCTACTAGGGCGAGTTATTATTATTATTATTATTATTATATATTATTGCCTGTCTACTGAAAATTGGAGTTAACGCTCCTAAGGCTACGGTCGCCAACTCCAACATTCGGAAGAAAAGTTTTATATGCTTTATGCTCGTTCGATGCTTTATGAAAGAGTGTTTTTACAATTTAAATTCAAAGTTGTCAGAGTTCAAGACTCTTCCGGTTGGAGCAGTGTTGTCCATACGCTATGCATGGAATAGCTGTCTTTAGCGTTGTTTCCGTAGGTTCCTGGCTAGGTTCATGCCGTTCAAGAGCCCGTTCACTTTGTGGTTGAATATTTTTCTCCAAAAACTATCAACGCAAACAGGATCACAAATTGAATGCAGAACTTTTCGCTTCTCTATATGCTCTGGAAATTGTCCAGGCCATAGATCAGGAGAGGAGTCCTTTGAGAGAAGCCTCTAGTACTTAATTGTCTCGTGAGCCGAAAGAAACAGCAATTGTTCTGCGTTTGTTCTCAGGGCTGATATTGTTCGTACTGTTTACTCGGGAGCTGAGATAGGTCAAGTCACCACCTCGTCATCGAAATCTTCGATACTGTATATCCTTTCTCAATGACAGCATATACTTCAGTATACCTTCGTTACCCATTAAATCCATTTTTGGTCACCACCAGAAGAATGTGCTTGTGTGGCCCGCTGTTTTCGACTAATCACGTCAACATCGTCCGCGTTTGCTGTAAATTTTTGTCAAAATTTCTGGAGAATTATGTCTTTTGTTCTAAACACGGTCTCGGAAACAAGGGCAAACAACAATATCAGTGTCTTGGCAATGGGAAGAAAGCGGGGTTCTTTGTCTAAAATGTGATCAAGATATCACTTTCGAGACTGCTGTTGAAGGCCACTAGTCAACGGGATGTTCGCAAAACTGTGTAAAGCAGGTGCAAATGTTATATCATGAGCATCAGCTCATCCGAAATAATTGGAGAAAAGCATCCCCTTTGAGAAGAATCTTAAAAAACATTTTAATTGTTTCAACTGTCGAAGGATCCATTGTCTTTACAATCTCTTTCCTCCTAGACAAAATTGCATTTGTTTCCATCGACATTGTCAAGATTGTGCGAGGCATACAACATTTCCCATCATATTTGCTAGCAAAATACGACTGTCGGGTGTCGAAAATGAACGCAAAACAAAGTATGGAGGTAGACATCATTAAATGACTCATAATGTCAAGTTTTCGTCCAGAATTTTTCAATGAACAATGAAAAGTTTGGGGTGGCAGAAGAGTTGATCTACCTCAGGTCCACAGGACCAAATGAGAACCGAAATCAAGGT
Organism: Eristalinus sepulchralis; assembly: GCA_944738645.1. Classification (NCBI taxonomy): domain Eukaryota; kingdom Metazoa; phylum Arthropoda; class Insecta; order Diptera; family Syrphidae; genus Eristalinus; species Eristalinus sepulchralis. Next base: position 48,541,041 of record OX122882.1, read on the forward strand.
CAAAGCTATTCTTTAGGTCAGTGGGGATGAGTTACCTCTGCAAAGGCTTAACTGCTAAGTTGCAGCGAAAAAATGCGAGGTGTTCCGTCCAGGAATCAAACTTAAAACCTAAACACATGAGTCGATGCACTTATACAATACGCCATGGTGACCAAAAAATTAGTTTTATTGAAAGAAGGTTCTTCTCCACTTGTGTGCTCCATCTCAGTTTAGGCCGTCCTCTGTTGGGTTGCACTAATGGCTCGGACTTTTCGGGCAGGAGCAGTGGTGTCCATACGCTCTACATGGCCCAGCCATCTTAAGCGTGGTATCCGTAGACGCTTGACTAGGCTTATGCCGCCGTACAGCCCATACAGTTCGTGGTTGAATCTTCTCCTCCAGATTCCATCAAACAAACCAAAAATCGCACGCAGAATTTTTCTCTCGAAGAGACCAGGCACTGTACAGCTCGTCTCTATGCACACTGTCATATGCGGCCTTGAAATCGACGAATCGGTGGTGAGTGTCGACTTGGACGTCTTGGGTCTTTTCCAGGATCTGCCGTAGTATGAAAATTTGGTCGATGGTGAACTTCCCTGGCCTGAAACCACACTGATCAGCACCTATCAGGTTGTTGACGAACGGTTTCAGGCGATCACACAATACGGCAGAGAGGATCTTGTACGCGGTGATATGGAGACTGATCTCTCTATAGTTGTTGAAGTCAAAAGGATCTCCTTTCTTGTGGACGGGACAAACGATTCTGGGTTTCCACTCATCGGGCGTGCTTTCCTCCGACTAAATCTTACAGATCAGCCGCTGCATGCTACCAACCAGGTCACCTCCAGCTGCTTTAAACAATTCTGCAGACAGTCCGTTCGCTCCCGCAGCTTTGTTCGACTTCAAAAGTATTTACAACAACTCTAGTGAAAACCTTGGAATATGGTTAACCCTTAAGGTCTTTCAGGTATTCAGTTGACTAAGAGATTTCTTAATGAATTCCAATCGATGAATCAGTTAGTCATTAACGAGTTAAATGCGCAAACTTCACAAATTCGAAGTCGAAGAGTGTGCGCTTTCGCCATTTTTGTTAGCAACACACCCCCTCGGGGTTTCCATTGAACACAAAACCCGTGGCGTGTTCGCGAAATCATACAAATGATGTGCCAATTGACCTTCTAAAGCACTCAGTTCAGCTGTCATTGATCAAATTTTCGCACCATGACGCTATCCGGCATTTGTTGGGCAATTGTCCGCGGCCAGTGACATACGGATGCACTTGAATTAATCCAGACCGCAACCCTGTCCATGACACAAAGTCCGAATCGGAGTGCCTTCCGCATTTTCATTCTTCCGTCCATAGCTCAAATTCACTAGGCGGGAACGACACCGATTACGTTTGTTCATGGATCGCTTCTCGCGCTCCACTCTGCCTGACGGATGCGTGTCAGCGAAGGACGCCTCCCATGGGAGCGGACTCGATGCGAAGCACAATTTTTCTCATTGCCCCGCTGTTTAATGGGTCAATGAATTTCGATTGCCTGCGTCTACCGCACCAATTTGCATATTTTTTCTCTTTCTGTCCGTGCCACGCTGGGATTACCTAACCAGCGTCGATTTTTTTACGTTTTTTCTTTGGCTCTTGTTTTAAAGTTTGTTTCGCTTGTTAAAGCAACAAACATCAGTTAACATGTGGTGCCTGCATCAGCAGCACTTTGCGACAGCAGAGGCAATTTTTTTCTGACTCAGCAGTCTTTAAATGGAACGTGGCGTTGGCATCTGAAGGCATCTGTCAGTCACGACAAGCCTGCAACAAGATTCCGTGGACAGCATCTTGGAAGAAAATTCAGGCAAGACGCAAAAGAAACTGAAACCGGGCGAATTGTATTGCGTCACCCACGAACATGATCTGGTTCTTGTTTGCCCACCCAATGCCAGGCTGTGTGCACAGCTCACCCCTTCTGTCTGTCTGTCCGTCTGCTCGGGTGTACGGTGGGCCTGTGTATTTATGGACTCCGAATGAACTTTCGCCAGCAACGTTCCCCACCGAGATAATGAGCTTTGGTAGAACCAATTAAATTCTTATTGACTTCTGGGTTAAGTGTGCAGGCGATTTATGACCTGATTTTTTTTCGCCCGAATCTTGGCTGGGGCTACAGCACCACAATTGGGATGCGAGATGTTGTGTGTGTTCTGGGCAATTCCAAAGTGCTGACGACTTGTTTTGCTGTTCTCTTTTCGCTTGTTCAACTGTTCTTCTTAAGTGCGATGAAACACCGTGAATATAGAATACTGTAACCTGAGCTGAAAGACAGGTTGACAAGATCGAGTTTATGCGGTCTAAGCGCTTTTGGCAACTCGCCAATCCTGCAAACTCATTCTTTGCGAATTTTTGGAAAAGTTGCAGTGTCATGTTTGCAAACAGCTGTACCTATGTCTGTGCGTTGGAAGAGACTGATATGTCCTGCAATAAGGTATCATCTCGCGCTTGTTGGAGTAAATTTTCAAAAGCGTAATTGATAGCATTACCCTTTGAACTATAATCGCGGAGGCGGACTGTGACCAGTTTGTAATTTCGGGGGTAAACAGGGGCTGTCCCCAAGGTGGCGGCCTGTCACTTCTCATATGGTGACAGCTGGTCAATTCCCTGCTTACCGCCATGAACAAATTTAACCCCAACGCCCAGGCTTACGATTAGGATATAGCCGCACTGGTCACTGGATCATGCTTTGGGGCCGTTTGTGCATGTGAGCAGACCAGTCTAGGAATGGGCTTTGAGTTAAGCGCCTTAAAACCGAAATTATTCACTTCACGACAAAAAAGGAACCTGACTGATCTGAATTGTGTCATTATTTCATTTTCCTGGGTGTTACCACAGGCGAAAACATCCCAGGCGCTGTCGGTGTTCTGGCAGTGTACGGGGCTTTTGCTTAAGCCGGGTCCCTACCACCGAAAAGATTCGTGCGAATCCATACGACAATGATAAGACCTCCTCTCTCCTATCCATCAGAATGGTCTTTCTCGGCTGTACAGGGGCCTTTCCCAGCACGCCTGGCCGTGCTCTGAATGCTTTTGATCTAACTGTGTTGCTTATAGTCGACTTTTCCTGCGTCCAGGACTGGCCCTGGCCAGAATCTGAACCGGGAAGGGAATGTAGTCGGACTTTTACGGACGACTCAAAGACAACGGAGGGATCTGGGGAGGCCGGGGCTTTTGTGGAAGACGACTTACGACGGAAACTTTTGCGATCCTAATGGCCACCGACTATATTGTAAAGATAGGTGGAAGGAGTGGAAGTATCTGCGTTTACAGCGACAGCCTAGCTGTGCTTAAGGCCTTACTCAGCCCTTCAACAACTTCTAAAATAGTCCGGGAATGCAAGTCCTCTCTTAATTTGATCGGCAGACTGTATTCGCTAACACATGGGATCACGGGAAACGAGATTGCTGATGCCTAGCTAAGTTCGAAGAGATATTCGTTGGGCCCGAACCCACCTTGGGACCTTCCATGGTTAGGGCTTCCGTGGACGATTGGGTCTCCCAACAGCACAACCAGAGTTGGCATGACTCTCCAGAATGCAGGCTGACCAAGCTCATACTCCCAAACGTCAGCGAAAAATCCGCGGCTTTTCTATTACCTCTAGACAGGAAAGACTGTACACGTCTTGTTGGCGTACACACGAGACACTTCACCTTCGCTAAGCACTAAAGTCTGCTTTGGCTTAGCTATGGCACCCTATGCGTTGCCCGTGAAGAAGGTGAAGACACTTTAGAGCCTTTCTCTGTAAATGTCCCGCCTTTGCTCGGTTCAGGTGGTGGCTGTTTGGCGCTGATGTAGCGGAAGCTGAAAACTTAAGCTCTTTATCACAGAAGCGCCTCCTGGTCTTTTTTTCGGAAAACCAGAAAACTACAGTGAACGAAGGTTACTGCCTGGTAGTACAATGGACCAGTTTTTGAGTCTAAGCGCTCCATGGCAGCATACCCCAACCTCCACAAAAAAAAAAAAAATCTTAATCTTATGCGGAGCCGAGTGTTGGATGATAAGCAAAACAACAGGGCAGGTTCTTGGTTTCTTTAAACGAAAAATTCTGCGACGATTATATGGGCCTGACTGCGAGAAAAGTGAATGGAGGAGAAGACACAGGCGCGAACTCTTCGTCCTGCACCAACATGTGGAAGAAATTCGAAAGGCATACATACGTCGATTACAGTGGCTTGGCCACATTGAGCGAATGGACAACAATACGCCAGCTAAGAGGGTTTTCGAATCTCAGCCTCCGGGTTAGAGAAGGAGGGGAAGGACCAACCTCTGGTTTAAGGACCAAGTGATTGGAGATCCTAGAGAGCTTGGTCTTGACAACTGGAAGCAGCGTGCCCGAGACAGATAAGAATGGAAGTTAGCTATAGCTCAGCCTCAGACCCTAACCGGCCTGATATTAGGTTTAATGTATATTGTGAACGAAACCTTAAAAATGTGGGGACAAACACTGGTACAGAATTATTTATGCATCCATAGACATGTCTGGTGCTAGTGCATATTTTGTAATTACCCTCGTCAGGCTCAACGCCACCATGTACTCCATCGTGCCGCCAATATGCACCATCTCTCCATAAACTAGGGGTCAATTTAATTTGTATATTTAACAAAAAAAATGTTCACCGCTATTTAAATCCTTTACCGAACGTCACGTAAAAATAAATCTCTTTGACACACACGCCAAGCCATCTGTGGATAAAAACATACACACCCACCCGCCAACCAACAGCTGTACATGTGACACACAACCAATGAAACAATTCCATGAAAGGCCTCATAATGATTAATGAACTCCTATTCATAGCCCAGCAGACATTTTAATTATTCCCCATTTGCCAGTGGATATCGAATTGAATAAAGCTGACAACTTGGCATCGCACAGTGTGAGTGTGAGTGCAGATTACAATTCAGTTTGTGGCAGCAATGTTTTGCAAACTTATTTTTTCAGTTTGTGGCTCGTGAACATCACAATTCAATTAAACAAATGCTTCAAAACTCATTAAAGTGTCTCTTTTATTTTGTGGAATCGCAAATTAACAATTGAAGTTTTTAGCATGCATCGCGGTGAGTGATTGAACTCCGCAAATCATTAGCTTTGAATTCCGAACGAAATTGTCGGGGGAATTGCATCCCGACCGCAATCATTTGAAGCATCGCAATGGATCAGGGTTGCGTTCCTCTTTGAATGAGTTGCTGGAGTGGAATGGGTGTTCCTTGTGGCTTCAACATGTTTTTCATTTTTTAAAAGCTGATTGGAAATCATGTTTTCATTTACTGTTCGACTGAATAGATTGCAGGGATTCCTGAGGGAACGAAAATCATTTCTCTCTCTGCGGATGTGGAGGGCTTAATTGAGACATATGATACACATGCGACGTATAAGACACAGTTCAAAGAAATTTTTCATTGAAAAGAAATACTTGAAGGGTTTCGTTTGTGAAATAGTCGCTTACATCAAAAGACAATTTGAAATCTCTTTCAACATGCACTGTATGCAATGAAGTTCTGTTCGTCTTTCTAAAAAGATTATGCCTGCATGTCTAAATTCAATTGATGTATTCCTTTCGTGGAACTTCTGATCGTTGTCTGGTTGGTCTTCTGATCTAAAAGAACTTCTTCACTGGACATACCGACGACATTTTTATTTTAATCGAAACCATATACTTATGCTTTAAAAATCTCTGCGGCACTCTTAAGTAAAGCACATTCTTCTTATAAAAGGTGTCCCAACAATAACGCAAGAAAAAAAATCGTGAATTCTTTATTATATCGTAAAGTACACAGGATGAGGTTATGTGTGGAATAACACATCGGCCAGATGGTCGTCGCGGCTTTGGTGGCACATACGTGATCTTTTAATGAAATTTCCAATGACCGTTCTGCATAAATGCTGCGGTATTCAATTAATGCAGCGTCCAATTTCCTCTTTTAAGGCTTGAGTCGTCGTCGGCTTATTCGCATTAACCACCGTCTTCAAAAAACCCAAGAAAAAAGTCCAATGGTGTTAAATCGTGCAATCTAGGCGGCCAATTCTAGTCTCCAAAACGCGAAATAACACGGCCGGGAAATGACTGCTGCAGCAAATGGATGCTTTCTTTGGCTGTATGAGATGTGGCGCCGTCTTGTTGAAACCAAATCCCCTCCACATTCATTTCTTCAATTCTAGGCACGAAAGAACTGGTTATTGTTTCACGATACCGATCACTATTGACTGTTTGCGCTTGACCTGACTTTTCATAAAAAAAGGTCCAATGATTCATTCAGCCCAAAATCCACACCACACAGTGACACCTTGAGGATGCATTTACTTCTCGTGGATCACTCGAGGATTTTCCTCGCCCCAAATGCAACAATTCTGCCTATTGACGAAGCCATCAAGATGGAAATGGGCCTCGTCACTAAAAATGATTTTATCGGTAAAATCAGCATTTTCATGTTGTCTCTCCAAAACCCAATTTACGAGCTCCCTTCGCTGTGTGTGGTCAGCTGGCTTCAGTTCCTGAGTCAATTGAACTTTGTCTGCATGAAGATCTTTCGTCGAAATTCGCTGCATAGTGGATTTGGAAACACCAATTTGCTGAGCTCGGTGTCGAATTGAGGTGGATGGAGTTTGAGCGACATCATCACGTACTGCTGCGATATTTTCAATCGATCGACCTGGTTGAAGGTGCGTTGTTGTCTTTTCAGCTGTTACAGACTTAGTTTCAGCAAATTTTTCCATTAATCGCTTTACAGTTGACTCTTTTGGATTAGTATTGTAACCCCAAATTGATTGCAATTTGCGAACTGTGGCCGTAAAACTTTTTGGTAAAACAATTTCACAATGAGAATGCGTTGTTCATTCGTGTAGCACTCCATTTTTTTTAACCTTATACCTTCTACTAACAAACAATAATAACTGTATAAATGTCAAACAATGACAATTCGAATGGCGCCGAATTTAAATTTTCCCTTTGAGGAAAACCGAAAAATTTTGTAAACGGCCGGGAAATGGCCCCAATACGTAAATCGGACGTGTGAACTCCTCTAACAGCTAAAAAGTACTTTCATGTTCCATTCAGCATGATCTTTCGCCAGCTGCCGACAGTTGCGAACTCCAAGTTGGTTAATGTCCTTCTCCACTTGTGTGCACCACCTTAGCCTAGGCCGTCCTCTGTTGCGAAAGAATTCGAAAATAAGGATCTATTAATCACTTGATTCAATATCACATCCGTAGCGCTATTATTTGTGTCAACAGAATCGCTCATGCAGCCAGTCCCTTCAATTTTGTGGTGAAATAGCGGCTACCAGACCCAGGTTTTGAGGGAACCTTACTGATAGTTGTCACCATGGCGTAGTGGTAAGTGTCGACCGCCACGCAGAAGGTCTAGGTTCGATCTCTGGACGGGACACATCGCAGTTTTTCAAAGCACTATCTCCTTCGAGTTGCTGGAAACACTCAAAGAGTTTCCATTGTCTATGAAAAGGTTCTCAATGACGCCGTTCTAAGTCGGCAAGAACCTGTAGGTCCCTTCTACACGTGAGAGAACAGTAGCACACACAACACGAGAAGTTGTTGTAGAAGCTAGGCCGTCGTCCCTTGTGGGTTGTAGTGCCACTCAATTATTATAATTTTATTGACTGGTAGTGACAGCTTGACCAGAGGCTGTATTCTAGTGCCACGGAAGAGCAGGAGCCTCTGGAAACTCGGCTATAGCATGAGCGTGTGGTAGGCCTCCTTGTGGGAGTATCGTGGTGGCTGTGATTAAGTACCCATATGGCGGGCAGAGCCGTGGTTCGTGTACCGTGCTGACTGCACTGAATCAGGTTGTTCGCCCTACTGATTCCGGCCAAGCGGTTAGGGAACTTTACCGGCTCATTGTGAAGCTGCATTCTCAACCGGGTGCTGCGACCCATAGAGCGCAGAAAGACCTCGCTCCATACCAAAGTGGGGTAATTGTGCCTCAAGCATGCCTCCATTTGGTACTTGGGTAACTAAGGCGTATAGTCCTGCGTTATCTACGACTCTTGAGGAAATTGACCCTGTGATATAAGCCGTAAGGCAGATGATCACGTAATCCCAAATCCAAATCTGTATGCCACTGTAAACATTTTAATCGGTTTTGAGTATTCGATTACATTTTTCACAAAAAATTTAATTCAAATTCTTTGATCCATTCTTTTCGACGAACTCGCAAAACACGTCTAACTTGAACTGAAACTGTAAACATATGTTCGTGACGAATGCACCACCATAACAAAGTAAAAAAAATCGAAAATCGAATCAACGTAGCCCGCGAGATTGGAAAATTCACCCTATTTTTTGACCAGACCTCGTGTTCATACATGAAATTTCCTTTTTTCTGCCGCGAATTCATTTGCAATTAAGATTTATCTCAACAGTCGATATCGGGTTGGGTTATATAATTTTCTTCTCCGTAAATCCGCATTAGTTATGCACAATTAAAAGTCACGGATTTGTGAATTTCAATATTTATAAGAATTCTATTAACGTTGACTTATGAACAATGTCAACGTCAAAGAATACATTAAAGTATTTTTTTTTAAATTTCCGCCTCGCGAACAGACTTCGGGCTTTTGCGCAAACTTTATGGTATGCCAGAAGGTTTAAATTCTTTTGCTACCGCTTAGAGAAAAGTGAGAACTTGTGCTTGAGGCATGTTTTGTAGGACCCAAGAGGTAGTGCGCTCCGAAGTTGAATCTTTGTATCCGTGACTATCATCACGGGATCTTTATGAACGAAGTCTAAAAAACATGAACTCGAGTACCGAATATAAAAAAAAACGTCTTAAGGGACAGTTGCTTTAGCTTCTTAAGGAGCGAGGTCTTTCAAACATATCCTCTGTTCCATAGGTCATGGCACAAACTCATTCGGACTTTCAGGAACCATACGACCAAAGGCAGCTTTACAAACTAAGCTCAACAATGCTATGTAACCTCAAAGAAAACTCTCTTTTTTTTGGTCGAAACTAGAGTTCCAGTATTCTCAGATCGGAACTTTATCTTGGGGCTATTTACGTAATCAGCAGTTTCTTTCAGTTCTGTCTGTTCGTAACTTATGGTCCTCAGAGAGACCCCAAGCGTGGCGAGAGCTCCTTCCTCCCTCCAATGTCAGATAAATCATCATAAATAAGGATGAGGGATGAGCAGACCTTTGCGGAGGGACGAAGAGAGCTTGCCTTCGCCATGTATGTGTTCGGTTGCATTCACTTATGGTTTCAAAGACCAGAGGAAGTTTCTGAAGAATTGTAGGTCAAACAAAAGAATCCGCCAAGGGGCTATTTCTCGCAGAATCCCCAGGAGAGATAGGGATGGCGACTTGTGCCGATAAAATCAGGCACTCGTGGGTTCTTAACGAACCCTTATCACGAAACGACGCTGAAAGGCTTTGCCTCGTAGTAGGGGTAAGCTAGGTAGTTTTAAGTTAGTATAGGTCTAGAGTAGACTTAGTTTTAGGAAAAGTAGATTAGTTTAGGTTAAAGTTAGGATAGTCAGCTTAGCTCCGCGAACAACCTTCCGGCCTTGTTAAGTGGTTAGGGGAAAGGCCTTTTTTTTATCCGTTCCCCAAGGAACACTCTTGATCAAAGCGCTTGTGATTGAGTTTAAGTTTTGTGATAGCCAATCGCAGTCAAATTTGGATGATATGCAAAAAGGCTCCATGCCCTCTGTACGTCCGATACACGGTCCTGTCTATGAGAAGATACAAACACGAACTCTACTAGATGTGTCAAGATGTGGACGAAGTCCGGAAGGCATATTCTGGTTCGAATGAACAGTCTTTATATTCGAGGAGAAGAGGAAGACCGAACCTCCGTGATAGCGGAAGTTAGGGACCTTGTTTAAGCTAAGCCCCTTTCTGTCTGCTCAACATAAAATTCCTCCCACAATGTCTCATTTCTCACCCTTTTCCCCGTAACAGCACGAAGATCTAATCGATCTCATCTCGACAGCTTGCATTCGCTAACCAAATATTATGACCATAGATGAGAGTTGGAACAAACACTCAGTGGCGGCTTTTCGGAAATTACCCAAATATAAAACCAATAAATTGGCTCTTGCACTAAGCTCGGCCTTCCTGCTTCAAAATTGATCCAACCGGTCTAAGTGTTGCTTCTCTCAGCACTCGTGACAAAGACCCGACTTCTCCAACTGTTTCAATGGAACTCCTCTAATGTGTAGAATTCATAGGACAGGTGCTATGGGAATGACTTTCCCACATTCACCTTTACTGTAGCATCAGCACCTATAGCCAAAAGTCTATTTAGTGGGTGGTGGAATTTCGCCCAGGCCTCTTCCATCCATACGCAGCATCGTTTGGGTTTCTCGCAATCAGTTTCAACCAACTCTTCCCCAGCTATCCAAACTCTTCTCTGCACTCTACTGTTCCGCGCTATGTACTCTTCGGTCTATTCACTCTTCTGCCGTCCTTAGTTAACGAATTTTACACTGCATCATATGGTTTGGTAATGACTTTTTTCCTTTTTGAAAATTTTAATCTATTTGCTGCCATTTGCGCCGTTAAATAATGGTTCCTATGGATTCCTGCCCCGGTCTCTACTTAAACTGTTCGTTCGATCCATCGTATCTTGCGCAGGCACCGGTTTGCAAACGTCGGTAATCTTCTTGTAATAGTGGCTGTCACTATCCAAGTGCTGCCCCAATATAACACACCACGGTCTGAATATTGAAGCGAAACAGTCTACGGTTGATGTTTGAGCTGATAGGGTTTCTTCTCCATATTGTGGACATCAGGCTGCTTTTTATGTTTCGGGATTAGAGAACAAAAACAAATATTAATCATCGAAAATATCTTTATTGCTTTTCAAAATATTCCCCATTAAGATCTATACACTTTGGCATGCGTTTGAACCAATTGTCGAAGCACTTTTGCCACTCTGATTGAGGTATCTCCAATACATGCATTCTGAACACCCCAACCGCTTCTTCGGGTGTCGCAAAACGTTGACTTCTCATTTTAAGAAGTCATTCGGTTCCAAGTCAGGACTATACGGCGGATGACTCATCAAATCGATGTTTCGTGTGCTCAAAAATGCAGTTGTTTGAGCCGACGTGTGAGAGCTCGCATTGGCTTGGTGAAAATCGATCCGTCTTCAGCGGTTGGTTTTCCTGATTTCTTGGAAGACAACTGGCAAACAAATGGTTGTATACCACTCAGAATTGACTTCTCTGCGTTGTTCTAGTGGTACGGTTGCGACATGTCCAGTTTTTCCGAAAAAACAGGCGACCATTTGCTTGAAAGTGCGTCGTGCGCGAGCAACTTTAGTTGGATTTGGCTCATTTTGAAACACCCGTACATCCGACTGCTGTTTACTTTCAGGCTCATACGCGTGAATCCACGATTCGTCACCTGCCACAATGTCATAGACGTGTTTCGAAGCACCGCGATCGTATTTTTGGAGTATTTCTTTCGACCAATCGACACGAGCATTTTTTGAGCGATTGACAAATTGCGTGACATCCACATTTTTTTGATGGTTCATGCAATATTGAATGTATGCTGGTCCCGCTAATGCTTACAGTGACGATCTTCACGAAATTCGTTTTGGAGTGAAGTACGACCTCGGTTGAATTCACCATACCATCGATAAACACTGGTCCTTGATGGAGCTTCATCAACAAAAATTGGATTAAGTTCATCGATGCACTGTTGTTGCATTAATACACGTAAAAAATAAAAAATATTCGCACGAACATTTTCACGATTTAATTACATTTTGTGGGTGAGATGAATTTTTTAAGTTACTGTAAACAACAAAATTAGCGTTCATATATCTAAACGTTCTGAGTACGTATAACCTCAAAAATGTCAAATTTACCGATAGAGCTGCCAGTTGCCAAATTGCAACACTAGGGTTGCCCAATCCCGAAATATAAAAGGCAACCTTCCTACTGAATGATGACTTCGTTTACGAATTTCGTTTTGCGATATCTATTTCGGTCCCTCCAAAGGCTGAGACAATACTTCCGCGGTACTGGAAACTCTCAACTCTCCCAACGAGTTGTCATGAAATGCCTATTTCATCGAGTGTGTTATTTGAGTGGCTCAGTAATGTTGTTTCTGACGTGTTGATCTTGAGCCCCACAGCGTTAACTTCCTTCTCCACATTTGTTGCCGTTTGATGGAGGTCTATTATTCTGTGTGAAGAGTAGGCACACATCGTTAGAGTAGCCAAGATCATATTAAGATGAAAGTGTCCATCGAATTTCTTGTGCATTCGATAACAGAACAGAGTTAAGCACATCACTATTCATCAATAGCAACAATATCAGGGATAGGATGCTACCTTTCATGACTCCGATTGATTATATGGAGGAAGCTCGCGTTGTGCGCGCCTAAAATCTGCGAGTCAAGGAGCGTCTTCACATTCCAGAAACCAATCTTTGTCCGGCTGCATAAGCCAATAGACGTCGTTAGCAAGATAATATTCTGTAAGGCAGGGCGAAAACCTGATCGCCATGGAGTAGTAAGTGCTTCGACCCAAACGCAGTGCGTCTACGTTCGATTCCTGGACCGGACAACTCGCATTTTTTCACGGCACCACCCCTTTCGTGTTGCTGGCAACACTGTCTATGAAAAGCTTCGCAAATCACGCGGTTTCGAGTCGACCAAGTGCTGATGGCCCTCTACTCTTGAGAGAACAGCAGCACGCACAACTCGAGTTGTTGTTGTAGAAGCTAGGCCTTAGTCCCATTTTGGACTGTAGTGCCCCTCAATTATTATTATTAGGGCGACAACCTAGGTAAGGTGGTCTAGATCTGCTCGGCCGCGATTTTAGCCGAATGTGTAAAGGCTTGTACAAATATTTACTAGGGACCACCGTGAGGAGGTGACACAAGCACTTCATAACTAACCTAATTGTTGCGCTGCCGCCTCAATCCAAATGTCAGTAGTCAGTCTGACAGTATACCGATCGTCACATACGCTTCGTAAATTAATCTAATGTCTGCTAAGTTTCTATAGGAATCTTTCTGAAATTGTTCCCCATCTGTGTAGCTACAAGTCATAGTGGTTCAGTGGTCTGCGGAAAAGCAGTTTTATCCGGCTACAACATGACGTAACGTAGTGGTACGAAGCGACAACCAAAAACACAGTCCACCATTGTTTACATTCTAAAAATGCTTCCATTGAGATACACATCTCTCGACTGTGTGAATATTTTACGATTCAATCTTGCGCCTGTTGAAATGCTTAAATCAAGGTCAAACGTCAAACTGATGTCAAAAGCATCGAGCCGCAGCAAACTATTTATGACCACCAAATCTACAGTCGAAATGTATTCCGTTTGGCTGGTATCGCTGATTTATTGCGGACCAAAATACTCAAAAATAAAGCATGAAGCGATACAAGATACAAGAAGCATAAAATTTCTACGTGACCACTGCTAACTTTCGCATAAATTGCGTTTTTACCGCCGAAACCAGTTCCGTGTTTGTATCTGCATTCTGATTGGCCATAAATACGATCACGAAAACCTTTCCCTGGATTTCCCGAAAACAAAAACCAGCAGGAAACAATTGAAATCGCTTCACTGGGAGGTGCACTTTTTTCCCTTTTATGGCATAACAAACAAGTTTTTGTCGAACAAGAAAATCAACTAATTAACGAGTGTAGCGCATTCTATTCACATCCAATAAGACACTGACCACCATAACGAGCGACACAAAGAGAAGCGTCTGTCGTGAAGCGCACACACATTCGCAAGCGATTAACTTTTGAGATATACAGAGTTAGTAGTGCGGTTAGTTCTGCTGACATTGATTGAGGTATTAGCTGGTTACAGCTTTTGTCGATACGTTCAGAATGAGAAATTGGCGAATTGAAATTGACAGAGTAAGGGGGTACGGTGTAAGATGAAGATGCAGTGTTAATCATAAACGCAGAAAATTGGAGGAGGAAGGAAGAAGAAAGGCACCGGACCGGAAGAACACTTCACTACTTCATAATTTTTTGTGACCCGTGGATGCCACTAAAGGGTCGTGGAGTCAATGCCCGCACACGAGATGTCTGCTACCGCTTCCTACTCCGGCATTGGCTGTAACTCATCGGTAGCCATGCTCATTCGAGTTTTTGTAATTAGTTCAATCATCTCGTTCTGGATCTGCCAAGTTGTTGGTAGACTATGTCACAGAATCGCCTGGGAGGTCGTGATGATGGGGACATTCTTCCTAATGAAACGTAGTCCATTTTTGACCCTCTCAGCGTATCCGGACGAGTAACTCACAAGAACCACATTTCTGACGAGTAACTCCCAAGAAGAGATCTCATCTCAACAGCTTGAATTCGGGATCTTGTTGTTTTCGGTCACTGCCTTCATTACATAGTGCGTCGAAAACCGCAGACTAAACTTTGCGATTACGGATCTTCCAGCCTATTTCAAATTAAACTCAGCTTGGTTTATTTTACAGAAAGGCTCAATATAAATAGCTCTCGACAAAAATCGAGTGTAGAAAAACATACTTGCTTCAATGGGACTCCGCTGACAAGTATAGTCTTCCGAACAGTCCATCCAAAATAACCTTACCTTCTAATGTTGTCCAAGTTAGCCTTCATTCCAGGGTCCTTACATTCAGCCGAAAGCATATTAAGCGCGCACATTCTCCACATTTCCGTCTGGGTGGATGTGAGGATTATGAATTCATCTCCAGAAAGAAGATGATTTGTCCTCAACCTTCCCTCCGCCGAACTGTGGCATCCAGTCCATAGGGCGGTACGATAGGTACTTAGTCTACTCGTACAAAAGTAAAACGACCATTTTAAAAATTCTGATCACTCATTCGCCAGCGTTGTCTCCTTTTAGCTCGATTTTAGTTCGATATATGGACGTGGCTGTGGCGATGCTTCATCTTTTTAAACCAATCAGAAAACTTCGTTCTCTAGAGTTGTGCAAAGATGACCTCCAAGGCGGCGATTACACCTTAAATAGACTCTGTTGGCAAATGATTCTTTCAATTTTGACAAACAGAGAAAGACAGAGGTTTGTAGCCTTGGCCGTGGTGTACGTTGTCATGATAGAAGAGTACTTCCTTCTTTTTTCTGGCTTTGAATCGGCGTATGTAGAACCGTGTAACCATTGTGCCCTTCCTCATAAAGTCGTTACAGATCCCAGAAATCGATGCCGACTCTCCGGATGACAGGTTGGTGTTCGCCTTCTTCGGAGCACGTTCGTCGGTGAGTACCAGTAGATCTATGTTTTCTCGTGGCAGAAACGTCTACGAATTCAACTTAAACAGTTTCAAACACTATTCTGAAGTGGTCTTACGGTTGAGCTTGTGGACAAGAGTAAGCAAACGTGACAGCCATATCACGAACAATGTTTTTGATATTCCCGATGCCTCAGTTGACTCTGGCACGATTAATCTACGGTGACGGCTGAGAATTTGTTTTTGTTTTGTTAGAGAATGGGAAACACTGCACTGGAGCTCTCAGACTCAAAAACTGGTCCATTGCGGTACCAGGTAGTATCCTATCTACAGCAGGCGCGTTGATGCCATCTGGAGGAGAAGATTTAACAACGAACTCTATGGGTACAGCAACATGCGCCTAGTGAAGCGTCTTGAGATACAACGCTTAAGATGGCTAGGCCATGCAGAGAAGAAGAAGAAGAAGGCGCTTTTTGATAAAAAGTTTAGATTTTCCATTCCCACCACATCAGCGCCAAACAGACGCCACCTGATCCGAGCAAAGGCGGGACATTGACGGAGAAAGGGTGCCATAACTAAGTCCATGTTGAATGTAGTGCTTAGCGGAGGTGTGGTGTCTCGTGTGTACGCCAAGAAGACATCCACGGTCTTTTCTGTCTAGAAATAATAGAAAAGCCGCGGATTTCTTGCTTACGTTTGGGAGCGTGCAATTAGTCAGCCTGCATTCTGGAGAGTCATGCCAAGACCAAGAACGCGGATAATCCCAAGGTGAGTTCAGACCCCACAAGGCATTCGATCCTTGCGTAGTAAGTTCATCGATAATATCGTTTCCTATGATCAAGTGGCGTCCCGGGAACCAGACAGGTCTTATCGAATTAACTCTGTCAAGACTTGCTTTCCTGTACTATCTTGTGATTTAAGGATTGTAAGGCCTTAAGCAAAGCTTGACTGTCGCTACAGATGCCCAGCCCATTAGGGTTTCAGAGGTTTCCGCTTGAAAGAGGTGTGACGTCCAATGTTATCAGGTTCCACAAAGGCCCCTAGCTCCGGATCTCTCTTGGAGCCGTCGGTAAAAATAGTTGCACATTCCTTTCCCAGCTCCGTTTCTGGACGGTGCCAGTCACAGGACACAGAAAAAGCCCAAAATTATGGAAAATTTTGCGAAAAGATCTTGGTTTGAGTGTCAACAAAATCCAACTTGCGTAAAAATGGAAGCCAGCGGGCTTAGATTTGGTGAAAGGGATCAAAACAAGATTCCCGTTTATCCCAATAAAAAATAAATGCTGTTTTTGGACTGATGAGTCCTCAAAAGTACATTGACTCCGTTACATCCATTGTCGTGGATGAGGGCTTAGAGTACTGGAAATCAATTATTTTTTACAGACAAGGGCAAATATTATGTATTTGACTCAGATGGTTGTTCAAAAATATGGCGCAAGGTGAATACTGAGCTCAATCCAGAGAACCTATTACCGTTCGTAAAACATGGTGGAAGTTCGGTAATGGTATGGGGCTGTATCTCTCTCATATTCAGGAGTGGGCAATTTGGTCTTTATAGGCGGGATAATGAATAAAATGATGAACTTAAACTTACTTTACGACAAAATGGGAATTGAAAGATCTTTTAAGTATTACAAAGATAATGATCCCAAGCATAAAGCTAGAGTTATACAGAAATGGTTACTCTATAATTGTCCAAAAGTTATTCAGATTCCATCCCAGAGTCCTGACTTAAACCCCATAGAGCATTTATGGGAGTGCCTGGAACGCGGAATAAGGCTACACACTATTTCAAACCAAAATTACCTTAAAAAAAATTGTAACAGAGGAAAGAGAAAAAATAAGTACTGGACTTCACAGAATTTGGTAGGGATAGACGACTTAAAAGTGTCATTGAACAGAACAGTGACCTGATTCTGTCCTGTAGCTATCGTCCAATAATTTTTTGATGTATTTTTCTTGGACGGATGGAATTATTTTACTTTAGTTTTGTTGTATTACCGATGAATGAAGTTTATTTGTTTTGTTTTTGTTGTTGATGTTCTTTGGTTTAAGCTTTTATTTATTTCAATTATATTTGCTTATACATTCAATTATTTTTCCACATTTTAAAAAGAATTAAATTTTGGTTCAATTATTTTGTGAGTAACTGAATGTACGTTTTTCATCCTTACAGGTACTACGGGAGGGTTTTACCAATGAACATGTCCAATTGTGTGTTCGCAGGCACTTGACAAAATCAAACGAAATCGAATTCTGGAATTAGTTAGCTAATGAACTGGCGCCACGTGAGAAATTATATGTTTCAAATATACTAACTTACAGGTTGTGTGCAATCAAGAGCTCTTTTCCCTATGACCATAAAGCATTCAACCCCCCACCCCCACGCGTAAACACATCCACAATTGAAATTCTGCATAAAGGAACCGTCAAACAGATTGTTGGATTCTCGATGTCCGAACATTCTGCGGTGCCAATGTCGACCCGGACCATTTCCTTGGTAAGAACCCAGATACCGAGCGAGCAACGGAGTCATAATAATAATAATAATAATTAAGTGGCACTACATCCCATAACGGACCAGGGCCTAGCTTCTACAACAACTACTCGTGTTGTGTTGTGCATGCTACTGTTCTTCACGAGTAGAAGGGACCTACAGCTTTTTTGGCGAATGCCGAACGGCGAGATTTGAGAAACTTTCCATAGACAATTGATACTCTTTGAGTGTTGTCAGCAACTCGAAAGAGGTAGTGCCGTGAAAAAATGCTAGATGTCCCGTCCGGGAATCGAACCCAGACTTTCTGCACCACAGTCGATGCACTTACCACTACGCCAAAGTTCGACGCGCCCTCCACTGACAATAGAAGCCTCTCAGAAGGAAGAATAAAGAGCATGAGAAGTGTGCCGTCAAAGAGAGCGAGAGGTGCTATTGCAGGAAAGAAGTCTGAAAGTTTTATCGAAAGGTGAACGAAAGGTGAACCCTATATCCGGTGGATATAGAGTACGAACCGAAGCCTGCCGGAACCAAAACGGATGACTTGTGGTAGAGTCGCAGTCTGTGCTGAGAAACTGGAAGGATAATTTCTGTAGTCTTCTTAACGACGATGACGGGCCAAATCCCGCGTTTAGGCAGAAGATTTCACTCAATTTGGACGATGATAGACAAGAATTCCTTCCCTGATCAGTGTGGTTTCTGGCCAGGGAAATCAGCCATCGACCAAATATTCATACTTCGGCAGATCCTGAAAAAAGACACCAGAAGTACAGATCGACAATCACCATCTACGAATACGAATATTGTGGCCGAATATGACAGCGTGCATAAAAATTTTACAGTACCATGTCTAGTTTTGGGGTCCCTACCAGATTGTTTGGGATGACGATGGAGAATTCTCGCTTCCCCGTCAAGGTCGATAACAACTCACCGGGGCTGTCAATGTTAAGCAGGGTCTTAAACAAGGCGACGCATCATCGTCCTTGAGAAGATCGTGCGTAACTCACAAGACCCGATTTTCCAAAAGTCCGTTCAACTTCCAGCTCACGCCGACAACATTGACGTGATTGGACGAACATAGCGAGCCGTCAATGAGGCGGAGGCTCTTAGTCTTTTCCATCTGGAGGAGAAGATTTAACGACGAACTCTATGGGCTGCTCAGCGACATGCGCCTGGTCAAGGGTCTAGTCACGTAGAGCTTAAGATGGCTAGTCATGTAGTCCTGTACTGCTCCGGCTCGAAAAGTTTTCGACTCTGAGCCATTGAGAAACGCAGCAGTGGTCGGCCTGGGCTAATGTGACGCACAACTTGGATTGCGCAGTTGGGAGTAGCTGGCGAAATATTGTGCTGGCTGGAGAGGAATGTTGGTTGAGGCTCAGGTTCACCCCGAACTGAAGCGCTACAAGAAAAAGAAGAAGAAGAGTGCCTTCTGCCGGGCTCTCGACTTTTTATAAAAGTCCATGTCCTTAAGCTGGAAGGCCTCGAAAGACCTTTTTTCAGTCGAAAAATTGCTTATTTCTGCCTCTTTCTAGCCCTATATTCTCCCCGCGCTGCCCTTTTTTCCCTAGCCGGAGATTCGTTCTTCTTCTTCTTCTCGCACAAGATGGATGGGTATTAAAATGTCTGTTTGCTGGAAAGTGATCTTGCTCTCGATGTGGCCAACTTAGCTCAGCTCGTAGAGTTCGTGGTTGTGTCTTTTCCCCATTCAACTTCCTTGCAGGTAAGACCATATATCGAAGGTAGAACATTTCCTTTGAATTCATCAAGGGTTTCTTTCTTATTGGTTAGCATTTCACTGGCGAAATAAGTGTTTTGTAGAGAATAATGTTGGTCCTTCGAGTCAGCAGCATTGAGCGCACTAATTTTGACAGTTGCCAAAGGCTATTCTTCGTCGGATCTCCACCAGATCGGGGTATACCCCACGAGGAAGACAAACTTCTTAAGTACCTTAAAATTTCAGCTGCCGATCGATGTGTGAAGTACAGCTTAGGAATAATGTCGTATTCGCATTTTTATGGGATAATTGGATTTTTCGGTCTTTGACGCTTGTCATTGTTGATCTCTTGTTTGTGAAGTGTTTATGAGCACTTCGACGGTTCAAAAAAACTATAAAGATCGGTAACAAGTTAAAAGGTGTAGGATTGTTCAAAGGGAAAGATAAACCAATCACGAGTGTGGGGATCCATTTAGTAAGCAGAACTTCTTAGTTAGCACAGAATTTATACATTTCCAGTGCAAATGAGTGCAGAGTTTTTAAGTCTTTCATCTAATCGGATGATCGAATACATTCATACAAATGATTGCAGCAAATAATAGACTGGAATAGAAAATAGTGGTGTAAAAAAGTATTCATTTCAAATTTCTCTACAAAAGCGATGATGATCCGATGTTGCTCAAGATCAGAAAATAGGCTTTTGAGCTAGAAACTAAGCTTGTTGATGAAAGTTTAAAAATTCGTAGTAAAACTTTGAACATGCTCTGGTGTCTGTAAGACAATTACATCAAAGTTGGTCTTATCTTCAACGAGTTCACATTCAACTCATCAAATACCGCAGTCGTTCAAAGATAATCCATTTTTCAATGTCAATACGATAATTTGTTCCAAACTTGTCAATCATTCACTCACAACCTAGACGTCAACGGTCATTTGTCATATCAATGCCATGAGCAAGTATGTTGACCGTAAGGTTAAGGGTGAGTGAAAAATGGAAATTAATTCTCCGTTCACCAACATTTGTAAGCGAATATATTATCATACATAAATATTACACGACGTCTAGATCTTGATCTGACAACATTGACGACAGCTGCTGATGAATTGATTATGGCTTCTGAATAGAAGATCTCTGAATGTGCTACAGAACTGATCGGTTCTTAAACTATAAATAGCTTTGATGTTACATCACATGTGAGGTGTTTTGTTTATCATCAAGAAATTTGTCCGGGGCTTCGCCTAGCACACAGGCCAACACTGTAAGGGACTGCGTTTATAAAAGCATCGTGTATGTACCAAGATTGTTTTCCAACTTTTGACTGTTGCAGGAATGTAGGATTGGCGTTTAGTTAGCATCACAGCCATTTATGTCTGTTCACATGACTTAAACCTAGAAGGGAGAAAGGCAACAAGGGATTTACACAGGCCGACATAATTCAGGCGAAATTCAAGAAGCGTAGTAGTCATTCTTCAGACAGGCACTGTTGGACTTCAATTGGATTTGAGAAGTGCTTCTAGTCTACGCGGCATTAAACAAAATCTTCGGGTACCCTATCCTTGAGTGTAACCCTCGAAGTTACACTCCTGAAAGTCCCACAAATGCTCAATTGGATTTAATTATGGGCTCTGTGGAGGAAAATACAACACAGCTTGACTTTTCTAGCGGTGTGGTTAGGGTCATTATCCTGCTGAAATATCCAGCCAGGATTTAAACCCAATGTCACGACAGAAGACTCTTAATTCTCTCTCAGTCCACCCCGATGCATATGCTGGTGCATATTTCCTTCTATGAATACACCGGGCCAAAAGGGTACTTTCGACAATGCATATATTGATGGCATGTGCATCGGGGCAGAGAACACGACGTAGAAGAATCATTGCTGTTGTGGATCAAAGCAATGCTGGTGAATAGAACTATTATCGCTGAGGCGGAGTGTGACCAGTATGTAATGACGGGGGTAAACAGGGGTTGCTCTCAAGGTGGCGTCCTGTGACCCCTCCTATGGCGCTTGCTGATCGACTCTCTGCTTTCCGCCCTGAACTGATCTAACACCTACGCCCAGGCTTACGCAGATGATGTAGCCGTACTGGTCACTGGACCATGCCTTGCAGCCGTTTGTGTAAGTGGACAGACGGCTCTTGACATGATCAATGACTGGTGTACCCGGAATGGACTTTCAGTCAATCCTCTTAAAACTGAGTTTGTTCTCTTCACGAGGAGGCGGAACCTGACTGGTCTGACTCAACCAGTACTCATTTGTGTCATCATTCTATTTTCTAATGAAGCGAAATGCCTAGGTATTATCCTGGATAGAAAACTTCTCTGGAAAAAACACATTGAGACGAAAACCTCCAAGGCTGTCAGTTTTCTGGTAGTGTAAGGGAGTTTTTGGTAAAACCTGGGGCCTACCAGCAAAAAGATCTGTGTGGATCTATACGGCAATGATAAGAACTCCTTCCTCCTATAAATCAGTCGTTTGGCGGAACAAGCTTTCGCATAAACACGTGACTGCTGCTTTCACCAAATTTTTAAGAACGGTCTGTCTCGGCTGCACAGGGGCCTTCCCCAGCATGCATGGCTCTGCTCTGGATGCATTGCTGAATCTCGCTCCCCTTGACATCCAGTTCATGGGCTGTAAAATCCAGGCCATCTCACGACTAAAACGGAATGGTCTTTCAGCTGCGTCGCTTTTATAAAGTCGACTTTCCCTGCGTCCAGGACTGGCTCTGGGCAGAAACTGAACCAGGAAGGGAATTTTTCCGGGGCCGAAGTTCTCGTGGAAGACGACATCATTAGACTTCACACCTCTTTAGGTAATTTTGCATCGATCTATGTATATTGTGAACAACAGGTAGAAGGGGCCAAGTATCTGGGTCTGCAGCGAAAGCCAAGCTGTGCTTAAGTCCTTACTCAACCCTTTAACCACTTTCAAAATAGTCCGAGAATGCAAGTCCTTCCTTAATTTGGTCGGCAGACTGAATTCGCTAAGACTTGTTTGGGTCCCGGGACATCACAGGATCACGGGAAACGAGATTGCTGATGAACTAGCCAGGCAAGGTTCTAAAGAGGCATTCGTTGGGCCCGAACCCACCTTGGGACTACCCGCTTCCTTGGCTAAGGCTTCCTTCGACGGTTGGGTCTCCCAAAAGCACAACCAGAGATGGCATGACTCTCCAGGATGTGGGCTGACCAAGTGCATGCTCCTAAACATCAGCGAGAAATCCGTGGCTTTTTTGTTATCTCTGGACAGAAAAGAGTGCAGAAAACTTGTCGGCGTGCAAATGGGACACTTCACTTTAACTAAGCTCCTGAGTCTGCTTCGGCTTAGTGGCAACCTTCGAGATACCTGTGGAGAAGTTGAGGACACTGTAGAGCACTTTCTCTGTCAATGTCCCGCCGTTGCTCGTATCAGGTGACGGCTTTTTGGCGCCGATGTGGTGGGAGCTGAAAACTTAAGCTTTTTGTCACAGCAGCGTCTGCTGGTCTTTCCTCGGATAACCAGAAAACTACAGCAAACGAAGGTTACTGCCTGGTAGTACAATGGACTAGTTTTTGAGTCTAAGCTCTCCAGTGCAGTGTATCCCAACCTCCAGCCAAAAAAAGTTCAGTGTAAAAGTTCTTACACAAGGAGAGGATAAACATACATACATACTTACATAACAGCTTAAACAATTTTGTGTGGCATCCGAAAGAAGTTACTAAAACTGCTAGAAACCTCGACTAGTCTATGACGACTGTGGGACTCACTTTGTCTTTTGGATTCGATGACTGGAGGCCGTCAGGGCTAAAAATAAAAAAAATATTAATTAGGATTCAGAGGATGTGTGACCTACCAGAGAAATTAGTCATTGAGCTAAAGACGAACATGCGACATCGAAACGAATTCACTGCGCAAGGGTCTGATGCCCTAGAACGCATCCGGTCCCTTTTTGTCGACTTCAAAAAAATGCAGATTTCTTAGATCGTGGGTATACTCTTCTAAAAATTGATTTCAAGTCACACACTGGCACCTTCCCGCATCCACCGAGGCCATTCAATGCCTCTTAATAAATTTGTAATTGGTTTCCTCATGGCCCTAGATCCCCAAAAAGACATTTCCAAGGCCTTTCCACTACGCATGCCCTGTGCTCCACCACACATGCCTAAGCCAACTCCATTCGAATTCCACCACAGACTGAAAAAATGCAGACACTTTGTCTCGAAGATTAAAAAACAAACACCTGGTCACAGTTTCCTCATCTCCATTTATAGTCTTGCCTGTCCACCCCACAACCGGTTGTGCAGATTTCACTTTTACAAACTTTGTGACATCACACTGCAGTGTCACTCTCGTCTTAGTGAGTCACGGATTTTCTGTGCGGGAGTCACACTGACCTAACTTAATCTAAAACGCCACAAATTTCCTGCTGTCAGGAAAAACCTTGAATTCGTACCTTTCCCATTTACACACCGCCACTCCGAATGGACTAAGTCAGTTTCCCATGAGACATTGCACAGCATCGGTGACTTCCTTACCGAGCCCACGTGATTCTTAAGAACACGGCTTTGCATCATAATTAGTTGACGTAACGATGTCATTTAACTACGACAAGTCAGCCTCATTGATTGAGGATCATTGTTCACTCGGAGGTGACTTGCACTCTCTGTCAACTGCAGCACGCAGCGATTCCGCCAGACAGATAAATGCATCCACCTCCCGCCCTCGGATTATTCATGTCTTTCACTGAAATCCAAAGCCAAAGTCACGACCGCCACCTACTTGAGTTTTCCCACTTACGTACGGGGCGTGCTCGTGGGCGTGCCATGTTGTCAACGTGTGGCGCTCTATCGTAGCATCGTGTATCGAGTTCAAGTTCAAACTCGTGCCCTCGCCGATGAATCAGGGGAAATTGTCGCCGCACCGCGGTTGCCACCGGCACAGATTGAGGGAGGCGGTGGGAGGGAATTGAATTTTATTTAAAAACCTCTGCCACATGAGTCGTAAATTATGCACACAAGCAGCGCATCTCTGTCCCTCTAATTGACGCTCAGCACAATACTCACAATTGGAACCGCGTCCCGTTGGTGGCACACTAACGACTCTGCCGACGTGACAGAGTTGTGCAAGTTGTTTGCCAATGGCTTCCGTCGCACATCTCAATTGAATCCTTCAGATCCCCCTGCCGGAAGGCACGGGCTTCCTGCGCAGCCCGGCCAACTGAGATTGTCCCCTGGCCGGGGAGTGTTTGCGCCCTGTGACCGCATTGAGCGCGTGCGGCAGGCCGGCTGGGACCGGGTTGAATCCTTTAATACCCGCCCCAGTGCGGTGGCTGACGTTTAATTCCTCAGATGGGAAGTCAGATAATCCAATCGGACTGGACAGTATAAATACCTTTTAATTCGATATGATAAGGGCTTTCGGATAATGGGTCGTAAATTATTTTGTTGGGGTCAAATGGGATTCGGGGGTATTTGCAGCGGGCCGAGCCGTCGTCAACGCACCTAATCCGCAGCTGCTCTCAGATTCCAAGTGTATTTATGAAACGAAATTGCTTTGATACTGTTTCGAGCGAACGGAAGAGATTACTTCGGGATGGCTGGGGGTGGGCTCCCCCCCCATTTTCCCCGTGGGGACTTTATTGAATTTTCGTCTTTTCCCGAATTCAATCGGCGGCTGTCTGCCGTTGCCGATGAGAAGAGGAAACGCGCCTCAATGAGTTAAGCGTTTCCAATGTTCTTTGTCGCAATTTATTGTATTTGCCTATCCGATGAATTGATTATCCGATGACGATTGGATTCGGTGAAGGGCTTGTCGGGAATTTTGGGCTGAAATCGGTCGTGAAACAAGGACGATCGATAATTGCGGGAAACACGTGATGGAATTGGGATGATTTGAGGAAAAGTGGGGTTTCCAGAAAGGCCGACGCAGGAAGTTTCCTTTAGGGTATAAATTCTGTGAACTCAAATATACATTGCCTTCATCTCTTATGTTGGGTAAGGTTGTCCTGCTTAAATCGATACGGGGTGGGGGTGCAGAATGTCGCAACCAGTGAGGGATACTGCTTAAAGGTGGTGCTGTATATTCTCTGATTTCGCACAAGCGTGAATGTTATAAATTACATCCTTCTTGGATCAAAGGAGTTTTGTGTTCCTTAACGTTCCTTCATGGAATCGGGCAAACTTCAAGTTTCGAAATATCTTTCTGAACTGGATTGTGACATATTGAGAGAGAAGGTCTCCCTTGACAGGAAGGTCCACTTGCAGGGTCCTTGTGTATAAGTCAACAAACCACTTTCTTGGCTCGCGACAGTGTCTGGAGCTTAGAAGTGTTCTGCAGGGATGAAATTTTGGTCCTCATCCACACATTGCCGGATTTGGAAAAAGGAAATCTGTAAGTGTTGGTTGAATGCTAAACCCAGTCACGCCAAAGAGCTGAATTTATGGAGATTTGTGCATGAGGGGATATCTGACGATCTGTTGTTCTCATTCGGAGTTGTGGTTGAGAGTTCTTAGCGAGATTAGTATTTGCTTGATAACCGGTACACGTTGGTCATCTCGAGTTTGACTAGCGGGAGAGAGATGGGAGTTGCGTCGTTGCATCATGCTGCTATACAGCTTAACTTATCATTACATATTTTTCCCTTAGGCAAAACAATTATTTTTTGTGGTCGCCGCGGCGTAGTAAGTGCGTCGAGCGCCGCGCGGATTGTCTGGGTTCGATTCCTGGACGTTGCACCTCGCATTTTTTCACGGCACCGCCTCTTTCGAGTTGCTGACAACACTCAAAAAGTATCAGGTAGGTCCCTGCCTCTCGTGAGAGAACAGTAGCACGAACAACACGACTAGTCGTTGTAGAAGCTAGGCCGTGTTCCCTTCTGGGTTGCAGTGCCACTCTATTAATAAAAATAATAATTGGGTAGCACTACAGCCCATAACGGGCCAGGGCCTAGCTTCTACAACAACTACTCGTGTTGTGCATGCTATTGTTCTTCACGAGTAGTAGCCACTTAATTATTAAAGCAATTATTTTGCAACAACATGACTGTCAGTGATTACAACTTTCCTCTCTCCAAATGGAAACCTCTGACCAGAATCATTCATCCCGATTCCATGCAGTTAGCAAAAAACGATTTAGCAACGCATTCAAATTGGACCGCCATTTCCTTCCTTGTCTGTCAGGTATTTGTATGTGACACGATCGCACAGTCATGTTTTACAGCATAGTCTTGTTTAAAAAGAACCAAAAACTGAGAAAAAGTCTTAGCGTTGCCTCTTGCGCTTCTCAAATTGACTCTGTGTCCTTCTTCGCTTGGGAAGTTTTCATTCATCCATTTGTACAGACCGAACTTTGCACCCTCTGATTTCGTTCGGTCTCTTGTGTAAATTGTCTTGATGGTAAAACTTGGCCGACAGAAGAGCCGGACATTCACAGACCGGTGGAATTATGAGGAGACCAGGAAAATGGCACAAGCTCCTAGGCACAAATGGTTAGCGGTGCCGTCTGTGCTTACCACAGACCGTGTAGGCCCGCATTGAATTACCACAAACATTAAATAAACCTACGTATTTAATTAAGTTGGCATTGACGTTGAGACCAAATGATTTAAACGCATCAGTAGTATAGGAGACTGCGGGGCAACTACGTCTTTTAGTGAATTGAACAAGTGTTTACTTAGCATTGTGTATCTGGTTCTGGCAACGCAAGGGCACACACAGAGTAGCTGTTCTATTGTTTCTTTAACAACTTCTTCATTGCCTTCTTCCTGTATATATCGGTTAATATAATGCCAATTTTGGATAATGAGAATCCTCTGTTTTCGGGAAATCGAAATATTTCCAGAGAATCTCCGCCAAGCTGTTGGAAATGTGTGTATCCCCCAAGACACTGATTTTTGTTCAAATACTGAAGTATCGAACTGTTTTTTACGGGCGCCATCGTGGATACTGCGCACACAGGGACTGAAATACTGAATTCTTAAAAAATTACTTTTTCAGCCCGTCCTCTATATGGCTATCAGGCAGAATGTTCCACTTAATGTAGATGAAGGAATATTCAATCCTCTGGACTAAGACGAAGTCAAAATAGCAATATCGAGACTGAAATCACATAAGGCTGCTGGAGCTGACAGACTGTCAGCGGAACTGCTCAACCCAGCTAATGATGATTGCATTTGCTCATCTTTAAGATTTGAACGAAGGAAAGTAAGCACTATGAGTGGAATTTTAGCGTCTTCTGCCCGGTTCACTAGAAAGAAGACCCCTTTGACTGCGCTATCGAGGGATTAGTCTCTTTAACATCGCGTACAAGATCCTCTCTACTTTATTGTGTGGAAGCTTGAAACCGTTCGCCAACAACTTAATAGGTCCTTGTCAGTATGGTTTCAGGCCATGGAACTCCATCATCGACCAAATCGTCACACAACGGCAGATCCTGGAAAAGACCCAAGAAGTTCAAGTCGGCACCCGTCAGCTATTTATCGTTTTTAAGGCCGCATTTGACAGTGTGCATAGAGACGAGCTATACAGTGCCATATCTAGTTTTGGCATCCCTACCATACTCGTCAGATTATGTAGGATGGAAAAGGAGCACTTTTGCTGCTCCGTCGAGGTCGGTAGCGAACTCACCTATGCTTTCAATCTCCAAAAATCTTTTAGACAAGGCGTCGGGCTTTCATCTGACTTTTTCAACATCATTCTTGAGAAAATCGTGCGTAACTTACAACTCAACACAGAGGCACGATCTTCCAAAAGTACTTTCAATTAATAACTCTCGCGGATGCATTGACACATGTTGACGCAATTGGACGAAACACAGCATTTATCAGGCGTTTACTGCCACTGAGGCTCAAGCTGCTAAAATGGGTCTGGCGATAAATGAGGGCAAAACGCAGTACATGCTATCATCAAGGAAAGACGCACAACATCGACGTTTCAGACAGAGCGTCACATAAGGCAGCAAAAGCTGTGAGGTAGTCAATCACTTCATCAGTACCGTAAACTTAACACGGAATCACTCTTGCCAATCGCAGCTTCTTTGAGCTCAATAGGCAATGGAGTAACAGGACCCCTTGCTAGAGCTTGTATAACAGAATTGATCATCCCAGTTCACACTTACTGCGCGGATTCTTCTAAAGACAAATGAGGAAGCCCTTAGTCGTAGTCTGCTTGCGTTGATGTCGCCTAAAGGAGAAGAATTAACGAGTCCAGCTTAAAGGTATGCTTGAAACGTCTCGCACTCCGTTGAAATAAAGTTCTCTTTCTCTTCAGATCTACACCCAATGTGAGGTACATTTTCTTTTTGTTTTACTACATGTCATAGTAGCAGTCTATCTATCGACAATCGAAAGCTTCTTCTCTTCGATCACGAGCCACCCAGCTGACTTTATATAAGACATTGTTCATCTCCATCCTTCTCTATGCCAGTACGGGAATGATCAAGAGAGACATGTACACTATTGAAAAAGAGCGGTGAAATTCAACAATCTAAATATTTATTCGTCTAAAATAAGAATAAATTCAATTAAAAACATAGCTCTTTAAAGTTTTTGTTAAAATTTGTTATTCATAATAATTCTGGTTTAGTACTTATTGTACTTTTGGGCTCTGTTGTAAAATGCAACATTGCTGGTGAAATCTATCAGAGTTTAAATTTGATACAGTAACAAGAAAAAAAAAGTTGTGTTCACCCATTAAAATCCCCTTTCTTCCATTTCCGAATAAATTGATACGTCAGACAATATTGTCGATTTGGAACAAGATCGAAGAGAATTTATTGCATCTTGGGGAGTCACTCTTTGGTGTGGATTTTGGGCTGGTGGCGTCAATGGTTCGTATTTCCTTGAAAACGACATTGGCTCCAACGTCATGATTAACAGTGTGATTTCAAGGACTAAGGTTTTTGTAAGAGTTTCTCGACATAAAGTGAGCTTTTTTTATTTTCATATTTTGCGGCTTTATTAGTTAGAATAAACATTTCTGTGAAATACGTCGTTAAATTGATTGCATCGGTTCGCTTCGCAATAACGCTCTCTGTGGCCCCAACTATCCAAAATATTGTTCATGGTTTTGGGCTGTAACTCACGGCTTGCTACAACACATGTTCAAAGCGGTTAAATCGTAGCTCCTAGGTGACCAAATCCCGTCGTCAGGACACAGCACTCCCTTTGAAGTTTCCAATATCTCTACATTCTTCCAAAAGTCAGTTTAATTACTAGCTTACGCCGACGAACACAGCGAGCCGTCAGTGAGGCGTTTCCTGGCATTGAAATAGAAACGGCTAAAATGGGTCTGGTGGTTTATGAGGGCAAAACGAAGTACATGCTGTCATCAAGGAAGGACGCACAACATCGGCGTCTCGGACAGAGCGTCACACTAGGCTTCAGAAACTTCGAGGTAGTCAAGGACTTCGTCTACCTCGGCTCCGCGGTAAATAGGGACAACAACACCAGTATCGAAATCAAACGCAGAATCACTTTTGCCAATCGTTGTTTCTTTGGGCTCAAGAGGCAGTTGAGTAATTAAGCCCTCTCTCGAAAGACTAAGCTTGCTTTATATAACACCTTGATCATCCCAGTCCTACTTCTTCGCGCGGAAACCTGGAAGCCATAGTCTTTTTGAGAGAAAAATTTTACGTGCGATTTTTGGTCCTGTTTGCGTTGATGGCATCTGGAGTAGAGGACTTAACGACGAAATTTATAGGCTGTACGGCGGCATGCGTCTTCGGACGCAAAGCTAAAGATGGCTATGCCATGTAGAGCGTATGGGCACCACTGCTCCGGATCGAAAAGTTTTCGAATCTGAACCATTGGAGGAACGCAACAAAGAACGGTCTAATAGGAGAGGCTAAGGTGGCGCACACAAGTGGACAAGGACGTCAACCGACTTGGAGTGAACAACTGGCGAAAGATCGTGCTGGTTGGAGGAGCATGTTGGTTGAAACCCAGGCTTATCCCAGTCACAAGAAAAAGAATTAAGGTTTTAGCCCCTCCACTCGTGGGAGAGCATTTTAACGCACTGTACCAATGAGTAAGGTCTGGTTAAGAAACATTGTCTGGCTATGTGGAGAATGAGGAGTGGAGTTCGAATAGTTTAAAATGTGAGCACCTCATCGATACACAAAGAATGCTTGTGTTTTTTTTTCGAAACCTTCAAATTAACTGCACACAGAAAACAAAGGGAATGCAACCTACTTTTGAACAGATCCAACTGGATTGAGAAGGACTACTTATTTTCCATTGTATACGAATCCACTTTGATTGATGACTGTAAATTACATACCAAGAAATGACAAGAAATGAATTGATTTAATTGCATCTTCTGCCTCATAATGCATACAAAAAGCGTGACAAGGCGAGCTCTGCAATTTGCAACTGTGATTGTGATCTAAATGCATGCCAAAAAGCAATTATTTCCATTCATAACGTATTTATGGCGTATGCATTTGGGGTGATTAAGTTTTGCTTTCTGTAAGACAATAGATATTCATTTCCAGCAGCGATGTACATTGTAGGGGAGACAAATGACTGGATAAACACGTTTCCTTTCGGTCATTATGAACGGATTCTGATTCTGCTTCGCTTCAGCAAAGTGATGTCATTGACGACTTCTCAGCAATTTTGTTGCACTTCCTAAGTGGAGAGTTTTTCTTTTGTGCGAAAGATCACACTCATCCAGCCGAACTGTGGGAGAAATTAGGACACTTTAAATAAAGTAGTTATCACTAAATTGAATTTAGCCAAACAAAAAATATTGAAACGCAGCTCAACAAGTTGTGGCAAACTGATTTTCCCAAACTTCTCTTGAAGTGCATCGTCATAGACAGGAACAAGTAGACATTAAGAAAGGAATAGATAGACATCCAGACAATGCATAGGAACCCCCGAACCGAACATCTAGTACTTCTGACTACCAACTTGAGTGGCCTGGCGTTATCCCAATGAAAGACGATTCCCTTCAAAATATTGACCAAGTCCGGCAGCTTCTAAGCGATTGCATCCTTCAGAAGGCCTAAATGTTGACGGCCAACGATCGAATTGAGACCAACAGGGAGTAGCTCGTAATTGTTGATTCCCTACCACAGCAAACCCATAGCGAAACCTTGTTGGCTCCCAATCCTGGCTTGGGCACCCTTTTCCGTCGGTTATTGGCCATTCGGCACAGACTGGTTTTGCTTCATGTTGTCGTAGATGATCCATCACCAGTTATCCGCTTCCAAACTGGATCGATTTTCTTCTGATTCAGTAGCGATTCACAGATAGAAAGTCGGTGACTAAGATACTTATGTATCAACTCCCGTGGTACCCAAAAATCGGTATTTTTGGTATCCGTAGTTAATCAAAAGATTCCGGTTTCGATGAGGGTGAAACCTACCATTTCAGCGTTTTCAGATAGTTTTTGACTGATACAGCTACGTGGGGATCGAGCGCTATAATGTTGCGAGATCATCTTGTCATGGTTTTCTATCGTTTGTGGCCATTTTTTACGGTATGTAGGACTCAAACGTTTTAGCTGTAGTCGCCAACGTTTCATATCAATGGTTTCGCTTGGTTTTTGGTAACTCATGGTACACCACATCTTCCTGGTCCCACCATAGGCAGACCATTTAAACGTTGACGTTCTTCTTTGGCCTCGATATAGACGATGATGGAATGGATCCATCAAGCTTTACTCTTGGTATATCGTATTCCGACTCCTTTTTAACCTCTTTTCACAATCCAAAGATCCGAGGTGAAAAATCGTCTTTAGACATTTCTCGATTTCAACTCGTATGACACTTATTTTCCATGCTTTTGAGTAAGTTAAAATTTCTTTAACCAAACGAAAATTGTTTGTTGAGTCACTTCCAACGATTCCGTGAATTTACAGTAAGCTTGTCACTGATCTTGATCCAACAATTCCTCATCTTCAAAATTGTTGTGTTGGCCCAGAAGCCCTTGTCTTTGACGCTAAAATCAACGCTTTCGAATCGTCGAAAGCAATCTCTCATTTAACGATCGGAGCAGGCACTTTTCTTCCAGTTAAAAAATAAAATCAAAATTTCCCGCAAAATTCTGTTTATTTGAGCCAAATACGGACATTTTCGAACCGGCAAGAAACAGAGTTGTAGTCTATTAAAGACGCTAATTATTGCTGAAACGTCGCACATATCCAATGAAGTCGGTCATCACTTCTAAGATCAGTCACAACTTACAGGTGGCACCATATTTAAAATGTTCAAGACTGCATTTTAAGATTTTAAATATTGACAAATTGATGTTTTCCGTTTTTAGTCAGAAACACCAAATTGTTCCAACCGGAAGTAATTTCCGCTGAAAGTGCTCATTGAACCAAACAATTTTTTAAATTCTTTAGCACACAATTTTTGCAACTTCCAAACTTAATATTTCTGTAACTTTCATTCAGTTAAGGATCCTGGATGAGAAATTTTAATTTTTTTTTAAAGAAGTCTGTCGACTGGCTTGTTGTTTCATTTGGTGGTGTACGAGGTCTGTTCAAAAAACAAGGTGAATTTTCATTCTTCTCAAAAATATTTATTTGTTCATTAGTTTTAGTTTAGCCCCCCTCGGATATAATACACTTGAGTGAAAGTTTTTCCAATCCTTGAAGCAGGTCTGATGTGCACTTTTTCAGCTCTCCTAGAGATTTGATGTGTATCTCCCCAATCGTCGCAAAACGCCGGCCTGTCACGGGTCTCTTCATTCTTGCGAACAAGGGAAAGTGTCAGGTGTCTAAATCTGGTAAATGTAGGTAGCTGAGGCCTGATTACAGTGTTGGTTTTGGTCAAAAAGTTACGAACAAGCAATGATAAAAATGCAGAAATTTTGGAATGAACTTCGTTTGCACACACTTCATGCCCACATCTTCAGAAACTTCCCCAATAGTGATTCTCCGTAACAATTTTGTTAATTTTTTCAACATTTTCATCAGTTGTTGATATGCTGGGGTTTCAAGAGCAAGCGTAGCATTTACATCCTCTCGACCTTCTTTGAAAAGCTCGTCCCACTTGGAAAACATTTTTTTGACTCAGAGTACACTTACTGTATGCCACTGTTTCAGAGCCCTTGGAACCTGGATTTCAGCCTAACCGTGCGGTAGGTCCCCCTGTCAGAGTTTCGTGGTGGCTGTGGTTTAGTACCCATATCGCGGGCAGAGCTGTGGTCCGTGTACCGTGCTGACTAGTCTGAATCAGGTTGTTCACCCTACTGATTCAGGCCAGGCCGTTAGGGGACTTTCCCGGTTCAGTGTGGAGTGCTGTATTCTTAACCGGGTGATGTGACGCATAGAGCACCAGAGGTCGTTAGAAAGGCCCCGCTCCATACCAAAGTGGGGTAATTGTCGCTCAAGCATGCCTCCAGTTGGTACTTGGGTAGCTAAGGCGTCTAGTCTAGCACTATCTACGACTTTTGGGAAAATGGACCCATGATATAAGTCGTAAGGCAGGTGATCACGTAAAACCAAATCCGACATCTGTTCACCTGTTCACCATCTTTTCACACAAAATTGAATTTAAATTTCTTGATCCATTTTTCTTCGACAGCAGGAAATCGCCGAACTCGTAAAACACGTCTAACTTGTATGCCTCTCACAAACAAAAGAAATATGATACATAGTTGAACCTGTAAACAAGTGTTCATTTGTTCGAGACGTGTTTACCAACATAACAAAATAAAAAACGATTTAATCGAATCAACGTAGCCCGCTAAATTTTAAAATTCCCCTTATTTTTTAAACAGACTTCGTAGTAGACATTCGTTCTTTTCGACCCTACTTTGTGCATATGTGTACCTTTCTCACATAAAATAATGTTTATTGGCACATTATTTCTAAATTTCGTTGTTTCTTAAAACTGCGTGAGAGATAGAACGGTACATCAGACAAGAAATATTGATAGAGAAACCAACATAACGAAATCCCAAAAAAACGAAACGATCTTGTTTTAGCTCTGACTCGGAGTAACCCAGTATTTTGAATAACAGTTTCATCATAAATATATTTTTTTGTATGTATTTTGTAAAAATATAAAACGGTATACGAATATTTGCACAGGTTCTCTGCTTTTTTTTAAGTTTCGAAGAATGAAGCCTTCTACGTGTGAACGTAAGTCACAATTTTCGATTTCGTTTAAGGACGTTTATGATTGGGATGAATATTTTTACTTTAAAACTTAAACTTTCCTTTTCAAATTTGAATAAAACTTTTCAAAAATTATCACTCTATCGCCTCTAATAATAAACTCGCAAGCATTATTCGAAACATGAGAATGGCTCTCTTTAGCGACAAAACATATTTAAAGTTTTTTTTTTAACAAATTCCTGCATACAATACTGTGTTTGAAATAAATCACCTTTCCACAGGGATGTTAAAATTGAGAACGCCGTCGCATTATTTTCAAACAAATTCAAGACGGTTCACAGCAAACTTCGCAAATCACTTCACTCAAATGAATTTCATTATCCAGACCAGAAAATCCAGCTCTGCTACCCGCTGTAGACTGAAATGTCACAATGTTTTCAAGACGCGATCAAGTTTTCGTCTTGGTGGGGGTAGGAAGTGATTTGTTTTGAGAATTCCGACAATCTCTCTCATAGCGGAGTGAAGATGGGCTCCAAAAGAGCTGTAAAAGTAATGGGACATGTTCTTTAAGCTTTTTCAACGTGCTCTGGGTCGAAAAGCTTGTACATTGAGTGGCGTATTTTCTTTGCGAAGATCTTTATTTGTGGTGATCGTGCTGAATTTCTCTGCAATCTCATCCACCTCAAGGTCGTTGCAGTTCTGGTGAGCCATTATGAAAGTCATATCAAGTGTCTTTGAGTTTTCCACTCCACTAGTGGCAACTCGACGTTAACTTAGGGCTGAAGTGGGGTTATGTGCGACTGCTACACTCAGACCAGATGGTAAAGCAAACGACGCAACAAATTCACGTTCGATGTTTCACTTCAGCTTAAATTTTCCTCACCGTCTTCCTACACTCTCCAATGAAACCTTAAAGACCTCCTTTTACATCAAAGTGTTGCACATTTCATATTCCTCCCCACCATTACGAGTGACATTTCATTTTGAAATAACCCGCGCGCAGGAAGAAAAAAATATTTTATTTGAGTGCCGTCCAATTTAATGCATCCACCGCCCCAGGTTGTCCTAGATTTAGATTTTTAGATTTCAGTGCATTTTTATTTAATTCATTTTTCTTACATGCTAGACAAAAATACTTAAAACTAGCTTACAAATAAAATCTACTGATCTTAATTCTAACTTACTGACTCTTCAGGAGTACTCTAAGCTAATCTAGTATATTTTTCTGTTTGCCTTTCGGCCTCTTATATTTTTTAATTCATAGCTTAAAACTAATTACATTTTGTTTTTAATTCCTTCAAGAAAATTTTTTAAAAACTTGAAATTCAGTGTTGTTTTTTCTTCTTAACCTAACTTAACCTAACTTAAAAACTATATGATGAAACTATACCTAAAACTAAACTAAAACTTATAACTATATACAATTTAAACTAACCTAAAACTTAAGTCTACTTATATTAAACTTAACTATGTCCGTAAAAATATACGGACGCGTGCACCAGGGCGTATGTGTTATTTATATGCTTAACATATATATCTAATACGCCGTGATGCACCTTTTTTTCATTTTTATTTTTGTTGTTTTTTTTTTTTTTTTGAGTTTTTATATTTTTTATTTTTTTTTATTTTTTTTTTATTTTTTTTTTTTTTTTTTTTTTTTTTTTAATTTTTTTTTTTTTATAATAACAGCTTAAAAACTACCTTAACCTATGTGAGTTGGCCCTGTAGACTCAACTATCCCGTCTATGTGTTTGCGAAGTTAGCGGCACCGAACGCTGGTTCTGGTGTAACCACCAGTAGAAAAACCGCTCTTTGGCAGAAACTGCTCTGTCGCGGGCAGAAATCGCTCTACTGAACCGTAGGACCTCCTCATGGCTGCGAGCGACGTCCGCCTCGTATTGGAGTTGCCTCTCGACTGTTCGGCGTGCGACGTGGAAGATGATAGGGCAGCCTTCCCTATCTTGTATCAGGCCTTTAGCGTCCAAATAGACGAAAGCTTCAGGCGGAATGAAGCCGTTAAGACGTACCCGTTCATGGTACATTTCATTTGGGTAGTAAGCCCCAAAGATCAGACTGTTGGTTGAAGCCATGCCTCGAGCAGTGTGACTTCGTATCAACTTGATAATAAAATTATCTATCCTTATAAGGTTTGCCTCGTTGTACAGAACCTCGTTGGGGTAGAATTTCCTGTACTGGGATTCTGGTGTTCGATATAAACGGAGGCAGGCCCGAAGACACTGTCTCTCGAACACCCTCATCTTTTCCATCTGGGAAGGACTCACGTTGAACCACACAGGACAACCATACACCATAATTGGCCGGATGAGGGCCATGTAGCAGATGACCTTCACTCTGGTGTCAAGTTGACTGCTGTAAAACAGCCCTCTTGCCATAGCGAAGGCCTTCTTAGCCCTGGTCAGAGCTGTATCTATGTGGATACCACCATACAGATACTGGTCCAACCAGATGCCTAGATATCTGACTACACTTTTTACAGTTAATGGTCGTCCTTGTGGGTCAACTATGCCGAACTTGCGCCAGTTCATTTTCGTGTCCCTTGAGGCCCTGGACAGCGGGGTTCTGAAAAGGATAGTTTCACACTTCTGGTAGTTGATTTTCAACTTCCAGTCGTCGCAAAACCGTTGAATTGTATCGAAGTCGCGTTGCAACAAGACATTTATTACCTCTACCTTCGGACCTGATCTGTACGCGATTAGATCATCGGCAAACGCTATGATGTTAGGCATAGAACCTATGAGATCGCTAGTGAATATACTGAACAAGATTGGCGAACCAACAGCTCCTTGTTGCAGCCCATTTTTTATATGGAACACTGTAGTTGAAATTTCGTTGCCATTTTTCACAACAAACTTCCTACCTGTGACCATGTCATAGATCATATATAGCAATGTTTTATTGATGCCGAGCCTGACCAACTTAAGGAAGAGACCTTCTAACCATACGGTGTCGAACGCCTTTTCCATGTCGATCAGGCAGGCGCCTGTACACTGGGTCTTGTTTCTATTCCACTGTATGTCGGAAACCAATTTAGACGCGGCATGAATGGTGTCATGCCCCGCCCTGAAGCCAAATTGATTTTCCGGTATTATTTGTTTTACCTCAACCCATTCTTTGAGAGCTCTAATGACTATCTTCTCGAATACCTTGCTTATGCACGGAAGAAGACTTATAGACCGAAGATTTGTCGGGATGGAAGTATCTTTGTCCCGTTTTGGAATTGGCTGTACCACAGCTGTTTTCCAATGCTTCGGGTAATATGCATTACTCAACGCGTTGTTAAACAGGGTTGTGTATACATCCACCGCCTCAGAGGGTAGATGGCGCAGAACAATGTTTGGTATCCCATCGATTCCCACTGACTTCTTATTCTTCAGTGAGTTGAAGATGCCCTGGAGTTCATCTTTCGAAATAAGGATCGAGTTGTTTCCATCGTCGGCGACGGCATTATTTGCCAGAAGATCGTCACTGAATCTGGTAAAACCAGGATTCTCGGATCGCCATTGACTTATTTCATTCCGAAGGTAGAAGTGGTTCAGCAAGGCCCTGTTCTCCAGGTCGTGGTTCGGACTACGAGTCTCGTTGACCGTGTACACTTTCTGGAAAACAGCACCAATTGCATTAACCTTCTCCTGGGGATCTTCCACTACGAAGAAGTCGTTGTCAAGCACTGCCCCATCTGGATCGATGCCAACTGACGTAAGTAAGTTCGCGTTGTCTGTTGTTCTGTCAAGTCGAACGCACTGAATGTCATTATGATCTCTCCTCCGGAAGATTTTATTTACTTGCGGGAACATGCTCGGGTTGTTAGATCTTACAGCCCGAATCTTATTGCCCCAATGCAAGCTTACAGCTAGGCTGTAATTTTGTTTTATTAACTGTTGGAGTACTTTGATCTGTGACTTCAGAGAGCGAATCTCTGTACTCTGTGGATCTGTAAACCGCCTGTACAAGAGTTTTAGTCTTGACAGGAGTCTACTACCCAGGTTGTCCTTCTGAATGAACTGTGAACGTGGCCGGTGTGGCATCAGGCATCGTCCCAACCAATTTGCGAGTGAATCAACGAAAACGATTTACCCAGAAAAATCATTTCAATCTTCGCAAACTCAATTTGGACCCTTTCGCACGACCTTCGAAAAAGTGCCCTCAGCTTCCCTTTTAGGCCTGAAGCCATGAATCCAGAGGGTGATTGCGCTCGTGTTGCAAATTGAAAAGTGCGGGGAGGGAACAAGGGACAGATTTGCTTTTTTTTCGTTCACGTACAGCAACGTGGAAGTGTCGCTTCATCTGACATGAGTGAAAGAAATAAAAAAAAACAAAACACTGAAAGACCGCCTAACCGCACGTGGTCTGGATTACTAATGCTGTGATCCGCTCCTTCCCACATTCCGACAGATCTCTGAGTAGACTACGCATATGAGATGATCGTCTGCCGCCGAGTAGATGTGGGTATTTCCCAGCAAAAGCTTGGCTTTTACGCCGTACCGCACAGTCAACTCAGATGTGGGAAGCAGAAGCAACTGTGTACGATGTGCGTTGAAGCTTCCCCAATCGCATTATGATGGATAGAGGTCGTACACATCGATTCGCTTTAGTTTGTTGACTTTTCACGGGACAAACACACACGCACGCGGCCAATTGTTTGGCATTTTCGGCATAAGATGACGGTAATTTGCATAGACAGTCCGGTTGCGAGCAACGTTTTGAAGGTTCTTTTGGCCATCAAGCGGGTTTATCATTCCCACGGGCCATGTTAATGAGGGTTCACTTTGACTTTGTGTTTGCTTTTACACGATATATTCGGCATTCCGGTAATTAACACGACGAATTTGTTGTTTTTCTTGTATTTCAGATAACAAGACAGACAAGTTGGGGATACGAACGAAAGTGACAGCATAGTGGTAAGTACAGGTGTGAACTGAAGTGAGAAGATATGTGTTTGAGATGGTGAGAGGAGAGGCGTTTATTAAAGTCATCT
Source organism: Eristalinus sepulchralis (assembly GCA_944738645.1). Classification (NCBI taxonomy): domain Eukaryota; kingdom Metazoa; phylum Arthropoda; class Insecta; order Diptera; family Syrphidae; genus Eristalinus; species Eristalinus sepulchralis. The sequence continues at coordinate 48,580,474 of OX122882.1, forward strand.
TTTTCACTTGTCAACGGTCGATTGCGGCTATTAACAAGAGGAATCAACTGGAAATAAATGATCCTTTCTGTAACTTCTCTCATTCCCATCTGTTGAAGCTTGACACATCTTAAGGCTTGACACATCTTAAAGTGAACCTCAAAAACCGGTATGGAAAGTGATTAAGGAGAAAGTTTCTCTTGTATCCGGAAAGTGAAGGGACAGCATAAGCCGTGAGTTTCTCATGTTAACGCACGTGCGTGCCATTAATTTGATTCGCCATGCAGTCGCACATAATTGGTGAAGCGTGTGAATGTGGGCGAGTTTTTTGCAATTGTGAATACTTGGAAGGGGTCCACATCTGATGCATGTACAACTTTTGTTCTAGCGATGAATGTCGCTTCGGGGCTTGACATTTTTTTTTGTTGGAGAGAAACACCGCACTGGAGCGCTCAAACTCAAAAGCTGGCCCATTGTACTACCAGGCAGTAATCTTCGTTTACCGTAGTTAATTGTTTTCCGAAGAAAGACCAGCAGAAGCTGCTGTGACAAAGCACTTAAGTTTTCAGCTCCCACCACATCGGCGTCAAACAGCCGCCACCTGATGCGAGCAAAGGCGGGACATTGACAGAGAAAATGTCCTGAAGTGTCTTCATCTTCTCCACTGGCGTCGCAAAGGGTGTCTTCACTAAGTCCAATCAGACTTAGGTGCTTAGTGAAGGTGAAGTGTCCCTTTTGCACGCCGACAAGTTTTCTGCATTCTTTTCTGTCCAGAGATAAAAGAACAGCCGCGGATTTCTTCCTGACCTTCGGGAGTTTGCACTTGGTCAGGAGAATCATGACATCTCTGGTTGTGCTGTTGGGAGACCCAACCGTCGAAGGAAACCTTAACCAAGGAAGCGTGTAGTCACAAGGTGGGTTCGGGCCCAATGAATGCCTCTTTAGAACCTTGCCTGGCTAGTTCATCAGCAAGCTCGTTTGCCGTGATCCCGTGATGTCCCGGGACCCAAAAAAGTCTTAGCGAATTCAGTCTGCGAAACAAATTAAAGGAGGACTTGCATTTTGGAAGTGGGTAAAGGGTTGAGTAGGGACTTAAGCACAGCTTGGCTATCGCTGCAGACCCAGATACTTCGCCCTTTCCACCTGTTCTTCAAAATAAAGATCGATGCGAAATTCCCTAAAGAGGTGTGAAGTCTAATGTTGTCGTCTTCCACGAGAGTCCCGGCCCCAGATCCCTCCGTTGTCTTGAAGCCGTCCGTGAAAACCGGCTACATTCCCTTCCCGGTGCAGTTTCTGGCCAGAGGCAATCCTGGACACGGGGAAAGTCGACTTTGTCTGACCGGCGCAGCTGAATTATTGGTGTCCTCGCATTAGACTTCATATCCGTTAGACTAGTGTCATAGGAGATGCTGTGCACAAGGCCAACAAAGCTTAAATTCGAGTTGGACCAAAGACCATTCCTTTTTAGTCTGGAGATGGCCTTGATTGTACAGCCCATGATGTGGATCTCAAAGGTAGGGAGGTTTAACGATGCTTCAAAAGCAGAGTCAGGCCTGCTGGAGAAGGCCCCTGTACAGCCGAGACAGACCGTTCTTTGAAACTCGGTTTTAAGAGGATTGACTAAAAGCCCATTCCTAGAACACCAGTTATCGATCATGTCAAAGGCCGTCTGTCCAATTCCATACACGAGATGGCGTACTTGATAGCTTCATCTGTTACTACGAGCGATGCCGTTTACCGGCCTCTAAGAGTTATGTTTGTCTGCTCATCCACAGTTCCCATAGTTGGCCCTGGTCTTGAACCAGTTATGATCTCGTTCTCCGGAAATGAGTCTCTGGCATTAGCCGGAGTGTGTCAGCTTTTGACTGAGTATAGGTACCGTCGGGTTTCCCGAGAGTATCCAGCCTGACTGCTTTGTTTTTGTCTACTGGTTTCACCAAGTGTTTCGATCTCTCCTAAATTCTTTGTGTTTCGATCGGTACAATTTCCAGTCCTCTTCCAGATTGGTCTTGAGTGATTTATTAAGAAGTTTTCTGGCTTCCTTGCGAAAACTCTACAGTTCCATGATCCACCACAGAACAGAGGGTCTGCTGGGGATGTTTTTGACTGGGCAAGTCAGTTCAGAAGGATTTGGTTCGGGTGTCGGTCAGACCTTGAACTTCCTCCTCAACCTTACGCTTCGTTCTGAGTTCTGGGAGAGGTGCGACGTGAGTATTTAACTCTTTCCTAAACTTAAGCTTATTTGAAAGAATGATCTTTTCAGAAATTCAAGACATTACTGTATAGCCAAGACGAATGTGACAGGCTAGGTTATGGATTATGCATAAAGAAGCATTTCCATCTGAGTATTCATTTCTTGAAGCCAGGATCTTGGACAAGTTCGCTGAGCTTATGGAACAACTATAGATGAGCTGTCATTTCCAATGTCCTGGGCAGTGACGAAGTAGGTATTCCACTGATTCTATTTCTTCTCCATCTCTACAACCCCTACAACAAAAATTGTTAACCAGAAGGCTTAATCACTTTGCCATTCCACCAATCGTGCAGTGACCAGTCACTTTGCCTGTTTTTTGCTACAAAGGATTTGATTCAGTTCAAGTCGTTTTTATGGCACAATCAATGGGATATGAGGCAACCAGATTGGCGCTGCCACTGTTCAATTGCAAATGGAGATACTAGTTCAATAATTCCTTTGGCTGACCTAGTGTGGGGGTGCCTGACATTGCCAGCCGATTCTCTGTTTGGCCATCTGTTTTTTTTAACATCAATTAATGCAAAATTTGGTCTCCGTGGCGGAGTGTTTAAGTGCTTCGACTCACACGCCGAGGTTCCAGGTTTGATTCCCGTGCGTTTTAATTGACAGTTAATTGACCATGAAGGGAGTACCTGCAACCAAATCGAAGCTACTTTAGGCAGACTAGACTTGGTGCCAGTTATTACACACTTGAAATAGATCATTAACCTTTAAGAAAGAAATCTTTAATGGATAAGCCCAAGTTTGGGATACCTGATTGCTTGCGTTATGACCCAATTGTGGGTGGGTGAAACGTTTCATTAGTGGTTAAACACAAAGGACAACCAGACTCACTGGCATGTTAGAAGTAACTCAAAAGAAGTTGTACCTTGTATGCCCGTCGACTTATAGTGTGCACAAGTAGCACTCTAGCCTAATGGGGATTCTGCAAAAAAAAATCTGGTCATCGTTAAAAATGATCAATTGACTCGACATTGAAGGCCACCGACTAAGTTATCGCTTCGCTGTTTCGTTGTTAGTCTTAATTTATTTGATAACGAATTTCTACCGATGCGCCAATTAATCTCAGCTATGTACGCTAACAAATAAAATCGCCGCATCTGGACCCCGTAAAACTTGCTGAGAAGTCATTCCACACATAGTCTTAGCTGGAAAACAAGTATCGGTCAACTTTTAGTGGAACAATGCATTGTTAGCTGATTTTTTTTTTACTGAAATTCAAGACATTGATTTAGACGACCGTTCGTGCATGCAAGACGGCGCGCCATGCCACACCGCCCACAGCACATAACCACATCACAATCGATCACGTACCAAGCTCGCACAGCGTTCTAACAGCCGTCTAAGCAATGTCAGCTGCTCTCTTCGGATGTTTCTCTTTATAAGGGGCCACGAATGACGAAGCTACACCAGGAAACTATGAAAACGGTCTTTCAGGTGGGCAGTATACACCGGTGCAAAGCAATCAGAGACAGCCATTTAAACAACACCATCATCATCAATGGTCGCCGTGGAGTAGTTGGAAGTGCGTCAAACCATACCCCAAAGTTTCGGTTTGATTCCCGAATGGGACACCTTGCATTTTTTTCACGGCACCACCTCCTTTGAATTGGCTTCCAAGCTCATTAATGCAGTCTTTGACAGATGTCAAGTGGAGCGACTTGATTGACTTCAATGCCGCGTGACTGTCTCTACAAAAACTGATTTCCATATCAACAACGCACATATGTCGCACAATCTGCGCGGCTTTCTTTAAAGCAAATATTTCCATGTGAACAGCACTGGAAAAGTGAGTAAGCCGAATAGTAATGCGACACCACATGCACAGTCTACAAAGTTGGACAAAAATTAAAAAAGTTCTGTGACTGGTGTGATAAGATATGAGTGAGTAATTCGTCATTTTCTTAAATCTCAACATTCGCAGTCGTGGGAGAACAATAGAACGCACAACAGCTTGCTGAAAAAAAAAAACGAGGCTCCGTTGTCTTGTGGATTGTAGTGCCAACCAATTTATTGTTATTTCACTGTTCAGCATCACAAGGACTGACTGTGTTATTCAGAACACATTCAGTTCACATGGATGTACACGAAACGAAAGGAAAGTGAAACTTCTTATCAAGCGTCTGGCATGTACTTTGCTAATTGAATGGATACTATACTTCTCTCTGCACAATTTTTAAGTGGAGTGCACCAATTTAAATTGCGCCCCTCAATGTATACCTATAGCTGGTTTCGAATGCAGTGTGGTGGCATTTGTGTATCTCGAGTTTCAAGTGGTTCTTGATCATTGCCTGAATTTAATTAAATCCCTCTGTTTTTTAGCAATGCTTTCCTTTCATAAGGCTCGTTTCGATTCAATTAGTTATTGAACTCTTTTTGGTCGTTGTTGGCCGCTTGTCAGTATGCAATACTTTGCCGAACGTTGATATGTTTTTTTTTTCTCAAATACAAATTGAATCAAAATTCAATGCTTTGAAATGATTCCTGTAAGAGAAGTTGGTGGGTTGTGTTTTGTGTAGTTTTAGCTAGTTCTCAAACAACGTTTGGCATATTTATCAACTTTTCGATATCACTAGAGAAATCACAAGAATTGCAGTATGCACACTCCCAAATTTCATACAATTATGCAACTATTTAGGTCAAATTTTGAAGTAAGTGGCTCTGTGGTATATTGCCCTATGCCGGTCGAAGCTCTTGCTTGGTGTTTGAGGTGCCAACCTTCGCCTTGAAAGCACCCCAAGCTGAAAAATCCAACGGACTTGCATCCGAAGAATTTACGTTTCAGTGTGTCGAAGAAAGGAAGTGTGGAATATTGTTTGTTGACCAATCCTGGTTGGTGCGCGGTTTGTCAGACCATGCCGAGTCTTGTTGAAATGTCCACGGTCTCCCACCAATACGATTATTTGCCGAAGTCTTTACTACTCACATGGTAGACGGTCGCATTAATTTCCACGCCATGGTCCAAAAATTCGAGTAAAGAGCGACTGCCTAGGCTGTTATTGCAGCCCAAACCATCACCATAGATGCTGCCTCCATTGTGGTGGCCACCCGATGGTGAACACTTTCGAAAGACCTCTCCGTCAAGTAAACTCGTTCATTTTGTTTGTTGACATATGTAAGTGCTCGATAACAAATGGCGACTCATCGGGAAAAAGTCAAATCCGGCGATTCATGACTTTCGTGTATGCATTCACTTTTTCGACTATAACTTTTTTCCATTGATTCGTAAAATTGTTTGCTTTTTGGAACTACAATGGCTTAAGTCCAAGCCCAATTTTGAGTATGTGTTGCATCCGTTCCAACGATCGAGCCATTTTTTTTCCAACTTCTACGCGGATTTCGCTCAATTCGAGTTTTCACTTTCTGCACCACTTCTGCCGATACTAACATTTTTTTTATGACAACCTGCATGCCGTTTTAAAACGCTGCCAGCAACACGATAGTGAGATCTGGCTTGAGACACAAATAATTTATTCACGTTGAGGTACTGGAGAGCTCTAACGAGAGCTACTTGTTGTTTATTTTCTAGGTAAAGTTGTACTCCATCGCGGAAAAAACAAATGTGAGTCGCCAATCGTTTAAAAGGCATATAAACCAAAACATGGTCTGTCTTGTGTCAAAATTTTAGCTCACTGCTTTGAACGGTTTGGAAATTGTAGTAGTCTAAAGTCGGTTGCAGTTCCCGTCAGTAAGGATGTATATGAATCGACAGATAAATTGAAAACAACTTAACAACTTACTTTCCAGTTCCGAAAGTTGAAAAAGCGCTGCCTCACCCCCAGTGTCTACATGAATCTGCTTAAAAATTTTGAAAATTCTTAACAAAAGTATCAGAAAGAGCTTTAAATGACAATTGTTTTGAGGAATCCGGAAGAAATGAACTGTGCAGGCGTTGACATGCAGCTTGAGAGGAAGTTCACAAGGCAACGCAGCAGCGAACAACGAGAGTTGCTTGTGAGCTCTACGAACAGAGAAGAAGGGAAAAGAAGAAAGAGCATGAGAAACGCGTGTACGAAAGGATGGAGAAGTCGCAATCGATGCTGAAAACCTGGAAAGATCATGTCCGCAGACACTTAAACAACAATGACAACCTAAGTTCCGCTGTTAGGCAGAAGATTTCACTCAATTTGGACGATGATAGACAAAAATTCGGTCCCTCCGACCAGCTCAAGATAGCAATATCGAGACTGAGTCGATTCTGCTGAAGCGGCCAGACTGCCCGCAGAACTGTGTAAAGCAGCTAGAGATATCTTGTTGGTCACATGCACTAGCTCATTTGTAAGATAGGGTCGGAGGAAAGCATGCCCGATGAGTGGAATCTCAGCGTCGTCTGTCCGGTCCACAAGAAAGAAGCCCCTTTGACTGCGTCAATTATCGAGGGATTAGCCTTCTTAACATTGCGCATAAGATCCTTTCTGATTAATTGTTTGGACATCTGAAACCTTTCGTCAACAACCTGATAGGTTCCTTTCAGTGTGGTGTCCAGATAGGGAAGTCCAAAATGCATCATATTTTTACTTCAAGGCAGATCCTGGTAAGACCCCACCACCTCACCACCTATTCGTTGATTTAAAGACCGCATATGATAGTGTGCATAGAGACGAGCTAAACAGTGACATGTCCAGCTTTGGCATGCCTACCAAACTCGTCCGATTGTGTAGGATGACAGTGGAGAATTCTCGCTACTCCGTCAGGGCGGGAACGAACTCACCGAGACCTTCAATGTCAAAAAAGGTTTTAGACAAGGCGATGCACTGTCATGTGACTTCTTTAACATCAGCCTTGAGAAGATTGTGCGTAACTCACAGGTCAACACCAGCGGCACGATCATCCAAAAGTCAGTTTAATTGCTAGCTTACGCCGACGCCATTGACGTGATTGGACGAACACAGAGAGCCGTCAATGAGGCGTTTGTTGACATTGAAGCAGAAGTGGCTAAAGCGAGTCTTGTGGTTAATGAGGGCAAGACAAAGTACATGCTATCAAAGAAGGAGGCACAACATCGACGTCTCGGACAGAGCGTCGCACTAGGCAGCAGAAACTTCTTAGAGGTAGGCACGGACTTTGTCTCCCTCGGCTCCACTGTTAATTGCGACAACAACATCTGTACCGAAATCAAACAATCAATCTCGCAAACTTTTGCAAATCGCCGTTTCTTTGGCCCCGAGTGGCAATTGAGTAATAGAGTACTCTCTCGAAGGACCAAGCTGGCTTTGTATGACAGCTTGAACATCCCAGTTTTTCTTAACGGGGCGGAAGCTTGGACGTAACTAAAAGCGGAGCCCTAAATCTTTTCCAGAGAAAAATGTCTACCATCACCAACCGAAGTGTGTTTGCCAAAGGCTTCCATAATGCCAAGCGTCTTCGCATACAACGCATTAGATTGCTAGACCATGTAAAGCATAGACATCACTGCTACTGCCCCGAATTCAAACCATTGGGACAATACAATAGAGGGCGGCATAGATTGAGATGGCGACCTTAAGTGGAGAAGGCCCACAACCAACTTGGTGTGCGCAATTGGAGGCAGCTGACGAGAGATCGTTCTGACTGGAGAGGCATGTTGGTGGAGGTCCAGGTCAACCCTGAACTGTAACGCCATTAGCACACTAGAAAACACTGCCAGAAGCGTTAAGGCTTTATGCAACGTACATCCCTTATTGGTTAGAATTTCATTATATATGTGCCTTTTAATGACACAATAATAACAGCGTCATTCGCATTTTTCGTTTTAATCTGAGGCAGTCTGGCTCACTCCCCTCTTCATATTTTTCTCACAGCACATACGAGGCCATATGTGAGCGCAAATTTTGCACAAATTTTCTTAGTTTCCTTCGATTTCTACCTCCACCTGTGTACACCAGTGGAACTGTTAAGTCCCCGAGAACTAAATTAATTAAGTAACTTAGTGACTACTTAGTGAGTTATTTGGCTTACACGTGCGTCCTACACTTTGTTTTAGTTGCCTTGTTACCAATACTCATATTAAAGGTAAATACATGTTTGTTACTGTCTTTCGTCCAACTTCTTGTTGTGGGGACTTAGTTCACTCATTCATCGTTTTTAAGTGGTAACTCAATTCGCTTCTTACAAACGACAGAAATAGTCTACGGAATCGAACAGGTGTTCTGGTCACTGCACGACTGCTGCAATAGCAAAGAAATTAAACCACGCTGACGAACGATTTTTGTAGGAGTTGGATGGTCGAAGAAGAAATAGAAACATTGGCACACCTTCTTTAGCACTGCAAAGAATAGGGGTTCATTTCTTTTAATGCAGGGTTCTCTCTCGAGCTCGTGGTTGCTGTGGCGCAGTGAGTAAGTGCGTGGACCCACACGCAGAAGGTCTAAGTTCGATTTCCGAAGGGGACACCAGGCATTTTTTACGGAACCACCTCTTTCGCGTTGATAGCAACACCTCAAGATTAACAATTGTCTATGAAAAACTTCTCAAATCTCGCGGTTCGAAATCGCCAAGGCACTGTAGGTCCCTTCTACTCGTGAGAGAACAGTAGCACGCACAACACGAGTAGGTGTTGTTGGAGCTGGGCCTTGGTCCCTTGTGGGCTGTAGTGCCACTCAATTAATAATTAATTTACAAGGTCAGCGGAAGGGTGGATAGCCGTTGTCAAGCATGAGTCCATATAGGGCATACCAATATTCCTTCAAGGTCACTTTGTGATATTCCCTGTTTATTTATAACGAGTGCTAAGTTCCTATAAGAAAGTGGACTTAATTCCCAGCTTGCGTGATAGCAAAACACCCTCAGTGGACAGTTGCTAAAACGTAATTCTCCACACCACAGCTAACCAGTCATGCCATTCATATCTGATTTGAAAAAAAACATGAAACCACATGAGCCAACAACACCTGCGGAGGTAGAATCTAAAGATGAGACAAACCTGTCTCAAACCCCGTTCCCGTCAGTAAATTGAAAGGTTACGCCCTTCTGCTTATGTCTAGAATGTTTTTCTTTGGCAATCCTTTCACTAAAGGTTTAGGCCTACGAATAGCCAACAAGACTGTCCACGTAAATCTGCAAATCTCACTGTGTCTGAACTCAAAACCCCCTCAAATCGATTTTCATGAAAATTCGACCCTTGTCTTGGAATGTGTCGACTGCATAGACATTACATCCCATTTCATCCAAACCGAACCGTCATCGAGTTGTTATCAGATCGGATAAAACGAGACTTAGGTGACATAACTTCGTATCCGCCGTCATCGGGATGAGACGATAATCCCCACAACTGCGTATTTGGAAAACAAAAGAAAAAAATTATCATAATTATTGAAACCAATTTCAAGGTCTTCGTTGGCACGGCGAGCAGTCGCCACTAAGCTCTCAAGGCACTGACCGACCTTAATGCTTGCGTCCAGTGGCTCATATTCTGTGTTGCTCTGGTTGAAGATGACATACCAAAAAAAAAGTATCTCTTAGACAAGTCGCGTCACTCAACGTCGTCTGGGGGGAATATGAATTAGTCACGCTTGCCTAAACATAACGGATTTACGAATTACGAAACAGGTTTCCACACACTGGGCCAATTTTTGTGTCTGTTGGGTGACTGTTTATTATCGCGACGATACACGAGGTCACATTTGTGATTACCAGTTGAAATGGGTGGTATCGATGAGATAAGGGAATTATGCTTGAAATTCAGGTTAAACAAGTGGCAGTGTTCTGTTCTTGTCTTTTAACTTAAAGCAGAGCAGAGCGGAATGATGCTAAACAACAAATTCTAGATCGAAAAGCTTATTGGGGGCTGGTTTAGTTAACCAGAAGTTAACTAGTGCTAAAAGCTTGGCTTTTCCATTCGGGTTTCATTTGTACGTAATCTTTTTATGTGTCTCTTGGAGAACAACTCATTGGCATTAATTAAATTGATGCTGACTGACGATTCACTAAAACTTAACTGACAGACTCAATTCTGTCTACTCTTGCTGTAGATTCATCAGAGCAACTTTTTAACATTAGCAGTTTGTGTGTTTTGTAGGTTATAAACGCCTCCTTTTTGAAAAAAAAATAAAGAACTGTAACATCGTAGGAATGAAAACATTTGATCTGCTAGTCGATAGATTTTTTTCAAAATGCGGCATGGTTGCAAGATCTTTGGTTCATTGATCGCGATCAGCTTGCGAGGTCTGTTCAGAAAAAAATAATTTTCACTTTTCCTCCAAAAATATTCATTCATTCATGGATTTCGATCTTGTCCACCCCCCAATGTAGTCCTCCTCGGATAAAATACACTCGGGCCAAAGTTTTTTTTTTAACACATTTTGGTATGTCCTTAAGCTCTCTCAGCTATTCGGTTTGTATCACCGCAACAATCGCAAAATCCAGTACATTTCGTGGATCTCTTCAATCTTGGGAACAGGAAAAAAAAGGAGCCCAAATCTGGTGAATACGGTGGGTGCGGAGGCAGTTCAAAGCCCATTTCGTACAATTTCGCCATGGTAGCAAACGACTTGCGACACGGTGCATTGTCTTGGTGGAAGAGAATTTGTTCTTCTTCATATGAGACCGCTTTTATAATGTCATGTAGTATTCGCAGTTCCTCCTTTCGCCTTTCTTAAGATGTTCGATAAATAAAGATACGGATGCCATAACCTTGCCCGCCGGCCATTGTGTTTTTTGACGCTTTGGGCGTGTATCAGCTCCAAACAGCTCCAAACTCATCATCGAGACGTTGTTGTTCCTGGTTCATTGTGAGCAAACGCGGCAGCCATTTCGAAACCAGCTTCCTCATGGACAAATGTTCATGCCAACCAGTGCACACATTGCCTTCTGATAGTTGTAAGATGTCAGCTATCTCACGCAATTTCACTTTGCGATTTTCCAAAACGATTTTGTGGACTTTTTGACGTTTTCAGGTGTGACCACCTCAATTGGTCTTCCAGAGCGTTCAGCATCGTTGGTGTCTGTACAGCCAGGTTTAAAGTCAGCATACTACCGACAAATAGTTGTTTTTGATGGAGCAGAGTCCCTGTAACACTTTTCAATCCATTGCCTTAAAGATCGCACAAGTAACGTCATGTCATGAAAATTTTAATTTTTTTATTACTGTCGCCCCTATATGTCAGTCCCGGGACTTATTGAGTGATGTGTAAAAACAAAAATAACATTCGAGTACAAAAAATACATCTGAATGAAGGACAGGTATGACTCAGCTGCTTTTGAGCGTAACGAATGTGCGTCATTCCACAGAACTGACAATCGGACAAGGTAAGCCAGAAACTGAACTTCTTCAAAGATTGCATTTGTTGCGATGACTTTCGCTATTCTTAGCGCAAACTGGAATAAATTTATAGTTCTTCCGTTCCGAGTCGGCAAAAAACTGTAGGTCCCTTCTAACCGTGGGAGAACAGTAGCAAGCACAACACGAGTAGTTACTGTAGAAGCTAGGCCCTGGTCTAGTGTGGACTTCAGTGCCACTAAATTTTAATAATTAATTTCGTGCATAATCTACGCTACTCTCAACAAAAGTTGTAAGCGTTGCTAAAGTCAGGTGCTGGTCATGGTATTTTCGACAACATGACACAGGGCTGGTCTGCAACACATTGACGTGTGCAGATCTATTATATCTCATGTAAGAGTAACTCCCCTGGAAATATGTCCTCTGTAGTGAAGTTCTTAAATTCAACTGGAGTTGTTTCCTATGGAATGTATGTTTCTTTGGCCATTTAGTAAAGTGGCGAGCAGTAGAATAAAACGTGTTCAGATGTCCTGCCTTGAAACTGTAGGTCCCCTCTCCTCGTGAGAGAACAGTAGCACGCACAACACGAGTAGTTACTGTAGAAGCTAGGCCCTGTTTCCATGTAGTCCCTATTATCAATTAATTCATACACAGTGCCCAAGCCCACACATAATTCATGCCCAGGACCATTTTATATCACTCCTTCTCTTTCACGATATCGACCCAGGGCGTGTCGACCATGACTCTACATCCCACTTCATCCATTAAGCTTAAAACTCTATCACAATGCAAATCATTCCTTGCTAAAAAAAAGTCTTAATTCAAGCCCATAGTTTCAAGACATTCTTAAGTTCTACCTGCACCTTTTAAACTTTTAAGTTTCAAATTTTAAGCAAAAGAGACACAACGATCACCACCAGGTCTTACATTGTGGGAAGTTGTAGGTTTCTTCTCCTGTTTTGCCTACACATGGACGATTTTTCCAAAAGATCTCGGCTTTTGTGCTTACAATATTAAACTTATACAATAACTGTCACAGGATCACCAAGCAAGACGTAGATTTGGTGAATGGGCCCAAAAGAAGATTTCCCTTGATCCCAATTTTCATACGCGAATTTTGGTAAAATATGAAGACCACTTTAAGGTGAGAGGATAACTCAATAAACAAAACTGTGGCATTCGGAGTGATGATAGTCCTCAAAGTCCTGAATGTTGAGACACTGTTACATCCACTGTTTGGTGTACTGTATGAATTGGTGCAATAATTTGTTCGTACTTCTTAAGAAAACGACGATGGCCTTAACGTTACAGACCATGGCGGTCGCTAAAGAGCCTGAGATTACTTTTTCGTTCATCAGTTGAATAGCCATAATGTGCAGGAGCTGTGGTTCTAACAAGACATGTCACACAACTTGTGCCACAATTGATGCAAACGTTTGGTAACAGCATAGTTTCACGTTACGTGAATTCACCTCCAGATTAAACTACGTCATAGCCAGCCGTGACGATCATAAGCCAGAAATCATATATAAATTTGAGTGCTTTATTTTTTGAAGAACATTTAAAAATTCTATATCTCTAAAAAAAACACCATTTATAAAGTTGTCAAATATCCCCCTTCCGCCTTTTTGTCTTTTGAATTTTGCGGCTATGTACAGAGCACTACAGAGCTCATATCTGGCACTTGACATAACCTACAAAACGAAGCTAAGCATGATTAGTTTGTGTTCAACAGTTATAGACTTGTAAACATGGAGTTCACTTACACCGAAATTCGCGCTATTTTAAAACTTTCCCTCGTTAAAGTCAAATCCGCTAGAGAAACTTTCCGTGAGATTAGTTTTGTTTTAGGGGATGGTACTCCATCACTTCAAACCGCGGAGGAATGGTTTCGACGATTCAGAGCCGGTGAAAACGACACCATGGATAAGCCAGCCGGCGGAAGACCTGTGACCGAATCGAATCATGGAAATCATCGAGTTAGACCTGCATGTGGCATGTCGTGACATCGACCAGGAGAAGGTCACCAAACCATTTTAAACCATCTGCAGAAGACTGGATACAAAAAAAAAGCTTGATGTTTGGGTGCCGCATGATGTGACGCAAAAAAACCTTCTGGTCCGAATCTACGCCTGCGATATGCTGATGAAACGGAGCGAACTCGACCCATTTTTGAAGCGAATGGTGACTGGCGACGAAAAATGGTTCACATACGACAATATCAAGCGGTTGAAGGCCGGTGAATCGTCCCAACGAGTGGCCAAGCCGGGATTGACGGCCAGGAAGGTTTTGCTGTGTGTATGGTGGGATTGGAAGGGAATCATTCATCTACGGGAGCTCGGAGGTTTTCTCGCCCGGACATAGCGCCAAGTGATTACCTCCTGTTCCTGTCCATGGCGAACGCCCTTGGTGGTGTAAAGTTGAACTCAGAAGAGGCTTGTGAAAAGTGGCTGTCCGAGTTCTTCGCAAATAAGGAGGAGGGCTTCTACCAGCGGGGTATTATTAAGTTGTCGTCTAGATGGAAATTATCGATTATCGAACAAAACGGTGCATATTTGAACAAAATCCGATCACTGTAACACTTTTTTACTAAGCATTAAATGAAGAGCAAAAAAGCGGAAGGCAGACAACCTTATACTATTGCGTTTTCTTTACTCTACCCACGAATAGAGAGAACCTGGAGTTCATTGCTGACTCCGAACGGCAACATTTGAAGAGCTCCTGTGGCGTTACCTCTAAATTTCTTCCAAGAATTAAACTAAGGACCTCCAGCATGTCGACTACGCTTCGACTATAGTGCACCAAGTCTACGAATAACAATTAACTGTGACATCACCGGGAATCTCCAACTTATAAATTATCTGGTCAAAAGCCCACATACAAACGCCCCTCCTCGCCGTCCCCCACAACCATTACCGTCTGCCAGTTTAATTTGTAAACAGTTATGAAAGCGATTGAGTTATTAATTTTGTATCCACTGGCACCGTACTGGAGGACGAATACTGGTTCTGGTAATGCATCCGGAAATACCCACCCTCGTTGAGTGTGTCTGGCGTCAATTCACGTCTCAAGGCAATTTAATCTCATATCTCACAGCATGCACTCTGTTTGTTCTTTTGTTTTGTTTCTGTCATGTTCAAGCGCAAACGATAAAACCAATAAAATTTAATCCAAAGCTTTTGCAGAACAGTCCTCGGTCCTGTGTGCAGCGGGGGCTACAAACGACAGCACTTAAGTCTGTTAAAAGTTGTGTGATTGAAAGATTTTATTGAATTATACGCACATGCAGGGGGAAGGAGGCCGGCAGCCCAGTGGACGATTGGAAGTTGTTAAGTTCACTGCACTGAATTGCCAGAGAAGTGAGGTGCCATGAACTGCGTGTATGGTTGAGATTTATTTCGTAGTCGGCAGACGAGCAGAATGTGGACATGGTCATCTGAAGAAAATTTAAACTCTTGAGTCGGATTACTGAACAGTTTGTTCTAGTCATACATATGCATCCGTTGTTGGTTTTCAAGGTCAATTGTCGTAAGATGCAATTTCGAGTATTTAAGGAGAATGCATTCTAATGTAGTCCACAGGGAGGCTTCTTCTTCTTCAGATGGCGCTACAGTCCGGGGTGGACCTGGGCCTCAACCAACATGCCTCTCCAGCTATCACGATCTCTTGCCAGCTGCTTCCAGTTGCGCACTCCAAGTTGGTTGAGGTCCTTTTCCACTTGTGTGCGCCATCTCAATCTAGGACGTCCTCTGTTGCGTTGTCCCTGTGGTTCGGATTCGAAGACTCTTCGGGCCGGAGCAGTGCTGTCCATCCGCTCTACATGGCCTAGCCACCTTAAGCGTTGTATCCGTAGACGCTTGACTAGGTTCATGCCGCCGTACAGCCCATACAGTTCGTGGTTGAATCTTCTCCTCCAGCTACCATCAACGCAAACAGGACCAAAAATCGCACGCAGAACTTTTCTCTCGAACAGACCAAGGGCTTCTTCATCCGCTTTTAGTAACGTCCAGGTTTCTGCGCCGTAAAGCAGGACTGGGATGATCAAGGTGTTGTACAAAGTCACTTTGGTCGTTCGGGAGAGGGCTTTATTACTCAATTGCCTCTTAAGCCCAAAGAAACAGCGATTGGCAAGAGTGATTCTGCGCTTGATTTCGGTACTGATGTTATTGTCCCTATTCACCGCGGAGCCGAGATAGACGAAGTCCTTGACTACCTCGAAACGTCTGCTGCCCATAGTGACGCTCTGTCCGAGACGTCGATGTTCTGCGTCCTTCTTCGATGACAGCATATACTTAGTTTTGCCCTCGTTTACCACTAGTTCCACTTTAGCCGCTTCCGCTTCGATGCTAGCAAACGCCTCATTGACGGCTCGCTGAGTTCGGCCGATCACGTCAATGTCATCCGCATAAGCTAGCAGACAGGGAGGCATACCTTCCAAAACTTGTATGGCGCGTTATTATGTTCTCCTTTGAATAGGAACGTATGCAGTCTGATGCTGTTCTAACAGTTGGTTGCAGACACTTTCAGAAGTTGGAGCCTTTGAGTGAGTCAGAATCGTGAAAATTATGAATGAAAGGCCAGTTACTCCCGAATGTAGTGTACAGTGGTCCCACTGAACGGAGTGTTTTTTAAGATTTGAACGGATGGGCCGCTCGTAATGGAATTTTGAGTTTTTGTTGGACTAGTAGTGGTGAAAGATAAATCTTTATCGAAAAATCATTTCATAAAAGGATAAAATATTCCTTTCAGTTGTTCAGAAAGAATAATTTTGAAGTTCTTCTTTTAAAAACAACGAGAAAAATACATCCCTCAAAGCGACTACATTTTCCCATCTCTCTATAATAATAATCGAGTGGCACTACAGACCACAAGGGGACCAGGACCTAGCTTCTACAACAACTACTCGTGTTGTGTCTGCTACTGTTCCCTCACAAGTAAAAACTGACGCACGTTTCGTGTTTTGTTTCAATGTCAAACGTCTTCAGTTTGGTCTATTATTTAACCATGAATCGTCTTACAAACGAACAACGCTTGCAAATTATTGAATTTTACTATCAAAATGCGTGCTCTGTTAATGTTAAGTTCATCGCGCGCTTTTTCCATTTTATGGTCAGTTCATCTTTGGATCAATGGGTAGGTAAATAAGCAGAATTTTCGATTGTGGAGCGAATATCAGCCATCAAGCATTGCAAGAGCTACCAATGCATCCAGAAAAAGCCACAGTTTGGTGCGGTTTATGCGCTGGTGACATCATTGGACCGCACTTCTTCAAAGATGATGCGAATCGTAACGTAACTGTGAATGGCGAGCACTACCGTGAGATGATATCCAACATTTCTTTTGCCCAAAATGCAAGAGCTTTACTTGCATAACATGTGGTTTCAACAAGACGGTGCCACATGCCACACAGCACGCACAACAATGGACTAATTGAGAGGAGAGTTCGGTGAAAATTTTATTTCCCGTTCGGGACCGGTCAATTGGCAGAATAGAATCAAAAACAACCCTTACTTACTTACTTATCAGGCCGACGACCCATGGTCAGAGCCTGAGCAATTGCTGTCTTCCATCGCTGACGGTTCTGGGCACGCTGCTTCCAGTCATCAAGGCCAAGCTGTATTACGTCCGCGCTAACTTGGTCCCTATACCGGAGGTTCGGTCGTCCTCTTCTTCTCGAACCAGGAGGCTCAGATTCGAAGGCCCTCTTCGCTGGAGCGTTGCTGTCCATGCCTTCGATGTGGCCGAGCCAGTGTAGTCGACGGATTTTTGCCTTCCGGACTACATCCACATTCTGGTACAGCTCGTAGAGTTCGCGGTTCTGTCTTCTCCTCCATTCACCTTCCTCGCAGACGGGACCATATATCCGACGTAGAATTTTTCTTTCGAAGGCACCAAGAATCTGCTCTGCAGACTTGCTTATCGTCCAGCTTTCAGCTCCATAAAGTAGGACTGGCAGTATAAGGATCTTGTAGAGAAAGACTTTGGTCCTTCGAGTCAGGAGTTTTGACCCCAGTTGTTTCGACAAACCGAAGTAGCATCGGTTGCCAAGGGTGGTTCTACGTCGGATTTCCACTGTGATGTCATTTGTGGAGTTAACGTTTGCCCCGAGGTAGACAAACTCCTTTACTACCTCAAAACTATAATTGTCGATTCCTTTTGTCCTAGGTGTTGTGTGACGGAACGTTTCTTAGTCGACAGCATATACTTCGTTTTCCCCTCGTTGATCTTAAGACCAGCTCGTTTCGCCTCTTCTTCAATTGCCACAAAAGCCTCCGCTACGGCACGTTGGGAACACGCGACGATATCGATGTCGTCCGCATATCCCAACAGCTGGACTGTTTTGTAGAAGAGAGTGCCTTCCGTGTTTACCTTGACCCGCCGCACTATCTTCTCCGGTACCAAATCGAAGAAGTCACACGACAGCGCATCTCCTTGCCGAAATCCGGTGCAGGTTTCAAACGGCTCAGATGTCCTCGAGCCGAACTGCACGGTGCATCGCGTATTTTTTAGAGTGGCGCGACATAACCGGATCAATTTTCCCGGGATCCCGAATTCGGCCATCGCCTCGAAAAGTTCCTTGCGATGAATGTTGTCGTAAATCGTTCAGACAGTACGCTGAATAGGATCTTGTAAGCGACGTTGAGCAGGGATATACCTCTGTAGTTGTTGCACGAGGTAGGATCGCCTTTTTTGTGGATGGGGCATATGGAGCTGATATTCCAGTCGTCGGGCATGCTTTCGTCTTCCCATATTCGGCAGATGATCTGGTGCATGCTCCCTACCGGAACATTGCCACCAGCCTTGAAGAGCTCCGATGGTATGCCATCTGAGCCTGCGGCTTTGCTGTTCTTCAGCCTTTTAATAGCTGTTCCGACTTCCTCAAAGCTAGGTGGGAGGACTATTTCATTGACTGGAATTGGGATTTCTTGATTCCCTACCACTCTCTCCTGGTCAGGCCCGTTAAGCAGCTGTTGAAAGTGCTGCTTGAACACATCCACTATTCCCTGCGGGTCGGTAACTAGATTACTCTCGCAATTTCGAAGAGCCTGGGTGCCTTTCCTAAAGCCTGACGCCAAGCTTTTGGCTTTTTTATAAAAGGCTCGTATTTTATGTTTGTCCCTAGACTCTTCTATATCCTTGAGCTTGGAGATAGCGAGAGCCCTTTTTTTCAGGCGTAAAAGCTTTTTCTCCTCCCGTCTTCTAGCCCGGTACTCCTCTTGCGCTGCTCTTGTTTTCCGTTGCACCGCTTTTTGGTATGCCTGGTCTGTTGCACGTTTCTTCTGCTCACACTCGCCATCATACCACGGATTTCTTGTCGGGGGTGGTAGGTAGCCGAAGGTAGCTTCCGCTACCCCTTTGATGACCGAGCGGCAATGCAAGCACATATCGTTGGCGTTTGTGTTTGACGTAGGCATACCGGAGAGTCTCTCACTTAGTCGCTCTTCGTAGGCTCTGGCAATCTCCGGTGCACTCAGGCGTCCAATGTCAAATCTTCTCGTTGTTGGCTGACATTGGACAGTCGAGCTCTGAATCTTGCTGCCACGAGAAAATGGTCAGAGTCGACGTTTGCCCCCCTGAATGTTCTTACATCCAGGATATTTGACGCATGTCTTCCGTCAATGAGCACATGGTCGATTTGGTTGGTGGTTCGACCGTCCGGAGATCGCCAGGATGCTGTGTGGATGTTTTTGTGAGGGAATCTTGTGCTATTAACAACCATATTACGGCCTGTCGCAAAGTCAGTGAGTCGGAAGCCGTTGTCTGTTGTCGTATCGTGGTGGCTGTGCTTTCCGACCACTTCGCCAAAGATGTTTTCCTTACCGATTTTGGCATTGAAGTCTCCAAGTACGATTTTTACATCGTACTCCGGACAGGCTCCGTAGGTACCGTCCAAGAGGTAGTCTTTGACAAAGTCTTCAGCCTCGTCGGTAGGGGCGTGTGCACATATAAGGCTGATGTTGTAGAATCTGCCCTGGATGCGGATCACAGCCAGGCGATCACTTACTGGTTTAAAAACGATGACCTTTGACCTTAGCCGTTTTACTACGACGATCCGCATCCAAATGTGTGCAACCTTTTGTGACAGCTGTAATATATGTCGCACAGCGAATACTACATGGCAATATTTGAAGGAAGAAATTGCAAAAAAGCGGTCCCATATGAAGAAGAAAAAAATTCTCTTTCACCAGGACAACACACCGTGTCACAAGTCGTTGGCTACCGACTTTGAATTGCCTTTCGCCGTGCTCTCCAGATTCTGGCCCACAGCATTTCTCCCTCTTTTCAGACCTCAAAATGATGTTCGCCGGAAAAAATGTGGTTCTACTGAGGAGGTGATCGCTGGAACTGAAGCCTTTTTTGAGGTCAATGATAAATCGTTCCATGAAAAAGGTGTCGAAATGTTAAAGGGACGTTGGACTGTCGAAGTCGAATTTTGTCTAGAAACTTCGTGTTTATTGGTTAGTCCCGGGACTTATTGAGTGATGGTTACCAGTTGGTACCATAGCACCTCTCCATCAAGACATTGTACATGCAATTTCACTTGTCTCAAAATTGCCCTCTCTGAGTAAATCAGAAATTAGCACTCTGCGCTGGGAGACTGGTTACAAGCAAAGACCAGAAGAAATTGTTTCAAGTGTCATGTAAGCGAAGCCGGTATGTGTTGAAGAACACCCCCGCCATGACCAGAAAAGTGCACAATTCACATGTATCCCATTGCCGCTAGCTGGCATTTGACTGATCACCCTCAATGATTATCTTAAACCATCCCGGCACTTGTCCGGCCCCTTTGTAGAGACGAGCTGTCGATAAAACTACAGAGCCCTGATAATATGCGGCAGCCGCTTTGCTCTTTATGCCGCCCGAAGAGTTTAAAGCACCAGCATCGGCTGCCTAATCTTTTTCATATGCCACTGACCGTAGATCCCATTGCAATGACAGTTGCTCTCGTATCACATTGTGAGTTATTTCGTGTCGTTGGTAGCAAACTGCACTGCACTCTTGTTTCAGTATGACGTCTGTGGCTAATCTACGAGTGTTGGAATTCCCCAAAGATGAATTCCATGCAACTTCTAATTGATATTGAAGCACGAGGGCATAAATGAGATTTTTCTAAAGATCGGTATTCACCAGTTCGTGTGCATGAAACAAGGGGCGGGCACCACATCAACGCAAAAATATCTCCATTAGGGAATGTGCTTTCGAATACAAATCTCTGCAAATCTCAGACTTTCGGTTTGTTCTGAGCTTAAACGCAAGTTGAGCGGAAAGTGATTTGTTTGCAAGCTTAATCGTCTGGCTGACTGGGTCACAACAATCAGAATATTGACTTTTGCGCATCTCGTTCATTCTTCAGTCCTTATCAGAGCCTCTTTTCGCGGTGGCGACCTTTGATAAGAGCTGGAGCAAGCAAATTCTCTACCCGTGCTTTTTTCCCCAGTTCTGAGTAATGACAAA
Organism: Eristalinus sepulchralis; assembly: GCA_944738645.1. NCBI lineage: Eukaryota > Metazoa > Arthropoda > Insecta > Diptera > Syrphidae > Eristalinus > Eristalinus sepulchralis. The sequence continues at coordinate 48,601,359 of OX122882.1, forward strand.
AAATTATCAAAGAAAACATTTCGAAAAAAGAACTGATAATTCTTTTCAGCAGAACTCAGCACAACTTATATTTATGATTCCATAGCCGACGTCAAACTTTGACAACACTCTGCCTGGATCTAATAATAGACGGTACATTATCTGATGAGCAGTGTGACTCACTGTCCTACTAATGCACACCCGGGAACTAAAATCGTGTTCATTGCATCATTAGTGAGGAAAATGTGTGATCAAGTGATTGTTGACTGTGCTGACACTTGCAATATCGCAGAGCACGTTGCTCATTTGGATAATCTAATCGCAATCTTGAGGCATGGCAGAAACGAATGGTGAGGTTATGACGCTGTCGGAACTCATACAGCCATGTGAGAAAAAAGGCCGGTCAGTCGATAATTTGCCTTGCGCGTAATTTGTTTCGTTTACAGTATGAAACTGAAAACTTAAAAGGTGCAAGTTGAGTTAAGGAATGTCTTGAAACTATAACTTTGAACTAAAACTTCTTTTGGCAAGGTATGAATTGCCTTGTAATGGAGTCTTAAGCTTTATGGAGAAAGTGGGATGCAGGGTAATTGTGGACAGGCACATATCGTGAAAGAGTAGGAGTGATATAAAATGGTGCTGGGGATGAATTTTGTGTGGGCTAGGGCACTGTGTTTGAATTGAGTGATGCAACGGACTACATGGAAACAGGGCCTAGCTTCTTCAGCACCTACTCCTACTGTGTCTGTTCTCCTTCTCTCATGAGGTGAGGGGACCTACAGTTTCAAGACAGGACATCTGAGCACGCTTTGTTCTACTGCTCGCCACTTTGCTTAATGGGTAAGGAAACATACATTCCATAGGAAACAACTCCAGTTGAATTTAAGAACTTCACTACAGAGGACATATTTCCGGGGGAGTTACTCTTACTTAAGATATAATAGACCGACTCAGTTCAATGTGTTGCAGACACAGAAGCTGGACCATGTTGTCAAAAATACAGTGACCAGCACCTAACTTTAGCAACGCTTACAACTTTTGTTGAGAGGAGCGTAGAGGAGGCATGAAATTAATAATTGTAATTGAGTGGCCCACACTGGACCAGGGCCTAGCTTCTACAACAACTATTCGCGTCGTGCGTGCTACTGTACTCTCACGAGTAGAAGGAACCAATAGGTTGTTGCAAATCAAAACGGGAGATTAGGGAAGATTTTCATAGACATCTGATACTCTTTGAGTGTTGTCAGCAAACTCGTGAAAAAATGCGAGATGTCCCGTCTGGGAATCGAACCTAGACCTTCTGCGTGTGGATCGACGCACTTACTCACTGCGCCACGACGACCACAGCATAAAATCATGCCTTTCAAAATTTCTTTCAGCACAGGAAGTACTATCCACCTCTCCAATTTCCGCCAATAAGAGCGAAAGTCATCGCAATGAATGCAATCTTCACCTGAAATTTAAAAACTTCCGTTTCTGTCTTATCTTATCCGATAGTCACTTCTGTGGAATGACGCACATTCGTTACGCTTGAAAGCAGCTGAATCACATCATATCCTTCATTCAGAAATGCATGTTTGTACTCGTGTGCTATTTTTGTTTAATGAAGATATGGACGGCTGCGCGCCATTCTTTTATTTGCGTGGCACCTCAGCCCTCAGGGGTCCAGAGCCTAGTTTCTGCATCAACTACTCGATGTGGGTACCATTGTTCTCTCACGAGTAGAGGGAACCTTAAGTTTTTTGCCGATTCTGATACTCTTTGAGTGTTGTCAGTAGCTCGAAGAGGGAGAGTGGAAAAAATGCAAGGTGTTCAGTCCGGGGATCGATCTAAGGACCTTAGGCGTATGAGGTGACGCACTTACTTACTATAGCACGGAGGTCTCTACTTGAGCATTGACGGAGACCTAAAAAAGGGCTTGGAACAGGACCTGAACATAAAGTTTTCCATTTGAATAAGGATTCGCGGAAAAACTTGGACAGAAGCTTTAACTGGAAACTGGAGGAAAACTTGAAAAAGACTATTGACTGGATTTGAGACAAGGTCTTGGAAGGGGATTCTGGAGATGAAATTGAACTAAAATCCCCAGGGTGTCGTTTCACTTCCCAGTAGGGGCACGGGCAGCATGCGGACATATATAAACGCAGCCGTACACAAAAACTGAGATTGAAAAATATGCATATTGTGAGCCACCAGTGGATCACATCACGATCTTCTTGAAAGCCTTCCATAAAATTTTCCTGCCTTTTGGATCTTAGAGTGTTCGTGAAACTGCTACTGTTCTACCAGGCTGCAGTTCCATTTCCACTGTGAGTTCAAAAGTCACACACAATATTTTGAAAATTTTTTTCAAAGTAGCGTGTAGCCCAATCAGAGAGATTTTGTAGTGCCATCGTAAGAAAGTAAGAAATTCTGGCGGAAATAAAGCATCCAATGCGAATGTTGCACTCAAGATTGTACAAAAACCTTGTAAGACTGGTATGCTAGTGGACAGCTTGTCATCGTCCCCGTCGTCGTACGGTGCACTCAGCTGTGACCGAACATGAACTCACCATCGACATCAACATTACATGCCCTAGCCCGAGGAGAAATCTGCAAAAAGATCTCATATCAGCGCCTGACTCAGCGGCCGAAGGCGAGCGACCATTTGCCTTGTTATCGCTTCAGCCTGAGAGCAGTTTGAATTGGACAACTCCACCACGGCGGTTGCATTAACAAACGATATTTTGAGATATGGGGCTCGGAAAACCCCAGAAGCCAATAGTGATAGTTTGGTGCGGATTTTTGAATGGTGACATCACTAGGGTCTTTTGCTTTCATATTAAGGCTGGGCAGAACCATTACCGGTTTCATGGGTTTGAAGGGCCTCTGTGTTGTGCAGGAAGGCACGCCATGCCACATTGCCAAGTCCGAATTCAAACTTTTGCCCATTAGATTCCCAAATCGTGTTTTCACCTGTCTTGGGGATGCAAATTAACTGTCACTCTTCTTGGCCACAAGGCCCACTCTTCTTGGCCACAAGGCACAGGGCCCAGAACTGACACTGACTCAGTTCTGCAGTCCTTTTGTTTTGTATTTCTTTGTATGCTATCGTTGTTTTGAAAAGACAGGCAGCAAAGATGTTAAAACCTTTCAAAAAGACAATCCAGCAACTAAAACCTGGCATAAGAAAAAAAAATTCAATTAAAGGAAATCGAGAGAGAATCACCCTCAAGGATCCGCAGATATGCAAACACGATATTTTTCCAAAGGAAGTATATCCTGAGTTGAAATTTCAATTTCAGTTCATTCTTCAAACGGCCATCGCATCATTCCCTCCTCTTCGTCCCAAGACGGCATTGTGAAGAGCCCTCTCTGTACTACCAGTTCTGCGTTGTGTGCGTATGGGTGTGTTCGCATCGCCTGAGAACACCGCTTAAATTGACTATAAATCGATTACATATCATTCCAACGCATATCAGGCGTAAACTCGCAAAAGTTGGCAGTGACCTTGTTCGGCCGAGGGATACATACGCAGGCGAATGGTGAAGAGATTCTGGGAAACGCTTATTGAAGAAAATCTTTGATTGCTTCCTAGCTCCCTTTCATTCCACCGGCTCGAAAACGCGCCCTTCCAATTTCAACACCCCTGGCCGACCGATGAGGGAGATTTTTTTTCGCAATCTTATCGCCAAGTGAACATGCCGACGACGAAAGTCCTTCCATCCACGGAAGGATAAGAAGTTTCGTCATCTCCCCGTCCACCCACTTCACCGTCAAATTCAAGTGAAAACCAACCATCCAAACCCATTCATGTGTACGGATGCCAAGTAATTCAAAAGCGGAATCCGTCGTCCTTAATGCACAAACATCTTTAATCCTGTGATTCATGTGTTGAATCCGTAATCGGCCGGATCGAGGAATCGGCATTTTTCATCCACTCCGGATTGGGCGCACAATCAGAGTTCAAAACAAACTTTCGACTCCATCTACCATCCCTTTGTCGGCAGCAGACGGGTGGCGCTGCGATTGTTTTGTATCCGGAGCTCCTGAAGCTGCACCGCGTAGAGTGTACTTCAGAATTTGTCGACGGGTAAACTGCTCACAATTAAGGTCATTATTTATTGCGAAGTTCATCGCTTCGGCGCTTTCGATGGAGTCATCGCTTGGGCTACTAGGACATGGGACGTCATGGGGGAGAACTGTAATCTTTGACAAATTTCCAATGACCGGTTTTGCGTCAACTTATTTTCAACTTGCGACCAGACGATGATGCAATAAGGTTCTACTGCAGGATTTCCAGCAAAGATTGCTGAAAGTCTGCTGGATTACGGAGGGATTTTTGGGATAGAGCGTCCTTTTGTGGGAAAGATGGCTGAATGGAAAAAATGAAAAAGTTTTAAAGGTGATTTTCTGACATTCCCTGCAGGACTGGGACGGTGGTGGTGCTGAGGGTTTGATGAAGAAACGTTTTATGTCTTCTTCTGTGATAAAGTTGAAAATTCGATTAATTGATTCGACTGTTTCAAAGTGTATTTATTTTTTGTTTCCAGGACTGTTGGCTGTTTTTATCTACTTTCAGTTAATTACTCTTTTTATTGACTGGGACGAAGGGCCCTTTATTTACTTAAGTTCACGCTGAAGTGAAAATGGGTAGAAGGACGAGCTCTTTAAAGATTTGAGGCGATATTCGTCATCTTTGGTCTTTTTTGGATTCAAACTGGGAATGCGCTCAAAAGCAACGCATGTGTCTTAGCGAAGGCTGTGCTGTACTCTATGTCACTTCTTCTCTTTCTTGCGGCGCTACAGTCCGGGGTGGACCCGGGCCTCAACCAACAAGCCTTTCCAGCGAGCTGCCGCCAGTTGCGCACTCTAAGTTGGTTGAGATCCTTCTTACCTTGTGCGCCACCTCAGCTTAGGGTGTCCCCTGTTGCGATGCGATATCCCAATGGCTCAGATTCGAAGACTTCTCGAGCCGGAACAGTGGTGTCCATACGCTCTATATGGCATAGCCGTCTTTAGCGTTGTATCCGAAGACGCTTGACCAAGCGCATATCGCTGTGCAGCCCATAAAGTTCGTCATTAGATCTTCTCCTCCAGAAGCCATCAACGCAAACAGGACCAAAAATCGCGCGCAAAACTTTTCTCTCCAAAAGACTAAGGGCTTTCTCATCCGCTTTTAGCAGCGTTCAGGTTTCCGCGCCATAGAGTAGGACTGGGATGATCAAGCTGTTATGTAAAGCAAGCTTAGTCAGTCGAGAGAGGGCCTTATTACTCAATTGCCTCTGGAGCCCAAAGAAACAGCGATTAGCAAGAGTGATCCTTGGTTTGATTTCTGAACTGGCGTTGTTGTTCCTATTTACCGCGGAGCCGAGGTAGACGAAGTCCTTGACTACCTCCAAGATTCTAATGCCTACTGTGACGTGTTGTGCGTCCTTCTTTGATGCCAGGATGTACTTCGTTTTGCCCTCATTAACCACCAGACCCACTTTAACCGCTCCTGCTTCAATGCCAGCAAACGCCTCATTGACGGCTCGCTGTGTTCGTCCAATCACGTGAATGACTTCGGCGTAAGCTAGCAATTGAACTGACTTTTGGAAGATCGTGCCTCTGGTGTTGACCTGTGAGTTACGCACAATCTTCTCAAGATGTTAAAAAAGTCACATGACAGTGCGTCGCCGTGTCTAAAACCTTTTTTGACATCGAAGGTCTCGGTGAGTTCGTTCCCGACCTTGACGGAGCAGCGAGAGTTCTACATCGTCATCCTACACAATCTGACGAGTTTGGTAGGAATGCCAAAACTAGACATGGCACTGTATAGCTCGTCTCTATGCACAGTGTCATATGCGGCCTTGAAATCGACGAATAGGTGGTGTGTGTCGATTTGCACTTCTTGAGTCTTTTCCAGGATCTGCCGTAGTGTGAAGATGTATGCAGATTTGATCGATGGTGGACTTCCGTGGCCTAAAACCACACTGATAAGGACCAATCAGGTTGTTGACAAATGGTTTCAGGCGTTCACGCAGTACGGCAGAAAGGATCTTGTATGCGATGTTAAGGAGACTTATCCCTCGATAGTTGGCGCAGTCGAAGGGGTCTCCTTTTATGTGGACCGGACAGACGACGCTGAGATTCCACTCATCGGGCATGCTCATCTCTGCTTTCAACAGTTTTGCGGACAGTCCATCAGCTCCAGCAGCTTAGTTCGACTTCAGTCTCGAAATTGCTATCTTGACCTCGTCTAAGTCAGGGCGACGGAATTCTTATCCATCGTCCACATGCCTAACAGCGGGATTCGGGCCGTCATCGCCGTATAAAAGTTGGCAGATATGATTTTTACAGATTCTCAGCATCGATTGCGCCTCTATTACTAGGTTTTCGTTTTGGTTCCGGCAGACCTCGGTGCGAACCATCTCCTCCACCGAATAGATGTTTCACCTTTCGTTAAAACTTTCGGACATCATTCCTGCCATAACACCTCTCCATCTCTTCGACCGCGCGCTTCTCATGCTCTCTCTTTTTCCTTCTGAGAAGCCGGTTCTCTTCCCTTCTTTTCTGTTCGTAGAGCTCACGAACAGCTCTCGTTGTCCGATGCAGCGTTGCCTGGTAGGCCTCCTGTTTAGCTGCATGTGCCTGCCTGCACTCGTCGTCAAACCATAGGTTCCTTCTAGGTGTTGGCGTGAAACCCAGCACATCAGTGGCAGCTTCTTTGAAGGCTTTTTGACAACGTTTCCATTCTTCTTCTATTGTCAGTCAGTGCAGGTCGACATCATGACGTACTGCTGCGATATTTTCGGTTGATCAACCTGGTCGAAGGCGCGTTGTTGTCTTTACATCAGTTTCAGCAAAACAGTTGACTCTTTTGGAGCAGTGTTGTAACTCCAAATTGATCGCAATTTGCGAACTGTAGCCGCAAAACTTTCACCATTTTGGTAAAACAATTTCACAATGAGAATGCGTTGTTCATTCGCGCAGCGCTCCATTTTTATTAACCTTATACCTTCTACTAACAAACAATAATAATTGTTCAAATGTCAAACAATGACAATTCGAATGGCGCCAAATTTAAATCTTGCGTTCTTGTTGGGACACCCTTTAGATGAGGTGCCAAACAAATTCTTACGAGATAAATTTCTCCACCAATGTTGCATTTTACAATAGAACCCACTGCGTAACCAAATAAATTACCTTCGCCAGCACGAAAGCCGCGAATCTATATTGACCCGTCGGCAATATAGTATTGGAACCGCTGTGGTTTTGGCTGGAGAAGGATACCATGGTAAAACTGTGCCACCAAGAATGGGTATCATCAACTAGTGAAATTAGAGGCTCGTCAGTTATTTGTTTGCAAGACACGACAAAGCTACGATAAAAATTGTCAAAAAGGTTTTTTTCGTCGCTGTGCCAAGACGGGATAGTAGCACTGCAGAGGGAGTAATTGGTTTGAAAAAGTGTGCACTCAATGTTATTCTCTCCAAATTGTCCGTGCTAGTGCTCTCTCAGTCTTCGAATCTGAGCCATTGGGACAACGCAACAGAGCTTGGCCTAGGCTAAGGTGGCGCACACAAGTGGAGAAGGACCTCAACCAACTTGGAGTGAGCAACTGGCGGCAGCTGGCGAAAGATCGTGCTGGCTGGAGAGGCCTGTTTGTTGAGGTCCAGGTCCAGCCTGGACTTTAGCGCCGCAAGAAGAATAAGAAGAAGAAGTGTTCTCTCAAGGGTGGAGGGGATCTATAGTTTTGTCGAAATTTGTACTTTTCGGTGTTGTCCTTAAATCGAAAATGGTGGTGCCGTAAAAAATGCGTGTTCAATCCTGGAATCGAACCCGCCGCCTTCGACGTGTCAGTCAACGCACTTACCCACAGTGCCACGGCGACCACAACTTTAAACAAGAGCCCCCTCTGCCAATGAACAATGTTGTGCTCTTAAACAAATGCGCTGAAGCATCTCAATAAAATATCCAATCGGCTGACATCGTTCACAGCAAACACTTCCCCTCAACAAGACGCCACTGCATGGCACTGAGTCCATGGTGAATCGCATCAGGAAGATCCACAGAGCTGATAAATCCAGTTCCCTGAATCGCTCACAGTTGCCCTTTGGTCGACCACAAAGGTGGTTGGGTTTTTGACCTGACGTCACTTTGCTTTTGGAATGCACCACACTCGCCACTGTAAAACGAAATCTCCCCCTTGCCGGAAATATTTTTTGCTGAAAAGTAATCAAAACAATACGATCATCGCTCGATGGATTCTAAGAAATTCAGAGTTTCGTTTTGTTTTTGGGCAAAAGTAACGTACTCGGAGTTTTTGAGATTTTACGACATCGCTCAACCACTGGAAGGTGTTTTTGGTGAACTCTGCGACGACGGTTACTTCAGTCAGCCAAGGTTCATAGTGGACAAGCAGCGAAGCGTAACATACCATTGGATGTGATTTCGCACATGGCAGCGCTGCTTACCAGAATTTAGTAAATGCCGTGTCGGTGGTGGATGGTGGAAAGTCCGAGATTTGAGTAAAGCACAAAGTCGGTCGTCTCTTATCTTGTGTTTTGAAGAGATTTTGAAATTTTAAAATTCCAATATAAGGGGGCTGCTGATAACAGAGGTGTGAATTTGCAAACCACCGTGCCTGCAGATTGTCCCATGAAGTCATTTGACTGACCTTAATCTAAGTCTAAGTCTTAGTGGACATGTTTGATGATGAATGGTGGGGAAATTGGGTTGAGTAGAGTTACTCACTTTGGCGCTATGGCTTGCGAAGCGTATAGCAAAGGGGCTACGTTACAAGAGAATAAAAAATAAACTCTCTGGCGTAGAGAATTATCTCAAGTCCCCGTTGAGTGGACACTGTTTTATATTTAGTGCATTATTCATCGAAATGACGAAAATGACTATAGATAACTTATTTTTGAATTGCCTTTAGAGGGGCAGCGCATTGGAGAGCTCTGCGCCCAAAGGTTTACTCATCCCTCAAGTTCATCTCGGAAACGGGGCACTTTCACAGAGGTTCGCCGTAGAATCCTCCTGGCGACTGGAATAACGCACCCAAGACCAAAAACTTATGGCAGCCCTTATACAGATTTTTTTTTTATTGACAGCTTATTAATATAATATGTGCTTACGATAATTAACCTGCAAAGCTAAATGCTTATCTGCAGGTGGTTGTGAATTGATCTTTAAAAATTTTGAAATGACAGTTTTTTAAAATTACTATTAATATTTATAAACAAGAACATTTTATGAAACGTAATGCGTTTCCATTAGGAATCTTATTAGCTCTTTTTTTCTTTTTTTTTAAATTTGGGATTAATTTAATACCCTGTGGCAACGAATTCATAAGTTTGGGGATGGTGCAACGTAGTTCTCGGTCTCCATATAAGTTCTTCACTTCAAGCACGCCTTAGGCACGTCTCCTGGTATTAAGCGTGTGACTTAATGGTTGCTGGAACTGTGGGTCTTTCATGTACTGCAACAATGTTGTCATTTGGAAAATCGCTTTGACATCTAGAATTTGAAAAGTTGTATTAAAGTGTCTAATAATTTTTAGAAGACGATGTTGTGTGCTAGGTATCGTATCCAGATGGGATTTTGCTGCGTTTCCTCAGGCCAAAATGCCGTATCTGATGCGGGATTCTGCTAGTGAGTAATACACTTACTTTAGTATTTCAACATTTGTGTAACGCTTAAGATACGTCATTGCGAAGACTGTGCTCTTAAGTTGTAAACGCAGGACGTTGATGTGTTCACGCCAAAGAAATTTCTCGTCGATGGTGATTCCTAAGTATTTGATACTTCGGACAACTTCGAATTCGTTGTTGTTGGTTGATAGCGGACAGCGGTCTATTCGATGAAAGATCCAAAAGACTTCTGCAGGTGTTGATGGAGTCCGAATATGCATCACCTTTGTTTTCTTAGCATTTATGACTAGGCGTTGAATTCATCCTGCATTATCTGTACAGCTGATTGCCAGTTCTGGTGTTTCACCACGATTGCTATGTCGTCGGCATGGGCATACGTAGTAGATTTTTTCAGTAGTTTCAGTAGATCGTTCGTGAAAAGGTTGAATAAGATGGGGCTAAATTTTGAGCCTTGTGGTACACCGTACGTGACTGTCAATGTATCGAATGGTTTACTGAAGTCGTGATGATTCTTGTTAAGGCCTGCATTGACGACATTTGTAAACTCTCCCAGTAGTGATTGGTTGCTCTTGCCATTTTGGAAGCCGTACTTCATGTTTCATTGACACGATTAACAAGTACTTCTTCCAGGCATTTTTCAACAGCGGATAGTATTGCAATTGGCCTGTAGTTCCCTGTTTTGCTTTTTACACTCCCCTTGTATATTGGGCGAATTATCGACTTTTTCATCAGCTTTGGCACATGACATTGACATATAATCGTGAGAACTGAAGTGAGATACATGTCATTCATTTTGAGGTCAATTGGTCTGATGTTGTCTGCTCCAGGGCCTTTTGTACAATTCAACTGACTCAATATTCCTCTAAGAAGATGCTTTGCTAAAGTTGACTGCTAACGTGGTCTGACGTCTTTGTATCGCAGGCATGGACGACGTTTGCCGCTTGGTTAGCGAAATGGTCTGAAAATTTATTCACAATGTTTCTGAGGCCAACAGATGCGGCCCTCAGAGAGATTGCTTCTGGCGACTGGAATAATGCACCCAAGACCACCAAGCATGAAGGGTACCTCTAAAAGATCACTTCACTTTGAATAAGCAACCAAACCGATGTCTTGGGAAGTATTAAGATATCGACGCACAGTGGTCTTATAGCAGCGCACATCATTAGTGCAGAGAAATAAAAAAATATCATGGGTTTGCCTGAGGTTTTGTGTAGTGAAGGGACAAAGGGCCACTTTCAGTTTGTCGGGGTCATCTCATTAAATGGCTCTTTTCGTGCTTTGAATCCTGCATACCAGCACCGTTGGAGAAAGTCTTTTTATTCTTCATTTGTTTCCACAGTCCTGGACGGATCTGGGAAAAATCCAGGACATCTTTTCAGGTGACCCACTGAGTTGGTTAATAGCTTCCTCCACTTTCGGGCGCCATCTCAGTTCTTGACATCGCCTGTTGCAACGACAACTGTACAACCCATAGACTTTGTCGTTGAATCTCCTCCTTCATATGACATCAAGGCAAACATGATTTCAAATCTCTCACAGGACCTCTTCCCTAGAATAAACCAAAAAGTTCTTTCTTCTCTTTAAACAGCGTCCATGCTTCTCCACCATAGAGACTAAATTGATGAAAGTGAGGGAGACGCGAGCTGGTTTCTTTGAGGAAGGACTTTATTGCGCAATGCGCCCCTTACAACAAGGAAATAGCGATTGACAGGAATGATTTCTGATAATGTTGCCCGTACTTACGCCAGAGACGACAAAGGTGTCGTCTTCCAATTGTCACATTTTGTCCGTGACCATTTTCGGCAGCCCTCGTTGCTACACCAGCAACTATCTCATTAACACACACCAATGCCGTTAATGCAAACCAGCAGCTAACCGGACATATAGCCTCCGTTCTTGACTTCTCGTAGCAGCGGGTCGCGCTGTCTTGAGTGTAAGTTCAGCGCCGATCTGGATAGAGAAGGGAGAGTGTTCTATCTTACACAATCTGATCAGAAACGTTGAACAGCTTTGAGTTTTCTTATCTGTTTTAGTCTCCAGTCAAATGTATATTTTCAGACCCATTTGCTCTGTACTGGAACAAAGCGGGCAGTCACAGTCGACAAAAAAATGCTATCAAATCTGCTCTAGACATGATCTTAGTCACGGGCACAAGCTATTATGCACAAGTCCCACCATCACTTTAATCTCGACTTTCAACAGTGGTTTATTCATCGCTGGGGCTGTGAGTGTTTGGAGGGCCGACGTCTATGCATCTATGAGGTAATGGGGAAAAGTATAGATTACTCACTTGCATTAGACAAAAATAGTCACTGGAAATCGTGCATAAACGCGCTTTCGTGGAATTCTCTGACAAAAGCCTTTGTGACCAGCATCCCGTGCTCTTAAAGGTGGAGAGGGAAGAATTCCGTAGGGTTGTCAAGAAACAATGCCTCGTGAGTGGTTTTCAATTACTGGACGACTAATTTATCGCGCAAGTGTCGACACTTTGTGGCAATAATATTGATTGATTGATTGGAAAATATTTACTTTGTGGGATGATTTAATGTTGGCCACTAAAACTGTCGAGTGGCTCAGCTTAAATTAAGGATTTCTGATGAATAATGATTAAATGATGAAATTGTGGGTTTACACTTTGCGGTAGGAAACTAGTTGTGTTTCCTATTTGTTGGTAAGATTTATATTTGGGCGATAATCGTTAATTGGGATTTAGTTGACGTAGCAAGTGATTCATTGTGAGGGTTGATTTATAATGTAAAATAGAGTACATAAACTTTAAAGTGAACTTAAAATTGCTATTATTAGTTGAAAGTACAATTAATGGCATTTCTTCTTTTTCTTCTTCTTGTGGTGCTACAGTCCGGGGGTAGACCTTGGCCTCAACCAACATGCATCCACAGCTAACACGATTTCCCGCCAGCTCCCTCCAATTGCGCACCCAAACTTGGGTAAGGTCCTTCTCCACTTGTATGCGTTACTCTAGCCTAGGCCGTCCTCTGTTGCGTTGTCCCAATGTGTCAGATTCGAAGACTCTAAACCACCAGACCAATGTTAACCGTTCCTGCTTCAACGCCAGCAAACGCCTCATTGACGGCTCGCTGTGTTCGTCCAATCACGTCAATGTCGTCGGCGTAAGCTAGCAATTGAACTGACTTTTGGAAAATCGTACCTGTGGTGTTGACTTGTGTGTTACGTACGGTCTTCTCAAGGATTATGTTATAGAAGTTACATGACAGTGCGTCGCCTTGTCTAAAACCTTTTTTGACATTGAAGGTCCCGGTGGGTTCGTTGTCGAACTTGACGTAGCAGCGAGAATTCCCCATCGTCATTCTACACAATCTGACGAGTTTGGTAGAAATGCCAAAACTAGACATGGCACTGTATAGCTCGTCTCTATGCACACTGTCATATGCGGCCTTCAAATCGACGAATAGGTGGTGTGTGTCGATTTGCACTTCTTAAGTCTTTTCCAGGATCTGCCGTAGTGTGAAGATGTATGCAGATTTGATCGATGGTGGACTTCCGTGGCCTAACACCACACTGATAAGGACCTATCAGGTTGTTGACGAACGCTTTCAGGCGTTCAAACAATACGGTCGCGAGGATCTTGTAAGCGATGTTAAGGAGACTGATCCATCGATAGTTGGCGCAGTCGAAGTGGTCTCCTTTTTTGTGGACCGGACAATTAACGCTGAGGTTCCACTCACCGGGCATGCTTTCCTCCGACCATATGTTAGAGATTAGCTGGTGCATGTGCCCAACCAGGTCATCCCCAGCTGCTTTAAGCAGTTCTGCGGACAGTCCATCAGCTCCAGCACCTTTGTTCGACTATAGTCTCGATATTGCTCTCTTCACTTCGTCGAAGTCGGGGGGACGGAATTCTTGTTCATCGTCCGCATTCTGCCTAACAGCGGGATTTGTGTCATCATCGTCGTTTAGGGGTCTACAGAATTGATCCTTCCAGATTCTCAGCACCGACTGCGACTCTACCACCAGTTGTCCATTTTGGTCCCGGCAGGCTTCAGTCCGAGGTTTGTAACCGCCGGATAACTGTTTTATCTTGCGGTAAAAATTTCGGACGTCATTCCTGCCATAGCACCTCTCCATTTCCTCGACCGCGCGCTTCTCGTGCTCTTTCTTGTTTCTTCTGAAAAGCCGGTTCTCTTCCCTTCTTCTCTGTTTTTAGAGCTCACAAACAGCTCTTGTCGTTCGATGCAGCGTTGTCTTGTATGCTTCTTTTTTGGCTGCATGCGCCTGCCTGCACTCGTCGTCAAACCATGGGTTCCTTCTGGGTGTTGGCGTGAAACAGCACATCATTGGCGGCCTCTTTGATAGCTTCTAGACAACGTTTCCATTCTTCTTCTATCGTCAGTGCAGGCAGCTTTGGGAGTGTTTCAGGGTGACTCGGTCGGCCATGTTCCCATCGATCTGTTGCGATTGTAGCTTTCCGACGTCAAACCGTTTTGGCCTATCTCGACTCCGTTGCTCTCTCGATATCCGGGTTCTTACCAAGGCTACAACAAGGTGATGATCCGAGTCGATTTTGGCGCCTCGGAAAGTTCGGATATCAAGAATGTTGGAGGTGTATCGACGTCGATCGCAACGTGATTCATCTGGTTGACGGATAATTGATCAGTGGATCGTCTGGTTCCTTCATCAATATTGAGATTTTGGAACCGCGTGCTACTCGCTGAGAGGTTCCGCCCCGCAGCGAAGTTCAGGAGTCTTAGTCTGTTTCCGAGGGTGGTGTCGTGCAGGCTGTGTTTTTCGATGACGCCAGCAAAGATGTCCTCTTTCCCCAGCTCAGCATTGAAATCTCCTAGAACGATCTTGGTGTCGTAGCTGGGGCATCAATAGTATGTCCTTTCTAGGAGGTGATAGAAGTCTTCTTTACTGCTGTCATATTTTTCCTCTGACGGGGCGTGGGCGCATATGAGGCTTATATTTCCGAATTTAGCCCTGATGCGGATTGTTATGAGGCGTTCGCTTATGTATTGGAAGCTTAAGACTTTTTGCATAAGTCTGCCTCGAACAACAAAAACGCATTCAAATAAGCGTTTCCCTCTCTCCCTGTAGCAGTCTCCGTGGTATATGTCACAGTTTCTCACTCTTCTCTTGCCCGGCCCATCCCACCGCATTTCCTGGATTGCGGTAATGTCTGCTTTATAGCAGTTCAGGGCCTCCGCAAGTTCATCGGCTGCACGTGGTCTGTTAAAGGGCCTCACATTCCACGTGCAGAATCGACAATCGTTGTCCTTTGTACGTTTGCTGGGGTCGTTAACATTGGATCCGTCCATATTCGAGGCATGTTGTTGTCTCTGAACTCGTTGTTTTTGTGTGGTAGGGGAGTTAGCCTCACGCACAACCTACAGACCCAGGTCCATTATTAAATCCTCGGGCAGAGGGGTTCGCTGCATACATTGGTTCAACACACAACGGATGTTATGATGGCTATCCAGGGGGCACTACGGGGAGGTAGTATGTCAACATGACCTATGCACGAACGAGGATAGCGTTGGCAGCTCGCCATGTTGAATGCACACGTTGCCTCGTGTTCATAGGCCCATGCCCCCCAATTAGACCTTGTCTACCTAAAATGAGCACGGTGTGCAAACAGACTAGATCTTGCACCTCTTCAGCATTCAATTGTTTGACTTGTCCCATCACGTGGAAAGGAAGATACAAAGTTACTGTGCTTAGGGCGGCGTGACGACGTCAATATCTTAAACAAACAAGTACAAAAATAGATTTCCGAATGAAGGATATGATGTGATTCAGCTGCTTTTATGCGTAACGAATGTGCGTCACTCCCCTGAAGTGACTATCAGATAAGATAAGACAGAGAATGAAGTTCTTCAAAGATTGCATTTGTTGCGATGACTTTCGCTCTTTTTAGCGCAAACTATAGAGATGGATAGTTCCTCTTGTGATGGAAGAATTTTCGAAGATTTGTCCCTTGGAGGCATAGATTTGGGCTTCCAACACGCTACTCTCAACAAAAGTTGTAAACGTTGCTTAAGTCTGGTGTTGGGCACGGGGCTTCCGATAACTTGAACTAGCCACTGTGTTTGCAACGGCTTCACATCTATAAAAATAATTAAATGGCACATTCAGCCCACAAGGGACAAGGGCCTGGCTTCTACAACAAAGTGCTACAGTTTGCCAACTCCGAACGACGAGATTTTGAAGACAATTGATACTCATTGAGTGTCAGCAGCTGGAAAGAGGTGGTGCCGTGAAAGGATGCGACGTGTCTTGTCTGGGAACCGAACCTAGACCTTTGTGGTATGGTTTGACGCACTTACAACCACTGATGACCACTGATGATGAAGGTGTCGTTTAAATAACTGTCTCTGATTGCTTTGCAGCAGTTTATACTGCCCACCTGAAGAGACCTTTTTCATAGTTTCCTTGTGTAGCTTACCGATTGGTCGGATAATATTTGCCCAAGGTACTTAAATCGTTTTTGACTTTTTGGTCATTTGTGGACCCCTCTAAATAGAAACATCCGAAGCGAGAAGCTGACATTGCTTAGACGGCTAGTAGAACGCTGTGCGAGTTTGGTACGTAATCGATTGTGATGTGGTTATTTCCAGCTAAGACTATGTGTGGAATGGCTTCTGGGCAATACCATGCAAGTTGTACGGAGTCTAGATGTGGCTATTTTATTTAATAGCGCAGCTTCTTTTTCTTGCCTCTCCAGCCAGCACGATATTTTGCAGCTGCCTCCAGTTGCGCAAATCATATTGCGTGAGGTCCTTCTTCAAAAGACTAAAGGCTTCCTCATCCGCTTTTAGCAGCGTCCAGGTTTCCGCTCCATAGAGTAGGGCTGGGATGATCAAGCTGTTATGTAAAGCAAGCTTAGTCCTTCGAGAGAGGGCTTTATTATTCAATTTCCTCTTGAACCCAAAGAATCAGCGATTGGCAAGAGTGATTCTGCGTTTGATTTCGGTACTGGTGTTGTTGTCCCTATTTACCGCGGAGCCGAGGTAGACGAAGTCGTTGACTAACTCAAAGTTTCTGCTGCCTAGTGTGACGCTCTGTCCGAGACGTCGATGTTATGTGTCCTTCTTTGATGACAGCATGTACTTCGTTTTGCCTTCATTAACCACCAGAAGCATTTGAGCCGCTTCCGCTTCAAACGCGTCATTGACGGCTCGCTGTGTTCGTCCAATCACGTGTCGTCGGAGTAAGCTAACAATTGAACTGACTTTTGGAAGACCGTGCCTTTGGTGTTGATAGCGAAGCTGCTGAGATGAATTGGCGCATCGGTAGGAATTCGTTATCAAATAAATTCAGGCTGCTCTAAGGACGAAGCAGCGGAGCGATAACTTAGTCCCTGGCCTTCAATGTCGAGTCAATTGAACATTTTTAACGATGACCAGATGGCTTTTTGCAGAATCCCCATTAAATGCTAGTATGCTGCTTGTGCACATCATTCGTCGATGGGCATACAAGGTACAACTTCTTTTGAGTTGCTTCTAACATGCCAGTCCTCTGTGTTTAACCACTAATGAAACGTTTCACCCAGCCACACTTGGGCCATAACGCAAGTGTCTGAAGCAATCAGGTTTCCCAAACTTGGGTTTATCCATTAAGGATTTATTCCTGAAAGGGTAATCAGCTATTTCAAGTGTGTAATAACTGGCAGCAAGTCTAGTCTGCCTATAAGTAGCTTCGATTTGGTTGCAGGTACTCCCTTCATGGTAAATTAACTCTCAATTAAAACGCCAATGGTATTGAGAGGACCGATATCGTTTGGACCACTACTTAAACTTCCAGGACCTGGGTCTCCAGGAACGTAGGGAATTCTGACAAAATGTTTTTACCTTAAATTACGTGTTAAAGCAGACTGAATAAATTCAACTTTGGCAGAAGCGACATGGTCAAAGTTCGAGACCCGACTAAGCTGGTCATCGAAAGATGTTCTCAATTATCCAGAAACCGTGATCAACTCTGATCGCCTTCTGCGAATATATTGGCATATCTTGCAGCAGACAGTCCATGTTGCAAAGCGAACAAATCCATTATGAACGAACAGAAACAGATGTTCTCCGTGTGCACTCGCCATGAAATCAGCTCCACACTTAGTTCATCAATTCAAAATGAATAATTCCAGTCCGATGTATCCAAGTTGGCAGATACCCATATGCGCACACGATTGTGTGTGCGCTTTGATTGGCGTCTGTCCATCGAAGATTTTCGTCTGATAAACGTTTTCACTGCAGTTTTCGATTTCTTGAAGTCGATTTATTTCGATCTTGAGATTAGTGAAAACGGTCAAAACCAACCTGCAGGAGAATTCTTCTTGATGGAGTATTTAAAATGAACAGCAATCCGATATCCTTCACATATCTCATCCAGACACATTTGCGCATGCGAATGGAATGGGCAGTGCCAATTGAAAGCGATGCTAAATTTGTTTTCATTAAAGTCAATTGAATAAACAAAACATATGCTGAACGAGTCATGGGTTTTTTTTTTTTGCGCAACCGCTTAAGTGCCAAAGAGTCGGTAGGAGATCAAAGCGCGATCATGCTGCGCTGTCCTAGAGCAAACTGCGCGATCAAACGCGGAGTGCCTTGAATGGGCTTAAGTGAAACATCTTATCTGGAGATAAGTAATTATTTGTCACTGGTTGGTGAGTGTGGCCTTAATGTGTCTGCTGAATTGATGTAAATAGAAATTTCTTATCGAAGATCAGAACAATCTTCTAAATGCCTCATAAATGCTGCTCACAATGAGTGGGAGAATTGATCGATGTAGGGATCTGGGATGAACTAAATATGTCTGACCGATTGCTACTGCCTTGAATTGAATGATCTATTGTGGAATGAAGAAAAAAATGCGTGATCATCGATCCCTAGCGGAAGAGACTTCTGAGGAAAGAACCCCGCAAAATGCTGGTGAGTCTTTTCAAGAGAAAAGTTCTAAGTTGACTGGGTGGCATCTCGAGGAGGCGATTCCACAACGAAGTTTACAGCCTGTGCGGTAGCATGTGCCTAGTCAAACATTTGCTTATAGAATGAAGAGCTAATGAACAACATCTTCGAATCTGAACCTGTTAGACAACGAAATGGAGGACGTCCGCCAAACTGATGGCACACACAAATGAAGTCCGATCTTAACCAATAATAATAAAAATAATTGTGGGGCACTACAGCCCACAAGGGACCAGGGCCTAGGTTCTGCGACAACTACTCATATGGTGCGTGCTACGAGTAGGAGGGACCTACAGTTTTTTGCCGAGATTTGAGAAGCTTTTCATAGACAATTGGTACTCTTTGAGTGTTGTCCGCAACTCGAAAGAGGTGGTGCCGTGAAAAAATGCGAGGTGTCTCGGCCGAGAATCGAACCTAGACCTTGTGCGTGTGTGTCAACGCACTTATCCACGGCGACCACATCTTAACCAATAAGCTTTGCAAAATTTGCGGATGCTGGCTTAAGATGGTGCCAGTAGTGAAGGCTTGTAAGTCGACTCCAAACTCCACGCCGGACTGAAGAGGACACATTTTGTGTTTATGTTCAAATAAAAAATTGTCGAATTCGCTACCTTCTTCTTCTTCTTCTTGTGGAGCTACAGTCTGGGGTGGACCTGGGCCTCAACCAACATGCCTCTCGAATTTTGTACCTATTCCCGTGCGTCTTTAGCAGCACCACTCGAATATGGAATGCTCTTCCCAGCTCAATATTCCCCTCTCATTACAATCCACAGACTTTTATAACCATGTGCACCGGTACCTCCTCTCCCTCTCTTCCTCTATACCTTCAGCCCGTGCTGTGACTTAAATCCGGTCATTTAAGGGTAGTCGTAACCCCAATAGCGCGCGCCAGCTATAAAAAAAAATTTTTGTTTCAATTTAAAGTCTCTTGTCTCGTATGTGATCCTACCTCTTTGCTATAGCGCTTATGGGCATAAAGGGAACAAGATATATTTCCCCTGGTCCTTGTTTGACTGGGCCTTTGTCAGTATATTAAGCCATACGATGTCACCTGTCACACAAGCTATAATTTTGCGAGAAGTAGGTAACATTACACACAAGAATTCAGATTCTCTGAAACTCTCCGAAAGTTCGATGCTGTCTGTACATACAATAAAAGTCGAATTGAAACGTCGTCAAGAAGCCATCCAAGAAGCAGTCTCTACTGTGTTGTGTTTTACGGCAGTAGCCAGAAGGTTTGAAGGGAAATTCAGGCACGCGCAGCAGCGAAACAGGAGACCTTCAAGATAACGCTGCATCGGAAAACAGAGAGGAAGGAAAGGGCACCGGAGAGGTGCTGTCGCAGAAATGAAATTCAATCAGTTAAGGAAACGATAAAACAGACATCCGATGGAGAGAAGTTTCGAACTGAAGCCTGACGGCACCAAATAACCGGATAACTCGGATTTAGAGTCGCAGTCAATCTCGACTGCTTAACGGCAATGACGAATCAAACACCATTGTCCGGCAGAATGTTCCACTCAATCTGGACGATTATGCATCCGAAGTCTGTCCTCATAACCTGGGCGAAGATAGCGAGATTACAGTCGAACAAGGCTGCGGAACTCCGCAAAATTCTTTAAGGCAACTGGAGATGAACCGTTCATCTGTCAGTTATGTTCGGGGGAAAGTCTCCCCAATGAAGGGAATCTCAATACCGTTTATCGGCACTGATCTGGGATCAAATTCAAATTCCATTCCAAATTAACTCATAATCGAGTATCATCCCCGTCAGAGACCTTTTCTAGAATTGAGTGAAAGAAATGCATGAGTTCTTCGCCGTGGCGTAGTGCATTAGTGCGTCGATCCACACGCCGAAAGTCTAGGTTCGATTCCCGGCCGGGACACCTCGCATTTTTTCACGGCACCACCTCAATCGAGTTGCTGACAACCCTCAAAGAGTATCAGTTGTCTATGAAAAGCTTCTCAAATCTCGCCATTGGGAGTCGACAAAAACCTGTAGGGCCCTTCTACTCGTGAGAGAATGGTAACACGCACAACGCGAGTAACTGTTGTAGAAGCTAGGCCCTGGTTCCTTATTATTATTCTGCGAATTGGACTGCAGCATCGATTTTTGTCGACGTTTTGAAGTAACCTCGTTAACGACCGAAAAATGACTAAAGTCGGTTCTAGAACCAAAAAAAAAATCGGTTGCACACTTGGCAGGAATCTTATTTCTTTGACAAAAGAGTCTTTACTCCGCATATGTAGACTCGACGGCGATTCTACAATCCACCGCCCTGTGGTAGGTTTTCTTCAAACCGACTGGTCTTTTGCATGCCGTCCGGTGAATGGTTTCACTGAAAACAATGGTCAACTGCAGAGCTTTCACTCTAATTGTTCTGTTTCATGGCATGTTCCCTCAAAAGACTTTTCACCGGACACACGCTCGGTTCAGAAAGTTTGCAGTATGTAGTATGCGCAGTATGTAGCCGCCACAAGACTGCCCATCAGATGAAAAGATCAACCATACTTCAGTCCACCACTATCAGTCGCCACGCATTTCTCAGAATTGAGACGTAAAGTGGGACGTTTAAAAGATTCCATAAATCCATACCCAAAACTCAAACAAACAAAGTATGAATCGAAAAAAGAAGATGAGACATTATCTGGCCACCTAAACAATATTCGCATCCATGCGTATATTCGCATCCACCGCAAATGGATTTCCCCACGTCTATCATGCCAACAAATCGCAGAGACAACATTGTGCCAAATTTTGACTTATTCCCATATATGTCATTACGGCTGGTTTTGCTGGTATTTGCGCTCAAATTGTCGCGATGAGCTGCCACCGACGCGTCAGGTATCTCAGAGCGATACTATTTCGTCTTTAGCTTGAATTAAGGGTGACTGTCCATTATTGAATTGTGACGTCGTGTGTCACAAAATGAATAACTTACTCATCGGCTGAACAATCAACAAAGATACAGTTGCTCGAAAATCCCTCCCGCCAGACGACACAGTCTGCTGTTATCAGATCAGATCGACAGACGACATTTCAAAAAAAAAAAAACAAAAACGACATTGTGATGTTTGCACAGCACTAAGGGTTGTTGGAGCAGCGTTAAGTCAAACAGACGTGAGTAAGACTAGGTGTTGTTTTTTGTTTGCGCGGATAAATCACCGATTCGTAACTGTAAAAGAATTTCCACGCACATACATCTCTTATCAATGGTTTCTGTGTTTCTGCAAAGAATCTCCAAACCCCCGCCGTCACGTCTAGGTTTGCGCGTACCTCGTCGTTTTGCAACCACGCTCAAGACACAAAACACAATCGCACTCCACTCAGAAATGGCGAATGAATCAGAAAGGAAGTTCTAAAGTTCACAGCTGCCCGACGTTGTGACGTAGTGATGGGAAATCGTATTCGCCTCGTATATATTGGACTGAGAACCAATCGGGCTTCTCAGTGAGGAAAGACATTCTAAGCAGCGCGCGTGTCTCCGAAGCGGGAACGTGAAATTTAGCGAATTAAAAGTTGCTTGGCGGGAATCTCGATCGAATTGAATTTTCTTGTTTTTGTGTTCACATTCTGTTTTGACCATAATCTCTTAGAGGTAACTTGGAAGCTTCAACATTTATCTGTGTGCGTGTTTATTGTGTTTTGACAAATTGCCAATGGATGGCTGGATGAGTTTAGTTGGCATACTGTGTTGTGAGTTGAATTTGGCTCGGCTGTGTGGGGAGAAAAAAAGAAAAACCTGCAATTAAACAGTGTACCATCAAAATTTTACAAGTGACAAGTTTTCGTTAAAGTTCTTCGGCAAACCGGTTCAAATCTAATTTAGTCATGATTCAATGGTCCTTACTGAGTTGCTTGTCATGAATTTTCGACGACCTACGCTGTTTTACTTTCAAGGTTGCTGTTTGACGTTTTCTCTTCGACAGGCGGTGATCAACGGTTCACCGCGAAACTCGTTTGTATTATAAACTGAAAAAAAAAACAGCTTGACTTTGTTTATTTTATAAAACGAGGGCAAGCGCTTCCGAAGTTTGGCATTGTCCGAAACCTGGTTCGTTTGCTCATATCATTCGAGTCATCCAGCAAGACGGGTGTCATGCGCTTGGTACCCCAGTACCAAATGAGTACCTTGGTAGAAAGCGAAGCCTTTGCAAGTAACACCTCACAGTGTCTGAGACTGACGCAGGTGTAAATTCTTCTAAAGCCTATTTGGATTATATCACGACCACCGTTCTAGGGTAGACCGAGAAAAACTTTGTTCTAAGAACCCGATTGCTAGTGGCGCCCGAATATGGACTAGATCTATTAACTTGGTATTGTACCAAACATTCGTTGGGTCAGTTAGTGATGGTGATGGGTCAAAATAATAACACTGTTGGCTGCCACAAACGCACAGTGTCCCAGTTTGAACACTGCAAGGACGACTGTCGACGGTGTGTTGCGAATAAATTCCAAAGAATAATAGTATTCGAACTGGAGGTCGATAGAGTTTGTTAACTTTTGTGTTAGGATGACATCTTTGATGCATGCCCTGGTTTTGGGATCATTTCGTCAATACAAATCCCCTGTCACTGTCACAGTTGATATTATATATCAGAAACATTTCTTAACTGAGATATTGATGCATCCAATCAATGAATTTCGATAGACAGATCACAGTTACGCATTGGTTGTCTAATTCACACAGAAGCTCAACTAACGATTAGTGCCCACAAGCACGAGCAAATTAGGGTAAAGGTACTAGTAGCCGGACACTTAACACAAATCTTAACTTTGACTTCTTCTTATTTTTTAACTATTAAGGCTTCAGTGAAAAGATTTAAATACATAAATTATTTAGACAATTTTGAAAAAGGTAGTAAAATTTCTCAAACACTTATATTATTGTGGATAATTATTTTCTTAAGCCTTAAAAAAAGTTCAGTTTGCGCTAGTATCCGGACAGCAATATTTAGTTTCCGGACATTTGAGTTTTAGAAGCCGGACACCAAAATTTTCTATCAGACTTTCTTTCATTGAAACATTTTATTTACGAAAAAATAAGATTTATTCACTTGTTAAATAGTTTTGTGACATATATATATATACACCTTTACAATAAAAATTAAAAGAAATTCATAAAAGATATTAAATGCCTATAAAGGATACTTGTAAAAGTATCTAGTTCTCAGACAGGCTTTCAATAACTTCGGCGGCAATTTTAAACCTATCCACTGAAGATTCTATCGATTTTGGTGCTTCGGCACTACTACTACTAATTTTTCAATAGTGCTCTTAACAATCCTTGCTACAAAATTCGCTTAGTTCCAAAGTCAAATGGGATTTCTAACCATCAACAAATAATATAACTGGACGTTTTATTTGATTCATCAGTAATCGTTTATGTACACAATTAGCCACGTACTTATAAAATGTTTCACTGCGCATCCAACCACTCTTGGTTTTTCCTAGGATCCAAGATTGGGGCATACTTTCCACAATGTCCTTTGGAGGACGTAAGTATGGGAACACTATCATCGGCTCAAAGAGATTTCCATCAGCCAAGAAAACAATAAGCACGGTTTAAGTTTCTTTTTCATTACCAGCGTAAGTTTGGTAAATATTTGTATAACCTTGACGGGTCGTGCATTATTTGCTCCTGATTAATGTCCTTTAAATAGATTTCCAGATCTTTTAACCATTTTAAAATATGTTCTTTTGTGACGTCTGCCCTGTCTTTGCTTATGCGTTCAACTTCTCCCATAGCCCAAGAAGGATTTCTTTTCATGAATGATTTAAGCCATGTTTTACCTGGTCGATCATTTTTAAAAGGTGCTTTCCTTTTTGAATCCTTAATTAATTTGTGTACAGTATTCAGGAGGTCACCAGTCTTCAAAGGAAGCCTGCATCTGCACATATCGATGCACCAATCAGTAATTTGTGTTTCTTCTTCATGTGTTAAGTAAGGATCAGGACCCTTTCTACCTTTTCACCAATAAGTCTCTTGCCTTTTAGTCAGTCATGAAGAGTTGATCGGCACACACCTTATTTGATAGATGATTTTCTTATGCTCAAATTATTTGTCCGAATATCTTCTAAAGCCCGTTTTAAACTACTTTCTGCCATGCTTAAGTAATTGAATCTAAAACAATAATGATATTTAGATATCTTAATGCGTAAAAATCAATTGTCCGGATTCTAAACCTATTTTTTCAGTACTCGGAAAGCCGGTTTTTAGTTGGAAAACACTGTCCGCATACTGAAACTATTAAAGAATCATGCAATATTGTTCGTTTCAATTAAGCAAAATACACATAGGTATCGTTTAAAAGTATTTAATTTTATTTATTTATTTAATAGGCATTTAAATTTCAATAGCCGGACACTCTGTCCGGAAACTAAAATCAGTATGAAATTTGGGGTCCAGAATCCGGACACCAATTTATTTGCGTAAAATTAAATTTTTTTTTCATTATTTCTGATTTAACACAGCAATTATTTATATTTAATTAAAACTGAACCTACTTTGATGTTCAAATGCAGAAATAATGCTTAAAATACTTTGTGTTTACTTTTCACACTACAAATGGAAAATTATCTTGTTTTTTGATAAAAAAACACAAAGTGTCCGGATACTGGCACTGTCCGGCTACTAGTACCTCTACCCTACAAAGATGTCTGACATATCATTCGTCAAAGAGAATTTTTCGTTATTTTACTAAATTCAAGCCAGCACTTCTTGGGATGTCAGTCACTGTCACTGTCCCTGACATACATCAAAGCATTATGCGCTTTTACAGCAGATCGATCACTCTGAGTAAAAAAAATGATTTTCTTTTTTTTAATTTTTCGTTGCAGGACACGCAAATCGTAAATACACACATCACCAAAATGAACACACTCCGTGCCAATGTGGACAGCATCCGATCGAAGCGGACGAGAAAACACACTTCAGTGAACACATGTTTGATTTTTTGCCTATTGATATCGTGTGCCGCCTGTGAGCTGAGGAAAGAGGACGATGCTGTCGCACTCAACGACAGCGACTACATCGATGCAGACGACATCGAGGTACGGCCTCACTCACTCACTCACGAGAGAGTTCATTTTTAATCCTTCCATTTATATTTCTGTTTAAAAGTGGGGAAACTTACCAATTGCCGAGACCACAACCAAGGGACATCCCGTTGTATACTACAAGGAGGACATTGTTAGTGAGGATTATGGTATGTCATGTGTGGAAGCAGTCGAGATGAAGATTTTTAAAGCAATCTCCCCTAACAGACCCGAATAAAGATACCAAATCCGCATTGTTGTCCAAGGAAGTGCAATCGCAGTTACGCGGACGGTACAAGGACATCAATCGCCGCAATCGACTGAATCGAACTGAGAATTATCGCTACATCAAACCGGAGAAGGTTTACTTCGATGTGTACCCGTCTGAGTATGACCGTGCCAGTAACGAAAATTCAAAGTTCAATGACGTT